>CM072552.1:8242240-10642240 GCA_036898215.1 Platycarya strobilacea
TTGGTTTCAAGTCATAACTAATTCCTGAAAATAACCTCAACCAAGGCTACTAACCATTACATTCACCAAGTATCATGCTTAGAGTGTATATTCCAATTAACTCTCCCAACCAAAAACAAAACAAAGACATGCATTCTCCAAAATTTATACTCACAATTATTACATATAAGTCTCCAAGCATCCTCAAACAAAACCAAAAGTCCATCAAAGAATCAGATTATCATCTACTTCCATAAACACACCAAAAACAAATTCATAACAGTATAATGAATGAAAATGATTCAACACTTACAAGAATTACCTGAAGAATAATTCCAACCATCTCCTCCAAACAATATTAGAGCTTAGAAACCCAAGTACTAAATGAGACCTAATCAAACCATGATAGATAGTATATAAATACACATATGAAGAAACATGAATAAATAAGTAGATACCAACAATTATCAAGACAAATCTACCTCAAAACAATATTAAAACATACCCAAACACTAAGTGAAACCCCAGCAATGCACATAAATAGCATATAAAACATCAATAAAGAAGCACAATTATATAAACACCCATGATTATCAAAACGAATTTATCTCACAAAGATATAATAATATACCCAAACACCAAATAAAAGTTAAGTAATTCACATAAACATTATATAAAAACAAAAAGGGGGAAAAGATTTCATAAATAAATAAACACCATAAATGCCAGCTATTCGAGAAAATAAATCCACCTCCCTTAATAAACACAAAGTCATAAAAAACTTTTATTAACTAGAGCAAAGAGATTGAATTAAAAGAAGAACGGAGAAATAAAATGACAAATATAGTTTTGCAATTCTCTTCAAAATCTAACTCTAAAAAGATTTATTATAAAAATCTCTAAGATTTAAAACCTTTAAAAGAATTGAACCAAAGTAAAATAAATAAATAAATAAGTTAATGAATAAATTCTACCAAGTTGCCAAAACAAATCCACTCGTCAAAATAAATAGGTACATTTTTAAAATAAAACAAGCAAAAATGTGAAAATATAGTAAATTTAAAAACTTACCTCAAAGAACATCTCTAAAGAGATTACTAAAGTAACAGTTTTCTTTAAATCTTTGCCTTAAAGAATCGGAAAGTTTCAGAAATATTTAAAAGGCAAAACTCGTAACTAAAATAAAAAGGATAATAAAAAAAATCTATAACCTTACTGTAGGAAACTCAAGAAATGAAATTAAAAGAACATCAAATCCATATGATCAATGTATAAAAGCTTAATACAACAGAATAACCCCCAATTAAATAAACTCTAAAACAAGAGATTTCATAATACAATTATTTAAAATAGGATTCAATAAAAAGAATGATTCAAAATAATAATCTAATATGAAATATCCAAATTCCAATTTAAACAAAATGAAAGCACATATATTAAAATAAATAATTAAATAAATGATCAACAACTTGACTAAAAAAATCAACTAACTAAAATCTAAATTATACCCAATTACAATATAGAACAAATATTAATTTGAAATAAATAAAATCAAACCAACCAATCAGAACTAATATGACTCTGAAAATAATAAATAAAATGCACATTAAAATAAAAAGCACAACACATCGAAACAAATATTTCAAATTTTACAATACAACCTAGTAGAAATAACATAGAGAACGATTATAATGATAAAATAAAATAAAATAACCAAACAATGAAACAAATACAATTAAACAAAAACTTTTCTGGTACAGTTCTTAGGTAACTTGCGGATCTAACTAGAGCCGAACTGCTCTGATACCACTCACGATGCCCCCAAATGCACCTTAAAATAAATACGAGAATCGAGTTATCAGGATGCTGACAACACGGTCACTCACCCCCAACGTCAAGTGCTAAGTGTGTGAACATGTGACATGTACAAAATAAAAGTCGCAGCGGATAATCAAGTCATTATCTAAGTATCAGAATTTTTAGAAATATTTTACAATCAATTTACATCACATCTCCAATAGAAGATTTAATACAGTCATCCGAAAGATAAATCATGAAATACATATTTATAAAAATGGAAAAATACTTCCCAATATAACAAATTATAAATAAATGCTCCAACAACGAAGCTGCCATTTCAGGCACAACTTCCATGAAACTCTATATCCAAAAATCTACGACGCCAAAATGACATCGCAAGTAAGTACAACTCAACCAAACCACAAGATATAAAAGATACTCATGCAACAACAACATCACTCGTGAACATGATACCTTGTGCATAAAACTTAAAATTACCTTCCTCAAAATAAATAAAATAACACAAGCCAAAATCTCATTTTTTAATCACAATAAAACTCCAATAAAAACCATCTATCATTTCCCAGAAAATAATATCCGTAAATCCAATCATACCGGGCGTTACGTATCGCCATCCCCGATATGATATACACACATCACCAATCATAATGGGCGTTATGTATCGCCATCCCCGATATGAAACGCACACCCCATGACAATAGTGGGCATTACGTATCGCTGTCCCCGTTATGTCATTCACACACTACCAATTATAACGAGTGTTACGTATCGTCGTCCCCATTATGATTTACATACACAATGACCATAATGGGCGTTATGTATCGCCGTCCCCATTATGTCAACCACGCACATGCTGATCACAACGGACGTTACGTATCGCCTTCCCTGTTGCGACTCAGCCAAAAAGCATTAAAATCCATAAATCCAGTAACCACATCTCACATTAAAATCCAAACACCAAATATCAATATACACATGAACGACTGTGCAATTTCACAATGCATATCACCATGTACAAAATATCCCATATTCAATCAACACAACCAACCAGCATTTAATAAATTACAACATCAACCAATAAATCTCAATGTCAAACAAATACAACATTTGTCGATGTAAAAATATATTTGAATCTTAAAATTCGTTTGGAAAGTACTTACAGCGAGTAAAAATGTAAGTCCTTCAGCAAACGCCAATCTGCAGCGTTCGTAGCTGTCACTTGTACGTTAGGCTAGAGTGCCCGGTTTTACACCAAAATTTAGGGAGATACTCTTTGGAAGGAGGGGAATCTCATGGAGATAGTGTTGTGGCGGTGCAACCACCGGAAGGTGGCGAATCGGGATCCAAAAGGGTGGAAACCCATTTTCGGGTTTGGGGTTGTACCGGGAAGGTGGGGCCGTGTATGGGAAAACTAAGCTAGGGGGTTGGTCAGCTGAGCAAGGGGAGTCTTTTGGTGGGGGTGGTGAGGCCTACTGTGGTCGGACGGCGGCGCGGTGAAGATGGATCCATTTAAGGACCCATTTCAGGTGGAGGAGAGAGAGAGAGAGAGGTTGGGGTGGCTACCTACTGTAGGTTATGCTCGCCGAAGGATGGGGAGTCTAATGGTGGTGGTCGGAGGCCAAGGTGACTGGTGAAGGCGTAGAAAATTGGGTGAAAAGCAACACCCATTTTTGGTTTAAGCCTCACGCGTCGGTTAGGGGTTTGCTGGAGGTGCACCACCGATGCAGGGGAGGTCATCGGAGGGTAAGAGTGCCGACGGCATGGGTGGTGAGGGATGGTGGGCGGCGATGGAGGCTGGCTAGGCCTAAGGCCGAACGGCCAAAATAGGGGGGGAAATCGCGTGGGGCTGAGGGGAATGCAGGGGAAAGAAGAAGAAAAAGAAAGAAAAAGGAAAAAAAAAAAGAAAAAAAAAAAGAAAAAGAAAGGAAAAGAAATGCAGTGTAACTAGAAAAATAGAACACTGAAATAAATAAAAACCAACTAAAAAGGCTATAGTTCAATATCAATAAAATAAAATATTTAAAACCCAACAATAAAGTAATTTAATTTAAAGAATAATTTAAATATAAAACACTAGTTAATATTAAGAAAGCACATCAAATAAGATCACATAATAAAATAAAGAAATTTAATTCTAATTATTAAAATAATTACTTCACATTAAAATTAATAAGAAAATCAACGTAACTCAATATTTAATTATAAAAACAACTTAAAACTAATATTAACTAATCAATAGATCAAATAAATATCTCAAACAAATATAACACAACTAATAATATTATTAAACTAAATTAAAATAATCAACAACGAGAATAAAATAATATGTAAAATTACACGTAAATCTAGGATCTCATACATGTTGCTCCTTACTCAGTTCATCCTCGTAGCACGAAAATATATCAGGACTTGAAGAAAAACTGCTGGTGGGAAGGGATGAAAGGGGATATTGTTTTGTTCGTTGCAAAGTGTTCCACTTGTCATCAAGTTAAAGCTGAACATCAGAGACCTGCTAGTATTCTTCAACCATTTCCTATTCCTGTGTGGAAGTGGGACGACATTGTCATGGATTTCTTAGTTGGTTTATCAAGGACACCTAGCGGGAAGAATTCAGTTTGGATGATTATCGATCGCTTAACTAGGAGTGCTCATTTTCTACTACTAATACTGACACCTTGGATAAGTTAACTCGGTTATACAGTAAGGAGATCGTGCATCTTCACGGATTACCTAGGACTATAGTGTCAGATCGAGACCCTCGGTTTACATCTCAGTTTTGGAAGACATTCAGCTTTGGGAACCAGATTGAAGTTTAGTAGTGCTTATCATCCTTAGACAGATGACCAGTCAGAGCGCTCCATTCAGACTCTTGAAGATATGCTGGGAGTTTGCATTTTGGAGCTCAAGAGTAGCTGGGAGCATCATTTGCCGTTGAAAGAGTTCGCTTATAATTATAGCTTTCATACTTCCATTCAAATGGCCCCGTATGAAGCCTTATATGGAAGAAAGTGTAGATTACCTCTGTTTTGGGATGAAGTTGGCGAGAGTCGATTGCTTGGACCTGAGATCATGCAAGAAATGAAAGACAAAGTCCAGATCATCAGAGACAAGATGGCAGTAGTGCAGAGTTGTCAGAAGAGTTATGTTGACAAGAGAAGAAGAGATTTGTCCTTTGAAGAAAGAGATTGGGTTTACCTCAAGATATCTCCTATGAAGGGTGTCATGCGTTTTGGGAAGAAGGAGAAGCTTAGTCCGAGATACGTCGGTCCCTATCAGATTCTCGAGAAGATTGGACCTGTCGCTTATCAGATTACTCTACCAGACTACTTTAGTGATGTTCACGATGTTTTTCATGTGTCGTCTCTGAAGAAGAGTTTCGGTCAGCAGGAACCGTGCTTCGTCAACCCTGAGAGTATTCAACTTCAGCCAAATTTGACTTTTAAAGTTGCGCCAACTCAGATCATGGATTAGAAAGAGCAGCAGCTGAGGTACAGGACAATACCTTTAGTTAAGGTATCGTGGGGAGATCCCCTGACTCACGATTTCTCTTGGGAGAAAGAACCGGATATGAGGGAGTGTTATCCATATTTATTTGAAGACCAGTAGATGTTTCTCTTTTCGAATCACTAATTCGAATTTCGGGGACGAAATTTTTTTTAAAGGTGGGGAGGATGTGATGAGTCATAATTTTACTTCCTATGTAATGTAATATTTTAATATTAAATAATTTTAAATTTCTATTATATTATTGGGTGTTATCAGTTGGTTGATATTAATATTATTTTTATGATTTAATTGTAAGCTAATTAATTCTCTTATTATATTATAGTGATGCATTTAATTTAAGGCTTGAATGTAATTTCATTATTTTAGTATGACGGTATTTAAATTAAAGTGTTGCAACTTAATTTAATTTGATTTAATGTGTTTTATTAATTTATGTTGTGTTTTCAGTTTGGGCTTAGGCTTATAATATTATATATATATATATATATATATATGAGTGGGTTTTGAGTGTTTAAAATTTGCCCCAAGTCTGGCCCGTGCACTTTTGATTCTAGCCTTCCTTGCCGACGACACCGTTTGGCGTCCTTCATTTTGAATTCTAGGCCTCATTTCGTTTATGTCTTGGGCTCTTATAATTGCAATAAATGGTGCCGCATAGTTGTAGTGAAATGAACGTGGCCCTCTTAAATTGCACGGCACCGTTTTAAACCCCTTTGTTGTTAAATGAAATTCGTCTTCTTCCTAGTGCAGACGCTGCTACTTCAATCTTCTTCATTTCTCCTTCCTCTTCCTCTGTTCTGCTGCTGTTCATTTGTTATACCAAGCTTTGATTTTTACAACATTTCTCTTCTCCATTTTGTCTACTTGATGTTCCATCAATTTCCCTACACCTAGATGAACTTACCCCCTATAATTTCACTGCCAACCGATGCTTCACGTGCCCAGATTCCCGTCCCAATCAGTGCGTGACCAGCTGCGTGTTGCTACCAGTTTTTTATCTGAAAAGCTAATATATTCTTCTTCTTTTCTGCTTGGTTTTTTTGGCTTGATATTGGTAATCTTTCACGTGATTTTTTCCACCCAAAATCGAGCGTCTTCCAGCCTATATATGGTCATCTAAGTATGTCGAAAAACCACTCCGAAAATTGACTCACGTTACCCTGCTCTGTTTGGGATCTAAAATCGTGAGTTTATTTGTTCTGCTTTGCTTGTTTCTTCTCCTCAAATGGAACTAGGACATCTCCTCTTCAAAATCGATCTAAATCCGAAAATTGTAGTGGAGTTTTTAGTGGGTAATTTGAGGAGTTACCCAGAGCCGAACTGCTTTGATACCACCTGTGACGCCCCCAAATTTCCCTTAAAATAACATGAGAATTGAGGCATCAGGATGATGACAACACGGGTCACGCACTCCCAACGTCGAGTGCTAAGTGTGTGAACATGTGACATGCATAAATTAAAAGTCACAACGGATAATAAAGTCAATATCTAAGTACCAGAGTTTTTAAAATAATACAAATCAAGTTGATGTAAATTCTCCAACAGTAGATTTAATACAGTCATCCGAAATACAAATTTAACAAATACATATTTATAAAAAGGGGAAAACAATTTCCCAAAATAATAATTTGTAATAAGAATACTTCAACAGCGGAGTCGCCTCCTCAGGCTTAGCCTCCACAAAACTCTGCTTCCAAAAATCTACGAAACCAAAATGATATCGCAGGTAAGTACAATCTAACCAAACCACAAGATATAAAATATACTTATACATCAACAACAACCTCAAAAATTAACATGATACCGTATGCATGAACCTTAAAATCGTCTTCCTCAAATTAAATAAAATAACCACACACGCTAAAATCTCATTTTAATCACAATAAATCTCCAATAAAAACCATCCGTCATTTCCCAAAAAATAATATCCGCAAAACCAATTATACCGAGCATTATGTATCGCCGTCCCCAATATGATATATATACATCACCAATCATAATGGGCGTTACGTATCGCCGTTCTCATTATGTCATCCACACACACTGATCACAACGGGTGTTACATATCGCCATCCCCATTATGACTCAGTCAAAAATCATTAAAATCCATAAACCCAATAACTACATCTCATATTAAAATTCAAACACCAAATCTTACATTAAAATCTAAACACCAAATATCACATTAAAATCTCAAATATCAATATACACATAAACAAGTGTTCAATTACACAATGCATACCACCATGAACAAATATCCAACATATAATAAACTCAATCAACCAGCAAATACCAACATCAACAAATATCAACATCAACCAACACATCGATGTTAATGCAAAAATATATTTAAATCTTAAAAGTTCATTTGGAAAGTACTTACAATACGCTCGCTAAAAATCTCAGATGTTAGCGAAGATGCCAAACAATGACCTTGCGCTTCCACCCACAAACTCGTCGCTAAAGTCACACCAACGTATATAAACATCACAAATAAATAAATATAAATAAGCTACATCAATAAATATAATAAATAATATTAATAAATAAACTAAAACAATTAACATAATAAAATGATATTTATTTATATATGACCAACCCAAATAATAATCTCAATTATTATAAACTGAATAAATTAATCACTTTAATGTAGATAATTAAAATGCGATTATTATTATTTAACTAAACTGAACACTTGATCATAAATAAAATCATATCACGAAAATAAAATAAATTAAGATTAACACATAATTAATCACTTAAACTAGAGAAAATGCTTACCGAGAGTATCATAAGCGATGTAAAACGATGATCTCACGGCGAGGAAATACTCAATAAAAACATCACTATAATTTTCGGATTCAAAGGGATTTTCAAGTGGATAAACTCTAGTTTAAGAGAAGAAGAAGAAATGATCAAAAGAGATACAAAACGTTCAGATTTATAATTGAAACCGAGAGTTTCGGGTGTGGGTTTAGCAAGAGGGGTCAACACATTTTATAGGCTGAAAAGGGTCAGCTAAATCATTGAATTGGGTGCACAAAATTAACGCGTGACACACCAAGACCGAACCAAAACAAAGGTGAGTTGCCATGGAAGAGAATCCTTACTTTTACAAATGAAAACAAAGGAAAAACGGGGGGCTGAGCTCACAGTTTTCGGAAGGTAAATCCAAGCACGTGAAGCACGGATCGGAGATGAAAATGGAGGGAAAATGCTCATCAATGTACTAGGTATTTAATAGAACAATGCGTGGATGAAATGAGTAAAAGAGAAGCTGTAAATATCCAAGCTAGGCTCACGGTCTGCAACGACAGGAACAGGGGAGGAAAAGAAATTGAGAAGAAGAAAAGGGAGATAAATGTTATAAACGAACGTCGGCAGCCGCCCCCCTGTCCCACCACTAAATTATGTGAATGACCCCACCACTATTATTTTAAATCTGCATAGTGACTTGCATAGTGACTTGTATAGTAACTTGCATAGTAATTTCAACGCCTATAAATATGGGCTTCAGTTGTAATGAAATTCATAAAAAAAAATAAAGAGAGAAAGAAAGTTTCAGTTCTTAAGAGTTTCAGAGAGAATTTCTTATTTCTCTTTTGCAATAGTAGTTCCTTTCTTTAAATTTCATAACACGTTATCAGCACGACGGTTCTGCCAATTCTGAAGCTAGTGGTCTGTAAGTTTTTCAATATACTATTTGAAATCTTTGATATATTTTATTGATGATTATCTGTGTAAATTTATAAATATATTTTTCGAGATACACATATTTATTATTTATATGTGTAGAAAATGACAAATCTTACAAAATTGGAATTTGTTGCTCTTGATATATCTGGGAAAAATTATTTATCCTGGATACTTAATGCTGAAATACATCTTGATGCAATGAACCTGGGAGAAACTATTAAAGAAGGAAATCAAGCATCCCTGCAGGAACGTGCTAAAGCAATGATTTTCCTTCGCCACCATCTTCATGAAGAATTGAAAACTGAATATCTCACTGTAAAAGATCCCTATATTTTGTGGAACAATTTAAGGGAGAGGTATGAACATCAGAAGACTGTCATCCTCCCAAGAGCTCGTTCTCAATGGATGCACCTGAGGTTGCAAGATTTTAAAAGTGTTAGTGAGTATAATTCCGTACTTTTTAAAATAAGCTCAGTATTAAAATTATGCGGTGAGAAAATCACTGATGAAGATATGCTAGAGAAGACTTTAACTACATTTCATGCCTCGAATGTGCTCCTGCAGCAGCAGTATCGAGAGAGAAAGTTCAAGAAATATTCTGAACTTATATCATGTCTTCTAGTAGCTGAGCAGAATAATGAGCTCTTATTAGAAATCCACCAGTCACGCACTACTGGCTCAATATCATTCCCTGAAGTGAATGGTAATAGGTTTGCATCATTCCCAGAAGTGAATGGTGCATCCTTTAGAAGAAATCGGAGGCGTGGACGTGGTAGGAGAAATTATAGAAATGTTGGTCCCAGGAGTGACAACATTAAAAGGGATTATAATATACCATATCACCAGAAGTGGTACAATTCAAAGAGGGGTAAAAATCCTCAGAATAATTCTTCAAAGAAAAGTGAAGAGGTGTGCCATAGATGTGGAATGACTGGACATTGGTCACGTACCTGTCGTACGGCCAGGCACTTAGCTGATTTATATCAAGTTTCTATTAAAGGAAAGAATAAAGTGCATGAAACAAATTTAGTAGAACCATCAGATGATTTATTAGATTCAGTAGATGTAGACGTTACTCATCTTGATGTATCTGATTTCTTTAATCATCCTGATGGTAGTATTGAACACTTAATTGGAGATGGAAGTGTTCCACTCAATTAATATATTTTCTTTCTATCAGTAATAAAAGTTTTGTATATTTTGTGGAATCATGGATCACATTGATGAGCTTTTTATCTCTGAGTTGAATGATAAAGATATATGTCTGGCTGACAGTGCTACAATTCACACAATTCTCAAAGAAAAGAAATATTTTCAAAATCTAACACTAAGTAAAGCCTATGTCCATACCATATCAGGTTTATCGGATTTAATTGAGGGCTCCGGAAGAGCTTATATTGTGTTGCCTAATGGTACCAAATTTTGTATTGATGATGCTCTATTCTCTTCACAATCCAGAAGAAATTTATTGAGTTTCAAAGATATACGTCGTAATGATTACCATATTGAAACGACCAATGAAGGCAGTAAAGAGCATCTTCTTATTACTAAAACAGTATCGGGCCAGAAGCTCGTATTAGAAAAACTGCCTGCTCTATGTTCTGGATTGTATTATACAAAAATGAGAACAATTGAATCATATGTGGTAATGCACCAGAAGTGCATTGACCCTAAAATATTTATGACTTGGCATGATTGCCTTGGGCATCCGGGTTCTATAATGATGAGACGAATTATTGAAAATTCGCATGGGCATCCCTTAAAGAATCAAAAGATATTTCTACCCAATGAATCTCCGTGCTCTGCATGTTCTCAAGGTAAGTTAATTATTAGACCATCTCCCTCAAAAGTCATTGTTGAATCTCCATCCTTTTTACAAAGGATTCACGGAGATATATGTGGGCCTATTCATCTATCAAGTGGACCATTTAGATATTTTATGGTTCTAATTGATGCATCTAGTCGATGGTCACATGTTTGTCTTCTTTCCACTAGAAATGTTGCATTTGCTAGACTTCTTGCTCAGATAATTAAACTACGAGCACAATTTCCTGAGTATCCAATTAAGACCATTCGATTGGATAATGTAGGTGAATTTTCATCTCAAGTTTTTGATGATTATTGCATGTCAATAGGAATAGATGTTGAACATCCTGTTGCCCATACACACACACAAAACGGTTTAGCTGAGTCTTTGATCAAAAGGCTTCAACTAATCGCTAGACCTTTACTTATGAAATCAAGACTACCTATTTCTGTTTGGGGACATGCTATACTTCATGCAGCATCTCTAATTCACATTAGACCATCTGCATATCATAAATATTCTCCATTACAGCTTGCATATGGTCAACAACCAAATATTTCTCATCTTCGTACTTTTGGATGTGCTGTATATGTTCCAATTGCACCTCCACAACGTACAAAAATGGGCCCTCAACGTAGACTTGGGATATATGTTGGTTTTGATTCTCCATCCATTATTAGATACCTTGAACCCCTTACAGGGGATATGTTTAAAGCACGTTTTGAGAATTGTCATTTTGACGAATCAAATTTTCCGTTAATGGGTAAAGAAAAGTCGGTGCCTGAAGCACGACAAGATATTACTTGGGATAATAAGACCCTGTCTCATTTTGATCCTCCTACAAATGAATGTAAACGGGAAGTTCAAAAGATTATTCATTTGCAAAATGTTACAAATCAGTTACCAGATGTATTTACTGACACTAAAGGTATAGTAAAATCTTATATTCCTGCTGTTAATACTCCAGCAAGAATTGAAGTCCCTGAAGGACAAATTGTCAAAGCAGCAATAGGTGAATCTAAAATACGCCTGAAGCGTGGAAGACCTATTGGTGCAAAAGACAAAATTCCCAGAAGGAAAAGAATACAAAATGAATTTAGTGTTCCCGAAGAACACGTACCCACAATACAGGCCACAAATATAATTGGTGCTCCTAAAGAGTTTAAATCGTCTATTCCAGAACCTCCTGAAGAGGAAAATCTTGAAGAGTATAAATCTCCTAAAAAGGGACCTCCTGAAGAGGTGTGTCATGAAATGTTTTCCCTTGAAGAGGAACAGGTACCTGAAAATAATGAGATCTAAATATATTTCATGAAAACTGGAGAAATTCTAGATAGAAATAAAACTGTTGTCGACAACATATTTTCATATAAAATGGCCCTTGACATTACCAGAAGTAATGAAGAAAGTGAGCCAAAAAGCATCGAAGAATGTCGACGTAGAAATGATTGGCCAAAATGGAAAACAGCTATTGAAGCTGAATTAAATTCGCTAGCAAAACGAGAAGTATTTGGACCTGTTGTCCAAATACCAAAGGGTGTAATGCCTGTTGGATATAAGTGGGTATTTGTACGAAAACGTAATGAGAAAAATGAAATTGTGCGATACAAAGCACGGCTTGTCGCACAAGGTTTCCTGCAGAAACCCGGGATTGATTATGAAGAAACATACTCTCCCGTTATGGATGCAATCACATTTAGATTTTTGATTAGTCTGGTTGTTACAAAAGGATTAGAAATGAGGTTGATGGATGTGGTCACTGCATATTTATATGGATCCTTAGACCATGACATATATATGAAAATCCCTGAAGGATATAAGATGCCTGAAGCATCTACAAGTACATCTAGAAATATGTACTCAATCAGACTACAAAGATCTTTATATGGGTTGAAGCAATCCGGACGCATGTGGTATAATCGCTTAAGCAAATATCTATTGAAAGAAGGATTTGAGAATAATCTTATATGCCCATGTGTTTTTATTAAGAAATCAGAATCCGGATTTGTCATTATTGCGGTTTATGTTGATGATTTAAATATTGTGGGAACTCCTGAAGAGATCTCAAAAACCGCTATATATTTAAAGAATGAATTTGAAATGAAAGATCTTGGCAAAACAAAACTTTGTCTCGGCTTGCAGCTTGAGCACTTGCCAAATGGAATTTTTATTCATCAATCCATGTATACTGAGAAAGTCCTAAAGCATTTTTATATGGACAAATCTCATCCCCTGAGTACTCCAATGATTGTTCGAACACTTGATGTGAAGAAAGATCCATTCCGTCATTGTGATGACTATGAAGAAATTCTTGGTTCTGAAGTACCATATCTCAGTGCAATTGGAGCTTTGATGTATCTTGCAAATTGCACTCGACCAGATATTACATTCTCAGTTAATCTGCTTGCAAAATATAGTTCTGCACCAACTCGAAGGCATTGGAATGGCATTAAACATGTCCTTCGTTACCTTCATGGTACGGTTGATATGAGATTATTTTATCAACGTGGTTCAAGTTCAGAATTGATTGGGTATGCAGATGCAGGTTATCTTTCAGACCCACATAGAGGTAGATCTCAAACTGGATATTTATTTACTTATGGAGATACTGCCATATCATGGAGATCTGTTAAGCAGACACTATCTGCTACTTCTTCAAATCACTCAGAAATCATTGCTATTCATGAAGCAAGTCGAGAGTGTATTTGGTTGAGATCAGTTATTCAACATATCCAGGAAAAGTGTGGATTTCCCATGATCAATAATAGCCCAACAATCTTATATGAAGATAATACTCCTTGTATCACTCAAATCAGAGGAGGATATATCAAAGGTGACAGAACCAAACATATTTCACCGAAATTCTTTTATACTCATGAACTTCAAGAAAAAGGTGAAATTGATGTCAAGCAGATACGATCTAGTGATAATCTGACAGATTTATTCACAAAGGCGTTACCAACTTCCACATTCAAGAAGATTGTGCATAACATTGGAATGCGAAGACTCAAAGATCTTTTGTCATGCACTTTTCAGGGGGAGTAAATGTGCTGATTGTACTTTTTTTCCTTCGCTGAGGTTTTGTCCCACTGGGTTTTCCTCTGCAAGGTTTTAATGAGGCAATCTAAAGCACTTGTGGATACATAAGAAGACTGTACTCTTTTTCCTTCGCCATTGGTTTTTCTTCCCACTGGGTTTTTACTTGGCAAGGTTTTAACGAGGCAGATTCTTTATGGGTGGTCATTCAAGGGGGAGTGTTATAAACGAACGTCGGCAGCCGCCCCCCTGTCCCACCACTAAATTATGTGAATGACCCCACCACTATTATTTTAAATCTGCATAGTGACTTGCATAGTGACTTGCATAGTAACTTGCATAGTAATTTCAACGCCTATAAATGTGGGCTTCAGTTGTAATGAAATTCATAAGAAAAAATAGAGAGAGAAAGAAAGTTTCAGTTCTTAAGAGTTTCAGAGAGAATTTCTTATTTCTCTTTTGCAATAGTAGTTCCTTTCTTTAAGTTTCATAACAATAAAGAAGAAGGAGAGTTGGTGTATGTGTGGGAGAAAAGTCTGGGATTCATTAATCCCATGAGCTAAACGGCGACGTATAGACAGGGGAAAGGGGCTGGATTAAGTCCGACTATGGGCTGGGCTTCGGGCATAATTTAAAACAAACTCAAACCCAAAACATATACACATATAAATGTTTAAAAGCCCATTTCCGAAAATACACTATAAATTAATTATAACACATTCATTTTAAAATGAAATCATTTACAACACTTTAATTTAAATACCAATATAATAAATAATTAAATTAAATTCAAGCATTCAATTAAATGCATCACAATAAATTAATAAGATGAAATAAATTAACTTACTAATACACATGAAAATAATCTTTAATTGAAAATGAAATATTCAAATATTTAAACACAAACACAACAAAATAATATTAATATCAACCACTCATAACACACAATATTTATATTAACAACAATACATATTTACTATTAAAATAATAAATTATAAAGAAGGTAGAATTACGGGTCTTTACAACATTAGTACATTAACGTTCCAACATACATCCGAACGCCAACATTGCAGTTTATGTTCGGATGTACACACGTTCTGTAACGCCCCAATGGAAGGCCCAAACCACATGGCCTATACTCCAAAAGGACTAGTCAATGATACAATTGGAGCCCCATTGGAACCTTATAAAGAGCTAGAACTTCTCATTCCCAAGTAATGTGAGATCCCATATACCGCCTATCTTATCATTCTCATATGGGGTATCACAATCTACCCACCTTAAATGCCTCACGTCCTCGTCGGGTCTGTCCATTGTAGGTGACACGGCTCAAGTCCCACATTTCTGGTTAGAATAAGCTCTGATACCATTTGTAATGCCCCATTGGAAGGCCCAAACCACATGGCCTATACTCTAAAAGGACTAGTCAATGATACAATTGGAGCCCCATTGGAACCTTATAAAGAGCTAGAACTTCTCATTCCCAAACAATGTGGGATCTCATATACCACATATCTTATCATTCTCATATGGGGTATCACAACCTTCCGCCCCTTCTTCTTTCATTTCTTTTCTTTTCTTTTCATTTCTCTTCTTCCTTCCCCTGCCTCGACGATTTCATCTTCCCTGTTTTTGCGCAGCTTTATTTTCTCTCGCATCAAACCACGATCTTGGTGGTTATTCATTTCAGATGAAAATCTCTCTCTCTCTCTGTGTCTCTCTCTCTCTCTCTCTCCATACAGCGTTTTATCCCTTGCTTGGATCTCCTTCTTTCTGTAAATCCTCCCCTCTGGTTTCGGTTTCGGCGCAGGAAATCATGATAAGATTTTCTATTTTCTTCCTACGTTTTCTTCTATCCATGGGTTCAGTTTGGTACTTGTAATCACTGAAAATTTGTGTATTTTTGGTAGGTGAATTCGAGCGTGGAGAAGCCAGAAATTCATTCCTTTAGTGTCCTGTCTTCATCCGGTTTGTCACTTCGTGTTGGTGCAAGCCGTGGTTCATTTCAGGTAAGAATTTCTACCCTTTTTCTTGAGACCGATCGGAAGCTCGTACGCTTGCTTATGCATAGTATATATATATATATATATATATATATAAGTTGGCAGTGGTTTTGGGATTTGATGAACAGTTGCTGAATTTTGTGTGGGATGAAGAAAATTTGATTTATTTGAAACATATATATACCTCAGTTGAGTACTATTTTTATGCTGAAATATTTATGAAATATTTTTATCTATTTTTCGAATCCATTTTCGAAGTGATTTTTGGTGGATGTTCGAGGGATTCGTTGTTAATTTTCTTTTGCTGTTTGGTGCTGCCGATGGGTTGTTTGGGATGTTTTGTGTAATATAAATAGTTGGGTTTGGTAGTATTGAACGTATGGGAGACTATAAATTTTTGGGTCGGCTTTATCAGAGGGATGCCGGAGATGAGTTGGTAGTGGGCTGAAATGATATTATTAGTATGGAGTGCGCTGGTTTTGCGGGCTGTAGTGGCTGGTTGCTTGGGCGTGGTTTGCTAGAAATTTATGATGTTAGGCAAGCAGAGTAGTTTATCTTATAATTTTCAGATTTAAACCTTTTGGAGTAGTTTTTAACATTAGGGAATATGTTTTTATGAATAGGTGACGAAACTCTTAGCGGTCAAACTCAAAATTTTGATTTTTCGCTGCAGGAACCAAGTAAGCAGGGTTCATATGCTTGATTTTTAAACTAGACGTAGACTGAGGTTGATTTTCTAAAAATTTGTGCATGTCTGGTTTTGAATTGAGAACTTGAGAAAAGCCAACCTCAGTTAATTATTTGCATTATTCATGAAACTTGTATGAAAGAAGGAAAAATATTTCTGTCATGCATTGTGTAGACATGAGCTGTTTTTTTGTCATGCTATTTTTCTGAAATGTGAAAAAGAGTGTTTGTCTATCTGAGAAAATTATGCTTTAAATGCGTTGACTATGTTTTATTTATATAAGCTTTATTCTGAAAATAGTTTGAAACTATGTGTATTTAATAATTCTAAAAACCTTTGGCATAGTATTTCTGGTTGGTATTTGATTCTATCTCTGCTTGCTCTGCTCTGCTCTATCTCTACTCTGTTTGGATTGGTACCAATTTCCTATCTCTGAGTGCACCTACTTTGGAAATAAAGTAGTTTATTGTGGGCTTTCCTATGTACACACTCGAGGCTCCGAGAATGAATAAGGGAAAGTTCCACCTCTATTTCTGCCTGGTTTGACCACCGGGATTTGCACAACCCTACCCAGGGGTTAAACATGGTCTTCACTTTGTGAGATGCTCCGTTGATATAGTGATAATATTCAATTTTGTTATGCCAAAGTACTTTATAATTTAATTGTTTTGAAAATCATTTGTTTCTTTTATGCATAATATTGTTTTGTTCCGTACTCTATTACTTGGTAAATGCTCATATTTACACGCTTGTATAAGTTTCTCGCTTACTGAGTTGTGGAAAAACTCACCCCCTTATCTCATATTTTTTTTTCAGATAATTTGGAGGTTCAAACAGAGGACCAAGAGTAGAGTTTTGACCAGGTTTAAGCAATTAGAGCCACAAGCTAGATGGGGAAAAATAATAAAATTTTATTTTTTTGATGTTGGGTTTCTAGTTCATTGATTTTTAGAATATTAGTTATTCTTTATTGTTAAGCTTATTGGGATAATGTGAACCTTTTCATTTATGATTTATTCATATTCTTTTATTTATGACTTGGTGGACATTATTATATGGATTGAGATGTGGAAAAATATTTTTATTTGAACATGGTCGGAGACCTATTATTTATAGTTAAGGATGAATTATACCAAACAGGTTGGACTTCATGACCCCCTAAAAGTACGGGGCGTTTCACGTTCGAATGTAAATATTATACATTCCAAGTTTGACCCAACGAACATAAACTTCTGTTGTTCAAATATCAACCGGATGGGTTTATGTTCGAACAGAATTTGGATGTTTGAATGTTACTTTCTGTGACATAATTCAATTGTTACAAAAAAATCCAAATGCGTTATCTGTAACACACTTTATGTGATGGTTTCTTAGTGACCTTTTGGTCTTTTTTTTTTTCTCTCATCAAATATATGTGTGATGTATGGATGATGAGTAGTCAAAGAACAGTACAATTAGTTTAAGAGGAATAAAAATTAAAAAAAAAAGTTTCAAAACAATTAAATGATGCTAAAAACTAAAATTAAGTATGGTGTATAATGTATGATGTGTGAAGATGATGAGTAACAAAACTTTTTTAGGACTTTACTCCTCCAAATTAGATATATACATTATGGTTCCGCCGGCCTGCTAGTTATAATCGATCGTGAAATAGCATATATAGCTGGTTACAGATCAGCCAGCTTGCATGCGTGGGTTCTTAATCTGCAATTTAAACTTTATATGAAATATTGTAGTCCTTTTTATATTTTAATTAATTAAGCAAATTAAAGCATGCAAGATTCATGTCGCTTTTATTTTTGCTTCATCCTAATATATTTTTATGCATGCAGGCAGAGCAGTGGGCCGTATGTACGTGGAAAATTTCGATCAACCATATAATATAATGTTTTATGGGCTGTCAGATGATGGTTGCATGCATGATGATCTATCATTATCTGAAAACAAGGCTTAAATATATGGGACTGTTCTAATTAAGATCATTCGTTTGGTTGATCATCATGAGTACCCAATTTATAAGGTAAAGCGTAAATTAAATCATGAGAACTGCTAGATCATGAGAACTGCTAGATCATCAGGCTTAGATTTATAAAACCTAAAATATTGGCATTTGGAAGACTACATAGAACAATTATGAAGTGTATATATATATATATTTATGCTTTGAAGGTGGGAATTATAAGCATCTATATTATGAATCAATGGTTAGTGAGGAATGCAACTGCAGCTTGCAATTACAGCTTAGAAATTAAATATTGAGCAAAACACTATATAATGTAAGATACTTACATTAACAATATTGTCAATATGTACTATTCAGAAGAAGAACAAAAGGTTATATATATAGAGGTACTACTGAAACCACTGCAGCTGGCCTTATGGTAACTTAATTGTCTTTAAAACAAAACAAAATAATCAGGTCTCCCTAATGGGTTTTCAACAGTACTACGTTATAAACTCCATACATGCATGGGTTTTGCTCGTGGCCTATGGTTCCATATATAATGCTTACAAAGTCAGTCACTCATGCTGTTTTTATGTCGATATAAGGCGCTACAAATTCTGATGACCAAAGCATTAAGATATTGCCACCATGACAAGGAAGCAGGTCATTAATTAAGCGCTAATTGGTACATAGAGTACTTTAATTAAAGCATCCATCCAGGGATGAAACCATTGACTTGTTGGGCATGAGTTGTTGCAGTCATCTGGTCTGAACCTGCAGATGCATCATACCTGTGTCCAAAAATTGATTTCAAGACGGGAAGTTAGATATATAGTTTTACTGATCAACCATTAATTGACGGTTGGTATGAATTAAATTATGTTTTTTGAAGTTCACCCTATCTGCAATGTGGGATTGCATTCTAAAGGCTGGAAGAACCCCTGAATTTGAGCATTCTGAGGACCATATGAGATACTTTGGTCACCGCCTTGGTCCCATGATTGTCGAAGTTGATTTCTTGAACAAATTTCAGCCAGCTGAAGAATTTAAATTTTAAACCATATGTGAGTCGTCCTCAATGATCATATATTAATTTGGCCACAGATAAAATTTCATGTAACATCTGGAAATTAAGCAAACAACAATCTTATATGATAGATGCCATCATTTTCAGAACGAAAGGTTGCACTATAAGGCTGTAGAGCTAGTTCTATATAGAACATTCTGACAGGGGAAGTGAAAAAATGAAGTATGATGCTGTGAATTAGGTTCTCTCAAGAATTTCTTCTTTCTAATTTTTTGGTTCGTACGTAAACAAAATATAAAATGGTCATGCCAGCTTATAAAGAAAATTGCTATACAGGTAAGCAGGGGCATTTGTTTACCATCATATTGATCAGAACCCCAAAATCAACGACGTCTAGGGTAATTTAAGAGTAAACTTTCAATTTAGCTAGAATAACGATCTCCACTAAGGCAAGCTGAGGAAACAATTAGCATAGTAAATAATGCAGAGTACTCATGCGCCTTGAAATTAACTGATGAACATATTACCCAACTATTCATGAAAACAGACTTGAGAAATTTTACCTTTATTGTCAAAGCTCTGTTTGAATCCAGTAATAATTGTTCCTGCACTTAAAAGCAACTTGTGAATATTAGGTGCAAGAGTTATAAATAGCAGTACTAATATATTAATGTTGCATCTATATATAAACAATTAGCAGTACGACATAGATTCACACCTTATTTTGGAGATCAGAAAGCTGGTCGAGCATATATTGCGTCTGCAAAGCAGATAAGAAATATTTACTTTGGCTCTCATCCATATGAATTTTAATTCAAATGGTGCATATTATATATACCTGAATGTTCGAATTACATACGTACCTTAGTGGACCTAACTTGCTTCAAGGACGACTCCAGTTGGCGCTCAAGCTTCTCGAGATCGTTTGAGGTCAATGGACCCAAGTCTTCCCCAAGAAGGTTTCTGGAGAAATCATAATTCATGAATTATTACACTTGCACGACAGAAGTGCTGACATAACCTATATATGTTACATGAGTAATGAATGGTAAATACACCAATAATTTTAGGCTAGTTTATAAGTTTTGCGAATTCTTTTTTAAAAAAGTGTGACCCAATTGAAATGTGTGTTTTTTCCATGCGAGTTCTACGTTCACTCACTTTTTTTAACATATATAGGTGCACAAATATTACTAATTGGATATATATCCCATACTTGCATGCTAACGATCAATTTAGATTTGTAGACCAGACGAATTTATCTTAATTTATTTTATTTTTATTATTATATTTTTTCAAATTCTTAAATAAAATATAAGTTTCAATATAATTTTTTAAAATTTTAATATATATTTTTTAAATATTTTTTATGATTTTTTAATTTTTAAATATTAATAATATTAAAAAAATATATTTAATTCATTTCAATTCATATTATCATTTAATCCAACTATTTCCTTAGTTGGAAATTTTTCAACTCGGTTACCGAATGATATCATCTAAAATGATATTTTTTTGATCAGCCGTACTAATTAAATAGCTAAGTCGGCAGTACGAAATAAAAGCAATTACTCACCTCTGGGTTCGTTGTAAGGACTCAAACCTAGCTTTCAGTCTCAGGTACTCCCTATAGCTGCTCTGCTACAGCGGACGACAACCACAATATGAGAATCTCGAGGTTAGGGAATGGTTCTCCGTGAATGTACAAATTAACAAGTGGAAGTGAAAATGATAATGGATATATTATATAAGGCCGGCGATGATAATGATTATACTCTTTTGTGTATGCATAATCTGAATTTTAATATAAAATACTCACTTCTCCCATCAATCTGTGCATGATCCGATAATTTCGTACAAAAAAAAAACCCATATCTAAAATACAATCTCTTGTTAAAACTCGAAAATACAGTCCAAAAAGGAAATATAGTTTTGAAAAAACTAGAGTTGGTATGAATCAGTTTGAATCAACTGATATCCATCAATTGAACCTATAAAGTGTACTGTGTGTGCGCGTGTGGCCAAATGAAAAAAATAAAAATAAAGTACTCGGTCAGTTTCTTATAAATTCAAGTTCAATAAGTTGAGTCAGTTTGAATCATACCCTTTTTTAGAGTGGCGATTCTAATTACAATCACACTATGGATAAAATGCTTAAGATATCATTATTAAGAATATTAAACATTTAATTAAGGTACGTACCTCAAGCTCTTTGGCAGGTTTGTTGACTTCCACTGCACCGTAGCTGCACTTTTGGTACCTTTCAAGTGTTTTGAGCATGCTAGAGGAATGGAGAAAAAAATTGTTAACTGGGGAATTAGATCAAGGAGTACTACATGCATTAATATGATAAGTACTATATATAGTTGTTGTAACATTGGGTTTAATAATAGGCAATTCCATAATTCCTCCCAAAGTTCATAATTAATATGTTTAATTTACTGCACAAGCACATTAATTTAAGCAGTACAGGTTACAGAAATCAGTGCTTATAATTCATTGTATACATTACTGTTACACAAAAAGTCGAGAATCACGATTAAGGCAGCTACTGCGGATCGAGCTAGGCCACATATTTTGGCATCCAAGACACTGGCTGGCGTACATCATGAGTACTAGATTCTACTTTCTTCAAGAGCTTGAAGTGTTTATATCATGTGTGTGTGTTGTATATAGATGTGTACAGATATATATATACATACATATATATATGCATGCCGTATGGATGGATCATATTGTATGACGGTAGCTAGGGTAGTACTGCAGGGTTGCAGGTATATGCATGCAGGTTCCCCCAAAGCATGATGAATCTGAATGTTGATGCAGCTGCAGATCATGTGGTATATTTTAGTAGGCCTGCAGCCATTTATTTTTTTTTTTATGAGTAGGCCTGCAGCCATTTAAAAGATTAAAACCGGGTATTTATCATATTTTATGAAACATATATGGGCGGGTATGATGGCATGCATGCATGGGTACTGCTATGTCAAATAACAAAATATCTACCTACAAATATATATATATATATATACTAAAATTTCGAAAAGACTAATAATTAAATTGAATTTTTTTTAGACTCCTTATAAAGTCAATTAGTTTCATCAAGTATGTAGCCAATGTGGGACTTACCACTGATCGTAACTACGTTTGTAACTTTACCAACTCTGTGTTAATTATTCATTCTGAATGTGAGCATTCTTATTAGGTTGGTTAAAAGTGATCCTTTAAAAAGAATAGTTTTGCAAAAATACCAAAAAATTAATTTGGCAATTGTTGGATAAAATTTTAGCGTTACTATCCATAAAAAATACTTTTTGAACCTATTTCCATGAACTTCATTGCCATATTTGATCAAATATGATATAATGTTTTTGGTATTTATGCAAAATTGTACTTTTTGAAATATAATTTTTAGCCGATCCAATAAGAATGCTTTAAGATGGGCTTTTATCATAGATATGCACTCTCTTTGTGTCGACTCAGTCAGACTTCAACAAGGGGGTTACACAAATGTACTAATCTGTTTGTGGACCCAGTTGGGCTAGCTTCTATTTCTATACCAATTCTAAAAACTTTACTATCTATGACTGCTATATGGCCTTTTCTAGACCTTAATTCCTTGGAGCAATCTACACATCCTTACATGTTGAGAACTCTCCGAACACCATCTATAATTCGCGTGTTAATCTTCTTCATAAATTCAACGGCAAGTTAGCATGCATTTCGGTATATGACATTACTTTTGCAGGTAAAATGGTATGTAAGTTTGTTTAAATCAGTGTTTTATCTCTTATATTTTGTTAGTGTAAGGACCATGTGGGTTGATTTTATTATAGGACTTGGATTATCATTGGTCATACCCTATAGATTGGTAGATTTCCAAGCATGCTGGAGAGGTCTCCATGGAAATTCGCAAAACATTGCAGCAATCTAGAAAATGGTCTCCACCTATATATGGTGGTGTATTTTGTGGGAGCGAAATGATTAAATTTTCAAAAATCATGAGAGAATAGTGGAGGAGCTGAAAGTTTTTTTTCTTTAAATTAGTTGTTTATCTTAGGGAGGGGGTAGGGGGGGTGTTGGCATTGCTTGTAACGAACTATAAATGCCCATGACTTTCTACTTTCAATTGTAAACTCTAGTTAGGTACTTCTCATGTATACTTCCTATATACTTGGGTCATTATTATGAATAAGATTTCTTGATTACTCATTAAAAAAAAAACAAAAGTGTTAGTGTAAGGTTATAAATGTGGAATTTAAGGTTTGTCAAATTTGAATTAGCCAAAGTAAAAGTTGTGCTTCATAAATTAGTGCTTCATGTGGACATTTAGTTTATATTTAATTTCCTAGTTGAGCTTGTGAGCTACTCAACAACTATTTTAATGCAATCAAGAAATATACTAGGTCTCAGGATTGTCTCACATAATATAGATGGGCGATTTTGATGGTTTCAGTATCCAAATGACTTTGGATGATTTGCAAGTCAGTTCTGCATGCAGACAAACAGCTTGGAGAGAAGAAGACCAATTTTATTTTATTTTTAGGAAGAGACCTATTTTCTTAAATAAATTAGGGTTTTGATACTGCAGTCTCCTTAGAAGTAGAAAGTAGAAGACTGAACATGAACAAATTGGGGTACTTTTCGAGGACATGAACATATTGCGATGTACGATGGTTCTCAAGTCAGATTTTGGTATGATAAATGGCGTGGTAACCATAGCCTCCAAGACACATTTTTGCTATTTTCGAACTTGCAAGAAAAAAGCATGCAGCAATACAAGCTTGTGGTCCTTTTAAATGGCTCCCCTCAATGCAACATTAAGCTCAGTAGGGCAACCCAAGATTCAGAGGTGGAGATTGCTTTAGAGTTTTTTGCGACATTCTATTCAATAAATATGGCGGGGGCATTGGGGATAAGATTCACTGGAGCCATTCTAGGAAAGAAAATTTCATTTTTAGTTCATTTTACCAACTAATGAGTCCTAGACTGACCATGTTCCTGTAGAAGAGTATATGGCAGATGAAAGCTCCTTCAAAAGCAGCATTTTCTATTTGGAAAACATCATTGGACATGATTCTTACTACATATAATCTAAGGAAACACTGGGTATTTGTGATGGACTGGCATTGTATGTGTAAAAAATATGGGGAATTAGTAGATCATTAACTACTTCATTGTGAGGTCACCAGGATCATGAGGAATGATTTTTTTCATGAGGAACAATTTATCATGAGTCGTGTCTCTTAGATTGGTAGCCTTCCTCGCAAGCTAGCGAGACATTCAGGACAACTCACAAGTGGTAGTCATTTTGTGTATAGTTCTTATTTGTATATGTTGGTATATCTAGAGGAAAGGAACTGCAAGAAGTTTCGAAGATTACAAGAGAACAATAGATGAATTAAAATTTTTCTTCTATAAGTCATTGCTTTCATGGACAGGAGCCATTGTTTGTAACCGACTTAACGTCATTAACTTTCTCCTTTCGATTTGTAAATCATAACTACCTATTTCTCATTTGTACTTCCTGTGTATCTGAGCTTGGCTTTTTTCTACTAATATTGTTTCTATGATTAACTATAAAAAAGAAAATTGAGAAGTGAGTAAATAATTACCCAGCCTTTACAAATACTCAGACCTTTAAAATTAAGGACTTTCTAAGGCTAAGGTTTAGGCTCATTTGGATTTAAAGATAAGATGAAGAAGATCATAAATTTATGAATAGTAGTGATGTGAATAGTAGTAAAATGATTTGATATAATATTTTTATGGAGCTTTGGAAAAGGAGAGAGAAATTGAATAAAAATTATAAAATATTGTTAGGATATACTTTTTAATATTACTTTGTTTTGGAATTAAAAAAAAAGTTAAATATATTTTGTATTTTTTTGAAAGTTTAAAAAAAGTGTAATGATTAGATAAAAAGTTGAAATTAAAAAATATATTTATTTGAGTAATGTTTGGATATTGAGATGAGATGGGATGATCAAACCATCTCAATATCCAAAAATCCCATGTCATCTTAATATCCAAAAGGGGCCTAAATTATAATTTGACTTTAAAAGCATAAAAAACAATGGATTGGTGATATCAGATCTCAAGGGTACGTTTGGATAGTGAGAAGTTTTAGAAATAATTGTAAATAATAGTGAAAAAATAATGAAAAAGTAATAATAGAATATTAAATAATAATAAAAAGTAATGAATAATAACAAGAAAAATAATAATAAAGTAATGACTAGTAGTAGAGTATTATGAGAATACCTTAAATTACCTTGCTTGCCAAACATAGCCTAAGTCTTGATGCGCCCCATCATCCAAATCTCACGTAGAAGAGAATATTCTTTTTCTATCTTTCTTGATATAAATTAATAACTCCCTCCTTAATTATTTTACTCATCGATCTTGTGGCACAAATAAAAAACCCGATCATAATTGGAGACTTTATTCTCTCGAGTTTTTTTGAAGAACGCAAATATTGCATGTATATTTAAAGATGTACAAAATTGGCAAAACATAGTCGATCCTCCTTACTTTGGAAAGTTCATGAAACATGCCATTACCAATAGAAATATGCTACCGCCTGTATGAAAGTTGGCTTAGGTGTAAGAATTAGATCATGATCATCAGCTAGGACAGAAGGGCATCAAAAGCTTTCAACAGTACTAAAGAGAGAACTGCTTAGGACAGGTTAGTCTATTTAAGTACGTACCAATATAAGAAAATGGTTATTTGTGACAAAAATTAATCCATTTTGATATGTGGTGCATTATATTCCATGAATCCTTAGGCCTCATTTGGTTACAAAGATATAATGAGATAAGATAGGAAATCTACAAATGGTAGTGAGACAATTTGTGGATAAGAGCGAAATAGTTTAAGTTAAGCTTTTATGGAGATTTGAGAAGGGAGAGAGAAAAAGCTGAATAAAAAATATAAAGTTAAAACAATGTTGGAATTTAAGTTTTTTAATATATTTTTTATTTTGAAATTTGAAAAGATTGAATTATTTTTCATGTTTTATTTGAAAATTTAGGAAAGTTATAATGAGTAAATAATCATAATGAGATGAAAAATATGAAAATTTATAAATGAAAAATGTTTGTGTTTGAATGGTGTTAGATATTGGGATGAGATGATATAAGATAAAATGGTTTGAAATGTTTAGGCCTTACTTAAAGATTTCGACACACTTCAAAAAGGATTTAAATGAATCCTACATGATGTGAGTAGTTTAAAGCCTTAAAGTCCTATTTTTATTAACATCGGGTGTTCACGAAAAAACTTCCAACTAATGTTAGGGGTGGACATGTCCTCGGGAAATATCAGTCTTTTGCAAATAAGGTAACTCAAGGGCAAATTTTCTATAAATTGTTCTAGCAGTACTTCAAGGGAATTTTCACAAGTGCATCTCAGTCAGAAGTTTCCGGCAAGTGCTTAGGCTCTAGAAATTGTTTGCACTCAAAATGATTCGAGCCCTAGACTTAGAGAAAGCATACCATCAAAGTCTTTACCACTACTCGAGTCAAACCCTAGGGTCATGCTCAATCCTAAGTGGGATGAATTGTTTCAAGCCTTTGAAGCAGTATGCCTGCTAGAGCGTAGATTAGTTTGGCAGATCGGGCAAAGATATCAAAAGACCCGGATAGGACTAGAGGATAATATTGGTGTTAGAATCCCATGTTTCAAATTATACGCATGACCAAAACTGAAAACTAAATATTCAGGCAATTGGTTAGGGAAATTCTAGCTATACGCTACGTTTTAATCTCATTCTTATCCTATTAAGATGGATACCCAATAGACATCAATATATGATCAATGAGATGGAAATTAATAGAATAATCGTACAAGTCCATGCATTTTGGTGGTGTAAACGGCTGAAGGGTTTTGAGAGGATTGATAGGGTACTCGGAGTTTGTAAATAAAGGGTTTCAAAGAGAAAGACATTTGCAGGGTAATACTATATATAGAGGATAATCTAATTTAACATGCAAACAGAAACCATCGTTGAGTATGATCAAGTTAACGAACTCTGGTCAGTTGGTTGAGGTCGAGAGTTTGAGGAAGGATTATTTGATGAGATATGTGGGAATTCGATCCAAGCAGCAAAGTGGGGTAATATGAAAAATTCCATTCATCATCCACCTTACATCCACACATCATTTTTTTTCTTACTAATTAATATGTGGTATATGGAAGATTAGTTTAAAAACAAAAATCAATTAGTTTAAGAAGAATAAAACTAAAAAAATATAATGCTCGGCAATATATAATATAGGAGAGAGGATCATGCATGGCCAAAGGCCGATAGAAAGATAGGGAAGCTTTTTATAATTGCACCTCAAAATTCTGATCACTCCCATGAACCCTAAATTTGTATGTATTTTTCCTCTTTTTAACCAAGTCATAAAAGATTCTCAACTCTTTTAACCTCCATACATACACAAAAAACTTACATCAATGATCAGCTGAATCGAAGACTTATTCCACAAGAAACAAAAATATACCATTAGACGTATTACTCTCAAACCTATATTCCGAAACCAAGAAATGGAACCTTAAGACACCAAAAAACTTTGAAACAAAAATCAAAATGTAGGTTTCTTCATGGAAACCAAGCAAGAATACCATATAACATTTTAAACATTTAACATTTATAAACTGCAACTAATAACATTTTAAACATGCATGCTTAACTGTTGACATGTTTAAACCGCCCTTAAGCAAAACAGTCTTACAGATTGAAGAAGCAGTAACTTGTTTAAACCTCTCACTTCTCAGAAAAGAAAAAAGAAAAAGGTAAATTATATTCAAGTAACTAACAACTAATTATAATAACCAGAAAAAACTTCTCCTAGCATGGCCCTTTTTTTGCAATAATATGATCTGCATCTCAACCCAAAAAGATAGTAAATATATCAGGCTTTTAAACAAATTTAAAGATTTTTTCACACTGAAAACTGTTACACATGACCTCACCTGGATCGGAACAAGATCTTTCCAGGTAATCTAATAAACGTCATGCAAGTCATACAATAAGTCGCATATATACGTAATCTAACGCGCGCAGGTCAAGGAAAGAAATTATACTGCACATATATGATGGTCATCTCCTTATGAACAGATAGAAAAGCGCTGCAATTCTGCAAATATGCTTTAGATCTCGTGGTGTATATTTTCTATTAAAGAAAATAAACATATGATCGTATGAATCAGACGTATAAAATCAGATCGACGGCTTCAAAAATCAGAATAACATAAGGAAAAAAAAATCATATTCTACTAAACGCCAGAAAAGACAGAATAGTGAAATTAGCATTCCGGTATTAGGGAAACAATTTATTGTGAGGGATTGAATTTTCTCTGCAGAAGAAAGAACAGATAAAATCCAAAATCCAAGAAGCAAATCAACCGAGCAAGCTGAAAAATCAAGCAGATCATCCTACATATCTATATAGCTAGAGAAAAAAGGGAAGCGAGAACTAGATATTTTACCTAGAGCTGCTGCAGAACTCATAGAGCTTGCCACGGCTGGAGAAGACAATAAGGGCAACCTCAGCATCGCAGAGAACTGAAAGCTCATAGGCTTTCTTGAGAAGCCCATTCCTCCTCTTAGCAAAAGTGACCTGCCTGTTTATCTTGTTCTCTATCCTCTTCAGCTCCACTCTTCCTCTCCCCATATCCTAATTATCCCAAAACTGCTTCTTTCCCTTTTTCTATTTATATAAATATAGACTTTTCTTCTTTGTAACTCTTTCTTTTCTTAATTTTTTTATGCTTGTTTTGGCGTTCTTCTCTTGGGTAACAGTACTTGATCCTTCTTTTCTGGGTCTGCACCGAAGTATACCCAAATTTATGAAAAACAGAAGAAAGTTGGATACTGAAAACCCGAGAGAGAGAGAGAGAGTTGTGAATTTTGGTTTTCTTGTAGCTTTTTAACCACAGCTTCTCAACCCAGTCTCCATAAATTGAAATGAAGTTTAGGGTTTGGTCTTGTTTCTGGTTTTTCATATGATAATGACCCTTTTCTTTTGATCTCCTATATCAAATTTTACTGTTCTCTTGTTAGAAAATAATACCTTTATCCCCACTCCTAATTACAGCGCGTGGTAAACGTACATTTACCTCCTTGATTTGAACAGCAATAACGTGAGAGTACGACATCTGCGTACAGAGCACGAGGTGCCCGACGATTGGAACATATATATTTGTCCCCCCGTGCAGTCGAAAGAAGCGGAGACTGAATTGGCGCGTGGTGAATTGTGATGTTTATCAATATTTTACGTAATAAATGTTTGTATATTCTTTCTACAGTGTTCAGAATATCAGAAATGACAGAAAGTCGTGACCTTTCTTAAAACGGATCTCCTCGTGTCGCCTTCTCACTGGCTCTACATCGATGTCAATGCTGAGTTCATTTGTTCTTTAATTTGCTGCCCTCCCTCGCATGATTAATTTGCTAATTACGATCAGCTCGCACATCATTCCATGCATCACACTAATTCTAAGGAATGTTTGGTCTTTACAGAGAGTCAGATAATCAAGCATAAATTATCAATTCTGGTTTCTTTTATGGTTAATTTATGTGTACACTACTTAATAATAACGTCATTAGAAGTATGGCTGAATTCAACGCATTATTCTTTCTCTCGAGATAAAGTTGAGGAAAAATTTATCCTAGGATAGAATTTTAGGAGGACTCTTCGCTAAATTAGCGGTTGCAGCTAAAGCCTACAATGCTTTGGCATCATCTAGAAGACGGCAATCTTTAGTTGAAGAAACATAGAAGGCCTAGAGGAAAGGTGAAAGATTCTCAGGCTCATAGAGGTGGAAAACACAGAGGTAATGATAGGGTCAGAAAGTTTGGAAAACAAGGTCAAGAAATGAGAGAAATCCCTAGTTGCGAAACTGATTTCAAAAAGGAAGGTGTCCAATGATGTATTTAGTGCCATGTTTAGGAAAATTTGGCAACAACAAGGCTCCTTCGAGTTCCTTGAGATTAGCCAAAACCTATATGTTGTCTCTTTTGAGGCACCAGTTGATAAACAACGCGTCTTGGATGGAAGGTCGTGGTTTTTCGACAACCAGCTCCTAATCTTGCAAGATTTCGATGATTTGAACCCCCCTCCCCCCCAAGAAAACTATTGTTTGACTGGGAGAGCTTTTGGGTAAGGATGCACAACCTCCCATTTGTGTGTATGACCAAACAGATTGGAACACAACTAGGGGAATCAATGGGCGTTGTGGAGGAGGTAGAGACCAAGGAAGATGACACAACTTCAAGAAGTTTTCTTAGGGTTCATATCAAGCTAGACTTGAGGAACTAGCGAGGGACAGAACCACAAATCTCTTGGGAAATCACATATGGGTGCCACTGACATACGAAAAAATGCCCAAGTTATGCTTCAGCTATGGACGGATTATGCATGGTGAGGAAGGCTGCCCAAGGGGCCAGGATGGGGAGGGGAAGTCACAGTATAGAAGTTGGATGAGAGCCAAAATCAACCTTAGAGGAAAAGGTGGTGAATTCAAGGGAAGCCCACAAAGCTCGCAACAAGAGGACTACAGTAAAAGAGCAAACGTCGACAAGGACAAAGAGGAGTTTTCCTCGAGGAGTTTCCCCATGGTCAATCTGGGAGGCCCCCTGCATGAGTGGAGGACTACCCTGTTACCTGAGCTAATGGAGCAAGTCGATGGGGGGATGGTAAAGGGGTTGCAACAAAGAAGGACCAAATGTTTCCTGAAAGTCCCTAGTGGGGTGACAGCGAAGTTGGAAAAGTAAGAGAGACCCAGAAGGAATAACTATTCGATGTGGCTATCGTTGAATGCATTCAGCAAGTAATAATAAACCCTAAACTGGTCAATGAAGGCTTTGTTTCAATTGTGAAAGATACCCCCCCAGAACCTGTGAGTGTAAAGAGATGGAAAAAGAAAGGCAAATGAACTAAACTGCCTAAGGAGGAAGTCTTGAAGGCAGTGAAGAAGAGAAAGGGAGAACCAGATGAAGCTGCAGTGGCTAGTACTTTGAAGAAGGGAAGAAAGTCCATGGAAATCATATCGGTGGAGACTGCTAGTCAGCCCTGCCGACATCAATGAAAATCTTGAGCTGGAATATACTAGAGCTTGGGAACCTTCGTGGTATTTGTGCTCTTACTGACTTGGTCAGAAGAGAAGCTCCCGATATTTTGTTTCTTCTTGAGACAGAACTTGATGCAAAAAGGATGGAAAATGTGAGAATTAGGACAAGGTTTGGATGTTGTTTAACAGTGGATGCAATTGGAATGAGCGGAGGTTTGTGTTACGTTTGAATGTTAAGAGTGTTTGAAAATATTTATGAATAGTAAAAAAAAGTAGGTAAAAAGTAATAATAAAATATTAAATAGTAATGAATATTAATAAAAGTATGTGAGAAATAATAATAAAGTAGTGAATAGTAATAGAAAGTGTTTGAGAGTGTTTAGCTTGGCTTTGGATGAGAGATACTCCTCTTACAATCCAAAGCTACTCATCCTTCCATATTGATGCCTTAATTGAGGATAATTCCCAAAGATGGTATCTGACTAACTTCTATGGTCAGCCAAATGTCTCAAAGAGAATTGAATCCTGAAACCTGTTAAGAAGATTAAGTAAATCCCTTGGGGAAGCTTGGCTAGTTTGTGGAGCTTTTAACAAAATTGTCTCCTTAATTGAGAAATGAGGAGGCAAGAGTAGACCAAGAGGTCAGATGAAGGATTTCCAACATATGTTCTTAGATTGTGGATTTAAAGGACCCAGGATATCGTGGGCTCAAGTACACCTAGTATAATGGTAGATAGGATAGAGCCAAAGTATAACACTTCGCTCCAGCGCCATACTTTCTTTTAAAATTATTGGTTTTACATGCATCTATAGTCCATTTGAGATTTTCAAATATTTAGATTTTGGGGCTGAGTTTATTTAGTTATTTTCTATATATTTTTTAAACGGATTCTAGAGTTCCTTTTCCTTTAAAATTCTTTAATTTCCAAATTGTTTTTTTTTGTTTTCTTTTTGTATTTAAATATATCGATATTATGTGATTAAAATTCTATTCCGATTTGCATCTCACGTAGGATTTCTCTCGATTTTCTTTCTTAGTGTATTTTTCACATCCATGACTTGCACGTTCCTATCTTCCATTCTTCACGGCAATAGTTTTGTGCTTAATAGATATTTATTCACGTTTCTTTTATTTTATGTTTCCCGATTATTGTTCTGATTTTCTATTAATAGATATAACTCCTAAACCCACGCCATACACACCTGCCATCTAGTAACTTCTTCATCTATTTCGGTGCAGTTAGAAGTCTCCTTTCAAGCTGCAATTTCCCTCACCGTCCGTATCCCACGCGTGCAGAATTCACGTCTCCATATCCGTAGGGGGTAGATTTCAGATTAGTTAAAAACTCCCCTCCACTTTTCACTAGGGTTGCAGTTGCATATATATTGATAGCAGTAGAGTTCCTCATCACGGTATGCACTCAAAGCGTTTCCGCCACTGCACCTAATCACCGGGAGAAACCCAACCACGACAGCATTGCCCTACGTTGCACCGTATCACCCCGGCATCATCACCATCATAGGGAAGTTCCAATATCAATACTCTCTCAGAGCACCCCAAACCGAAGCCAGCCATATAAACGACTTGCGGTTTCTTGCCCTCACGGAAGTCACTAATGAGTTAGGTCCAATGCACAGCCAGCAAAACAATATATATATATATAAATCCAAGCCCATGAAAGCACTTGCCAAAAATGGCTAACCACCATCATCGAGAGTCCCAAAATGATGGTACCACCGCTAGAAATCGAGTGAAAAAGGGCCCCTGTTTTGGCTCCCCGAAACAGAGCACCACTTTCACCTTGCGGCCACCCTTACAACCAACTCTACCACGAGTCTATTACGCCGGGAACCACCGTGCAGCCCCATAGCTACCACCTTACGTAAATCACCAGTCAGCATTTCATCACCTCCCCGTGCGCTACCACCTCCACCTCACATGGAACCAAGTTGTCCATCATAGAAATGAGAGGCCTCTGTTTCAGTGCTCCGAAAATAAAGTATTGTGGACTCAAATAACCACTGCTCTGAAGCCACTACCTACGCCAGTTGCCGCAACCTCAAACAATGTAGAGGATAGCAGAAAATGCCGTCTGAGAATTTCCCGACAGCCCAGACGCACCGCACATTCTCCCCATAAGTTTCCCTGTACAAACTCCATCCCTCTCTCTCAATATTACAATGTTCTCACTCCCTCTCATCACGTGGCCTCTCTCTCATCACTCTCGCTTTCATAGTCACCAACTAGCTAGAGAACTCATTTCAGCCGTCCATCCCCGTCGGGACTCCCTCTCCTCTCGGTGAGCTCCCCTTTACTGCTTGGTCAAGAATTTGGAGTTTAAAACTTCGGTGCCCTTGTGTTTTAGTGTTTCTCATATAGGGCCATGCATTTATATTCTTTTTGTTACTAAAACACCCTCTGCGTGGGCCTCTGTTAGATTGAGTTTTATTTTGTTAGATTGAGTTTTATTTTGGTAAGTATTTTATTTATGTATACCATATAAAGAAAATAAAGAGAGATTTGAACTATATTATTTTCGTAATAATATATTGTTTTTAAAATATGAGGTCTGGTAGTGCATAATAAATGCAAATTTATGTTTTCGAAACCCTTTAAAAGGAACTAGTTAAGTTTACTTTTCTTCTATTAAACGAAATAATGCTTTCTTATTTTTAATCGATTTATGTTATAGTTTTATAATTTATAGTCGGATTTCAATTGCTTATAAGTGGGACTTTTAATATTTTAGCCAAAAAATTTGGGATATTAAGGGGTTTGGATTAAGTAAAAATCGAGATTTTAGAGATTTTATAATATTTTAGGACTTCGGAAGAATTTAGTAAGTCTAAAACATTATGGGAGGTTTGGTTTTAAAGATGACATTTAGATGTTAAGGGAAGATGACGAATTTTTCATATCTCAAGTTTAAATGCAAAGTATGTGTTTAGTTGGATTTAATGAACTACGTGAATATTTTATAGGTGACGGATGATTTGATTCGGCATTCTTAAGCAAAAGTTAAGAAAGGTTAGGAAGTCCAGGTAAGCGGGGTTCCTATACTTGGTTTTATACCAACTCTGAAATAGAGGTTGACTTTCTGAAAATTTTGCATGATTTTGTTATAAATGAAAACCTGAGAAAAAAACCTCGGTTAATTATTTGCATTACACATAAAATCTATATGAAAAAGAGAAAATTGTTTATATCATGCATAGTGTAGACATGAGCAATATTGACATGTTTCTGAAATGCATAAAAGAGCGAGTATGAAAAATGATGTTTTATTTATGTGATGTGAAATGTTTAAAGTATTTAAAAATGACATGAACAAGTTTGGTACATGATTTGATACGACATGATATAATATGATATGGATACGAAAATATTTAGCATTCTTATCTGTTTGATCTGATTTGGAATATGGTTCTGATATGATGATATGGGTTCACGTGATATGGTTGGTACCACCATGATATGATATGATAGGAGTGCAACTACTTTGGAAACAAAGTAGTCTTGTATGTATTTCTTTCCTGTGTGCACACTCGGGGCTCCGAAAACGAATAAGGAAAAGTCTCACAATATGATACTGCCTGGTTTGGCCACCGGGGATAGCACAACCCTACCATGGGGGTTAAACATGGTACATGTTCGGATATGAGAATAAGATGAGATTGTATAGTTATTTGTGCCAAAGCATTTTTGATAATGAATAGGGATTTTCTAAATGTAAAAGGATTGAAAAGTCGCTCTATTTTATTGATAATATTTTGGAAATCTATCTATGAAAAATAAAAGGATTTCTGGTTCATGCATATGAAGTTTCTTTTGAAAATGCTAATGTTTGCACTCTTGTATATGTCCTCTGCTTACTGAGTTGTGGTTAAACTCACCCTTTATCTCTGAATTTTTTTTTCAGATGAATTTGGATATTTCAGCCAAGGATTGGATTACAAAGCATTGGGTGAGACGATTTTAGGAATGATAGATTAATCATAAAGAATTTATATGAGTATTGACAAGATTTATTAAGGAAGTATTATCGTATTTTTTTTGTTACGTAGTATTTCCAGAATTGATGATATTGAGAAAAATGATTTTGGAATCAAGTTTTATATAATATTAGAGAGTTTTAAGTCGTTAATTATTCTGTTGAAATGTGAGTTTTGTAATAGGAGGTAACTCTCCGACCCGTGCGGGACCAAGGCGTTACACAAAGTTTTCGAGAGATTGGATAGAATCTTAGGAAATACCCCTGTTGTTCTACCTACTCAAGAGCTTTTGTCACCCATGGCTCTAATCACTACTATGATCACCTCCCTATCTGGATTGAACTAGAGGTTGGGGTGAGGTGTACAAGGGGCGCTAGGCCTTTAAGATTTGAACAAATGTGAATAAGGGAGGATGATTGCCAAAACATAATCAAGGAAGAATGGGCTCGGGCTGGTAACCTAAGGGGTATGTAGGGGATCATGGGGAAGATAACTTATTGCCAAGAGAAGCTACACAAGTGGAATGAAACAGAGTTTGGGAAAGTCCATATCAGAATTAGAAAGGCACACAAGAAGCTGGCTGCTGAATAGATGAAAGATCTGAATGTCCTGAACTCAGAAGAAATCAAAGAGGCAAAGGACAAGGTGAATAAATGGATGGATAGGGAAAAGATCATGTGGAAGCAATGGTCTTGAGCACTCTGGCTTACAGAAGGAGAACAAAATATAAGATTTTTCCATGCCAAGGCTACTCAGAGATGCAAGAAGAACAATATCCTAAGGCTGCTAGATGGCAGCGACACTTGGAGAAAAGGAATAGAATATGAGGAGCTAATAGTTAACCACTTTGCCAGTCTATTTACTTCCGCAAGTTCTAAGGGTCAAAAAGCTATCCTCAGAAAGATGGAAGTATAAATAACTCTAGTTATGAATGAAGATCTAATAAAAGACTACTTAACACCCGATATCTCACAAGCTCTTCAGGAAATGCACCCAACGAAATCCCTAAGGCTAGTTGGTATGCCTGCTCTGTTTTACCAAAAGTTTTGGTTAGAGATTGGTGATTCAGTAATAACAGCAGCTGTGTTAGCTTTGAACCATGGTGAGTTTCCCCAAAAACTGAATCATACGTTTATAACTTTAGTGCCAAACAAAAAGTCTCCCTAAAGAGTCAATGACTTTAGACCCATAAGCCTTTGTAATGTAATTTACAAGCTTATGTCTAAAGCCATTGCTAATAGATTTAAATATGTTCTGGCTGTTGTAATTTCTGAGTCTTCATCTGCTTTTATTCTTGGTACAATAATCACGAATAATGTATTAGTGACTTATGAAGTGTTACATTTTCTTAAAAGGAAAAAGAGAACGAAGAAAGGCTTCATGTCACCTAAACTATAATAGGGTGGAGTGGAGTTTTCTTGAAGCCATTCTTTACAAATTAGGCTTCCATGAAAAGTTTGTTAAACTTGTAATGAAATGTGTTAGTATCCTTTCTTTGTCTATTTTGATCAATGGCTTACCCACTAGCCATATTGTTCCCACTAGCCATATGGCTTACCTTTTCCTTCTGTGCACTGAAGGATTAGTAGCATTATTGAAGGATGCCGAGAAGTGTGCTCTAGTTCCAGGGATTTAGTTGTGTAGATGGGCCCCAAAGCTAAATCATCTGCTCTTTGTAGATGACAGCTTGATCTTCTGTGGAGCTTATGAGACCTCTAATACTCAGTTTCAAGATCTTTTAAATAAATATGAGATGGCCTCGGGTCAACAGTTGAATAAAGAGAAGATTGCTATGGTGTTTAGCTCAAATGTGACTCCAAACCAAAGGTAACTAATCATAAACATGTGGGGGTCGAGTAAAGTACAGCAACATTAGATATACTTGGGGCTACCACCATTAATTGGGAGGTCAAAGGCTTGAGCTTTTACAGATATTAAACATAAAGTCTGGCTTAAATTGCAAAGATGGAAAAATAATATGTTTTCTTAAGAGGGAGGGAGATTCTCTTAAAAGCAGTTGCTCTAGCAATTCCCTTTTATGCTATGAGCTATTTTAAGCTCCCATCCTCTATTTGTTTGGACTTAGAAAGCATGATGTCTAAATTCTGGTGAGGTCAAAGAAATGAGAAGAAGAAAATTCATTCGGTTAGTTGGAAGTTGATGTGTAACTCTAAATCTGTGGGGGGCATGGGGTTCAAGGAACTTGAGTTTTTCAACTTGGCACTATTAGCAAAATAGACATGAACGCTGCTAAAGAACACATATAGTTTTTTTCATAAAATATATGTAGCAAGGTATTTTCCTAAGGGGTCTGTGTTGACAACTTCTCTTGGTGCCAACCCATCCTTTACCTGGAGTGGAATCCATGAAGCTAAGTAATTAATTGTGAAAGGTGGCAGGTGACAGGTGGGGACAGGACAGTCTATACACATCCTAAAAGTCCCTTGGATCCCTGGTATTGAAAATCCAAGAGAGGTGCTGAGTCACACCCAAATTGGTAGGATGTAGAGAGGGTAAGATCTCTATTCAATCCTAATATAGTTGACGTGGTACTTAGAATTCATCTCAACCCTACAAATGTCTCTGATAAGTGGATATGGAAATTTGAGAAATCAGACAATTATACTGTCAAAAGTGGGTACCAGTTCCTTAAAATGAGCTTAATAGAAATTACTAGAGAGCCCTTAAATGTCACTGATTTGAAGAGTTTTTGGAATGCTCTCTGAAAACTCAAAACCCCTCATAAGGTGAAGGTATTTGCCTGGAGTACTTGTAAAGATAACCTCCCAACTAAGTCTAAGTTAATGCAGAGAAAATTAGTGACAGAAGGTCAATATAATTTATGTATGTCATAGGTGGAAAACATGACCCACACTCTGATCTTCTATCCCTCAATACATGATCACTAGCTCAGCAAGTTTCCCCTTCTCAAGGAGGAGGTTAACAGCGACTCCTTGCTAACCATTGACATGCGTGTCCTTGAAGAAAAGAATTTAGATATCCTGTTTAGTTTTTTCTTGATGGCATGGGGTTTTTGGTTTAGGAGGAACAAGAAGTTACATGACCAAATTGAATTACATCATCAACAATGTATTAGTTTCTCCCTATCATAGAAAGCAACTTGTCCCCGTTCTGCATGCACGAAATCCCCTCAAACACCTCACTAGGTCCCCCCCAGACAAAGGGTCCTTGAAATTAAACATAGATGGGGCACTTTTCTTTAATCAGGACAAAGCTAGTCTTGGGTCCATCTTGAGGGATCATAGGGGAGAAGTATTGATGGTCGTGTCAATCCTAGAATCCCTGCAACTAAAACCAGACCAGGTTGAAGTGCTGCTCTACTCAGGGGACTGCAACTGTGTATGCCTCTTCAAATATCCCAACTGGTTATAACTTATATTTAGTGGAGGAAGTGAACTCAACTGAGAAATCAAACTTGTTAATTCAACCTATGGTTGTTGATATTAAAAGATTAATGTCGACCTTCCAGCAATGTAGCCTTCATCACAGCTCCAGATTCACCAATAAGGCTGCCCATCAGCTTGGAAGATTTGCTTAATCTTTAAATGAAATGTGCATATGGTGGGATAGTGTTCCTCCGTTAATTGAGAATGTAATTTTCATTGACAAACACTATAGTAACATTGCTTAACTTTTTAAGCGTTGATGAAATAAAATCCTTATTTCCTATAAAAAAAAAACTAATTAATAATAACTAGGGGTCTAATTATTTCAGTTTGATTCAATTTTGTAAATTTCAGAGCTACATCGATATATATTGATTTTACAATTTTATGAAGAACCAATCCATAATGATTATTATCTTAAACTGGTACTTTTAGTTTTACCGATTCTAGTCAGATTCAATCCGATTTTTTATTTTAATAAAATTTCAATTTGTCAAAAAAAAAATAAGTTTATAAAAAATTGCTGTAACAAACATTTCTGTTGTATAGAAAAATCATTGCTAATACTATTAGTATTACTATAGTCTATATTAGTATTACTACATTTTTATAGTACAAGTTATAGTGATTTTAATTTAGTATAACTATATCATAGTATTAGTAAAATATTAGAATAGGAAAATAATTTATTCACAAAAGGATTACATAAAAGAAAACTCACAAATTGATGTAATTTGATATAGTATGTCAGATTATAAAATTCTTTTTATTATAAAATAGATCTAACAGATACTACAAAGTCACATCAGTTTGTGAATTTTCTTTATATAATATTTTTGTATATGTAACAGTTCTTATTAAAATAACTATATCAATGATGGTATTACTATATCACTATAGTTATTAGTATCATATGGTAATATAGTATTTCATACTTGAAAATGATTTCTCCCATAATAACTCTATGGCGAGCCAGACAACAACAATATTAAATGGTTTGGAAGCTATCAGAGCTTCAAGGGTAAAATGGAAAAAGGATGCGCAGGGAGTTGATAAATGGGATGCACCTTTTAAAGACACTTCATTGTCTGTCATAAGAAAAAATGTTATAAATTGTTGTTTCTGAGTATCTGTAATCAGAACTAGGAATACAAAGTCCAAACTTTGCAACTTTCATTTCTTTTCTTTTTGTTTTTCTTTTTAATTTTCTATTTATAGAGGAGATGTGGAGGCGTGTTCTAATTTTATTTTCCTTGTAAAATTAGACTTCAATTGGGAAAACCCACCAATATAGAAGTTGTTAGTGGGAAATGTTGATGGGAGTAGTCCTTTGACATGTAAGATTTTGTAGAATGAATTGCATTGCAGAACATTTTGTGTTTTACCAACTCATATTAGATTGAGTACCATTGTTTTCAGAACCAATGAGTGTAATGTCCAGAGCCTAAAACTTTAGATATATATTGCTTAAGTACCATCTCAAATTAATAATAAAATATGGATAAGTATCCTAATAATTAATATGTTCTCAGAACCAATGTATTTTGGATATTGTTAACCACTTTGGATACTTTTTCATTTGCAGTGGATTGTTACAATGAGTGTAGATCTTTCACTTGCACAGCTGATTCAAGTGATCATTCTACTTAGCATAGCTGGGAATAATGGAGGTGGATATGAGGCATCTAAATATCTTGTCATAGGTTTCCATGGGGGAATTTTACTCCTACATGCTATCATCAATAGTCTTTTGATCTCTTGGTTACCTTTATTTGGATAGTTAGCTATAGGATGGAACATTGTAGGTATGAAGTGGACTATAGCTAAAAGTTTTCTTTTTTTTTTTCTAGTTTTTCCCTCTATTATTATTTGGAGCAATCTCTTTCTTAATTGGACCTATAATTTTTTTTGGTATATTTAGGGGTATTTGTTCTTTTGATTCTCATTCCCTGTGTTTACCATGGGTGTTTTGTTTTGTTTTGTTATGTTAATATGCAAATCACCTTTATAGTAACTAAATCATTTCCTTTAACTTTCTGTATCTAGATAGAGGAAATTAAGGTTACATTTGGATGTCAACAATATTTGAAAGTGTTTGAGAATATTTATAAATAGTAGTAAAAAGTAAGTAAAAGATAATAATAAAATATTGAATAATAATAAAAAAGTAATGAATAGTAATAAAAGTAAGTAAAAAATAAAAAAATAATAATAAATAATAAAAAAAAATATTTGAGAGTGTTTAAAAATAATTAATTTTCAAACCTAACCTAAGAATGCTGATAACAATAGACCATGAGGAACAATAAGCTCCATTGGGATATCTATTATTGTTGGATGTGGTTACATACGTGGAATCACCTTTACAGCAACTAACATTTCCTGCCTTCTAGATGAAAACAATGATGCTGGTGGTTATGCCATTGCTATTAATGTATCATTCTTTTCTATATCATGGTTTTGTAGTGACCCTAGCTATTATTGGTTCAAAACAAGTGAAATTTGTATACCTTGTATTCTTATTATGAAATTTAATTTAGATGGAATTCTTGGGATTGGTTATTTATGGATTATGTTCAATATATCAAGGATTGGTTAATTTGATTGAACAATTCCAAAGTTAACAAAATTGTTGAATTATTTCTGAATTCAAAGGTGGTAGTCAGCTTAGATTTAGATCAAATAAAAGAAAGTTAAAATTGGGAAAAAAAGACCAAAAAAAAGAAAAGATTGATCAGAAATTAATAATTAATATATAAGTGTATTTGCAAAATTTTAAAAAAAAATAAATTATTAGTAAAATATATAATGTTACATTATTATTTAGATTTTAAAATGATTAAATTAATATGAACTATCTAATTAAAAAATTTAAATTATAATAAAAAAGATGAATTTTAACTTGGATTTAAACTTGATAATGAGTTAATCATTGTTAATGCACTTAAGCGTATTCCTTACTATAACTGTGTAAAGACTAATTAAATACATATTGATTATGCATATATATATATATATATATATCCAAGTACTGCTAGCTAGTACTCACACGAGTACATTATATCCATCTCTTTAGATCATCCAGAGGACCAGAAGTCTTGGGGTTTAGGTAGGCTGTAATATCAGGTCACTGTTATGACAAAATGATTTGACTCAAACCTTCTTCCATAAAGTATATATATTTAGGGATGAGAGAACAATATCTGCAGATCTGTGTTATGACAACACCGATTTGACGTATTAACCCTTGATCAATAGCTATACATAATGTATATATATATATATATAGATGCATCAACTTGAAAATGCAAATAAAACATAATTTATAATAAGCTTTGAATTTGATACGTAGCTAGCTTAATTTCACCGCCTGCATTGAGCACCGTATAATATACTCTATGAAACACCGCTAGCTAAAGGGACTTAATTCCAAGTCCACAACGATCGGCACATCAGTTAGTTAATTTGGAATGTAGGGGTAAAATTGCCTATATATACATATATATATATGTATATATATTTATATGCGTGGCTTGAGTACTGTTCCTGAACCAAACAAGGCAACATATTTGCGCTGTTCAAATGCTCATTTTCCAAACCACGTAAACAAATTAGGTGCATGAATTTATGCAATTCTAGCCATTTATCGTACGTACGCTTCAATTATTGAGTACTATTCCAAAGCAAATGCGACCCTTATTTAGTGCTCCCACAACGTACAGTCCAAAACTACTCTGTTTGGACGCTCAACTTTTGCAAAATCCTACAGTGCTCAATAAAAAATATTCTCCATTAATCTATGTTCTCTATATAATATAGATATTGTACTATAAGAAAATTATTTTTTTACATCTAATTAATTTGAATAAAATAATTTTTTATAGTTAAAATTAATCGTAAATAATTTTTTCATTACAATTAATTTATCACAAAGGAAAATTATACTATATCAATTGAAGTTTATTTTTTCAATTTAATCGTTCATATATTTTCTTGTTTTTAATTATTAGTTAATCATTAAGAAAAGATTATTAATAAATTTATTTTTCTTAATTTTTAAAAATATTAAAAAAATAAACATAGTAGCACTCTACAATGGCTATGCAAAAAGACGGAAATGAAACATAAAAAATATTAAAAAAAAAATGGAAACGAAATGAAAGATTAGAAAGCTAAAATCCAAGAGATAATTTAGAACATTTTTTTTTAAATTATAGTTTTTGTATAACTTTTTAAAAAAGTATATCATATTTAATTAATAATTACTAAAAGAATTATTGAAAAAGATAAAAAAGTAAACTTTATTTTTAAAAGTAAATAATAAAATTAAGTTTTTTTTCACATTTGAAGAAAAATTTTCACTTTTAAAAATAAAATATATTTTATGAATTTTTTTAATAATTTTTTTAATAGTTATAATTTTTTCAAAAATTATGTAAAAAATATAATTTAAAAAAAAAATTAACTAAAAGATATAATTTTAAAAAACAAATTTAACAATTCCATTTGAAGTGCACTTAGACAGTTAAACTAGTGTTTTTAAAGCCAAAGATTAAATTGGATTTGCAGTCAGTCCCCAGAGGGATAGGCTACTTTCCGAGAACTACTGCTAGGTGTCGACATGACAGCCCTCATGTCCGCAACGTGTCGGAGTCCCATGGGTCATCATGCACAGTACCAGGTGACGCGAAGCTTCATTGATGGTGAAACCTTATCCCTTGTCCGTACAGTAACAACGGCGTCTAGGTCTAACTGCACGGTGACCTGCCCTAGGCAACAGGTGTCGTAAGAACACGGTGGAAGCACAGTCGCCGGTCGATCTTTGCTGGTTGATGTTTGTGTCGGACGCGTGCTGCATGAGACAAAAGCTAAGCACTGTGCAATAATTAGGCTGGCAAATTGCTCATTTACTTGTTTGCCCTCATTGCATACATGCGACCATCTGATAAGTTTATTACACCATCAAAAAGAAAAATGTTAAATAATCGATTATATCTTTTGAATAAATCTCTTGATGTAAAACGAAATATGTTTCAATTTTTTGAGACGAAAGTTAGAAATTAAATAAAATTTTATTTTAAAATATTAAAAAAAATTAAAATTTTTATTATATTTTATATAAAATTTAAAAAAATTAGATGAAAAAATAAAAAACATAGATATTTCTAATGTGTACTTTCCCTCTTTTATTCAACATGTTTTTATTTGTTTTCTTCTTATTAATTCAGCATTTCCATGACATCCATACCGAGAACATTCATACCTTTCAAAAGAAAAAAGCTTGTATGACAATTAATTCAATCTTCATCATGATCCCACAGTGACGATATACCATTTGAATTATACATCTCGATTCTCAACTATAATTTCAAAATTTTAAATTGCTGTATTCTGAGACACGAATGACGAATTATTTGAGTTACAATTATCGATTCGAGTTGCCATAAAATAAAATAAAAAGTTATAAATATATATATATATATAATTTTTCACAATGACTATCTTTCGATATCTATGAAATTCAATATAGATAGATCGAACTGTGAGTGTAAGAAGATGAGGTGACAAAAAAAAAATCATAAATTTGAGTTGAGAAAAAAAATTACGAGAATGCCACTTTGTACATTTCAGATTGGAATGCAAATTCGACGGTAACAAATCAGAATGGTCGGAACAGGCCCGGATCCAGGCTTCCACAGGACCTGAGAAAAACCAAACATGTCCAAGATGATTATGAGCAATCGGGGGCCGAAGAAACGGCTCTGGTGCGCCTCCAAACAATTAACAACATTCATAGTCAAGAATAAACCGATAATATTCTCGGAAAAAACGAGGTAGACCGATGGTCTACTTAACATTTGCACCGATTGATGTCTTTTTTATTTTTTATTTATTTTTTCAAATGCTAGAAAATATATTGAATATTTTTTTTTTTTAATTTTTTAATTTCTCTTCTTTTCTAATTAAATATTAAAAAATATTTCTTAATGTTTTGAAAAAGATAAATAAAGAAAGCAGTCGGTCGGTAGACCATCGGTTAGGCCTGTACAAAATGGCCGAAACCCGACCCGACCCGTTATGCCGAACGGTTCCGACCCGTTTGTTCCGACTCGTTTGTAATAATCACCCTAATCGGGTATTACCCGATACCCGATTTAAGTATATTTTTTTTGCTCCGTCTCCTCACTTCATAATCCTACTTTCGTTTCTCATTATCTCTCTCTCTGTCAACACTTTCTCTCTTGGCATCCCGATCTGGTGTGCTGGCACCATTGCTTTCGATTATGCAGATCGGGATCTTCAACTATGAGACTCGAGTTACGCTTGAACAACGTTGGATCTAGGTTCTCGTCTTCCTCGGTGTTTCTGGGTCTTCGTCGAAGCAGACAATAGAGGATGAGCTCGTTGTTCTGGAAGGACCGAGTACGAATCGTACAAGTGCCTCTAGCGATGGACGATGGTTCAAATCGTGCTCCATTGATTTGCTTGTCTTTTTCTTTTTACCTGATATTTGGTTTCCTCGTCTTGATTAAATTTGGTTTTCTTGTCTTGATTAGAGGAGAAATATTCGAGAGGCCGCTTGAAGCTGGAGAAAACGAAGCTTCTGAGAGGTTAGGGCTTTGAAGAGGGAACAGAGGACATATTGGGTGGTTTGTGTGTTGACGATGGTTCAGTCGACGATACTAGTGTTTTTTGGATCTCGAACACGGAATGTAACGCGATGTTTTTTGGGTCTCGAACACGGAAAGGAATAAGATTGATTTCTCTTCTGCTTCTATTCAGATTTGAAGAAAATGATGAAATCGGGTAATCGGCCAAGCGGGTATCGGCAATTCGGAATGCGGAACTTGTCGGGTTGGGTCGGAACTTTCATTATCGGGTCGGGTCGAGTCGGTTGAACAGTCCTACCATCGGTCTTCGGCCGTGCATAGCCGGCCAATATTCTCCCTCTACTTAGGTCTTACTCCTTTAATTTCGAGCATGCTACTTCCCTCTACGGATTGCCGCATCTCCCCTCTTCAGATTGCCGTATCTCTTGCACATATCCAAAAACCAAAATGTTCAAAGGTTGAATGTGCATTAATTATGCAGCATACACAGGACATCGCTAGGGCGTTTTTAATTTGCACACCTAGCAAATCATATATATGCTAACCCGTGCAAGTGGAAAATGTGTTACAACGTCCATAGCATAGTGTCATCAGTTTCTTGATAAAGTTTCAGACTTTAATTAGGAAAATTGCAATGAAAAATATGCCCCCTGCTTCTCAAGTCAAAACAATAATGCAGTTCTTGGGACGTTATCATGCCCTACACCACACAGCAATATGTTATTTGTCATTTATATCTTTTTATTTACACACACACATATTTATGTATAAATATATGTGTTTAATAAATAAAAATACAAAAATGACAAATCACATATAGATTAGTGTGTGGTATAGGATAATAAGTAGCATTTTTCAAACCATGTTGGTCGAGAAGATGACTCAGCCATGGTCAATTTACATATTGTTCGGTAAACTAAGAAAATCAAGGATCCAATAAGAAGAACAAAGGAGAAGCAAGCAGCAAAGCACCAAATCAACCACCAAGTAATTTCCAACCATAAGAACAACCATCACTAGTCAATTAAAGAGTAACAACCCAAAAGAGAAAGAGAAACAAAAAATAAAATGTACTAGAGATACAAAGGTTGGCCCAAACCACATGAAATCACTCTTATCTGCTAGGGTTGGGTGGTGGGCATAAAGCCCTCCCCCCTCACATCTCTCTCTTTCCTATCTCAGTCTCGCTTTTCTCTATTTTAAAGTCTCATCTGATTGCTGTCACAGTCACTACAAAAAAATCTAGAATTATCAGCGTTTATATTAGCAATATTTATTTATGCGCCGATAAAAATAAATTATTGTCAACACTTAATTTTTGTGCATTTAAAGACACAAATTTTCCATCAGTTATGTTGTTATGTTGATAATAATATATAGTTGTGTTGACGTTTATAAAAATGCCGTAAATTTATATTTTATACGCCAACAAATATTAAGTTTCTCGACATTTATATTGTTGTGCCGGTAACAATACATAATGGTGCTGGCGGTTTATAGAAATATCGCTAATTTATCAATTCTTTTTTTTTCTTTTGCTTACCAATTTATCAATTCTCAACTTTAGATTTTAGTTTAATTATATATATTTTTATTAGCTTTAGACTTCATTGTTATCATCTTTAAACGCCGGTGAATTAGAATTTTTTGGCATTTATGTTGTTATGCTAGCAAGAACACATACTTTTACAGCGTTTACACTACAACAAAAAAGACCTTTTGGGACGATTTTAATTTGGAATGAAATAAAAATCGTCCTAAAAAGTGAGATCTAGGGACGAATTTCATAATTCTCGCCAACAAAACGACGGAAGATATATACCATTCCAACATGTTTGAACGGTATAGAAAGGGATGAAATATTTTGTCCCTAAAATATTTTAACGTTCAAATGGTTAAATTTAACCATTCAAATGTACACTTTGGCGCATTAAGTAAAATTATTATAGTAGGAAATTGCTTTTGCGTTCGAACGTACCAATTTCACTGTTCGAATGATGAATCAACACTGTTAGAACATAATTTATAAGATTTGAACAGTGGTCATATATTTTTTTTACAAAATTATATTTATATTAACTAGTAATTATAAGAAATCTATCAATTAAATAATAGGAATAATATAAATCAATAATTAGTTCAGAAAATATAAAATAATGTAATTCATAATTAAAGATTGTATTTACAAAACACAAAATATTGTCTATTCTTAAAAAAAAAAAAAGATATAAAGTACTAAGACCCAAAGTTTTTGCACAATTCCTCAACTGCAACTAAGTGTTCCTCTATCTGTGTCAGTCGAGTACTGATGGTAACCTGAGTTACAGACATGGCATCAAGCTTCATACGTAACTCAAAGATGCTAGCAGTAATCTCTGTACAAAACTCAGACACAGCAGTATGGACCTTCATATGCACTGTATCGATCAACGCTGATTTCTGTCCGCTGATCACTGCACACACTATCTCGACCATGTCCTCATGAGTAGGTTTTTGTACTGATGCCTCGACCTGTATGAATGTCTCAGTAGCCAATACTCCGTGATCTCTCGGCTGTGCATCTCTTTAAGGATCAACTAGGTCTGAAACATGTCTCAGAAGATGCAATCTCAAGTGTCTCGTGCTGCGTGAGAAGGTGGTCTTGTTGATCGATCTCGTCCGTTTCCATTTACGATTGGCAACATCAGGCATGACACCGACATATAGTAGAAATCGCGTGATCAGGATCCTAAATAGCAGTACATCAGTCGAAATGTACTGGGATTCTGATCGAATCCGATCAAATATATATAGGAGTGTTAAAACGTGTTAATAGGTCGTATTCGTGTCGTATTAGGGCGTGTACATAATACTTAAAGGGTCAACACGAACACGACCCGTTAAGGGTTTCGTGTCAAAAACTTCAACCCTAACACGACCCGTTAAGATAATGGATTGACACGACACGACCCGTTAAGACCCGTTAAGACCTTTGACACTATATGACACGACACGACATGACACGACAGATTACAACACGATCTGACCCGTTTCAACCCGCAAACTCGTTAGTGACCCGTTTGAGTTTAACGTAATTAATTTTATACAAATATTAAAACTTAAATAATAGTTATAAAATATAAAAAAATTAATTACAAATTACAATCTTAAAATTACAATTCAATAAGTCTAACATTATAAAATATGATAAACATACAAATATGATCTACACATTTTAAAATATTAAAATTATAACCCAAACATATTAAATAACAATGGGTTAAGTTATTAATGACTTTTTAATAAGTACTTGAATGGGATAGCAAAGTGTCTAAGAGTATAAAGTTAAATTTTAAATTAGGATTTTTTGAAGTTTAGCTCAAGGGTATAAAAGTAAATTCAAATTTCTTAACGTGTCTTAACGGGTCATAACGGGTCAAACTCGTTATCAAATTGTGTCTTAACAGGTTGACACGAATTGATTTGAAACCCGTTAAAGCTAAACACTAACCCACTTTTATCGTATCGTGTTCGTTTCGTGTTAATCTATCGTGTCACATATTGTCACTCCTAGATATATACCCCACTAGGTCGATAGGAATACCACGAGTGACCGTGTCATAAATTTCGTCCGATCAATGCCAACTTCTGTCTTGCGCTGTTGAGGGTTAATATTGTTGGCGATTATAAAATTCAAGATCTTGAAAGAAGAAGATAGATCTACTTGCTTGATGCTCTTAGTCCTCTCCCTTACTCGATTGATAGTAGTCTCAGATGGATTGCATCACTTACGTTTGGACCTAAAGGAAGATGCCATGGTTAATTAACCTGAAATTTACAATTAAAGAGTTTATTAATACAATATTAATGATAAAAATGTAATAAATAAACATTCACTAAATTACATACGAATAGCAATTTAATAAAGTGAGACATTGTGAACAATAGAATTTTATAAAAATAATATCACATTATTTAATATTAATTAGATTAATATTAATAGAAATTTAATATTTAACAAAATGTGAGAAATCGTCCATATTAATTTTTATATAATATACTATATATTCTCGTTAAGATTTAATAGAACTATTATATGGAAAAAAATATCTATTCACAAATATTAATAAATTTAATTATACCATTCAAATGCCAAAATTAGTGTTCGAACAATATAAAACTTGTTTGGCTCGTACCGTTCGAAGGTTCGAACAAGGTATTGTTCGATCGTCTAAAACAACATTCGAACGATTAATAAAGAAACTTGTTTGGTTCATATCGTTTGAACGCCCTACCTAGCGTTCGAACAGTATGTGAGTGGACGATGCTGAGTCAACTCAGCTATTGAATTCATGGAATCTTTTAATTTTTCATGGATTTTTCAACAAATTAATACATAGAAACTGAAATAAACATTCTTGCAATGGATTTAAGAAAATCTATGGTGAGTGTTGATGGGTAAATTGTTTTATCCTAATTTAAACAAATAATCCATCAAAAACTTAAATTTAAATAGTAAAATGATTAGCAAAATAGCGTAGTAGTGCTTAAAGAAATAGGCTTCGACTGAAAACTGTTGACGGCGGCGACGACAACTTTAAACGATGGAGATGGACGGTTATTAAGGAGAAAACACGTTAGCAAACCGTTCGACATCTGTGAAAATGACCATTGGCTTGAACTTATATATGCAATACCGTTCGAGCAGTTAGTTAATATGTTCGAACGATTTACTTCAATACAATTATATACTATAATAAATTATTGTAATATATTATAATATATTACAATAATTTATTATATTGTAAACTATATATAGTATATACTATATACTATATTACTATATGGTATGTAGTACTATTATATTATATAGTACTATTAGTACTATAAATTATATTTATAGGTATTAATTATAGTACTATATGGTGCTAGTATACTATATAGTCTTATATAGTACTATATTATATTACTATAGTAATTTAATTATATTAGTATATAGTGTATATATATATATACTATATATATTATTAATTATATATATCATATAAGTAGTACTATAATATATAGTACTATATGTTATATAATATACTATATACTAGTATATAGTATATTATATAGCATATAGTACTACATCAACTTATAGTATATTATATATATAATATCATATATTAATATATTATATAATATATAGTATATTATATATAATAATATATATAATATAATAGTATATATAGAATATATAATTAGGAGTGAACAAAAAACCCGTTAACTCAAACCGACCGATAATCCGACTAGCTACCGACCCGAAATACTCGACCTAATAGGCTGAAAACAGAAATGGTTATTCCAATACTCGTTACCGACTCGCTTGTTATTCAGTCTGATAATACGCAATAAGTCGATAGGTCGAAAACTAAAAATACATTTGTGAGTTTCTCATTTCTCACCCTTATCGTTTGATTTCTCTCGCTCAATTGTTAGTTTCAGTCTTTTCCCTTGACGATTTTATCTCTCGCTTGATTTTGCTAAGATCTATTCACATCTGATCAGCAACGAAGCTCAGAGTATCACCCCATCTTCAGCCAAATCGCTCACTAAATAAAGAGAGATCACGATCGCCAGCAATTTTGGGTTTTTTCGATGGCTATTGTCAAATATTACCATTGCGAGGTTGGTTGATTTGAACATTTGTTTTAGAACCCACCATCAATAATTCAATATTCAATCATGTGGACCAGGATCGCTCAACCTACTTCAAAGCCCCCTTTCTCGCTCGATTCTCTACTCACAATTGCTCATCTCCGAATCTCAGATTACCCCTCTCTCTCGCAGATTGTTCTCTCTCGTCGAATGTAAGGAACTGGTTGGTTATGATTTTCCAACAACAGAAGAAATGCAAAGAGAGAGATAAGCTTACGAGGACATCGAGATCATCATGAATGGGGGCTATTGAGATCGTCGGAGAGGCAGTTGAGGTTGCCGGCGGACGAACGGAAAAGAATAAACCCTTTATGTTCTGATCTGGGCATTAGCCATAAGTTTTAGATCCCTTTTTCTCTTATACCATACGCGTATTCGAGTGTTGTGATTGTGCTTATACTGGAGTTGTGTTTGTGCTCATATTTGTAGGGATGGGATCTAATGATCTGATTTGTCTCTTGTTTATGATCTTTCGATGTTGTCCCCTTCAAGAATACTACCCTAAATGCGTTGCTCTTCCGGTATTTATTAGAAAAGAAAAGAAAAGAAAAGAAAGGAGGAAAATAGAAAAAGGGTACTCTGGGAGGGGCGAGAGCAAACGGGTTGGAATACCCATTTATGCTAATCGGATATTCGGCTCATCGGGCTAACGGAAGATGTTGTTGTCGGGTCGAGTCGGAAAGTGTTGATATCAGGTCGGTCGGGTTGGGTGACCACCCCTATATATAATATAAAGTATATAGTATATATAGAAATATACTAATATAATTAATACTATTATAACTTTATACTATAGTTAATAGCTACAAATATAATTTAACTATAATTAATCTATAATTAATGTACTAATATAATTAATACTAGTATATATTATATAACATATAACATATAATACTAAATATTATAGTACTACTTGTATTTTACTTTACTATACTATAATAAATATGATATTATAGTCTAATATCAATGATATTATATATATTAGTTATAGTCTAATTAGATGACACTATATATGATAGTATATATATGTTATCTATAGTCTAATATATTCACATATCATATTATAGTTATAGTCTACTTAAATGACACTATATATGATACTATATATATGTAATATATAGTTTAATATATTAACATAATATATTTTAGTTATAATCCAATTAGATGACACTATATAATATGCTAGTTGTATAGATGAGACAATATGTTGATACTATATATATGTTACTTATAATTTATTTAGTATGATATTATATATTCATATATTTCACTATAATATAATATATAATATGCTTGATTATATATTATAATATGATATTACTATGATACTAAACTATAGTATCATCTAATATGTCTATATATATATATGTTGTTCTTTTATTTAAAGGTATAGTGTTAAAAAAAAAATATTAAACATTTACCAAATTGTTTGAACTGTTACTAATAAGCATTCAAACGTTTATATTATATTTTGATGCAAAGCGGGAATGCATTCATAACCGTTCGAACGTACTATTTATATGTTCGAATAAGAAACTTTGGGAGAGATTTTTCCCACTTCATAGTTTCACATTCAAACAGTTAGTAAATAACCGTTCAAACAGTAAATATTTTGCAAATACACAACAGAACTTCATTCTCCCTCTCCTCTCGCCCATCTCAGTCTCTAGTGAACTAGAGCTATATCCACAAACTGAAGCCATTCTCACTCAATCTAGTCCCAAAAAACTACTAGTTATTATCTCACTAAATTATTATCGGATTAATCCGTTATTTTTACTACTTTTTGGGGAGCTCCTTCGCATTGGGTATACGGCAATCTTGCTTAATCTTCTAGTCTTTTCATCTCCCAAAACGCAGGTATGTTTTTTATATTCTCATTTTGGTTTAAATATGCTATTTTGCAATGTTAGTATATTATTTGTTCTTGATATTATTGTTTGTGTTGGTGTGAGCTAGGTATTAATAGCGTTTGCGATTGTTGAAGACTATTGGAATCTAGAACATACCTGTTCGAATGGATTAGGCTTACTGTTCAAACAGGTATGGTCCAGTTCGAAAATGAATTAACACCGTTCGAATGGAAGTTTATTCATCAATGTATTTACAATTAGAAATTAAAATATATAAAGATAGTTGTCCATAATGATTATTTAAAAATATTTAAACTAAATAAAAATATAAATACTCAATATGAAATCTTAAAATTCAAATTCAAATAGTTAAGATTTAATAATACTTAAATAGTTAATTCTAAGTATTTAAATTAAAATACTACTAAATCTTAAAATTAAAATACAAATGGTTAAGATTTAATAATACTTAAATAGTTAATTCTAAATTAATAAAATAAAGTATTTAAATTAAAATACTACTAATCTTAAAATAAAACTTAATAATTATGTTTTTGTTGTATTATTGTATAAATAATATGTTGTTTTTGTTTGACATATGTTAGCATATGTTGCATTGTTTGTTCATTAAAATAAACCTTAGACACATTCGAGAGTTATCAATCCGAATGAATGCTTGATTGATAACTCTTGAATTGTCCAGAGTGGACAGTTTGAGATTGTAAGATCATTCTTACAAACTATCGAACTATATATATTATTGTCCAAATTATAATTTAGGTAGTTCTCTCCCTTATTTTCCGGATATGAAGTTTCAGTGATGGTGTAACGACGTGTTAATCATTAGTGCACACAACCAAATGAGCATTTTGGAAAACTATGGGGAGATGCTGCTGAAATTTTGTTGGACATGATAGATAATAGATCATAGGCTGGTGACTATGATCTTACAATCTCGAAGGGGATAGGACCAACTGCCCAGTGAAAGGTGGCATACTCCTTAATTGAAACATGATACATGCTTATTTGTTTATACACACGTGACTATTGTAATGAAGATAATCAGTATAGATAAGAGTTGGAAGCAAGTTAGTGATTGATTGGGTCAGAATTACAATGTATATGCTGAAAGTGTTAAGAAATTCTGAGTTCTCATTAGGTACATGTGACAGTGATTGGCATATTTGATGCCCATGCAGAGAATGCAGGAATTTGCATTCTCATAAGATAGACTTGGTGAGAGATCATCTGTTTGTCAAAGTTATTGACAATGGTTATAGTAATTGGGGTTTACACGGTGAACCATATCCAACTTCATTCGAGACTCCACATGAAGAAGAAGAGATCGATGAAGATGTACAAACAGAGGTTATTGGAGATGAATACGATGAGGATATGGAGCAAATGTTAAGTGACATATGCGAGAATGTTTATAGATAAAGGTGACATGGACACATCAAGTTCAAATGATGGGGGCCATAATACTTTTGCACGATTGTGGAATGATTCACAGCGTGAGCTATATGCCTATATCCAGAATGCAAAAGACACAGTAAGTTGTCATTTATCATAAGATTGCTTCACATAAAATCAATGTGCCGATTATCTATTAAGACTGTCAATATGTTACTTGAGCTATTTAAAGAGGCATTGCTATCAAACAATACTTTACCTTGTAACTTCTATGAAGCAAAAAAGTTAAAATGAGGACTCGGATTTAATTACAACGTAACACATGCATGTAAGAATGACTGCGTGTTATTTTGGAGAGAGAATGAGCAGTTGAACAAGTGTCCCATATGCCATGAATCAAGATGGATCTTAGACAAGAAAAATGTGTTGCAAAAGGTCATACGCCACTTTCCATTGATACTTAGATTACAACAATTATTCATGTCACACGCAATGGCCATAGATATGACATGGCACTTATCAGGCAGAGTAAGGAACGATAATATTTGATTACATCTTGCTAACTCTTAGGTGTGGAAGGAATTTGATTAGGAATATCCATGGTTTGTTGAAGAACTGCGTAATATGCGACTTGGGTTGGCAACAAATGGATTTAATCCGTTTGAAAACATGAGTACTAGTTATAGTACTTGGCCAATTGTACTTATGCCATATAATCTACCACCGTGGAAATATATAAAATATCCATGTTTCATGATGAGTTTGCTAATTCCAGGTCCGAGATCACCGGGAAATGAAATAGACATACACTTACGGCCATTGATTACAGAATTGAAAAATTTGTGGGACAATGGGGTTGTCACATTTGATTCATCAACAGGCAAGTTGTTCAAGATGGATGCTACGGTGTTATGGACCATAAATGATTTTTCCGCTTATGGAAATTTGTCAAGTTGGAGTACTAAAGGGAAAATGACATGTATAACTTGTAACAAATATACTAAATCTGAATGACTTACTTATGGGAGAAAATTATGTTTCATGGGTCAACGTCAAGTTTTACTTGGTGACCATAGATGACGTGGAAATTCTAGAATGTTTGATGGAACTGTTGAACGAGGCCAACCTTCACCATATTTGTCTGACGAATATGTACTTGCACAATTTATTGATGTTGGTTGTAATGAATTTGGTAAGAAACAACGAAAGATAAAACAAGCTATGAATGAGTTGAATTGGACCAAGAAGCGTATATTTTTCGAACTCTCGTACTGGTCGAAGTTAAAATTGTAGCATAGTCTTGATATTATGCATATTGAAAAAAATATCTGCGAATCTGTACTGGGAACATTGATGTCAATTGAAGGAAAAATAAAGGATACATTAAACTCAAGGAAGGATCTGAAACAGTCAAGAATAAGATCGGAAATACAATTACAAGAAAATGGTTTGTCTGTCTACATGCTGATTGGGTGGTATATATTGTCAAGGAATGAAAGGGCTACATTTTGTGAGTGGCTAATAAATATTAAATTATCGGATGGTTATGTCTCAAATTTAACAAGATGTATAAGAATAAATGATTGGAAAATAACTAAATTAAAAAGTCATGATTATCATGTATTCTTACAGCGTATCTTGCCTATTGGTATCTGTGGATACTTGACGAGAGACGTGCACGTGACTTTGACTGAGTTGGGTCTATTTTTTAAAGACTCATGTGATAAGAGGTTGAATGTAGAAGCTTTGGCTCGAATGGAATGGGAAATCGCTATAATATTGTGTAAGTTAGAAAGTATTTACCCGTTGTCATTCTTCGACGTCATAGTTCACCTAGCCATTCATTTGCCACGTGAGGCTCGACTTGCAGGACCAGTTCAATATAGATGGATGTATCTCATTAAACGATTTTTTGGAAAGCTGAAACGTATAGTGGGTAACAAAGCCCGCCCAGAAAGATCATTTACAGAAGCATATATTGAAAATGAGTGGCATACCTTTTGCTCCAAATATTTCCATGGAGTTGACAATAGGTTTGATCGACCGGAAATTTTTTTTGACTTTAACCGAGCAAGACAAGTACGTCTAATTGCTGAAATGTGTGGTTATGACTTGTGTGGAAGAGAGTTCGAGAAAGTCAATGGTACGTGCTGAACAATTGTCCTGAGATAAAGAACACTTGAAGTAAGTTATAACTTTTTCTTATTTTAAATTCGCTCACTTGAAGTGAGTTTGCGGTGTATCTGTTTAAGTGTGATTGGTGGGATTTAAGCAATCATCAAACTGGAGTTCGTGATGATGAATATTTTTTGAGAATTAATACATCAAAAAAATGGTATGAAGATGATCATTTTATTCTCGCTTCTCAAGCATCTCAAGTATTTTACTTAGATGATCCGGAGTTAGAAAATCAATGGCGAGTAGTACAAAAATATTCTCCAAAAAATATATATGATGTTATCCCTCAGGCGGAAGGACAAGATGAAGAAAAAGATGATCCCTCTACTCAAGAAGCATATCAAAAGAGTCAACCCGCCTTAAATTTATTTGTGGATTTGAGCCAATATGAGATGCTTCCATTAAATAGAGAAGATATAGAGGCTGAAATTGTTGATGTGACAATTGAGAAAAATGTTGAATCTTCTGAAGTATCTATAGATGATAAGAGCAAATTATCAAATGAAACTGATACAGATTATAATTAACCAATTATGTGTTAACATTACATTTGATGACAAATATTTTACTTATTTAATATATTAGTGGTTTGAAATTATGCTATCAATGAGGAAGGAAGTTCGCAACCTATTTCCACCTGTTCCTATCTCTCATTTAGATTCACCATTAGAGTTGGACTCTACAGAATAAGGTAAAAATCTAGTACTTATAAAAGTTATTAATTAAGGTCATATAATAGACATATAATAGAGATTGATTACAATGTTATATTTTATAGAATCTACAATACAATCTCATCAAGGTCGAGGCACAACTAGAGGCGTGACGTTGGAAATGTATCATAAGGTGGGTAAGATCAAGGTTAACATTCCTGACAAACATATCGGAGGCGAAGGACAACCAGCAGCTTGGCTTTATGTGGTTGCTCTTACACGAACTTATGCACCTTTGGTAATGACTTCATGGAAGAAAGTCCCCCAAGATGTTAAAAAGCTTATCAAGAAGCCTTGTTTGGTGCGTTTAAAATATTGATTTAGTAGAATAAATGTCTATATTTTACTTAAATTTAGAATATTATAAATGATATGATTATTTTTTTCAATGATGATTTCGAATTAAATTTTGGTCGAAGAGAGGAGCGTAAGACTGTGAAAGAGCTTATGAGTAATGCATTCCGCAAATATAAGATAATGTGTCATGAGCATTATAATAAATTTGAGAACAAGGAAGATGCACGCCAACATCCTTTGCTGGATGTCCAACCTTCTGAGTGGGTCCAACTTTGTGACATGTTTGAGAATCCATCATATCAGGTATAATTAAATTAATTATTTTACTTGTCTTATTAGTATTTCGCTTCATAATATTTTCAATTTCTTTGCAGGAGCGAAGTTCTATAAATAAAACAAATAGATCAAAATTGAAGAATAATTGTCATACAGGCTCAAACATTTTCCATCGCCTCTCTAAGAAATTGATATTGCTATTTTTTTATTGGATATAGTTAATTATTTGAATGAATAATAAAGAATTTATATCTTAACACATTTATTGTAGCAAGATTCAGATATCAATTATGATCTGACAAAATTATATGCTGCATCACACACCGATCGTAATGGAAAGTGGATTCATCTTGATGCCCGTGAAAATTATATAAGTATTTTAACATGTTTTAATTAAATATATTAGAATATTTATGACGATATTAATTTTTTATCTTATATATGTCTAGGATAAAATAGTTGCCCTACGTGCTGAATCTATGTTAGATCAAAATTCCTCAACAAGTGATGTTGATATTTTTACACAAGTCCTGAGTCAACGTTTAGGATATTTAAGAGGTTTGGGTCACTGTGTAAAGCTTTCTCCCTCTTCCTCTTCTTTTGGGTTTGCCTCTACGATTTCTATAGCGCTAGAGAATGTAAATTCAAGAGTCGAAGAATTGACTGTAATGTAGTATGAGTTAGAGACTCAATTGGCGAAACAAGCATACATGGAAATGCGCATCAAACAACATGAAGAACAACAATAAGAGTTTAGGAGACAGATGCAACTCCAAATGCAACAGTATAGGCCTCCATGCAATTGATAGTTTTTTACTACAGATTTTGGGATTAATTATCTATATATATACGAACAACGTCAGTCTCATAGTTATTTATTTAGTTCGCACTTATTATAAAATTTTTGTGAGTATTAAACAGTTTCTAATGTATTATTTCAAATGTTATGAATGTCTATTTGGTTTTTTATTATTAAGTTTAAATAAAATAGTTATCGTTCGAACAACCACATAACGTTCGAATTCCATTTAATAAATCATTTGAACGACCACATAACGTTCGAACGCCATTTATTTTTATAGTGTTCGAACATAATTGTTCAACGCTTATATCGTTCAATCTATCCATTTGCTGTTCAAACGAAAAGTTATATTTATACCGTTCAAATGGGTATCTAAAGTATTTTTGTTCGAACGTATTTTGCAACTGTTCAAACAAATTAATAACGTTCGAACTTAAATTCTTAATCGTTCGAATGATATTCTGGAATGAATTGCAACCGTGACAAAAAAATAAATAAATAAATAAATTCTCCGTTCGAACAATTTCCTTCTAATTCATCCCAAAAGATATATTTTGGGACGAAATGGTGATTTTCGTCCCAAAATATCTTTTGGGACAGTGTTGTTGCCACGAGTTTACAATGAAATTTTCTGGAATGAAATTCCTATAGTTTGGGACGAAATTTTTCATTCCAAAAAGACCTATTCTGTTGTAGTGTTATATGTTTTTATCATTTTCACGCTTCATTATTGTCATTAAAATTTTATTTCAAATTTGAAGGAAAAAAAGACCAAATTTTAGCGGCCTATCATCTAAGATCTAAGGACTCTTATTTAAATAAAGATTTAGCTGAATGGTCATCGGTGCTATTTTGGAAATAAAGATTAAGTTAAATTTTTTAAGATGCTAAAGATAAAGTAGAATAACATTTTAATAATTAAATAGGCATAACCCAATTTGTTTAGTAAAACAACATTTTATTGAGTAAATAGGCATAGTTTCAAGTACACAGATAGTATAACATTTTATTAAGTAAAATAACTTTAAGTTATCGATTAAGGTATAGAACTAAATAAAATTAATATATAATTATAAAACAAAGAGATTTTAGAATTGTTATAATGCATGAAACGATTGATCATTTCCTAAAAGCACTCTCATTGGCTTATACATATGCATATAATGTAAAGTCATATTTGCATATATGTGTCTAAATTTCTCTACATTGAATTATGCATATTCAAATATTTGCATACCTATGAATAGTGCTTCTTCAAGTTTGAAGAGCTACTATTTACTCTTCAAACATTATTTTATTATTTTTCTCTCCTACTCACTAAAATTAATTTTGTGAAATTTATATTAAGATGATTTTTATACATGAAATTTATATTAAGTTGATGATATAAAGTAAGTGCTAATTGTAAAATATATAAAAATAATAACTTTAAAAAATATTAAAAAAATAATGTTTTATTATTATTTTATCTCAAATATGCATAAGCCAATATGAAATTTTTGTTTGAATGACTAAGGGAATTTTCAAAATAGGTAATTTTGCATATACATATACATAAACCAGTATGAATGTTTTAACCGGTGTTTTGTTTCTTCATAAGTTTATAAACATTGAGTGGCTATGGGTTTTTTGTATCGCCCTCTCCCTAGCTCTCGTAGTTTCCCAACCCTGGGTATCTTTCTCTCGCAGTTGGTGGCTCTACAACAAAACAAGTATTTTATGGCGATTTTAATATGATTGTGAAGACCTGTAATTTTATTACATTTGTAATTTAATATTTTAATATTAGATATGTAGTGTTTGTTAATATAAACAGTGTGTTATGAGATTGTTGATATTAATATTATTTTAGTGTGTTTGTGTTTAAAAATATTTGGATATTTCATTTCCATTTAAAATTATTTTCATGTTTAAAAAGTAGGCTAATTTATTTTTTCATATTATTTTAATGTGATACATTTATTTTAATGCTTGAATTTAATCTATTTATTTTATTATGTTAGTACTTGAGTTAATATGTTTTATTTTATTTGATTTATTGTATTTTCGGATGGGCATATATATATATATATGTTAGTACTTGAGTTAATATGTTTTATTTTATTTGATTTATTGTATTTTCGGATGGGCATATATATATATATATATATATATATGTTGTTGTTTGGTTGGTTTCCTTGCTTTAGATGATTTAATGTGTTGAATGGGCCTTATTTTAAGCTTGCAGCATGCCCAGCCTGTAGCCTTTCAAAAAACTCGGCCATTTTGCTTCTTGAATGCCAACGTTTAGCTTAAGGAAAACCCATGCCTTTTCTTCCTCACGCATTTATCAGTTTTTTTTTTTTTTGTTTCAAAAACGTTGCCGTTTGATCACTTTGATTTAATGAACTCTAGGCCGTTCACGTGCGACACCAGCCCCATTTCCTTTCTTTTTGTTCTTTCTTTCTTTATTCTTCTCCTTATTTCTTCCCCTGTTCGGCGTTCAGACCCAGGAGGTAAAGCTCCGATCTTTACAGCCCTTTTCCCTTCTCTTTCAACCACACATGACTCCTTTAGATGTGTAGGACATTTTCGTATATTTTCCAGTTGTTTTTATCACAAATCCGTGCATCACATGTTGGTTATCATCCCAAACCCATGAGTTCAATCTCCCTGTTTATCAGTTGATTCGTCTGAAAAATAATGTGAATCTTTTCTATGAAATCTTATGATTGTCTTAGCCTTGAGCTTGTCGCGTTTCACGTGTTTTATTCCACTGAAAAACCCTTGTACCAGTGCTGGTTTCAGCCTATATAATAAAGGCGTCAAACCCTTTGCTAAGCCACACTCGAAGCGCTCATTTTCCTCTAGTAAACCATGTGCTTGAGCACCCCTTCTTGATCGCTTCTTCTTCTCGAATCAAACTAGTATATCTTCTCTTTAAAACCCCTTTGAATCCGAAAATTATAGTGGTGTTTTATTGAGTGTTTTCGCCGTAAGATTACTGTTTTACATCCCTTACGATATTCTCGATAAGCATTTCTCTCATTTTAGTAATTAATTTATTTATGGATTTATATTAATTTAATTACGTGAAATTATTTTATTTATAATCAAGTGCTTAATTTAGTTTTACATCCCTTACGATATATTATGCTTAATATATTTATGTTTATTCTCAGAATTGTTTTATTTAATTTGTTAATGATATTTATTATTCTATTTATGTTGCTTTATTACCGTTGATGCGATGGACGGGTTTAGCAGCGTGTTCACTGGTGGAGGCTCGGGATCGCTTTTTGGCAATTTCGCTATCTTCGAAAATTATTATCGAGCATATAGTAAGTACTTTTCAAACGAACTTTTAAGATTTGAATATATTTTTGCATTAACATCTATGTGTTGGTTGATGTTGGTATTTGTTGGTTGATTGAGTTTATTGAATATTGGATATTTTGTACATGGTGATATGAATTTTGAAATTACACGGTCGTTCACGTGTATATATGATAGTTGAAGTTTTTATGTGAAACTTGAGTTATGGTATATTAAAATGATTTGTTTGAAAGGCTTTATAAGTGAGAAACGGTATTATTGGGTTTATGGATTTTAATGGTTTTGACTAAGTTATAACGGGGACGGCGATACGTAACGCCCGATGTGATCAGTGTGTGTGGATGACATAACGAGAACGGCGATACGTAACACCCGTTATGATCTTTGTGTGTGTAAGTCATAATGGAGACGGCAATATGTAACGCCCATTATGATTGATAGTGTGTGGAAGACATAACGGGGACGACGATGCGTAATACCTATTATGGTAATTGGGTGTGTATTTTATATCGAGGACGGCGATACATAACGCCAACTATGAAATGAGTGTGCATGAGTTATAATGGGGACGACGATACGTAACGCCCATTATGATTGGTGTTGTGTGTATATCATACCGGGGACGGCGATACGTAACGCACACTATGATTGGATTTACTGATATCTTTTTCTGGAAAATTATTGATGATTTTATTGGAATTTTATCGTAGACCAAAATGAAATTTTGGCATGTGTTATTGTGTTTATTTAAGAAAGATGATTTTAAACTTCATGCATACGGTATCATGTTCATGAGTGATGTTGTTGTTGTATGAGTATATTTTATATCTTGTGGTTTGTTTGGGTTGTACTTACCTGCGATGCTATTTCTGGCGTCGTAGTTTTTGAATGCAGTGTTTTGTGGTGGCTGAGTTTGATGAGGTAACTCCGCTGTTGAAGTATTCATATTATAATTTGTTATCTTAGAAAATTGTTTTCCCCTTTTTATAAATATGTATTTGTATAATTTGTATTTCGGATGACTGATTAAATCTCTTATTGGAGAATATGTGTTAAATTAGTTTATAAAATAATTCTAAAAATTCTGGTACTTAAATATTGACTTCAAATATCTGTTACATTTATTTATGCATGTCATGTGTTCTTACACTTAGCACTTGACGTTAGGGGCGCGTGACCCGTATTGTTAGCATCCCGACGTCTCGATTCCCGTATTTATTTTAAGAAAAATTTAGGGGCATCATAATGATCGCAAAAAGAAATCACCGTAAAAGACACTTAATTGTGATGCTATTTAATTTGCTGGTCAATTCTTGTGCAGAGTTGCGAAAAGCGAATTTAAATTACGCTAAGTAGTCTTTTACGGCGACTCTATACTTATTGTGACAATTTTTATTGTCACAATAAACATCACAACAAGACTTATATTGGTTTCTATTTCTTAGCATTTATAATGGTGACATATTGATTGCTGTAAAAAGCCTTATGTTCATTATTTATGGAAGAAAGCACAAAATAAATCCCGCTTTCACCTGATAACCTCTTTCTCTTCTTCTTATGCCAACTGCAATAATTCGAAACTCAACTTTCCTCATCGTTGACTGCTAGTTGCCGCGCTTCTAAGGTGAGTCTCTCTCTCCACCGTCCCTCTTTCCGCCGTCTCTCTCTTTCCAGTCTAGAAATCTCATCTCTCTCTCACTCTTTCTCTAGATCTTTAATTGATCTCTCTCAATCCATCGAACTAGATCTTCGCCATCCCTCTCTCCGTCGTCTCTCACTTTGTCGCAGGAACACCATTGCGCTACAACTTGTTAAGGATTTTCGAGCTTGATGATTTATAGAGATAAAGTTTGAGTTTTTGAGGTTTCGTAGGAAAGGGATCAAAATGGCTCGAAGTGGTTTTCAAATGAAGAGCAGCTCATGTTCAAATACCCCAAGGTGTATGAAAATTAATACAAAATCTTATATGAAAATTAGTCCTTTAACATCTTGTAACCCTATATTCGATCCCTTGCTTGGGTTCATTGATATTATTTGGATAGGTTAATTAGTTGTTAAAATCTCTGATCTTCTTTGGATAGGTTAATTAGTTGTTAGAATCGCATTTCGTGCATATCATTTAGATTTTTCCTTTCTTTTAGGCATTCATGAAGAGGCTCGTAGTTTCTAGGTTTTATCATTTTAATAGCATTTACCACGTTTGTTATATCTATCTTGTTTCTCTAGTACTGAGTTGATTTCTTAGTGTATTTTAGTTGACTGTTACCTTACTTAAGTCTTTGATTTTAAAGTCTGAGTATTCAAAAAAAGATTGCATGGAAGGGGAGAACCATTGAGGATCTTTAATGACTCATTGTTGCAACAATCCCCACAAGTGAGATGGTAGAACTCTGGTGAGCTTTATGTCCATTCTTATAGCTATTTTTTCTCATTTCAAAATGGTTGAGTGTAGTTGAAGCCCACCTGTAGAACCTTTTCATGTGTTAAATATCAAACTTGCTTTAATTATGTCCATTGCTCATTACTTAGACCAACTTCGTGTGTACCTTAGCCAGCTTCTTGTTTAAAGGGATTGCATAAGTATTCTTTCATAACTAGTTATATAAGAAGAAGTATTATTTGATAACTACTTATAAAAAAAGCATTCTTTAATAACTATGATGACAAAGAAAAAGTAAATTGATGAGCATAATAATGAACTAACTCTAATGCATGGCGCTTAACATATGTTAATTCATGTTGATGGTAATGCAATTAAAGGATCTTGGAGATTGGAGATAGCCAAAGTTCTCATATAGCTATTGTGTGAGTATACTGAAACCTCAATGAACTTAACAAGAAACATATGAATCTTTGCAGACCCATTACTCTATGTTGGGAAACATAATATTTAAATTTTTGCTTGCTTTGTGGTTTGATCTTTACTTTTTTTGTAAAAATTCATTAATTTGTTTAAAAAATTATAGGGAAAAAATATGTGGGGAGATTATGTTAGGATGTTTTAAATAGAAGTTTGAAACTAAGTTTGGAAGCCAGAAAGAAATAACCATGCCATGTGCAAGTTTCAGCAATAGTTGGATGATGCAATGTATTAGTTTGGCTTGATAGTATAGAAATGAATAATGTAACATTTTTTTTAGGTGGGGAGGGGTTAATTTGGTATTTGATCAATTGGGTGTGCCAATTGGGATCTCCAAGGATCTAAGAGACGTTACGGATACTTACTCATGCGGCTTCGACGTCTTGTGCACCACTTGCCTTCATCCACAAGCACTCATTGGTCTATGACCAGCACTCGCTAGATGGCTACTTGGTGTCCGCGCATCGTCTTGCATCACCATCATTACATTGGAAATTTTCTACCTTCCCAACATATGTCCACTTCATATTGTGCCGCCTAGGTTCCCCCGCCAACCGTTAGTGCATTCATGCCTATATAAGCCCGATTTCCCCTTTGTTTTCCACTTTTCTATAAACTTCCTTCTGCAAATGTCCTTGTCGACTTCTACCCACATCCTTCCTGTGTCCTCTGCAATACCTTTCTCCTTTTCTTCTACTTAATGTCAACTTTCATCAAAGATACACTCGTTGTCAGGCTTTGGGATAGTGAGGCAAACGAGGACAACCTTCACATCCTTCGGTGGACATTCAACATTCTGCCAGAGGTCATTCTAAAAATTCGCAAGGGTGCACATCTGACGGACAGAGGTGACTTGGCTACCCGCATCTGTCTCTTCTCCAACAGCCTGCAGCTGTTGTTCCCTCATCCAGTGAGGAAGATTCTCGACTTCCTAGGGTTGGCTCCTACACAAGTGACTCTGAAGGTTTGGTGGATAATAGACGTGAGCTGCATCATTTTTCGGATGGTATTGGACCACACAGAGGAGTTCCCTAACATGATGGCTCCAGAGTTCTTATCAAGCTACCGTACGAACGACCTAGATGAAGCATTTGTAGTTTCTAAAGCCGGGTGCCTAAGAAGTTTTTCGTTTGGCTAGAAAAGACCTATTCTTCCATTAAGAATTGGTTTGAGATGATTCTTTATCGTCTTCGGGTTAGGCTAGGAGTTTCTGAAAGGAAAGGACGAGCGATGGGAGTTTTTGGATCAGGCTTGCTGGCAACAGGTGTAGGAGTTTAAGGCCTACAACATCTGATTGACGGAGCTGGAGAAGCTCCGAGTTGCTTCAGCTCTATCCTGGGCAAAGACCGATCTGTGAAATGTTGAGACAGATGTGTTGTTGATTGATAGCAATATTTGGTGCTTCATTACGTCCTCAAGTTGATCTAGGATTGTCGGCCAGAGTCACTTAGAGGTGCCTCCCCCTTCAACGAAGAAGAGGCATGCGGTCTCTCTTCTTGAGGGAGACCACAACAAGCAGTTTTGTGCTGAGGGTAACCTAACCTCTTAGTGTAGGGGGCTACTACGCCCAGAGCCCCCTGTGAAACGTGTTCCTGAAGCATAGGAGACCCGTATCGAGCTCTTGATGCTTCCTCCAAAAGTTCCTAGGCATGCGCCAAAGGTCCATCCCAAGTCCTCGGGGTTTGCACAAGGTCCGATTGGCTCTTTCACTAAGCCCCCACATTGAGGAAGGAGGATGAAAGGGAGGATATTTCCATCAACGCCCTTTTCCTCAAGACCTTTTGCCAGCTGAAGCCTCGTTAGTAGATGCCGTCTTTTAAGGAAACTTTGGCTTTAGAGGTTGCCTGCGGGTTTGGGAAATGTTGTATCGCAAGCTACACGTCGTCTTCCTAGATGCACAAGGTGAGGAGGGTGGCTTGGGAGTCGAGGTTCCTCCAATGCCAAAGTTATTATGTGAAGCAGATGATAAAGTACAACAATGGAAAGTAGGGAATAAGAGATTAGATCCACCCTTGAGAGGTGTGGGGGGCTTATTTATACCTATAAGGGAATCTCCTGACAGGTGGTTGGGGATGTCACATGCAGACTCCAAGCCAATCTCCCTTTTGGCAGCCTACTGTCAGGTGGCAAGTCCTCTTGCCATTTCACAACATGGCATCCTGACCTCGCATTAAATGCAACATGATCCCTATTTAATGCAACATGGCTCTCTCTGATATGGTCGTGCTATTTGGAGTTGTCGACACCTGAATGTATGGGGAATTTTGTACAGACCAATTATGTGCTACTGTTGATTCCCACGCGGTGCGTATACCTAGTATTCCTAACAGGCCCTCCGAATTGGCCTTCAGGTAGTGGCCTAGGCTTCATGCTAGGGGAGTGTCTATGACTTTGAGCCGATTAGATTGAACCTTGAAGGCTTAGGATTTCCTATAGACAATATGAGTAAGGACCTAGAACCAGGCCGAAATTTATTTACATTTAGCATTAATGCACCATTAGAGTGTGGAAGATACTATCATTCTAAAATAACTAATTAAAGACAAGATAAAATAGTCAAATATGCAAGCCTCTAATAATATTAAATCAAAGCGTTCCTCCAACTGACGAGCACAATTAAACAGAAGGGGAAATGATTTCAATCACAAGTGATAAACATGAATAAAGTCAAAAGATGTTAACGATTAAAATAATAAAATTTAAGTAGTTTTATAGTAAGATAAAATGAAATGATTTTAAATAAAAGTTAAAATTTGAATAAAATATTGTTAGAATATTATTTTTTAATATTATTATTATTTTAAATTTGAAAAAGTTAGATTATTTATTGTATTTTGTGTTTAAATTTATAAAAGTTGTAATTATAAGATGAGACAAGAAAAAATGATTTAAGTTGAGTTAAAAGTGTGTCTCAATACAAACAACCTAATCTTTCCATTAGACGAGATAATTAGTAATTTCACATAATATCAAAATTCTGAATTCAAATCATACTTTACATTTCATCAAATTAATTAAATATTTCATGAATTAATTAAACCCACTAATTATTGAGAGCTAGAAAGCAAGATTTTGAATACCATATCAAAAGTTATATCGGTCAAGGCATTGGTACGAAATATTTCGATATTTCGAAATAATATTTTGGTACCGATATCGATACTGTTTCGTATACCATTTCAGAATAACTTACACCCAGATATATTATATATATATATATACAAGTTTTAACTTTATTCTAAAATAACAACAAAATAAGTCAAATTTAATACTTCTCAATACAAATCTAATTTTAGGTTACAACAAACATCATACCAAAAATTTTGAGATGTTCTTTTTCCATTGATCATCAATTAGCTATAGATTAGACCAAATATTGGGTAAAGAAAAATTATAAATTATTCGTGCCTTGATTGGAAGATTTAGGCCTTGAATTTCAATGAATCGAAAGCAAAAAGAAGGACGATAGAAAATGCTCCAGAAAGAATAATCCCCTCTCTCTCCACTACCGCTCTCTTTATATTTTGAATCTTGTTTTAACTCTGCAGTCGGTCCTCTCTTTTTTTTTTTTTTTTTAAGTTTTAAATCTGTTTGCCTAAAAACTCTGTTGTTTTCTTTCTATTATTTTATTTTATTCGTAATCTGGATCGGTCGTTTTGTATTTAAATTTTCTTTTTCTCTTTCTCTTTCTTTAGCCTTTTCGTTCCCCATTATTTCCTTCACATTTTCATAATTTTTCTCAGCCTTCATTAAAAACTCACTTCCCAATCCAATTTAAACAAAACAATAAAAAAAAAAAAAAACTTTTCTTTTCTTTTCATCAACTTTCAACTTCTGACTAGAGAATTGTATCCATGACTGCGTATCTTTGGAGACGTGCGACGGAACCTGCAACGGAAAGCTGGGCAGAGCAAGAAGACCTGCGATGGAGACCTGAGATGTGCGCCGACCGATGGCAACCTGAGATGAGCGACGGAAGAAAGCTAGGCAGAGCACTGTAGAGCCAAAAAATGAAAATGGCGGTCTGAAGTGAAACGTGAGGCAGCGAAAATGCCACTCAATAAAGTCATACTAAAGTGTACCGGCCAGTATTTATCTCGAAACGTTTCTCGAAACGAAACGCTGCTATTACCTATATCATGTAACTGGTCGGTCGGTATGATATATTTCAGTTCTATCAACTAATATGGTATAAATTTAAAAATTGTGCTAGAAAGTCTATCTACAAGTGACGACCGATTGGAAGTACATATAAATAATATAATCTAATTATTTCCATCAAGTTAATCTTTGAGAAGACGTGGAGGGAAAACATGACATCCAGATTGGAGAAAAAACAATTTTTGCACCTAACTAGTGATAAATCGCCACGTAGCTTATTATTTTCAGACTTTATAGACTAAACAGCACTGGATAGAAAAGATAGATTGTAGCTGTGTGAGGACCCCACCACCCATGAACACGCGCCCTTCCTCGAGGTAGTCCCCTCCTTTTCCTGCCAGGGAATATGTATTATTAGTACAAGTATAACTTTTAGCCGGACTATTAATATATATATATATATATATATATTTGTATTAATATTATGAGAATAATAATATATTAATATTTGTTATAATAAATTTATTTATTATCATTAAATTAGTGATAGACTATGATTCTTATTCTAAAATTTTAGTAATATATATTTTATATTCAAAGCATATGATCAATTAAATTACCATGTGAAAGGCTAAACTTTTCTTTTATAAATTGTAATAATATTATCTTATATATAATTATAAATTGTAATAATATGATCTTAAATTTTTGATTTTTTGATTTTTTTTTTGTCTTTTGATTTATTACTCCTATAAAGAAGACTTACATAACATAATCCAACTAATCTATCTCATCTCAATAATTAAAATCAATTAAATTTAAGTAATTATTATTTTTCAACTTTTTAATCTAATTATTATCTAATTATTATATCACAAATTTTGAAATAAGACACAAAAATTAATTCAACTTTTTTAATTTAAAAAAAATAAAAAATTTATTTCAGCCTATATTTTAATTTTATAATTTTTTTGTTTAGTTTTTTTTTCTCTTTAAAGGCAAATGTGAAACCAACATGCATTTTGAGACTTAGATCTGATTTGTTTTCAGATATGAAATAAGATCAGATAAAATAAAAGTTAAAAATAAAATAAAATGTTGTTGTAATATATTTTTTTAATATTAGTTTTGTTTTGAGATTTGAAAAATGTGTTTTAAAATTTAAAAAATTTAAATTTTTATTATATTTTGTATGAAATTTTGAAAAAAAACTGTAATGATGAATTTGAGATGAGTTCTTGATTTTTGGTTTTATCTCTGTAAGCAAACCAGGCCTTAAATGTTAGAGTGGTTCCAAAGACTTATTAGCACCATTTATAGTTGCAAAACTACTAACAATCCAATCCACAGTCAGAATGAGACAATCCCATCTGCATATGATAGGAAATATCGTTCGATGAGATAGTTTTACCATGTTATTGAGATGACGTCACTAGCTATTAGAAAATATGATCATGTGTTAAAGGGAGTAGAGAGTATGCATCAAGAGCTTCTTAAGATTAGTAGTGATGATGATGATGACAATAACACAGAGGGACATCCAGTTCGTAGCCAATTACTCTCAAACATCCAAGTACAAGATCCCCCCGACCACTGTTGGTAGAGGAAGGCCCAGAACATCTCGTCAAAAGAATCCAAAAAAAAAATGTGCCAACAAAAAAGCGACAATGCGGCATTTACAAATAATAATGGCATGTTAGAACGAATTGTCCATCACTTAGGTCCCTATCAAGAGATCATTATGTTTCTAATGTGTCGTAATATTCATTGTGTAAAATTTCTAATTTGAAGAAATTTTTTTTGTTATATAATGGTATTGGTCAACTGAGTTCGACTACATTTCCTTTAGACCCATCCACTACGTCAACACCATTTGATTTATATGCATACTAATCTTATCTTGCAAAAATTTGTTATATTTAAATGTTTCATTTAGTCTGATTTTGTCACTTAAATTTTTCATTATTTGTAGGAATATGCAATATCCGATACCTCCATATCCTCCCGTTATGTCAATCCCATTTGATATGTATGGAGTACTAATCTTATCTTACAAATTGTTGTTATATTTAAATGTTTGATTCTATCTTATTGGGTTACTTAAATTTTTGTTATTCTGTAGGAATATGCAATACCCGACACCTCCATACCCTCTTGCTATGTCAATGTCATTTGATATGTCTGAGTACTAATCATATCTCACAAATTGTTGTTATATTTAAATATTTAATTTCGTCTGTTATCCTTAATTTTTTTTATATAAATAGGAATATGCAATATCCAATATCTCCAGACCCGCCCATTATGTCAACACCATTAGATTTATATAAATACTAATCTGATCTTATTCATATGTTATATTTAAGTGTTTACTTTCGGCATTGAAATTTTTCTCATTTTGTAGGAATACACAATTTCCTACAATGTCGCAATATAATTTCACGTATGGAGCATCGTGAAATTTTGACTACTCAGAAGATAATTAGTTATTAAGCAGATGTGAAGATCTGTAATTTTATCTCCTTTATAATTTAATAATTTAATATTAAATATGTAGTGTTTGTTAATATAAATATTGTGTGTTATGAGTTGATTGATATTAATTTTTTTTTAGTGTGCTTATGTTTAAAATATTTGGATATTTCATCATCGTTTAAAGATTATTTTTATGTGTATTGGTAAGTTAATTTATTTCCTCTTATTAATTTCTTGTGATGCATTTAAGTTAATGCTAGAATTTAATCTCATTATATTATTATGATGGTATTTAAATTTAAGTGTTGTAATTTATTTATTTGAGTTATTTACTTACATTTAATTGTTTTAAATATTTGTTCATAATAATTGTTGTTAATTGTAGTGTTTTATATATGTGATTTTATTTACGTTTATTTTAATTGATTTAGTTATTTTCGGTAATAATACTTATTTATTTATGGTGTTGTATTTTTGGTGGTGCGTTGGGCACTACGATATCAACGTACTCGATGGTGGAGGCACGGGATCGCTTTTTGACAATTTGCTATATTCGAAAATTTAGATCGAGCGTATAGTAAGTATTTTCTAAATAAATTTTAAGATTTAAATATATTTTACAATATCAAATATTGGATATTTGTTGGTTGTTGGATATTTTTGTATAGTTGTATGCATTGTATTGTGCTCACATGTTTATGTTTGTAAAAGAAAACTGGGTTTTCGCATTATTGCATGCACATTCATGTATTGGAAATGAAAACTGGGTTTTCATATGTTAATAGTTTTCGAGTGCGTGTGTATCACGTTCTCAAGCCGGGATGGGGCATTATCCCGGTGGAGCTTCTCTGGTCACTCGGAAGCGAAATATACTGAGTGACATCTCTTGGGTTGTCGTCGGGCGACAACGAGATAGGACAGGATGGTAACGCTCTTGTGCCGATTCCGTGACTCCATTGTTGGCGGGAGTTAGGGAATGTCTGGTCATGGTACGTGTTGGGTACGGTTAGTTAGGCATCGCTCGTTTCGAAATCACAGTCACATGCATGGTCGTTACCTTCGATGTGATGATGAGAGCCAGGGTATGCGGATAGTCCCTATGGGAGATCATGGTGCATACGGTTAATAAAATGAGTGTTTAGGCCATTTTCTGGAAAAATGGCAGGTTTTGATTATTGGTTTAACGTGGATCATTTTCTCAGAAAATGGTTTGTGATTTTTATGGATTTATGTTTATCTTTTTCTGGAAAAATGATCGATATTTTTATTGGAGTTTATCTTAGGCCAAAATGGGATTTTGGCGTGTGTTTACTTTATTTATTTTGAGGAATATGATTTTGAACTTCATGCATATGGTGTCGTATTCATGCGTATTGTTGTCGCATGAATATATTTTATATCTTGTGGTTTTTTTGGTTGTACTTATCTGCGGTACCATTTTTGGTATCGTAGATTTTGATGCAGAGGATGAGTAGGTTGAGGCTCCGACTCCGATGGAGTCGGAGTTTAGAGTTTCCGACTCCAACTCTGACTTTAGTCGGAGTCAAAAATCATCTCCGACTCTGACTCTGAAATGGAATCGGAGTCCGACTCTGAAATGGAATCGGAGTCCGACTTCGATCGGAGTTCGGAACTGCAAACTCCAATCGCAGTTCGATCGGAGTTGTGATCGGAAGTCGAAACTCCGATTTCCGTTCCGACTTCCAACTGAAATGGGCAAAGTTTTCTAAATTTCTGATTCTACTTGGTTCAAAGGAGCCAATTTTTTACATATAAATAATAAAAAATAGTAAATTAGTAATAAATTTAGTAAATTAGTGTTAAATAATTTATACTGTTAAATAGTTGATATTTGATAAACAAATAATACAAATTATATTATTATAATTTACAATGCTAATTGTTAATGCTAACTGCTAAGGCTAATACAAAAAATAGGACAAACTGAATAATACAAATAATAGTACAAATTACAAAACCTCTTGATGTAAAGTAAAAAAAAAAAATATATGCAACTGCTCTATTGTAATGTGGTTCATCGAATCATCAGTCATCGGCAATTATGAGATTGATATGTAGATCTGTGAAATTATAAACAATATAAGTTAGATAGATTTATGAAATCATAAAAAATAGTTATTAAAATAATTATATACACTTTGTTACTTTAATCATAAAAATACAAGTAAATAAATTATATTAATTTTACCTGACTCAAGTCTATAACTAACAGCATCGATGCCAATGCTCTCTAATCCAGAAGGAATATCACTAATCCAATTCTGCGTGCAAATGAGGGCCTCCACAGTTGACGGTGCTAATGAACTCCGATAAGCATCCAACACTCGACCTCCGGTGCTAAACGCCGACTCAGATGCAACTATAGTGATAGGAATGGCTAGTACATCTCAAGCAATACGGGAGATGATTGGGTACTTGGAAGAGTTAGCCCTCCATCATATCAAGATTTGAAACTCATTAGTAGGCTCCTCAACCTCTGCCAATAAATACCGCTCAATCTCATTCGTACACTGCAGTGGATTTCTCGCCGACCATACGTGAAACGACATCATAACATTGAAGCCTTTGGGTCGAATGACACTGTCTACACTGGCCTGACGGGTACGGGCATCTGAAGGAGGTCCTGATCTCCAGCTCAAATGTGAGCTACCTGCAGTTGCTGAGGATGAAGGCTAGCTATTAATGTTGTAGTGGCTGTATAAGTCGTTCAGATCTACCTTAAGTGTTGTGATAAATGCAGTTGCCTTTATTGCCCCGAGAACTTTAATTGCCCACCATTCTATCACCACCAACTTCAATCGAGAGTCGAGGATCAATGCTATGAACAACAATCGATTTATTTTCTCAACTTGCCCACAATATTTATCATATTTCGACTATATCTATAATGCCATACCAGATAACAGTCCGCTCGGGTTGGCACAACTTTCTTTCAAGTAGTGGTGTACCATTGAGATCTCGTTGAACTACATGTTTGCTGTCGCATATGCAGATCCAGATACCCGCTTAGTAATATTAAAGAAAATTTGTAAAAAGTTGACAAACTCAGATATAGCTTGCCAATCCGTACTGTCTGGTGGACCGAGCCCCGTTCCATTAGACTTTAGCAGGGCATACCTTAGACCTGCATCCTCAATCTCCAACCACTCAAATGCCTTCTGGTACTTTAGTGTCACATCCAACATCAGATATGTGGAGTTCCATCCAGTGGGAACATCCAAACACAACATTTTTAAAAACTCAACTCCAACCTGTTTTACTATTACCTTGAACTTCTGCAGCCTTTGGGGAGAACTCCCCGCGTACCGCACAATGTTATGGACTTTCTTGATGGAGTCGTCCATATTTTCTATCCCCTTAACTATTTCATTATTGAAAAATGATACCATTTTCAAAATTATTAATCATAAAAATATTAAAATATAAAATACAAAATCAAAACCAGAAAGGCTCACCAACAATAAGGTTGAGTATGTGAACAGTGCATTGAACGTGGATATACTGATGATTTTTAATCACATCGTATCTTGCCCTCGTATTTCGCAAAAACCACTCGATGACAGTCTCGTTAGCATTGGCATTATCAACTGTAATGCATAGAATCTTTTGGATGCCTCAATCTACCAGACAATCATTCATCTTTGCCCCTATTGATGCACTCTTATGGTCAACTATTTCTTTAAATCCAATAATTCTCTTTTTAAGATTCCACTCATTTTCAATGTAGGGTGCTGTGATACACATGTACGATGTATTCTGTATAGACGTCCATGTGTCAGTCGTAAATGACACTCTCTGGCCAATGGTGATGAACATCTTCTTCATCTCTGCCTTCTCCCTCATATGCCTCTTCATGCAATCACGCATTGCTGTATAACGGGATGGCAGTGGAAATCTTGGCTCAAGCAGCTTCACAAACTTGCAGAACCCTTTCTTCTCAACAATGTTAAATGGCATCTCATCCTCTATAACCATATTTGCAAGTACCTCACGGTACACCTTCTCATTGTATTGAGGGAGCACCAGATTTCTCATTTGGTTTCCTGTCCCATCAGTTGCTGTAGAGGTCTCATAACTAAGATTAGTTTGAGACCCACCTGCGACTGCATATAATAATTTATGGCCCAATATTAGTTTAAAATTTTTAACTTAAAATTAAATGGGATTAAATTAATAAATCAATTAGCATACATAATACATATGGCCCTATGAAATTTATAAAACACTAACCTCTTGACACCAGCCCCTTCGCTATTTGGTATCACTGGGAACCATTGAGATGTGATGATAGATAAGCGGTGCCTTGTCTTTTTTAATGACACCCAACTTGAGCACCACAATGGTTGCATTCAGCTCGTGGCTTCTCGGGATCCTCACCATCAACTTTCGTGAAATGTTCCCATGTTCACGATCTTTTTTTATTTGATCGTGAATGGGGTGGCCTCATAGTTGCGGGGTGTATTGGTACATCCGGATCCTGAACCGAATCGTCCTTAAGACCCATATCCTCCTCCTCCATAAACTGATTGAGTTCTTCCGCTTCTAATTCTATGTTGACTAGAAGTGGAAATCCACTACTAACACATGAGGTCTGTGCTCGAGTGGAACTAGGTAGTCGACTCCGAGTCCAACTCGGTACTGCTACTTGGGATGCCGACGGAGTCCTGGCATCTGGAGTCTCATATGGAGTTGAACTCCCACTGGCACCATGTGAGCATGAGGGATCCATCTGTTAAGCAGACCTGAAATTCAAGTATAACAATATAAAAAATGTTATATATGTTTGACTTATATATAAGTTTATATATATGCTTATAAAACATTACCCAACTCACGCCGCTAGCTATATATGTTTGATTAAAGAACTTCAATCAGAAATCATGTAAAGGAGTCAAAGAGTCAAAGACCATACTAGTTTATTTTTTTTTATATTATTATAATTTATATATTATAATTTATTATAGGTCCTGTGTCGATAAGATTCCACCAGTTTTTATACCAATAGTAACTCTTTAAATATTAGGTGTTTGGTGTGGACCGTGGTAGATGTCATGTAAAGGCCTAAGGCTGAAAGCCCTGGAATTATATTGAATATATTTATTTACTGTGAAAAAAGCAATGGCTCAAGGAAAAAGATGAAAAGTTGGAAACCCGCTGCAATCTGCCCATTTATCATAGAAGGGACAAAGTGAAAAAATGTTGAAGTTGATCCCATCACAATGATCACATAAACTTTAGAAAAGAAAAAAAATTATACCCATTTGACTTTCTTATAGCTCATAGCCTCATCATACACTATTGAATCATTGATTGTACTATATATATATAATATATATAAACATGTAATACATATCTTTTAAACTTTTTATGATTTTATACCTCATCATAGTACATTTCTTCTTTTTATTTTCAAAATAGTCATTCTTATATCATCCACATTCCAACCCTCGAAGAAAATATATAATAATATAAGTTTATCTATATATATATATAATTAATCATATTGGATAGTCTAGATCAAGATTCTTTATTGTTCTTAACTTCTTATCCTAACTTTATAATCTAAAATAAGAAATATAGACACATACCATTCAAAAAAAACATCTTCATTTCATATTATCACGTTGTGTTTAAAATATTTTAATTAAGCATCTAAAATAGGTTGTCAAGAAAATCCAGTTTTTCTAAATTTTAATCCAAATTCAGAAAACTAAATTATTTTTTTTTCTTTTTATTTTCTTTTGAATTGTTCTTCTCAATCTTCTCTACTCATAACATTGAAACTTTTATCATGTGACATTGTGAATCTGTGATAATCATATTTGCATAACACCAGACCTAATCACCAAATACTAGCTGGCAGCCATCAAAGTGACTTAAACAACATTGAACATCTCAGATTCTCGGCATTCTATCAAGTATTAAGGATAATTTTTCTTTTAAGTAAACTATATGCAATACAACCAAGGTCCGAAACCATATACAAGCAGAGAGTGCACTAATTTGCTACCAAAATAATTTCGAAACCCTAAAATCAGTGAATTTCAAGAAACAAAGAAATTAAACACTAGAAATTTTGAATCTTCAATTACCTTACAAATTTAATACAATAGAAAATAATTAACACAATTCAAACTCAATTTCTTGGATTAAAATATAAAATAAATTCCTATTTTGAAACCTTAAAAAATATCAATTAAAATTGGGAGTTTTCTCGGATCTCCTAGGCAGGGCTGCGTCGCGGTTGGAGAAAGTTAGAAGGCGGCTGCGGCTGGAAATACGGTTGCTCGAAGACGAGAGAAGATGAAGTTTGGGCCTGGGCTATTGGAGCAGGGCTGCGCTGCGCGCAGAGAAACAGAATGAAGAAGCAAAGCGGAAGAGAAAGAAGAAAGAAGAAAGAAGAGGAGACAAAGAGAAGAGGGGATCGGGGGGAGATAAAGTAAATGCAAAATGGCGTCGTTCCTCATTAATTGGAACGACGTCGTTTCATTTAAAAAAAAAACCTACATCTGGGTTATTTTTAAAAAGATCGGAGTTCGGAGTCGGAGTTCGGAGCACACGATTGCTCCGACTCCGATTTCGAACTCCGATTTTGGAGTCGGAAGTCTTCCGACTCTGACTCTGACTTCCGACTTTCGATTCCGATCGGAGTTGGAATCAGAGCGGAAGTGTTTCAGAAGTCCGAAGTCAGAATTTTTGCGTATCCCTAAGTTGAGCCTGAGGAGTCGGTTCTGCCATTGGAGTAGTTGATTTGGTTGTATCTTGGGAAATGTTTTCCCACTTGTTAATTATATATTTGTACGTTTTGGCCTTAGGATGACTGTATTAAATCTCTTGTTGGAGAATTTGTATTAACTTGATTTGAAATATTTAAAATCCTGGTACTTAGATATCGACTAAATTTATCCGCTGTGATTTATATTTTATACATGTCACGTGTTTACACACACTTGGCAATTGACGTTGGGGTGTGTGACCCATGTTGTCATCATCTCGACACCTCAATTCTCGTGTTTTCTTAAGCGAGAGTTAGGGACGTCACAGCAGCTAACGAATAATGACTTTTGTTACATTTGTTGTTTCCTAAGTCTATAATGATATTTAGGTATGATACTTAGATAGATCATTCATTTTGTAGTAATATGCAATTTTTGGGTTAAAATGATAAATTTTTAGTTGGATGTACGTGATTAGTTGTATACGCTCACCTAATGGAAAACTCATTTGTCATCTATATTGAAAGAGTTTTTTTTTTAAATGTTTATTTTCAGGTGAAGACTGAATTATTGACAGTTTTGTAGTTATAAATACAGGTTGATTTCACATTGGATAAATACGTCATATTAAAAAATCAGATTGAATGGGTCAACTAGTTGAACTTTTGTTATAGGACTAAGAAATTAAATAATGCAGAAATTTGGAATTTTTTTTTTGAAAAAATGCTTAAAAACAATATTATTTTCAAAAAAGAAAGAAAATTCCTCAAATTTAATTAATTTATTATCACAATTTATGGCCTAATAAATTGTCTACATTCTTATTTTTGATAAGTACTATATTAATGCTAATACTAATACATTAATAATATAGTATTACTAATATACTATAGATTAGTAATTTAGTAATACTAATACTAATAAATATAGTAATACTATAGATTTAGTAATATAGTAATACTAATTCTAATACATTAGTAATATAATAATACTAATACTATACATTAGTAATATACTAATAGTAATATTAAATTTAATAATATAGTAATACTAATATTATAAATTTAGTAATATAGTAATACTAATGCTATACTAATACTATACATTAGTAATATAGTAATAGTAATACTAATAAATATAATAATACTATAGATTTAGTAATATAGTAATACTAATACTAATAGATTAGTAATATAGTATTACTAATATACTATAGATTAGTAATATAGTAATACTAATACTAATGCATATAGTAATACTATAGATTTTGTGACGCTCCAACTCTCACTTACGAAAATGCGGGAATCGAGGCGTCGAAATACTGACAACACGGGTCACGCACTCCTAACGTCAAGTACTAAGTGTGTGAACACGTGACATGCATAAACAAAAGTAGCGGATAAATAAAGTCAATATCTAAGTACCATAATGCTTAGAATTATTTTACAAATCAGTTTAATACAAATTCTTCAACATGAAATTTAATACAGCCATCCCAAAGACAAATTATAAAAAAAACATTTATAAAAATGGAAAATATGTTTTCCAAGATAATAAATTATATACCATACTTCAACAACGAAGTTGCCTCCTCGGGTTTAGCCTCTTTGACATATGCATAAAAAATCTACGACGCCAAAAATGACATCGCAGGTAAGTACAACCCAAACAAATTACAAGATATAAAATATATTCATGCAACAATAATACGCATGGACACGATACCATATGCATGAAGCTCAAAATCTTCCTCAAAATAAACAAATACACCACACGCGCCAAAATTCCATTTTGGCTCAAGATAAAACTCCAATGAAACATCCATTATTTTTTCAGAAAATGATATACGTAAATCCTTTAAAATCACAACAAATTTTTCAGAAAATGGTCCACGTAAAACTAATATTCAAAACCCGCTATTTTTCCAGAAAATGGCCTAAACATTCATTTTATTAACCATTTGCACCGTGATCTCTCCTAGGGACCGTCCGCACACTTTGGCTCTGATCATCACACCGAAGGTAACGACCATGCATGTGACTTTGGAACGGGCGATGCCAAGTTAACCGCTCCCAGCACGTACCATGACCAGGCATCCCCTAGCCCCTATTAGCAGAGGAGCTACTGAGTCGGCACGAGAGCGCTACCATCCCGTCTAATCCCGTCGTCACCTGGCGACACCCAGGGAATGTCACTCAGTATATTCCGCTCCCGAGTGACCAGAGGAGCTCCACCGAGATAATGCCCCATCCCGACTTGGGGTCATGATATACACGCACCCGAAAATCATTATTTGAAAACCCAATTTTCAAATCCAACATATGAACATGCATGCAATTATGCGAAAACCCAATTTTCTTTTACAAATATGAACATGCGTACATTATACAATGTATACAAAAATACACAAATATAACCAACAACCAACATATCTCAACATCAACCAAAACCTAAAATTTGTTAATGCAAGAATATATTTGAATCTCAAGGGTCATTTGGAAAATACTTACAACACAACAAATAAATTCCGGAAGAGTGCTTGAACATCAAGATATGATCCGAACGCATCGACAAGTGAGTACAGTGCTATGTCACATACAACACCAAAGTCAATAAAACAACATAATTAATAATAATAAATATTATTATCGAAGATAATTGAAACATTTAAACGTAACTAAAACAACATGTATAAAACAACTCTAATAATAACAAATAATAATACGAACAAAATAATTTATACACTTAAACGTAAATGCCTAAATTAAAATGAAATTATTAATTAACTAAACTATACACTTGAGTGTAAATAAAATATAACATAAATAAATTAAGAACAAACACACACACATGGCTGTAGAGAAAGAGAGAACGGAAGAGAAAGAGCTACCTGCAGATGGACTATGAGGACGATGACAAATGAAATACGACCTCATCGGCCACAACCGAAGACAACGGGTCCCCTGCAACTGAAATGAGAAGAAAAGAAAACAAAGAAGAGAAGAAGAGAAGGGGAAAGCTCGCAGCGCAACAACACAGTAGGGAAGAGGAGATGAAATCGGTATGGAAAAGTAGGAAGAGAACCAAAAGAAGAAGTAGAGGGTTGTCGATTGAACAAAGAAGAAGAAGAAGAGATACGGCACAAATTAACAAAGGAAGGAAAAGAGTATTAGGTTTAAATGCTTAAGTTCAAAATGCATAGCTTTAAGAATAAAAGGGCTCTTGTGCTGGGTTCATAAAGCACATGGGCTTCGGCTAATAAATGAAATCACATATAAAGATATATATATATATACATGTATTTGTAGACCCAAAACAGCAGATCACCTAAAATCCAATATATATATATATATAAACCAAACACAACACATAATATGTAAATATATATATATATATATATATGGGCCATCCATAAATACAATCAAAGATAAATAAAATAAAATAAAATTCAAATGAAAACACTACAATTCAATATTAATAAAATAAAATATTTAAAACCTAATAATAACCTAATTTAAATTAAAGAGCAATTTAAATACAAAACAATAATTATTATAAAGAAAGCATATCAAATTAAATTATATAACTTAAAATAAAACATAAAAAAATAATGAAAAACACATTTAATTTAGAATAACAGAACCATTAATTATAATAATTTCAATAATCCTTTGATAAAAAAACATGTAAATACGGGATATCACAGATTTAGTAATATAATATGTTAAATTAGTACATTTTTTGTATGTAAAATTTTTTTGTATGTAAAAATATGGATGTAAAAATATGAAGTAAAAATATTAAAAAGTTATTTTTTGTAACCCTACTAATTTTTGTAACCCCACTATCTAGTTCGAACTAGAATATTTCATGTTGGAACTAGAAAATTTTATCTTCGAACTTGTAAAAACAAGTTTGAACTAGAAATTTTCTAATTCAAACTGGATATATAAGTTCGAAATAAAATTATAAATTCCAAGATAAAAATTCTCAAATCGAACTTGTTCGATATTATAATTTTAATTCGAACATATATATCCAGCTGGAACAAGAAAATTTCGAAATAAAAATCTCAAAATAAAAATTCTTAAATAGAACTTGTTCGATATTATAATTTTAGGTCAAACTTATATATCCAGCTCGAACTAAAAACTCTCATCTTCAAACTTGTAAAAATAAGTTTTAATTTGAAAATTTCTAATTCAAACTGGATAAATAAGTTCGAACATTGTTTAAGGCATTCGAACGGTATTTCGTTCAAACGATATGAGCCAAAAAGGTTTTATACCGTTCGACCACTAATTTTATCGTTCAAACGATATAATTAAATTTATTAATATTAGTGAATCATTATGTTTATTCCATATTATTAATTTTAAACTTATTAATAAATTATCTTCATTCTTGTTTTTGATAAGTATTATATTACTATATTTAAATTTGGTAATATAGTAAATATTAAATTTATTATTATAGTAATACTAATACAATAAATTTATTAATATAGTAATGCTAATACTAATACTATACATTAGTAATATAGAAATACTAATACTAATACACTAGTCTTATAGTTATATGTATATAATATAATTATGTAAATCACTATAACTAACAGTCTAATACTAAAGTTATCCTTTTACCAATATAGTTATACTAAATCACTATTAACTAATAATCTAATGGTAATATATGGCAAATCCTAAATTACTAATAATCTAATATCAATACTATTATATAGTTTATACTAAAAAATTAAGATTGTAACCAAATCACTATAACTATATACATTTAGCTTAAACATATTAAAATTTTCATATTTTTTAGTGTACAATTTTATTATATAGTCGATATATAGTATTAATGATACAAAAACTACTACATAGCAAATAATGTTTTACAACAACTGATTCAAAACATAAATACAACTTGTCCTACAAGCCAACTACATAACAAATATGATCTTTTACAATAACTAATTCAAAACATAAAATAGAACTTGTCCAATAAGCCAACTACATCTTAATGCAATATTAAACAATTTACCGGATTTGAAGGCTCATAAAATATCATTAAAAACAATAAATAGAATCCAAGATACAACAAAGATATATTTGTACTTCTTCTTCAAATGTTGAAATTTTAAATCTTCAATTCTTATACATTCAATCGCTCTTCTTTCATTTTTTCAATGTGCTAATTCCAAGATTCCTTTACAATAATCTAGCTATTCTATTTTACAATCAACCCATTTAATGAGTGATATTTTTTTATCCTTATAATGTGGATAATTTTTTTTTTCTTTTGATCTAATGATTAAAGAAATATTATTTTATAATTTTATAATTTTTTTTAAAAAAATGTTAAAATATTAAAAAAATTAAAAAATGTATTAAAAAATTTATTTAACTCGGGCTGTAGCGGCCCCTAATAAGTAATTAAGGCTATCATTGTTGAAACTTTTCTTTTTTCGCAACATTTTAATGCTAATTGGTTAGAGGTTTTTTCTTTTTAATCTTAAAAAAAAAAAACTTGGCGCTTTCATATTTGTAGATGGCTGAAAATTTTTTGATTTTATATCAAACCAGTGGCCGTATGGCTTCTTGGACTTTTCTTCTTTTATGGTTTTTTTTTTTTCAGGCTCACAAACAACTACCAATTTCTTTCATAGTTTTTAACGATTACACCGGCAGGAAAGTACTAAAGCTAGTAATAAAGCGATTTACGTGTCGGGTGAGTTTGGTTTCAGACTCTCAAGTGATGTTGTATCCTCTGTTTTGCATATAGTGTTTGTTAAGATGGAATACATAATGTGTCAAGTTTTGATTGGATTGATTTCAAATCTCTTTTTATACTAATCCGGACCGCAGCATCACTCTTACTCTTTAAAGCGGATTAAGCTTAGGTTAATACAATTCCCCAAATACTAAAGTGAAAATAGCCTAATAGGGATTCTAACCAACCTCAAGTAGCCTAGCGTCACGGATTTAGAAATTCTTAGAAAAATCCAGGTGGTGACACTAGGCCGATAATTTACCATACTAGCGCCAATTCAAACATCAGAAAAGGCCGTTTTGATTTACAGAACGAATAAACCCTTATAAGAATATGCCGATTTACAATTCACACTCTTTCGTGTTAGTAATTTTGAGGATATAAGGGATTGACGTTACAAGATTTCAAACAAGAACAGGACAGAAAATGAAGGGGAAAATCACTACAAGATTTTAAGCCTTTTCTCACATAGGTATTTGGTGCCAAATACTATGTGTTATGTTGCAAAAAACTTTTTTCCACCAATTTGGGTGGTGGGATGTTCGTGGCATATAATCCATGAACAAAACTTTTATGTGACAAGTTTTTTCTTTAGTGGAAAATACTAGTCTTTTGCCACCACTTCAGGTTGTGGTAATAACCTGCAAACTCATGGCAAATGTGTTATCCAGCAACAATTTATATGCCATTATCCATGGATGTAATTGGCCGATAGAAATTTATTTCCACAAACTTGATCATGGCAGTTTTTGTGGCATATGCTTTGTGCCCACAAATTATATGGTGTCAAAAGGATTGTTGACATGATTTACAATCGTGAAAATTATGCATCACATGTGTACATTTTCTAAAAATATATTTATTTACACCAAAGGAATTTGCCAGGAAATATGTTATAGTGACCGGATGTTTGGTGGAAAATAATTTTTTCCATCAATTTGAGTTGTGATAATGAGTCAACAGATTCGAAGAAGAGTCATGAATCTGCTTACATACATGATAACCACCATCATATTTCCACAAATTTGTCTACATTAAGTTAAACCAAGTTAGCTACCCTGTTTACATATATGTTTGAAAATGAAAAGTTAACAAACGGAAATTTAGGATCCTTTTTACCGTATGGCACTCTCACAGCAATCTTACATAGAATTCAACCCAGGAATTTATAGAGAAAATGGACTACCAGCAAATTTTTCTCTATACTTTGTACTGCCAACAAATTCAGCCTAGGAAATGGATTGCTAGCAAATTCAGCCTTGGAATTTACCCTTTGTACAGCTGCATCAACATGAATATGATGATTCTTCATTTTTCTTTAGACTGCCAGGAAGAAAAATGCCTCTTGTTCTACTTGATCTCATTGACTGTTACCTAAAACTTAGCAAATGGGATAGTTGTTAACCTGTCAATTTATTTAGGGTGAATATATACTATTTTATGGGCTGGGATGCTTTTAATCTAAGGGGTGTAACACACTCATATATTTGTTTAATGTACCCTTGTCATATATAACTTATACAAATATTAGCAAATGCCACATAAAAAAAAATGGAACAAAAAGAATGCATGATTTTAAAATTCCTTTGGTCTGCCAGCTACTCTATATAAGCTTATAAATTAATTTCTACAAACAAGAAGAAAAGAAACTCTACGACCAATCAAACTTTCTTTCATCATAAGTTCAGGAAATTGGCCTCATGCAATACATGTTGATACACATTTTGTAGTAATTAATGAGATGCATAGATTTAATTGGATCATTTCACAAAGAATAACATTAGAGAAACAAAACAAACTTTTATCCTGGTCTTCATAAACTACATGTCCAATCCACAAAATAATCCATAAAATTTTACATAACTCAGAATCAATATTGTCCAAACCATAAACTTTTGCATAAGTCAGGAAAGCTACCCTTTAATTCAAGTCCAAGCCATGCACACTTGAGTGAAATAGTTTTAACCATGCATGAATACTTAAAAATAGTTTCAGTCATACATAAATTATATATCACCATATCCAGTGCAAAAAGTTTAATGATATCAAAATTTATAATCACTAAGAAACTAGTGCAAACAGTTTCAGGAATTAACATAGGAATAGTTCCTATTCCATAACAGTTTTAGAATTAAGTTTTCAGGTAAAACATTAGCCATATTTTATAACATAAGAAATAAGAAAAATTCACTCACCAAGAAGCTTTTAAATTCTAAGTGGAGCTTGTACCGAAATTGTGAGAGATAAGACCCTGGACAAAAAATTAATGAGCTAGTGAAAAAACAGAGCAACCCAAAAAACACTGGACCTAGCATCCATCTAATGTAGATGACAAAGTAATATAGAAGAGAAGATCTAAAGCTCAAATAGCATCACATATATGTAAATGTTATGTTAAAATTCCTCACATCTCATAGCTATATAGGGTCATTGTCAATATAGACATCAGAATTTCACCAATAGCAGCCCACATCTTCAATCACCACATGAGAAAGAAAAGAAAGAAAGAAAGAAAAAGTGAGAGAGAGAGAGTGATGATGATGATAGTAAAAGAAAGAGTCATCAGCCTACAGCCCCAAAACAGTCTAAAACTAATAAAAGAATATTATTTTTGCTTATCAAACAAATATCATTATGCTGCTATTCTTTAGATAGAGAAGGCAGGCATATATGAATAGCTGTTATTCGGTCTATGTAAGTGCATATATGTGCCCATATATGAGAGTCAAAAGAATTGCTAGAATTTTAATATTGTATATAATATTATATTTAATACATTTAAAAGGAAAAGACAGAATTATGCATCGTAGTCATTGAGCAGTTCTTAACACTATCATACGATACACCAAAATATTATTTTCATGTATATGATCTATTAAGCATTACAAATGTAACCAGTCACAAATGTTGTTAACGTCTGGTATATGATCTATTAACCATTACAAATGTAACCAATCAAAAACCTACAAAGAAGTCACTATAATTGTATAAATAGAACAAAAAAACTTCTGATTTAATATAGCTTTATAACTTAATTTTATATAAATGACATCTCAAACAAGGCAACCAAAAGCAGGGTATCTAGCCACTGTAATTGTAGAATGGTTACATATGTCCTATCCTCCAATTACAATATTCAGTCCAAAAAACTACAAAGCAATCCATAACAAACTGATGTAGAAAAATCATTGATCAACATAGGAACCATGGGAATAATGAAAATCAATGAAACGTTCAGCCATACATTAATAGCTTAATGGAGAAAAAAAAGTTCTAAGAACACACAGAAAACAATTGAAGGTTATGGGAATAATCCAGTTCAAGGCTATCAATTGTGATCCAGCTCAAGGTTATGGGAATAAATCCAGTTCAAATACACTAAATTAATAGGAACACACAGAAATTAATAGCAAACGAAAAAAAAAAGTAAAACACTAATGGGAAATGTGAAGAGGCTGTGGAGATGAAGAGGCTCATGTTGAAAACAGTTCAAATCTAAGAACTGTGGATGCCAAAATAAATCATACAAAATAGGAACTATGTCTAATCCTTAAGCACATTCATTGTCATTGGTGCCAAGAATGAGCAAATTAAAAATATAACTCCCACCTTCCAACTTTTCATAGAAACAAATACATAAGAAAAACCAACTTCAAATTCTAGGAGTTATGAATTAATTTACGGGAAAACATTAGCAAACTACCCAAAAACTATACTTGAATTCGAAACCTGAACCCAAATAAACCCAAGCAAACAAATCAAGTCATACTTTAATGTAGCCAAGTTCAAAACAAAAACTGAAAAAATTAAAGTGTAAAAAACAGAGAGGCATTCAACTTTTCAAAAGAAAAAATTAAATTCATCTCAAGTTATTTAATATATTGACACACATACAGATTTCAACCTATTTATGTTCAAACAGTACTTCTCAATGAGTTTAAGCAAAACACTACTATTAATCCCAAATCAACTCTTAGCATCATCCAAAATCATCATCAGATCTAAATGCAGCTTTATTGATCACATTTTTTTAGGGCAAATCACATGAAAAAGCCAGATATGAAAAAACCCCAAATTACCGCAACTGCAATTATCTATTAATTAAGGCACTGGACGATACTATAATGGCTACTAGAAATTGTCATGATCTCATGCAACAAAATCACATGATCCAATTACAAAGGATTTAAGCCAGATATCGAGAATAAAACAGAGCAATAACAGAGGGAAAGTCATGGAATCATACCGTGTTATCTCTAGAAGAAAAGGATCCACAAGTGGACTACTGTTGTTAGCTCCGAGTTCTGGAAACTTGTATTTCTTAGAATACCGAGCGCAAGGGGACGTAAGGGTGTGGGGACTGGTTCGAAATGGCAAGAGAGAGGATAGAGACTATGAGGCCTAATACTTGAGGGTTAGGGTTTCAGACAACTGCAACGATTTTCCTTCAATATCAGAATGTCGTCGGTGGGGGGGGGGGGGGAGAATATAGGCGAGGGTTAGGGTTCGGGAGAGATGACATTATCGTGCGAAAATGAAAGGCGGAGGTTAATGTGAGGTCATTTATATCATGAGTTATTACGATGAAAACGGGTAGACTTAAAAGCAAGATATGCCGCCGTAATAAACTGGAAGCCACGAAACGATGTGAATTAATAAAATTAACTTTTTCCGGCGACTTCAACTCGTGGCAAAAAGCATGCATTTTCGTGGCAAAAACCCTAGATTTACAGATGCCCACAAAATCAATCCATTTTTACTTATCACAACCTCCAACCGTTGCATTTGAGGTTTCCATTGGTGGGAAATTATTTTTTCCCCCCTCACATTTTTCACCCCAGGGCCATCTAGTTAGAATAAGTCAATTTAAATTTTCACCATCAAATATGGTGCCAAAAAGTCATCTTTTTCCATGGTGCTACATCATGGAAAATAAATTCATGGCAAAAAGTCTAAAATCTTGTAGTGAATGCTAGAGAATTGCTTCTCATGAGAGCGGAGTACGAACCCCAAATTTAAATCAAATAAATATAGAGAACGTCGTGTGGCCTATTAGCTCAGTTGGATGGGCGACAACTTAAGGCTTTCTACCTTACCATTTTTTTTTGGGTTCAAATAAAAGAAGGCTTTCTTGATTCATCCGTTCATAAATCCTGTTTTCACATGGTATCGACCTTTTCACATCCTCCTAACATGACAACCATCTTGCATTTTTATGGGATTTTTATTCTGTAATACCTCGCTCTAAGGCCAAACCCGCATCTCAACCTTGCCCAGAAAGACCCAAATTGGCAACACTGATCTAGACAGTTTTGAGCCAACCGAAAATGTCAGAACGATGCCCTTTTTGGTGGAAGTCTCCTTCTACACGTGATTTCCTTTCCAGACCATTTTCTATTTCAGTTATCTCCATCTTTGAATATCACGCCACCAATTTTTCATCACCCCTGTGCCTTTACAATGTGTTTATCCCTTCTCAAGTCTCTCTCAACAAACTCTCTTTCAACAGAACAACCCACCATACTTCTACGGACTTTCTCTTCTCCAATGTTGTTGTTGCTGTTGGAGTAACCTTGGTATATTCAAAGGACTTTTGGAGAGTTGATATTATATGGTTCCAAAGACGTTTAGATTTTTTTTTTTGGGAAAGATATGATTTTTATATCTCAATCCTTATTTTTGAAGTTTGGGAGCAGTTGGAAATTTACAGAAGTCTATGTCTCATTTTTTAGGTGACAATTGAGTTTCATTCAGTATTATTGCGGAGAATTTCAGAAAGCTAAGAAAATCAGGTAAACAGGGTTCTTATGCTTGGCTTTACACCAACTCTGAAACCGAGATTTATTTTCTGAAAATTTTGCATAATTTTGTTATAAATGAGAACTTGGGAAAAACAACATCGGTCATTTATTTGCATTACTCATGAAATCTATATGAAAAAGAGAAAAATGTTTATATCATGCATAGTGTAGACATGAGCAATATTAACATGTTTTTGAAATGCATAAAAGAGCAAGTATGAAAAATGATGTGTTATTTATGTGATGTGAAATGTTTAAAGTATTTAAAAATGATATGAACATGTTTGGTACATGATTTGATATGACATGACATGATATGATATGGATATGAAAACTTTTAGCATTCTTATCTGTTTGATCTGCTTTGGAATATGGTTCTGATATGATGATATGGATTCACGTGATATGATTGGTACTACCATGATATGATATGATAGGAGTGTAACCACTTTGGAAACAAAGTGGTTCTATATGTGTTTCTTTCCTATGTACACACTCAGGGCTCCAAGAACGAATAAAGGAAAGTCTCACAATATGATACTGCTTGGTTTGGCCACTGAGGATAGCACAACTCTACCACGGGGGTTAAATATGGTACATGTTTGGATATGAGGATAAGATGAGATTGTACAATTATTTGTACTAAAGCGTTTCTGATAATAAATAGTTTTTTTTCTAAATATAAAAGAATTGAAAAGTCGCTCTATTTTATTGATAATATATTTTGAAAATCTGTATATATAAATAAAAGGTTTCTAATTCATGCATATGAAGTCTCTTTTGAAAATACTCATGTTTGCACTCTTGTATATGTCCTCTGCTTACTGAATTATTGTAAAACTCACCTCTTTTCTCTAAATATTTTTCAGATGAATTTGGGTATTTCAGCCAAGGATCGGATTATGAAGCATTGTGTGAGATGACTTAAAAATGATAGATTAGACATAGGGAGTTTATATGAGTATTAACAAGTATTAGTAAAGAAACGTTATTGTATTCTTGTGATGTAGTATTTCTGGAATTGATGATATTGAGGAAAGTGATTTTAGAACCAAGTTTATATAATATTGGATAATTTTGAGTCTTTAATTATTTTGTTAAAATGTAAATTTTGTATTAAGAAGTAACTCTCTGACCCTTGCGGGATCGGGGCGTTACAGATGGTATCGGAGCAAAAGTTTAAGGTTCTGCAGACTCTATGTAGTAAGGTTTTAAGAATTTGAGGTTTTAAATTCAATTGGTGCATTTTGTTGGCATGAGATAGATATGATTTTAGGCTTAGGTTTTTAAAGTTGTCATAAGTTTGAAAGAAAGCTAGGTTTGAGATTCTACATACTGTATAAAAAGTTTGATGTGACCTTGATGTATTAGCGAAATTATTAGGCTTGTAAATCTGATGTGGAGGTTAGAGGTTCTGCAGACTGTAATATTTGAGGTTGACTAATTGTTTGTGGGCTTGAGGAAGTAATTTTCAGATTAGAGATGTAGACCTTTGTGGATTATGTATAAGAGCTGATTATTTGCGTTTAAGGATGTAGAATCCGATTGGCTTTTGGGAATATATTTTAGGAAAGTTCAAGTTTTAAGATTTTGTAGACTTTATGCAATAAAGTTTTAGGAATTTGAGGTTTTAGATTCAATTGGTGCCCTCTGTTGGCATGAGTTGGATATGATTTAAAGTTTAGATTTTAAAGTTGTCATGAGTTTCAAAGAAAGCCAGGTTTGAGATTCTACATACTATATGAGAAGTTTGATGGGACTTGAGGTTTTAAAATTCTATAGGCCCAAGATATAATTTTTAATAAGATGTAAGGTTGTCACATTTACATACTCGTGGAAGGTGGAATATGAAATTTGAGGTTTGAGATTCTACAGAGTTTATAAATTGGAGTATAGAAATTTGAGGTTTAGATTTTGAAGTTATCATGGGATTGACCAAAAGCCAAATTAGAAGGACTATAATATATGAGATGTTGGAATATAGAATGATCTTAGGAAATCATTTTCAAATTTGACGTTATAGCGAAAGGGACTATAAGAAATAATATAGTTGGATATATGTGAATCTTAGGTTATGATTTGTACAAATCTTAAGCACAAGTTATTTTTAGACTTCGATATAGACTATGTAGAATTTTGGGCAATGATTATTAGTGGATCTAAAGTATAAGTATAGCTAGTTATTAGAAATTACTTTTTATTTGATAGTGTAGAATGTGATCAAGCGATCATTAAGATTGAGTTGGCTGCCACTAGAGTAAATGCTAATTGGAATTAAGGTATTATGCCGTGTACCTAAGCTTTCGAGTTGAAATTTATTAGTGCTTTTAATTGTTGATTGGATGAGCTTGAGTCTTTGGAGATAGGTTGCCTGGTTTAGACAGGATGTCTTGGATGAAGCTTGGGTTCGAGGACACTAGATGATAGTTAGTTTTTTTTTTTTTTAAAATGCAGGTAAATAGAGTTGATGAACCTATTTTCAAAACCTCTTCATTGTGGATTCTTTTTAATCATCGCTACCTTAAAGTTTCCTTTTTAAGTATTCAGGCTCTCTTTTACTCATATTCGTTTCACCTCTGACAATATATATATATATATATGTATAGTTTTATCTCCTTTCATTATTCTAATTATTTTAGAAGCCAACAACCAATATCTGTTGTCCTGTTTAATGAGATCCTTTGGCAATTTCATTAGTATTTCCAACAAGAATATTTCTGGGGTTTGTTTTTGATAAAAACTTAAGAATTTATTTATTTATTTGTAATTTTCTTGATATAGAAGAATCAACCTTGGACCTAATTACATCATTGTGACCTTCCCTTTTTAATTGAAAATCATTCCATAGTCACTTGGCGAACCACAGTTGGATGCCTAGTTGCAACTTCATTTTATTATACCAGTTTCTCTTACCAAGCAGATGCTTGCAAGAAGAATTCCTACTTACATTGCTTCATCTTTTGCTTTTGATCATTCCATTATGGTTTTTCGACTTAGTATATGGGTTTTTGAGTTATCAGATTACTCCTAATAAAAAAAAAAGTGGTATGAATGTCATGATTAGTTGTGTGTGGTCATCACACATAAATGTGCTTTTAGTGGATATTGATTGCACTTGAGAATGGAAGAGGGTATCTCAAAGTAGAAGTGAGTGTGCATGGTTTTGATAGACGAGAAATTTTTTATATTATCGAAGTGTGGGAAAAGTTATCTTGGTAGGTGTTAAAATGGATTAGCATAGGCGTTGTGGTATTTATAGATTCTAGTTTTGCAAAATTATCAAAGTGCATAGTGGAGGCGTGAAATTTTTAAGACTATGGTTTGAGAGTACATTTGAGGATGATTGGAAAATGAGTTGCGATGTGAGATCATGTAGGTTTCAAATATCGTAGCTGTAGATTTCAAGTTTAAGGATTTATAAGAATAAGAGAATTTTCAAGTGTCTTGAGCTAAGTTGGATTTTTCTTCTTAAATCGAGTGTGAGATTATGAATCCCAGACTAGAAAAGTGTATCTTCCTATCTATATGAGGTAATAGTTCTATGTACTACTCCAAATAAAGTTAGGATAAGAATATGAGTGAGAAATTTTAGTAGGCACTTGATCGGACCATTGTGGAAGTTTATCTATTGAATGGGGATTGCACACCTAGGTGCATGATGATCGATACAATGTGCGTGGATGTTACAACTGGACGTGTATGTCTATGGGGAATTATTTTTTTGGCTTGTAAGTCCATTCATGTTGAGATTGATATTTTAGGCTTGAACTGAATCCTGAAGTGTATGAAACTGACTCTAGGTGAGTGAATATGTCAAGAGGAGTAGGAAAATTCGAGACATTGGAAGAATGAATATTATAAAGAATAAGAGTTTAGATTCTGTTTTAGATTCAACAAATTTCGAGAACAAAATTTTTTTAAGGGAGGGAGAATGTAATACCTGGCTCTAAGGCCAAACCCGCATCTCAGCCTTACCCAGAAAGGCCCAAATCAGCAACACTGATCCAAACAGTTTTGAGCCAACCGAAAATGTCAGAACGATGCCGTTTTTGGTGGAAGTCTCCTTCTACACGTGATTTCTTTTCCAGACGGTTTTCTATTTCAGTTATCACCATCTCTAAATATCAAGCCACCAATTTTTCATTACCCCCGCGCCTCTACAATCTGTTTATCCCTTCTCAAGTCTTTCTCAACAAACTCTCTTTCAATAGAACAACCCACCACACTTCTACGATTTTCTCTTCTCCAATGTCGCTGTTGCGATTTGCGAGAGTCTCGGAATCCATCGCTGTCGACTATCTCTGTACCGACCCAACATGAAGCCCAATCATGTTCAGCCAGTCACCATCCTCAACCTATTATCCCTCAGCCTCTATGCACGAAACACCAGCCCCATGCACGTTCACATCGTGCATGGACGGCCCTCCTCCACTAGTACCTCCATAATCCAACAAACGGAAGCCCCTGTTTAATGCAAACCCTCCATGTCGCCATCCCAGCACCTTCACAGAACCACCAAACATGAAACCTTTCTTTGTTCAACCAACTCCACCTCACATGGAACCATTAGTGTCCATCATCGAAATTGAGAGTCCATGTTCTTGACTCTCGAAAATAGAGGAGTTTCTCCCCACTGACCAGCCTCCCTCCCCATGTAGCATCGTCATGACAAAACAGGCGGGAAGCACCTTGGATGGCACAGAAAACGCTGACCACCTCTTATCACTCAGTTGATTTTCTTCCTCTCTCGTGCTGAGTCATGCTCTTTGCCGCAAACCATCATAGCCTCCCAGTCCATCGCGACTCGCCTCTCACTGTGAGTCTCTGTTGCTTGAACACCTTGGGTCTAAACGCGTGTCCTTTTGCTGAAGGTGGTAGGAAATACCAGCTTTATTAAATTATACGTCCGCCCTCTATTTTAAGTCATAGTGTTTTAGAAGTATATGTCAATGAGTTTTGTTTTCAGCTGGTTTTATTTATTTATTTTATTATTATTATTATTATTATTATTATTATTTTGATGTTTTTGTAAAACTCTCTTGAAAACTAAATGCTTTTATATTTTTTTTCTTCTCATATTCAAAAAATACCTTTGGATTCGGGTTCTATATCATTTTGTGCTTGAGTTATAAATTTATTTTGGAATCCAATAATAATCTCTTTTTAATGATTTTTCAGTATAAAATATTTTTTATTCTGATTTTTGAAGAGATTTGGTGCGAGTTGGAAAACTTTGGTTATTTGACCATTTAGTGAAAATTGAAGAATTGGAGGATATTTAATAAATCAAGGTATTAGAGTATTTATTATATTTTAGAGTTTTGGAGTACCTTGGTATTTTCAAAGGACTTTTGGAGAGTTGATATTATATGGTTCCAAAGACGTTTAGATTTTTTTTAAGGAAAGATATGATTTTTATATCTCAAGCCTTATTTTTGAAATTTGGGAGCAGTTGGAAATTTACGGAAGTCCATATCTCGTTTTATAGGTGACAATTGAGTTTCATTAAGTATTGTTGTGGAGAATTTCAGAAAGCTAAGAAATTCAGGTAAGCGGGGTTCTTATACTTGTCTTTACACAAACTCTGAAACCGAGGTTGACTTTCTGAAAACGTTGCATGATTTTGTTATAAATGAGAACTTGGGAAAAAAAACATCGGTCATTTGTTTGCATTACTCATGAAATCTATATGAAAAAGAGAAAAATATTTATATCATGCATATTGTAGACATAAGCAATATCGACATGTTTCTGAAATGCATAAAAGAGCGAGTATGAAAAATGATGTTTTATTTATGTGATGTGAAATGTTTAAAGTATTTGAAAATGATATAAATAAGTTTGGTACATGATTTGATATGACATGACATGATATGATATGGATATGAAAACCTTTAGCATTCTTATCTGTTTGATCTGCTTTGGAATATGGTTGTGATATGATGATATGGATTCACGTAATATGGTTGGTTCCATCATGATATGATATGATAGGAGTGCAACCACTTTGGAAACAAAGTGGTTCTGTATGTGTTTCTTTCCTGTGTGCACACTCGGGCTCCGTAAACGAATAAAGAAAAGTTTTACAATATGATATTGCCTGATTTGGGCACCGGGATAGCACAACCCTACCACAGGGGTTAAACATGGTACATGTTTGGATACGAGGATAAGATGAGATCGTACAGATATTTGTGCCAAAGCGTTTTGATACTAAATAGTTTTTTTTTCTAAATATAAAAGAATTGAAAAGTTACTCTATTTTATTGATAATATATTTTGAAAATCTGTATATATAAATAAAATGTTTTTGATTCATGCATATGAAGTCTCTTTTGAAAATGCTCATGTTTGCACTCTTGTATATGTTCTCCGCTTACTGAGTTGTGGTTAAACTCACCCCTTATCTCAGCCAAGGATCGGATTATGAAATATTGGATGAGATGACTTAAGAATGATAGATTAAACATAGGGAGTTTATATGAGTATTGACAAGTACTAGTAAAAAAACGTTATTGTATTCTTGTGATGTAGTATTTCTGGAATTGATAATATTGAGGAAAGTGATTTTGGAACCAAGTTTATATAATATTGGATAATTTTAAGTCTTTAATTATTTTGTTAAAATATGAATTTTATAATAGGAAGTAACTCTCCGACCCTTGCGGGATCGGGACCTTACATATTCCATTAGCATTAATTCACTACAAAAAAATATGGATTTTTCTGATCAATTATTTGGGACAAAAGACTATTTACGACGGATTTTGACTGTAAATAATCATTTTGCTAAACTTAGTTGGTTGTAAATAAATAATTTTCTTGTAGTAATTTTATGATTGTTCCTGATCTATTTCTGAGCCTCCTCCACAACTTCTCTGCTATACTTAAGCGAATCCCGATATAATCGAAGGGGGTGCGAAGTTGTGCTTTTTAGATTTTTATTTTGATTGAAAGCTCTCCTTAAATACGATGGTTTTACGGGGATAGTTTTAAATTAGAGAAGTCAATTTAGCAAAGGAATTCCAGCAAGACAGACATTAGTGGTAAATCAACTGGAGTATTCTATTGCTCTAGCATGAAGTTCACCAAACACAAAATCTTCAAATCCAAGTGTTGACCAATTGGGTCAGAGAGAGGATAAATTAAAAACATCACAATGACTAAAACTACAAATAGTCTCAAATAACTCTTAATAATAAAACAGTGGCATTCGCTATCAATCAAAATTTTTATATTAAGCATTCCCATCGGGTAGTTTAGCTGAAGCTCCATCCGGGTTTAGTTCATCCCAAGCTTCAATCCATGTGACCATGGCGTCTGCCAGCTTGTCAAAGTAGGGATCTACCTGACTAAGCCTTTCCTTAACCTGTTTGGACAATTCAAGGTAGCACTTCTGAACAGAGGTGCAGTCTTTTGGAAGAACAGCTGATTGGAAGAATGGGATGATCTCCTCCTGCCAGAATATGCCTTTGTACTCCTTCCTCAGATTCACAAATGGATTGCTGGCTTTGCTGTGCCATATATAAGGCAGACCAGTCTTGACTCCCAATCCTAAATGGTCACATATCACCTACAGAATCATCATTCAGACATCCATTAATTTGAATGACAAACACAAGGTAAAACTGAGAGTACAAATAAAGAGAACAAAAAGAGTATGAGAGTATACCTTGATGCACCAGCCTGCCCACATATCGTCGTAACGTCCAATAGGTTGACCATCTCCCATGAGACCGAAGTACATTGCAGGGCCGATGAGTTCACGGTTAAATGCTAAATTCATACCACACATGGGGAACAAGGTACCCTTGGGGATTGTCAGAACTGCATCCACATACCTACAAAGCAAAATCAGTTATAATACTTGGGATTTTGCCACAAAATTGAAAAACTGAAAATTTTCGGGTCAATATGAACTTCCAACCTAGTGTTCCTCTCACGAGGCTTCACGAGCTGTGTAGGAGCATCATAATCGGGGATGTTGAGCCATAGGCCATGAGAAACAGCAGTTTTGACTCCCTCACGGAGACTGAAAGGATATCCACGAACATAATCTGCACCTTCACGGAATGGATCATATAGGGTATTGAAAAAAAGAGGGGTGGATGGGGAGAGAAGGTTCTTGATGCGCTGCTCAAGTGCGTTGATTTGTTTTCCACATGGATCTTCAGCGACCTACAGGTCAGTGAATTTCAACAACATCAATTCTGGTGATTGCAGAAAAAGATATTCCAGCATTACCTAAGAGGTGTTAATATATGGGGCAAGGAAGAAAACCAATTAGAAATTAAACAAACAATGAGTTGGGAATATGCATGCCATAGATGTTAAAACATGTAGGGGTACTGTAAATAATTTGAACTAGAGCACATTGGAAATAATAATTTATCAAACAGCAATCCTAGCATTATCAGGCAGGTCAAGAACCACAATAGAAAAATTAGTCTCGTATCAAAATACAGTCACGGAGTCATCTCTTGATGTGGAATGCAACAAAAGTCCATGGGATCAGTTTCAAAATAGTAGTCAAATGACAAAGAAACTTGAGACTACTTGACTGATATTTAAAAATGAGGCCTAAATCTAAACTAATAGATTAAAAAAATGACAAAGAAACTTGAGAAACACAATCATCCAATAGTTTGTCTCACCATTTCAACATCTCAAAGCTGGCCCAAAATTGTAAGATTCATCTAAGCAAAAAAGCGCCCGAGTATAATGAAATTTATCCCTATAAGTAAAAGAGCAGGCCAAACTGATTTGAAGTTATTCTTATTTCAAAGTTAATGTATTTGCTGTCACCCCTGGTTATATGTCAGACAAAAATGGGAAAAAATGTGAAGATCAATAACACCATAACTGTGACGCCCCCAATTTACGTTCGTAATTTAACGCAAATTGAAGTGTCAGGGTCAGTAACATTTGGTTACTCACCCCCGTACTTATTGAAATGTGAGGCAAATTGCAGCGAAAAAGTAAAAATAAAAATTTTAGAAATCACATGGTTACACAAAACCTTAATATTCATATTACTCATTCTTAAAATATTATTGTATCATTATATGCACAACCCAGTTAGTTTTCTTAGTCGAAATACAAATTTATCAAAATTTTTGTCTTAAAGCAGCCTAGGCTTCTTCTTCTTCACTTCGGGAAACTCTTTCTTCACGCCCGTGCTGGTCCTTATTACTACCAACTGGTCATAAACTTTTATGGAGAGAGAGTACTCTGGGGAACCCTCAGGGTTTCTCCAGGTCTCTCGAGTAACTAGAGTCTAGTCCATGACCGTCATCCAACCCTACAGCGAAAATTACATTCTAAAAGAAAATGAACCATATAAGAATGAGATTTCTAAGGAAATCTCAGTAAGTATACATTTAACTTAATAAAAGCACAAACATTGTAAAATTGTCACATATAAGAATCAAAGTATATGTTTATGACATGATTCATGTGACTTATATATGAATTAAACTTATCTCTTATGTGGACTTACATAAATTTGTATCATACATGGACTTTTTATTCTTAGCCATATCATTTTCATATCTTTTTATCATAATCTACTATTATTACCTATGGTTGGGCCATGCCACTGTTATTACCCGTGGTCGGGCCTTACTACTCTTATTATCCGTGGAAGGGTCATGCCACTATTATTACCCGTGGAATGGCCATGCCACTATTATTACTCGTGGTTGGGCCTTACTACTCTTATTACCCATAGAAGGGCCATGCTACCATTATTACCCGTGGAAGGGCCATGCCACCATTATTAGTCGTGGAAGGGCCATGCCTTATCTTTTCTTGTTTCATTTCTCATATCTTTAACCTTATCATCATCTCATAGTGTCATAATATAACAAATAATACTTGAATAAAAAATTATCATAAAATCATGGATAACAAATCACTTTATAAATTCAACATCTTATTTTCCTTTACTTGAGTCATAAACTCTTCAATTAATAAAAGTCTCAAAATCAAACATAATAGGGTATTTCGCTCGAGCCAAACGTTGATCAAGCGTCGAGCTAAATTTCTTCCTAAATCTCATTTTGCCAACTAAATCCAGATTTTGTCCTTTATTTATTTCTTATATCGTAAAAATTAAAACACAAACGTTGTAGATCTCTATCTTAGCTTTCCATAGCCTCTTGAATAATTCAATTCCAATATCACACTAACAAGTTATGACCATTTTACTATAAGATGTTAAATCTATCATCTTAATCCTTTTTAAGTCCGAAAGTTGCTAGGGTTGATCTATCAATTTTTTTCAAATCAATACCTCATATTTTCACATAATCCTCTTAATATATCATCATAGAATATGTTTCTAAGATCTCGTAATTTTCTTAGCATTTTATCATAGCAAAAACCACTTCAAAACTCAATAGGCTTCAATTTAACACATAAACAAGGATTAAGCTCAAATAAATATCAAACATAATCCAATCACCAAACCACTTATTTTATGCCAAGATTAAGTTAGTATATGCACTTACAAATTTTTCCAAAGTTAAATGATTAGTTTTGAGTTGGTTTTGCACCACACTTCTCTCCAAGGCCCTACTTAGCTCTCTTTTGACACTTAAGTGATGTGAGTGGGGTTTTGTGTATTTCTCTTAGGTATTTCTCACTATGACCGACTGGTATCTCTCATGGGGAAAGGAGAGGAGCCCATGCATCTATTTATAGGCATAATAGGCGTGGGGTGCAAGGGAAGAGGGCTTGGGCGTTTCAGCAACTCCATTTGGCTGCATAGGTGAGGTGTCCCCTACTTGTGGTTTCATGATCACCTCTAATCCTATAAGGATTTGCTGATATTTTAATCCCATGGTTGAGATTAATACCCTTATAAAATGATCTTGATAAAGGGCTCAAAGAGTTCCAATATATGGGGGTGAAGACAAAACACCATCATAGGAAATCTTCTAAGAGGTGCATCTGGCCACTTGGTCTCTCCAAGGGATTAGTCACGTTCCAGCCCTAATACGTTAATGATAAACTTCGATTCTTCAAAACTCAAAACATGAAAGTTTAATATAATCCTCTTAGGGTTATTCCGATATCATATGAGAGAGATATTATTGGTTTACTGAAACACGTCAAAACTTACCCGAGAATATCTAATCCGAATTCTCCATTTGTTTTCCTTTGTTTTTTTACCCACCAAGACTTCTAGATGAATTCTTATCAACTTGCCACATGTTCCCACATATGTCAAGACTTCAGAAAATATGGTATCTAATCTTAATTTTCGTCACATGGTTGAACCTAAGACAACTCATCTAAGTCGGTTACCAGTTGACTACTATCTCTGTCCGTCCACTTCACACTAGATTTAGTCCTTGATAAATTCCTTATCTTCAAAAACCCAAAACATTTAAGTTTTATATCTCTCTCTTATGGTTCTATACGAATTATAATTACCTTATTTGGACCTCATATGAAAAAGTTATGATTATTACACCAAAATTCAACAGTCTAGTCCGAGAATCCGTTTTGGCACACCAAGTGTTTGATGTTTTGTTCTTTCACTTCCCTTTGAATTTTTTCCTTGAATTTCAAAAATTTATCTCTTTCTAGGTCTAAATTGAATTTCTTTAGTTGATACATTGCTAAAATTCCCAAAAGTTCATCCAACATTTACCTTAGAATGCATCTAAGTCTCTTATTCTTTTTCTATAAAAATATTATTTCCTACAAATTTCTTAAAATAAATTCTCAAGAAAATATTATATCCTAAAAATTTGGGCTATTACAATAACAACTTTCCAGGAGTATGCAATAACACAAACAGGTATAATCATTCAAGAAAGAAAAAAGGAAAAGAAAAGAAAGTGGTAGACTAAAGAAAAAAAAAATCATAAAAACACTCATGACAGCCACATCTCACCACACCAATATTCCAAAAGTATCAATCCACTCTGTTAATGAGATTCTTGGCAACTGTCTGATAGTTCAGAGCCAAAATCAAGAGAGATCCATAAACAGAAGTTGTCAATCTCACGTGATAGTGATAAAAACACAAGATCTGTCTAATGAGTTTATAGCTTCTTTAATTTAGATTGGTAGAAAACCTTAAAGTTTAACATGAACCACTAAGGGCTCGTCTAGAAAAAAGTTTTCATCTCCAAATTCTCATCTCATCTCCTTCTCAAACATCACCCAAACACAATTACTTTTAAACTAATCATTACAGTCCCATTCGGATAATGAAAGTGTTTCATCTCATCATTATGGCCATTCCAAATTTCTACCCAAAATATAATAAATAATTTAACTTTTTCAATTTCTAAAATATTAAAAATAATATTCTAATAATATTTTATTTAATTTTCATATCAACTTTTCTCATTTTATCCAAACGGCATCTACAACTTTTGCAAACTAATCATAATAACTTTCCCAAGCTTTCAAACAAAAAATAAAAAATAATTCAATCTTTTCAAATATTCAAACAAAAGTAATATTAAAAAAAAATATATTCTATCAATATTTTAATTTTATAATATATTTTTATTCAATTTTTTCTCTCTCCTTTCCCAAAACCCCATAAAATATAAACTCAAATTATCTCACTACAGTTTACAAACTATTTTACTACTAGTCACAACATTTTCATTTCATCTCACTCACTAAACATGCCTAACTCACATGTAGCACTCTCACGCTGAGAAGACAAGCAAATTATTTCAAATCGCAGAGCATGAAATATCTGGCAGTGGTGCTCAGCCAGCATAGAGCTAAACTATTTTGGATTCAAATTCTTTAAAAATAAAAGACTTACTGTTATATTTTTACATATCATAGTAAAAATAATTTAGATTGTAATATGAAAGCTAGAAGGATGACTTAGATGACGATGCCATAAGATCTTATAGTGAATTTTTTGAGTGGAGAAAGCCACGCTTAGTTGAGGTCGAAAAATGTAGAGTCCATTGCAAGCTTCACCTGCTCAAATCAGCCTCTTCGACTGAAGGTCCTGAAAAAAACAATTAGAAGATGAGAAGAAAACAATACATGATAATTGAGTGGTAAGGGAAGGGATAGAAAGGAGATTAAATTGAAAGGTGGGGACATATAAAACATTTCGTATTATAAGGGTTTCAGATAAATAAATGGAGCCGATGCCTTTAACGGGAACTGATTCTCCCGTGGGTAGGCGAATCGACTGGGCCATTTGTGGCTATCGGAGATCGGTGAAAAATGACTTGCGATGGCTCATATGGTCGGTGGCTCCACTATCGACGATCCAATGTTGCCGTGGGTCAAAATAGGAGTTAGATGAGAGATTACCCACGAACTGGTTGGCGGCAGAAGGAGAAGATGAATGCTGGAGAAGGGTTATCAGCTGCTGGTAGTTTTTAGGCGAGAGTCCAGGGATAGGGCTCGCGGTTGCTCTAGCAAAGTTAGCCACCGCGGGTAGCTTGCCAAGAAGAGAGGGTTTTTGATGCGATTATTGCCGAGGCTCTCTACCGGGAGGATAGCTGATAATTCTCCAGCACCGATGTCATGGATGGCCCTTTTTTCTGCACTCGGAGCATTTGAGAGGTGTTTTCGCTGAATGAGAGGATTGGGCAGCAAGGGAGAGGGTTTCTTAGGAGGTGCGAACATGGAGAAGTCGTTGCTGTTCTTCTTCGAAGAGGATGGAAAATACTTTGTTTAGGTGATAATTACGCCCAAAGAATAACGCGGTCATTTGCAGTATAGCTTTGGGGTGTCGATTCCACAGGGAGATCGATTGAGAAATTGAAGAACAGTAACGAAATTAACAAAAAGATTAAATGAGTGTGATAAGTAAATTTTAAAGTGTGATGTAAATTAAAACTAAATGAGTAATTTGAAAAATATAAAAATGAGACGAAAAGTAGAGCGTAGGGAATTCCTTGTGTATTTGTGGTATTTAAATTTATTCTTAATTCATTGATAACTCAATTAAGAATTCTATGTCCAAATTCTTAATCGGAAGATATAACATTAATAACCAAAATTTAAATCACATGTAACTCTTTGAAAAATCATTCTTCGCGCTTAACTCTCATAAATTGTTATCGATATTGAGAAAATCCAACGACGACAATATACCTAAGAGGCGATATTGCAGCAGAGAATTAAATCAATATAGATAATCAATTGCTCCAAACATAAATATAGAACTAATTCACTCAATAGAAAAAGCATGACTGAATCCATAAACGAAATAGATTCTATAATTATTTGAAGACGAAAAAACATCACAAATAAATTGAGAATAATAGAACAAAAGAGTTTTAATATTTAAAGACCAAATACAAGAATCAAAAATAAATTACAAATACCATCACACACACAAATTCATCCCTAGCTCTCCTTGAGAATTTAGTTACACATATTGAAAATATGCAACAAAAATTCTCCAAGGGATAATATGGAAGAACCAACCATTATTTTCTTCTCTCTTCTTTGGTTTTTCTTTTCTTTTCTCAAACTCTCAAAATAATGGCTCTTCCAAAGCATCCTCTCACTCTAAGCATTGTCTTAGAACACACACCCCTTCCTTCTATTTATAAGCATCCTTCATGCAAGTTGTCATGACAAAATCATCACAATTTCAACTTGTTTTGCCATGTGCCATTCTTGAATCCAAGTGATTTGTGAATTGTCATTTTGATCATTTGTTTTCCCACCATGCATGAGCTAGATTTTGCTTGTAGGTTGAGTGTTTCAATTTTGCTTCTCTATCCATTAGTTGTCTTGTATGACTTAATATCTTGTGGTCAAATAATTTGTCTACAAGAAACTTGAGTGCACTTCATCTTGTATCTGAATTGATCATTGAATTTCCAAATTGGTGTAGGAGTGCTTGCTGGAAAATATTATGATGACATTTGGATTTGATGCAAGTGACTGAAAAATATCCAGGAACGTCAAGTGCAGGTGCGTCCACTTGATGGTCGATTTTGTCTTAGATTGAGTGGATATCTTTTCAAACATAAAACATAAAGGTTATAGATATTTCTCTTGCGGTTCTAGATCATCTTGAATCAGCTCAATTGGAGATTGGATGAGAGAGTTATGCCCATATTACGAAAAAATGTCAGAACTGTCTAAAATTCCGCAATTATCTTCATTTGCTCCTAATGTCTCCATTTGTGTCCTAAATCAAAATATAAGAATAATGAGTATATTTAGGCATCAAATAAGAATAAAGTATTAAACATTAAGAGAGGAAAATATGGCATTTTATATTCTCATCAATATATTAAATCATGCTTATATCTATTTCAAGATAAATGACCATTAATTTTAATAACATGAGTTATATCCATTATTTTTTCATTTCTTTTAGTATTTAAATAGAGTATTTAGAGTGCATTTTTGTGCACTCATCAGGGGAGGAAGGGGATTAGTGGTGAGGATTTAAGTACGGAGGGCAGCAAAGGAGTCATTAAGTTCGAGAAGAAATTGGAATACACGCTCATCCTCTGCTCTATTTTCTAAGGTATGTGCATCAGTAGTTGGTTGTAGATTTCCTAGTTCATCCCACAATTGTTTGATGCTATTGTAGTAGTTTGGAATTGAAAGTTGGTTTTGGTTAAGGTTTGAGATTTCTTGTTTGAGATGGAAGAATCGTGCGTTGTTGCCGTGGCAAAAACATGACTCAAGGTCAAGCCATACATCACGGGGATCATTGTGATAATCTAGGGAGTTGGCTAGGGAGGGGGTTATGATATTTTGAATCCAGGTGAGGACCATATCTTTAGTCCTACTCCATTGAGCGTGTTCTGTAGAGGTGGTTGTTGGTGGTTCGAATGTTCCATCAACAAAGCAAAGTTTGTTCTTCGCGTTGAGTGCCTTCGAATAGCACGCTGCCATTTTGGGAAATTGTCCCGAGTGAGATGACCAGAGATAAGAATGAGAAGAAATTGTAGATACTTGTGAGGAGGAAGCCATGGGAGCTGTTCACAGGTCTGTTAGGGTCGTTTTGGGGCTGATACTATGTTAAGAGAGAAATGGGACAAAAAGATTTCTTGTATTTCATTGAAATTTTTACACACTTATATATAGATTTTACATTGAGTGTAATGCTATACATGGAAATGATTGATTTTCTGTACAAATAAAATGAGTAACAGTTAATTAGCTAATATTATGGGATTCTGATTTTGCTGAAACTGTATTGTTGGAATCTTGGGATATTGATTCTGTAATAGCAAATAACAGCAACAAATTAAATTCTTCTCAACCAACTCTCAACAGTTAGATTATCTGATTGTATAAATTGAGCTTTGAATTTTGTAACTATAGATAACTCAGTAAACTGTAAGTTGTTCAGTTCTTGTATCGTGTAGTACTCTTTAAATAATTGAGTATACTCTTATGTTTTGGTCAAGTTAATCAAAACAATCCAAATACAGAGTCCCTCCTCCATTGATTTCTTTCTACACGTGTGTTTGTATTGTATTTAAATTCTCTTTATGTACAAAGTGATAGCTACAGATTAGCAATTGATATCCTAGAATACAAGAAGGCCTATTTGTAACATCCAATTTCGGAACCTTTTTGCTTTTAAAATTTATTTTGGTTCAGGTAGTGTGAAAAGCCCGTTTGAGTTTTTGATTTATTATTTTATTTATTCGACTTCGACATTTCTAATTTCATGGTATTAGCAGTTCTTTCGCTTTTTGTTTTAAATGTTTTATTTATTATTATTGTTATTTATTTATTTATATCAATGGACTCTTGAACTCTAACTCTTTAAAATTTTATTTTCCGGATCCCTCACCACGCGTATATTTTCTAAACGTTCCTTCTTCCAATCTCCACGATCTTCTCGGCAATTGTCCACTATTAGAATATGTTGCCCATTCTTTTTATTTTCTTGTATAATCTTTAGATATTTATTTCCTTTTTATTTCGCATAAATTCCTCCCTTGCAGTTCCTTTTTTGGTTTCCTCCTCTAGGTTTTCAAACGTGCGACCCTATATACATATATATATATAGTTGCAGTTACCCCTCATGCATAGGAAAAACCTTTTGCCGCCGCTAACCTCATGTTGGAACAACTCCAATGCGCTATTTTCATCACGGAAACACAACCTTGCGTAGCCACCATTACCATCCTCCTCGCACTACTCAGTGCAACTCATAGCAGCCCCTTCTTCACGCACAAAATACCGTTGTGCATTCTAGGCACTGCCCCAGCCATGCACCACTCTTAGCCTCGTCAATCATCCCCTGTTTTTGTTCCCCAAAAACAGAGCACTCTCCATTATTTTCGCCAACCACTGCAATTACACCCGTGACCACCACCAAAACTCATATATGTGCCCCTGTTTTAAACAACCCGAAACAGAGCATTCAAGCCATTGCATATCAAGTGGTTCTCGCCGCACGGTCTGCCGCGAAACACCTCACTCTAACTGCATAGAAAGTAACTTTGAGTACCTTGCACCACCCCAAGTCGCTGCTCCTTTTTCGTAAGTTCACGCCATGCCCACAACCTCCTCTGCAATCCCCCTCATTGTTCTATCTCATATTTGTCTCTCGCTCATCACTCTCTCTCCCCCGTGAGTGACAGTTCTCTTACTTCCTCTTTTTCCCAATCTTGGTCCACCTCACCGATCACACTAGGCTGCCATATTGTCTCTGGTTTCTCCGTTCAGTACCTCTTCTGTTGGTGAGTCTCTGTCACACGAGCTTTTGTTTTAATCAATTCCTTTTGTTTTCAGTTGACATCAAGGTTTATGGAAGTTGTTCTAAGCTACTAAAATAATTTGCATGTGTTTTATTAAACCTAGTTTTGTTCTACGAAGACCTTTTTTTCTCATATTCAAAAATTATTTTGGATTTGGGTTTTTAATAAATTTGGATCGGGATAAGTGATGTTACATTCTATTAAATAGATTGAGTTGTGATTTATGTAAGAGACTTGTTGGGTTAAGTATTTTATTAAGAGAAATCAAGGTATTAGGGAAGTTATAATATTTTAGAATTGTGGAAGAATTATGGTACATTAGGATTACTAGGATTTTAAGTTTTGAGGAATTAAAATAGGGTAGTTAGTATCGAAATTTTGATTGATTAATTTCTTACGAGAGTAAGTGTCAATTTTATAGGTGAAGATTGATTTTTTGTTCAGCTTTGTGAGTATAATTCTGAAAAGTTAAGAAATTCAGGTAAGCGGGGTTCCTATACTAGACTTTACATTAACTGGGGTTTATTTTGGAAAATATGCATGTTTTAGTTACGAAAAGAAATTTTGAAATCACTTCAGTTTTGTTTCGCATATGCATAAGAAATCGTATAAGAATAAAATATTTTCTGGCATGAACTGGTGTAAACAAGAGCTATTTTATTGCATTCTATTTTTCGAACTGAAAAAGAGCGAATATGAAAATTTCTGTATAAATGATATTTATGATCTGATTCTGTTCTTGTTTTGGAAAAATTCTGTACACGGATATGATATGATATGATTTTTGAAACTTTTGACATGATATTCTGGTTCTGTTTTGTTTTGTTTAGTCCTGAGTTGGTACTAACTATTCTGTTTCATGTGCACCAACTTTGGTTGCAAAGTGGTTTTTTGCGTGATTTTTCCTGTGTGCACACTCAGGCTCTGAGAATAATAAGGGAAAGATTCACATTCTGTTTCTGCTCGGTTGGCCGCCGATGTTTGCACAACCCTACCACGGGGGTTAAACATAGTATTTCTGTTCTGATAAGACATTTCAGTTATACTATACCAAAAAATTTTCTGTTTCTGTTTATACTAAATTTTCGCTTTGATTTTTGATAATATAATCTACTTCTACATTTTCTGAAAAATAAGAAATATTTTGTTTTGCATTCTGAATTTCGGTAAATGTTCATGTTTGCACATTAGTATATGTTCTTTGCTTACTGAGTTGTAGATAACTCACCCCCTCTTCTAATAACATTTTTTTCAGATATTTGAGATGGTTCAATGAAATCTCAACGAGGGTAGCCATTACTAGAGAGGCTTGGTGATCATAGGAGAATAAGTACTCGTGGATACAAGTTTTCTTGAGTTTTAGTAAAAAACAATTTGTTGATTATTTTAGTATGTCAAGTTTTGGATTGTTGCAAGTATTTGAATTCATTTGATTTTATTAAAGTTTATATTTAATTTTTTTTTTCTTGGAGAGTGTCATAAATATTTGTTAATTAATTATAGAATGTCTTTTTAATAATAGTTGGTTATTGGAGAATTTGAAATATATGAATTGGTGTTATTTGAGATGATTCGAAAAAAATGACCTAACTCTCTAAACCTTTGGGACTTGAGTGTGACACTATTGTTATTAATTTACCGATTGAAAGAAGGGGACAATTGCTCAATTCTTCGTTTGAATAGTCTATAACTGCAAATATTAACACCAACCAGAAATCAAACCAGCCAATTTTTCTACAAAAGCGAAACAAGCAACACCCTAAAATCACAACCCAAAACCGTGCAAGATCTGCACTTTCACACCAGAAAACCAAACCAAAATCAAAGAACTTACAAAGCAGTCGTCGTCAATTGTGAAAATATACTTCTTCTTAGACACCATGTAGCCAAAGCAGCGGCAGGCAGAGTCTTTGAAGGAAATGCAGGAGGCTTTGGGACCCAGAATCCTGTTGATGTCGTTGCGATTATAGAGCTCGTAATCGAAGCCATCAGGGACGTTGATGGTCTTTGAAGGATCACCATCTTGGACGATGATGAGATGGTAAGGCTCAAAAAATGGCCTCCACATCTCAAGGAAGTCCAAGTTCCTCATGGTGGGGATCACAATGTCAAGCTCATCTTTCAGCAACGGCGTTGGGGCATGCGAAGAAGCTTCAATGGCAGCCATGGCAGAGAAACAGAGAGCGTGATGGTGTGGGTTCGGAGGTTGCGAACTTGAGATGGGAGCGTTTGTGAGTGAATATAAGTTAAGGAGTACGTGGTGGCACGTGCGAGGCCGGTGATATCTGCACGAATGGAGGGTAAGGGGGAGACGTGTCTGGTTCGGAAGGTTTTGGGACTTTTTCAAAGGCTGCCGGTGTCTGTGCAAAGACCCAAAGGCGCCGGAGAGGGACAGGTCCAGAGTTTTTCTTTTAAATGGATTCCTCAACTTTAATTAAAAAAACATCATCCAAGTCCATCATTATAATATTTCTTAGCTTGAATAGCATGAATAATCTTTATAGGGCCTTCTTCTATCTAAATCATATTTATAGAGAAATTAAAAGCTAATTTAGCTAACAAGTGAGCTATATGGTTAGCCTCCTTATAAATAAAGTTAACTTTCCCTTGTGGACTGGCATTTAACTACCTTCGGACATCCCCAACAACATTACCGTACGGTACATTCAACTCTTCGGTGCTATTTGCTACTTTAATTATGACCTCGGCGTCCCTTCCAGTATAACTGTGGTGAAACCAAGATCATTGCAAAGTTGCATAGCCCCCCTCAAGGCCAAGGCTTCCCCTGTAACTGAGTCCTGAAGACAAATTACCTTTGAGCATAGAGTTGCCATTATTTCCCCTTCTTCATCTCTAACAATTACACCAATTCCCACCTATTTTTCTGCCATGTTAATAGATGCATCCCAGTTAGCCTTCACCCAGGAGTAAGCAGGTTTACCCCACGACAAGGATCTGTTATATTAAATAGTCTGGTTTAGAAGGCATCATGTCCTTTCTTGTGCTTCTAAATAGCCAGTAAACCCTTCTATAGCAGAAAACATCACCCTATTAGGTTCCCAGAATTTATTCTAAAAAATGAAACTATTTCTCCTTAACCACAGTCTCCTCATAACATAAGCAAAAAGCTCAATTTTATCATGTTGCAACCTTTCTAACATTTCTGTCCAAGGCTCCATGAAAGTCTACTCAGAGTATTTCCATTTTTGGACTAGGCTAGATTATCCTTAATTACCTGTTTTCTCCACAAGTTATCCCGGGTAGGCAACAAGTAATGGCATGCTTTTCACACAAATTGTTTGACACAAGGCTGAATTTTAAGGTTCCATAAACTGTTCCAGAAGTGAGTGTTGATCCCCTGTGAAGACTCCCCACCTTGCTTTGTCCCTCTTGAGTACTCTAATTGATAAGCACTTTTAACACTAAACTTGCCATCCCTTGAAGCACCCCAAATTCTTTTATCTGGCAGCAGGTTATAGCCCAGTTGAATGCCCCTAATAATCGACCCTTCCTTCTTTGAAAATATCTCATTCAGTATAGCCACTTTCTAGATCTTCTCCTCTTCATTAATTAGGTTACAAATCAATGAATTTTTGTCCAGACTGTAACAATCGGTTTAGGAGGCCCAGACCCGTGCCCACGCCCAGCCCAGCCCTGGTTTTCAAACGGCGCCATTTTACATTTAGGTTAGTTTCCTTTCTTTTTATTTTCTCTTCTCTTCTTCTTCTTTCTCCTTCATCCCCTGCCCCGACGGTTTCACTCTGTTTCCGTTGCCCCTTCCAGCGCCCACTCCCCCATGTTCTCGACAGTTACCAAGCTCAACCGAACACTCAACGGAAAATTTATCTCTCTCTCTCCCTCCCTTCGGCATATATTCTTCTGTTTTGGTCTCCTTCTCTGTCGTTCTCCCTCCGACTCGTCCATCTATAGAACACCGGTAAGTTTTCTTTTAATCCCATTATTTTTCTCGAAATTTTTCTATCCATAAAGAGGTGTGGTTTTGGGTTTTAATCACTTAAAACCTGGTTGAATTTCATTGATTATAGTCGAACTTGGAGGAAGTAGGAAAGAGTTCTCGGCCTCTCTTTCTCTTGCGGGTTCCCTTCAATTTCAGGTAAGATCTTCTACCTTGTTGAATGCTGGTTTTACATGCAATATTCTAGAATACGTGGTGCTTTAAGAGTCGGTTAGGAGGGGTTTTTCTTTCAGGCCGATCGGGATTTCGTATGCTTGGTTATGCATCTTACATATTAGCTGGCGATAGTTTTGGGATTGATGAATAGTTGCTAAATTTTGTGGGTTGAGGAAATTTTGATTTATTTGAAACGTATATACCTCAGTTGAGTACTATTTTTCTAATGCAGAAATATTGGAGCGGTATTGAAGGGTATTTCCGATGGCTGCCCAGATTCTTTTTGTTGAGTTCTTGTTGCTGTGTTGTGTCGATATAGCTATGGATTGAGAATATTTCCGAGTTAATATATGATAGTTGGATTTGATGAATTGCTGTTGAAAATTCAGTGGGTATGGAAAAAATAGTTTGCTGAACGTATATAATACTATAATTGTTGGGTTGGCTTTATCAGAGTGATGTTTGAGATGATTTTGGTAGTGGGCTGAAATGATTAATTTTGTTGGAGGCGTATTTTAACGCTGTTAGATAATTTTGGGTGGCTGGTTGCTTGCGTTTTGTTTGCTAGAAATTTAGAATTTTAGGCAAGCAGCGTAGTTTATCTTATAATTTTCAGATCAACGCCTTTTGGAGTAGTCATTAACGTTAGGGAATATTTTTATGAATAGGTGACGAAACTCTTAGAGGTCGGACTCAAAGTTTTGATAATTCGCTACAGGAGTCAGGTAAGCGGGGTTCATATGCTTGATTTTTAAATTAGACATAGACTGAGGTTGACTTTCTAAAAATTTGTGCATGTTTGGTTTTGAATTGAGAACTTGAGAAAAACCAACCTCAGTTAATTATGTTCATTATTCATGAAACTTATATGAAAGAAAGAAAAAAATATTTCTGTCATGCATTGTATAGACATGAGCCTGTCTTTTATCATGTTATTTTCTAAAGTGTGAAACAAAAATCATTTTTGTCTCTGAGAAAAATTATGCCTTGATTGCGTTGACGATGTTTTATTTATATAAGTCTTATTCTGAAAATAGTCTAGAACTATGTGTCTTTAATAATTCTGAAAAACCTTTGGCATAGTATTTTGGTTGGTATTTGACTCTATCTCTGCTTGCTCTGCTCTGCTTTGTCTTTGTTCTGCTTGGATTGGTATTAATTTCCTCTCTCTGAGTGTACCCACTTTGGAAACAAAGTGGGTTATTGTGGACTTTCCTATGTACACACTCGGAGCTCCGAACGAATAAGGGAAAGTTTTACCTCTGTCTCTGTCTGGTTTGGCCACCGAGGTTAGCACAACCCTAGTACAGGCGTTAAACATGGTTTTTACTTTGTGAGATGCTCCGTTTGATATAGTGATAATGCTCAGATTTGTTATGCCAAAGTACTTTATGATTTAATTGTTTTGAAAATCATTTGTTCCTTTATGCATAATTATGTTTTGTTCAGTACTTTATTACTTGGTAAATGCTTATGTTTATATGTTTGTATAAGTTCTTCGCTTACTGAGTTGTAGAAAAACTCACCCCCTTATCTTATATATTTTTTAGATGATTTGGATGTTCCAACAGAGGACCAAGAATAGAGTTTTGACCAAGTTTAAGCAGTTAGAGACACAGACTAGATGAGAGAAAACAATTAATATTTATTTTAGATGTCCGGTTTCTAATTTATTGGATTTTAGAATATTAGTTATTCATTATTGTTAAGCTTATTGGGAGAATGTGAACTCTCTCATTTATGATTTATTCATATTCTTTTATTTATGACTTGGTGGACATTGTTATATGGAACTAGATGTGGAAAATATTTTTATTTGAACATGGTCGGAGACCTATTATTTGTGGTTGAGGACGGATTATACCAAACAGGTTGGGCTTCTTGACCACCCTACGAGTACGGGTTGTTACAGTTGGTATCAGAGCGAAGGTTTAAGATTCTGTAGACTTTATGCAATAAGGTTTTAGGAACTTGAGGTTCTAGAATTCCCCAACTTTAGGAATTATTTAAGTTGTAGAATTATATAGGCTTGTGAGTTGATTTCGTAATGTTGGAGAGTGAAGGGTTATATATATATATATATATATATATATTTGGTATTATGTGATCTTGTTTGTGGTGGGTACCTCATTTGTTTGGGGAGTATTATATACAATTGTTTTGACTACTAAGATTACCTGTAGATGTTTATTTTAGCTAGCTGGTTATATGTTTTAGTGAATGATTTGTTTAATAGTCCAAGTGTTCTCAGGATGCCACCTCGATGTGAGCGAAGTGTGTCGGACTTGAATGCGGCCAGAAATGAAAGGGAAGCAAATCCAAGAGATACTGAAGTACTTCGAGCAGCAGCGCATCGGCTGATAGATGATCTTGCACAAAATTCATCTGGCCATCACCACACCACAAGTGAAAGGGGTTGCACTGTGGATGATTTCAACAAGTTGTATCCCACGTCCTTTGATGGAAGAGGCGATCCGATACTAGAAAAGGATTGGGTGCAGGATATGGAGGAGATATTCCGAGTCTTGCCTTACACGGATGAACAAAAGGTGGCGTTTGCTACATTCAAGCTGACCAGAGAGGCGAAAAGGTGGTGGATCTCTGAAAGAACTATCAGGGAAGCTGAAAAGATGGAAATAAAAAGTTGGTCGCTGTTCAAGGAAGTCTTCCTAGAGCGTTTCTTCCCAGCTTCAGTTAAAGAAGATAAAGCTATGGAATTTGCCACCTTAGTTCAGGGAGCGATGTCAGTACACCAATATGAAGCCAAATTTATCGAGCTGGCACGTTTTGTGGCATATTTGATTCTAGATGAAGAGAAGAAGTGTCGCAAATTTGAACAAGGGCTGAACGAGAAGCATTTTGAGCGAGTAGTGGGCTTCCAAGTTAAAAAAATTCATAGAATTGGTGAATAAGGCTACAGTATTTGAAAGAAGCCTTCAAAGAAGTGCAACTCTATCTGATCAAAGGAAGAGGTCTACCCCATATGGATACCATACAAGTGTCAATCAGGGATCGTGGAAGAAGAAAAATGAAGGGAGTAGTTCAAGCAATAGGCCAGTCCAAAGTAACGGCAGCCCTACCAGTGTAAGACATGTAACCAAGTGCATTTTGGGGAATGCAGAAGAGGGGCAGGACTATGTTTCTGTTGTGGTAACTCAGGACACTACATCAGGAATTGCCCTCTACAACCGGACAACAATAACGCGAGCATGTTGCCACCCCAGAGAAATGAAGTTACAGGACGAGGTAACAATCAGCGTCCTACTACACCTGCTCGAGTCTTTACATTGACACCAGGAGAGGCTGAAAGCAGGGATGACGTGATCACAGGTATTTTCTGTTTCTCGTTTTCTTTTAAGATTAACTTGGAATTCAATGCGGATCTTTAATAGAAGGAGTATTTTTTTTTTTGTGATCACAGGCATTCTTTGCTTGTTTTCTAATGATGCTACTATATTATTTGATTCTGGGGCAACACATTCGTTTATTTATTTGAATTATGCTAAGTTTTACACATGGGAAAGTGAAAGGTTGGAGTATAGCCTAGTGGTCTCGACACCGACGGGGAATTTGGTATCTTGTCACAAAATTCTCCGTGGCTACCCCATATCTGTTGAAGGAAGATTAATGCTAGCTGATCTTATAATTTTTGATATGTTTGGATTCGATGCAATTTTGGGGATGAACTGGCTGGTTTCATACCATGCCAATATTAACTGCTTTAAAAAGGAGGTAATCTTCAAGCCTCCTAAGGGAGATGGAATTCGATTTGTGGGGTCGAAAGTGCGATTACTTCCATCAGTCATATCCGCAGTTCAGGTTGGAAAATTATTGCGAGATGGTTGTCAAGGATTTTTGGCTCATGTGATAGATGCACCAAAGGAAGAGTTGAGTTTTGAAGAGATTCCTGTTGTGAGAAAATACCCGAAAGTGTCTCCTGAAGAATCGTCTGGATTACCACCCGACCGAGAAGTAGAATTTGAGATTGATCTTGCTCCAGGCACGTCACCGTTGTTCAAGACTCCTTATAGAATGGCGCCATCAGAGCTCATCGAACTCAAAGAGAAATTGCAAGACTTATTGGACAAGAGTTTTATCCGACCCAGTGTGTCCCCATAGGGTGCTCCAATTTTATTTGTGAAAAAAGAAAAATGGGACAATGAGAATGTACATTGACTATAGGGAACTCAACCGAGTAACTATCAAGAACAGATATCCCTTACCCCGTATAGAGGACCTTTTTGATCAATTGCAAGGTGCACAAGTTTTCTCTAAGATTGATCTTCAGTCAGGGTATCATCAACTGAAGATCAAGGCAAAAGACGTATCTAAGACCGCTTTTAGAACCAGATACGGTCACTATGAGTTTTTGGTCATACCTTTCGACTTGACTAATGCTCCTGCGGTATTCATGGATTTAATGAATAAAGTATTTTATGAATTCCTGGATAAATTTGTTGTCATCTTCATTGATGACATCTTGATCTATTCTAAAAGTAAGGAGGAGCATGAGAAACACTTGAGGCTAGTACTCGGAACACTTAGGGAGGAAATGTTGTTTGCTAAACTAAAGAAGTGTGAGTTCTGGTTGGATTCAGTTATATTTTTGGGGCATATGGTTTCAAAAGAGGGTATTTCAGTAGATCTAGGGAAAGTGGAAGCAATAGTTAACTGGTTGGCACTGAAGAATGTTCGTGAGGTTAGAAGTTTCTTGGCATTGGCGGGATACTATCGTCGATTCATTGAGGGTTTCTTAAAAATAGCAGTTCCTCTCACCGCTCTTACCAGGAAGAATAACAAGTTTGAGTGGACAGAAAAATGTGAAGAAAGCTTTTAGACTTTGAAACAAAGACTTGTGACCACCCTAGTTTTAACAATTCCCACTGCGAGAGGTGGTTTTATGGTGTATAGTGATGCTTCAAGATTGGGTTTGGGGTGCGTGTTAATGCAACACAGAAAGGTTATAGCTTACGCTTCTCGACAACTGAAGACTTATGAACAAAACTACCCCACACATGATCTAGAGTTGGCAGCGGTGATATTCGCACTCAAGATTTGGAGGCATTATCTATATGGGGAAAAGTACGAAATCTACACAGATCATAAAAGTTTGAAATATTTCTTCACCCAGAAAGAATTAAACATGAGACAAAGAAGATGGCTCGAGTTAATAAAGGATTATGATTATACTATAAATTATCATCCAGGCAAAGCGAATGTTGTAGCTGATGCCTTAAGTAGAAAATCATTGAGTCCAACAGTTGCAACACTTACCACTCAGCTCCAGTTGTTAATGGACTTAGAGAGGGCCGGTATTGAGGTTATCACTAATGATACAAGCACTTTCGTGGTCAGTTTAATAGTGCAACCAGATTTGTTAGATAGAACTAAAGCAGCTCAGAAAGTGGATTCAGCGTTGATAAAGTTAGTTGAGGAAGTTAAAAATGGGGACAAAGCTGATTTTAGCATTTCTGAAGAGGGAGTTTTGAGGTTTAGAAACAGATTGCGTGTGCCGGCAGATGATGCACTGAAGAAAATAATTCTTGAGGAGGCACACCACTCTTTATACACTATCCATCCAGGGAGTACCAAGATGTATCGGGACTTGAGAGAGACTTTTTGGTGGAACGGTATGAAGAGAGAAAGTGCTAAGTTCGTAGAACAGTGCCTAACTTGTCAACAGGTGAAGGCAGAGCATCAGAGACCAACAGGGTTGTTACAGCCATTACAGATTCTAGAATGGAAGTGGGAGAATATATCCATGGATTTTGTGATAGGTCTACCAAGGGCTTTAAACGGACAAGATGCAATATGGGTAATCGTGGATCGTTTAATGAAGACTACGTGTTTTGTACCCATTAAAGTTTCTTATAAATTGGAGAAACTAGCTGAGCTGTACATACAAGAGATTGTGAGATTGCATGGGATACCAGTATCCATTGTGTTAGATAGAGATCCTCGTTTCACTTCCAGATTTTAGAGAAGTTTACAAAAGGCAATTGGTACTAAGTTAAATTTCAGTACGGCTTATCACCCTCAGACAGATGGGCAACTAGAAAGGACTATTCAGATTTTAGAAGACATGTTGAGGGCATGTGTGATGGACTTTAAAGGAAATTGGATACGACACTTGCCATTCGTGGAATTTTCTTATAATAACAGTTTCCAGACTAGTGTTGGGATGGCACCATATGAGACTTTGGATGGTAGAAGGTGTAGGTCCCCTTTATATTGGGATGAGGTTGGTGAAAGAAATATACTGGGACCAGAGATCATTCAGAAAACTACAGAAAAGATTGACATCATTAGAGCTAGAATTAAAGCAACTCAGGGTCGACAAAAGAGCTATGTTGAGAACCGACGCCGTCCACTAGAGTTTGAAGTTGGAAATGAAGTATTCTTGAAGATAGCACCAATGAAATGGGTTATGAGATTTGGAAGTAAGGGCAAGTTGAGCCGTAGATATATTGGACCCTTTGAGATTCTTGAACTAGTTGGACCATTGGTATATAAGTTAGCACTTCCTCCGAATCTTGCGGGAGTGCATAACGTATTTCATGTGTCCATACTGAGAAAATATATTCCCGACCCAACTCACATCATTCATTATGAGCCGCTGCAGATTCAGGAAGATATGACATATATTGAATAACCAGTGCGGATCTTGGAAAAGAAAGCACACACATTACGGACCCGTAGCATCCCCATGGTTAAAGTGTTGTGGAGTAATCACACAAGCAGTGAAGCTTCCTAGGAACTCGAGGAAGAAATATGAGAGAAATACCCACATCTCTTCAACGAGGATTACGAGCTCTTATAGCAATTTTCGAGGACGAAAATTTGTTTAAGGGGAAGAGGATGTAACAATCGGTTGAGGAGACCCAGACCCAAGCCCAGACCCGTGCCCACGCCCAGCCCAGCCCTAGTTTCAAACGGCGCCATTTTACATTTAGGTTAGTTTCCTTTCTTTTTCTTTTCTCTTCTCTTCTTCTTCTTTCTCCTTCATCCCCTGCCCCGACGGTTTCACTCTATTTCCGTTGCCCCTTCCAGCGCCCACTCCCCCACATTCTCGGCAATTACCGAGCTCAACAGAAAACTCAATGGAAAATTTATCTCTCTCTCTCCCTCCCTTCGGCATATATTCTTCTGTTTTGGTCTCCTTCTCCGTCGTTCTCCCTCCGACTCGTCCATCTACAGAGCACCGGTAAGTTTTCTTTTAATCCCATTATTTTCCTCGAAATTCTTCTATCCATAAAGAGGTGTGGTTTTGGGGTTTTAATCACTTAAAACCTGGTTGAATTTCGTTGATTATAGTCGAACTTGGAGGAACCAGGAAAGAGTTCTCGGCCTCTGTTTCTCTTGTGGGTTCCCTTCAATTTCAGGTAAGATCTTCTACCTTGTTGAATGCTGGTTTTACATGCAACATTCTAGAATACGTGGTGCTTTAAGAGTCAGTTCGGAGGGGTTTTTCTTTGAGGCCGATCGGGATTTTGTATGCTTGGTTATGCATCTTACATATTAGCTGGCTATGGTTTTGGGATTGATGAATAGTTGCTAAATTTTGTGGGTTGAGGAAATTTTGATTTATTTGAAACGTATATACCTTAGTTGAGTACTATTTTTTTTAATGTTGAAATATTGGAGCAGTATTGAAGGGCATTTCCGATGGCTGCCCAGATTCTTTTTGTTGAGTTCTTGATACCGTGTTGTGTCGATATAGCTACGAATTGAGAATATTTCTCAATTAATATATGATAGTCGGATTTGATGAATTGCTGTTGAAAATTCAGTGGGTATGGAAAAAATAGTTTGCTGAACGTATATGATGCTATAATTGTTGGGTTGGCTTTATTAGAGTGATATTTGAGATGATTTTAGTAGTGGGCTGAAATGATTGATTTTGTTGGAGGCGTATTTTAACGCTGTTAGATAATTTTGGGTGGCTGGTTGCTTGCGCTTTATTTGCTAGAAATTTAAGATTTTAGGCAAGTAGCGTAGTTTAGCTTATAAATTTTAGATTAACGCCTTTTGGAGTAGTCATTAGCGTTAGGAAATATTTTTATGAATAGGTGACGAAACTCTTAGAGATCGGACTCAAAGTTTTGATAATTCGCTACAAGAGTCAGGTAAGCGGGGTCCATATGCTTGATTTTTAAATTAGACGTAGACTGAGATTGACTTTCTAAAAATTTGTGCATGTCTGGTTTTGAATTGAGAATTTGAGAAAAACCAACCTCAATTAATTATGTGCATTATTCATGAAACTTATATGAAATAAAGAAAAAAATATTTCTATCATGCATTGTGTAGACATGAGCCTGCTTTTTGTTATGTTATTTTCTGAAATGTGAAAGAAAAAGCATTTTTGTCTATCTGAGAAAAATTATACCTTGATTGTGTTGACGATGTTTTATTTATATAAGCCTTATTCTGAAAATAGTCTGGAACTATATGTCTTTAATAACTCTGAAAAACCTTTGGCATAGTATTCTGGTTGGTATTTGATTCTATCTCTGCTTGCTCTGCTCTGCTCTATCTTTGTTCTGCTTGGATTGGTACCAATTTCCTATCTCTGAGTGCACCCACTTTGAAAACAAAGTGGGTTATTGTTGGTTTTCCTATGTGCACACTCGAGGCTCCGAGAACGAATAAGAGAAAGTTTCACCTCTATTTCTGCCTAGTTTGGCTACCGGGATTAGCACAACCCTATCACGGGGGTTAAACATGGTTTTTGCTTTATGAGATGCTCCGTTTGATATAGTGATAATGCTCAGAATTGTTATGCCAAAGTACTTTATGATTTAATTGTTTTAAAAATCATTTGTTCCTTTATGCATAATTATGTTTTGTTTCATACTTTATTACTTGGTAAATGCTCATGTTTACACGCTTGTATAAGTTTTTCGCTTACTGAGTTGTAGAAAAACTCACCCCCTTATCTCATATATTTTTTAGATGATTTGGATGTTCCAACAGAGGATCAAGAATAAAGTTTTGACCAAATTTAAGCAGTTAGAGCCGCAGACTAGATGGAGGAAAACAATTAATATTTATTTTAGATGTTCGGTTTCTAGTTCATTGGATTTTAGAATATTAGTTATTCATTATTATTAAACTTATTGGGAGAATGTGAACCCTCTCATTTATGATTTATTCATATTCCTTTTTTATGACTTGGTGGACATTGTTATATGGAACTAGATGTGGAAAATATTTTTATTTGAACATGGTCAGAGACCTATTATTTGTAGTTGAGGACGGATTATACCAAATAGGTTGGGCTTCTCGACCCCCCTACGAGTATGAGGTGTTACACAGACCCCTCACAGGTGATAGTATTGTAGAATAGGTTTGAGTTTGGCAGCCATTTATCTCTCCAAATCTTCACTTCTCTTCCATCTCCCACTCTTTAGGCTACCCCTTCTTTAGCAGGCCTAGAGCAGATCATAAACCGTGCCATACATAGAAAGGTCTTCTACCCAACTTAACATTGATGAGTGTGGGAGAATGCACTCAAAATACTCTAATATTAAATTAAAATGCTAGAATGTGAATAAAAATAATGAGATATAATTTCTTTTATTGAATTTAATTTTTATTTATATTGAGATGTCTATAAGCATTATTTGTTCTTATTATATTATATTATATTATATTTTAATTCATTATCTTTGATTTTTATTTTTATTTTTTATTTTCTTTGATGGTTGAAAGGAGCAAACACATGGGCTTGTTATCATAATTTGGAAGAAGTCACGCATTGGAGACGTTAACATATTTTCACTTCAATTGAGGAGCACAAATGTGGACCGGGCTTCAACAAATCAAAGCAGCTGCAACATTCATTCCCCTGGACTTGCATGCATGATTGAAGAGGCTAGATAATCTGACTTTTAATGGGCTGCACCCATGGACCCACGTCACTCAACTTACAAATCACAATTTCACACGGTACGTCTCTCTCTATTTGAACAAGGGCACCTCACGTCTCGCATATATCTTCTATTATAAAAAGCCTATATAACATAATTTCTTATTTTAGTGGATCTATTAAATATTTTTCTTATTTTTCCTTAAATCCCAATTACTCTGTTAGCATATTCCAGATCTGTTAGCATAGTAGTTAATGTTAAATATTTCTTGTTTTGACGGATGTTAAAATTTTATTCTTCACAATTGATTTTCTAGTTTACCTCTGTTAAAGGCTTCCGTTTACTATCTCGATCTACATTGTTAAATTAAAGTTCATTAAATCCATGTTTTTCAATAGATACATGTGTTTGGATTAAGAACTTTAAATGAAGAATTCATGTTCTATTTACGTTCGGCTTTTCGGTTTCTCATCTCCTCGATTTTCATTTGCCTCATTCATTCTTTGAATCTCCCATTCACTCTCTCACGCAAATATGCATTAATAAGGGAGAAAACAGAGGTATCAAGCAGTGGAAAATGTGAAACAATTTGACTCACCATAACCCAGAAGAATGGAAGTTGAGGATGCCAAAAGAGCACAAATGAATGTGTATTTGTTGAGGCGAGTTTCGGAATTAGCAAAAACATCACGCCTCTATCCATGGTCATGCTCCGAATTGACTTCATGGGTTGTCTCCATGTGAGAGCCTCCGCCTAACACTTTCTCTTTCTCGCTCGCTCTGTCTCTCTCTCTAGCTCTCTGCTCTGAATACTGATATCATTGGATTTTATGTTTGTGCGGAGTGGAAGTTTAGGTATGTATCAATTTTATATTAATTTCTAGATCTAAAACCAGTTTTACCAGTAGGCGTTACTTACTTTTTCTACTTTGATTTTGCTTTTGGTATTTATAGTTTGTACGCTTGTTTGCATAAGGGTTTAACTTGATTACTGTATATTTTTCTGATTATTGTACATTTTCCTGATTTTAAATGTGTCTGATTTTAGTTTTAAGCAAAATTTTTTGCAAGACTGGATCGTGGAGAATTTCTCAGATTGGTGGCTTCTGTAAAGGTGACTTCCAATTTACTTACAACTTCCCTTCTTTTTCCTCAAACGCATACGTTTTGTCTTTTTTAAGTTTTGTCTTTTTTAAGATTTCTTATTTTTGGTCCAACTATGGTGCCTCAAGAAATTCCGAAGAAGACCTCATAACATCATAATGGTATAAAGAAAAATAGTTAACATTCTATTTTAACTGCTGCAAAACAGGCAGCTTGCTTTTAATACAATATTTAGATGTTGTGCTATTTCAGATTAACTGCATACATGGGCGGATGCAAACAAAGCCAACATTTGTTACTCAACCATGAGTGAATTACTTTGTTGAACATTCATTACATGTAGCTGCAATTTGAATTCTAAGAATATGCTTTTATATCTTTTTTCTTGTCAATCTTATATCTTTCACATTTGTTATATTTTATTGGACAGATTTGCAACAGAGTTGGCTAGATGCTTCCTTCAAACTACTGTTAATCTTATGCCAATTAATTCATTATATCACATGTGGAGGATTTCTTGTGCCAATTAAACAAAACTATTTTTATTGGACAGATTTGTTAATCTTAAGCCTTGCTTGGATCAGCCAACTACTGTTGAGAGTTGGCTAATGCTTCTTTCAAACCAGAATTGTTCCACTACTTTTTTTGGGGGGCAGCACGGAATCTGGTGATAATCTACACACTGCTAGGGCAGGTTGCTGTCGAGGGAGGATGGTTTTCGCAGGATGATTTTCGAATGAGTGAAAGTAGAAACCAATTTCAAATCCATCAAAACGCAAGTTTTGTATTTGAAAAAAAAAATAATAAGAGAAGCAGCCACGTAGTGAGTGCACTATGTATACTGCTACAATAATTTCCCCCAAGCATAACTCTGTTTGGGAAAGAAAAACAGAAATGGGTGGGGTATAACAAAAATGAAACATAAATCAATATCATTGCTACCTGTAGATAGTTTATAAACTTACAATACTTGTAAGTAGAACTAAATAACCCTTTGATTACATTTGGAGTTCAACCTACCTGTATGGAGTAAATTGACCCCAATAGAGTGCTAATAGGAAGGTAGGATTTGATTGATTGAAATGGAAAGAGGACTGTCAAATAGCACTTTGCTACAAAAGGAGCAAGGAAAGTAGTGATCACAAGCATGCTTCCCAAGTTTGCATTGCTGCATTGCCTCTTTTCACCTTTATGCACCTAACTGAAACTTAAAAAATACAATGATTTTGTGCTCTACTTCATACACATATCAATATTATGTGCCACATATATAGATATTTATGAATATCACTTTTTTAATCAGGAAAATGACTGCAGCACACCAAAATGCCTTCACCTTCATTGTCTTCAAATTAACACCGCGTGTGGAGTTGTAAAAAATGAGCAGGTATTTATTTTTAAATTAAATATGCCTCTTATCTTTGGCATTGGAACTAATAGAGAGTACCTAAAAATGAGTTGCTTCATGACTCGTAATCCTCTCCTGATAATCAGAAATTAAAAAAAAAAATTGATGAAAACCCTCCAATAGCAACTTGAAGAAGCTTACAATATAGATTAGAGCAACATTTATAAATGCAAATCCTTGAGTTGTAGACTAACTCTAAACTACAAAAAGTAATATCAGCTTGAGGACTTTCCCCAAATTAAAATTTATATAGAATATTTAAGGAATAAAAATTATAATCCTTTAGAGTTATTTCTTACCCAAAAAAATTATGAGTAGAAGACATGACTGGAATCAAGATTGGTGCATCCTAAATTTTTGGGTAGAAGAATTCATTTTTCTTTTTCTTGAATTTATCTAATTAGGTGGGTTGTTTCTTTTTAGCATGGGCTTTGGGGCCGAAGCACTGAATTCAGGTTAGTTCTTTTATTCTCATTCTTTTTTTTTTCTTTTAATGTTTGTTAGTGTGCTGTTTTGAATAATTGTCAAATCATTATTTACCCAAAAGCATTACGTTGTTATTAATAAAAAATTAGTTTTTAATAAAAAAAATTATTAAAAAAATAAATAAAATTAAGTAAACTTATTTTGCACGTCGTTTTCATCTAATTTTATATCTTTATATATATAAATTGACTATCTAACGAAAATTCTTGTTTTAACGGAAATTCTTATTTCTCCGTTAAAGTTAACACTTTCCGTCAATTTCTGTTAAAATTAATACTGTATTTAATGAGAATTGCCGTTTTAAACACAATTTATTAAATTTATTCACTGAAATAATGTTCTTGGTATTGAAATTAATTCCACCTCTTCAACTTTCTACAATAGTAAACTTTACATTTAAAACTCATTTAACATCTATTTAATGTCACTTAATACTTTAAACACAATTCATTAAACCCATAAATAATACTAGAAATTTCTATTTTAGAATTCCTACTTAGAACATATTTTTTTAATTTTATTTTATGTAAAATAAACATAAAATAATAATAATAGTATAGAATGATACAATAATAGTATAGAATATAATAGTATAGAATATATAAATATAACAATATATATAGAAATAAACCATTCATAACAATTTATACGTTAGAGTGTTTAATTTTATTCATGAAAATATTATTCCTATCATATGATTAATAATTTAATTTTTTTTAAATAATTTATAATTTTAAAATGAATGCATTATTCATTAAATTAACTATAAATACGGTATATATAGTTAATATATGGTATATACAATTTATTATAATTATATTAAATTGATAATAATAAGTAATAAATATAATTAGTATTATATGTTTGATATTTAATTGAAATATATATGATTAAATAAATTTATATAAATTATAAATTATAATATAATATTCTTATATAAATTATAAACTATAAAATTTATTTTTTCAAAAAACTCATATTATTTCTTAAAAATAATCACATAACTAAAAAAAATAGATATTTTAATGTTTTTTGTTTTGAGGCCGTACAAAATAATACAAATGTTAAATTATCATCTTGGAATTAAAAAAATATCATATCTTGAACTAACATTTTATTAAAACTTTAATCAAAATTATCTCAAACAAATTTGATAAAACCATATATTATGTTTATTTATGAAACTATCTTATTTTTTTGGTTAATTTTTTTAATAATATATAAAAACGTATAATTATTTATCATCTACTTAATTATAAATAATCATTAAATTTTTATTAAAAATTAAATAAAATAAACGTGCTTTGCACATTATTTCTATCTAGTATATATATATATACATATATATATGTATTGTATGTGTAATTAAATGAGGAACGCCATTTTGGGGAGAGGAGATACACGGACGTGAATGAAAAACATAGGGACGTTTCCTTTAATTTTCTTTTAGAATTTTTGTTATCCATCATGTTTAAATGTAACTAAATTTTTAAGTAGGGTTATAGATGAACTTATATGTTAGATGATATTTTTAACTTATTTATTTTATTCATATAGTTATTTTCAATTATTAAAACTCTTTATTTTATCATTCTCAAAATATTGTTTGATAACTTCTCCAAATATTCTCATAATTTATTTTGTTTATAGATTCAGTCATACTTTTTCTATTGAATGGATTTGTTCTTTCATTATGTTTGGATTAGTCGATTGTTTATATTGATTTAATTCTCTACTGTAATATCGCTCCCTGGGTATATTGTCATCATTGGATTTTCTCAATGTGGATAACAATTTGCGTAATTTAAAAAGTGGTGAATGTCTTTCAAAGGGTTACATTTGATTTAATTTTAGCTTATAATTCTATATCTTTCGATTGAGAATTACGGAATTGCATTCACAATTGAGTTATCAATGAATTAAGAATAATTAAAATACCGGATATGCGCAAGGGATTCCCGACGCTTTACTGTTTGTCAACTTTGATTATTTTTTTCTATTAATCACTTTGTTAATTTTAATTTGCATTTAAAATCAATTTTTATTTTCTCATTAATCATTTAATATTTTTTTTGTTTATTTAATATTTCTTCTATTTTTTAATTTATTTCCTTGTGGAATCGACACCCCAAATACTATAATTATCGCGTTATTTTTTGGGCGTTATCAAGCATCAAGCAGATTCCCACCATTGAAATATTTCTACCTCATAACAGTTGCAACAAAAGAGGAAAGCTTCGTCAGAAAATTCCAGCATTGTTTAGATAACATGTCAGTGTTGAAATACTCTAGATATCTAAAGCCAAGCCCTCCCTTAGATTTGCTTTCACTAATTTTTTTCCAACTTTTCCAATGGATTTTCCTTTCTTGCTGTTTGTGACCCTGCCAAAAATTCGCTATGATTGAGTTAATATCAGAGCAAAGTCTCTTGGGGAGCCTAAAGACACTCATGGCAAAGGTGGGGATAGCTTGGGCTATAGCCTTAAGGAGAATCTCATTGCTAGCTTGGGAAAGAAAAACATTTTTCCAACTATTTACCTTGTCCCAAACTCTCACCTTAAGTACTCGAAAAGCATTAAATTTTGACCTACCAGCCATTGCCCATAAACCCAAGTATTTCTCATAATTACTACATATATTCACCCTTGAAACACTTTCAATAGCCCTCTTTATAGGATCACAAGTATTAAAACTAAAGAACATCGAGGTTTTCTGGAGATTGAGGCATTGTCTCGAAGCTTTTTCATGAATTCTGAGCAAGTTTTGAATACAATGCCATTCAAAAACTTTAGCCCTTCCAAAAATCAAACAGTCATCTACAAATAATAAGTGGTTTACTTTAACCCCTCCTTTTGCCACCGCCACTCCCTTTAATGAGCTATTAGCCTCAACCCTATTAAGTACGGACGTTAATCCTCCAGCACAAAGAACAAAGAGAAAAGGGGATATATGATCCCCTTGTCTAAGGTCTCGACTTGGTTTGAACCATTTACGAGCAGCCCCATTTACAAGAACTGACTATGAAACAGACGTAACACATTTCATAATCCAGCCTATCCATTTCTGCCCAAACCTCATTCTTTTCATCACCTCTTCCAAGTAGGTCCACTGATTACGTCCAAAGAATAACGCGGTCGTTTGTAGTATAGCTTTGGGGTGTCGATTCCACAGGGAGATGGATTGAGAAATTGAAGAACAGTAATGAAATTAACAAAAAGATTAAATGAGTGTGATAAGTAAATTTTAGAGTGTGATGTAAATTAAAATTAAATGAGTAATTTTAAAAATATAAAAATGAGACAAAAAGTAGAGCGTAGGGAATTCCTTGTGTATTTATGGTATTCAAATTTATTCTTAATTCATTGATAACTCAATTAAGAATTCTATGTCCAAATTCTTAATCGGAAGATAACATTAATAACCAAAATTTAAATCACATGTAACTCTTTGAAAAATCATTCTTCGCGCTTAACTCTCATAAATTGTTATCGATATTGAGAAAATCCAACGACGACAATATACCCAAGAGGCGATATTGTAGCAGAGAATTAAATCAATATAAATAATCAATTGCTCCAAACATAATTATAGAACTAATTCACTCAATGGAAAAAGCATGACTGAATCCATAAACGAAATAAATTCTATATTTATTTGAAGACGAAAACCATCACAAATAAATTGAGAATAATAGAACAAAAGAGTTTTAATATTTAAAGACCAAATACATGAATAAAAAATAAATTACAAATACCATCACACACACAAGTTCATCCCTAACCCTCCTTGAAAATTTAGTTACACATATTGAAAATATGCAACAAAAATTCTCTAAGGGATAATATGGAAGAGCCAACCATTATTTTCTTCTCTCTTCTTTGGTTTTTATTTTCTTTTCTCAAGCTCTCAAGATAATGGCTCTTCCAAAGCATCCTCCCACACTAAGCATTCTCTTAGAACACACACCCCTTCCTTCTATTTATAAGCATCCTTCATGCAAGTTGTCATGACAAAATCATCACAATTTCAACTTGTTTTGCCATGTGCTATTCTTGAATCCAAGTGATTTGTGAGTTGTCATTTTGATCATTTGTTTTCCCACCATGCATGAGCTGGATTTTGCTTGTAGGTTGAGTGTTTCAATTTTACTTCTCTATCCATTAGTTGTCTTGTATGACTTAATATCTTGTGGTCAAATAATTTGTCTACAAGAAACTTGAGTGTACTTCATCTTGCATATGAATTGATCATTGAATTTCCAAGTTGGTGTAGGAGTGCTTGCTGGAAAATATTATGATAACATTTGGATTTGATGCAAGTGGCTGAAAAATATCCAGGAACGTCAAGTGCAGGTACGTCCACTTGATGGTCGATTTTGTCTTATATTGAGTGGATATCTCTTCAAAGATAAAACATAAAAGTTATAGATATTTCTCTTGCGGTTCTAGATCATCTTGAATCAGCTCAATCGGAGATTGGATGAGAGAGTTATGCCTATATTACGAAAAGATGTCAGAATTGTCTAAAATTCCGCAATTATCTTCATTTGCTCCTAATATCTCCATTTGTGTCCTAAATCAAAATATAAGAATAATGAGTATATTTAGGCATCAAATAAGAATAAAGTATTAAACATTAAGAGAGAAAAATATGGTATTTTATATTCTCATCAATATATTAAATCATGCTTATATCTATTTCAAGATAAATGACCATTAATTTTAATAACATGAGTTATATCCATTATTTTCTCATTCCTTTTAGTATTTAAATAGAGTATTTAGAGTATATTTTTGTGCACTCATCACACCCCCAACTTACTCATTGCTAGTCCCTAGCAAATTTCATGCAAAATGGTGAGAAAGACCAAAGAAAATCACACATAGGGGCCATCAAGACACATTTTTCAAATTTACATATCAAAACAATTTTAGAAATTCAATAACCCTTTCACAAGTAATTCAAATATCGTAATCCACAGAGTGTGTATGTGTTCCAAACTATTTTTATCAAATCAGAGGTTTCGACACATGCAACATTAGAATATATTAAGCAAAAAGGTTCAACTCCATAACTCACGGGTATAGAAGTGTTTCATGTATGGGTTCTCTCTATGGAGTTGACAAAGGTGTACATTTACTCTCATGGAAATTTAGTCAATTATATATAAGTAACAAGTAAACATTGATCTTATGATAGGAATACTAACAAATGAGATTTCCACCATTCCTTCCACAAGCATACTTAGGATCGAAAAAATCAACACAAAGGGTTGTAATGTGGCTTAGGGTTGGGGTTCATAAGAAGAAAAGGTGAAGAGGTTTCAAAAACTTCCAAGTATACACAAAAGGGAATCTGTTAAATTTTTCAGTAGACTATACTTTCCTTTTGATGTACTTTTCAATTTTTTAGATTTTTGACTAAGTATACTTTTCCATCTTCTTTTGCCACTGGTGTCTTCGCAATTTGATGAACTCTTTCATGAATAATTTGATGGATACATCTAGCACCATGCCATTTTTGTCATGGTTTTTTTTTTCTTTTTCTTTTTTTTTTCAAATGATAATTTCACACCTAGTACACACTTGGAAGTAAAATGGTAGGAAAATATAGTATATAAGCTATACTCCAATGTGGAGAGGTATGGATGATATAGATATGAAAAGAAAAGGCCATATGTGTATATTGGCTCAAAATTAGCTGCTAGGGATCTATGATGAAAAGGCTCAGCTTGAAAGGCTCAAACGTTAATCCTAAGTTGACTTTCGTCATATCCCAAGTATATCCACCATCTTACCACAAACCATGTAATGATATTCTCAAAAGAAGTGTCAAATTCAACAGATCAATGGATACTTATCACAATTTCTATATTTGTAAGCTCTCAATTCTCATAAAATTCACATGAATATTTGAGCAAAATAATTCTTTGGTTACATGTGTCAAATCACCATATTACCACAAAGTTTGGATAAGTGCATAAAAAATTTTCTATGGATGCTTTAGCAAAATGATTTAAGTTGGATTTGTTGAATTCGCCAAGATGGTTATGAATGAGAATGAGTATCATGTGTGAAAAGATGCCTGTGTGAAAAAAAATTTAACAATTTTTTATATTTTGATTGAAATATGCCACAGAGTTTAAATAACAGATTTGTATTTCCACCCCCCAACTTAAATGAAACATTGTCCTCAATGTTTAATAATCAAAATTGGATGGGGAGTAACTAAAAAGGGTAGGATACACCTGATGTGTGATGTAGATAGCTCACTATGCGTCAGAAGTAGTGATCTGAAATGACAAAATGATACTATCCTGCAAATAAAAATAAAGAAAACAGTAGTAAATAAAAACAAAACAAAAAAAATAAGGTGATAATAATAATAATAATTATTGTTGCATGCTGTGGTCAAAGTTGGTAGACCAAGTTTACAACCGGACTATCTTCCACTTATTGAACTATTCCTCCTGGGTCAAAAACGAAACGCTTATTTGCCCAATAAACTCGGTGCTCGAACTTCACAGGTAGGTGGCAAGGTTTAAGATTAACTTTGGTTACTTGCCCACTTGAAGGAATCTGTTTTTCATTTTTCTCAAGAAACTCCTCAAATTTCGGTTGCCAAGCTCGTGTGCTATAATCTTGAGTATTGTCAAAAATTGCACAAATATTAGCTACATCAGATGAATCACTGATAGGATTATACTCAAAATCAACAATAAAATTCTCAAGGGGATCAGAATCATGAGTTGTGAAAACTTCCCTGTCTATGAGTGAGTCAATCATATATATCTGTTGGCACTTGTGATTCTTCACAGTTTCTTGTGCCATATGTTGACCATGAGGTACAGACTGAACTTGAGAAGGGAGCTTACCTTTCTCATTTACACTCAAGAAACTCGTTATTTTAAATACCTGGCTCTTTATCTCCTTTTGTTCTTCAACAACCTGCATAATTAAAGACTCAAATTTTTGGTTAGTCTTACCCTGTACTTCAATAAATGCATGTAAAGTGTCTTCTAAAGAATTTCTAGAAGATTGAGGTGCATGGTATGATGCAGGATATGATCTAGAAGGTTGTGCAGGCTGTTGGTTTTTAGACTTCCAGCTGAAGTTGGGGTGATTACGCCATCCTCTCATGTTAGCATGTGTAGGACAGTTTTGGGCATGATGATCTACCCCACCACAGACAACACATGGTCCAAAAGATTCTGCATGATTAGCCATGTGTGTTGGTTTTGAGTTTTTGGTTTTCAATAACTCTAATTCTCTGGTGAGCATTTCAACCTTAGCCTTAAGGTTATCCTCTTCCCTTAGATGGTAAATACCACCACTCGGGTTTCCTGTAGGTCGTGATCTGTTTGTGCTATCAGTAGCACTAGGTCCAGTCCAAGTATGAGCTTTTTCAGCAAGTTCATTGAGATACTCTATGGCCTCAACAGGATTTTTCTGTAAAAATTCTCCATTGCACATCATTTCCACGAATTGACGTTCCCTAGGCGTAAGCCCTTCATAAAAATAACTCACTAAGCGCCAATTCTCATATCCATGGTGGGGACATATACTCAGCAATTCTTTAAATCTTTCCCAAGACTGGTACAAAGTCTCACTATCCTTTTGTGCAAAGGTAGAGATTTGTCTTTTTAAAGCATTGGTCTTATGTTGGGGAAAGTATTTATTGAAAAACACTTGAGTCATCTCACTCCATGTTCCAATAGACCGTGGTCTTAGTGAGTACAACCAACTCTTAGCTTTATCTTTCAAAGAAAAAGGAAATAATTTTAGTCTTACCGTGTCGTCAGTGGTATTTTGACTGTGGAATGTTGCAACTACTTCCTCAAATTCCCTAATATGAACATAGGGATTTTCATTTTCTAGACCATGAAAAGTCGGAAGTAATTGTATCATTCCTATTTTGAAATCTACGTGACGAACATTAGGTGAGAACATAATACAGGATGGTGTGGCTGTTCGTGCTGGATGAAGATAATCTTGGAGGGTTCTAACAGGTTGGTCCACGTGTTCACTCATCGCGTCAGAATTGGAAGAATTATCAAACAAGCCATTAGAAAAATTAGATTCTGAATCTGATTCTAGCACGGGTCTACTAGCAAACCGTCCAAAAGCGTCTCTGTACCTGCGCATGCAAAGTAAAGAAAAGCGTAATACTGAAAAAAAATAATTACGAAAAGAAAAGTAAAATAAAATAAAGATGCAGAAAGCTAAAAAGAAAATGAACGAAGCTACCGCTCTTTTTTTTTTTTTTTACAAACTACTAAAAAAACTACAAATTCTTCTACCGTCTCCCCGGCAACGGCGCCAAAATTTGATTACGCCCAAAGAATAACGCGGTCGTTTGTAGTATAGCTTTGGGGTGTCGATTCCACAGGGAGATGGATTGAGAAATTGAAGAACAGTAATGAAATTAACAAAAAGATTAAATGAGTGTGATAAGTAAATTTTAGAGTGTGATGTAAATTAAAATTAAATGAGTAATTTGAAAAATATAAAAATGAGACGAAAAGTAGAGCGTAGGGAATTCCTTGTATATTTATGGTATTCAAATTTATTCTTAATTCATTGATAACTCAATTAAGAATTCTATGTCCAAATTCTTAATCGGAAGATATAACATTAATAACCAAAATTTAAATCACATGTAACTCTTTGAAAAATCATTCTTCGTGCTTAACTCTCATAAATTGTTATCGATATTGAGAAAATCCAACGACGACAATATACCCAAGAGGCGATATTGTAGCAGAGAATTAAATCAATATAAATAATCAATTGCTCCAAACATAATTATAGAACTAATTCACTCAATGGAAAAAGCATGACTGAATCCATAAACGAAATAGATTCTATATTTATTTGAAGACGAAAACCATCACAAATAAATTGAGAATAATAGAACAAAAGAGTTTTAATATTTAAAGACCAAATACATGAATAAAAAATAAATTACAAATACCATCACACACACAAGTTCATCCCTAGCCCTCCTTGAGAATTTAGTTACACATATTGAAAATATGCAACAAAAATTCTCTAAGGGATAATATGGAAGAGCCAACCATTATTTTCTTCTCTCTTCTTTAGTTTTTCTTTTCTTTTCTCAAGCTCTCAAGATAATGGCTCTTCCAAAGCATCCTCCCACACTAAGCATTCTCTTAGAACACACACCCCTTCCTTCTATTTATAAGCATCCTTCATGCAAGTTGTCATGACAAAATCATCACAATTTCAACTTGTTTTTCCATGTGCTATTCTTGAATCCAAGTGATTTGTGAGTTGTCATTTTGATCATTTGTTTTCCCACCATGCATGAGCTGGATTTCGCTTGTAGGTTGAGTGTTTCAATTTTGCTTCTCTATCCATTAGTTGTCTTGTATGACTTAATATCTTGTGGTCAAATAATTTGTCTACAAGAAACTTGAGTGCACTTCATCTTGCATATGAATTGATCATTGAATTTCCAAGTTGGTGTAGGAGTGCTTGCTGGAAAATATTATGATAACATTTGGATTTGATGCAAGTGGCTGAAAAATATCTAGGAACGTCAAGTGCAGGTGCGTCTACTTGATGGTCGATTTTGTCTTAGATTGAGTGGATATCTCTTCAAACATAAAACATAAAAGTTATATATATTTCTCTTGCGGTTCTAGATCATCTTGAATCAGCTCAATCGGAGATTGGATGAGAGAGTTGTGCCCATATTACGAAAAGATGTCAGAACTATCTAAAATTCCACAATTATCTTCATTTGCTCCTAATATCTCCATTTGTGTCCTAAATCAAAATATAAGAATAATGAATATATTTAGGCATCAAATAAGAATAAAGTATTAAACATTAAGAGAGGAAAATATGGCATTTTATATTCTCATCAATATATTAAATCATGCTTATATCTATTTCAAGATAAATGACCATTAATTTTAATAACATGAGTTATATCCATTATTTTCTCATTCCTTTTAGTATTTAAATAGAGTATTTAGAGTACATTTTTGTGCACTCATCATCCACTCAATCCTATCATACGCCTTAGATATATCTAGTTTTAACACCATACTTCCAATCCTACTTTTTAATCTATTTTTTATAGTATGGAGTATTTCATAAGCAATTATCACATTGTTTGTAATGAGCCTACCCGAGATAAAGGCACTTTGGCTATCAGAAATGATGGAGGGCAGAATTTGTTTAAGCCTATTGACTAGGACTTTGGAAATAAGCTTATATAGGACATTACACAAGAAAATAAGTCTGAATTATGTGGCCACTGTAGGTTTTGGGACCTTAGGGATAAGGGCAATATAGGTTTTGTTAACACAACTCTCCAAATTCCTATCACTATTGAGAAAATTCATAATTGCATGAGTACTATCCTGCCCAATAATATGCCAATAAGCTCTGAAAAAACCAGCCCTATACCCATCGGGACCAAGGGATTTTAGAGACTCCATTTGACTCAAAGCCAAGCCTATCTCACCACTAGTCAAGGGTTTTTCCAACTCAGTATTCATATCAGAATCACTCTATAGGTCGAATACATACCTCAATGTCCTGTCGAGATAGCTTTGTAGAGCTAAAGAGATTGGAGAAGTATTTCAAGAAAATATCATCAAATCCTACTTCCATTCTCACTATGCATCCGTTGGAAGCAATTAACTCTTTGATCAAATTTTTCTTCCTTCTTTGATTAGCACATGAATGAAAACATTTCATATTTTTATCACCCATATTGTACCAATTTCTTTTTACTCTTTGTCTCCAGCTTAGGTCTTCTTGCTCTAGAATGATGCCCACTTTTGCATCCAGTTCACGGATCAGCTCCACATTATGCCTCCCTTCATTCTCTTGTTCCTCTTGAAGCATTTTGTGATGGTGCCTTAAGGTCTGGTTTGCTTCCATTGTCCTCTGTTTACTCCATTGGACCAGCTTCTCCTCACATCATGCCAATTTCATCTCAATACCCTTTAGATTGCATTCATCATCCCTTCTTCCATTCCAGGCTCTTTCCATTACCTATTTTCCCTCTTTCTCTAAAGCCCAACTTGCTTCAAATCTGAAAAGTCTTCTATTCTCCTCTTATTGTTATAGGGTGCTATCACAATCATTAATAAGGGTTTATGGTCTGATTGGGATGCATGTACCACTTCAATTGTTCTATCTTTGAAAGTATCAGTCCATCTTCCATTAGCAACCACCCGATCTAGTTTCTCTTTAGTAAAAGAGTTGTCCGAATGCCTATTGCTCCAAGTAAACCTACAATCTGTCTAGCCCATATCAGCCAAGCCATTGGATAGTAAAGCATGTCTAAAATCATCCATTCGAGCCTCTCCTCTCAACCTACCACCTTCTTTCTCCCCATTTGAAATAACCTCATTAAAGTCTCCTATGACACACCAAGGCATGCTATTGGGATTGAGTCTAGATGGCAAATTCCAGGTCTCCTTTCTCTTGGATCTGTCCGGGCATCCATAAAATTCAGAAAGAAGCCAGCTCAACTTTCGATCACCACAATAAACACTAGCATTTATATGATGAAGAGATAAACTGATGATTTCCAACTCCATGTCATTCTTCCAGAAAATTGCCAAACCACCACTTTTTCCTCTACAATCCACTACAAAATAGTTATCCATTCCCATTTTCCTTTTTATTTTGTCAAATTTTCCTGATGTAAGTTTTGTTTCCATCAGAAAAATTATTTTTGGTCCTTTTTTCTTCATTAAAAAGTGAAGACTTTGGATTGTCCAAGGGTTGCCAAGCCTTTGACAATTCCAACTCAAGATTTTCATGGCGACCGACAGGGGTGACCAACAGCCTCCACCGATTCACATGTGAGCTTAGCACCCTTTTTTTTACACAACTAGCGTCAATACTTTCATCTCTATTCCTTTTTTTTCCTATCTTCCAGCTGAATATCAATGGGAGAGTCTCTCTCCCCCCTAGCCCTTCTTTTCTACCTTCTCTCCCTACAAGTAAAACTGGTGTCTCCTTAACCACTGACTTTGAAATTTCATTATGTGCTTTATGTTCTAGATTAACCTGCTCAGTGCAATCCACAACTGCCACCTCAAATAAAGTTTCCTCTAGCACATTTTTCTCTTGTCCTCCCTCACTTTCTCCCTACCTAGGACTTTCAACAAACAACTATCCCTCAGTCTGAACTATGCCCTTCCCCATGCCTTCATCCCCCTTCTCATGTACTTCTTCTGGTAGTGCATTTCTTCTCTCCATCAATGATCCCACCAAACTAATGATAGGGCAGCTTCTTGACATAAACTCCATTTTTTCTTTCTCCCTATTCCCACCACCGCTACCTCCTTCCTGCTGAGAACTCTGTGGGCTACTTTTAAACTCCCCACCTCTGCCTTTTGGACTGATTTGTGCCATCAACCAACTACCATATTGCATTTTACTGCCCCCCTCAACTCCCCCTAGGCACCCCTCTACACTATGTTTTATCCTCCCACAACTAAAACACAATTTAGGCATTTTTTCGTAGGTTAGGAGAACCCATAAGCGATTTCCCAACAAGTTTGTGGTTCTTCCCCTTGCCAATGCTTGCCTCAGGTCCAGAGACATGTGGACCCTCAAAAATCTTTCCCAAGCAGTACCATCCTCCCTTGTCTCCTCCTCCTTCACTATCCTTAGTGATGCCTCTATCTGCTTTCTTATCTATTTTGTCATACACGCAAAGGGTAGATTATGCAGTCTTACACAAAAACTTTCATGATCAAATCCAATCTTATGCGGGGGAATTAGTGCATCAAACTGTTTCATCACCAAGAGGTGATTTTTGAATAGCCATGGTCTGCTTTCTAATACCTATTGTTTATCAATAAAAAAATCAAAAGATATAACAAACATATTTTGACTAATTTCAAGGAAATCAAAAGAGCCTTGAAATTGCCAAATCTTTTTTAGGGTAGAACTGATTATCTCTTTTGGTGCCTTCCTTTCAAACATGAGCTTTACCACCACCAGACCCTTTTCCCCCTTCTCAGTTCCAATTTCCAGGTTCTTGACTTCAAGCACTATCTCCTCATTCTCCTCCTTTATGAGCTTCAAGAACTCCCACTGCCCCTCGAGATCCTCCATCATTCCTTGACAAACCACCAACAAAAACCTCTTTCTCACCCACTACAACCCTAAAGAATGGCGCCAACACTCTGTGAACCACTCTAGGAAACCTTCGATTTAAACCCTAAGGCGTGCTTACCACACACTCTCTCTCCTCCTTTTCTTTAGAGAAAAGAGGGACTTCATTGCTTGGGACAGGTCTAGGGTTTGTGTCAAATTGAAGTTGATATTTCCAATCACAATATGTCTTCCATTCATGTATGGATTCTTCAACTCCAGCACTTGATTCCTAATCACTAGGAAGTCTTGCAAAGAAAGACTTTATACAAATTATTGACTTGGGATTGTAAATCATATATTTCCTTTCATAGTTAAAAGATGAAAAATCTCCCGTTTTTTCGTGCTTGTAATCTTTAGGGGTACTAACATTTGCTTGCTTGCTCTGTTGCTCATGAAATGAGATTTTCTCTCTAGTTGGATGATTCAATTCCTAATTAAAAGGGCAAACTTAAATCTTTCTCTCTTTATAATGAAGGATTTTGCAAAGTAGAAATAACACTTCCATTCTAGTGTGCCATGTGGTGTGCTAATATTGACTATCAAACTTTATTTTTTTTAATTTAGAGAAAATAAAATGTAAATGCAAAAAGTTGTTGAATAAGATTAAATGATTCATATTTATTTAAAATATTGGATAAATATAATTAAATTAGATCTCTATGATTTATTCGAATTAGTTGATGAATGTAATCAATCTTGTTATCTTTATCCTTATCTTAAATATTTAAATTCAAAGATAAGTGATCTAAGATTTAAAAGGTCTATGATGAAGATTGAAGACTCAAAATGGGTGAAGATATCAAATGATTTGATTAGAAGACTCAAATGAAGATATTGAAGCAGATTAAAAATGAACTATTAAGAAGACATTTAGTTATATAATGAGGAGTTTTAGTGCGAAATATTAGCAGTCTATTAGCAACGTAATAGAAGCAATAACTAAATGAACCCTACTACAAATCAACCACTATACAGTTTATTTATAGAGGGTTTTGACTAAAGGTTTAGATCAACTTGATTAGAATTATTGAGAACTTGAAGATTTGAGAAAATTTCAAGTGTTCGTATGTGAGGAAATTCTTGAGAAGAATCTACTAACTCATCTTTTCGACTTGAGTGTGTAAACACTCCAAGGAGGAATTGAAGTGTTTGTGTTCAACCATTGAAGGTTCTAGGATAAGAGTCAATAGATTGAATATTGTCAGAGATTCTAACAGCTATTGTGGTAAAAGATAAACGATTCGTTTGTCTTATCAAATAAGAGTGATTAGTTGCAAAGGTCTTGTAATATAAAAATTTACTTGTAATTAATCTTAATCTAAAAAAATTGATTTTATTGGGTTTGGTTGCCCTATAGATTTACCATTAAAGAGTTCTTCATTGGGTTTTCGTTCATAACTAATATCACATTACATTATTTACTTATCTTATGACATTATTGTCGGTTACTAATCAATCTATTGATGCAAGAATAACTTGAGAATTTCATAAAAGATAATAAAAGAGACACATTTTTATATAGTGAAATAATAATATAGTTTTTAATAGCATTCTTTTATAATTAGATGGTCCGATTCAACTAACTAATTGGATAGAGTCCTGCTTACTTCTTTCTTCTCTCTGAACAAAGGGTGATAAGGCGGTGGTAAAAGTGTTCTTAGGAGAAACTGAAGGTCGACGAGTTCATTGGTTCATTTAGAGCTGAGTGAAGAAGGAGATATGGAAAAATGGAGAACCATTGGAGAAGTTTTGACTTTCAAAAGCAAAAAACCGAAATTTAGACATAGAACTTGTAATAGCCCAAATTTTCTAAGGTAAATTATTTTATGGAAATTATTTTAAGATTTGATATATTTATTTATTAGGAAATTAGAGTGGGAGAATTGATTGAGGAATGTGAGATAACACTTGGTATTGGGAATTATGCATTCTCGGATTAATCTATCGAGTTTTAGTGAAATGGGCATAAGTTATTCATATGAGGTCCAAATGAGGTGATTCTAATTGTTATATAACCTTGAGAGATATATCTAAAACTTATATGTTTTAAGTTTTCTGAGATTCGGAAGGGATCAATAACTTATTTGGGAATCAAGTAGGCAGCTCTGGAATGGGCTTAAATGGAACCCGAGTTGGATGAATTGAACTAATTTGGGGCATGTAACTAATTAGGCAATTGGTTTTGAGATTTGTTTGGATTAGGACATGTGTAGGAATAGTTGGAAATGGATGGAAAGTTGATTTGGAAGCCAATTGATTAGTTAGTGTGATGGAAACACAAGGGGAGCCAAAATCTAGTTGATAGGTGACTAAGTGGATCAGATTTGGCTCTACCCTAACTAAACTAAGAAGTGGCCTTCTAAAACTTGTTAAATGGAGAATTAATGAAGTTAGGAAGTAACCAAATGAGTGGAAAAATCTGGAGAGGGGCGTGTGACACAAGGAGAGAGCTGGAGATGGGAGGTGCATGAATGGTTAGGTGAAATACCACCTCACCTCTTATCCCTTTAGCTCACTCCTCAGCCATGGATCAAATTTGGCAAGAAAATATCTCAATTGTGAGCCCTTGGATGACTTATCCAGCTGCAAAGTCTAGGATTTGGGAGGCTTAATCCTCATCATGAGATTTACTTAGATAGACATCTCATCATCCATGCAAATCTGGCAACTAGTGCACCTTAGGATGTTTTTCTTTTCTCTCCCTCATGTTGGTCAACCACCACCCTATAAATAGAACCTTGAGAGCTTTCTAAGCTCCTTTAGAAGGAGAGAACACTTTCCCCTTTGGACACCAGAAAACCCTCTCAAAACCCTTAAAGAGTTTCTTGTGAGCTAAGTGAGTGAGTTTGGAAGGAAGCTTGCAAGAAGTTGGTTGGATCCATTCGCTTGAACTTTGAAGAATTTTTAAGTCCATATTCTAGCTTAACTTAAGCATGGAAATGGTTTATTGAAGTGATGGAACTATATTTACTAGTATTGAACTCTTGAGAGCATGATTAAGTGACAAGTGACCTATGAGTAAGGTTGGTTTTAAATTGTCTTGTAAAAATGTTCAGTAAAATTGTAAGAACTTAGATTTAAGTTTTTAAGAAGTCATATAAAGCTTAGTAAAAAAATTGGCATGTTTAGAGTAGAAAAACTCTTAGAGCCGTAATCTTGCTCGATCCTCGCTCGACATGTGAGTCGAGCGAAGGCAAAATATAACCCCTCGCTGGAGTTTCACTTGATACTCCGCTCGAGCGAGTTCCAACCCGAGACTTCGCTTGATGATCGCTCGACACCCGCTCGAGCGAGATGCTCTGTTTTGTTTAGACTCAGGGTTTTTCCAGGAATAAAATCGGTGTTCCAAATGGAAAGGGTTATAAGTGGAAAACTCGTATAAATAAGAGAGGAACCACTAAAAATAAAACAATGTATAAGAATAAGTTAGTCACGTCATGACGGGAATGGTGAGACGTAACGCCCAAATGACAGACGTGCCGACAGGGACGGCGATACGTAACGCCTGTCGTGTTATAAGAGTGTATGGTCTTCATGGGGACGGCGATACGTAACGCCCGTGAGACTGATCTGAATAGCGAGGACAGTGATACGTAACTTCCGTGAGACTGATCTGAATAGCAAAGACGGCGATACGTAATGCCTGCAGTGATATATGTATATGTTTTGTGTCAAGATGGGGACGGCGAGACGTAATGCCTAGAAGATTGACACAATACTCATCACAACGGAGACGGCGAGACGTAACACCCATCAGTAATAAGAAAGAATAAGAACTTTGAAGAAAATGGTGTAATTTCCGTATAAGATTGTGTGTTCCGCTGAGTGAAGAAAAGTACCCGTTAGACAGTGGTCTTAAAATGTGTATCTTAGGGTAATTTTCCTTAATCATTCAGTGGTGATAATATTATAGTTGCTTTTTTCCTATTTCCTTTAAGTTTCTTATGTACTTAATGAGATTTTAAAGGAAATCTTACTCTTTTATGGCTCTATATATTTTTGTGCATATCAACTTTATACAGGATTCGATGACCAGTAAGGGGACAGCCCCGACGAGGCAGGAGACTTCGGGGAGTCTTGAGAGACTCTCCGACTATAGTCCTTATATGGACATTTCTTTTATTTCCTTCGGACCTCTTATCAGTAATCAACCTACTGGAGTTTGGAGCCTTAACGCATCCACTTTTGCTGAGGAGAGGCGACGTACAAGATGCTGCTTAATATTAGGACTTGATGGCTCGTTGTCCATGTATGGAGTTTGTGTGACTTCACAGAGACAACTACTCCAGCGAGACTTTAGTGTTAGAATGGATAGGTTTCACTATGGGAGAGAATTCCCCGAGGTTAAGAAGGAAAAAGAGTGAGGTGAAGGAAAGTCTTTTGGAAGAATGTAATATATTTTGTTGTTAACACGCTACAATGTGGGCCTTGTGTATGTAAATAAGTACAATGTTAAGTTTTTAATGAATGTTGTGAATGTTATAAGTGATATATGCATTTATATCTAAAACCCGATCCACTGCAAATTAAGTGATATATGCATTTTAGTTTTGTTAAGTACGAGGGTAAGTAGACAAGTGTTACTTATCCAGACACCTTAATTTACGTTAAATTCCAAACATAAATTGGGGCGTCACAGAACTAAATAACTTGGAAGAATGGATGAAACAATGTGAGAATAGCATCATAGGAAAGCTTTTTTCAAATCGAGTAATTAGTAAAGAAGTCATAAACTCGATAATGGGAAAGATTTGGAAAATTTTCAAAACCATACTTTCCATAAATTGAGCTCCAATTTATTTTTAATCTCATTTCAAGACCAAGCAGGACAGGAATAAAGTTCTCATAGGTAAGCCATGACTCTTTGAAAATTGGTCATTCTTGTTAAAATCATATGATGGCTTAACACCCTCAAATAAAATGCAATTTTAAAAAGAAGGCTTTTGGATACAATTGCACGAACTATCTTTGGCATGCATGACTAGAAAAAATGGGAAGTAGATAGCGAGCTCAGTGGGAACTGTCAAAGAGATAGATGTTAAGGAAGATTGCATGGCATGGGGATCCTTCTTAAGAGTAAAGGTAGAGCTAGATATAAAGAAATCTCTTATGGGAGGAAGGTTCATTAACCAGTTCATGGATAGACTTTGGGTTCCAATCATTAACCAGATTGGAAGCAACTATGGTCTTTAAAATATCCCTACGAAAGTTAAAATGTTTATGTGGAAATTTGCACATGATATTCTACCTTCTCTATAGAATTTGGTCAAGAGGAAAGTGATAGATATTCAATTGTTTGTAATGTCTGTCATAGGGATATAGAATCTAGGGTACACATATTATGGAATTGCCTAGCTGCTAATGATATTGGGGCAGTTTCCAAATGTGCTGTGCATAAGGGGCCAGTTCCCAAACTTCACTCTTTATGGTCAGAATTGTGCAACAAACTAAAAGAGGAAGACTTATAGCTGGCTTGCTTCATCCTTAGAAAGATATGGTTGAAGAGGAATTATGTCACTCATGGTAAAGAACTAGAGTGTCCACAACAAGTTTTTTTAGCAGCTACTGTAGATTTGGAACTCTTTTTACACTCTCAAACATAGTCAAGTGGTTTTAATAATGTTGATGACCGTAGAAGCCTATTGTGGAAAAAGCCTGGAAATAGAATGCTAAAAGCAAACTGGGATGCTTCAGTTAGTAACCAGCAGAACAGATGTGGACTGGGCATGATTTTGAGGGATAATAAAGAGAAAATCATGCCATGTGCTTCTACAAGTATAAAATCATGTATGAAAGTCGTAATTGCATAATGAATGGAAGTGGACATTTGTACAGACTTCTTTTTGCAAGAGTCATTTCAAAGGAGATTGCCAGACCATAGTAAATTCTGTTAACAGTGATGAAGTATCAAGTCCAACTATGAAACTTTAATTTTTGATATTTTATGCTTAAAAATGGATCAGCTAGGATGGAAAGTGGATTTTGTTCATAGAGATGCCAATAATGTGGTACATAAATTAGTAAAGTTAGCTTTGGGAAATGAAAGTGAGCAAATATGGATTGAAGATGGACAAATGCAGATTATGTCCTCAGTTTTTTTTAATAGTCTATGTAATGTTGATAGTGTTATATCTATCTTTACATTTTTCCATCATATAAAGTTTGATTAGTTCAAAAAAAAAAACTAACTAATTGGACAAGATCACCATGCAATTTCAAATTCAACATATAATTTATGGTTCTACAACTGCCAGCATAATCAATTCAAGTTTCTTTATACACTTATTTTGGAGATATTTCTGATACAATTATGCAAAATGGAAACTGAAAATAAAGTCATACGATTTCTAAAAGAATACATAGGTAAGTTTAATTGGTTTGTTCACAAAAGAAATGACATGATACTCTACGTACACAAGGGCTTGTTGCTCCCATATTGTTCAAAGTTGGAACTGGGGAAAATGGAGAGAGATTTCCTTCTCCAATCTTGGACCTACACAAAAGACCAATCAAATGAGAGTTAAAACTTAGAGAGAATGCAGAGGGGAAGTCGAAGAGTTAAAGAAACCAAAAATAATCTAAGAATGAGCCTGTCTTGTGTACTATTTTTGAAAAATAAAAATAGTAAAATTTCGAATTGGCATGAAAAAAAAAATAATTTCTTAATGCTAGACCTAACTTTTTTGTAAAAGGATACACGAGATTTGTATATTTTAAGACTGTATTTAAAATTACTAAAAAGAAAGCACATGATGTTAAGAACTGGAAGGAAAAACCCAACCAATTAAACTTCTGGCATTAGGCTTAGTAGAATTGACAAAAGGGCCAAATCATTTGCACCCACGATCTTTCATGTGTTAAGATTATAGATGAAGATCACGTTACAAATAATGATGTAGTTAAAACTGAGAAAGATATCAAATTCACTGATGCAGTTGCTCTCCAAGATATCGAATCCACTAATATATGTGATGTTAACTCCAGTGAGATTGTAGGTTAGCTCCAGCGAGCTTGTAGCAGATAGCAATAACTCAACCAACAGATTACCAACTTATATTATTTGAATTTTGAATTTGTAATTAGAGATAAACTCTGTAAATAAACTCTGTATCAGATACTCTATAAATATGAATAGACTTTATTGTTTTGATTAAGTTAATCAAAACAATTCAAGCATAAGTATTCTTTTAATTTCTTTCTTGGTATTAGAGCATAAACAACTCACATTTTTTCCGATCCTCAACAATGGCTTCCGCAAATCTTCCTACTTCAAACTTTAACTTCCCAAATATTGTTCAACTGGTCTCTGTCAAATTGGATGGCACAAACTACTTGAGTTGGTTATCTCAGTTTGTCCCTATCCTTAAAAGCCAGGAATTATTGGACATTGTGGATGGTTCTAAATCATGCCCTCCTTCCACCCTCACTGATTCTGAAGGGAAAAAGACTGACAACCCTGCTTTTGCTCAATGGCAAAAGAAAGATCAGTTTTTATTGAGTTGAATCAACACAACTCTAGCAGAAAATATGCTCTCTACTGTCTATGGATTACAAACCTCACGGCAGGTCTCGCAACACCTTTCCAACAAATTTGCCTCTAAGTCTCGTTCAAGAGTGGCTCATCTCAAATGCCAACTTCAAAACCTAAGTCAAGGCAATCTCTCTTATATTGAATATCTTCGACAAGCAAAACTATAGGCTGATCAATTGGCTGCTATTGGCAAAACCATGGATGATGAAGACCTCATCTCCTTTATTGTGAGTGGCTTAAACCCTGCTTATAATGCCTTTGTTATTTCTTTTTCAATTGCTACCAGGGATTTCCCTCTTTCCTTAGGAGACTTTCAAGCAGCTGTTGTCCTATGAGATCCTAATTGAAACTCAACACAAGACTACTGTACCAGATTCTGGGACCTTTGCTTTCTATGCCTCTAAGCATGGATCCTCTCAACACCATGGCAACAAGTGACCTATTGGTGGGCAACAAAAGTATCCAAAGTTTCCTTGCACCAACTACTAATGTTCCCAAGACCAACCCCTCCTCAAGAAATCTTCCTTAACAACAAACCACCACTTCTTAAGGATCCAATGCACCAAGATCACCATGCCAAATTTGTAGCAAGACCAATCATCGAGCTTTGGATTGCTATCATAGAATGGACTATGCCTATCAAGGTAGACATCCTCCAGCCCAGTTAGCTGCTATGGTTGCACAGTCCAACTCCTCTCTTGAAGAAGGTCAAGCCTGGTTTGCAGATCAGCTAATGCTCATATCACCTCTAAACTTGCCAATCTAAACATTTAGCAACCATTCATAGGTGACGAATCCATTGCTGTTGGTAATGGTTATAAACTCCTTATTCTCTATTTCGGACCATCTCAACTTAAATCTGGACAACACATCTTTCCCATGAATAATATTCTCTATTGTCCCAACATCTCCACCAATTTACTTTCAATAAATCGATTTTGCATTGAAAATAATTGCTTCTTTGTTCTAGCTGGTTCCTCTTACTTTGTGAAGGACAATCTAACGGGAACAACACTGCTGGAGGGAAAGAGTGAATCTAGTGTTTATCCCATTTACCTGAACAAGAATCCCAAGAATAACAAGCATGATGTTGTAGCTTACTTAGGAAATAAAACAACGTTTGATACACTGAATTCTAGACTAGGACATCCTTCAGACAAGAGTGTTCATCATTTGATCAACTCTCATATTTTACCTATTTCTGGAAAATTGGTTCCAACTAATGTATGCTCCTCTTGTCAATTAGGAAAGAATAAAAAGTTACTCTTTTCTGATTCTAAACATTGCTCTACTTCGCCTCTTGAACTTATACATAGTGATACGTGGTCTTGCTCAATTTCTTCCTTAAATGGGTGTTGTTAGTATGTGATATTTGTTAATGATTTCTCTCGATTCACATGGTTGTATCCAATTCATCAAAAATCTGATGCGTTTTCCTGCTTTGTTAAATTTAAAATTCTAGTTGAGAATCTGTTTTCCACCAAAATCAAACAATTGCAAAGTGATGGAGGTGGAGAATATATGTCTTGACAATTTCAAACATTTCTGGAAAATAATGGTATACATCATTGCTGGACTTGTCCTCATACACTTGAATAAAATGGTGTATATGAACGTAAGAATAGACATATCATGGAAGTTGGCCTATCCCTTCTTGCTCAATCACATTTTAAACCAAATTTCTAGGTTGATGTCTTTCAAACGGCAATATATTTGATAAAAAAAACTTCCCACTCCAAGCCTTGGTAATACTTCTCCATTCTCTAAATTGTTTGATCATGACCCCAACTATAAATTTCTCAAGGTCTTCAGATGTGCATGTTATCCTCTCCTTAGACCATACTCATCCTATAAGCTTAGTTTTCGCAGTAAGTAGTGTATATTTCTTAGCTATAGCTCCAATCAAAAAGGGTATAGATGTCTCAATCCATCTTCTAAGAAAGTATTCATCTCACGTCATGTTATATTTGATGAAGGATTTTTTCCAGCAAGGGCCATTGACCAGAATCACTCACCCCTTGCAAGTGCATCCCCTGTTAGCTGTCCCACACATACGGTACAAACCACCTTGAATATCCCTCAATTATTCTTGCCATCCTCTTCACAAAATGCGGATCCAGGTACATATATTTCCTCATCTGCTAACTCTGAACATCTCTCATCTCTTCAACCTGTCATCATGTTTGATACACCTTCCCATTCCATTGTCCAACCCACTATTACTTCTCCAACACCCGATACTTTTCAACTTCTATCTCCTAGACAGCCATCCAACTCCACTCTTCCTCTTTCACATCACATGGTCACAAGATCACAAATAAAGCACCTTAAACCCAAACAATTCCCTCGCTATACCTTGTTCTATAGCACTAAACACCCATTCAAAGCTCTCCATTCTCATCTATCTAACATTGAGCCCACCTGCTTTCCCAGGCTAAATCTTGTTCTGAGTGGAGGAAGGCTATGCAAGCGGAGATTGGTGCACTCATTAAAATTGGAACATGGAGCTTATGTTCTAAACCACTACATCACAATATAGTTCGAAACAAATGGGTCTATAAAATTAAAAGAAAACCTGATGGCTCTATTGACAAATTCAAAGCTCGTCTTGTTGCCCAGGGCTTTGATCAACAAAGTAGAATTGATTATACTGAGACCTTTAGTCTCATTATCAAACAAGCAACCATTTGGGTGGTTTTTGCTCTTGCTACTTAGTTAAACTGGTTCATTAAGTAACTTGATATCTCTAATGCATTTTTACATGGTGTTTTAAATGATGAAGTTTATATGGTGAAACCTCGTGGTTTTATTGATCCTCTAAGACTTGATTTTGCATGCAAATTAAATAAGGCTCTTTATGGCCTTAAACAAGCCCCACGGGCTTGGTTTAATTGTCTCTCTCAAGCACTACAAGATCTTGGTTTACTTAGCTCCCTTGTTGACTCATCCTTGTTTACTTACAAGCATAAACATGTTACCATGTATGTTTTGGTATATATTGATGATATTCTTGTTACTGGTAACAATGATACTGCCATTTCCTCTCTTATTCGTCAGCTTCAAAGTAAGTTTTCACTAAAAGATCTTGGTGAGCTAAGTTATTTTCTTGGCATTAAGGCTTCTCGGACTGCCTTTGGATTGCATCTTGTCAGACCAAATATATTACAAATTTACTTCTCAAAATAGGTATGCTTGGTGCTAAACCATATTCAGCTCCATGTGTCTCAGGCTCTAAACTGTCTCTACTTGATGGAGAACCACTTTGAGAACACACTCCTTATCGGCAGGTGGTTGGTGCCTTACAAAATTGCACCTTAACTAGACCCGAAATTGCCTACTTTGTTAATCAGTTTTGTCAAGCTTTACGCTCTCCAACCACAATGCATTGGACAGTAGCAAAGCACATCTTACGCTATCTCAAAGGGACCCCAAATTATGGTTTTTGGCTCACCCCAGGATCAACATCACTCACTGCCTTTTGTGACTCTGACTGGACAGGTAATCTTGATGACAGCAAATCTACAACAGGGTATGCTATCTATTTTGGCAATTCTCTCATCTCTTGGTCTGCCAAGCAGCAGCCTGTAGTGTCTTGGTCTAGCATCGAGGCCGAATATCGTGCCTTAGCATTTGTCATAGCTGAGATTTATTGGCTTTGTATGTTATTATGTGAGCTACAGGTTATACTTCCTTCTATACCAACAATTTATTGTGACAATCTAGGTGTCCTTACACTAGCCGCTAATCTGGTATTTCATGATCGAACTAAACATATTGAAGTGGACTTTCATTTTATTTGAAAGAAGGTGCAAAACAAAGACATTCAACTGGGTTACATCTCCACAACTAATCAATTGGCTAATATATTTACTAAAGGCCTTTCATCCTCTCGGTTCTAATTTTTACGTCACAAATTGATGATTGTTCCACCCAATATCAATTTGAAGGGGGCTGTTAAAATTATAGATGAAGATCACGTTACAAATATACAGTTAAAATTGAAAAAGATATCAAATTCACTGATGCAGTTGCTCTCCAAGATATCAAATCCACTAATATATGTGCTGTTAACTCCAGCGAGATTGTAGGTTAACTCTAGCAAGCTTGTTGCTGATAGCAACAACTCAACCAACAGATTACCAACTTGTATTATTTGAATTTTGAATTTGTAATTAGAGATAAATTCTGTAACTAAGCTCTATATAAGATACTCTATAAATATGAATAGACTTTAGGGTACTGAGACATCAACATGTGCAACTCTTCTTAGTTTTGCGAGCATTAGAATATGACATTTTCCATCACATTTGTCACGCAATTAAGGGCAAAGCAAATGAATCTCACCAAATACAATCAATTTAGAATCTAAATGATCAACCTCATTCATGAACTGTGAACTCCACCACATCGTGTATGATTCGTATCATCAAATGCAAGAGAGACGAGTTTATGGCCTGAAACTAGGAGCCTTTCCTCATTCTGCTTTTGGGTTTCCTATCCACAGCCCATTAACCCAACTTCATATATATAGAGAAATGGAATCCGAAGTTTCTTTACTAAAAATAATTAGGGCGTATAGTTCACGATCTAATTATATTTTTCAGTCTAAAAGTAGAAAAATAGTTTATAGTAAAATTACTTGATCTTTTAAGAAGAAATTATTATCTAATTTCTCAATTTCCCACAATGTAAATACATTTCTTAACTATTTGTTTTTATCTTTATAGGAATAGTTATTCTACAGATAGTCCTTAAATGAGGATTATTCATGCAAGCCAGTGTAATTATGTTTAAAAATATTTTAAGCATGATTGGCAGGAATCCATATACTGCCAATTGCCGAAGCTTTGGAAGAACCATCGTGCTGCTTTTTTGGCTACCTGAATGGTCATAGTCGCCGCTTTAAATTACTCAGCACGAATTTGGAAACAGGTAAGTATCCCTATCTTGATGGGCTAATTCCTCTCTCAATAGCTACACCAGCACCATCGTGCCGTTTAGAGAAGCTTGAATATTACAGAACCTTTTTCTCTCTCAATAGCTACACCAGGACCCTGCAGAAGTAGCAGGTAAGTACCCCTATCTTGATTGGCTAATTCCTCCTAGTTTCAGCCCTATACCTTGTGTGTTTTGCCCTTTTTATCAATGAAATTCTCACCTATATATGCAAAAAAGGAAAAAAGATTCATCGATTGACGTGCATTACGGCCTTCCCTACGTAATTTCAGTTAGCTTAAAACCAGTCTTGTGATTCCGAGGCACAAAAGATGTGTAGAAGCAAAATAGTTTGGTAAAAAAAAAATTATAAAAACTAATCTCCTAATTAAGGTAGTTTAATATAATTTATCAGATTATAAAATTATTTTTATTTTAAAATAGATCTAAAAAATTAAATAAAATTACATTAATTTATAAAATTATTTCATCTAATTATTTTGTAAATGTAAGAGTACTCGAATAACAATCGTAATTAGGGCAAAACAAAGTGATGCATATAACAAGTTGATAAGTAAAGATGACTACAGTTTTAAAAATAGTTAAAAAGTCCAAATATTTATTTATGCTAGCTAGTTGAAGACTTTGATTGCTTGAGTAGAGGGTAAATTATAATTGATATTTTTTATGGCAATATTAAGTTTTAAATCAGCCAAGATATGGGGACTCTCAAGTCTCGGTTTCATTTAATTTCTAACCTGTTAGAACATTATGGTACAATCATATCTTTCTATATATTGTCTTCCTTCTGTACATACATATCATGTGAAGTTAGTAAGATGAGACCCTAATGTGTAGTCCATTGGGTGCTTCCACTCTTGGAAATTTCATTAGTCTATCTCCTCCTGTCTCTTCCCACCTGCAAAAAGAAGGGGAAATCTACATTAGGTTAAGTTTTTCACTTTCCTTTCATCTGACCAAAATAAGGGAATAACGAAGTTTGTAGGCAACTATTTACCTGTATCTAGTTACCAAGTAGTGTAGGAAAGTTGAAATTTCTGCTATTCCTAGTTCTTTTCCAGGACACTGCCTGCTGCCCCCTCCAAATATAAAAAAGTAGCTTTGAGAATCCAAGCTTTTATCCTGCTTTTTACAATCATAGGTAGTTTAGCCATTTCAGAACATAATTTCCAATCCCTCCTTACAATATAAGCATTAAACTTTTACATTCATAAGGTAGACAATGAAAAGTGTTTAAAACATTAAGCAGTGGCTTACCATCCATCTCCATGGATTAAAGGTGAATGGATCAGGATATAAAATAGGGTCATAGTTTATTTCTCTGGTATAAACATATATTCTCCATCCTTCTGGAATTACAAACCCTGAACAAACCAAACAGAGAGAAAATATGGAATTAGCTCTCTCTTACAGTACACATGCTTTTGTGAAAAAGTGACAAAATACCTATTTGCTGTTTGAAAAATTGATACTACACCTATCAATGGTCTACTAAGCTGACACTTCCACATAGTTATTATTTGTGAATGTTTGTTGGATAATCCACAAATGGAAATACTTTAACTACTAATGAATTATACAAAAAAAAATTATATAAATTGATGTGACTTTTTGTTTCATCATATTGTAAAATTATTTTTACTATAAAGTAGATCAAATGGATTAGATTAAATTATGTCAATTTATAAGATTACTTTTATGTAATTCTTTTAAAAATGTAAAACTCTTCGTTGACTACTCGAAGTCACCCCACGAATGCTCTTTAATGGTCAAAATTTGTGGTTGAAGAGATCGATCTGGTTAGATTTCCATATAATGCTATGTTTCAGACTTATTAATTGCTAAAGTACCAATAAAGTGATGGTAGCTGCAAAAAATTGTTTCTTGAGCCCATAAAAAGACCGCAGAGGCTATCACAAAAGGAGATCTTATTAAACTTGCTTTGACTTTTGTTTTTTCAGTTCATTTAAGTTGCATTAACTTAATTTCCACTAACCGTTCAGTTCCATATCTTTTGTGGTTTTTCTCAAAACTCCATTAACAATCGTTGCTAATCTTGAGGTCTCATAGATGACCTGCATGAGAAAGAAAAGACCAAATGAATTTTTGTCTTCATATTTTTCTCAGAAACCGGATAATCTACTGGATACCACGAATTAACTTACCGCACGCGTAAACTTCATCGACTTGATGTCATTCCATCCAATTGGATCCTCAGGCCTTTTTCTTTCTCGAATGTCCAAATGTTCTTTCTGCAGATTTTTAAAGATTACTTCAGCACCATAAGAACGGCATCTGTACTAGTATAGTATTAATCTTTGAAATTAAGTAGATGTTATCACTTACTCTGAGTTGTTGAAGAACTCTAGGATGATCATGGAGATACTTGACTGCCATCATGGAAGTAGTTGAAACAGTTTCATAACCAGAATACAGAAGTGTAATTATTTGATCTATTATTTCTTCATCGGTAAGTTGGTATCTGTTTTCATCACTTCTCATGAGGCAACTAAGCATATCTTGGTGGGTTTCCAGTGAAGCTTTTCTTGCGTCTATTAGCTGCCTCAACATGCTTACAATATTCTTCCTCGCCTGAAAAAATTGTGAAGCACGTAAATTATTATTGTACTTGAATTTTCTTTGAAGAAAATTTCTAAACATAAGCGCCACACTCTTTACATCACTTAAACATGTGATTTTACTCTTTTACCCTCTTTTATTCTACCCTTAAAAAACTCTAGTGTGTCGGATGTGAGACTTGTGTAGCATAACTTCTTTAAGCAATTAATTACCTGGAAGCCGCGACGATAATTTGTTCCAGGAAGGTCAATAGGCAATGAAAGTGTTCCTAAAACTAGCTTAAAGAACTCAGTCATGAACGGTTGGGATATTGAACTGGATTCAATACCGGCAATCTGCTTAAGGGATGAGAGAAGAGCCATCTGCATTAAAAATAGTTGAGATAATGTTCATTAAAATGGAAAAATAACATGTCTCAATGAATTAGGAGTCATGTGGCTGTGATTAAAACCTGTTTGGTCTTTTCTTGGATATTGATGATTTGGTTATCCCAGTTGCTAAGGTGGCTTCTCATGAATTGATCAATTTTTGGCAAAAGCTGGTCTTTGATCATGGTGGGGCTGATGAGGGCAAGAAGTGCACCTCTCATGTACTTGTGGGTGGAGCCATGAACTGCTGCAATGTTGCATTTCCCCAAGATATCCAGCATGGACTGTGGGTAGCCAGGAACAAGGCCTTTTGCCTCATTCATGAGAATGTACCTGTTGATTTCTGGATCCATGGATACAATGGTAGGACAGCCCAGTATGTGGGACTTGAAAAAGCTCCCATACCTGCCATTCAGAAGACCATACAGATGATTTTTACAAGAACGATCGGTGATGAAGTCAACTATCAATGGCTCAACTTTGGAGAGGGTTGCTTTTGTCCTAGAGAAAAGCTACGTGCATAAAGAGATTATACAAAATAAACTTATAAACTGACGTGATTTTATAGGATACGTTAGATTTATTTTACAATAAAAATAATTTTACAACAAATTTATGTACTATTTCAAATCACATCAGTTTATAAATTTATTTTTGTATAATATTTTTACGTCTGAAGTATTTCTGCCCAGAAAACCCAGAAAACAAGATATAGGTTGATTTATGTTTTGCAAGTTCTTCAATCCACCATTCAGACAAATAGAAGCATGGGATCTCTAGTCTCTTATAGAGATTCTATAAAGCCACTTGAAGCTAGAATAACCAGAAAGCTCAATTATACCAATAAATAGGGAAAGATTAAGTGGTCCTGATGATAGGCTTAAATCATTAAACCACTTGGGTAAGAACCAGCAACCGGCAATAGAACCAAGTGTAAAAAGTATTGAAAATTAAACTTATGCAATATAAAAAACAGAGATACCCTGTAACGTCCACCTAAGAAGAAAACCCAAGTGAAGATAAAGAATCACCTTGCTCTCTGGTTTTTCATGAAGTTTGGTCCTTGTTTTAGAAATTCTGTTGTCTCCCCAAATACCGGCCAACCCATTGTACCTGGGGGCAAACCTTTCTTCCTGTACCTCACCTCATTCCACCTCAGTAAAGCAGAGCAAAAACAGAGCACCAAGGCCATCCCAATAATCACCATTAAAACAGCCATTGATGCTCTCAAGAAGCTCCACCGGCACTTCACAAAGAACTGCCAATGTTATGGGCTTCTATAGTTTCAGCACGCCAGAAGTATACATATTTATAATGGGTCTCACTACCGGAGGAGGGAGGGATAGAGAGAGAGAAGCCACATTCTCCAAATCATGCACCCTACAAGGAGGGACCCTATTCTAATTTCTAAGACCTCAGAGTCAGAGTAATAAAGCACATTCAGAGAATTAAATACATAATTCCTATGGTTTTTTTTTTTTAATTTTTATCTTTCTTTTGGAAGTTTTTAACTAAACATGCAAATAGACTGAAATTTTTTTTCAATCAACTGGAGAAGTCTCAAATATATTTGTGGAAAGAGATCAAGATACAGGGTGTTTCTTTTTGGAAGGATGCTGGTAGCTAAATTTGTAAGATGCTGTAACCTCCAAAATTCTTTATGATGCGGCTGTGTTTCCAAGAAAATGATTTGGATTTAATATATTTTACTACGGTATGAAAACCTGGAGAAAGGCTCTAAATAATGATTTGAAGAGCATATATCTATATGTATGTATGTAAGGAAGCACATGCACAACACCCAATTGGACCTAAAAGAAAAGGCAGTCCTAGCCCCAGTGCTTCACATGTCTGTCAACAAGATCTGGCTCATGGAACTTGGAATTACAAAACAACTAGGCCACCATGTGAATAAGTGAAGAGAGAGAGAGAGAGAGAGAGAGGTTTCTTGGTTCCATTTTAACTGCAAGTTTGAAACTTGGACTGGCCCAGCTTGTTGCAGTTTGATGCTGAGTACTGTGGTTCCTTCAAAACCATAAGACTGCAATTTTACTTTTTGGCAGTTTACGTGCATGGAATTGCACATGATTTGCGCATTTTGATTGACACAAGGGCTATTTAAATGACTCTAATGTTTAATTTGAAATTATCAAAATTTAAGAAGAGGAAATCAATTCACAAATCGGGCTTTAATACTTGAAAATAGACAATATCAAAATTTTACAAACAAATATCAAAATCCCAAAAATAGTGCTAAAAGAAAATACATATGGCCAAAATTTGGAAAGTTTTTTCTGATTCATATGGTTAAAATATCGAAATGTGTTTAAAATTATTTCAATTAGAAAAAAATCACAATTTTCTGTTATTTTTGTGTTGATCTACTACCTCAAGATATTTCAGCATCGTTAATGTACAATCTAATAACTTAGCATTATCTAACTTAGATCTTCTTGCAATAAGTTTTTTCTAGACAAGATGGACCAGTAACTAAAGTCTAGAAGGGACTCGTAAAAGGTTTTTCTTCTTTTTCGGATTTTACATATGGGAAGTACTAATTAGAAGAAACAGTATTTATCTAGTTTATTGCTCAAAAATAATTCTTTGCACACAATCTATTGATGTAACTTATCAAAATAATTATTTTATATTAAAAATAAATTCGGTCAATCATATCAGTGAAATGCACAAAAAAATATACAAAAGGCATAGAATTATTTATATATATATATATTTTTTATGTTAATACTATAGTGCATTCCCCAACGCAGCTCATTGGCTAGCTAGCTCGCGTTGTTATTGGTATCTTGAGATCAAGAAAAAATTCTCTTTCAAGAAAAATTTTCTTTCCCTTGCATGATTGGCATTCAAACAATGGCTTATTGTTTGAATTTTAAGAGAGACGTGCTAAATATATTTTACTGCATTTAATATTAATTTAATGATGTTTAAAATGCATATTTTTCTACCATTTAAAAGTATCCTCCCTTTGAATAAAATTATACTTGGAACAAATCTTTTTTCGTATGATCCTTATTTAAAAACACATGGTAGAGGGAATATGTATGCATGCCAATCATGCAAGGGAAAGACAATTGAACATTAGCTTGCAGCAACGATAAACTTCAAGGAATATTTATATTCTCAAACTGGTATATATGTTGAACATACCTAATAAATTAGTACTTCACACACCGACTTGAGAATAAAATATTAACTCAACTTCAAAATCAAATCTTGAAAATAAAAGATCTTTATATTTTTTAAATAGTGTAATGAATATTAATAATGAGTTAACCCAAGTTGACTCCATTTTAAATTATTCAAGTACAATATACTACAAGAAAAATAAACTTTTGTAACTAATTAGTTGTGACGAAAAAATTATTTATAATTAATTTTAATTATAAAAAATTATTTTATTAAAATTAACTAATTGTAAATATGCAGTTTCTTTATAATGACAATTGTAAAGAGATTATATAAAATTAAATTTATAAATTGATATGTGTATTATAATTCCTTAAATCTTTTTTACATCAAACTAATTTTATAATATATCATATCATATCAAATTAATCTATAAATTTATTTTTGTGTAATTTTATGAAATATTTTTCAAAATTTAATACTGAATTATATTTGGACTTCCAAGATTGTCACTATGTACTATGGGGTTATTGCAAACATACACCATACAAATCTTTGGGCGCTTCCGTACGTACAGTAGGGTGTACGTGTTCATCAGTCTAATCACTTGTGCTAATATTATTGTATAATAAGGCAGCGTTTGTCCTTTAATTTCTGTTTATCTCTCCTACTCTCATTTTGTTTCTTAGACTTTTGGTTGAGGCCGATGGCTTGTCTTTGGGTGCAATAGAAGATGGATTGGATAGCGACTTGAAGAAAGCTTCGATCCACGAGAAGATATCCTTAGAAAGGGACTTGACTCAAAAGATATATATAGCAGTTCCACTTTCCAATATAATTAAGATTAATTACCATCATTTTTCTTTGCGATTTCAACAATATGATCAGCTCAATCATTTAAAGGGCATTGTCAGAGAAATTAGCCACAATTAACATGCATGCAGAAGATTGCTTTATGTAACGGTTTTAGCTAATTACAGTATGGTGAGAAACTTTCCCCTTGTTTAATATCTTTATTTCCAATTCTAAGTAGTTTCTCACTATAAAAAAAAAAAAAATTGACATTTGTAATTAATTAATGGTAATATTTTTATTGTAAATAATTTTTCTGATTGTTATGTATTATTTTTGTCATAAATAATTTTTTAATTATTATTAATTGATTAATACAAATATCAATTTTTCTTGTAAGGTCTATTTTCAAAAGAAAAAAAAGCAAGTTATGATTTGTATAACGCATGATGCAATTGGTAATATGTTGGAATGCTATCATAATCAGAAAGGAAAAAGAAAAGCAAAGAAAGAGGACGACTCTTTCAAGCAAAAACTGTTCATGTCAAATAATTTATATACATTTTCTATGAAGTGACAAATGGAGTAACATGAGGAACATGATCCCTTTAATTCTGAGGTACTAAAAGCACGTAATCATAATATAATTAGGGTTTGCCGACATAGTGATGAGATGGCTTTCCAAAAAACAGGAAAACCGAGTGACAGATCACATATATGAACATTAAGAGAGAGAGAGAGAGAGAAGGGGCAAAGAGAACAAGAGATAGGGATGTGAATGAATGATAGGACTTATATTGGGTGGACATTAAACGAGGTACATAGAACTACAGAGATAGATAGGATACCACATATAAATAAATATAAATAAGTACTGGGGAGGGAGAGAGAGTTTTATAAGAGAAAAATGCACGAGGGGGTGGGTGCAGGGCAGAAGAGATTGAGGAGGGGGTGGAGGAATGTCTACCCACACGCACACATGCATGCAGCTAGCTAGCTGCCTCATGACCTTTTGCTTTTGTGGCATGATCATCAACACAATAATTATAAAAAATTAAAAGCATGTGATGTACATTGAATTGAAACATCTAGTAGTTGCACGAGGGCCTCTTTTTTGTTCTCTTCTGCTTTTTTCTGCGTTAATGGGTACCCCTTCTTTCTACTCACCATTATTTCCTACCTCTTAATCATTCATCCTCTCTCTCTCTCTCTCTCCCTCTCTCTCTCTCTCTCTCTCTATATATATATATATTTAGTCATATCCATTATACATGTGTGTTTATAAGTGACATTACATAATTTACAAAAGAGTTGAATGTTTAAAAGCAGATAGTTCACAAATTAGACCAAGCCCTTATTATCTATGCAAAAGATCCAATTTTTTAATGTAGCAAGCGAGTTGGCCGGGCCTCTGTCTTTTATAAGATGAAAATAATTTTGAGACAATAATTTGAATTTTCTTGGCAATTTATTTTGCTAATTAGGTTTAATCTAATTGGAATATTTTGCCTTCTCTTCTCGAAAGCTCTCCACTCCCTTGCGGAAAAAAACTCTCGCCATCACTCTTAGTTTTGAGGGGGGTAGAGTTTCGGCTCCATCATTTTCTTCGTTCCCCTTCTTTTTCTCTTCTCTTCTCTTCTTTTTCTTGACCACTATTTTTGTACAATTTTGGTGTGGATTTCGGGTGCTTTAATTTTGGTTCGGCTTGATGTAGATAGAGGTAGTTTCGTTGGTCTAAACCCACCACGCGCCTTACCACCATTCTTCCCATTCACCGAACTTGCAATCAATTGGAACTTTTGTCAATCGGAGTAACGCATAAGGTCCATAATGAACGTATGGTCAACGTGCCTCGCCATCAAGAGGGATCATTTCCACCATGTGCAGCTCTTCGTGGATCCAGAGCCTTTGAGCTACTTAGACTTGGGGATATTCACTCTTAATGTGACATGTGTTGTTTACGCAACACCAAAGTCGGATTGTAAGTTGTTTTTCTTTTTTTGTTATTTAACTGGTTCTTATTTTGTTTAGTCTATATATAATAAAATTTCATATTGAAAAATAATCTCTCGAACATTTTATTTATGGAGTTATAATTTCTCTTCTCTTTTAAAGGAGAAACTTTAGTAAATGCCTCATTTGGAGGCAGTGAATGGTCTCTCAAACATTTTGTCGGAAAAGATTAGAAGTTGTGTCCAAACTGTTGCTAGTTGACTTGTAAACTAAGTTTTCTCAATCCTTATAAGTCACATTTGTAAACTTTAAGTTCTTGAGTTTAATGATAAGCCTATTTTTCAAAAAAAAATAATAATGTAACTCTGTTGCATAAAAAATGACTAATATAATATATATATATATATATATATATTTACACATTAAAATTGACAGCCAAACTTGAAAAACAAAAATTATTAGCCCAATAGTAAAAATTTACTACAAGAAAAATAAATATTTATAATATTTTATTGTAATTAAAATGATTATTTGTAACAAAAATAAGTTCATTTTCATCACAAATAATTATTTTGATTATAATTAAAATGTCATAAATATCTATTTTTCTTATTTCAATTTTATTGTGATGTTCTTTTAGCCAGATTCACTCTAAGTAATTTTGTTGGGCTTGGTGGATATATTGATTATTAGCCAATCGATTTTGGGTTATCTTCTCAATTAAACGTACAAAGACGTAATAATTATTACGCTTCGAAAAATACTTGAGCCATAAACTGGATTACATCAAATAAAATATAAATATCTAAACTAACACTACAAGATTTTTGGGTTTTAGCCACGAACGGTAGTTGTGGTGAAAAATAAGATTTTCGTGGATAAAATATTTTTCCCACCAATTCATCTCGTGGGACGTCTGTGGCATATAATTTGCAGTAAAAGAGCATTTACCACGAACCATACAATTCCGTGGCAAATAGATATTTTCCCTACGGCATTTGTTGTGGTAATAACCAATTTTACTCGCAGGAATAAAATTTAAAAATGCTATGACCCTATGACTATTATTCTTTTGCTACAAAATCTTGTCGTAACTAATAAGTTTGCACTATGAAACAGTCATAGTAAAAAAAAGTTTGCCACCAGACTATCTATTTTCAACTTGTAACTAATATTCTTTTACCACCAAGTCTAATCGTATGCCCTTTTATATGCCCAAAGAGAAGTTTCACAGTAAAAAATAACCTTTTGTGGGCAAAAGTATTTGCCACAAGTTTTGTTCACGGCAAATACTAAAATATTTTAGAAAAAAATATATAAAAATAATTGTAGAAATCATAAAACAACTTCTATAAAATAATTGTAGAAATCATAAAACAAAATCTGAATAATGAAATGAATATAGAAGATTTAAATATAATCAATTAGAGGAAATGATAGAGTTAAATCTACAACATAAACTATAACAAAACCCAAATTACCTAAACCAAAACATAGCAGAATTCTATTCTACCTAATCAAGCCTGGTTAAAGATCTCATCTTCATTTCACCAGCTTTCTCATTTATATGTTTTTTTTTTCAAAAGTACAATCACCTCCTTTGGTAAAATAAAGACAGTAAAAGTGATGAAGGTCCTAATGGGAGTCGAACCCAGGTCGCTGGATTCAAAGTCCAGAGTGCTAACCACTACACCATAGAACCCTATAATTTGTTTGTGGGTATTCATGTGCTTTTCCCAATAGTTCTTCCATCCTTTTTTTAAAACAATCATGGGAAACTATGACTATAAAAGCAATGAAACTAACATTGTTATGCTATTTAGAACCAGAAAGAATGAATATGAAAATGTAGTAATGCTATTTAAAATTTACAAGTAGGCAAATCTATCACCCAAAGCCACTCAAGTGTAGGCAGATCTCTCACCCAAGTCTTTTGTAAAATATAGAGCAAGCAAATAAATCACTAATATTTGTTATTATTATTAGTTATGTTAAAAGGATCAAGTATATATATAGCAGCAAGATACCTTTTCCAAAAAACTTTTTCATACACAAACCATTCACTTCACAGTAAATGTAACGCATACCAACAAGAAAATCATAGATAAACAACATGGGAGAGGCAATCAAAGCAACCCGCAAGTAATTACAATTTACGATTTGAGTTAAACATGACATAAAAGATAATTCAAAGATTACCCACCCATAGTTCTCCCTGCAAAGGAAAATTAAGGAAAATTACCCACCCATTATTAACCCCTGTTTGTTTATCAAAAAAATTAAGTAATAATCATTATAAAAAGGCTCCCCTAGTTAACATAGCTACTTCACTTATGCTATCTTCTAAATTGGTTTCTTTTTTATTTTTTTTGTAAGTAAAAATAAAAGGTTGGGCTTGGTATCAGAATATATATATATATATATATATATATATATATATATAAATATAGCATTAATAATATCTTATAATTCACAATCATCAACATGAAATCAAAAAATCCTAACAGAAAATATAACACTGTTAGAGAAGAAAATCCTAACAGATGAGGATGCATAAGAGTTTTCGACAACTAAGATCAATCTTAATTTAAAGACACATTTGAATTTAAACATTATCTACAAATGTTTAACAAGCTTTAAAGCCAGCAAACAATACAAGCACTGAAAAGTTGATAACAGACTGCATAAAAAGCAATGTCATGGGAATCTACAGACTGCATGCAACTCTTCACATTCTCTACTAACAGACTGTAGAAAAATAAGTCACAGTTTAGACGATAACAATTAATTGTTAAGAAAATAAAACTAACCAAAAATAACTTAATAATTCAAAACTTTTAATGAAAACTTTGATCCTCACAAATGCAGAAGTTAAAACAACCAATGTCAATAGAAAGTAACAACCATAAGATGAAATTAGCACAATATAATACTTGATGAACAAGAAAGAAAGAACTATACTTTGGGGATGCAATGGACTAGTTAAAGCAGTTTGTTTTGGCTACTCTGTTTTGGGGCTTCAACTAATCCAATGCACCCCCATCTTACTGCACTACACAGTTTAATCAACTGCACTGGATGTATACTCACAAAAACATAATTTTAAAACAACATCATGGAAAAAAAATTAAACTGGAGCTGACTTTAATTTTTTTTTTAAAAAATAATTAATTTAAGAGAAATCAACAATATCATAATTCCTCTTCACATCATTTTTCTAAGCTTGCAACATTTTCCAAAACTACCTGACATATAGACCAAGTTTTTACCAATGCACTAATGGTTAACTTGTAATTTTTTTTATATCTTACAAGAGCTTGCAACACCGAAACTAAGGGAAACAAAAAATGATGCAAGAGCTTATGTAACTCAGAAACACCTTCCATCGCTTCAAATACCATTCTAAAGTTCCTAACATTAAATAAGCAAAATAAAAGTGTGTGATCCGAAGCAATGGAGAAGGAATATTGGCTGGAAGTAAAACAAAGTTTTCAGAGTAGCCCTAGTTTTCCATTTCGTGTATAACCAAAATCCCCAAAAATGAAAACCAAAATGCATAAGTTTGCCCATGTTTATCACTGATGAACCCTACATTCAACCACAATATCAAAAGTGGAGAGAGGGAGAGACACAAACAGAGAGAGGAAGCGGAGCGAGAGAGAGAAAGAGTACGACACTCAACCCGGCTCAAGGAAACCAAAAATGGATCATCCCAAATACTAAAAAATTAGAGGAAAATTGTGGGGCTTACCTGGAGGCTCGGCAGAGGCGTCTTAAGCGGCTGTGCGTAGCGGCAACACTTTGCTTAACAAAACCCAAATCGCTGAAACCCTAGACACAGAGACAAACAAAGACAGAGAGCGAGCGAGAGAAAGATATTTAGGGATAGTGTAGGAGAGAGGCGACGGAGAGGGAGAGATAAGTATTCTCACCTGAGACGGCATCGTTGAGCTCATGTGCGGTGGATGATACTCAACTAAGGGAGGAGGAAAATCATGGGAAGAGAAAGGAGAGGAAGGGTATGCTGCCGTGCGTGGCGAAAGGCCGGCGTGTGTAGAAGAAGAAGAAGAAGATTATCCAGCAATTTAGCCGGTTGTGAGAACCCTAGAACCAAAAGAGAGAGCGAGATGGAGAGGGGGGGGGGATACGGGGATCGAAAGAGAGAAAAGGGGGGAGGGATATGGGGATTGAAAGAGAGAAGGGAAAAGGCCAGTTGGTTAATTTGGGTGTTTAGGTTTTTAGTTTAATGTGAACCCTTAGATCATTTTCAAGTCTAATCCAACGGTAATCATTAAATATTAAATTAAAATAATTAAAATAAAAAATTTAAAATATTAATATCATATCATAAAAAATTAATTTTAATTTATAAAAGTAGTTATTTTTTATTATTAAATAAGTGATAAAATTAAAATAATATTTTATAATTATATTATTATTAAAAATTAAAATAAAATGTGTAATAATGTAGAATACTTATTTGTCGTGAGAAGACGTCAATGCAAAAAGTAAATTTAAAGGTTAGTTGTATTTATCACAACTTCAACTCATTGCAAATGGTTGTTTATCCGGATGTGAAGTCGTGGCAAATTGAAAAATGCTTTTTCCACGAATGAAATGTGTCACAATAAGAAGTATTCTTCATGAGCTCATATCATGGGAAAAAAATTCGTAATAAAAAGTGATAAATGTTGTAATAAAAATTAACCTTGTCGCAATAACTTCTTTTCTCGTGGTAAATTATTTTTTTTTACCACTTTTTATTCACAATAAAAAAATCATGGCAACAAGTACGATTTTATAGCCACAAGCATTTTTGGTCCCAATAAATCACTTTTTGCCATGATCGTATATCGCAAAAAAAAATATTGGTGGTAAAAACCCCAATTTCTTATAGTATAATGTGATTTTATGTGAATTTTTAAATTAATTTTATTATTAAAATAATTTTATAATCTAACGTACCATATCCAATCACATTATTTTATAAATTTATTTTTATACAATTTCTTTATAACTAATATATATATATATATAAATTATATGTCAAATTTCTCTTTTTCATAAATAACTAATTGATTTTTTCGTTATAAGTGTAACTAGTCCGATTCAATTTGCTTTAGACATATTTTAGAAACGAATTGACATACACTAATTTTGAGAATAGGAGAACCGATACCAAACCCATTTATCACTGAAACCAAAGCTCAATTTTTCATGTTTCGATCCAGTTCAATCTGCTTTTTCTAGTTTTAATTGTCTTAGGCTTTCATTGATAAGTTATTTATTTATAATTTTCATAATTTTTTAACACTAATTTTAATTGTTAGAATTTAGAATTTATTACGAATAATTACTAATTCATTATTAATGTCTAATTATACTAGTATATATCTAACTTATTAGTGAGATTAACATATTAGTTATAAGTGAGATTAACTAATTAGTATAGTATACTTACTGAGATAAACTTATAATACTACACTTATTTCTATACTAAATTGCTAGTAAGTAGTGTAGTGGTGTTTAGTTTATTTCCATACTATAGTCTCTAATTCCATATTATTATATTAGTATCTAATTAACATATTTATATAGTTGATTATATATGATAGTGATAATATGATGGTTACTGCATATACTAAAACTATTATTTATTTATATTATAATGTAGGTACATTGTTTAATAATAATAAAGACATACTAGTATTAAATTTAACTATAATACTGTAGTCTATATAAGTTAGACTATACACTTACATGGATATATATGATCAAATGTGTAGAAATGTATTTATCAAGAAGAATATATATTATAATTTATTGTGCCATAAAATATATTTATCTTTGATATATATTCATATATATCAAAAGAAAGTTTATATTAATAACTTAATATTAATATTAACGTTTACGATTAAATTTTTTTATAAAATTAAATTGATATATTAATATATCAAGTTTTATGTTAAGACTTATAAGATTTATTTTATTTTATATCAAATGTTATATTAATTTTATTTTATTAGATTATTTTACATGAATAATAAGATTTTAATTAAAATTTTACGTTAGTAATATTAAGGCCCCACTTGGATTCAGAGGTGAGCTGAGCTCACCTCAACTCATCTCAATTCATCTTCATTTTATTATTATATTTTTATAATTTTTTATATAAAATACAAATTCCTATACACCTTTTTCAATTCCCAATACACCTTTTTCAATTTCCAATACACCTTTTTCAATTCCCAATATACCTTTTTCAAATCCCAAAATAATAATAATATTAAAAAATAAATTAAACTCATCTCAACTCATGTCAACTCATCTCATCTCTGAATCCAAGCGGGGCCTAAATATTATATTAATTTTATTTTTTACACCCGTAAATATTACGTCGAGCTGGAAATGCATGATCAGTAAAATGGTTTTACTTTTGGGGTTCGTATACTGACAAACAAGGGACAAACAACAGCAAATTAACTCAGCCTGCTTAGGAAAAAAAGACTGTAATTATTACTATTAAATCATTAATTAGTCACATGGATTTGCTCTCTCAAATTTACTACTAGCATAAATTAATGTAAATTCTTATATTTTTTAAAAATTCTTAAAAAGTAAAAGTTATATTAAAACTCACTTTCTTAATTATTAAAAAAATTTAAATTTAAATATTGGACAGTAATTTTGAAAGAATAAATTTATGGAGGTAAGAATGTTTTTTAAAAGGCAGAAAAGGAAAGAAGGAAATTTTAATTTAGCCAGCCGGTCACCTAAATTTTTTAATGAAATAAGATAAGTTGAATTGAATTTATTTTTTAAAATTATTATTATTATTTTAAGATTTGAAAAAATTAATTTAAAATTTTAAAAATTATATTAAAATTTAAAAATATTATATTAAAATTATATTTTATATAAAAATATAAAAAAATATAATAATAAATTAAAACTAACTAATTTCATCTTTAAATACAAACGAAATCTCTGTTTAAATTCAAAGGATGTTGAATTTATGGTGATGGAATCAGCATTCTTGAGACCAACAATCTCAGTTGCCAACTTCAAAAAGAATACATAAAATAACATCAGCACAGCTCTGCACAAGAGGACGACCGTTCCCATAAAACATGTCTTTTTCATTGTTTTTTTAGTTCTCCACGTCTTCGCTCAAGGGTAAATAAAAACCAATATATTAAATATAATAAATAGTGCTTGACGTCTTGATCCTTGCCATGTATAGAGATCAGAGAGGGAGAGGAAACAGGTATTCACACGATGATTGAGCGCACGTGTGGTAGGTCATCCACGTGCACCTGTTTCTATTCACAGAAATTGATTGATTTGTCTCTTTGTTTCTCTCTCTTCTCTCACCCTGCGATATTTCTTTAGATAAACTTATTATGTTTATTTTATTTGTTATTTTTTTTAAAAATTTATATATTTTAATTTTTTATTTAATTATGAAAAAATTAATTATTAGTATATTAATTATTTGATATTTTTTAAAAATATTTTAAAATAATAAAAAAAATATGATAAAAAAATAGAAAGAAAAATTATTTTTTTCTTTTCATATTTTTTTAATGTATTTAAATATTTAAAAAAAAACTAATATATTAATAATCATTTCTTTAATTATTAAGTACAAAAAATTAAAATGTAAGAGATGTAAAAAGAAAAAAAAGCATGAAACAGAATGAGTATAATAACATTATCCTGTTTCTTTTGCCCCTGTTTCTCTCCTTCGCTTTCACTACTGCACAGTTGTTACTAATGGTAAATAGTGATGACCCTTATAGTTGTAAATTGTCAGCAGGGTAAACTAGAGAGTGGTCATGCATCAGGCCATCAGTAGTAGGACCGCTCATGCACATTAACTAACCATGCATGCATTTAACAGTGTCATTTCGTTGTCTTTCACTTTCAATAATTTGGAGGACCGACGTGGTGAGCATGGCCCCCCTTTGCATGCATTAACCGTGTCATTTCAATGTCTTTTTTTGCTATCTTTAACTTTTGGTACAGGGATCCTGGATCTCAAAACGATTACTACAAATATATATATATATATATATATTTATAATTAATTAATTATAATTAAAAGGTTGATTTTCATTATAAATAATTTATTTTTATTACAAATAATTATTTTGATGTTAATTAATTAGTTATATATATCTATTTTTTTAGTGGATGGATGTGTTTTGATCATAATATTATTATGTTACACTATAATCTTATAGGTAATTGCACATTTACTTAAAAATGAGTTATTATCCTTCATCTATGAACAATATTTTAAAAAAAAAGTGGGAAAGAAACGTGTACTTTATCCCCCAATTATATATAGGTTATATAGCCAGCGATTTGGATATAAAAAAATTTTAAAAAAAGTCAGGAGGTTTTTGTAATTTCCTGTTGTACGTACTCTGAAAAATTGTTATGTTTCTATATTTCTTGTAGTTGCTTCACCAAAAAGAGTTCATTTTACTGGTTTTCTATCTCGTTAAGAAAATAACAATATCTCGATCCCCTTTGATCTTTTTCATTTTTTTCCTGGTTTTAGTATATTGTTATTTAGACTGTGAAGCATGTATACTTCTTCTTATTTACTAGCTAGTATCTCGAGTATCTGAGCTATAACTCTATTAATAAAAGGGAATTTTTAAAGCAGTGCAACAACCTCCTAGTTATATATATGCTTTTGGTATAGCTTGATGAGTTTTATCCATATCTATATAGGACTAAACCAAATAGCAAAAACTGCTTTAGAAGATATATTGTTAGACATTGGACCATCAAAATATAAGATTATTTTAATGGAATTTAAAGGAATATCATAAAAAAGAAAATTTAATTACTAGTTAGAATTTAGAAAGACAAGTACTCTAAGTTGTTAAGGTCTAAAGGAAAAAACAGAGAAACTTTTACAACAATGCAACAATCCATTTGTTTTGGGAAATAACTATTGTTTATAAATCCACATATTTTGAACTCTATTTATTTTTTTTGTACTTTGATTAAAACAAGTTAGATCAAGTAAAATGTAAACCGCATGTTTTTAGAACTCTTACCACAATCAACAACAACGGAGTGAGAAAATGTTGATGGAGGAGGCAATACCCAAAACCAATCTCGAAGAGGAAGAATTCTCTAGCCCCAACTGCCAAACACTCTTTGTGATTATGAATGGGAACACATGCTGCAAATATATAAATTGTCGTTTCAAAAAGAAAAATTGAGATATTGTCAGCGTTTACATTAAATATTCGAAGAATCAAACCCATTCTGAACACGGGAAGAAAAATAGGTGGAGGCGGTGGGGTGGTGGCAGTTCATGGTAGAGCAGGTGAGAATGTGGGTTTTCATGCGATCGCAACGGTGGAAAGTTCTTTGAGCATTGAGTGGGGCAAAAAATCAAAAGGTTGGGGGGGAACTAATTTGCGCGTCTCATTAAAACACTTATTGCGGCAAACATATATCGTTGCTAAAATTAGTATGTTCGTATGTAATAATCAAAAATGTTATTACTACGAAATAAATTGCTGTAATAAGGGAAAAAAAGTTTGCAGCAATTTATTTCACCATAATATTCACTACACTCTATGCCAAAAGTGACAGCCTCAAATATATATGAAAGATAAGTGGTGAATTGAGAATCGCTAGATATATGAAGTTTAAGTGGTGAATTGAGAATCGCTAGATATATGAAGTTTACATAGCGAATTATTTTGTGGCAGATTGAAAATCGCTGGGAAAAGCAATTTGTTTTATAGTGACACACAAATCCATTTTGATTTGTTCATAACCTTGCATGCATTCATTAATCACGACATCTTCAATTTTTCATGGACTTTCACTTTCACTGTGGAGGAGTGACACGGATGACTTACCAATATTTTGATCGTTGAAAGTTTTCATAAAAATAAATTTATGGATGATATAGTTTGATGTAGTATATTAAATTATAAAGTTATTGTTATTATAAATTAATATGTTATATGAAATTTTCTTAATTTATAAATTTACTTTTATAAAATTTCTTTATAATTAATAACTATAACTCTTCTCCATCTCATAATACCTACGCACTTACATATATATCAAACTAGGGCATGCATAACAAGTTCATTTGCATGCAGGTCCTTCTCACACCCCCCACAAGCTTGGGAGATTGGATGCCCATTTCGTTTTTGGAGCAAGCTCAACGCGGATATGGATTTAGAAAGATGCTCTAGGCAGTCACCTAATGCAAATGCGGGACAGTCGTCTTAACAGTCTGGCATATTATAGTTAGTTTGGGAAATTTTAAAATTAATCTTCGGATTGTTTGATTTTTTTATTATATATAAATAATAGGAAATAGCTTTCAAAACCGGAATTTTTATAAAATAGATAATCAAAACTAATCAAAAAATAGATAGCTTTCAAAGCCTTATGCTTATTGGGTAGCTAGCTAATACTCATGTAGCGAGGTTATTTGAGCGAAGATGATAACTAGGCATTTTTGTTCACTATTAATAGACTTTATTTTTTTAAGCAAGTAATATCATTAAATTAGAAAAATGATACATGAGGAGTGATAACCCGGATTTTTAGATATCTGCTTAATTTTCATATGTGGAATGATTATGTTTCTCCAAAACTATTTTTAGGAATTTTTGGGATATATGTATAGGATTTTTATATTGAAAAGTTAGGAGTAGGGTTGGGTACAAATGTGGCTTGTTTTAAGTTGAAAAAAGTGCCTAACCCGAGATCTCGCTCGACTCCCGTTTGATTTCTGGCTCGAGCGAGATATAGGGACAGACTTAACGTCTTTTGGTAGAACGGTCATAACTTGCTTGTTTGATATTGGATTTGAGTGATTCAAGAGGCTATGGAAAACTAAGAGAAATATATACAATTTTTATGTTTTGAGGTTTAAGAGATATGGATTTAATCAAATAAGAAATAGAGATTGAAATACCAGATCTGAATTGGAGATAGATAAGCATTGACTTTGAAGTTGACTAAAAAAATTATTTTCTCAATTATTTTCTCAATTATTCTAAGATCTGGACAAGTGTGTAGATATATGGAAAATGAGAAGATTTTATTTAGTAAATTTCGTGTGAAATAAGAGGAATCATCTATTCACTACTTGGTGTACCCGGATTGGTGTTATCGGGCTCATCTATCGAGTTTTATTAGAAAAATCATAACTTAGTTATATGAACTCCAAATGAAGTGATTCCAGTTCCTATGGAACCTTAAAACATAGATATAGAACTTGAATGATTGGAGGTTTTATATAATCAAAGTGTATTAATGGATTACTTGGGATGAAATGGGACTGATCGGTTTCAAGTGCAAACTGGAGCCCGAAAATAAATCACTCCACCACCTCACTTTAGATGTTCGAATTTGATTGGTTTTTCTCATTTTTATCTGCTAGATACACGTATAAAAGCATGTGTCAAGTGGAGGAAGAACTTCTAGAAGAATAATTAGTTTAAAACCAAGCAAAAGTGAAGAACTAATCTGATTAGCCAAAACAGCCAACTACTCCCCTTGTTTCCAATCAATTGGTAACCAAACCTTGGGAATTAGGTGATAAGATATTTTCCAGCCACTCTAAGGGTACTAAGGAAGTCTTGGACGTGTGGACAAATGTGAAGAAGAGGTTCTAGAAGCTTTGGGGGTGCAAGGAAAGGCCAATAGCCTATTAAGCATATCTTAGATATTTTAGACTTTTTGGAGTTTACTTTTATACCTATATTTAGTAATTATTTGGGGCCATTGATCTAAGATGATTTTAGATAAGGAAGAAACATAGCCATGGGATGAAAATCCTTAGAGATCATGAGAGATATGGAGGATCATTAGATTAGGCCAAGGATGGACAACATGTCATACCCATACACGGTTGGATCTAACTAATTTATCTTGATTGGTTTTCCTTCCTTCTTCTCAAACCATCAATCCCTCTATATATATATAACCATCTTCAGTCCATAAGGGACCTTTTGGGAGAAGAAACTCACGCCCACTTGGAGAGAAAGCCAAAGAAGAAGTCTATCTTAACCCTTGAACCTCCAAACATCACCTAAGTGAGCTAAGTGAGTGCTTTGAGGAGAAATATTGCAAGAACTAGTTGGATCATTCAACCAAGCTTTGGAGAAACTTGTAAGTATACAATTTAACTTAATCTTGGCATAGAATAAGTAGATTGTTAATGGAATTAAGTTTGTTGTTAGTTGGAGTTTAAACTAGGCTTATATGATGGGTTTGGAATCTATGGTGTTTTGGATATGATTTTGTGATGGTAAAATGTTAGGAAAATTATAAGGACATAGATTTATGTTTCAATAAGTAAAAATAATGTTTATGTGAAAAGATTGCTTGGTTTAGATTGAAAAACCCCATGAGCCGTGATCTCGCTCGACTGTCGCTTGATACCCCACTCGAGTGAGTTCCAACCCATGACTTCGCTTGACTTTCGCTCGACATCCCGCTCGAGCGAGATGCCCTGTTTTGCTTAAATTCAGGGTTTTTCCTGGAATAAAATTAGTGTCTCAGATGAAATGAGTTCTAGGTAGAAAAAACTCATAAGAATAAGGAAAGACATAGTGGTATGACCCAACTACGGGTAATAATAGTGGTATGACCCAACTACGGGTAATATTAGTAGTATGGCCCAACCACGGGTAACAATAGCGACATGGCCTGACCACGGGTAATAATAGTGATATTAGTAAAGACTTGTAAGAACAAGAGTTCTAAGAGAAGAATGAAAAGCATATGCATGTATGAATATGTTAGTCACGTCATGACGGGGACGGTGATATGTAACTCCCGTATGACTGACGTGCCGACAGGGACGGCGATACATAACGCCTGTCGTAAGAATAAGAATTATGTCACTACGGGGATGGCGATACGTAACGCCCGTAGGATTGACATGGCTAGTGGGGACGGCGATACGTAACGCCCGCTATGATAAGAATGCTTACGTCATCACGGGGACGGCGATACGTAACGCCCGGATGACTGGTAAGTTGACGGGGATGCCTGTCATATATGTTAAGTATGTTCTGTGTCATTACGGGGACGGCGATATGTAACGCCCGTAATATTGACACGAGACTCATCATTACGGGGACGACGATACGTAACGCCCAGATAATTGATGAGTTATATGTGATGGGGATGGCGATACGTAACGCCCATCAAAGATAAGAGATAAGTAAGACCCGACAGGGACGGCGATACGTAACGCTTGTCGAAGTTATATAATAAGTAAGACCGTATAGGAGCAGTAATACGTAACGACTGTTGAGGTTATGTAATAAGTAGATCCCGATGGGGACGGCGATACGTAAAGCCCATCAAGGATAAGTAATAAGGGAAATCTATAAGGTTAAGAAGTATAAGTATAGGTATAAGTATTAAGTATATGATGATGGGTCTAGCTAAGATCTAAGTTTGTATGGGAAGACGGGTGATTGATTTGTATAAGTCCCATAAAGCATTTTTATAAGTGATATGTTGGTGGGTATGGCTATGTATGATGATGGTTGTTGTTATCTGTGCCTTATTTCGTTAACTGTGTACTTACTGAGATTTCTTGTAAATCTCACTCTTTTATGTTTTATCTATCATTCCTTATAGAATGATAGATGTTGTTGCAGGAATAGATAAATTGCATTGAGACCCGATCAATACTGGAGATTCTGAGATACCCTGAGGGTTCTATAGAATGCTCCTCTCCGGTTGAGATGATCCCATGTTCGTGATCAAGTAAAGAAGTAAGAGTACTGGATGATGGTGAAATATGAGATTATGTTTTGAGAAAACTAACTGGGTTATGTAAGAGTTAATACAGTATTTTTTTATGTAAATACGATGTTATGAGAAGTGTAATTTTAGTATGCCATGTGATCTATTGATGCGAGAGTTAGATCTCTTTGCATATATTGGGAATTTACCTCTTCCAGCTGCGATCGGCGTTGCATTTAATTAGTAAGTTTAGATGCATGCATGCTACTTTTTATATTTACGTAGGATAAATAGCCTTGTGTTACTTGTCCGGATGCGTCGATTTACGTTGTAATCGATGTGAAAAATTGGGGCGTCACATAGGGTTACTTGACAATTACCCCAAAACAATAAACAACAGTGCAAAAGAGATGGAAAAAAAAGTGACTTTATTTGGGATCAATTTGTTTATCCCTATCCAAATTTACCAAAGGACGCCATGTTATAAAAAGATGAATAAAAGGTGTTCGTTGAAAAACGAACAAAAGGACCACTGTTGGTAAGAGTGTAAATAGTCCGATCCGGTCCAGAAAAGCTATGAACTAGTTCCATTCAATCCAAAGGTTTTCTCACCTTGGATTGGACCGAACTCCTATTCAGTCCATACAGGTCCAGTCCAATTCGGTTCAGATTCGGTCTAGAAGCACATAATATGATTTAATAAGCTAAATTTAGCCCAAAATTCTACAATAATCAAATATATTTTTTGGCCCAAATTCAATTATTTTAATTCAACTTACGTATTTATCACATATTTAAACTAAAAAAAAAATTAAAAAAACTTCCTCTTGAAAAATGGTAAAAAAAAAATAAATAAATAAAAAAGTAAATAAAATAAATCAATCCTTAAATAGAGGAGTTCTACAATAAATTCTAAATTTTCAAAAGTCCAAATAAAATAAAAAATAAATTAAATAATAATAATAATAATAATAATAATAATAATAAACTTATTACTTATAAGTTATTTATTTATTAGTAATTACTAATAGTCTATGGCTCTATATAAATATGCTATAATTTATATTTTTATAATACAACTATTATAATATATTAATATTGTAAGGGCATATATTATATATTAATATGTTATACTCATCTCTTAATAAATATTAATATTATATATTATTACTTATACGATATATTATATATAATATATATATTTTTAATTATGTTATTCGGTCCAGTTTAGTCTGGCCCGGTTCTGTCTGAAAGGAGAAATCCCTTGGACAAGACCCAAACCAAAAGAGTTCGGTCTATAAAAAATTGTACCAAACCAAACCGTATCACACATAAGTCCAATCCGGTCTGGGACAATCGGTTTGGTATAGTCATCGGTCCGAACCAAAATTCTTATACCCCTATCTGCTGGAAGTAACGAGGATGGCGAATACACTGTTGCTCGGTGTCTAAAGCAAATTGATAGAAAAGTTCACAATCCCTCTTTCAAAATTACAGATTTGGGAAAACAATAAAAAGGATAATTAGCAATCAAATTTGACAGGTCGATTAGATCCAGATGATATGGCGCCTCCGAAGTCGATAAAGATGCCTGTGGCATCCCAAACTCCAGATCACGAGATCACGATTGCATATGTTGCCAACGCACCAAGCAGAATGGGGGTCCCTCTCTGCGAGTGTGTCGATCGACGCCTGGAGAGGCTATTGAGGTTGCGTGTGGTGGTCAAAGGTAGCCAAAACATAGTAGATCAGAGGTGACCAGTGCTATGGTGAAAAAACAGAAAAAATGATCGGAAAAGTAGACATAAAACAAAGAAAAATGACAGAAAAGTAAACAGGAAGGAAGTGGAGAAGGTGGTTGGAGCCAAAACTCTAACCCAGCCCTACCCATGGACAAGGAAGAAATCAGGAGGTTAGCCGTTGAAAATTGTTAGGTTTAAAAAGAAAATATTGCTGGGTTGTTTTTAATGGAAGAAATCAAACAACTTATTGTTAATGGACTTAACATCTACATTTAGATATTGAAATGAGTTGAGTTGAATTGTAAACAGTAATATTTTGCAAGTCTCATTGAAATGGGGTTAGCTTTTTTAAATTGTGATGTGTTTATATAGCTTTTTAAATTGAAATCATATATGAAGTAAGTTGAGATGACTTTAATTTTTCTATGAAAAATTAGAAAAGTTAGAAAAGTATTGAGTCATATTAACGATTAGTTTGAAATAAGTTGATTTTTGTTCAAAAAGCAAACACAACCTTAACATGTGATCTTATGATCCAAACCAGCTAATTACCTCTTGAAGTTGTTGTGACATCCTGGACTTTTGTGAAAAAACTAATTATCCATGATAGGATTGGATGAGTAATTCTTTTACTTATTTTAAGGTATTTAGAGCTTCAAAAAAAAATGGAGAAGAGAGAAAGTCTTTTTAAAGAAAACCCTAAGTTTGGTAAATTTGGATCCTTTTATCTTGTTTAAAGTGTAATGGAATTTGGCCCAAGAGTTGGAACAAGACCCAAAAAAGAGTCAAGAGGCCGGTCATGCTATGGTGTAGGCACCTAGGGACTTTTAATATTCTTTTGGACAAATGACAAGATAAGAGACAAGAGCTTTTGCCCTTCCAAGAAAGCTTCTATATGGGGAATACTAAAAGTTAGATTTTGTGAGGATTGAGGCCATGCTAGATGTGTAGAGAGAAGTGGAGTGGGGAGTTAGAAATGTCACATTGGAAATGATAAGTCACCCACACCCATCTCATGCCAAGTGGCAAGCTTAGATGCTAAGGTTTTGTGAGATACCCAAAGAGCCATTCTTAGATTTTTGTTCTAGCTTTAAGTTGAGGACTAAAATGGAAAATTTGAGGAAATTGAGTTTCGGATCTGGAGAGACTGAGAGAAGAGCCGAAATTGCCTTTTGAAAGTCCCATGCAAATCTCATCATTTTGGAAAGAATGAGAAGATTCTACTACCCTTATAGAAGGTTCTATATAAGGGCTTGTTGAAAATTTTGGAGTTTTTCCCCTACTATTTTGTCTCCTCACTTTCCTAGAGAGTCTCGGCTAGAGTATTCCCCTTTTTGCTCTCACTTTTTCCTTATTTTCTCGCTAGTCAAACACTCTTATTTGTGATCCTCTAGATTGTTTTTAGATGCGAATCTTTTAAAAACATCTTCTACAAGAGAGCTTCATTATGTCTGGCCCCATGAGGATGTACGTAAGCATCATGTGACCCTATTTTTGAAATACCATGCACGATTTTGAAAGGTTTATTCCCTCTAAAGTTTCGGCCCTAATAGTTTTTCATACACACATACATTTTCACGTAAAAACTAGGGTTCTAGTTATCCTTACAATGAAACCCTAGATTTTATTAAGTTTTCAAATAAGGAAAAATCAAGTTTTTATAGATTAAACTGTGTTTTAGAGCATAGAACAAAAACTAGGATTTATCTCTTGGAAGAGATTCGGTTCTAGAGTCTTTTCGAAGAAAAATAATGATTTTCTTGAAAACCGAATACCCTTTCTTTTCTAAGTTTCAAATTTAGGATTTCTTAAATTTAAATCTTAATTTTTCTCCTTGATTTTTTTTCATATTTTTTGTTTATATTTCTTGGATACTTTTGCAAGTATGATGTTAACTTAGAATTGATATTATTTATATAATGTGTGAATTTTTTTGCTATTTTGCTGATCTATTTGTTTGCTTGGTTATTTTCTATATTCTCTCAAGGATATGCAAAGGTTTTATCTAAGGATGTATTGATGGATTAATGTTGATTATTTGAAGAATTATTGAGAGGTGTGATCTATAGAAATTTGACTTATGTGATTGGGTGGAAAAAATAATGATTTTTGGATAAAAAAATGAGCATTTATTGGGACTTATAGGTTCGTTCATAAATAATATTGGGGTGAAAGCTAAGCTTTTGATTCATGAATGGAAGTATGATCCTTTTACTAAATTACTTCGGTGATTCATGAATTTAAATTCATTAATTTTCCTAGTATATGTTTTGAATACATGTATATTTAATGGTTTGAGATTGAATCATGATAGTTTGAGGAAAGAAGCAAAGTAATGGAGCACCTTAGGGTTTGACTATGGCATTTTGATTATGCTTTGGATATTTTTATATGGATGCATGAGTTGGAATGAAGGGGTGTGAGAAGCTAAGCCATTTTGAAGCTTGAAGGGTGGCCAAGCTACTTGTTAAATTTCTACTGTTAATTGATTATGTTTCCACGAAATGAAATATGTATGCATGTTCTATTGCTATCAAGCTATGATTCAAATACGCATGCTTCATATGTTCATGATTACATGATTACATGCTTGCATAAATAAGTCAAAGGTTGCATATAAATTTATGTCACATATTTTCATGTATTTGGGTCAATGATTTCAAAAGAAAAGATTATAGTGTTTTATAAGAATCTCAAAGGTTAGGATGAGAAAATTCCCTAATGGAACTCCCTATCCACTAAGGAGTGACTAAAGTCAAGTGAAACTCCTATGTTGACGAAATACAGTTGACATACCTTGAATGACTTCTATAGAAGGATTCTGGAGTGAAGTCACAGTTAAACCTAATGGGTGCTAAGGACAGGGAAGGCAAAATAAGTGAACTATAGTATAAGAATATGAACATGATGTAGTTACATCAACTAAAGGAGTCGTAGTGTGATGTGGTAACTAGCGAAAAATACACGATGCATAGAGGAGCCGTGAAGTATTCATACAAGTATATAAAATTCATGACAAGAATAAGGCTACGAACTTATAAATGATATGAATCATATGAACAATATGAATGTTATGAAAAGATAAGAATGATATGAATGTCATGAAAGATATGAAATGTTATGAGCACGTGTTAAAGAAAAGTCAAAGAAGAATGAAGGTCTTTTACATAAAAGTGTATGATGCGTAAGTCAAGTCATAAATCTCACGATTCATATTTCATATATTTTTTTGTATTTTCCTTTATATACATGTGATATCTATGCTATGTTATCTGTGTTCTTAATGAAAATTTTCAAAATCTTACTCTAGTAGTTTCCACTACCATTCCTTTCTTGAGATGATAGAAGTGAATGTATGTATAGATAGAGAAGTGCAAGAGGCCGCCTTCCAATAAGACTTAGGAGATCCCAAAGAGCTCTGAGAGCCCCTCGGAGTGCTCTGTATTTGATAGGTTTGAGGAAGAGGTAGACTAGTTTTTATATGATAGGCTGTAGGAGATTGTTAGGTAGAACCAGCCCTTACGCTTGAGGTTCCAAAATCGTAAAGTTGTTGTATAGTTTTGCACTTGAATGGTTCTTTGGCCCATGATGATGTTTATGCCTCACCAACATGGCCATATTGTCTACAGGCTCAATTTAAGTTTGGTCATCTTGCTTTTGAGTGATCGGGTAAAAGATGTGAAGATCGAACCCCCCTTATGAAGGAAGAAGGTTCAATTTCTTTTAAAATATCAAACAATGTTTTGGTTTAAGTATTAAGTGTTTTGAATATGACTTCTCGCATTTTGCAAATTTAAGGTTTTATAAACTATTTATTTTGAGCTGCAATTGCTTCATAAAGGTTTTGGAATAGTTGCACTAGTGATTACCATGTAATAATTGACATCATCTTATTATTTTGCCTATCTAGTTAGAAAAGAATTTTTTGCTACAATATTTATTACACATTACTAGTAAATTAGGTGCATGCATTTTAACTTGTTATGAACGATGAGCATGTATCCTTGTGTTACGTGTCTCTGACACTTCAAGTTTACATTAAATCCCAAGCGTGGACTGGGAGCATCGACAGTTGCGTTCTTCAATATCAATCTATTGCTAGCCCTTAATTAATTGATATAACATCTACTTCTTATACCCACAAAGATGTATAGATTTTTTTTAAGTAAAAAGTCAGGGCCACATATTCAGTAATAGCCTCTATTTAAATTTTATCAATAAGTTATCACTTATGGTAGAAGAATACCGTGATAAGAAGCAAAACATTTGAGAGTTTACAAAAAGAAAGGAAGAAAAAACAAAACCTCCCAAACTCAAACTACCAAAAAAACAAAACAGACACAAATCTAAACAAGCCTGAGACAAGAACCAAAACATTTAAACATGCCTAATAAAAGAAAAACAAAAAGGAACAAACCTGCAAAAGTGAGATAAAAAGCCAGGAAAAACTGAAGATGCTGTTGAAGGCTGAAGAAACCATTTGACCCCTCATTGAATAATATTTTCGAAAAAAATCACAATCCCGTCTCAGCCAAATTAATTTCAAATGTAAGTCAACCCCAATTTTTCTAAACTAACAAGACCTCTAATATCACGAGGAAGACGTTGAGCATCTGAATAAATCATATCCACATCTTGCGGGCCAATTATCACTAAATAATTCGCCACTGAATTCCCTTCTCTGAAGTAGTGATTACAAGCAAAGTCAATTTTTGGTAATCTGACACAAATCAAATCCCAAGCTGACTTAGCAGATAATTCCCCATGCTTATCAGGGGTCCAAATCAACACATCCTCTAAATTTTACACCTTACGAAGAGTTAACAGAACCTCATTGGCCAGTTGAGTCCCAATGAGTTTCTGAAGTTTATCAACATTCCAACTATTCTGAACCACCAAGTCCTTAATTCAGATATTAGGCTCCGGTACGTGCTCCACCCTTGTGTACAAAGGGCCAACATCCATAAATTTATCGTGCCAAAGAGAAACCTTTTCTTCACTCACTTTCCACTAGGAATTTTGTATCAACATCGTGATACCTTTCAATAAATTATTCCAAAAATGGGAACCAGACTGTCCCTCCTTAGACAAGTTAATATGATTGTTTCTCACATATTTAGCATGGAAAAATTTAGTTCAGAGAGAATCCTGAGTCAAAAGCTGCTAACCAAACTTAAGGAACAAAGCCTGTTGAACCTCTCCGAGGTCCTTGATACCTATACCCCCATCTTCTACTGGAGCACTGATTTTCTTTCAAACCTTCCATTTTCTTTTCCTTTTCCCATCCTCTTCAACCTAAAAGAAAAGTAGCAAACATGCTATTCAATTTCCTCTTCACTATCTTCGGCATTTGAACCACTGAAAGAAGGTGCAAAGACATGCTAAGTTAGGACATGGCACAAAAGGATCAATCGACCACTTTGAGATAACAATCTATTTTTCCAACCCGCCAATTTCTTTGCAACTTTCTCTACAAGAGGATCAAAATGAGTGATCCTAAGCCTCCCATCAACAATAGGAGCCCCTTAGTAGGTGAAAAGCAACTAACCCTGCATAAAACCAGTTTCAGCCAATATTTCTTTGGAGCAACTAAGTGGAAACCACTTAGACCAGAAAGCAGCAGACTTATCATAATTAATTCTTTGACCCACCCAATCCTTAGAAGTATAGAAGATCTCCATCAAGGACCTGACATTACATTTAGAAGCATTTTCTAACACCACAATATCATTTGCGTATAGGAGGTAAGGTATCATCGGAGCACTGGATGACAAACAAAACATTTAATCTTCCCCTCCCTCACCTTATTAGAAATAATGTGAGATAAGAATTCCTAAGTCAAAATGAAGAGGTAGGGGGACAAATGATCGCCTTGACGTACAGATTTAAAGAAACCTTTGTATGTACCATTCATTATGATAGAAAATCACAGGGTGGAAACACAATTCCATATAAGGTTGTAAAAGGACTCTGGAATACCAAAAGCTCAAAGCAAAAGCATCAAAAACCTCCAATCCACCCTTTCATGAGCCCTGTTCATATAAATTTTTATGAACAAATTCCCCCCTCTAACTTTCTTGTGCACCATTTTAATATTTTTTTTGAGTCAAAGAAGTATTTTGAAATATACTAATCCCCTCTTTACAAAGGCACCTTGTTCAAGAGAAATAATTTTACTTGTGACGCCCCCAAATTTTCCTTAAAATAAATGCGGGAATCGAGGCGTTGGGATGCTGACAACATGAGTCAGGCACCCCCAATGTCAAGTGCTAAATGTGTGAACACGTGACATACATAAATAGCATCAGCGGATATTTGAGGTCAATAATTAAGTACCAGAAATTTTAGAAATATTCTACAAACTAATTTAATACAAATTCTCCAACGAGAAATTTAATACAGTCATCCTAAATACAAATTAAACGAATGCATATTTATAAAAAAGAGAAAATAATTTCTCAATATAGCTATTTATAATAACAGTACATCAACGGTGGAGCCGTCTCCTCAGGTTCAACCTCTTCAAAATCTACATCCAAAAAACTACGACGCCAGAAAAGACATCGTAGGTGAATATAACTTAAACAAACCAAAAGACAGAAATACATTCATGCAACAACACTACACATGATCAGGACACCGTATGCATGTAACTTAAAATCATCATTCTCAAAATTAATAAAATAACTACACACGCCAAAATTCCAATTTGGCCTAACTGAAACTTCTGTAAAATCACCCATCATTTTTCTAGAAAATGATGGCTATAAATCCATTAAAACTACAACCATTTTTCCAGAAAATGGTTAACATAAAACCAATAATTAAAACCCGTCACTTTCCTAGAAAATGACCTAAACATCCGTTTTATTAACTGTATGCACCATGATTTCCCCTAGGGACCATCCGCACACCCTGGTTTTCATCATCACACCGAAAGTAACGACCACGCATGTGACTTCAGAACGGGTGATGCCTAACTAACCGTGCCCAGCACGTACCATGACCAGGCATCCCCTAGCTCCCGCCAGCAAAAAAGCCACAGAGTTGGCATGAGAGCGTTACCATCCCGTCTGATCCCGTCGTCGCCCGGCGACGACCAAGGGGACATCACTCAGTATATTCCGCTCCCAAGTGACCAGAGGAGCTCTATCGGGATAATGCCCCATCCTGGTTTGGGGTCGTGATACACACGCACCGGAAACCATAAACACAATGAAAACCCAGTTTTCATTTCCAACACATGAATATGCGTGTAAATATACAATGCATATGACCATGCACCAAATAACCAATAACTAATAAATTCCAACAATAACTAACTACAATATTTGTTGATGCCAAAAATATATTTAAATCTTAAAATTTATTTGGAAAATACTTACAGCGGGTAAAAGCGTAAATCCTCGAACAGACACCACTTCGCAGCGCTCGTAGCGGTCACTTGTACTTTAGGATAGAGTACTTGGTTTGACACCAAAATTTAGGGAGATACTCTTTGGAAGGTGATGAATCTCATGGAGGTGGTGGTGTGGCGGCACAACCACCGGAAGGTGGCGGATCGGGCTCCAAAAGGGTGGAAACCCATTTTCGAGTTTGGAGTTGCACCGAGAAGGTGAAGCCGCAGTTGGAGAAATTGAGTTAGGGGGTTGACCGGCTGGGCAAGGGGAGTGGTTTGGTGGTGGAGGTGAGATGCATGGCGGTCGGACGGCGGCTCAACGAAGATGGATTTGTTTAAGGACTCATTTCGGGTGGAGGGGTAAACGGCGGAGATGGGTGGCTTTGAGCGGTGGGTTATGCTTGCCAGAGGTTGGAGAGGTTGCTGATAGGTCGCCGGTGTCAAGGGGTGGCCGGCGGTGGCTAGAAAATGCAAGAGAATCTAATAATTCATTTTCGGGTAGGGGGCTGTGCAGGGTAGTGGGGTGGTCGGAGATGATACCACCGGTGCCGGTGGACTCGCCAGCGTGTGGGGAAGGCTGTGGGCTGGGTGGTGTCGCTGGTGGGTGGCTGACGGCGACCTTAGGTGGAGATGAAAGAACTGGCGGGAGAGAGGAGAGAACAGGGGCTCGTGGGTTTGGGCCGAATTCGTGAGGAAGAAAAGTAAAGAAAAGGAAGAAAAAGAAGAAAAAGAAAAGAAAAGAAAAGGAAAAAGAGAAAAAAAAAAAAAGACTAACTAAAAAAAAGAACACAATAATTTAAATAAAAGCCGACTTGAATTACTACAATTTAATATCAATAAAATAAAATATTTAAAACCAAACAATAAACCAATTTAATTTAAAGAACGATTTAAATATAAAATACTAATTAATATTAAGAAAGCACGTCAAATAAAATTACATAATAAAATAAAGGAATTTAATTCTAATTATTAAAATAATTACCTCACATTAAAATTAATAAGAAAAGCAACGCAACTCAACATTTAATTATAAAAATAACATAAAACTAACACTTACTAACGAATAGCTTAAATAAATATTTTAAATAAATAAAATAAAATCAATAATATTATTAAAATAAATTAAAATAATTAATATCAAAAATAAAATAACATGTAAAAATATACGTAAATCTAAAATTTCACATTGCTAAGGACTGAAGTCAATCGATTGACCAGCAATTTTGCAAACACTTTATAAATCAGACTACAGAGGCTTATCATTCGAAAAAGTTGTGGGATTAGGTACCTTCGAAATAAGCACAACGAATGAAGAAGAGTACGAACGAGGCAAAATGATACCTTGGAAAAACTCCATCGCCGCCACCATGATGCAAGCTAAATTAACACACTTTCATTGATCTCCATGAAAAGATACTCTTGCTTTCACATAACCAATTTAGAGCTTGTAAAAGGAGATCATTCACGTACGTTCATGCACGTATATGGCTGAACCGTATAGATATTTAAGTACTGGCCATGGAGATGAAAATACTAACACCAATATTGATCAATATTGGACCTGATAAGGGAAAATGTTATCGCTCAAAGTTACTCGAGTGTTTTAATTCTTTTAATTTTACTTTATTATTATTTAGTGATTAAAGAACTGACTATTAGTAAAATAGTATATTTTTTAAAAATATTTCTCAATGACTAAAGAAGTTAAAAAAATACTTGGAAGATGATAAAAAAGAATAAGTAGTATAAATTTGTGCTAGTGATAATCCCCTTTATTGGATTTTAACCGATGACTTACACTGGGCGGCCTGCTAGCTAGCACCACCCTATTGATAAGTAAATGCTACTTATTAAACCCCCTCCCCCCAAAGTTACCAATTAAGAAATATATTTTAATTTTTTTATTTAGTGATTAAAAAGTAACTATTAGTAAAATTTTATTTTCTTGGATGCTATGAGTTGATTAAGGAAGCAAAATAACATGACCCTCTCTTCTCCCTCACTCAAACTCTAGTTTTCATTTAGGAAAAGCGTCGTCGAGGGATGGGAGTTTTGGCTCCTCCCTCCTCAGCTCTCCACTTCGTTTCTATTCTCCATCTTCTTTATTTTTGTTTGGATTTTTAATTTTCTTCGCTTCTCTTGCTTCTCCCTCTTGCTCCTCTTTTCTCCCCTTCCTTCTCCTGCGATCGCCCCTTTTTGGTTTCTTTCTGCAAAAACACTAGCAACAACTTTTTGGTTCCTAGAGTTTGTAAGTGAGCGGATACTAGAGTAAGGTTGCGAATGACGTCATGTCTGAAGTCCAATAGTGTTCAACTCCAACGCGGCCTGTCGCAAGCCTTGCAAGGCATCAATTTATCAATTGGAGGTAGTTTTTCATCGTTTAAAGTTGTGCGTGAGGCATATGCGCGATCCGAAGCAGGTTGTTTATTTGTCCATGTGCTACCTCGATAATGGTTTTTTGTCGCTACGCACAACTTTGCTAAAACTAGGACATCCAGCTACTTCGTACATTCTCATGCACCACCCTCAAAGGGTGGCACATGTACTCCATGCACAGCCACAATTCTTCTGGTTGTCTAATTTCAGTTTCCTCCAAGGATGAAAACTAGATCCATGTCCATGTGATTTTATTTTCTTATGTATTTTTATTTCTATTTTCTATATCTCTTTAATTTAATAAAAAATAAAAAATATGTTGTTTATAGGATTTTTGGTGTTTAGAGTGTATCCCTAATCCGTCTTAAAACGGATATGATGTTGGTTGTTTTGTCTATTTGGTTTTAACTCTGTCTTAGATAGAGTTTAATTGTCTCTTAGATGATGTTCTGGAGAGATTTACAGTCAGAACTAGACTATATCAATTACTTTTAGTACAGTTGAGAGTTATTAATCATTATTTAGTTGGCTTATAATATATTTTTTAAATCTAATTGTAATGCTCGTTATTAATAAATGTAGTTTATTTTATTTAAAAAAAAAATAATAAATAAATTATTAATGAATCGATAGTAATATTATATATTTTTCAGCAAAATTATCTATTAAAGATAATCAAGAAATTATTTCATAAAAATAAATTATTAATCGATATGATTTGAAATATTATGATAGATATTTTAAAGATAAAAATAATTTTATAATTTAAAAATATTATATTAAGTTAAATTAATTTATAAATTAATTTTTACAAAAAATATTTTATTGCTAGACAAATAATCAGTACTCATGTCAGGATAAAGCATATAATCTCCTGTATATCTATCATATCACGAATCCCACTCTGCAGACTATCAGTACTATACACTGACTCATATGACAGCCTCTTTGTATCGCTAGGCACGTTGATCTCTCATTATTCGTGCATAATGTTGGGTATATATATTATATTTTTTTCTACTCTTTTAAGGACACGTTACAAAAAAATTATTTATTTATAATTATTTATTTATTTATTAAAATAATTATTTATTATTAAAATTGATATATTTTAATTATAAATAATCATTATAACTATAAATAATCCAATATACATACTCATTTTTCTTATAATAATAATAATTTTTTTACCTATATTTTGTTCGTTTAAGGGATTGCTTCATATAAAATTTGACTTTCAATTCATCTTATTTTATTGTTATATTTGTTTTTTAAATTTTCATATAAAATATAATAAATAAATATTATTTTTTAAATAAAAATCATATTAAAGAAAAATAATATTCAAAAATACTAATATTTTACTCAATTTTCATATTACTTTCTTTCATTTTATCTCAATTTACCATATCAATCTTTCGTTACATCTTTTACGCAAATACAATTTTTAATTTTGATCTGACAATAGAAAATACCAATAAAATTAAATACAATACGATATGGATTAAAGAAAAAGTGGGAGAGGAGAATTCGTATTATAAAAAAATTATTTATTTTTAATTATTTATTTTTAATAAAATAATTATTTTCAATCAAAATGAGTTTGTTTTTATTTCAAATAATTTTTTTTCATAAATAATTGATTAAAAATATTATTTTTTTTGTAATGTATCATATATACTATAATTTTTTTTTTTTGAAAGTATGTATTTTAATTTGATGGACTGGTTGATCGACCAATTTTTTTAACTTTGTTTGGGATCAGTACATACGTAGTGGCCAACACGAATTGATCGATCGATCTACGTAGGAATTAGTCGATCGATTAGACTAAGCTTTCTTGTAACTCGATCTATTATAAAAAAATGAGTATTTATAAATAATTTTTGTAATAATAATAATAATTATTTATAATGAAAATAAATTTATTTTAATAAAAAATAAATATTTTAACAAAAAATAATTTATCATAAATAAACAACTCTTATAATGATATCTCACCCATTGGTAGAAAGGCTTTCACCATTGATGCACATTATGGTGGTACCATGCATAGCCAAAAGATATTTCTCTCTCTCGGTCTAATCAATTTCAATTCTGGCTTCTATACTCGCCAAAGTTGCAAAACACCCAAAAACGTTATTTTCGATCATATATACAATGGCACTGACGCGTGCTGACTTTCTAACCAAGCCGTGATCTTATTGAAATATTCAATTAATTAAAGTTTTTTTTTTTTTTGTTACAAGTGGTTCCTTTTCTTCCTCAATTTTTGCAACCAATAAAAATAGAAAATTTATTGAGAGTACTCGTATGATTTTCGACCATATATATAATGGCATATGAAATTTTCGTATTATCCCTAATTATAATTGTTCGGCTCACCAAAAATATTTAACACGGTTAGTAACCAATAATATCATATATGAAACACAAATTATAATTGATCACGAAGAAAAATTCATTAAAGATTTTTTCAATGCTAAAATCTTACGAGACAGTCAAACTTATGAAAAATTAATTTTATTAGAATGAGATATTACAAATAAATTTTTTTGATTATAAAATCTTTGTGATTAGATTATCTTACTTGACAAGATAAATAACCCTTTGTCTTTTATTATTGTAGTAGTCACAACTTCTGACAATTTATAACTCATTGTCTTTCCTCTTAGAACCTCTACTGACTAAACACGAATACTCAAACTCTCTTTAAGAGTATGTTTATACTCAATCCTTAAGGAATGAGTATCTCGAAAATTCTTCTTTTGAGAATTTTCTCTCACACGGATACTTAAAATCCTCTTTAGGCTTCAAGTTCTTAACAATACTTGAAAGTATTTTTGAAGTGTTGCTTCTAGTGTGTTTATCAAAACTTTAGCTGAACCCTTCCTTAAATAAGTAATGTAATGATTGAGTTGGATTAGGATTCTGCTAACACTTTTATTCGGTTACCTAGTCTGTTACGCTGCTAACAGTTTACAAACATGTCGAGCTGGAATATTTCTACTGGATTTTTTTGAGTTCAAATATGCTTTGATCTCTTTATTTAAATCTTGCATATTGATCTCTTGATCTTATTAGCTGATTTCCAAACTTGAACATCTATTTAGAACTCTTGAATCTCTTATCTTTAAATGTAAGAGTTACAAGATATGAGTTATATTACAAAAAAAATTCTTATCCTTTTGGAAACTCTTAGAGTCCTATTTAAAATTACATTCATCTAATATTCAATTTAAACTCAAAGCATCTAATCCTAGCTAATCCAAAATTACATTTACAGCATAGACACATTTAGACTTTTTAACCAAGCCGTGATCATCTTATTGAAGTCATTAATGAAAAACTTTTTTAGGGTTACAATTAGTGGTTCCCAGGGGCGGACCCACGCCTTGGGTTGGGGGGCTACGGCCCCCCCAAAATTTTTCCAAATTTTATTTATAATAGAAATATATATAATTATATATATAATTAAAATCCTCTCTTAGATTATAAAAATAAAAATAAAAATTGACCCCCCCAATTTTTTTTATAAAAATTATTCTTTTAAATCTCAATATACATTCATTTATATTTTAATTTTTAACTTTATGTAAACCCAAATTTTAACTTACATAATCTTACAGTTACTATAATAGTCTAACTCTAACAAAAAAATTAATTATAAATTTATATGAATGTAAAATTCATTAATTATACTCACTTATTTAGTTTCACTCTAACTTGTATGATTGTGAGATATAGTTTATTAAAAATCTAATAGCGTTACATATTACTTAATAGAAAGTTTTCAAATTTATTCTTAATTTATAAATTTTTCTTAAATCATAAAAAAAATATGAGCAAATACTTAAGAATAATTATTATTTTTTTAAAAAAAAGAAAGAAATAGAGTACAATTCGAAAAATAATATACGTTTAAAGAGTTCGGTAACAACAGAATATGATATTTCTATTACTGATGATCATCCTTCTAAAATTTACACACATCGTACATTTTATCGATCGCCCCCTCCAAACATAAAATTCTGGTTCCGCCCCTGGTGGTTCCTATCTTCTTCCATCTTTTTTGTAATCAATAAAGATAGTGTAAGAATGGGGTACCCATAGTGGGCACCCCTTCACCTCCTCTTAGAGGTTATAAAGTGGCTATTTTATAATACTTAATGGCTAGCCATTAAGAGCCAGCCAGTGGTTGCAGTTAGAAAGACTATATGCTAGCCCTTCCCCTCTTGTGGATGTCACTCGAGGCATCATGTATAGAAATCTCTCTCAAAGTAGTTCTTTCTAGTTTCGGCATTTAAGATGTGGAACTTGTGTGCATAGTTTTAAATGCCATATCGTATCGGCCGATATGGTCAAAATATGCTGTACCAGCCAGTTGTTCGGTATAGAAATAGGTTTATTTCAAATAATATCTAAATATTTCGTTCTAATATCTTGACCGGCACACCTACCGATACGATATTCAAAATATTGCCTGTGAGCATTACTCTGATATTATCATGTAGTACACTCCATCATGACTGTGAGGATATCAGATAAAAAATAGTGCTGGAGAATCAATCGAACAATTGGAATAGGTCCGAGATATCGATGAGGTAATATCACTTTAAGTATGCAATCTGATCTTGTTTTTCTAACAGATAGAAGACTATACAACATTTGCATCTTAATTCGGACTCATGTATCATTATCACATGACTTAAAGTGTAATGCTAGTGGAAATCACTGATTGATATTGTTTTATTTTTAAATTGAAGAAAAGTAAAAAAAAAAAAAAAACGAAAAGACATTTTTTACACATTTTAAGATTAAGATCATGTCAGCTAGCTGAACATAAAAGGTTTTGCCCCAATTGTGTGCGCTTCCAGCCAACATTCCGCAAAAAGATTCTCAGCTTTTGGTTGGATCCAGAATTGCACAAATATTAGCTAATCAAGATGATAAACCCCCACCCCATGTGTTAAAGGTCCCCATTGCATTTTGTTTGATGCTCGAGTTCTTGTCTTTGCTTTTGTTTCTTTCATTCCCACTTTGTATTTTTTAATCCTTGGTTCTCTTCCAACTCCGCCCACATTAGGTAACATTATGTTGTAAAGGCCAGGGCGGGTACCAAAACCCATGTGATGATGATCTTGTGCTCTTTTTCGGCCACAATGAGGGTGAAACTTAAGTCTCTACATGGTGGGCCTCTGGCCTCGTGCTATATACAAAGAAGTTTAGAAACTGTGCCCAATTTCACGTTACCCCTCGTGGGTATATCGTAATCATCCTTGGGACGTCGATGTGAACAATCGACACGTACGTACCTGACATTTAATTTAGTGAGTAATTTTGGTACAATCAAATAGTAAATGAGTACTTTTTGCTGATCAAGAAACTGTTGCATGGGGACCAAATTATAACCTAAAACAAAAGTTCAAGTTTCTTGCGTCGTACGCGAAAAGTTCATTAATCAGAAGAAAGTATATATATATATATATAATATCAAGAAAAGATCGATTCGACAATCAAGTTTGGAGAGAAAACTAATGTCCAATGAATATTATTAATTTGTCCCAAAAATATCCCAAGTTAATAATCATCCATATATCAATAGAAAGTACCTATAATTTCATTTTCTAATTATCCATCCAGTCAAACGTAGCTAATCGAGGACAAAAGTCCATTACTGCTAATGTGCTGGTGAACTAAGGAAATACAGCTGAAGCAGTAGTAATATTTAATTATATTATATCTCTTTGTCTCTCTCTCTCTTCTCTTCCACAAAGACACATTATACATACATTTTATATAATATTAATAACATGAAGCCCATTATTCTCGCATAAAAGCAATCAAGAGCATGTTGGTAGTGGAAGTACTAACTATTATATTAATCATGTAGATCTCATATCCTATCATACACAAGTAATCTATTGGATATCATGCGTACTCTATATATATATATATATATAATATCTAAATAGAATTTTAACACTTTGATTGACAATATATATATATGAGAAGATTGGGAGCATGTGTTAGATACGCACTTAGTCCACCCACTCACATGCTTCACCAACAGAATCATATGGGAATATAGGCCACTTAGCACTACTTCTTACTACTGGGGTAGTATGTACTAGTGTCAGTCATTCACAGTCAAGTCTCAATCCAAGGGAGCTTATTTTTGACTAAGTTGGAGCCCGAGCTTTTTGACTACTGCCCCTAAGCTTCTTTTCTCAATTTCATATCGGGGGACTCGTAATCATTGTTTTTAATTCATCTAGTCGGTGAAGACGGTGATTTTTTTTTATCTACGATTGTGCTTGAATTAAGGAACTTCTATGCATCACATGAATGCTTACTTTTCTTTGTTTCTGATTTCTTGAGTACTTATCTAATTTATTGCAACTTTGAATCCTCATTAATATCAGTACGTACGTACGTACGTACTTCACAACCAGAAGTCTTTTAGGCCCCCTCGAATATGGGATCGTGATTCATAATGCTTGCTTTTGGTGCAGCATTGGGAGCAATCAGTCAAGCTGCAGTATTAACTTTGTTGTTTGAAAGCAAGTAATTAGAATCGTGTACATATATACTCGATCGGTCCAGGCCGTATCCATGAAAGATAAGATCACATTATAAAGCAAAGTTCGAGAAACACCAAGTTCCTTTCCAATGAAAAGATTGTAAATATGTATATTAAAAAAGAAGTCATTATTGTACGTATAAAGAAAAGAAAGAAGAAAGAATTATTATTAGAATCAGAGATGAACTGTAGCGTATTTGGATAATGATACTCAGCTGGATGATCAGCTCAATTATTGAAGCAAACATGCATGGACCCAACTCATCATTCATACCCTACTAATCAGGTACAATCGTTTCAGGTCATGGCTATCTAGTCATTGTTGCGGCTGCTAGCGGCGGCGCTGCCACCATTATATTTCATGATAGGCTGCTATATAAGCTTGCATGGGTGCCATTGGCGCCACCATTCGGCTAGAATATTCAAGGGATGTTTTACTGTATTTCTCATTCATTTAATTCTCAATCAAAAACTCTATACGCAATACTCATGATTTTTGTGTATTTCTTGTACACTTTATTAATGTGATTGGCTTCATTAATTTTTTAATATAAAAGAATTGATTCATCCAATCATATGATTAATGGAATGCCCAAAAAGTATGCAAAAGTGATTAAGAATTCTTTTTTCCAATAAAAATAACAAATTTGCATCCCATTTGTCGTGCAAAACAAGAAGTTAAACTGGAAGGATTTAAGTACACAAACCATTTTCTTCTTTTGGTTAATTTTTTAGTTGTTTTTTAAGCCATGAAACTACATAACAAAAACAAATTTAGATAGTAAAATGAGATCATTATTTGTAAATAATTGTGAGATTATTGATTGAAATGAGTTGAGAACCTCTATATCCAAACGGGCCCGCTAGTTTTGCTTTCACATACTTTGAAACTCGATAATATTGTTTTTATATGTGCTTTCACTTGATATCGTTGTAATTATGTATAAGCTTGATGATAGCATATATAATTGTCTGCAAGACCGTGCAGATCATAGGTCCTTTTTTTTAACCAGTATTGACACAGACACAAAAATTATAAATTAAGGAATTGATTCCATACATGCCAAGAATACGGACTATTCTCATTTTAATTTAGATCAATGCTGCGAGCTCGAGCATGATGCATGCCCGCCCAAGTACTGTGTACTGATCCTATGGTCCAGAATCTCTCCGATTCTCACCCAAAACCTAAAATTAGTAAGAATTACACATAGAAAGATAATATATATATATATATATATATATATATATATACACAACAAAATAAATTTGGAAAAATAAATCCGAGAAATTTCCAAAGCATTGTATTGTGACCCTAGAAGTTGATGTTGCAAATGAGGAATTATTATTATTGTAATTATTATCATGATTATAAATTTGTACAACATGAACTATTGTTTGGTGGCAGAAATAGCTTATTTTCAAAAGCTCATAAAGTATATTTGGCATTTAATTGATGCTTTCCTTGAATCATCATACTCGAGGCTCTTGTTATTGTGGTCTACATCTCATGCAGAGCAAGCAGGTGAAGTTGATCCAGGCTGCAAAATAAAGGTAACAAAATTTGTAAGAAATTCCCACATAAATACCACACCAATTTGTACAATCCAACCGTTAACCTTCAAATGGAATATGTATAGTTTTCAAATATTCCATATCACGTTAAGAAAATTGTACGAATTAAATAAAAATTTTCATCTTAAAGCCCACGAAATCACAGGAATTAAGGAGAGCATAAATAATTTCATGGGCCAATCAGGGCTAGCTGCTTTAACTTAGTACAGCCCGGCCTTTGATATAAGTAGCTCTGTCTGGGCTTAAAGTTTCATTAAGGAACTTCAGAAAATCCACAACGAATAATTAGTTTAAAGTATTTTCTTTCTGTTCAGCCTCTTACCACACATGCGTGGACATCGTTACACCCACAAAGCAGCTCCCCATTAAGAGTGTCCACAGCTTGAAATGTTCCTCCTCCCTCACTTTTCTGCATAAAAATTAAAATTACCAACATAAAAAATCCAAACCTTGTCAACTCTTTTTGTGTGTAGATTCTGGCACTTGATCAATGTTTTTTCTTTCTTTTCTCGTGGTAATTAGTACTGCAGAGGAAGAGAATCATCCGCTTTCCATATACGGCTGTCCGTTTATGGAAAAAGATCAAGAATATGAATTTTTTTTTTTCGGGTCTCACTCTCAGCCTTTAATGTTGGGCATTTTTAAGAAATAATTATGGATGAAAGTAAATCAGAGATACCCTGTAAAAATCAACGGCAACAAAGTTAGCCCACCGGTTGCCGGCGGAAGCAAAACAAGTATGGAGCATGTTAATGAGATCCGCCGAGTTATGTCCGCCTGCTTGTAGATCAACCGGAACACTTGGAAAATAGTTCACCAATACCAAAGACTTAGTGTTGTCATTAAGCGGTGATGATTCTGCCCGATTGCCACAATTTCCTGCGTGCATTCCACCATCTCCATCTGCAAAAGAAAAAGATCAAGATCTATATATACATAAACATACATGAAAAGAAAATTTTAGTTCTTACACTGATTTTCAACCATGTAGTTCCACTAGTAAGCAATGCCTTCACTTTGTTCCTTTGACTTAATCAGGGGCAGAACCAGAATTTTATGTTTGGAGGGTGATTGATAAAATGTACGATGTGTGTAAATTTTAGAAGGATGATCATCAGTAATAGAAATATCATATTCTGTTGTTACTGAACTCTTTAAACGTATATTATTTTTCGAATTGTACTCTATTTCTTTCTTTTTTTTAAAAAAAAATAATAATTATTCTTAAGTATTTGCTCATATTTTTTTTATGATTTAAGAAAAATTTATAAATTAAGAATAAATTTGAAAACTTTCTATTAAGTAATGATGTAACGCTATTAGATTTTTAATAAACTATATCTCACAATCATACAAGTTAGAGTGAAACTAAATAAGTGAGTATAATTAATGAATTTTACAATCATATAAATTTATAATTAATTTTTTTGTTAGAGTTAGACTATTATAGTAACTGTAAGATTATGTAAGTTAAAATTTGGATTTACATAAAGTTAAAAATTAAAATATAAATGAATGTATATTGAGATTTAAAAGAATAATTTTTATAAAAAAAAAATGGGGGGGTCAATTTTTATTTTTATTTTTATAATCTAAGAGAGGATTTTAATTATATATATAATTATATATATATTTCTATTATAAATAAAATTTGGAAAAATTTTGGGAGGGGGGGGGCGTAGCCCCCCCAACCCAAGGCGTGGGTCCGCCCCTGGACCTAACCGATGTGAATACAAGAAGCCTTTGGTTTTTAGCAACCATGTCACTGACTAGGGGCCAATCTCCACCATTGTTTGGCATATTTGTCACCGGAAACCAATATTTAATCAATCCGGCATTGGTGAAAACCTTTGTCAGGCCATTTGGGGTTTGAACATAGTCTTCTAAAATCAATGTCACAATTTCTTCTGGGTTTGCTGATAAAAAAGCTTCTATTTCCTTCAGTGTAAGTATAGCGGGTTCCTATGCATATTCATGATACATAATTTCTTTTTTTTAAGAAATAAGTTATATTTAGATGAGCAGCAAAAGTATAATAAAATTATTTTTACAAACAGTTGTACTAGCTCGATTAGTACATCAAAGAACGAAGGTATATATAATTCAACGTCGTTATAAGTTCTTCATAAGGGAAAAGAGTGGGCGTACAAACGCAGTAAAGTCATGGCAGTTTCCGCCAAAAGAATGGCACAACCATACATCTCCTTGAAAATCGTATGTATCTAGCATTAAGGCGCGAACTCCATCCTACAAACAAACAACTTTAACGAAGGGCTCCAAGCCTCCAAGCGTTGCGAAAAATGTATTTGTTATAAAAATGCTGTGGTTTGCATAGTGATCATACATTTAGTTGTTGAGTGACATTGTCTTCTTGATTCGTAATGAAGGGAATCCGAGGAACTCCTGTGTGAGATGGCTCTCCCTCGATAGCAAAGGCATTATGAGTTGTCAAGAACGCATATTTATTGAGAGGAAGAGAATTGTTCTGCTCAGGAGAAAATGAATTAAAAACAAAAGAATTAATGAATGCATGATCATCTATTTGTGGATCAGTGTGAAACCAATTATGATCAGAAGTTGATAGGTTTTGGGTTGGGATCATTAAGAAATCAAACATTTGCAGCCTGAAAAAGGTCTAAAAATAATCTGATGTTTGTATGAGGGAGAAAGTTTGAGATTACGAGGAGCTTGAATTGGTTTGTAGTGGTTGATCTAACGCATCTAGAGCCTGAAAATCCTTGGGGGCAAGAGAAACAATACAGTCCTGTTTCACAATCTCCGTCGGATGAACATGGGTCCAGCAGCTGCACAATATTGATCAAAAGTATACATACTAGTAGCTAGTTATATGGTGCTTCATCATTAAAACTAAAAAAACATGATCATTTTGTAGTGATTGTAGCATAAAAATTAAGGGTAAAGTCAAACCTTGCATTCTCCATTGGAGCAAGATCTGGCGGCACTGAAAAAGAATGAAGCTGCTGCGATCAAAAGCAAGTTTGGCCAAAGACCCATTTGGGAGAAGTTGAAGAATAGTACACAGAGAATCCAAAGGGTTATAGTTGTGTCAGTGCGTGTATGGAGGTGTTATTTGCCAAGAACAAAAAACAAAAACAGTATGGGTTTCCTCAATTTTGGCGGATAAATCAAAGGAGATTCGAAATAATAACTTTCACGAGGTATTAAAAAAGGAAGGTATTTAATTTATAGAATATACTGATGATCATCAGAAGAAACAAAGATGGGAACATTGGGGTACTTGGCTATGCAATCGAGACAATTACTTTTGGATAAATGTAGGGGTGAAAAATTGGAAAACCAGCCTGGACCGAGATGAATCGAATCGAAATTTCTGGTTTTGTGCCGTTCTAATCGGGTTTCAGTTTCAAAAAAGTAAAAAATCAATTAGAATCGGTCTGGTTCCAATTCTGGACATTTTAGCACCAGACCGGACCAAATCGGACTTGTTCTATTTACCTTCTTTTTTTTTTTAAGAATTATTATTATATATAATAATATAAGTTATATTTAGATATAAAATAATGTTGTAATAATTTATATAATGAAAATGTAATCTTAATTGAAATTGTAGTTTATTTTAATGTAGTTTATTTTTATAGAGAAATTTTATTTAATAACAATTTTTTTAATATAGATTTTTTTTTATATATATATATATAACATATTTTTTTATTAAAACAGATTTTGAAATCAGTATTTTTTTGAAAGATTTGCTTTTATAAAATTACATTTTATTAAAACCGGAATTAACAAAACTGGTACTACCGGTTTAAGAGTATTAGCAAAGCATAATCGGTTTTAAGAATTACAAAACCGATACCAGTTTGATTATTAATTTTATTAAAAATTGGATCAAATCGAACTAGTTACACCCTTGATAAATGTTTGGTTAAAACGAAGTTTACGGCTTGACGTTTGGGGAAGATGATTATCAGTTTTGGTACCGTCGATTTGCATCAATTCGTGATAAAGCGCCATGAATGCTGGCTTCAAAGTGATCAATAATCATATGCCTGGACATTGATCATTATTCTTGGAGTACTTGTCTTATTTATCTGGGATTTTTGCAAATTTTGTTATTAATTAATTAATATGTCTCTTCAAAAGTTCCTTTTCAAGAAAATTATCATTGTGGTGATGCGTTAATAAGTGATAGGAAATTTAAAGAACTGAAACTGTTAAGGAAATCCAGGGAAAGAGAAAAATGAGAATAGAGCAAAGAATACTCTAATCGACTCAAGAAATAGAAATAAATTTTGAATTTTCACAAATACCATTTCATTGATATAAATTGCGACTTTGATCAAAAAATATCATTTATTCAAATAAATTGTGACTTTTCACAAGTATCATTTCATTTAAATATGTTAAGGATAAAGTTGAAGTTGATATTCAAAATGAAACCAACCAAGATAAGATGGAGTAGCCCGTAGGCTATCATGATTGTATCAATTGAGTTTGTTATTTGTTATGTTTGAATTGTTTTGTTTTTATCTTATCATTCCGTTATTAATTCCACCGAATATAATCATGTTAAATTTCTCTATTAATAAGAATATCACCACGTGGCATTTGTGTGGTTGTATTTTCATCATGAGCCATGACGGTAAGGGGATATTTATGTGGTCGACGTTAACATTTCTTTGAATCTCGTCAGACTCTTCCTCTTGACACACATTGGGCTCGCTATCATTATCCCCATCAGATTGGTCATCCACTTGTCGAATGTCATAAACATTTCTACATGTGATCTTCTGTACAACATGCCATGCCCCAAGAAACTGGGTGTCTTTTAGGTAATACACTTGTGACGCTTGGCATGCCAATACGAAGGGATCATCCCTATACCATGTTCTGGACATGTTGACACTAGTAACATGCTCTTTTACACATATCTCTCGATTGGTATTACCAACATCAAACTAATTATAACTAAACAATCATACATGCTACCAACCCATGTATCGTACCTTTAATATCTCATTCAGAACGCCATAGAAGTCAACCATAGTACCCTGATGCTCACTGGTAACACAAACACCACTATTTTGTGTCCTACGATTCAGTTCCCTTTGTCTTGAATAAAACTAAATACCGTTCATTATACACTCGTTATATGAACCTACCCAAGAGTCAGGATTACATGCTATTGCGTAGAGATCATTTGATACTTTCTCAGCATCGATAGCACGTAGTGCTTGGATCTAAAATTAGAGAAGGCGAGAAGAGATCATATGGTTTTGAGAAATAAAATATTATAATAAAGTAATAAGCAAACGAATTAAAAATGATTGACCAAGAGCATTTTACACGTTTCCTAAACCATGATGGATTTCAACTTCATGCCTCCTTTCAAAGTTAGATGTGCTTTGCTCCTTCAAGGTATCCAAACGCTCCCTATAATGAAAGCATTTAAAAATTAATGTTACCAATGAACCATAATATTAGTAGTTAAATACTAAAGTATGATACTTATCGTTACTTACTACAAATATTGCTCAATCTCTTCGCAATTGTTGAGAGCATACCATATTGCAATCCAAAATAGTCGCTTCTCTAGTTCAATAGGAGTTGAAGCCCCGAGTGTGCAGACTTTTTGTGAAAAATTTGAGAAAGAGGATCTATTGGATGTTTCCACCCCCACATCAATGTTTCGGTTTAGTTGGGTGAATCTAGTTGGTATATCATGCAAATACATCGATGAAAAATCTAAACATTCAACATGAATATATGCATCTGCAATAGATCCTTTTGGCCTAGCCTTGTTTTTAACGTAATGCTTAAATTTTCCCAAATACCTCTTAAAAGGATACATCTACCGGTATTGAACAAATCCTACAAGCAATAACTCACGAGGTAAATGAAGAGCTAGATGGACCATTATGTCAAAAAAAATTGGTGGAAAAATCATTTCCATCTTGCAAAGAATGAGGGCAATGTCAATCTAAAGACGTTTCATTACTTCTTTCTGACAAGTCCGTGCACATAATTCTCTAAAAAATGTGCTTAGTTCTATCAATGCGAGACGTATGTTATGTCTTAAGTACCCTCCAATTGTAGCTGTCAATAATCTTTGTAGAAATATGTGAGAATCATGACTTTTCATACCCAATATTTTACACTCACTAACGTTAACACATTGTGAAATGTTAGTCGCCAGCCAATCGGGTAATTTAACATTTTTAATCCATGCACAAAATTGTTTCCTTTCCTCACATGTAGCATGAAATATCCATGAGGGATTAAAACTTGGTCGCTAACTTTTGTCAAATATAGATGTCTTCTTATCCCGAGTTCAGCCAAATCCTCTCGGGCATTGACACCATCTTTTGTTTTACCTGGGATATTCATGAAGGTACCAAAGACATTATCACAAATTTTTTTTTTCAACGTACATTACATCAAGATTATGTCTAATTTTCATTGATGACCAATACGGCAAATGAAAAAATATACTCTACTCCTCTAGATTTCACTTCCTTCGCTTAGTACCTTTTCCAAAATCGACATGACCAATGTTATTTAATTGTTGCAATATATCTTCTGTCGAATGATGTGTAGGTGGCATTCGGTGATCCTCTTTTCCATTAAATAAATTCTTTTTGCTTCGCCATATATGACCTATTGGAAGGAAACAAAGATGACCTATATAACAATGCTTACGACCATGTCTCAGCCACAAAGATTCTATATCCGAATTGCAACAAGGACAAGCCAACTTTCCCTTAGTACTCCATCCGGAAAGGTAATCATATGCAGGAAAATAATTTATTGTCCATAATAGAGCTGCATGCAATTGAAACAGATGGCCCACCATGGCATCATGTGTCTCAACCCCATCTTCCTACAACTAAAGTAGTTCGTCAACTAAAGAGCGTAAGTAAACATCAATTTCATTTCTAGGTGACTTAGGTCCAGGAATTAATGTAGATAGCATAAAGAATGAATATGTCATGCATAACCATGGCAGTAAATTATATGGAACTAGAATCATTGGCCATATGCTGTATGGTTTTGCCATATTATTGAATGGATTGAACCCATCACTAGCAAGATCGAGCCTCACATTCCTTGGATCCTCTGCAAACCAATGATGTTCATTGTTAAATGTGGTCTACACCTCCGACTCCGTAGGATGCCGCAAAGTGTTTTCATCATGAATCCTTTTAGCTTGATGCCACCTCATTGCTACAACAATTTTTTTTTACATAAATAGCCTTTGCAATCTTGGCTTTAATGGAAAGTATCAAATGACCTTTTGCGGGATTGGTTGTTTAGATGGTGCGGATGACAACCATTTAGATGCACCACACTTAGGGCACTTTTGCTTGTTTACATGTTCCTTCCAAAATATTAAGTAATTATTTGGGTAGACATGTATTTTGATGTTTCTAAATCCTACCCTTGCTCTAAGGAGCGAGCCTCATTGAATGAGTTTGGCAAGAGAAATTCGGGAAAAGCTGTCTTCAAAAGTTGTAGCAACATGTCAAAGGACTTTACACTCCGCCCGCCTATTGTTTTGATATGGAGTAACTTCACAATAAATGATAGTTTTGAAAAACTTTTGTAGCCCTCGTAAAGTGGACGATGAGCATTTTCCAATAACTGCTCAAAAGTGGAAGGTTGCATTTGAGGTTCAGAAGTGCTCGTTCCCATTGTGCGTGCAGTCAAGTCATCCTCAAGGTCTACGACCCTTGCAACATAAAAGTCACCCAACATGTCGTTGATATCATCAATGTAACCATCCTGACCAAGATCGTGATCGTCTTCATCCTCAAATTGTTCATTAATGGGGTCTTCCTTTCCATGAAATATCCAATCAGTGTAGTTTGGATCAATGCCCGTCACAAATAAGCGTCGTTCTACCTCACTTATAGGTCGGAAAAAATTATTACGACATCAACGACATGGACATTTGATATTGTTCCTTCCTAGAGCATGGGCTCGAGCCATTATGAGGAATTGCTTAACCCCTTCATCATATTCCCTTGACCTATATCTATCGGCAATATGCATCCAACTTTTGTCCATCTGAGAAGAATTTAATAATGGAAGTAAGGCTTTTGTGGATCTATTCAATTTCAATGGTACTAATGAAATTGGGTATGGCATACATTATCTAACAAAACTACCAACACAGCCATAACAAAAGTCCTCTCGTCATCCATATACGAGATCTAAGGTGATATTAGTTTGCATGTTGTAATTCCCTATATATGCCCCTTCCAATATGCCGACCATGTGCGATGGTCAAATTATGTGAAAGTTTTTGCCTTAAATCAACAATGTAGTGACATTTTTGCATATCCTAGTTGCAATCTTTCTTGGAATTTAAGAGCATAAAGATGAACAAAGAGCGGAATTTGAACATTCATGTATACCCATTTCCATATATGTGATTTGTCATTGCAAACATCATTAAAAGCAATTAAGGAATTGTAATATCTAATCCCATACCCAACAAAACAGAGGAAAATTTTGATTTACAAATTATATAATTTGATAATGTTAATTTAGCATTTAGGCCCCTTAATCAATGTGATTTAATTAATGTTGGTACACATTAAGATGGAAAATAATCATAGTCTTAAACAAAGGAAGTAAAAAGGCTGTGCCACTTGGGTTTAGACACAATAGCTACATAAAACACTATCTAAATTCACGACAGATATTTTATGCATAACCAATTATTCAATAGGTTGTAATCCAGTAGATAATCCCAATGTAGTGCTAACCCAGTGAAATGGTTGTACCTATGTGATTAAATTGGATAACTCAACAATCAACTATATAAATTGAGTCATCCTAATTTAACTGCAAAAAAAATTCAAATAACAAAAAGTTTTAAGAGCCCCAGTGTTAGGATCCTTGTATTATACCCATCTTATAATTCTTGATTTCCCATATATGAATAACTCTGATCAAAACACGGTGGACATATCCATCTAATTGCATCACCAACCAAACACATCACAATATACAAAATAAATTATAATAATAGTGGGCGAGATAAATGGAGAGAGGGGGTTTGCAGGGACAATAAATTCATGGCAAATCACTGGCAAAATATCTTGTTTTGCAACTAGACAGTTGTGGGGTAGAGAAAATGACCTTCAGGACTTCAAATTCCTAGAATAATTTCAAGCTATTGTTGCTGTGATGTAGGTAGAAAGAGAGAGATAGAGAGATCAGAGAAAGGAGCAAATAAATTAGGTCCAAATCATGATGTTGCTGTGAGAGACAAAGAGATCAATAAAGACAAGAATGAGATGGTTTAAGCATTGATCAGACACTTACACGCGATGGTAACAGCGACAGCGTAGCAACAACGGCGATGACGAGGCGAAGGGGCGGCCATGGGATCCAACCATGTGATCAATCGCAATAGAGAGGAGGGTAGATCATGAGGTTGGGGATAAAAATAGACAGAGTTTGTTTTAAACATAGACTCACATTTTGCTCGCCCAAATTTGCTGCAATGAGTTATTTTGTGTAAATTTATTGTGTCGGGCATCAATATTACCGTTATAAAATCATCTGTTGCCACAATAATGCTTTGGCATCTCCATTAATAACGACGACAGAATCTTCACCACGAAAGAAATTTATTACGACTTTTTTGTGAGCAACACAAATAGATGGATTGTTAGAGCTAATTTGGTCCATGACATACATCAATAAAAATAAATTGGTCGCAAATAGTGGATTCTTTTGTAGTGATTTAATACAAAATTTATGTAGAACAAAGCCATTAATTACACCAACAATCACAACAAACAAAAAAAAGGGAATGCATGTAAAAATCTTTGTAAAATGTCTCCTTAGTCTAGTAATATATATAATATATGTTTTTATATGAAATTGGTAAATGTTGATTTATGGTTGTTCACTTAGCAATATTTTTTCACTTTGGATGCTTTTGTTAATACATTTAGTGTCTACAAATTTACAATCACAATGCTTTTCTTAATTTGATTGACCAGTTGTTTGCAATAATTTTAGATTTTTTGTAAATGGAAACTTCAGTGAATTTTAATCCGAGCTCCTCGGTCGAGGGCCTGGTTATCTCTAACCCTAATCCTACCCCAAGTACCCCTACTACTACCACTACTACTACTAGTACCCCTATCCCTATTCCTACTCCGGTTGAGAAACCTACAACTATCACTACTCTTAGCCTTAATCCATCAACTTGCCTTGCCCTCAAGCCTAACAAGAAAACTCCATCCATAATTTGGGCTCATGTCACAAAAATAGAGGGTGGGGGTCCAAATGACCCAAAAGCCAAGTGCAACTATTTTGGTAAAATTTATGGGTGCCACTATAAGGATACAACACTTTCCAAATAAAGTTGCACTTAGAGGATCAATGTAAGAAATCTCCAATTTTAAAATCATTAGTAGAGAAGAGTCAATCTAAGCTTGAAGTTGGCTTGAAAAAAATGGGTGAGGGGAGTAGTGGTGAATTGGCATTAAAGGGGTACACGACTACGATCCTAACGAGACTAGGGCACACCTAGCTCGCATGATCGTTATAGATGAGATGCCTTTCAAAGTAGTAGATGGAAAAGGGTTTTAAGCCTATTCTAGGTACTTGGAACCAAGGTTTAGTATTCTTTCTCGTCATACAGTGGCAAGAGATGCTAGAAAACTTTATTGCTTAGAAAAGGAGAACTTGAGGGGTTTATTGGTGGGGGAGACTTTTTGTCTTATAATTTATTGTTGGACTTCTTGTAATAATATTGATTTCATGTGTATAACTGTGAATTGAGTTGATGGGGGTTGAACATCATAAGAAGACCCTCAAATTTTGTCAAACTACTAATCACAAAGCTGAGACGATAGGAAAGGTTTTAAAGGCCACTGTAAAAGAGTGGGGGTTGACACGGATTTTTACTTGAATGGTTAATAATGTCGTGGCTAATGATGTCACAATGGGACATCTTAACACTCTCCTAAATAATGCGAGTAAAATGGTTTCGGGTGGGAATTATTTGCATGTGCGTTGTGCAGCACATATTTTTAATTTGATTGTGGGTGATAACTTGGCAAAACTTGATGACTCGGTTGCTCAGGTTATGACTACTATGAGGTGGATGAGATATTCTCCTGCTAGATTGAAGAAGTTTAAAGTTGCTACGAAGACTTTGGGCATAACATGTAATAATGGTCTTTGCCCTAATTTGTTTACAAGGTGAAACTCAACCTTTTTTGATGTTGGAGGCGGCCCAGAAGTATAAGTTGGCATTTAATACATTGAGTAATGAAGACATTCAATATGTCAAGTATTTTGATCAAAACTTGGGACACCTTATATCTGATGATTGGGAGGTGGTGGCAATTTTTGTAATGTTTCTGATTGTTTTTTATGATGTTACAAAGGTTTTATCTAGTTCTTTGTATCCCATGGTACATTAATTTTGTCAATAAATTGCCAAGACGAAAGAAGAATTAGATGATATTGCAGCGAATAGTAACACCACATTGCAGGAGATGTATAGGACGATAATGAAAAAATTCGACAAGTATTGGGGGGAAGACTTTGATAAAACCAACATATTGTTATATGTAGTCGTTGTCCTTAACCCAAGGTTTAAGGTGGATGGTATGGTATTTGGGTTGACTGATGCCATTGGCAAGGTTAGCGTGGAGTCTGTTGCATCTCGAACTTGAAAAACACTAGTAAGATTATTTGATGAGTTCATCATCATGGAAGGTGAAAGTACTATTATTGCAGCACCTATAGGTCCACCCCTCACCAGCTGTAGATGTCGAGCGTGGGAAAAAACATAGAATGGACTGTGATGACAAGATGGAGACGACCCTCTTGGCCGTGACACGTTCCACTACAGATCAGTCAGAGGTAGGCATATATTTGGCATTGAATCTTCATCCCTTTGTACGAGATTTTAATATATTAGTTTGATAGAAGATGGATGTCCCTAACTACCCTGCGCTTTCAAAGATTGCCTGTAGTATTTGGCCATCCTGATCAGTACAATAGCCTTTAAGCCAGCCTTCAGCATTAGAGGACGCGTATTAGATCCCTTCCGGAGCTCATTAGATCCTACCATTACCCAGTCATTGATTTACACATAGAATTGGATCACGAGTGCTGAAATTCATATTTCGGAGGCTCTTGATTATGACCCACAATCACCATGGTTTGCACCTTACATAATTTCTCTCATAATTGTTATTTGCAATATTTATAATTTTATAAAATTAATTAGTGTTAATTTTACATTTAACTATTTTATAACTTTTGCTTATGAGTTTTGACATTTTCTAACTTTTATATTTTCATTGTGTATGATAGTATCGATATGTATGTCAATTATCAAGACTTAAATCCTTCAATACCCATCTTCCAATCGAATGACCCAATTTAATATTGGTTAGAATTTAGTATTTTTAATATATATTTTTTTCATGTTTATAACTTATAGTTTTATATTTGTAACTTTAATTTTTTTAAACTTATTAGTTATTTGTTATTATTGTAGGTTAAGTTTTTATTAGTTCATTCTCACAGCAGTCAAAGTATTGCCAACGACCCAAATTCACAACAACTCTTCAAACTTCAAAGTCCAATCAATGACTCCAATCACCAATGTTGAATATTTAATCTTATGATATTATAAATTGTAATGTTAAATTATTAATAGTTAATAATTTAATAGCATAATTTGTAATTTTGTACGATTAATTTGTATTACTGTAAATTTGTAATAGCTAAGTCTATTATTTTAAGTTTTACTGTTTTAGACTTTTAGTGATGTTTTTTTTAAATGATTTTAGACTTTAGTAATGATTATTACTTAGCATTTAATATATTAATATTTTTTTAATGTGTGATTAAATCAGGATTGATGATTTTTTGGGTAAAAAATGACATAGAAAATTGATTTGGATCGAAAATGGCCCAAAAATGTGAAATGGGCCAAGGCCCTATAGGGTGGCCATAGGGGGCAGGTGGATGGACCTCCACCCCTACTACCCCGTTACGGGGCGGGGTTCACCCCTAACTCTACCCTATAACGTGCAAGAGTGACGTTATCAATATTTTTTGCCAATTTCAAACCTTTGCTGAATGTTAATTTAATTACAAAAAAAAATCAGTTTAATCTAACTGGGTTGATGAATTTTGTACCCTATCCTCATTCCTTACATCTCTTGGCATCTCTCATCATCGATCTTGTCCTTAGACTCATAAACAAAATGGTTTTATTGAACGTAAACATCATCATATTGTTGAGACTGGATTGGCCCTCTTAACCCATAGTCATGTCCCACTCAAATATTGGGATGATGTGTTTACCATGGCTTGTTATTTAATAAATCGAATGTTATCTCTCATCTCTTACAACCAATCCCTCTTCACTTGTCTCTTCAAATGCGATCCCAACTACTCCTTCCTCCATGTCTTTAGTTATGCTTGCTAGCCTAACCTATGACCATATAATCATCACAAACTACAATCTTGATCTACATGTTGTGTCTTCCTTAGGTATAGTCTCCACCATAAAGGCTATCGCTGTCTCATTCCTGTCACTGGTAAAATCATTATCTCCCACGATGTAGTCTTTGAGGAGTCTGTTTTTCCATTCAAACTTGTGTCACCCCTTCAAACTCCAAGAGAGTCCCCCTTGGCACCCTTTGTTATACCCACCATCTGGCCCATTTCTTACACACCCAATGTAGAAGGATGTATTTCGATTATGCCGAGCTCTCCATAGGATTCAAGCAACCTATCCCATCAAGACCATTCAACCCTCTATCCCTTGATAAACACCCCTGCACCTTCCTCCCTTACTGCATTGCCACTCCCAACAAATCTCAAGCCCTTCGACCAACCGAACACTTCACCAGTCTTACCTAACCTCCAACCCCATCATACCATGATCACTAGATCAAAGAACAATATCACCAAATCTAAATCCACACAGATGGGACTATCCGATACCCAATCCCTAAAACCCTTCTTACTGAAACCAAAACTTTCATGATTGACTCTTGCTATTCCAATGCAGTCAGACATCCTTAATGGTGCCATGCCATGAACCAAGAATTTGATGTCTTTCTAAAAAATTTTGGACTCTAGTACGACCTACGGCTGCCTGAAACAGCATTGGTTCAAAATGGGTCTATCAGATTAAAAGAAAAGTAAATTGTGATGTGGAATGCTATAAGGCTTGTTCAGTAGCCAATGGCTACTTTTAGTAAGTAGGTGTTAATTTCTCTGACAACTATAGCCAAGTGATCAAACTCACAATGGTAAGAACAGTCTTATCCATTGCTATTTCTTCAAGTTTGGAGATTAGACAAATTGATGTGAAACTTTCTAAAGAGGTCTTTATGACTCAACCTCAAGGGTATGTTCACCCTTAATTCCCACATCATGTTTGTAAGTTCATGTATGTAACTTGCAAAAGGGCTTATATGGCATAAAACAAATCCCCTGGGCTTGGTTCTCACACCTCAGTAATCGCCTCCTTGCCCTAGGCTTTCATGAGTCACGTTCTGATACTTATCTATTTATTCATACACCATCCAAGATCATCATGTATATTCTTATTTATGTCGGCGACATTTTGATCACCTACTCCCACAAACAAGCCATTGATGATTTATTGAAGACTTTGCATGGTGACTTTGCATGGTGACTTGGCAATAGATCGAGCAATCTAAATATTTTTTTGGGAAGTGAGGCAATTTACTTTAATGGGCAGCTCTTATTATCTCAACAACGATATATCATGGACATACTCCAAAAAAGAAAAATGCATGAGGCGAAACCAATCAGTATTCTTATGGCTACCTCCACCAACCTAAGTGCATTTGATAGTAAGGATTTCATTGATCCCACCTTATTTTGCAGTACAGTTGGAGCTTTACAATATTTATCAGTTACTCGGTCGGACATAACATTTACAGTTAACAAGTTACCTCAATTCATGCACAAACCACAACTATATCATTGGTAGGTTGTAGAACATCTTCTTCGGTATCTTAAACAAACAATCAGTTATAGTTTGTCATTCAGTAAGTTAACCACCACTACTCTTCAAGCATTTTCTGATGCTGATTACGCCCAAAGAATAACGCGGTCGTTTGCAGTATAGCTTTGGGGTGTCGATTCCACAGGGAGATGGATTGAGAAATTGAAGAACAGTAATGAAATTAACAAAAAGATTTAGATGAGTGCGAAAAGTAAAGTATCGGGAATCCTTTGTATATAATTGGTATTTTAATTATTTTCGATTCATTAATAACTCAATTGAAAATTCTATGTCCAAATTTTCAATCGGAAAATAAAACATTAATAACCAGATTTAAATCAAATGTAATCTTTCGGAAAATCATTCGTCACAAAATAAGAACAGGAATTGTTATCGATATTAAAGAAATTCAACGTCGACAATATACTCATAGAGCAATATTGCAGCAAAGAATTAAATTAAAATAGATAACTAATTGAACCAAACATAATCAAAGGATTATTGCATTTAATAGAAAAAGCATGACTGAATCTATAAATGAAATAAATTCTAAGATTATTTGGTGACGAAAACATTTATAATAAATTTCGAATGACTAAACAAAAGAGTTTAATATTTGAAGAACACATATATGAATCAAAAACAATTACAAATATCATCATATATACAAATTCATCCCTAACTCTACTAGAAAATTAGTTACACATATTGAAAATATGCAACGAAAATTCTTCAAGGGATAATATGGAAGAGCCAACCATCACTTTCTTCTCTCTTCTTTGGTTTTTCTTTTCTTTTCTCAAGCTATCAAAAATAATGTATCTTCCAAGGCATCCAAGCACACTAAGCATGGTCTTAGAACACACACCCCTCCCTTCTATTTATAAGCATCCTTCATGCAAGTTGTCATGACAAAATCATCACAATTTCAACTTGTTTTTCCATGTGCCATTCTTGAATCCAAGTGATTTGTGAGTTGTCATTTTGATCATTTGTTTTCCCACTATGCATGAGCTGGATTTTGCTTGTAGGTTGAGTGTTTCAATTTTGCTTCTCTATCTATTAGTTGTCTTGTACGACTTAATATCTTGTGGTCAAATAAATTGTCTTGAAGAAAGTTGAGTGCACTTCATCTTGTATCTGAATTGATCATTGAATTTCCAAGTTGGTGTAGGAGTGCTTGCTGGAAAATATTATGATGACATTTGGATTTGATGCAAGTGGCTGAAAAATATCCAGGAACGTCAAGTGCAGGTGCGTCCACTTGATGGTCGATTTTGTCTTAGATTGAGTAGATATCTCTTCAAACATAAAACATAAAAGTTATATATATTTCTCTTGCAGTTCTAGATCATCTTGAATCAGCTCAATCGGAGATTGGATGAGAGAGTTATGCCCATATTACAAAAAGATGTCAGAACTGTCTAAAATTCCGCAATTATCTTCATTTGCTCCTAATGCTTCTATTTGTGTCCTAAATCAAAATATAAGAATAATGAGTATATTTAGGCATCAAATAAGAATAAAGTATTAAACATTAAGAGAGGAAAATATGGCATTTTATATTCTCATCAATATATTAAATCATGTTTATATCTATCTCAAGATAAATGACCATTAATTTTAATAACATGAATTATATCCATTATTTTCTCATTTCTTTTAGTATTTAAATAGAGTATTTAGAGTGCATTTTTGTGCACTCATCACACCCCCCAACTTACTCATTGCTAGTCCCTAGCAATTTTCATGCAAAATGATGAGAAAGACCAAATAAAATCACACATAGGGGCCATCAAGACACATTTTTCAAATTTTCATATCAAAACAATCTTAGAAATTCAATAACCCTTTCACAAGTAATTCAAATATAGCAATCCACAGAGTGTGTATGTGTTCCAAACTATTTTTATCAAATCAGAGGTTTCGACACATGCAACATTAGAATATCTTAAGCAAAAAGGTTCAACTCCATAACTCACGGGTATAGAAGTGTTTCATGTATGGGTTCTCTCTATGGAGTTGACAAAGGTGTACATTTACTCTCATGGAAATTTAGCCAATTATATATAAGTAACAAGTAAACATTGATCTTATGATAGGAATACTAACAAATGAGATTTCCACCATTCTTTCCACAAGCATACTTAGGATCGGAAAAATCAACACAAAGGGTTGTAATGTGGTTTAGGGTTGGGGTTCATAAGAAGAAAAGGTGAAGAGATTTCAAAAACTTCCAAGTATACACAAAAGGGAATCTGTTAAATTTTTCAGTAGACTATACTTTCCTTTTGATGTACTTTTCAATTTTTTAGATTTTTGACTAAGTACACTTTTCCATCTTCTTTTGCCACTGGTGTCTTCGCAATTTGATGAACTCTTTCATGAATAATTTGATGGACACATCTAGCACCATGCCATTTTTGTCATGGTTTTCTTTTTTTCTTTTTTTTTCTTTTATCTTTTTTTTTTAAATGATAATTTCACACCTAGTACATACTTGGAAATAAGATGGTACGAAAATATAGTGTATAAGCTATACTCTAATGTGGAGAGGTATAGATGATGTAGATATGAAAAGAAAAGGCCATATGTGTATATTGGCTCAAAATTGGCTGCTAGAGATCTATGATGAAAAGGCTCAGCTTGAAAGGCTCAAACGTTAATCCTAAGTTGACTTTTGTCATATTCCAAGTATATCCACCATCTTACCATAAACTATGTAATGATATTCTCAAAAGAAGTGTCAAATTCAACAGATCAATGGATACTTATCACAATTTCTGTATTTGTAAGCTCTCGATTCTCACAAAATTCATATGAATACTTGAGCAAAATAATTCTTTAGTTACATGTGTCAAATCACCATATTACCACAAAGTTTGGAAAAGTGCATAAATGGTTCTGTGGATGCTTTAGCAAAATGATTTAAGATGGGTTTGTTGATTTTACCAAGATGGTTATGAATGAGCATGAGTATCATGTGTGAAAAGATGTCTGTGTGAAAAAAATTTGGCAATTTTTTATATATTGATTGAAATATGCCACAGAGTTTAAATAACAGATTTGTATTCCCACCCCCCAACTTAAATGAAACATTGTCCTCAATGTTTAAGAATCAGAATTGAATAACTAAGCAGGGTAGAATACACCTGATGTGGGATGTGGGTGGCTTGCTTGGCATCAAAGATGGTATTTGTCAAAATAAAATTAACCTATAACAAAATAAAGTAAACAATAAACAAAAATAAAATGAACGAAAATAAAATAAAAGAAAAACATACCTGGAGATGGTCAAGATTGATATACTGGGTCCATAAGTGGAATGTCTTCCACTTCTGGAATTTGTCTATCAATTAAGATTTTGAGGCGTTGACCATTTACTTTGAAGATACATCCATCTTTTGGATTTTCTATTTCTACCGCCCCATTTGTGAAAACATTTTTTACTATAAAAGGGCTGGTCTATCTAGATCGAAGTTTTCCTGGATGCTTATAGAGTCTTGAATCATATAAAAATACTCGATCATTAGGCTTAAATGTTCTTCTCAAAATATTTTTATCATGAAATACTTTCATTTTAGCCTTATAGATCTTGGAGTTTTCATAAGCATCATTTTTCAATTCTTCTAATTCCGTCAATTGGAATTTTCTAAATTTTCCTGCTTTTTCCAAGTCAAAATTGAAATGTTTAATGACCCAATATACTCGATGCTCGAGCTCCACGGGCAAATGACAAGGTTTTCCAAAAACAAGTCTATAAGGTGACATGCCTAAGGGAATTTTGAAAGCCGTACGGTAAGCCCAAAGCGCATCGATTAGTCTCAAAGACCAATCTTTCCGATCCGGGTTGACCGTTTTTTCTAAAATTTGTTTAATTTCCCTATTCACAAGTTCAACCTGTCCACTTGTCTGAGCGTGATATGCAGTAGAAAGCTTATGTATCACCCCATATCTTTTCATTAAAGTTTCAAAAGAACGGTTGCAAAAATGCGTACCTCGATCACTAATGATAGCACGTGGGATACCAAATCGAGATAATACATTTTCTTTGAGAAACTTAATTACCGTCCTGTTATCATTGGTCCTGCAAGGTGCTGCCTCTACCCATTTTGACACATAATCTACTGCCACAATAATATATAAATATCCAAAAGAAGGAGGAAATGGTCCCATAAAATCAATACTCCAACAGTCAAAAATTTCAATTACCAAAATTGGGTTTAAGGGCATCATATTACGACGGGTCATAGCTCCTAACTTTTGACATCTTTCGCATGAGCGACAATAGATATTTGTATCTTTAAATAAGGTGGGCCAATAAAATCCACACTGCAGGATTTTTGCAGCGGTTTTCTTCATTGAAAAGTGGCCACCACAAGCTTGGGAATGACAAAATTCCAAAACGCTTGCAATCTCTTCATCAGGGATGCAACGCCTTAAAATTTGATCAAGGCAGTATTTGAAAAGGTAAGGGTCATCACAGTAGAATTTTCGTACCTCAATCATGAATTTCCTTTTGTCTTGGGTGCTAAAATCCTTTGGTATTTCACCTGCAGCTAAATAGTTCACAATATGAGCAAACCATGGTAGAGAAGTAATAGAAAGTAAATGCTCATCGGGAAAATCATCTTTGATTGGTATGTGGTCAGAAGTGTCCTCGAATGTGAGTCTAGAAAGATGGTATGCCACTACGTTCTCCACTCCTTTCTTGTCTTTGATGGTGATGTCAAATTCCTGCAAAAGCAAAATCCATCGTATTAATCGTGCCTTAGCATCCTTCTTTGTAAAAATGTACTTAAGGGCTGCATGATCTGTAAAGATAATGATAGGAGAACCAATCAAATAAGCGCGGAATTTATCCAAAGCAAATACTACAGCTAACAACTCTTTTTCAGTGGTGGAGTAATTCATTTGTGCATTATTTAGAATTCGACTAGCATAGTAAATGACAAAAGGTTTCCCTTCTCTTCGTTGTCGAAGAACAGCACCTACAGCAAAATCACTAGCATCACACATAATTTCAAAAGGTAAATTCCAATCAGGTGGTTGCATTATAGGTGCTGAAGTAAGCTTGCCAATTAATGTTTTGAAAGCCTCTTGACAGGCTTGTGTCCATTCAAATTGGGCATTCTTAGCTAGGAGGTTACATAGTGGTCTAGATATGACAGAAAAATTCTATATGAATCTCCTATAAAAACCCGCATGACCAAGAAATGATCTTATATCCTTGATTGTTCTAGGTGTAGGCAATTTAGAGATTAATTCAACTTTTAATTGATCAACCTCCATTCCTTTGGAAGAAATAATATGCCCTAAAACAATACCTGAAGGTACCATAAAGTGACATTTTTCCCAATTTAAAACCAATTCTTTTTCTTCACAACGAGTCAGTACTCTTTCTAAACTCATTAAACATGCATCAAAAGAAGATCCAAAAACAGTCAAGTCATCCATAAAAACTTCTATGCACTTTTCAACCATATCACTAAAAATACTCATCATGCAACGTTGAAAAGTAGCTGGAGCATTACACAGTCCAAATGGCATTCTGCAGAAAGCATAAGTACCGAAAGGACAAGTAAAAGTAGTTTTATCTTGATCTTCTAATGCAATTTCAATTTGATAATAACCAGAATAACCATCCAGAAAGCAATAAAAAGGATGACCAGCCACCCGCTCAAGAATTTGATCAATAAAAGGAAGCGGAAAATGGTCTTTTCGTGTGGCGGCATTTAATTTTCTGTAATCAATGCACATCCGCCAACCAGCCACCAGTTTTGTAAGGACTAACTCTCCAAGGTCATTTTTTATCACAGTTACTCCTGACTTTTTAGGAACAACCTGCGTGTAGGACTTACCCATTTACTATCAGCAATAAGATATATCATTCCTGCATCTAATAGTTTCAATACTTCATTTTTCACAACTTCTTTCATTGTGGGATTAAGTCTACGCTAGGGGTCTCTTCGAGGATTAGTTCCTTTCTCTAAATTTATTTTATGAGTACAGATTAGGGGACTAATGCCTTTTATATCAGCAATACTCCATCCTAGGGTTGATTTATATTTGCATAAAATCTGAATTAATTTCTCACCTTGGGACTCAGATAATTCAGATGAAATAATAACAGGAAAAGTATCACCTGGACCAAGGAAAACATGCTTTAAACCCTTAGGTAGGGATTTTAATTCAACTTTAGGGGCTTCCCTACTTGAAGGAATCTGTCTTTCTCTTTTTTCAGGCAACTTCTCAAAGTTTGGTTGCCATGCCTGTGTGCTATAATCATGAGTTCTGTCAAAAATAGCACAAATGTCAAATACATCAGATGAATCACTTATAGTATTAAATTCAGAATTAACAATAAAGTATTCAAGGGGATCTGAGTCATGAGTTGTAAGAACATCCCTTTCTATAAGTGAGTCAATCATGTATGTCTGATGACACTCGACATCCTCTTCTGGCTGTTTTGCAATATGAAAAATATTTACCTCAAGAGTCATATTGCCAAAAGAGAGTTTCATCAATCCATTTCTGCAATTGATAAGAGCATTAGAAGTAGCAAGAAAAGGTCTACCTAAAATTAATGGAATTTTAGAGGTGGTTTCTACAGTAGAACTAGTGTCTAGAATTAAGAAATCAACAGGATAGTAAAATTTGTCAACTTGAATTAAAACATCCTCTACCACACCCCGTGGTGCTCTGACTGAACGATCAGCCAATTGCAATACCACAGAAGTTGGTTTGATTTCTCCCAATCCTAATTGCAAATAAATAGAATATGGCATCAAATGTACACTAGCCCATAAATCTAGCAAGGCCTGTCCAAGCTGATGATTGCCAATGTTGCATGTGATGGTTGGACATCTAGGATCCTTGTACTTAGGGGGAATCCGCTGTTCAATTAGAGCACTAACTTGCTTAGTCAAGAATGCAGTCTTCTTCACATAATGCTTCCTCTTAACTGTATATAAATCTTTGAGAATTTTTGCGTAAGTAGGAACTTGTTTAATTACATGCAAAAGAGGAAGATTAATTTTTACCTGTTTAAGATTTTCCAAAATATCCTTGTTATGATCTAGAGTTTGTTTGCTTGACTTTAATGCGTGAGGAAAAGGTACCTTACCAGGATTTTTTGTTACCGCAGGTTCCTCAGGTTTTGTTACCTCAAGTTCTTTGGGAAGCTCAGGACTGCTGCTATCTTGATCTTTCTCTACATCCTTTTTTTTGTCTATTATTGGATCACGTAGAGACTTACCACTTCGTGTCACAATGGTATTTACGTCCTTCAGATCTCCTTGTGCCATATGTTGACCATGAGGTACAGATTGAGTTTGGGAAGGAAACTTACATTTCTCATTCATAGTCAATGAACTCATTATTTTAGACACCTGGCTCTTGATTTCCTTATTTTCTTCGACAACCTACATAATCAAAGATTCAAATTTTTGATTAGTCTTACCCTGTATTTCAATAAAAGTATGCAAAGTATCTTCTAAAGAATTTCTAGAAGATTGAGGTGCATGGTATGGTGCAGGATATGATCTAGAGAGTTGTGCAGGCTGCTGGTTTTCAGACTTCCAGCTGAAGTTGGGATGATTACGCCATCCTGGGTTGTAGGTTTCAGAGTAAGGTGTGAAGGGCTTTTTATACATACCCAGAGCATTACTTTGTTCCTCATACATACCATTCATGTTAGTATGTGTAGGACACTCTTGGGAATGATGATCTATCCCACCACAGACACTACATGGCCCAAATGATTCTGCATGATTAGCCGTATGTGTTGGTTTTGAGTTTTTAGTTTTCAATAACTCTAATTCTCTAGTGAGCATTTCAACCTTAGCCTTAAGGTTATCCTCCTCTCTTAGATGGTAAATACCACCACTCAAGTTTCCTGTAAGTCGTGACCTGTTTGTGCTATCAGTAGCACTAGGTCCAGTCCAAGTATGAGCTTTTTCAGCAAGCTCATTGAGGTACTCTATGGCCTCATCGGGATTTTTCTGTAAAAAATCTCCAATGTACATCATTTCCACGAATTGACGTTCCCTGGGCGTAAGACCTTCATAGAAATAACTCACTAAGCGCCAATTCTCATATCCATGGTGGGGACACATACTCAGTAATTCTTTAAATCTTTCCCAAGACTGGTACAAAGTCTCACTATCCTTTTGTGCAAAGGTAGAGATTTGTCTTTTTAAAGCATTAGTCTTATGTTGGGGAAAGTATTTATTGAAAAACACTTGAGTCATCTCACTCCATGTTCCAATAGACCGTGGTCTTAGTGAGTACAACCAACTCTTAGCTTTATCTTTCAAAGAAAAAGGAAAGAACTTTATCATTACCGTTTCGTCAGTGGTATTTTGACTGTGAAATGTTGCAACTACTTCCTCAAATTCCCTAATATGAACATAGGGGTTTTCATTTTCTAGACCATGGAAAGTCGGAAGTAATTGTATCATTCCCGTTTTAAAATCTACATGACGAACATTAGGTGAGAACATAATACAGGATGGTGTGGCTGTTCGTGCGGGATGAAGATAATCTTGGAGGGTTCTAACAGGTTGGTTCACGTGTTCACTCATCGCGTCAGAATTGGAAGAATTATCAAACAAGCGATTAGAAAAATTAGATTCTGAATCTGATTCTAGCATGGGTCTACTAGCAAACCATCCAAAAGCGTCTCTGTACCTGCGCATGCAAAGTAAAGAAAAGCGTAATACTGAAAAAAAAAATAATTACGAAAAGAAAAGTAAAATAAAATAAAGATGCAGAAAGCTAAAAAGAAAATGAACGAAGCTACCGCTCTTTTTTTTTTTTTTTACAAACTACTAAAAAAACTACAAATTCTTCTACCGTCTCCCCGGCAACGGCGCCAAAATTTGATTACGCCCAAAGAATAACGCAATCGTTTGCAGTATAGCTTTGGGGTGTCGATTCCACAGGGAGATGGATTGAGAAATTGAAGAACAGTAACGAAATTAACAAAAAGATTTAGATGAGTGCGAAAAGTAAAGCATCGGGAATCCTTTGTATATAATTGGTATTTTAATTATTTTCGATTCATTAATAACTCAATTGAAAATTCTATGTCCAAATTTTCAATCGGAAAATAAAACATTAATAACCAGATTTAAATCAAATGTAATCTTTCGAAAAATCATTCGTCACAAAATAAGAACAGGAATTGTTATCGATATTAAAGAAATTCAACGTCGACAATATACTCATAGAGCAATATTGCAGCAAAGAATTAAATTAAAATAGATAACCAATTGAACCAAACATAATCTAAGGATTATTGCATTTAATAGAAAAAGCATGACTGAATCTATAAATTTAATAAATTCTAAGATTATTTGGTGACGAAAACATTTATAATAAATTTCGAATGACTAAACAAAAGAGTTTAATATTTGAAGAACACATATATGAATCAAAAACAATTACAAATACCATCATATATACAAATTCATCCCTAACTCTACTAGAAAATTAGTTACACATATTGAAAATATGCAACAAAAATTCTTCAAGGGATAATATGGAAGAGCCAACCATTATTTTCTTCTCTCTTCTTTGGTTTTTCTTTTCTTTTCTCAAGCTCTCAAAAATAATGTATCTTCCAAGGCATCCAAACACACTAAGCATGGTCTTAGAACACACACCCCTCCCTTCTATTTATAAGCATCCTTCATGCAAGTTGTCATGACAAAATCATCACAATTTCAACTTGTTTTGCCATGTGCCATTCTTGAATCCAAGTGATTTGTGAGTTGTCATTTTGATCATTTGTTTTCCCACTATGCATGAGCTGGATTTTGCTTGTAGGTTGAGTGTTTCAATTTTGCTTCTCTATCTATTAGTTGTCTTGTACGACTTAATATCTTGTGGTCAAATAAATTGTCTTGAAGAAAGTTGAGTGCACTTCATCTTGTATCTGAATTGATCATTGAATTTCCAAGTTGGTGTAGGAGTGCTTGCTGGAAAATATTATGATGACATTTGGATTTGATGCAAGTGGCTGAAAAATATCCAGGAACGTCAAGTGCAGGTGCGTCCACTTGATGGTCGATTTCGTTTTAGATTGAGTGGATATCTCTTCAAACATAAAACATAAAAATTATATATATTTCTCTTTCGGTTCTAGATCATCTTGAATCAGCTCAATCGGAGATTGGATGAGAGAGTTATGCCCATATTACGAAAAGATGTCAGAACTGTCTAAAATTCCGTAATTATCTTCATTTGCTCCTAGTGCCTCTATTTGTGTCCTAAATTAAAATATAAGAATAATGAGTATATTTAGGCATCAAATAAGAATAAAGTATTAAACATTAAGAGAGGAAAATATGGCATTTTATATTCTCATCAATATATTAAATCATGCTTATATCTATCTCAAGATAAATGACCATTAATTTTAATAACATGAATTATATCCATTATTTTCTCATCTCTTTTAGTATTTAAATAGAGTATTTAGAGTGCATTTTTGTGCACTCATCAGATGCTAATTGGGCAGATTCTCGTGATGATAGGTGCTCAACTGGAGTTTATTGCGTGTTCATAGGACCAAATCTTATCTCATGGACTTGCAAAAAGCAAGCCACTGTAGCTTGATCAAGTACTGAAACTGAATATAAAGCGCTTGCTAATACCGCGGCTAAACTTAACTTGGTTGGCTTCAATCTCTATTACATGAACTAGGCTTTAAAGCCTCCTCTCCTCCTATTTTATGGTGTGATAACATAGGCACTACTTATTTATCAGCAAATTCGATTTTTCATGCTCGTACAAAGTACGAGAAAATTGATTTTCACTTTGTACGTGATATGGTAGTCAAGAAACTCATTGAAGTCAAATTTTTATCTTCAAAAGATCAACTCACAGACATTTGTTAGAAACTTCTTTCATCATTTCGGTTTGCAACACTTCATTCCAAGCTCAATGTAGTTTCCACTTCATTGGACTTGTGGCGGCGTGTTAAGGATAAAGTTGAAGTTGATATTCAAAATGAAACCAACCAAGATAAGATGGAGTAGCCCGTAGTCTATTATGACTGTACCGATTGAGTTTCTTATTTGTTATGTTTGAATTGTTTTGTTGTTATCTTATCATTCCATTATTAATTCCACCGAATGTAATCATGTTAATTTTCTCTATTAATAAGAACATCACCACACGGCATTTGTGTGGTTGTATTTTCCTCAACAAAATAAGTTGTGACTTTTCACGAGTATCCTTTCATTTTGAAACAAGAATTGGTAGCTCAACCGTAGTCATTTTTGTTTAATAATTTTGAAATTACTTTGATTTTATTGATTCAATTAATTATTAGCATGTTTTGTTTGTTTAGGCAATTGTAATTATTCTGTAATATTTCATACACAACAAAATTTTAAATGACATGAAAAATGACACACTAAAATTGCTAAAATAAGTACATAAAACTTATACCTTTAAAAATTTCTAAAGAGAAAATAAAAAAAATCTGTATTTAAAAAAAATAATCTTAATACAAATACTTAGAAAATCTAAAAAACTAAAAAATAGATCCAAAATATATTAAAAAAATTCTAAAAGAGTAAAAGCGTGAAGATTAAAAACCTAATGACCAAACAAATTTTCAGACATAATCATTAGTTGTTTTTCTTTTCTTTTCTAAATTAAAAATCTAAGAAAAAAATTTTACAAACAATTCTTCCTCTTCATAACTTTTGCACATAAAAAAATACTTATTCTTCTTCAAAAATTTTAATGTCACAATCTTCAAAGATTAAATGAAAAAAATTATCAATCACTAAATGCACCAAGTATTTTTCCAAATATGTTCCTATGAAGAATTACTTCATATTAATAAATTATGAATGGAAGTTGCAACAAAAAGATAAGAAATGAAAGTTTTTTAGAGAGCTTAAGGTGTCCTACCTCACATAAAAATGGTTGGGATATGAGAAATGATTACTACATGTTAAGACACAGCTTACTGATCTGGAAAATGACAATGCGTCCTCCTCAGCCTGCAAGACAAGTTCTAAAGATGACCTGGAAATGAGGTGCACCAACTGCTTGGACTCAGCCGAATATACTCAATGCTAGAATCCTCCACGATCTTTTGCGTCTGACAAATACTATCAACATGTATCAATTACTTGCTTTTAGTTGTTATTCATTTAGTGTATAAAAAGTTGTAAATGTGTTGGACTGTAATACTAGAGTGAAAAACAGAAACATTACTTTTTCAATGAGAAAATGGACACTTGTTTGCATAACTTTCTGTTTCTTGTTATGGTATCTAGAGCTCAGTAAGGCCAACGCCTACTATTCATCTTCTTTCCTTTTTTTTTTTCTCTTTTCCTGCCACTCTTACCGTTCACCTATGGAGTCCCCTGTTATAACCACATAATCGGTGGTTCTCCTTCCCCCAGCACTACCTTTCCCTATCATTAGTTATGCCCCTCATTTTGTTACCATCAAGCTGTCTACAGACAACTATTTATTGTGGAAAGCCCAAATGGTCTCATTCCTCAAAGGGAATCACTTGTTCAGTTATGTGGATGGTTCCATCCTGTCACAGCCAACCATTCTCAACAATGCTTTGAACCCAGCTTATCATAGCTAGGCTTTGCAAGATCAGTTGATAGTTTCCATACTCTATGCGTCTCTGTCTCCAAATGTGTGAGCCTAGATCCTCGAGTGCTCTACTTTGAGTGAAATCTAGACTTCGTTACACAATACATATGCTGCTCAGTCCAATGCCCACATCATTCAAACTCAATATCAACTCACATCTATGAAAGAGGGGTCTAAGAATATCACAGAATACTATCGTCGGGCCAAAGCTCTCTGTACCTCCCTTGGTGCCGTTGGTGAGCCTCTACCATCATCTTAGTTCATCTCCTATCTTCTAGCCGACTTGGGCAATGAATACGAGTCCATTGTAACCCATATAACCACACGACCTGAGCCCTTTTCTTCTCACCAAATCCTCGAATATCTTCTAAATCATGAGTCTAGATTGGCTTATCAATCCACCAACCTCCTGTTGGGTAGTACCTTAGAAGCCTATGCTACTGTTCAACCTCCCACTCCTTCAGAGTCTTCTTCTCAAAGTCACTCTTGGGGTAGACAGTGTCGTGTCCATGGCCGTGGCATCCTTCTGAATCCAGCACCTCAGTATTTCTCTCACCCTCCCTCTAATTGTCTAGTGTGCCAACTCTATCAAAAGGCGAGTCATACGGCTGTTAAATGCTATTACCGATATGATTAGGCCTTTCAGTCTCCTTCCCGCCCTCTCTCACTACAAACTCACTGCCATGCCGAATGCTCTCTCTCCTCCAAACACTTGGTTCCCTGATACGGCGGCTACGAACCACTTTACCTCCAAGTTTGCAAATTTAAATCTGGAGTCTACTACTTATCACAGGTTTGAACAAGTCAGCATCGATGATAGATCGACACTTCCAATCCAACATACTGGTTTTGCACAGTTCACTACTCCTACTGGCAAATATATTCTTAACCAATTCTTACATGTTCCTCTGGTTACAAAAAATCTCCTTTCTGTACGTCAATTTTTCCTGGATAATTCTATGTTTTTTTAGTTTCACTTTTCATGTTTTTTTGTAAAGGATTTATGAACTCAGGAGGCGCTCCTTCAAGGTCTCATTAGAGACGGTCTCTATGTCCTGTCGCTGCCATCTGTAAGTCAACCATTAGCATCCTCCACCATCATCTCTCCACAAGCTTTTCTTGGTGAACGTGTCTCAGCTCAAACCTAGCATGCTTGTCTCGGTCATCCGTCTGCTTGTGTCGCTTCCTTCACTCTTCACCAGTTTCATCTTCCTATTCATAATAAAATCACCAATCAAGTTTGCTCTGCGTGCTCACAGGCAAAAGCACATGTTCTACCTTATCCATCCTCACTGTCTCGATCTTACAAGCCATTTCAATTACTGTTCTTAGATGTTTGGGGACCAGCACCTATGCTCTCCTCAAACAGTTGTTGCTTTTATTTATCTATTGTTGATGATTTCTCAAAATACATTTGGTTTTTTCCTTTACAATCTAAGTCCAATGTTTCAACTATTTTTTTGGCCTTTCTGCGTTATGTTGTTAACACATTCTCTATAAAGGTTGTTTCGGTCCAATCAGATTGGGGAGGTGACTTACGTCTTCTCCGTCCCACACTTCGGTCTCTTGGCATTACACATCGTCTCACCTGTCCCTACTCACATGAACAAAATGACAGTATTGAGCGACGTCATTGCCATATAGTTGAGACTGGACTTACTCTCCTTGCTCTTGCTTCCATTCCACAAAAATATTAGTATGAAGCGTTTCAAACGGCTGTTTACCTTATCAATCGCCTGCCCGCACCTATCCTAAGTACAAATCCCCCTATGAATGCCTCTTTCATGTTTCACTTGACCACAAATTCTTGCTTGCATTTGGAATGGCATGTTAGCCAAATCTCTACCCTTTTAACAAACACAAAATGGATTATCGCTCTCAACTTTGTGTCTTTATGGGGTATAGTCCTGATCACAAAAGATATGTTTGTCTACATATACTATTGGGTCGGGTCTATATCTCAAGGGACGTTAAATTTGATGAGTCTCAATTTCCTTTCACTCTAACTCATCTGGTTTTGAGCCCACTACCATCACTATAACACAAGCCTCATCTAATCCACTTCCTTTTCTCCAACCTGCTATGTCGCCACCCACACCCCATTCGACCTCTAGAAATGAGCATACCTTCCTTCAACCCACATCCATTCCGGCCTCACAAAACTTAGCCCCATCCCATTCGGCCTCACTCAATCCTACCTCTGGTCCATCTCACTCTCCCACTCACTTAACACATTCCCTATGCGACTCACTCTCGAATCCCACTCCCTTTGTATTGACGCCTCCTTCTTCTTCAAATCCTAATCCGACCATCTCAAACCCTACGGTGCCGCAACACTCTTCCTCATCTTGCTGCCCCATGGCCACTCGAGCTCAACACAACATTCGCCGCCCCTTGTCCAAACTGACAGCACCGTGCCATGGCCCCCCAAAAAATCTGGCCCTCTATCACAACCCTCACTCTCTCTCACTATCTTCTTCAACGATATCCCCGAGGAACCCTTGTACTATACCGAAGCCTCTCAGTTCCCTGAGTGGTGTGTGGCCATGGCCCTAGAATTCCAAGCCTTGCTACACAACCAAACTTGGAACCTTGTCCCTTCATCACCTTCCTATAATCTTCTTGGCTGTAAGTGGGTTCTCAAGTTCAATCATTAGGTTGATGACACCCTTGAACGCCATAAGGCTCGCCTTGTGGCCAAAGGGTATCACCAATAGCCCGACCTAGACTATTCCGAGACCTTTAGCATTAAGCCTATTACAATCTGCCTTATACTCTCTCTTGCTGTGTCTTACAAATGGTCGTTACATCAATTGGACATTTAGACGTCTTCTTGCATGGAGACCTTGAGGAAGACGTCTATATGTAGTAGCCTCCTGGATTTGTCAATCCCGACTTCCCTCATCATGTGTGTAAGTTGAAAAAATCAATCTATGGGTTAAAGTAACCTCCTAGGGCTTGGCTTGCCAAACTTACAGATCGATTGCTATCTCTCAGTTTTCATAGTTCCCGATCTGATACTTCCTTGTTTATTATGCACATTGATTCTCATTGCATTTATGTTTTAATTTATGTTGATGATATTGTTGTGACTAGTTCTGACTCAAAATTTATTTCTGAATTTTTCTAAGCCTTGAGCTCGTATTTCCCTGTCAAGGACTTCAATCCCCTTCATTATTTCCTAGGCATTGAGGTCTCGTGAAACTCAAAGGGTCTTTACCTGTCTCAGTCTAAATATATTTCGAATCTACTTGTTAGAACCAAGATGCAGGAGTCCAAACCAGTGTCTACACCATTATCTACTTTTGACAAACTCATGGCTTTAGATGGGCCTTCTTTTGAAGATCCTCATTTTTATCGAAATATTGTTGGCAGCTTGCACTATCTCTCACTTACCCGCCCTGATCTTTCCTTTACAGTCAATAAAGTCTATCAGTTTATGCACTATCCTCGCCAACAACATTGGCAAGCTATCAAACGCATTTTATGTTATCTTAATCTCACAAAAAATCTTGGCCTCTTCCTTTCCTCTTCCTCTCCTATTCAGTTGTCCGCCTTCTCTGATGCTAATTGAGCAAACTGTCTTGATGAACGTAGATCCACTGGTGGATTTTGCATCTACTTTGATAACCATCTTATTTCTTGGGGTTCTAAGAAACAACCAAACATTGCTAAGTCCTCCACTGAAGCTGAGTACAAGACGGTGGCAAACACAACTTGTGAACTTCTTTGGTTACAAGTTTTACTTCATGAATTTGGGCTTTTTCTTCCCAACTCGCCCACCTTGTGGAGTGACAACTTAGGTGCCACGTATCTTTTAGCTAATCCCATCCTACACTCACACACCAAGCATGTGGGATTGGATTATCATTTTGTTATTTGGGAGCGTGTGGCAGCAAAATCTCTCACTGTTTCCTTTATCTCTACCAAAGATCAAATAACTGATATTTTTACAAAGTCTCTTTCTGTAGCTCGCTTTTCACAACTTCGATCAAGCCTCACTATCTGTCCAGTGGTGCTTGAATCGCTAGAGAATGTTAAGACACAGCTTGCTAATTTGGAGAATGACCATGCCACCTTTTCAGCCTGCAAGACAAGTTCTAAAGATGACCTGGAAAGGACGTGCACCAATAGCTTGGACTCAGCCAAATATACTCAATGCTAGAATCTTCCAAAATCTTTTGTGTCTGACAAATACCATCAACATGTATCAATTACTTGCTTTCAGTTGTTATTCATTTCGTGTAGAAAAAGCTATAAATGTGTTTGACTGTAATAGTAGAGTGAAAAACAGAAATATTACTTTGTGAATGAGAAAGGGGACACTTTACCTTGGCATTCTGTCAAACAACTTGTCTGCATAGCTTTCTATTTCTTGTTACTACATCTTATCAAATTAAGAGTGCAAGATACTCACCAGACTGAATATATATATATATATATATATATATTTTTTCCAGCACTTGTGGAGTGAGAAAGAAAATTCCTTTAGTTATCTGAAAGCATCCTCTTTTTGCAGGAGTTATCTGATCTGTGGTATCAATTGTTCATTCTTGAAATAATTTTAGTTCATATATTCATAAAACTAGTAAATGATTCTAATAAATAAATTTGTTAAGAAAGAGAACAAAAAACTGAACACATCACTACGAATATTGAACATATCACCCGAGTAAATGTACCGGAAGTTCTGAACCCCTCCCTTTTATTGTTTGAAGGAGCTCAGCCTTAGATTTTAATTTTTTTTTGTTGATTTGGAAACATTGTATGTAAGCCCTACCATTGTAATTTTTGTTTCAAAATTTTGTTTATATTTTGATTCTGTTAATTTGAATAATTATAAGTTTGTTGTGTTTGTTTAGGCGATAGTAATTATCCTGAATCTTTCATACACAACAGAATTTTTATGAGAAGAGAAATAGCACACTTAAATTGCTAAAATAATTACAATCATATACCTAAAAAAAATCTCAAAAGAGAATATAAAAAAATAATGAAAAATCTTTAAAAATAATAGAAATTCAAATGCCTAAAAAATTTAACAAAACTAAAAAATAAATCAAAAATCAATTAAAAACATTCTAAAAAAGTAAAACTGTAATGATTATAAACTTAAAAAACAAACAAGTTTTCAAACATAATCATTCTTTGTTTTTCTTTTCTTCTTCTAAATTAAAAATCTAAAAAGCAAATAAGTTTACAAATAATTCTTGCAGTTCATAGCCTTCTGCATGCACATATAAAATACTCGTTGTTCTTCAAAAATTTTCATGTAAGTATCTTTAAAGATTAAACAAAAAAAGAATTATCAATCACCAAACACATCAAGAATTTAACCAAACATGTGCCTGTGAAAAATTACATTATATTAGCAAATTATAAATGGAAGATGTAATAGTGAAGATTGAGTGGCGCATCTATATAAATGATCACTTCATATTAGCAAATTAATATGGGTGCACTCACCAGTGACTAAATATCTTTTTCGGTACTTATGAAGCGAGACAGAAGAGTACTCGTTTAGTTATTAAAACCATGCTCTCTTTACAGGACTTATCACTACATTTATTAAGAAGTAAATGATTCTAATAAATAATCTTTGTGACGCCCCCAAATTCTCCTTAAAATAATATGGGAATTGAGGCGTTAAGATGATGACAACACGGATCACACATCCTAACGACAAGTGTCAAACGTATGTGCACACGTGACATATATAAAATATAGGTCGTAGCGAATAATAAATTATTATCTAAGTACCAGAATTTTTTTTTTAGAAATATTTTACAAACCAATTTAATATAAACTCTCAAACAGGAGATTTAATACAGTCATCTGAAATACAAATTAAACAAATACATATTTATAAAAAGGGGAAAATAAATTTCCCGAGATAACAATTAATATTAATATCATCTCAACGGCGGAGCCGTCTCCTCAGGCTCAGCCTCTTCATAATCTGCATCCAAAAAACTACGACACTAAGATGGCATCGCAGGTAAGTACAACCCAAACAAACCCAAGACAATAAATTTATTAATGCCACAACAACAACCATGAACAAATTACCATATGCATGAGGCTTAAAATCATCTTCCTCAAAATCAATAAAATAACCACACACGCCAAAATCCCACTTTAATCCACAATAAATTCTCAATAAAATCACCCATCATTTTCCATAAAATAACATCCTCAAAACCAATCATACCGGGCATTACATATCGCGTCCCCGATATCATTTACACAAAACACCAATCATAATGGGCGTTACGTATCGCCGTCCCCATTATGATTCACACAAATTCATTTCATACCGGGCATTACATATCACCGTCCCCAATATGAAATACACACCCAATGACCATAATGGGCGTTACGTATCGCCATCTCATTATGTCATCCACACAATCACACACTGATCACAACGGACGTTACGTATTGCTGTCCCCGTTATGACTCAGCCTAAAACCATTAAAATCCGTTAAACTCAATTTAAATCCCAGTTTCCATTTCCAACACATGAATTTCTGAAATCATACAAAAATCTAATTTCCAAATATTTTCATGAGCATGCGCGTAAATACACAATGTAGACAACCATGCAGCAGTTATCCAACATTTAATTAATCCAATCAACCAACAAATACCAACATCAACCAACACATAGCAACAATAATCATACATAATAACTGTTGATGCCAAAAATATATTTAAATCTTAAAACTCGTTTGGAAAGTACTTACAGCGGTTAAAACGCAAATCCTTGAACAACACCAATCTGCAGCGTTCATAGCGGTCACATGTACGTTAGGTTAAAATGCTCGGTTTGACATCAAAATTTAGGGAGATACTCTTTGAAGGGTGGGGAATCTCATGAAGGTAGTGGTGTAGTGGCACAACCACCGGAAGGTGGCCAATCGGAGTCAAAAGAGGTGAAAACCCATTTTCGAGTTTAAGGTTGTACTGGGAAGGTGGGGCAACGGTTGGAGGAATTGAGTCAGGGGTATGACTGGCTGGGCGAGGGGAGTCTTTTGGTGGCGGTGGTGAGGCCTACGGTGGCCGGACGGCGGCGCGGCGAAGATGGATCCGTTTAAGATCCATTTCGGGTGGAGGGGGTAACCGGCGGCAATGGGTGACTTTGAGTAGTGGGTTATGCTCGCCGGAGGGTGGGGAGTCTAGTGGTGGTGGTCGGAGGCCAAGGGGTGGCCGGCGGTGGCCGAAAAATGCAAGGGAATGCAAAATACCCATTTCAGGTTTGTGGCTGTGGAGGGGCGGTGGAATGGCCGGAGGGGACACTACCGTTGCCGTTGAACTCGCCGACATGTAGGGCTGAGGTTGGGCTGGGCGGTGTCACCGGTGGGTGGCCGGCGGCAGCCCTAGGTTGAGGGAGAGGAACGGCGAGGAAGAGAGGAGAACAGGGGAGAACGCACAGACTGGGGGAAAATCCAGGGAAGAAAGGGAAAAAGAAAAGAAAAAGAAAAGAAAAAAAAAAGAAAAAGGAAAAAGAAGAAAAAAGGAATCCAACTAGAAAAACACAATAAATTAAATAAAAGCTAGCCAAAATACTACAATCTAATATCAATAAAAGAATATATTTAAAGCCCAACAATATAAATAAATTATACCCAAGCACAATATTAAAAATAAAATAATAATTAATATAACGAAAGCAGATCAAATAAATTCACATAATAAAATAAAGGAATTAAATTCCAATCATTAAAATAATTAACTCATTAAAATAAATAAAAAACAACGAAACTCAATATTAACTAATTAATACCTGAAATAAATATCTTAAACAAATAAAATACAACTAATAATATTTTTAAATAAATTAAAATAATTAATACCGAGAATAAAATAATGTGTAAAAATACACGTAAGTCTGGGATCTCACATTCTCCCCCCTTAAAAAGAATTTCGAGGAAAAAATTCGTTCGGCTGCAACTAATAAAACTCCAATAGCTCACCTACTACATCACTTAATACTCACTCTAAGCATTAGTATAATCATTTATTTTCCTCAAATACAAATGGATTTTATTTCATCATAAACGTATAGTCTCCAAATAATATTTCATCTCTAAAACTCCAGAGGTAGCCAATTAATCTGGACTCTATATGTACAAGGATCTCAGTACAGTCTCCCAAAATCTTAATATTCACTAACTCCATACCATACTTTGTGTCACCCTAAAGTAACTCCCAAATTTATCTTCCTAACTTAATCTTCAATAACCATAATAACCATAATTTACCCAACTAAAAGATAAATCCTCACTTACAAGTATCATCCCAAATTTCAAGTCACCACTAGTTCCTCAAAATCAACATAAGAATTGAACCTCCAACTATATTGTAAATCATCACGCTTCTGCGCGCACTCTGATAACTCGCTAAATTCATAAAAATTTAAGTCCTCATAAATTATCACCATAGTAAAAATTGGCTTAACATCTATTAGCAAGAAATCATATACCACTCTTTCAAATCCTAATGCTTTATCATCTCACAATTCAAGTTATGTCTCCCAATATTAAAGCCTAAAATTTCTAACTCCCAAACCTCTAATACACTTCTCCATCATTATAACTTATCACTCTCATCATAGATTAATTATCTAAATCCATATTCTCTCAATCGGTCCTTCATTACCTATGAGATGAAATAACCTCAAATATTTAAATTCTTATGTGATTTCAAGCCACAACTAAATTCTTTAAGATACCTCGACAAATATTGCTAACCATTAAATTCTCCGAAATATTATACTTAAATTATCGACTCCAAACAATTCGGCCAGAAGCCTAAAATTTATATCTCTTAAATTTATTTCCATCACATCAATTCAACCCTATCACTTAACAAACAAATTTTCCCCAAGTCAAACACAAAACAAAATAAGTACTCTCCAAAAATTTATGCACATAATTATTACATAATGATCTCCAAACACCCACAAATAAAAACTACATCAAAATTTCACCAAAAAATATTTGATCATCTACCATCATAAGTATTCTTAAATCGAATTTCATAATATAATGGCAATGGCTAAAAATTTTACACTCACATGAAGAGTCCATCTAAAATATAATTCCAATAATCTCCCAGAAATAAAATTAGAATTTAGACACTCAAACACTCAGTGAGACCCAGGTAATAAATATACATAAATAGCATATACAATACCGATAAGGAAATGCAATTGCATAAATATCAATAAATTATCAAACAAATCCATCTCGCAATTATAAATAATAGTATACCCAAATACTAAACAAAACTCAAGTAATTCACATAATTATTATATAAAAATACAAAAGGGGGAAAAGATTTAATAAACGAATAAGTAAAAGCCAACCATTCAAGAAAACAAGCCCACCTCCTTTAATAAACACAAAGCCACCAAAACTTTTATTAAATAAAAGAAGGAGATTGAATTAAAGTAAGAACAACAAATAAAGCTTTGAAATTCTTCACAAAACCCAACTCTTAAAAGAATTTATTGTAGAAATCTCTAAAATTTAAAACCTTTAAAAGAAACGAACCATAATTAAATAATTCAATCGATAAATTAATTAATAAATAAATACAAACAAGTCGCCAAAATAAATCCACTCGTTAAAGTAAATAGATAAACTTTTAAAATAAAATATACGGAAATGTGGAAAGATAATAAATTTTAAAACTTACTTCAAAGCATCTCCCTAAAAATAAAACAACGGAAATGTGAAAAGATAATCAATTTAAATTTATCTCAAAGCATAAACTTAAAAAGAAGTATGGCATCGATTCTTTTAAATATTTGTCTAAATAAATTTCAAACTTTTAGAAATATTTAAAATACAAAAGCCATAATTAAAATAAACAAATAATAAATTAAATCCAAAACTATCTCGTAGAAAACCTATGAACTGAAATTAAAATCAAATCTAATGATAATTAAATAAAAGTTTAAGAAAATAAAATAACCCACAACAAAAGAAATAAACTTTAAAATAAGGAATTCCATAACATAATTATTTAAAATATCAGATTCAATAAAAAGATTGATTTAAAATAATAATCTAATCCGAAATATCCAAATTCCAATTTAAACAAAAACAAAGGCATACATATAAATTAAATAATTAAATAAATACTCGACAACTTAACCAAATAGAATCAACTAACTAAAATCTTAACTGCTACCCAATTACAATATTGAAAAAATATTAAAATAAAATAAAACAAGCAAACCAATCAATCAGAGCTAACTTGATTATGAAAATAAATAAACAACATAAACATTAAAATAAGAAGCACAACACAACGAAATAAATATCGATAATCTTACCATATAAATTAGTAGGAAAACTTAGAGAATAAATAAATTAGTAGAATAAAATAAAATAACCAAATCATAAAACAAATAAATTTTTAAAACCACAATTTTTTCTGATACTATCCCTAGGTAACTTGCAGGTTTATCCAGAGCCGAACTGCTCTGATACCACCTGTGACGCCTCCAAATTCTCCTTAAAATAACACGGGAATCGAGGCGTCAGGATGATGAAACCACGGGTCACACATCCCAACAACAAGTGTCAAACGTGTGTACACACATGACATACATAAAATATAGGTCGCAGCGGATAATAAATTATTATCTAAGTACCAGAATTTTTTTTTTAGAAATATTTTACAAACCCATTTAATATAAACTCTCCAACAGGAGATTTAATACAGTCATCCGAAATACAAATTAAACAAATACATATTTATAAAAAGGAGAAAATAAATTTCCCAAGATAACAATTAATATTAATATCACCTCTATGGCGGAACCGTCTCCTCAGGCTTAACCTCTTCATAATCTGCATCCAAAAACCTACGACGCCAAGATGGCATCGCAGGTAAGTACAACCCAAACAAACCCAAGACAATAAATACATTAATGCCACAACAACAACCATGAACAAATTACCATATGCATGAGGTTTAAAATTATCTTCCTCAAAATCAATAAAATAACCATACACGCCAAAATCCCACTTTAAACTACAATAAAATCTCAATAAAATCACCCATCATTTTCCATAAAATAACATCCTCAAAACCAATCATACCGAGCGTTACGTATCGCCGTCCCCGATATGATTTACACAAAACACCAATCATAATAGGCGTTACGTATCGCCGTCCTCGATATGAAATGCACACCCGATGATCAAAATGGGCGTTACGTATCGCCATCCCCATGATGTCATCCACACACTCACACACTGATCACAACGGGCGTGTCAGAACCCCTAGGAGAGTCGCCCAAGGTCGAGCCCTGACTCAGACCTTAGAGGGCCAGGACAGTTCCCTGGCTACCCTGCAGGCATGCCTTGGCTTAGGCCTCGACACGCAGCAGGGGCCCGGCGAGGCTACTAGCCATGCACAGTGCGTGCGCACAGCCCAGCGTGTGCCTAGGCGCGCCCCACAGCGCATTCACCTGCGCACACGCGTGCGCGTGCATCTGCGCCCCATAGCCCCACGTAGCGAGGTTAGTGGCGTGTCTTCACAGGCACGCCATCCAGCGCGCGGCACCAGCCCGCGCCTTGCAGAGCAGGTTAGTGGCATGCACACCATGCATGCCATCCAGCGCGCGGCACCAGCCCGCGCCTTGCAGAGCAGGCCAGTGGCATGCACACCATGCATGCCATCCAGTGCGCGGCACTAGCCCGCGCCATGCAGCCCGCGCCCAGACCACCAGCTTGGGCCATGCATGCACACCACCCAGGCACTCAGCCCGGGCCATGCAGGATCACCGCCCGAGCACCTTGACTAGGCAGCACCAGAGCGTCGTGGCTTGACCCTGTGCCTACCATCAGGACCATGCATGGCACATGGCCATGAGCACCACCAGTTGGCCCTGCACAGAGCTATGCCCGCGCACCACTAGGCGCCATGCAGCGAGACAGCACGAGACAAGACTGACCGTGGATGGAGCAGCACGCAAGCCCACCTTGGGCCACATGTACCCCACGGCCAAGCATAGCAAATGGCGCCTCCCATCTTATTTTTATGTTATTTTATTATTTTATTGCTTTGGTTAATTTGGTAATTAGCTAGTTTTAATAAGGGACCTTTTGGGGGTTTCCAATTTGTTAGACTCTATAAATAGGACCTTTAGGCTTTCATTTCACATCTTTTGACAATTGGAAGACTAGACTTTTGCTCTTGGAAGAGAGTAAGGCCGGCCACAAGTTTTGTGGTTTGGATTTCGGAGCTTAGCACTTGGGCTTCCCTAGGGTGCAATTCGTGAATCCCTTTGGAAGAGGATCATCGTGCAATTCGTGAATCGGTGATCCACATCTATCCTTTTATGTGTTTTTCATTTTTATTTATAAAAAACTTGAGGTAATTCATAAAGAGTGTTTTGGTTTTGGAGTGAGTTGTGTTGAGTGATTTTCATGTTTTTGGTGTTCTTGAGTGAATTGTTGAGTGTTGAGTGATTTTGTGTTTGTGAGGCCAAATCCACACCACTTGTGGATTTGAGAATTGGTGTGTGTGTCCATAGAGGAATTCGAAATCCTCCCCCATAGGGAGATTCGGATTGCTCATGTGAGTGAGAGTGAGTGTGTGATTGATTGAAGGAAGATGAAGACTTGGTTGCATGTGTGTGTGCCGAATCCTCTTGGTGTCTTGAAGGAGTTGGCTTGTTCATCAATTGTCTCTTGTTCAATCATCATTTGGTTGTTCAATTGAAAAAATTGGTGTTGATTTTGCCCCATAGTAGCCACGGCAACAAGCCCCCAAAACCCTACCTAGTGCTCACGGCATAAGGCATGAAACCCTAGCCTAAACACTTGTCTATTTTGCCCTTTACCCTAGCCGGCCACTATACCCCATCCTCTCCTATTTTTCCTCACTCAAAGCCACCTCATCCATCATCCAAAAACAACCAATTTCGTGCCCCTCAAACCCTAGCAAGACCGGCCACCCATTGGATTTGAATTCAAAAGAATTCAAATCCAAATATCACCAAAATCCCTACTTTTTCTCAATTTCGGAATCCCCACTTATCCTACCCGAAAACCACTTGCCACATCATCTAAATTGCCACCTCACACTCCCATTTGATTGGTCATCAAGTGAAGAAGAGAACCAATCAAATCCCTCTACAAAACCCTAGCCCATTCGGCCAACACCAACCACCATAGTGTCGTCCACCTCAATTGGCCATAAGCCATATCCCTACATTTTAGGACTTATCCAAAACACCATCAAAACCCTAGAATCCTATCCCTAAACACATGTGCCGAAACCCTAGCCTCCCATAAGCAATATTCGGCCACCCATAACCCTAAACAAACCCCACTTGCCTACACACAAACTAGCCTAGCCGAAACCACTCCAAATCCCTTTGGCCGTGAACTCCCTTGCCTCCCCTCTAGCCAATTCACCTCAAATTCCATCTTAACCCCACTCAATCCTAGCCTCACTTAACCCTTTCCCTCACCTATCTTTCCATTCCCAAGCACTAGAGTCAACTCGGTCGTTGGAGGGAACCAATCTTGCAAGGAGGAACCCTTCGGGTGATCGGGACAAGACCGAGGTCTCTATCAGGGCGTTACGTATCGCCGTCCCCGTTATGACTCAGCCCAAAACCATTAAAATCCGTTAAACTCAATTTAAATCCCAATTTCCATTTCCAGCACATGAATATCCGAAATCATGCAAAAATCTAATTTCCAAATATTTTCATGAGCATGCGCATAAATACACAATGTAGACAACCATGCAGCAATTATCCAACATTTAATTAATCCAATCAACCAACAAATACCAACATCAACCAACACATAGCAATAATAATCAAACACAATAACTGCTGATACCAAAAATATATTTAAATCTTAAAACTCGTTTGGAAAGTACTTACAGCGGTTAAAACGCAAATCCTTGAACAACGCCAATCTGTAGCGTTCGTAGCGGTCACATGTATGTTAGGTTAAAATGCTCGGTTTGACACCAAAATTTAGGGAGATACTCTTTGAAGGGTGTGGAATCTCATGGAGGTGGTGGTGTGGCGACACAACCACCGGAAGGTAGCGAATCAGGGTCAAAATGGGTGAAAACTCATTTTCGAGTTTAAGGTTGTATCGGGAAGGTGAGGCAATGGTTGGGGGAACTGAGCTAGGGGGATGACTGGTTGGGCGAGGGAAGTCTTTTGGTGGCAATGGTGAGGCCTACGGTGGCCGGACGGCGGCGCGGCGAAGATGGATCCGTTTAAGATCCATTTCGGGTGGAGGGGGTAACCGGCGGCGATGGGTGACTTTGAGCGGTGGGTTATGCTCGCCGGAGGGTGGGGAGTCTAGTGGTGGTAGTCGGAGGTCAAGGGATGGCCGGTGGTAGCCGGAAAATGCAAGGGAATGAAAAATATCCATTTCGGGTTTATAGTCGTGGAGGGGCGGTGGGATGGCCGAAGGGGACACCACCGGTGCCATTGAACTCGTCGGCATGTGGGGCTGAGGTTGGGCTGGGCAGTGTTGCCGGTGGGTGGCCGGCAGCGGCCCTGGGTTGGGGGAGAGGAATGGCAAGGAAGAGAGGAGAACATGGGAGAACGCACGGGCTGGGGGAAAATGCAGGGGAAGAAAGGGAAAAAGAAAAGAAAAAAAAAAAGAAGAAAAAAAGGATCCAACTAGAAAAACATAATAAATTAAATAAAAGCCAGTTAAAATACTACAATATAATATCAATAAAATAAAATATCTAAACCCCAACAATATAAAAAAATTAAACCCAAGCACAATATTAAAAATAAAACAATAATTAATATAACGAAAGCAGATCAAATAAATTCACATAATAAAATAAAGGAATTAAATTCCAATCATTAAAATAATTAACTCATTAAAATAAATAAGAAAAGTAACGTAACTCAATATTAACTAATTAATAGCTCAAATAAATATTTTAAACAAATAAAATACAACTAATAATATTATTAAAATAAATTAAAATAATTAATACCGAGAATAAAATAACGTGTAAAAATACATGTAAGTCCGGGATCTCACAATCTTGTTAAGAAAGAAAGCAAAAAATTGACCAGATCACTACATTCAACATGATATCACCAATATTTCAGAAGCTTTGAACCGCTCCCTCTTTTATTAGCAAGAACTCACCCCTAGATTTTAATTTTATTTTTGTTCATTAGGAATTATGGTATGTAAGCTCTACCTTTGTCTTTTTTGTTTAATAATCTTGTTCTTCTTTTGATTTTGTTGATTTTATTAATTATTAGTCTGTTGTGATTGTTTTGGTGATGGTAATTATTTTACAATATTCCACATACACTACAAGATAAAGGACCAGATATAACTAATCCGATGCATCCAAAATTTCTGCCTCTTTTGGATGCATCAGATTGGTCATATCTGATATTTTTTATTGTAGTAATAATAGCAATTTAATGAGAAGTAAAATTTTCATTCAAGATCTTCAAAGATTAAAAAAATAAGTAGAATTATCAATCACCAAACACACTAACCAAGCATGTGCCTGTGAAAAAATATTTCATATTAGAAAATTCTAATTGGAAGATGCAACAAAAAGATAACACATTAGATATTTTACCTAGATTAATTAGGCAAATCCTACAAAAAAGGAATTTGTCCTCATGAGTAAGATCATCATTAAAATAGACTATTTCCAACGAGTTGGTTTATTCATGGGATAGAGCATGTTTTCTCGCCGATTATATTCCACGATCTCGCCACAACTAGAATGGTAGGAATAAAATTTTTTCCATGGATTTAATGCCTAAATTTTTTCACCAAAATACATCACGCCAAATATCAGTATTTGTTGCATTGTCTTTTTATCCACTAAATATAATAACTAGCATCAAAGACCATTTATATACTAGCACGTACACTTGCCAATTATAATGAAATTTCATTGGACATTTTACAGTTTACATGCTTTCTGTTATTTCCCTATCGTCTTGATTGGTTAGGTGGCAGAGAGGGCAGACATGCATGTATTCCCTGCTTTTATCAGCTGCCTTAAGCAATTATCTTGAGTAATATTCTAGAAACTCTGAATCTCTCCCTTTTTAATTTAGAGGAACTTGCTCTCTGAGACTTCTAATTTCGTTTTTAGTATAGGGTCATTGTGACGCCCCCAACTTACGTCTGGGATTTAACGTAAATTAAGGTGTCTGGATGAGCAACACTTGGCTACTCACCCTCGCACTTAACAAGAGTAAAAGCATAAATCACTAAATTCGCAGCGGATCAGGTTTTGCAATATAAGACTTTCTAAAGATCACACGGAAAATACATATACAACATTCATTAAACTTAAACATTGTACTTCTTACATATACAAGTCCAAACTGTAGTAAAATATTTTACATTCATCCCAAAAGAACTTTCCTTCACCTCACTCTTTCTCTCTCTTAACCTCAGGATATTCTCTCCCATAGCGAAACCTATTCATGCTAATACTAAAGTCTCGCTGGAGCTGTTGTCCCTGTGGAGTCACACAAACTCCACACATGGACAAGGAGCCGTCTACTCCTAAGGTTAAGCAGCATCCCGTACGTCGCCTCTCCTCAAGAAAAGTGGATGCGTCAAGACTCCAAGATCCGGTGGGTCGACTACTGGTAGGAGGTCCGAAGGAAACAAAAGAAATGTCCATATAAAGACTATAATCGGAAAGTCCCTCAGGACTCCCCGAAGTCTCCTGTATCATCGGGGCTGTCCCCCTGCTGGTCATTGAATCCTGTATAAAATAATATGCACAAAACATATGGAGCCACAAAAGAGTGAGATTTCGAATGAAATCTTAGTAAGTACATAAACAGCTTAAAGAAAACAGGGAAAACAACCATAAAGTTATTACCACTGATGACAAGGGAAATTACCCTAACATACCCCTCACAAGACCACTGTCTACCAGATACCTATCTCAACACACCCATGATCTTATGTTAAATTACATTGTTTTTCCCCTTAAAATTCTTATTCTTTCATATCACTGATGGGCGTTACGTATCGCCGTCCCCATCACATACACTCATCAATCATCCGGGCGTTACGTCTCGCCGTCCCCGTTATGATGAGTCTGGTGTCAATCATCCGGGCGTTACGTCTCGCCGTCCCCGTTATGACACAAAACAGATACACATAATACTGCGGGCGTTACGTCTCGCCGTCCCCGCTATTCAAATCAATTTCACGGGCGTTACGTCTCGCCGTCCCCGTGAGGATCAATCACACGGGCGTTACGTCTCGCCGTCCCCGTGGAGATCACATATTTCTCATATCACGACAGGCGTTACGTATCGCCGTCCCTGCCGGCACGTCAGTCATACAGGCGTTACGTATCGCCGTCCCTGTCATGACGTGACTAACTAAATCTTTATATAAATTGTTTTCTTTCTTTTTTTTTTCTCTTATACACATGAGTTATTTCACTTATAACCCTTCCCATTTGAAACCCCCAATTCTATTCTAAGGAACCCTAAGTCTAAGCAAAACAGGGCATCTCGCTCGAGCGGCTTGTCGAGCGAGTATCGAGCGAAGTCTCGGGTTGGGACTCGCTCGAGCGGGTGTCGAGCGAAACTCTAGCGAGGGTTCATATTTTGCCTTCGCTCGACTCACATGTCGAGCGAGGGTCGAGCGAACTTACGGCTCTAAGGGTTTTTCTACTCAAAACATGCCAATCTTTTCCATACACCTTATTTATCTTCTTAAAAACTTAAATCTAAGTTTCTACAATTTTAATGAACATAATAACAATACAAATTACAATCAACCTACTCATATGTCCATTTCCACTTAATCATGTTCTCAAGTGTTCACTACTAGCAAACATAGCTCAAACATGCCAATAAACCAGTTCCATGCTTAATTTAAGCTAGAATATGGACTTACAATTTCTTCCAAGCTCAAGAGAATTGATCCAACCAACTTCCTACAAGTTATCTCCCACACACACTCACTTAGCACACAAGTGATCACTTTGAGGGTTTGGGGAGGGTTTTCTGGTTATGGCTTCAAATGGCAAGTGTTCTCTCCTTCTAAAGGAGCTTAGGAAGATCTCAAGGCTCTATTTATAGGGTGATGGTCGACCAACATGAGGGAGAGAAAAGGAAATGCACCTAAGGTGCACTAGTTGCCAGATTTGCATGTGATGAGGTGTCCATCTAAGTGAATCTAATGATGAGGATTAAGCCTCCCAAATCCTAGGCTTTGCAGCTAAATTAGTCATCCAAGGGCTCACATTTGAGATGGTTTGGCTGCCCATTTTGATCCATGGCTGAGAAGTAAGCTAAAGGGATAAGAGGTGAGGTGGCATTTCACCTAACCATGCATGCATCTCTCATCTCCAGCTCTCCCTTGTGTCACACGCCCATCTCCAGCTTTTCCTACCCATTTGGTTCCTTCCCAACTCCCTTAGGTCTCCCCTCAACAAGTTCTAGAAGACCCTTACATAGTTTAGTTAAGGTAGAGCCAAATTTGATCCACTTAGTCACCAATCAACCAGATTTTGGCTCCCCTTGAGTTCCCATCACTTTAACTATTCAATTGACTTCCAAATCAACTTTCCATCCATTCCTAACTATCCCTACACATGTCCTAATCCCAGATAATCCTAAAACCAATTACCTAATTAGTTACATGCCCCAATCTAGTTCAATTATCCAACTCGGGTTCCATTTAAGCCCATTCCAAAGCTGCCTACTTGATTCCAAAATAAGCTATTGATTCCTTCCGAATCTCAGGAAACGTCAAACATAAAAGTTTTAGATCTATCCCTTAAGGTTCTATACCAATTTGAATCACCTCATTTGGACCCCATATGAATAACTTATGCCCGTTTTTCTAAAACTCGACAGATTAATCCGAAAATGCATAATTTCCAATATTAAGTGAAACCTCACATTCCTTAACTAAATCTCCCACTCTAATTTCCTAATAAATAAATGCATCAAATAAATCTTCTTAAAATAATATCCATAAAATAATTTACCTTAGAAAAATTTGGGCTATTACAGTCATCATGCACATATTCCCCTTCTGTTATCAGTGACTTGATGAGCCTTTGTTCCTCTGAAATTTTTATTTTCATTTATGGTAAAGGGTCCTGCGTGTATTTTTCAACCGTTATCGCTGACTTTGGAGTGAAATGGAATGTATTTCTTCATTAATATTGACTTTGACATATTGGAATGTTGAAGAGGCGATAATTAGTTTGTTTAACTATTGTAAATGAGTCTGATTTGTTGGTGTGAAATGGGCATATATAGATGTTTGCATGGATTTGCTGTTGGATGTGTTCTCAAATAATGGTTACTGTTATGAAACTTAAAGAAATGAAACTACTATTGCAAAAGAGAAATAAGAAATTCTCTCTAGAATTTCTTAAGAACTGAAACTTTCTTTCTCTCTCTATATTTTCTTATGAATTTCATTACAACTAAAGCCCCTATTTATAAGTTTTGAAATTACTATGCAAGTTACTATGCAAGTTACTATGCAAGTCACTATGCAGAATTTAAAATAATAGTGGTGGGGTCATTCACATAATTTAGTGGTGGGACAGGGGACGGCTGCATTTCGTTCGTTCATTACACTCTCCCTTGAATGACCGCCAATAAGGAATCTGCCTCGTTAAAACCTTGCCAAGTAAAAACCCAATGGGAAGAAAAACCAATGGCGAAGGAAAAAGAGTACAGTATTCTTATGTATCCACAAGTGCTTTAAGATTACCTCATTAAAACCTTGCAGAGGAAAACCAGTGGGACAAAACTTCAGCGAAGGAAAAAGAGTACAATCAGCACATTTACTCCCCTTGAAAATTGCATGACAAAAGATCTTTGAGTCTTCGCATTCCAATGTTATGCACAATCTTTTGGAATGTGGAAGTTGGTAACGTCTTTGTGAATAAATCTGCCAGATTATCACTAGATCGTATCTGCTTGACATCAATTTCACCTTTCTCTTGAAGTTCACGAGTATAAAAGAATTTAGGTGAAATATGTTTGGTTCTGTCACCTTTGATATATCCTCCTCTGATTTGAGTGATACAAGCAGTATTATTTTCATATAAGATTGTTGGGCTATTATTGATCATGGGAAGTCCACACTTTTCCTGGATATGTTGAATAACTGATCTCAACCAAATACACTCTCGACTTGCTTCATGAATAGCAATGATCTCTGAGTGATTTGAAGAAGTAGCAGATAGTGTCTGCTTAACAGATCTCCATGATATGGCAGTATCTCCATAAGTAAATAAATATCCAGTTTGAGATCTACCTCTGTGTGGGTCTGAAAGATAACTTGCATCTGCATACCCAATCAATTCTGGACTTGAACCACATTGATAAAATAATCCTATATCAACCGTACCATGAAGGTAACGAAGGACATGTTTAATGACATTCCAATGCCTTCGAGTTGGTGCAGAACTATATCTTGCAAGCAGATTAACTGAGAATGTAATATCTGGTCGAGTGCAATTTGCAAGATACATCAAAGCTCCAATTGCACTGAGATATGGTACTTCAGGACCAAGAATTTCTTTATCGTCATCACAAGGACAGAATGGATCTTTCTTCACATCAAGTATTCGAACAATCATTGGAGTACTCAGGGGATGAGATTTGTCCATATAAAAATGCTTTAGGACTTTCTCAGTGTACATGGACTGATGAATAAAAATTCCATTTGGCAAGTGCTCAAACTGCAGGTCGAGACAAAGTTTTGTTTTGCCAAGATCTTTCATTTCAAATTCATTCTTTAAATATATAGCGGTTTTTGAGATCTCTTCAGGAGTTCCCACAATATTTAAATCATCAACATAAACCGCAATAATGACAAATCCGGATTCTGATTTCTTAATAAAAACACATGGGCATATAAGATTATTCTCAAATCCTTCTTTCAATAGATATTCGCTTAAGCGATTATACCACATGCGTCCAGATTGCTTCAACCCATATAAAGATCTTTGTAGTCTGATTGAGTACATATTTCTAGATGTACTTGTAGATGCTTCAGGCATCTTATATCCTTCAGGGATTTTCATATATATGTCATGGTCTAAGGATCCATATAAATATGCAGTGACCACATCCATCAACCGCATTTCTAATCCTTTTGTAACAACCAGATTAATCAAAAATCTAAATGTGATTGCATCCATAACGGGAGAGTATGTTTCTTCATAATCAATCCCGGATTTCTGCAAGAAACCTTGTGCAACAAGCCGTACTTTGTATCGCACAATTTCATTTTTCTCATTACGTTTTCGTACAAATACCCACTTATATCCAACAGACATCACACCCTTTGGTGTTTGGACAACAGGTCCAAATACTTCTCGTTTTGCTAGCGAATTTAATTCAGCTTCAATAGCTGTTTTCCATTTTGGCCAATCATTTCTACGTCGACATTCTTCGACGCTTTTTGGCTCACTTTCTTCATTACTTCTGGTAATGTCAAGGGTCATTTTATATGAAAATATGTTGTCGGCAACAGTTTTATTTCTATCCAGAATTTCTCCAGTTTTCGTGAAATGTATTGAGATCTCATTATTTTCAGGTACCTGTTCCTCTTCAGGGGAAAACATTTCATGACACACCTCTTCAGGAGGTCCCTTTTTAGGAGATTTATACTCTTCAAGAGTTTCCTCTTCAGGAAGTTCTGAAATAGAAAATTTAAACTCTTTAGGAGCACCAATTATATTTGTGGCCTGTATTATGGGTACGTATTCTTCAGGAATACCAAATTCATTTTGTATTATTTTCCTTCTGGGAATTTTGTCTTTTGCACCAATAGGTCTTCCACGCTTCAGGCGTATTTTAGATTCACCTATTGCTGCTTTGACAATTTGTCCTTCAGGGACTTCAATCCTTGCTGGAGTATTAACAGCAGGAATATAAGATTTTACTACACCTTTAGTGTCAGTAAATACATCCGGTAACTGATTTGCAACATTTTGCAAATGAATAATCCTTTGAACTTCCCGTTTACATTCATTTGTAGGAGGATCAAAATGAGACAAGGTCTTATTATCCCAAGTAATATCTTGTCGTGCTTCAGGCACTGACTTTTCTTTACCCATCAACGAAAAATTTGATTCGTCAAAATAACAATCCTCAAAACATGTTTTAAACATATCCCCTGTAAGGGGTTTAAGGTATCTAATAATGGATGGAGAATCAAAACCAACATATATCCCAAGTCTACATTGAGGGCCCATTTTTGTACGTTGTGGAGGTGCAATTGGAACATATGCAGCACATCCAAAAGTACGAAGATGAGAAATATTTGGTTGTTGACCAAATGCAAGCTGTAATGGAGAATATTTATGATATGCAGATGGTCTAATGCGAATTAGAGATGCTGCATGAAGTATAACATGTCCTCAAACAGAAATAGGTAGTCTTGATTTCATAAGTAAAGGTCTAGAAATTAGTTGAAGCCTTTTGATCAAAGACTCAGCTAAACCGTTTTGTGTGTGTGTATGGGCAACAGGATGTTCAACATCTATTCCTATTGACATGCAATAATCATCAAAAACTTGAGATGAAAATTCACCTGCATTATCCAATCGAATGGTGTTAATCGGATACTCAGGAAATTGTGCTCCTAGTTTAATTATCTGAGCAAGAAGTCTAGCAAATGCAACATTTCTAGTGGAAAGAAGACAAACATGTGACCATCGACTAGATGCATCAATTAGAACCATAAAGTATCTAAATGGTCCACTTGATGGATGAATAGGCCCACATATATCTCCGTGAATCCTTTGTAAAAAGGATAGAGATTCAACAATGACTTTTGAGGGAGATGGTCTAATAATTAACTTACCTTGAGAACATACAGAGCACGGAGATTCATTGGGTAGAAATATCTTTTGATTCTTTAAGGGATGCCCATGCGAATTTTCAATAATTCATCTCATCATTATAGAACCCGGATGTCCAAGGCGATCATGCCAAGTCATAAATACTTTAGGATCAATGCACTTCTGGTGCATTACCACATATGATTCAATTGTTCTCATTTTTGTATAATACAATCCTATACATAGAGCAGACAGTTTTTCTAATACGAGCTTCTGGCCCGATATTGTTTTAGTAATAAGAAGATGCTCTTTACTGCCTTCATTGGTCGTTTTAATATGGTAATCATTACGACGTATATCTTTGAAACTCAATAAATTTCTTCTGGATTGTGAAGAGAATAGAGTATCATCAATACAAAATTTGGTGCCATTAGGCAACACAATATAAGCTCTTCCGAAGCCCTCAATTAAATCCGATGAACCTGATATGATATGGACATAGGCTTTACTTAGTGTTAGATTTTGAGAATATTTCTTTTTATTGAGAATTGTGGGAGTTGTAATACTGTCAGCCAGACATATATCTTTATCATTCAATTCAGAGATAAAAAACTCATCAATGTGATCCATGATTCTACAAAATATATAAAACTTTTATTACTGATAGAAAGAAAATACATTAATTGAGTGGAACACTTCCATCTCCAATTAAGTGTTCAATACTACTTTCAGGATGATTAAAGAAATCAGATACATCAAGATGAGTAACGTATACATCTACTGAATCTAATAAATCATCTAATGGTTCTACTAAATTTGTTTCATGCACTTTATTCTTTCCTCTAATAGAAGCTTGATATAAATCAGCTAAGTGCCTGGCCGTACGACAGGTACGTGACCAATGTCCAGTCATTCCACATCTATGGCACACCTCTTCACTTTTCTTTGAAGAATTATTCTGAGGATTTTTACCCCTTTCTGAATTGTACAACTTCTGGTGATATGGTATATTATAATCCCTTTTAATGTTGTCACTCCTGGGACCAACATTTCTATAATTTCTCCTACCACGTCCACACCTCCGATTTCTTCTAAAGGATGCACCATTCACTTCTGGGAATGATGCAAACCTATTACCATTCACTTCAGGAAATGATATTGAGCCAGTAGGGCGTGACTGGTGGCTTTCTAATAAGAGCTCATTATTCTGCTCAGCTACTAAAAGACATGATATAAGTTCAGAATATTTCTTGAACTTTCTCTCTCGATACTGCTGCTGCAGGAGCACATTCGAGGCATGAAATGTAGTAAAAGTCTTCTCTAGCATATCTTCATCGGTGATTTTCTCACCGCATAATTTTAATACTGAGTTTATTTTAAAAAGTGCGGAATTATACTCACTAACACTTTTAAAATCTTGCAACCTCAGGTGCATCCATTGAGAACGAGCTCTTGGGAGGATGACAATCTTCTGGTGTTCATACCTCTCCCTTAAATTATTCCACAAAATATAGGGATCTTTTACTGTGAGATATTCAGTTTTCAATTCTTCATGAAGATGATGGCGAAGGAAAATCATTGCTTTAGCACGTTCCTGCAGGGATGCTTGATTTCCTTCTTTAATAGTTTCTCCCAGGTTCATTGCATCAAGATGTATTTCAGCATCAAGTATCCAAGATAAATAATTTTTCCCAGATATATCAAGAGTAACAAATTCCAATTTTGTAAGATTTGCCATTTTAGAGGAATAAGGCCACTAGCTTCAGAATTGGTAGAACCGTCGTGCTGATAACGTGTTATGAAACTTAAAGAAATGAAACTACTATTGCAAAAGAGAAATAAGAAATTCTCTCTAGAATTTCTTAAGAACTGAAACTTTCTTTCTCTCTCTATATTTTCTTATGAATTTCATTACAACTGAAGCCCCTATTTAAAGGTTTTGAAATTACTATGCAAGTTACTATGTAAGTCACTATACAAGTCACTATGCGAAATTTAAAATAATAGTAGTGAAGTCATTCACATAATTTAGTGGTAGGACAGGAGGCGGCTGCATTTCGTTCGTTCATTACAGTTACAAGTTACTTATATTGATAGTGTAGGCCGCTGAGTGCACCTATATTAATTAATTGTTATATTAGAAATTGACTTAACGGTTTCGGTAGGGACTTTTTCTTATAGATGACAGTTAGCGATACTATGCATCCGTGGAAAAAGTTCAAAACCGTAATTAGGTATTTTCTACCAAACAACTGCCAACAAATTAATTGCTGTATCTGATCAATATTTTGGTTAAAAATATGTTATTGCTACTTTCACCAAGGAATGTTGTGACGCCTTCAAATTTCTTTTAAAATAACACGAGAATCAAGGCTTCAAGATGATGACAACACGGATCACACATCCCAACGACAAGTGTCAAAAGTGTGTGCACACGTGACATACATAAATAAAAGTCGCAGCGGAATAATTAAAGTCAATATCTAAGTACCAGAATTTTAGAAATATATACAAACCAAGCCAAAGTAAATTCTCCAACCGGAGATTTAATACAGTCATCCAAGGTCCAAATAAAAAATAATACACAACCATCAGAATTAACTGAATGTCATTCAAGGAACTAACTACACTAATTCATTCCAGCGGTGGAGCCGCCTCTTCAGGCTTAACCTCCTCGTTCTCTGCATCAAAATCTACAATACTAAAATGGTAACGCAAGTAAGTAAAATCTCAAACGAACCCAAGATAAAAAAAAAAAAACATTAATGCAACAACAACCACCATGAACAAATTACCATATGCATAAGATTTAAAATCACCTTCCTCAAAGTCAATGAAATAACCACACACGCCAAAATCTCATTTTTAATCCACAATAAAATCTCAATAAAATCACCCATTATTTTCCATAAAATAATATCCTCAAAACCAATTATACCAGGCATTACATATCGTCGTCCCCGATATGATATACACATACACCCGAAATCATAATAGGCGTTACGTATCGCCGTCCCCATTACGATCTACACACTCATTTTATACCGGGCGTTACGTATTATCGTCCCCGATATGAAATGCACACCCAATGACCATAATGGACGTTACGTATCGTCGTCTCTATTATGTCATCCACACACACGCTGATCACAACGGGCGTTACGTATCGCCGTCCCTGTTATGACTCAGCCAAAAAACATTAAAATCCATAAACTCAATAAAAACTCAATTTCCATTTCCAACACATGAATATCCAAAATCATGTAAAAATCCAGTTTCTAAATATTTCCATGAGCATACACGTAAATACACAAAACAGCAACCATGCACCAAATATCCAACATTTAAATAGTCCAATCAACCAACAAATACCAACATAAACCAACACAGATGTTAATGCAAGCATATATTTAAATTTTAAAGTTTATTTAGAAAATACTTGCAGTACGTTCGCTAATAATTCCTGAAGTTACCAAAAATGTCTAACAGCGATTCCACACTTCCACCCGTATACTTGCTGTTATAATCACGCCCAAAGCGCCAACATATAAATTATTACAAATAAATAAATATTAATATCGGGAACAACTAAAATAATTAAAACCTAACTTAATTAAAATACCAATAAATCATAGTAATATCAATAAAACCAATAAATAAATCTAACAATTTAATTAAACAAATAACCTTAATAAAACAATATTTATATATATCTAACCAACTCAAATAATTATTTCGAATATTACACCTAATTAAATTAATCATCTCAATGCAAATAAATAAATAAAAACAATTATCATATAACTAAATTAAACACTTAATCATAAATAATATCATACCACAAAAATAAATTAAAATTAACACAAAAAAATTTAATTAATTAAATTAGAGAAAAAGCTAACCAATTTTCGGATTTAGATGGGTTTAGATGGGTTTTGAAGAGAACATGTTCTAGTTGAGAAGGAGTAAAACAAAAGCTCTTTAGAGAAGACTGAACAAGCAATTTTTTTTTTTTGAAGGGGAAAGGAGGGTCTCAAACGCGGGTTGCAAGCGGTTGAAGAGCCCTTTATATAGGCTAACCAATGCCTAGAAGCATAGATTTTGAGGGGAAAAACTCACGCATGAAACACAAGGGACGAACCAAGACAAACACCAGTTGCAAAGGAAATGATTTTTTTTCAACTTTTCCGATGAAAAACGTAGATAAGAACAGTGACGCATAACTGGAAAGAAAGAGGTGATTCGGGCATGTCACTTGCGGATCTACAGCAAACCGATTTAATGCTTTTTTCCACCAATATTTCACGATCTCCCCACGACTAGAATGGTGGGAAAACCGATTTAATGCTTTTTTCCACCAAAAGACATCATGACAAAATTTAATATTTGTTGTAGTGAGTTTCTCTTTTTTTTAGCGGTAAGTCATACACATTTTGGACCTGTTTACAAACTATTTATGGTTTTCAAAAGATTCTGATAAAAAAACTTAAGGCATTTTTGTTTGAATTCAGATAATATCTTAACTTATTTAATCTCATTTAATTATTTAAACAAACTTTTCTAAAATTATAAACAAAATATAATAAATAATTCAAAACTTTCAAATCTAAAAATAAAATAAATATTATAATAATATTTTATTCAATTTTTAGTTTTATCTCATCTCAATTCCTCTAAACTTCTCTTAAAGAGTGTTAAATTTATTTTCTTCATATAGTTTTTTATGGTCAGAAAGCACTACAACAAATTTGGACTTTGTGACAGACAAAACTTCACAAAAAAATGGCCAAAACATCATGAAAGACTTTTGGTAACAGTTTGAAACCCTCACGACAACTGTCACAAATAAGTATTTGTGACAATTTACTGTTCAACCATAACAAAAAGTATTTTTTTGTGACGGTTGGTATCTTTCCATTCGATAAAACGTTTAAACCTTAGAACAGTTAGTGACTATTCAAATGTGTCACCAAAAGTAACGTTTGAATGTAACAAAAAAAAGTTCGAACGTAAACGCATTTTGCTGACATTCGAATGATAGACTATTTCGTTCGAATGTTAAATGTTCGAAAGTTCATATTTTCATTCGAACGTTGTTCACATCCGAATGTAATGTTGACGTTCGAACGTTTCTTACACAACGTTCGGACGTTATGTATCACTAAGTTGGAACGTTAATTTGATGAACATTCGAACGTTTGGTCAGTTAGTTCGAACGTTTACTTTGTACATTCGAACTTACTTGGAATAAAGGTTCGAATGTTTACCGTGTACTTTCAAATGTACTAGCCATAAATAATAAATTTTAATAAAATTAAAAAGCATATAAATTGTATCATGTTACAAATAATAAAACAAAAAGAAAGCATACAAAATTATACAATATTATATATTTAAAAACATACAATGTCTTATAGCATATCAAAGTTGGATACTAAAAATTAAATATAATAATAAAATGATAAAATTTATCTCTTTTTTTTCTCGTCCTCTGCGATCCTGCTGTAGTGACATAACACGGTTCATCTGCACTTGTTCTTGGACTGCAGTGCGCATTCTTTCCTCATACTATCTCTACTGCTTCTGGATGTGCTTTTCTAGATCAGAATGTCGATCCAAAAGAGACTTCAACTCCTGCTGTCTTGACTTATAATCTCATTTTCTAGTCGTGCTGCTTCTAAATCTCTAGTGAGATTATCCATATTTTGTTCATTTAAAAGTATTTTAAAAAAATAAATATCAATTCAGTCTAATAATCAAATACAATACTATTAAGTAAAGAAAAAAATTTTAAATGTATTCAAATACTAAAGGTGTCACAATAAGGTGTCAAAGTATTTTTGTTTATTTTAATGTAAACATTCAAACATTATTTTATATATTTTGGATGTTGGCGCTAAAAAATTCACGTTCCAACATCATTGATTACATAGTTCGAACATACACTCAATGTCCAAATGAAAAATGGTCATACTTTGAATGTAAAAAATTCCAATTGTTATCTTTAGTGACGGTCCCAAGAAACCGTCACAAAAAATAGGCTTTGGTAATAGTTTGGAGACTGTCACAAATTTTAAAGCGTCACTAAAGCCTAATTTTGTTGGAGTGAAAGTTATAAGGGGCTGCTTGACCTAGAGTTGTGCTATTATGGTGATCACTATAAAGTCTTCACTGGCTTCTAGAGAAGTACTAATTTACAAATCAACCGTCGCTTCATGGCTTGGTGTTGTTTTCATTGGTTATTATAGTTCTCAATTTTTTTAAGGCGCGCATTTGTACTAATTTAATTAATCATCATCTACCTCATCAATACATCTATATATGGTTGGTTTAAATGCAAAATTAATTGACTAACTCATCAAGTTTCTAGTCAATGTATGTTATCATTTCTTTAGGAGAAATATTCCAAGATTCAATCAAGAAAACTAGATTAGATATATAATATTGTTGTACTTTAGTAGACAAGTATTTTAACCATAAAGAAATCACATAAAAATAAGTTTATGGATTGACTCGTCTATGTTAAAATTATATCATTCTAACCATCTATTCACACTCACCATGGATATTTTATAAATTATGAGAAGTATTAGCATTTTCAAATTAGCAATGTTAGTTCTTTCTTTAAGCTAGCGAATTTTGTGGATGACTATATATCTAGGCAAACAAGTACCTGGTCGTGGTATTTATGAGAATCATTTGTCTTCTTCAGCATTTCTGAAAATACAAGATGAAAGTTGTAGGACTGAGGCCTTGTTTGGTTACATAGATATGATGAAATGAGATTAAAGTTAGTTGTGTAAAATATTATTAAAATATTAGAATATTATTACATAGTTTATTATATTTTGTTTGAAAATCTAAAAAAGTTATAATAATTAAATGATATGAGATAAGTTGAGAAAACAAGCCAACTGGGCTTAAATGTTTCATAAACGTATCATAGGTTGACTTAGTACTTGTACTACTTTTAGTTTTTATTACATAGTTTTTCTTATTTTGTACGGCTCAAGTTTTATTTACTTAATATTGGATACTTCATGTATTGTCTTTGTATAAAATGTTTTAGGTTTTGTTTTTTTAATCTTTGGTTTGGGCCATATCTATTTTCTTTTGTAACATAATAGGTATAAATTTATACAAAATGCTTTTGCACAAATAGGACCTGATGGTTTTGATGCAGGTTTCTACCAACATCTCTAGAGTATAATGGAAGAAGAAGTTAGCAAAGTTGCTCTCTAGTTCTTGAATAATGACAGTATGTATCCTTCATTGAATTTTACTTACATCACTCTAATTCCTTAATTGAATTGTCCAATATCTGTTAATGATTATACACCCATCAGTCTTTCAAATATATTGTATAAGTTAATTTTGATAACTTTACAAACAAACTTAAAAAGGTGCTCCCAGACATCATTTTTCAAGCACCCAAAGTGCTTTTATCCCAAGAAGGTTGATAAGTGACAATATTATGGTGGCATATAAGGTGTTGCAATAATGAAGTCTATAAAAAGAGGCAGTGTATGAAGCATTGCCTTAAAGCCTGACATGTCAAAGGCCTACGATAAAATTGAGTGGAATTACCTGAAGGCAATTATGAGGAAGATGGATTTTACTGATAGATGGGTTACTTTGAAAATGAGATGTGTAAGTTCTGTAAGTTATTCAGTTGTAATGAATGGCAAGTTAGAAGAGCATAAGGAGACCAAGCAATTGGGAAGAGCCAAGTAGATTACACCTTGAGTTTGAGTTCCACGGGTCGCTATGCAGGGAAGGAGATTTAGATTACTTCATTGACTCTTATGCATGACAGTGCATATCTAAGCGAACAACTTAACGTCAAAGGTAAACCAACACGATCCACAATACCCAAAGTTGAAAGTCCGCACATCTCACTGCTAGTAGGTATCGAACTTCAAAGTGCAAAACAATCACATCCAAAAACATAAAAGCAACCATAAATCTATGCTGACAACAAAACTTAACTACGCAACACCCGAAATCTAACTAGTCCACCCAACCCTAGTCTCAAATTTACTTGATCACCTTATATACCAAGACAACTACCCTATCCATCAATAGGACCCATATCCCCAAAATCGACTAGAATCATTTCCTAAATTTACACCATCTATAATCCTTAAATTGTTAAGAATTGATCCCTAAAACTTTGCCAACCCTATCACCTCGTGCTAATAGTAATCATAGAGAAATATGCTTCTTCAAAATCTACCTATCAATAACTTAACTCGATTAAAACCCACGTCTTATTCACTCAATTCAAGCCTATAAGTCTAGGATTACCGCAACAAAAAATAAACAAAGAGCATATCAAAACTAAGTACGAGAAAAGTTTAAAGTCTACAATCCAAAATAGTAACCTACAAGAGGGTTTATACAGTCATTCAATTGAAAATATAACTACATAGTTTAAAACGGAAAAAGAGCGATCTTAAGCCAATCACTCCTCCTGCAGAGTCGATCCCTCTTACTCAACTCTCCCTCTACAACAAAGTCTACAGTTCCATAAGATGGAATCGTAGGTGGAAGCACATAGTGAGATTATGAAATCATATCAAGTAAACAACCAATCAACGTCTAAGAGTTTAAAAATCACATTTAAGCAACCAACAGATCCACAATCACATAATAGAACATGCAAGAACAAATCTATCATTTTTCTTGAAAAGAACACATTTACCCAGGCATGTCCAAAATCCCATTTTTGGTCCACAACACAAACCATTTATTAAGTGTATACCATAATCTCTCATCGGGAACATCCGTACTTCCTAGCTCTGTTCGCCACACTATGGATAACGATAATGCATGTCACTTCGTACGAGTTATTCCTAACTCCACGCCTAGTGCTTACCATAATCATGCATCCTCTAGCCCTTGCCAGTCAAGGGCCACTAGTCGAGTCAAGACCGTTACTGTCTTCACAAACCCAAGTGTCACCCAGTGACAGCTAGTGGATGTCACATTAATTTATTACGCTTCTGAGTGATCAGAAGCTCTACCAAGGTAATGCCCTATCTCGACTTGGGGTTGTGATACATATGTACCTGCATGTTATGACATGCATGTTATGACTAGGCTGCAGAAGGTGTTAGTACAAAATTATTAATTTAAACTCCAAAGTCGCATCGAAAGATTACTTACCACGCAGGTAGGCAAATACTAGGATGACCAAACACGTGCCAGACTACGATGTCCTACAATTGGACGAGTGCGTGCACCACGACTCGAACGAACATGAAAACATTAGTAAAATAACAAAATGTAAACAAAATTTAAATAAACGGAACGAGGCAACTTTGGCTCACCGAGGTGACGCCAAACGTGGCAGAACAACGATTGGCAATGGGGGTGGAAGGCAATAGTGACGGATTTGGGTGACACCAGGCTTTTGGGTGGGTGTTTCACAAAGGGGGTTTTGAATCTGGGATGCTAGAGGGTGGTTTAGAGGGATGCTTTGACGGGACACGATGGAGCATGACAGCACACACAGCGAGAACAGGGTAAAACCCATGAGTTGGGGTGGATTAAGAAGAAATGTTGCAAATATAGGGGTGGCTAGCTCATAGGGTGATTGCGCAGCCTTTTGAAGGCGAAAGGGGGAGGTTGCACATAGCAGCATACAGGGGAAAGATATTTGGTGGGCGAACTGGCAAGGTGAGCTCTCAAGGAAAAGCTCATCATGGACAGCATTGAACTGGAATGATAAGAGGAGTCACGACAAATGACTGAGTTTTGGACTCAAAGTGGGTAAGGGTGCTAACAAAAAGGTGAAGATAGGTGGAGTGGCTTAGGAGGGGTTTGGAGGGTGGAAATGGCTCAACTCAAAGGTAGTGGTGGCGTGAGGTGGTAGATGGAAACATTGAGATAAGCTACTATAAGAAGAGAATAAATTAGAGGGAAAGAGAGATGATGGCAGGTTTCTGCTTGACGAACCTTGCATGATGGCGGGGTGACACTTTAACGGCAAACATCACGAGCTTGTAGAAGGGAGAGAAAGATAGATAGATAGAAAGAGAGAGAGAGAGAGAAGGGGATGGGGGCTTGCGGCACGCATCTGATGGTGGAGGGAATTAGCCCCTTTTGAAACAAGCTATGTTTTCTTTCCATTCCCTTTCGGCCTAAAACAACTCTTAAAATAAAACAAACTCAATCTTAACCCACAATACAAGGGCGCAATCCGAAAAGGACAACCAAAAACAAAATAAAAGTAACATATTAAAAATAAAATAAAAACACAACTTATGCAATGATAAAATAAAATTATAAGACACAAAAATTTAATAAGTTAAAATAAAGGAACCAATCCGAAAAAGACCTAAACTTGAAAAGAGAATAGATGAAAACTATTCAATAAATTAAAATGAAAAAGACCACAATATGAATTTTAAACAAAATAAAACAACCAGTAACAATAATAAATAAAATAACATAACCCATAATAATAAATAAAATAAAACAACAACAACAATAATAAAATAATACGTAAAATACACAAAACCTAGAATCTCACAAAAAGTATTAAGGAATATTACCAGCTTTGGCGGGGAAGTTGAGATATAAAGCTTTTAGCTGTATCAAGGATAGGGTTTGGAGTAGGATCAATAGGCAAAAGAACAGCTTTCTATCCAAGACAAGGAAAGAGATCCTTATAAAGTTTGTACCCCAATCCATACCTATATACACAATGAGTATTTTCAAAATACCAAAGAAGTTGTGTATAGACACACTAATGGCAAGATTTTGGTGGGTGAATAACAAAAGTGGAGATGGAATTCATTGGAAACAAATGGGATCAAAATGGGAGTGTCCAATGATAAAGGTGGTTTGGGATTTTGTGATATAGAAAGCTTTATCATGGCCATGTTGGCAGATAAAATTGATGCAAAATCCCTTATTTTAGAAATATTATAGCAAAATATTTTAGAAATAGTCACCTAATGGAAGCAAATATGGGTAAGACCCATCACTTATTTAGAGAAGTGTTTGGTTTGTAACTAAGATATTAAAAAGACTTATTTGGCGAGAGAATGGAAGTAAATAAGGGTTTGGGGTGATAATGGTTGCCTAAGCCAACTTCTTACATTGTTTAATTGCCACTCACAAATCTGAAACACTACAACCCATTTGGGTTTTAGTGACAAGCGAAATTATCACAAAAAAATGGCCAAAATATCACAAAAGACATTTGGTGATGGTTTGAAACTGTCACCACAATCTCCAAGTAAGGTGCATCACGGATAAGAATTGGTGATGGTTTATTTACATCATGGATAAGAATTGGTGATGGTTTATTTGCATCATGGATAAGAATTGGTGATGGTTTATTGTTCAATCGTCATAAAAAAATATTTTTTAGTGACAGTTGCAGGTCTTTCGTTTGATGGAATATTTCAACGTTTGGTTTTTTTGTGACGTTTAAAATGTGTCAAAGTTTGAATGTACAAACTAACGTTAGAACGTAAACCCGACCCAATGACCTCCGAATGACAGCAGTTGACGTTCGTTGGATTAACATTCGAACGTATAATTTAAACATTCAAACGTTTTGGCATCCAAACATGAACGGGGTTCGAACGTGTAGGGACCATTGTTCGAATGTAATTAGTACAACATTTGGATGTACGTTCGAATGTAATTAGTACAACGTTTAAATGTACATTCAAATGTTAACGGAGAAGTGTTCAAACGTTTGTATTACATTCAGAGGTTTGTTCAAATTTTAAAAGTTTAAACATTGGAACTTTTTCTTAAAACATGGATCAAACGTTCGAATGTTATGTTGTAATATTGTCTATTTACGTTCAAATGTTGGTTCGAACATGAACCAATATTAGAAAGTTTCATATTTACATTCAAACATATAGGTCAAAAATGCTAACTTTCATAAAATTAAAAAGCATACAATTGTATCATATTAAATCATCAATTTAATAACTAACAATTTCTTCTTCTTTTCTTATCCATCGCGATCATATTGTAGTGACATAACACGCTCTATCTAGATCAACATCTCCCTCTACACTTGCTCTTGGAGTGCACTATGCATTCTTTCATCCTTGTCTCTCTACTGCTCCTACAAACATATCTCTTGATTAGACTGTCACTCTAAAAGAGACTCTAACTCCTGTTATCTCGACCTCATATACTCATTTTCTCGCCATTTTACTTCTAAATTTTTGGTAAGATTATTAATTTGTGAAGTCGAGAAGATTATGGAGGATGAACCGGCAGAATGCTTGAAAAAACGTCTCAAACCTCTTACCATGTCATACTTGGTCTAGAGCACATTCGTGAATGTGTTTATGTCACTAAGAGAGGATTCCATGGAAGCTAAGTGCATCTCTAACATTTTATCCTGTAATTAGAAAGAAAATACACAATAAGTAACATACTAAAAGAAACTAATTAAAAAAATAAAATATTCAGATGTTGCATAATTTATTTAACAAAATTAACACCACTTACATAATTATCTACAGCAATAGAATCCATCCAATCATTACACTCATTAGTGTGAGCAATAACATAGACATGAATGAAAAAAAAATTATTAGAAATTTAAAAGATAATGTTAGTACTTAAATAAAACAATATAAAAAAATGAATTTCTATAAGTTATTAATTACCATTTGATTAGTAAGATGGTGACTTGAATGGCACAATGGTGGACAGTCAAAGTGAATCTATTCTATGCATTTGTAGAATTTAAGCTGTACAAAAATAATTGACAATGTTAATTGTGATATAGAACAAATATACATGTAAATAATTAAAAAATCTAGAATATCTGATAATCTAGACTCACAAAAAGATCACAGCACTTCATCCATTCGTCTAGTTTCATCTTCTAGATAGGGGATTGTGCAGTCTCTTCCAACGTCTCAAACTTCTTGAAGTGGTCATGATATCATCCCTTGTGACATCAGAATAGTGTAGACATCAACTCATTAATAGTTCTCAAATCCTCGCTATGGCTAAAATCAAGGTCGAATACATCATAAGACGTTAATTACATCAAAAATAAGATATACTAATTTAAGTGGAAAAGATGTACTCGCAAAGTAAACTCACCAAAAGCTCCTTACTCTCATTAGGAACATCTCACCATGATTGCATATAAAATGGAGTATAGGCGCAGACTAGTATGCCAATATAGGAGGAAAGTGCTGCTGCCCCCATCATCTACTCCCCCAATGGAGTTATCAGGAATGGTGAACTTGATTTTTTCCTATCTTCTAGTTTTTCTCAAGAGAGATGCCACGAGTATATCCATGACTGCGTCAGAGACCAATGTATCAACTAACATATATAAAAGTATAATACTAGTCATATATGTTATTGAGAGTATTACAATATCATTAATTATCAACGACATTTCATTACTAGTAGGTGTCGATTGGCTGTCCGTCTTCTGCATGTTAACTTCTTCAGGAGCGCATTCCATGCGTGGGGAGTCCTCAAGGGGTTCGGGACTTGGCAGGCAAGGCACATTTCAGCATTATCATTTTGGCGACATCCTTGATAATGAATAAGATAAAGATAATTAGTTAGAAGAAATTATGAAAAGTATAATATTGTATAATCACTTATGTGAATGAAACATTTAGTACTTTTATTCTTCATCTTCAGATATATTTTCCATGCTTGCTGCAGAATCTCCCTCAATAACATCTTCGTGATCATCAACCACCTCTTCTTCACTTACTTCAATTGGATGATTGTATAATATGAATGGGTAGACAAATAAGTTTTCATACAAGTTTTCATACAACTCACCAAGTTATCTCTCTACTTTCTTCATCGACGTCTTTCATTGGATCAACCAAATAATAGACTTGCGTAACCTGACAAGCCAATACATTGTTGACACTTGTAAAGTAATTATCCTTGTGTATGGGAACCCGACCACCGCCTAGATCCCACCAATCGCATTTAAAAATATATGTTATGAACTCACCCAGATATTTAAGTCCAATAATATCACGTATGACATCATAATAGTCAATATCATATGTCCCATGACTCCCCTCAACCAACACACCACAGTTTTGTGTCTTTCTTTTCTGTTCACGGTCCAAAGTATGGAATTTATAACCTCAAACTGTGTATGTCATGTATCAAAGCACTCTGTTTGAGAGACCACGAGCCAATGCATGCAATTCGAAAGAAACTGACTCAGGAGTACAAACACGTTGTTCCAATATCTAACAATTGAAATAATATATACTTATTAAAAGTTACCAAGTATATTTAAAAATTCAAAATCTAACATATATATAATTTTAGTTCATACACATTGTTCAAACCACCTGGGAAATTGTTTCTCGTGTCTTGCCTCTACATTCTTTACGCTTTTTGTGCTAAGTTTGTCCATGTGCTCACTATATATTATAGCAAAAGAATATTATTTTGAGCACATAAATTCTAGCCAATTTTATTTAACTAGAGTCATTCGAATCATACAATGACATACCTGAGATAGTCATCAATCTCCTGACAATTATTTAAGACGTACCACCTTTAGTTGGGATAGTCAACACTTACCAAAGATAGTCATCAACTTCCTGATAATATATGTAAGGAACAATATTATTTAATATATCTATTGGTTTTTAATCTCAGTTGGGATAGTTAGTTCTTTAATGTTAACTTATCAAACTTTAAAATTAAATCACTGCACTTCAAAATTCAATCTTTTTAAATTTGAAATATCCAACTGAAAAGTAAGGCCCCCTCACATGCCCTACCCATGTCTGCCCCTTGAATGGCGGGCCGTGCAACCTCGCCCTGGCATGGGTGGGATGAGGGCACCCATCTCGCATATATCTAGCCCCTTTAGTAGAGGGCCTAACCCCACCTCACCACACCGCCCGTTTATATATAGTTTATATATATATATATAAACTAAAATACTTAAAACAAGAAAAATATATATATTTATATTTTACCAATGATGGTTATATTATACTTTGTTATAATTTCAAAAGTACATAAATTTCAATTAATTATAGTGGTATTTACAATAAAAATATGAACTAACATTCGAATATCATAAGATGTATCTTCGAACGTTAGCTCCAAAATATTTCACAGCTTGCACGCAAGAAGCCTTAATGTTCGAACATACTAACGACGTTTGAATGTAAATTTTCTTACATTCGAATGTAAGGTGAATTTTCATTTGGTTTTAGTGATGGTTTTCACAAACCGTCACAAAAAAGGCTATTTAGTGATGATTTAGGAACTATCACAAATTCTCAACCATCACAAAAGGCCAAATTTGTTGTAGTGAAAGCAGATGCAAGAGTTAGTGACTTATTGTGGAAGAAACTAGAGATTGGAATGAAGATTTTGTTCAGGCCACCTTTAAAAAGGAGGAAGCCCAACCAAATAATTTACAATATCCAAATTAGCATGCTAGGTGCTGAAGATAGATTAATTTGGGGACACATTAAGATTGGTAGGTTCTTAGTAAAGAGTGCCCATCATTTAGAAATCTCAAAACAACAAGAGATGGAGGGAGACTCCTCCAAATCCAATGGTGATGAAGAGAAGTGGAAAAGAATATGAAATCTCATTGTTCATGGGGTAGTAAAAAGTAAATCACATTCTTTGGAAGACTGCACAAAATATAATGCCAACTAGAGTTAACCTGCTTAAGATGAAGATAGTTGACAACACCTTATTCCATTTTGTCAAAATGCAGAAGAAACTACCATTCATGCTCTATGTCTTGTTATGAATTGACAACCCTAAGTCCCTTTGATACAGAACTTGAAACAATCCCAAGATTTGAGTCAAGAAAGATTTGTACATATTTGAAATGAGAAATGCTTAAATCATAAAATAGAATTAGAAATCAAAAGAGTATAAAGCAATAAAGCAAGAAAAAAGAAATAACACATAAGATTACGTAGTTCGACCCTAGTGGTCTACATCCACGACATGAATGGCCTTAGATCTTTTTATTGATGATCGACTCCACAAAAGAGCCTTAGTAAAAACTAGTTTACAGATTCTTGAGCCAAAACAACCAGAAAACCTCTATGTTTCTCATGCACAAGAAAACCCTCAAAACCCTAGTTTCTCTCCCTCTAAAATGTGCTCTCTCGAATGCAATGCCCTAAAAATATCTCAGGATATGCCTTATATACAAATACAAAGATGGTGACATGTGTCTGTTGATCCACTGGTTTAAAACACTTCAAGTCACGAGCATGGCACATGTTCCGTTTGCACCTTAATACTACAGCTTCCCTTTACTTTGACAGATGTCTTCAAAATATTGGCTAACAAAATTATAACAAATAGGCAAAAAATATACAATTATAAATGTTTAAAATTATCCACCTTGGCATATATTTATTACTAAGCTTTCATCAATGTCCTCTTGGCTATTCCTACACTCTCCCTCTATTAGGGACTTACACCAGACTCCATACTAATTAAGTCTAGATGGTATCCGTGTAATAGCCAAAATTTTTTGATAAAGCATTTACTTGAAGAATATTTTAAAAAAATTTATTGAAAATATATTTTTTCATGGAAATAGAATTGGAGACTTAGATGATAATTGTGAGCTATGAAAAGGTGAAATTATGCATTCTAAGACAAATTTTGGATTGACCTCTAGGAATTGTAACAAGGTATCAACTAGAGAAATTTAATTTGGACCTAAAAAGAGATATATTTTTTTAATTTAAGAAATAAATTTAAGAGGAAGTAATAGAACCAAATATCAAACACTTGGTATGCTCGAAATGAGCATTTGGGCTGGTCTGTCAGGTTTTCATAAACTGATCATAACTCTTTCATACTAGGTCCAAATGAGGTCATTCAAATTCTTATAGAACCTCAATAAGGAGATATATAACTTTTATACTTTGTGTTTTTGAGGATAAGGAATGGATCAAGAACTAAACCTGGTATGAAGTGGACGGACAGGAATATGAGTCAACAGGAAACCGACTTAGATGAGTTGTCTTGTGTTCGACCATGTGATGAAAATTGTGATTGGCTACCAAACTTTCTAAGGTATTTAAATATGTGAGAACTTGTGGAAAGTTAATAAGAATTGATCTAGAAGCCTTGGTGGGCAAGAAAACAAATGAAAGCAAATGGAGAACTCGGATTGGGTGTTCTTGGGTGGTATTGACGTGTTTTGGTAAATTAATCATATCGCTCTCATCTGATCTCTTAATGAAGTGATTTAAAATCCTATAAAACCTTAATAGTATGATCTTAAACTTTCATGTTTTTAGTTTCCTAAGAATCTAATTTTATCAAAGACTTATTTGGACTAAAATGTGGCTAACCCCTAGGGGAGGCCAAGTGGCCAGATACACTCCATTGGAAGATACCATCATGCTATTTTGTTTTTACCCCACATGAGTTGGCTTTATTTGAGCCATTGATCAAGATGATCTTGTAGGTGGATTAAAATTGACCATAAGATGAGATATTATCAAATAAACCTAAAGATTAGAGTGACCATGAGGGCTAAAGTGAGGGGTAGACACCTCAGCATACTCAGCTAAGGGTATTGCTGAATACCCTTAGCAATGCCTCCTATGCCTACATATATGCATTTAAGTCTCTATTATATTCCCTTTGGAGAGAACTTTCGGCCATAGTGAAAAAGAGAAAAAGAAAAACTCACTCAAACACACTCACTCCACCAAAATACCAAAGGAGAGCTAGTTAAGAGCATTGGAGGGGAAATTGCACAAAATCTACCCCAAGCATCAAACCAAGCTTAGGAGAAATTTTTAAGTACATATATTAACTTAATCTTGACATATAATAAGTCGTTTAGTGATTGGATTATGTTTGATATTTCTTTGAGCTTAATTTTTGTTTATGGGTTAAATTGAAACATATGAAATTTTAAAGTGGTGTTTGCTATGGAAAAATACTAGAAAAATTATGAGACCTTATAAATATATTCTATGATATATATTAAGAGTATTATGTGAAAATATGAGTTCTTGATTTGGAAAAAACTAATAAACTAACTCTAGGAAATTTCGTTCTTAATAGGGGTATTATTGACAAATTCGACATCCTTTAGTAAATCAGACATAACTTGGTAGTGTGATATAGGAATTGAATGATTCAAGAGGCCATTAAATATAAGATAAATATCTACAACATTTGTTTTTTATTTTTAAGAGATAAGGACTAAATAGAGGGCTAAATTGGGATTTAAGTGGCATAACAGAGTTTATCATGGTAGGCATGGACTCCATTGGTGAATTTCTTTTATTCTAAATTCTTAGTAACTTGATTTTAATTATTTGATGATATTTTAATAATTATGGTAACTTTAGAAACTCTAATTTACTTTAAAGTTTTCAAGAATCATTTTGCTAAGAATTTATAGAAGAAATACTAAAAAGAATATTTTAATATGCATAAATTGACTAAGGAAAATTTGGTATGTTAAATATGTGAAATTTGGCTTGAGTTGAATAAGCTAAATAAATAAATAAATATGATTTAGTTCTCCATGATATTCGGCCAACTTTGGTTTTGATAATATTTTAATATTATATTTTATTGTTTAAACATTATTCGTTAGATTTAACATTACGAATTTATATAACGTAAGTACATATATATATGACGTATGTTCTTATGCTGTGTTTTATATATCACATGAATGGTGAAGACATGAAACATGCATTGCATAAGCTCAAGTTATATGTATATCGCATTTCGTTATATATATATATATATGTGTGTGTGTCGTCATAAGTCACAACGCCTATTTTTTAAGAAAAGTTTATGTTACATGTCGTCATATAAGTGTTATCATGGGTCATGACGAGTATTTAAGAAATAAGATAAGAATATCCTATAAGAGAAAAAGATTTAAGAATAAGTCTCATTATAACAGGGACGGCGATGCGTAACACCTGTATGACGGATATGATAAGGTTCGTTACGACGGGGATGGCGATACGTAATGCCCAAACGACTGAAAAGAATATGGATACGGCCCAACCAGGAGTAACAATACTGGATGCGGCCCAACCAGGGGTAACGATACTAGATATGGTCCAATCACAGGTAGTAATAGTGGCATGGCCTGACCACAGGTAATAATAGTGGCATGGCCCGACCACAGGTAATAATAGTGACATGGCCCGACCACAAATAAAAATAGTGGCTTGGCCCAATCACGAATAATAATAGTGGTATGGTCCAACCTAGGATAATAATAGTGGATATAAGTGAAGACTTATAAGAATAAGAACTTTAATATAAGAATGAAAATTTCATGCATGATATAAGTTTATTTAGGCAAGAAGGACATCAGTATAAGTCTATATAAGAGATAAGTCTAAGTCATACATGACTCACATGAAGTATGCCATAAATGCACACTCTAGTTGTCTGGCTTGTATGTGATTATTTTATTATATCTATGCTTTTATTAAATTACAAGTGTACTTACTGAGATTTCTAATTTAGAAATCTCATTCTTGTATATTTCTTTTCTTTTTGAAAATTTAAATTTCACTGCAGGGTATCAGTATTGAGCATGGGCAAGGCCCTAATTACTCAAGAGATTCAGAGGAATCCTGAAGGGCTCTTGGAGTACTCTCTCTATTTATAAGTTTTTAACCAGTTAATAATAGTAGAGACCGGCATTGGCACGGATAAAAAGTTTCCCGAAGTGAAGAAGGAGCCTAGGCGGCCCTAAGTCAAAGTTTTGAGAAGTTTATATATTGGCTAAGAGCACTAACTGAGATATGCATATAAGGATACAATGTTATTATTAGAATGGATGATATGGATATTATTGTTTTATTTTACCATGTGATCAGTAGAAAATTTTTAGTCAGAACTTTTCCGCTGCGATTTGTATTGCATGTACTAGTGAATCTTGGTGCATGCATTAAATTTCGATGAGTACGAGGGTGAGTAGTCTAATATTACTTATCCTGACACTTTAATTTGCGTTGAATTATAAACGTAAATTGGAATTGTTACAATCCGAACTTAGATATTGGGGGAGACTTAGTCATTATGTTTGAGGGATTATCCTCAGTTGGAACCTTCTCCACACCTACCACCCTAGACTCTATAACATCCCTAACAAAATGAAGAGCATTATCTATATGTTTGGACCTCTCATGGTAAACCTGATTTGTAGCTAAGTGTATAGTATTTTGATTATCACAATGGACAGTGGTATTACCATTTAAAATACTTAGCTCATTTGCTATTCCCTTTAACCATATGGTCTCTTTTATTGCCTCAGTCATGGCTATATACTCGGCTTTTGTTGTAGATAATGTTACAATATGTTGTAAGTGTGATTTCCAACTAATTCTACCCCCCCCCCCCCACAAAAAAAGCAGTAAACACATATTTTGTTAAAGAATTTCTAATGTCTACATTTTCAGAATAATCAGAGTCTACAAAACCAATTAACTCCCATCCTTTCTGAACATTTTTCCAAAACTGAGTCCTAAGTTAGTGGTGCCAGCTAGGTATCTGAGAACCCATTTTATAGCTTGCTAATGAGGTTTTCAAGATTTTTCATAAATCTACTGAAAATACTCATAACATAGGTCAAATCAGGTTTGGAACAGACCATTGCATACATTATACTTTTCATCATGCTAGCAAAGGGGGTTTGTTACATAAAGTTAATGTCTAATTCTGTTTTAGGAGCTTGATCTACAAATAATCTAAAATGTTGACCTAAGGGTGCACTAACTGATTTTATTTGATCCATACCAAGCCTTTTATGAATCTTTGAATTGTAAGTTTTCTGGGACAAGGTAAAGACATTTTCCTTCCTGTCCCTTTCAATTTCTATTCCTAAAATTTTTCTGGCAGGGCCCAATTCCTTCATTTCAAACTCAGATTTTAACATGCATTTAACCTGCTCAATTAGATCAGTGTCTTTACAAGCTACTAGCATATCATCAACATACAATAAAAGATAAACAAAGATTTTTTTCCTTCTTTGTAATGGACACAACTAACATAGCAGCTTCTCTTAAAATTATTACTGATTATGTGTGTTGTTCGTGTAAAATTATCTGCAAACTCACAAAATCGTAACAAGTAGTAAAATTAATTACTATTTGAAAAACCCAAAAATAAATGGAATATTTCTACTATCTAAATTAAATTAAACTACTTAATAAAAATAAGTCAACGAATCAAAAATAACAATACTTAAAATTTAAGAGTATAAAAATATTATAAAAATGGATCTAGAATATTTGATTTCACCTAGCAAATCTCACACAATTTATTCTTCCTAATTATTAAATTTCAATAATCTCATATTGATGATTAAAAATTCTTTAACTATTCAATATCTTCTCTCTAATAATATTAAAAAAAACTCCAACTAACAACTCCATATCTTTATGCGAATTTAATTAATTAAATACTCGTTACGTTTCCTAAATTTTTTGAAAACATTATACTAGTCGCAGTAAAGTATCTATACTTTTGCTCAATTAAGAGTGTTTAATTCTAAAACTAAAATAACAAATCACATCTCGGTCTCATTGTAATTCAATTGATCAAACAATAATTTGTAAAATTTACAAGCCAAATTAAACACTCAATCATGGAAATATTTAAAATAAAATAACTCAAAATATAAATTATGTGTTAAACTACATTAACGCTCTAGAAAATAAATTTTAGTTCATAATAAAATTAAAAAGAAAACAAATAAAATTCGTTGGAATCGATTGATGAAACATACAGCTCTCGTCTCTGTTCTCTAAATCCTCCGCCAAAAAACCTCTGAATAAAATCTCCAATGAACTGCTGGCCAAGCCTCTTCTCTCCTGTCTGTGAAGCTACCTCTCCACTTGTTCTCATCCTTTTTATATTGTGTGTTTTAGTCTCTAGTCCTCAATGGAATTCAACCATGTGATGCGTTTTGAATTTTTTTAACTCAAGAGTGCAACTTGCGACTTCCTTTTTATCTTCATGTACTGCAAGTCTCAGCGTGTCCCACTAGGATTAAAATCGTGCAGGTCTGAGGTCTCCCTTAATTGAATTATGGTGCATCATTGAATGTGCGGACTCTTAATTGAATTTCAAAGTGAAGTTGAATTCTTAAATAAAGTGCAGCCCAACAAAGTGATATAGATGCTTGTGACTAATTTATCTTATTGCTTAATGAAGTGGGCGCCTTTTTCTCTTCTTGTGTGATGCAGGTCCTTTTTTTATAAAATTCAAGGGAGTTTCGGTGTGAGTATCTGTAATTCTATTATCTTTGTAATGTAATATTAAATATGTAGTGTGTATTAATATAAATATTCTGTTAGGAGTTGGTTGATATTAATAGTATTTTATTGTGCATGTGTTTATATATTTAGATATTTTATTTTCATTTAAAGATTATTTTCATGTGTATTAGTAAGTTAAATTATTTCCTCTTATTAATTTATTATGATGTATTTAATTTAATATTTGAATTTAATCTCGTTATTTTATTATATTGGTATTTGAGTTAAAGTGAGTAATTTATTCATTTTGACTTCATGTGTTTATTCATTTTATGTGTTTATTCATTTTATTTTAAGTGTTTTCGGTTTGGGCCTGTGTGTGTGTGTTGTGTGAAGCCCAGCCCGTGCAACCATAACCCAGCCCCTCCCCCTTAACAAAATGGCACCGTTTAGCCAAGTGCCTTGCCTTAACTAAATTTCTGGTCCCTACCTGCTTCGTGCGATGCGAGCTTCTTCTTCATTTACTTCCTTCTTCTTCTTCCTTTGTTCGTCCTGTTTACCCGTGATGCTCCAGGTCAAGTATTGCAACCTTTCTCTTCTTCTTTTCATCCACATGTTATTCCATTGATTACCCTGTACTCTTGAGGAATATTTTCCCTCTGATTTTGGTTTCGATTGAGGCTTCACGTGCCCAATAAATCTGCTTGAATAGGGCGATTTCAGTATGGTTTTTTCATCTGCAAAGCTGATGTATCTTCTTTTTTTTTCAGCTTTGATGTCTTGGCTTGTAGTTAGTAAGTTTTCCGTGACTTTTTCCCACCCAAAATTCCCCAAAATAGTGTTGGGTTCAATCTTTAAAAGACGTCATCTTCCTTCACTAAAACTCACTCGAAGTGCCTATTTTTCCTCTACTAAATCGCGTGCTTAAGTCCCCATCTTGAGTATTTCTTCTTCACGAATCAAACTAGGACATCTCCTATTCAAAATCTATATAAATCCGAATTTTGTAGTGGAGTTTTTAGTGGGATTTTCATTGGGTAATTTCTCGCCATAAGATCACTATTTTACAACGTTTACGATACTCTTGGTAAAATTTTTTTCTAATTTAATTGATTAAATTATTTTGTGTTAATTTTAATTTATTTTTGTGGTATGATTTTATTTATGATTAAGTGTTTAATTTAGTTGGATGATGATTTTTTTTTATTTATTTATTTGCATTGAGATGATTAATTTAATTGGGTGTAATATTCGGAATAATTATTTGAGTTAGTTAGATATATATAAATATTGTTTTATTTAAGTTATTTGTTTAATTAAATTGTTTGGTTTAATTATTGTTTTATTTATGTTATTATATTTTATTGGTGTTTTATTTGCGTCTAGATATCAATTATTTTAATTATTTTTTAGGTTAATACTTATGTATTTGTGATGATTTATATACATTAGTGCTTTGGGTTTGATTTAGTGGAGAGTACGCGGTTGGAAGCTTTGAATCGCTATTCGGTATTTTCAGTAACTTTAGAAATTATTAGCGAGCGTACTATAAATACTTTCCAAACGAATTTTAAGATTTAAATATATTTTTAGCATCAATAGATATTGTGTTTGGTCATTGTTAGAATTTATTAATTGTTGGCTATTTAGTGCTTGGTTGTCTGCATTGTGTATTTATACGCATATTCATGTGTTGGAAATGGAAACTGGATTTTCATATGTTTATGGTTTTGGATGCGTGTGTATCACGACTCCAAGACGGGATGGGGTATTATCCCGGTGGAACTCCTCTGATTATTTGGGAGTAGAATATACTAAGTGACGTCTCCTAGGTCGTCGTCGGGCGACAACGGGATCGAACAGTATGGTAACGCTCTCGTGCCGACTCCGTGGCTCCTCTGCTGGCGGGAGCTAGGGGATGCCTGGTCATAGTACGTGCTAGGCACGGTTAGCTGGGCATTGCCCTTTCTGAAGTCACATGCGTGACCTTCGATTTGATGATGAAAGTTACGGTGTGCAGATGGTCCCTAAGGAGATCATGGTGCATACAGTTAATAAAATAGATGTTTAGGCCATTTTCTAGGAAAGTGATAAGTTTTATTTATTGGTTTTACTTGGACCATTTTCTGAGAAAATAGTTGTGGTTTTAATGAATTTATGGTCATCATTTCCTGGGACAATGATGAATGATTTTATTGGAGGTTTATTTTGGGATTTTAAAGTATGCAGTTTATTTATATATTTTGAGGGTGACGATTTTAAACCTCATGCATATGGTATTTTGTTCATGTCTTTTTTGTTGTTGCATAAATGTAGTTATTATCTTGGGTTTGTTTGGGATTTTTACTTACCTGCGGTACTATTTTTGGTATCGTAGATTTCAATGCAGAGAATGGGGAGGTTGAGCCTGAGGAGGCAACTCCGCCGTTGGAGTGAATTAGTGTAGTTAGTTTCCTTAGATGACATTCAGTTAATTCTAATGATTGTGTATTATTTTTATTTGGTCTTTGGATAACTGTATTAAATCTCTTGTTGGAGAATTTACATTAACTTAATTTGTAAAATTCTAAAACTCTGGTACTTAGTTATCAACTTTATTATCCGCTGCGACTTTTATTTTATGTATGTCACGTGTTCACACACTTAACACTTGATGTTGGGGGTGCATGACCCGTGTTGTCAGCATCCCGACGTCTCGATTCCCTTGTTTCTTTTAAAGAGAATTTGGAGGCGTCACATTTGGCACATAAAAATAAAAGTAGTCGACCCCTCTTTTGACTTGTGAGTTATAGCTTGGGTTATTTCCCTCCTTTTTGTAAACTTCCTTTTTCTTTTCTTTTCATTCCTTCAATACAAATAAATAAATAAAATCAAAATAAATAAAAGAAAACTAACAATTTTAATAAGTAAAAGGGTAATAAAATTCATATAAAAATTATACTTATCATGTGTGTCAAACCTCTTATACCATGTCTTTTAAGAATCTTTCATTTGTAAGTTTTCTAAGGCAAGAACAAGAAATTTTCCTTCTAGTCCCTTTCAATTTCCGTTCTTAAAATTTTTCTGGCAGGGCCCAGTTCCTTCATTTCAAACTCAAATTTTAACATGTATTTAACCTGCTCAATTGGATCAGTATTTTTACAAGCCACTAGCATATCATCTACATACAATAAAATATAAACAAATATTCCGTTTTCTTCCTTGTAATAGACACAATTAACATAGCTACTTCTCTTAAAATTGTTACCAATCATGTGTGTGTCAAACCTTTTTATACTACTGACTAGATGACTATTAAAGTCCATATAAAGATTTTCTAAGAAGACACACTTGATTAATTTTAATCTCATCATTAAAACTCTCAGGAGGTTGCATATGAATTTATTTTTCAAGTTCTCCATGCAAGAAAGCAGTTTTAACATCTCATTGTTCTAAATGCAGATTTTAATAAGCTGTGAAAGCAAGAAGCAGCCTGATAGAGCTATGTTTAACAACTAGAAAGAAAGTTTCATTGAAATCAATTCTCTCTCTTTATGTAAAATCATTGGCTACAAGTCTTGCCTTATACATGTTCCCTTCTACCCCTGGTATGTCTTCCTTTCTTTTATAAATCCATTTGGATCCAACTAGTTTAACTCCCTTAGGTTTAGTCACTATTACCCAAATTTTATTTTTATTAAGAGACTCCATCTCCACATACATGGCAAGTATCCATTTTAAAAAATCTTTACTTGCCATTGCCTCTTTATATGATCTAGGTTCCTGATAAACTATTTCATCAACTACAATTAAGGCAAAGGCTATGAGTTCAACTTGGCCATACATATCTTTGAGGTGGTTTCATAACCCTCTTTTGTATATCTCTTACTAAATTATAAAAGCTAACCCCATCTTGTTCCAGGCCCCTTGAGCTTTCTACCTAAGAGTTGCTGCCTTGGCTAATTTCTGGTTCAGCTTAGGTTTTAACCTGCTCCACCTCAAACTGTAATTCCCCTAAGGACTTGTTTAGATTCTGGTTAACATTGTCCCTCTATACCCAAGCCATTTGAGATTGATTAAAGGTCACATTCTTGCTTACAATGCATTTATGCCTTCCAGGTTCATCTATCCAAAGCTTATACCCCTTAACCCCTTCACGGTATCCTAAAAAAAATACACTTAATAGTCCTAGGTTCCAATTTATCAGTTTTTTAATATGCATAAGTTACACAGCCAAAAACCATTAAGTTATCATAACTGGGAGGTTTCCCAGACCAGAGTTCTTATGGAGTTTTAAACCTATTGTAGAGGATGGGCATTTATTTATTAAGTGTACTGTTGTTGTAGCAACTTCTGCCCATAATGTTTTCGACAATCCTAAATTAGACAACATGCATCCTACCCTCTCTAAAATGATTCTATTCATTCTTTTAACTAAATCATTTTGTTGAGAAGTTTCTCTAATAGTTTTGTGCTTAAGAATCCCTTCCTTCTGACAGAAATGATTAAAATCATTTGACAAAAACTCTAAACAATTATCAGTCCTTAGGGTTTTCAATTTCTTACCTACTTAGTTTTCCACTAAAGATTTCAATTACTTAAAGTTTTCAAAGGTATCACTCTTATGTTTAAGAATGTAAATCCCAACCTTCATTGAGTAATCATCAATGATCAAGAAGAAGTAGCTCCCTCCACTATGTGAATTTACTCTTGCAGGTCCCTAGAGATAAGAATGGACATGGTCTAGGGTCTGTTCGGCTGAGCGTGTTACTGACTTAAGGCAAACCCTATTTGCCTTTCCATAAATACAATCTTCACAGAAAGATAAATTTCCTAGATTTTCTTTACTCAATAACTCTTGTTTTTGTAATTTGAAAAGACGACTAACATGTCCAATTCTCCTGTGCCATAGCACAGACTTATCCTCTAAAGTGTTCCCCGTACGAGGGATACTTTATAACCCATTTTTTATCACCCCTTTTATGACAGTTAAGGAGCCTTTAGTAACCCTAAGTATCCTTGCCTCATACTTAAAAGTAAAACCTAAGTGATCAAGCATACAAAGAGAAATTAAATTTCTCTTCAACTCAGGTATAAACTTGATCTCTCTCAAAAGTCTTTCTATACCATCATGCATTTTTAGTCTAACTGACCATATTCCCATGATTTTATAGGATTCATTTTTTTTCTAGGATTACATGCCCCCATCCAGCTTAAAGAATGTTTCAAACCAATCTCTGATGAAACACATATGGAATGAACATCCAGACTCCAGTATCCACTCTGCCTTTGAGTCTACTGCATTCACAGTTAGTACCTTAGTAATTTCGTAACCATCTAGCACCGCAGAGACATCTCCTACCTCTTTGGCTTTGTTCCCAGAATTTGTTTTTCTATCAAGGTAATCCCTCTTGAAGTGTCCTTCCTTGTGACATAGAAAATGTTTTAAGTTTTTTTTTTCCTTTAAATTTAGATCTACTTTTCTTATTTTTAGCTTTACCCATTTTATCCCTCTTTTATGTCAAACTAGTTAGTAAAATATTTCTAAACATTCTAGTATTTAGTTATTGACCTTAAATATCCGCTACTTTTATTTATGCATGTCACGTGTTCACACACTTAGCACTTGATGTTGGAGGCATGTGACCCGTATTGTCAGCATCCCGACGCCTCAATTCCCGTGTTTATTTTAAGGAAAATTTGGGGGCGTCACAAAAACTTTATACAGATTTGAAATGAGAAATTCTTAAATTGTAAAATAGAATCAGAAATCAAAAAATATAAAGCAATAAAGCAAGAAAAAATAAAGAACACACAAGATTACGTGATTCGACCCTAGTGGTCTACATCCACAACAAGAACGACCTCAGAAATTCTTATTGATGATCGATCGATCTCCATAACAGAGCCTCAGTACAAACTAGTTTACAGATTCTTGAGCCAAAACAACCAGAAAACCTCTTTGTTTCCCATGCACAAGAAAACTCTCGAAACCCTAGTTTCTCTCCCTTCGAAGTGTGCTCTCACGAAGACTCTCAATTTCTCTGAGTTACAAAATGAATGCAATGCCCTAAAAATATCTCAGACTATGTCTTATATACAAATACAAAGATGATGACACATGTTTGTTGAACCAGTGGTTTAAAACACTTCAAGTCACGAGCATGGCACATGTTCCATAATACTGCAGCTTCTCTTTACTTTGACAGATGTCTTCATAAGATTGGCTAACATAATTATAACAAATAGGCAAGAATATATACAATTATAAATGTTTGACAAATTGACCATTTACAGGCTTGCACAGCTACAACAGATGTTTGGGCAGAAGAGGGAAGCTCGATTAAAAAATATTGATCAAGTAGTTGTTAAGATCTCATGCAGTTATGGGAAATAATGTGTGAATTCCTCCATAATAGAGTAGCTAGAAGCAACAATTCAGTTAATGAGAGAGATTTGGCATAGAAAAACAAGTTTGTCTTTGAAGATACACTAGATAACGCACCTTACGTACAAAGGGTTTTTTTCATATTTTTTTATTATTTTTAAATATTTTAAAAAATATATAATAAAAATATTAATACATTAATATTTGTTTTTTAATTATAAATAAAAAATTAAAATGTATCAAAACAAAATATCTAAATAAGTCAATATTCCATATATAAAAAGTGTGGATGGGGAGGGACTTGGATCGCTGACTGGCGAGTGTCATGAAAGCATCCATCCATCATCATAATTGCCATAGCATGATTACCATAGTGGTCAGAAATTGGAATATTGATTCTTCTTTTATTGCCATAGCATGATTACCTACCTCCGCTTGCCATCACGTCTCCTGCCACCACTCTTCTCCGACTACAGGCACTGCGCACCCATTAGATCAGAGGCGGTAATTATATATAGGCTCACACAATATCAAGCTATCTATACATGAGAAAACGAGATCAGGAAAAGAAAGTTATGGCATTTATGAGAATAATTGAGGTAAAGAGCGTTGTCTCGGTAGGTTTCATGGTACTGCTCATCGCTGTCATGCCACCTGCGCCCGCATGGCCTTCCTCTACATCATGTAGAGCTACGGCTTCGAGTCTACTGAACTACGACAACAGCACGGCCATGATCCCTGCAGCTTGCAATGGCCTCGTGAAAGAGTGCCTTACAGCGCATCATAACTATATAGGCATGGAGTTGGAGTTTCTGATGGGTTCGGAAATAACTAGAATGCTCATCGACCCTTCCAAGGGCACCAAGTATACTGCCTCCTCCAAAGTTGCAAACGACCCGGCAAATTGTGGCCGTCCAAAAGGTGTATCGTATAAACCGTGCCACCCACCGCCACGATCTCCACCAACATCTGTCTGCCCTCAAGGAGCATATAAACGTGAATGCAATAAAAAATGACAGGCATCTTGGAGAAGGTCGATCAACAGTACAATAATATTTGGGGTCTCGTTGTAATGTATAAAGATCATCAATTTGATGTCTTGTTTGTTTGCTTTGAAAATGATCAACGGAATGTGATGCCTACATTTTAATTTACTCAATGGTATTTCCGACCAATAAGCTACTGCTATATAGTTTTTGGCGTTGCGAGTTACGCGAATATGGTATCTTGAATCACCACCCAAAATGTATGACAGTACAATATTTTCAACATCGATGGAAGGTTAAGTAATATACTTTTAAGTAAAATCTTAATATTTACAAGCTTATATTTCGGCACATGACCAAATACATCAATGGTATTAAAACTTCATGTCATATCATCTAACATAAAAAAATTTTAATATATTAATAATTTTTATAATTTTAGTGGATCCTACAACAAATTGGTGTATTGAAGCAGAAACTTTTGAGTAGTAGAGGTGCTTTAAATGGGTTATAGGTGGGGTGCCGGGTGGCCCGGGTGGGGTGATGTCACAATGTAAAAAAATAAAAAAACGTGTAAAGCCCACAGCCCACAGCCCGCAGCCCAGCCCAGCCCATCTCTCGGAACGACGCCGTATCACTCCCAGGTAAGTGATTCCGCCCTTCTTCTTTCTTCTCCTTTCTTCTTCTTTCTTTCTTTTCCTTTCTTTCCTTCGGCACCCGATAGCTCCAAGCCCCTGTTTTCCCTCGGTTTCCTTCCGATTTTCACTCAACCGTTTGCCACGTCCAGCGGTTGCATCAAATGGAGTTCCCTCCTCTCGCGGTCAGTTCACTTCACCGGTCTCTCTCTCTCTTTCTCTCTCCCTCTCTCTACGGGAATACCCCTATTTTCTTTGGGTTTTCTCTGCCGCTGATCTCCCCTGTTGCGGCCACCCACTCATCTCCTCGGTAAGTTGATCTAAACCTCTCAATTTTTCTGAAATTTCATCTAGATTAAAGGGTTCGGTTTGGGTTTTTTTTTTAGCCACTGTTAATCTAGTGTTTTTCGTGGTTGGCAGCCGAACATTTGGGGAAGCAAGAATTCATCTTTTAAGCTTCGGTTTCTTGTGGATTGTTCTTCATTTTTAGGTAAGGTTCAAGACTCTTTGGATAGATTTTTGTTAAGGGAATTACCTAGCGTAAATTGTGGATGTACCGAACCAAAAATTTTTACATAAGGAAATTTGAGGGATGTAAATTTTTGTGATACTTTGGTTGTTGTTTTCCTTGTATCACTCCAGTTATTGATTGAGAATGTTTTAAGTTAATACATGCTAGTTGGGGTTGATGATTTATGGCTGGTTTTGGTGGGGAAATTCTGGATCCTTGTGGCTGTTGTTTGGCTGGTTGGTTTTAATCCTTGTGGCTGTTGTTTGGCTGGTTGGTTTTAATCCATGTGGCTGTTGTTTGACTGGTTGGTTTTAATCCATGTGGCTGTTGTTTGGCTGGTTGGTTTAATTGAGTAAAATGTTGTTTGGCTGGTTGGTTTAATTGAGTAAAATGTTGTTTGGCTGGCTAGACCGATTGGTGGTGTTGAGGTCAATTATTTTGTTGCTAAATGATTTTTTTTGGGTGACTGTCTCGTTTGGTTGTAAGCTGGAAATTTAGGAATATATGTTCATGTGAGCGTGGGATAACAACCCAGATTGTTGGGGCTGGTCAGCACGTTATGGGTGTCGTTTGACTTGATATTTGTAGCAAATTGTAACGCCTTAAGCTAGTGTAGTTTGAAGAAAGGAGTGTTGCAAAATTTTTCAGATTTGGAACTTTAGATTACCATTTTTATACTTATAGATTGGGTTTGCTGGCCGTTAATGTTAAGTTCTTTTTTTTTTTATATAGGCGACGAGAATCTTAGAGATCAGATCCCAAATTTTGATAATTCGCTACAGGAGTCAGGTAAGCGGGGCTCCTATCCTAGATTTACATAAAAAGAAAATTTGTTTGAGGTTGGTTTTTTATAAAATGTGCATGTTCTGTTTTTGAAGAAAAATGTGAAAAACAACCTCAGTATACGTTTTGTGCATTCGCCCATGAAAATTTATATGATAGAGAAATTTCTCTTTTGACATGAAATGTGTAGACATGAGCAATATTTGACATATTTCTGAACTATGCATAAGAGCGAACATTAATTTTGATGCTATCTTGTGTATATAAAATAATATGTTTTGTTGTGTTTTTGGCTTGTATGGAAATGGATAAGAAAGTGAAAAACAAGGGGCTTAATATGATATGTTTACGGAAAAACCTTTGGCATACTTATCTGTTTGTCTTTAATTCTGAATATGTTTCGGACATGATTATATGGATTCACGTGATATGGTTGGTACCTCCATGATACAATATGATAGGAGTGCAATCACTTTGGAAACAAAGTGATCCTTTTTATGTGTTACTTTCCTATGTGCACACTCGGGGTTCCGAGAACGAATGAGGGAAAGTCTCACAATATGATACTGCCTGGTTTGGCCACCGGGGATAGCACAACCCTACCACGGGGGTTAAACATGGTATATGTTTGGAAATGGATGAGATGTTACAGTTATTTTTGCCAAAGTGTTTTGAGTATAAAAAAGTTAGTTTTGGTGTATACTTTATGAAAAATAAAGGTTCGCTCAGCTTTTGGATGGTTCATAAGTTTTGAAATTGTTTACTTTGAATAAAAGTTTTTTTTTGTTACATGCTTAAGGATTTTATTTAAAAATGCTCATGATTTACATACTAGTATAGGTGTTTTGCTTACTGAGTTGTGGATGAACTCACCCCTTATCTATATACATTTCAGATGAAGTAGAGGTCTCGCCTGAGGACCAAGGTTAATATATTGGGACCAGGATAGGCGGTCATATTTGGGGTTGAAGTGAAGACAATATTTATTATTTTGTTGTTGCGTTATTTAGCATGTTTAAATTAAAGTGTTAGTAGGATTTTTGATGGGAAGTTTGTGGACCCTATGTGATGACATTATTTTATTTAATGTATGAACTTATGGATATTCAGGATTTAATTGTTCTTAAAATTTGGAGTTAGAAGAAATATTTGTGGATTTGATCAAATATATTTTTAGATAAAATTTGTAGATGAAAACAGGTCCAAGTCAAACAGGTTGATATTCAGGACCCCCTTACGGGTTCGGGGTGTCACAAAACGGCCAACAGGACTGGTTGCAGAATGGTAAGTCCAACAAGACGGGTTGCAGAGTTATCAAGTCTGATGTTAAGAGTGCCTCCCTTTCTCTATAAGGAAGAGTGAGGTTTAAAATGCTTTCGTTTTCTAACAAAGGAGTGGTCTCACATCCCAATGAGTTTTTATTATCACCTGTTGATATCCAGGCCTTATGGATGTTGACGAATTGGCCAAGAAGTGGGAAAATCTCTGCCTTTCCCATGAAGAAAGCTCTAGTTTCCAGTTAAAATCAAGAAAATCGAAGCAGAGTATATCAAAGAAAATATTTGTCTCGTTGGGAAGTCTATGGCGGACAAAAGCATAAACAACGAAGGTTTCTGCACAACCGTGTCACAAGTGTGAAAATTGTCAGACTGGGTTCAGTTTAAGGAACTGGGCGAGAATACTTTCCTTATAGAACTCCAACTCGTTGATGACAAGAACAAAGTCTTAAGAGGTCGTCTATGATTTTTTGACAGACAGTTGTTCTCATTAATGGAGGTCAATGCCAAGGAATCTATCGACAATGTCTAGTTTAACCTTGAACCGTTTTGGGTACAACTACACAACCTCCCTCTAGCCACTATGAATGAGGAGTTTGGAGAAGGTTTGCTGGCTCGATTGGCCCTATTATTCGAGTTGAAGCTAATGTTGATGGCAAGGCATGGGGTCGGAGCTTGAGGGTACGGCTATCAATCAACCTCAACAAACCACTGATGAGAGGAAAATGGTTAAACTGTGATGGCATTCAGCACTGGATACCTTTTAAGTATGAAAGGCTCCAGAACTTTTGTTTCTCGTGTGGGGTACTAGCCAATAGTGGGAGGAAATGCACCAAAGTTGAGCCTGCCCTTCAGGGAAAGGAGGAACAAGTCCATCAATTCGGAGCATGGCTTCGTATAGCCCCCAGAACAACAAATCTCTTTGATAGTTGCAAGTATGGTGGTGCAACAGACACGAACCCACAAGCATAGCAGAGAGGAGCTGCTGGAGGTGGCTACCACAACTCCCCAAGACCTCATCTAGTAGAATACAAAATTTCACTTTTTGCGGAAATGCCAAACAATCTTGCTTCAAAATACCATGCTGCATAGAGTGTTCATAAACAAGGACAAAAGGGGACAGAAGCAACCACGAGTGAGCTTGAGTTCTCAGACTTTATTTTTGGGACTTCCACTCCCAAAAGAGGAAGTCAACTCCATCAGACCAGCTCCACAGATGTCCAGGTAGATGTCCCACATGCAACACATAACCCAACTCCCAATGGAACCCCCCCAACTATCCCTCCCAAACTAAACAGATCTCTCCATAAACTTGAGCCACGATGACATGGAAAAAACCCACCCACAATCCAATGCCAAGGTAGAGAAACCAACCCATACCCTACAAAGCCCAGAACCACCCACCTCCCTTAGCCTAAATACCAACCATGAACCTAAGTCCCCTGGGGTAACCCCAAAACCATGTAAATGGAAAAAAAAAGCCCAAATCAGGCCTGCTCATGAGAGTGTCCTAGCACTTAAGGCCTTGGTAAATAGCACCAACATCACCACAAGTAAGAAAGGTACAAAGAGAAGCAATTTGCATGTTGAAGCACCACAAAAATGGATCAGGGGTCACGATGGAAAGGAGAGCAGAATTGCATTCGCAATGGCTAGTTCCCAGCCCTGCCAAACCCAATGAGCATCCTAGTATGGAATTGTTGAGGGCTTGTGACCCTGAGGCAATTCGAATCCTTAGCAACCTTGGTAAGGAAAAGCTTCTCACCTTGGTTTTCCTAGTGGAAACCAAGTGTAACAAAAATAGGATGGAAATTATTCGAAGAACTCTGAAGATGAAAGGATGCTTTGTCATTGATAGCAAGGGTCGTAGTGGAGGAAGTGCATTACTTTGAAGGGAGCCATGGACTGTTTAGATCCTCAATTTTACTAAATGGCATATTAGTGCAACTACAAAAGCAAAAGTAGAACTGGCAGTTTACAGGCTTCTACAGGCATCCTGAGACCAGCAAGAGGAAAAGCGGTTGGGACCTTTTGAAAATGCTCAAACCAACAACCCCTTTTCCATGGCTTTGTGCAGGAGACTTCAACGAAATAATTCACCAGAAGGAGAAACAAGAAGTGTAACGCCCCAATGGAAGGCCCAAACCACATGGCCTATACTCCAAAAGGACTAGTCAATGATACAATTGGAGCCCCATTGGAACCTTATAAAGAGCAAGAACTTCTCCTTCCCAAGCAATGTGGGATCCCATACACCACCTACCTTATCATTCTCATATGGGGTATCACAATCTACCCCCTTAAAGGCCCGACGTCCTCGTCGGGTCTGTCCATTGTAGGTGGCACGGCTCAAGTCCTACATTTCTGGTTGGGATAGGATCTGATACCATTTGTAACGCCTCAATGGAAGGCCCAAACCACATGGCCTATACTCCAAAAGGACTAGTCAATGATACAATTGGAGCCCCATTGGAACCTTATAAAGAGCAAGAACTTCTCCTTTCCAAGCAATGTGGGATCCCATACACCACCTACCTTATCATTCTCATATGGGGTATCACAAGGTGCAACTACCAGACCCTACCATCAAATTGAGGTTTTCAAAAAGACTTTAGAAAGCTTTGGTTTACATGACATGCACACCCTTAGTCTGAAGTTCACTTGGGCAAATAATAGACAAGGCAAGGAGTTCACCAAAGAAATGATTGACCGTGCCATGGCTAACCATAAATGGTTTGATGCCTTCCCAGCAAGTTCCTACATTGCTCTCCCTGCCATAAAGTCAGATCACTCTCTTCTCGACATACAGTTTCGCAACCAAGGTGACAGATTCAAATCAAGGACTTCAGTCTTCAAGTATGAGGCTGCCTAGGACCTTAATGAAGAACGCAAAGATGTCATCTCTGAGGAATGGAGAAAGCACTTTCCTAAAGCAACTGCGGTTGATTCAGTAAGGTCAAAACTAGAATGCTATCAATGTGGGGTGGTTCAATGGAGGAAACAACTCCATCATACTGACAAGAAGGAGATAGACCAAAATCTTGCTAAGCTTAAAAACCTCCAAGATTCAAGTATTGGGCAACATATCGAAGAAATGCACCAACTACAAAAGAAAATAGAACCGTCCATGGAGGAAAAGGATCAACATGATCAAAGATGTAGAGGATCCACAAGGTAACAAATTCCATGAGCACAATCAAATTGGTGATGTTTTTACAGACCTCTTTTCTTCACTCTACACTTCCACCTATCCTACTAATGTCAATGAATGTCTAGATGGTTTATAATCCTGTTTAGATTTTTCAATGATAATCAAATTAATGTGTCCTTTTACCCAAGAAGAGATAAAGGAAGCCACCTTTCAAATGAACCCACTGGGGTCCCTAGGCCTAGATGGGTTCTCTACTCTTTTTTACCAAAAGCAATGGGAAGTGGTAAAGAAAGATGTCTATTGTTTTGCTCTAAAGGTCTTGAATCATGGCAGTACACTGGAAGGCATTAATGATACAAAAATCTCCTTAATCCCGAAGACCGGAAGGCCCAAGAAAGTCTCGGAATACAGGCCAATCAACCTGTGTAATGTACTGTACAAGGTGGTTTCAAAGACTATTGCCAATAGGCTCAAAGGGATCCTGCCACACATCATATCATATACATAAAGTGCTTTCATTCTTAGGAGAGCAATATCTAATAACATATTAGTTGCCTATGAAGCCCTCAACTCCATAGCAACAAGGATGAAGGGAAAGAAATGATTTATGGCCATCAAACTAGACATGAGTAAGACCTATGACAGGGTAAAATGGACTTATGTGAAGGCAGTTATGTGTAAGATGAACTTCCCCTCAAAATGGATTGACCTTATCCAAACCTATTTGTCCTCAATCACTTACACTACTCTCATCAATGGAGTTCCTCACCACCAATTCACCCCATCAAGAGAATTCGACAGGGGGACCCAATCTCCCCCCTATATTTTCATTATGTGCGCTGAGGCCTTGACAGCTTTTCTTGTGCAAGCTCAACACACTGGTTCAATTACACTTATCCCTATTGGAAGGGGCCCTGTGAAGGTGAACCACTTATTCTTTGCGGATGATAGCTTTTTATTTTTCCAATCTACCCCTCTTGAGATGGAAAAGGTCCTTACCATCCTTAGAGTATACGAGACAGCCTCAGGACAAGTCCTTAACAAGACAAAATTATCTATTTTCTTTAGTAAAAACACCAGGTGGGAGGTCCAGAATCAAATCTTAAAGCTCGCAGGGATGAAATCTACAAGCAATTTTAAGACATACCTAGGCCTACCAACTCTAATAGGAAGGACCAAGACTGCTTCTTTTCACAATCTGATTGATAGAACATGATCCCTGATTGTCAACTAGAAAACAAAAGTCCTGTCAAATGCCAGCAAAGAGGTTCTCCTTAAGGCTGTGCTCCAAGCAATCCCCACCTATACTATGGCCATTTTCCTTCTACCTTACTCGATCTCCAGAAAACTGAATCAAATCCTAAGGAAATTTTGGTGGGGCTTTAATGAGGATACCTCAAAAATTCAATGGGTCAATTGGAGTTAACTCAGCAACAACAAGGAGTCGAGTGGACTTGGCTTTCAGAACTTTAGGAGTTTCAATCTTGCTTTGCTCTCCAAATAGGCCTGGAGGCTCCTTCAGAACCCAAACTCCCTAGTGACAAAAATCATCAAGTAGAAGTACCATGCACAGATTGGTCTACTGGAAGTAAAGCTGAGCTCAAGGCCCTCATACACATGGAGAAGTATACATGCTAATATACAGATTCTGGAAAAAGGATTGATGTGGAGAATTAGTAATAGATCAAGTGTTAACATCTGGAAGGATAGGTGGATCCCATCCCTATCAAGCCACAAAATCCAGTCATATAGGAAAAAAATTGTTGGTGTGAAACCGTGAATGAATTGATCAACCCTAAACTGCTACAATGGAACAACCAACTTCTACAAGTTTTATTCACGAAGGAAGAAATTTTCAGTATCACAGCTATCCCAATTAGCCCCAAGGATAGAGAAAACAGGCAAATCTAGAACCACTCCAAGAATGGCATTTAAACAGTCAAAAGTGGCTATCATTTCCATAGATCAGTGAAGCAGGAAGGAGAGGGGGAATTCTCAAACAAAGTTCGTGAGAGAGACGTGTGGAAATCCCTCTGGAAGCTCAACATCAATCCAGCAACCAAAATGTTCGTTTGGAGGGCCTGCTCCAATGCCATCCCTACTTTGGCTAACCTTAAAAGAATGAGAGTCATTGAGAACAATCTATGTCCTATCTACTCACATGTCCCAGAAACATCAGGCCATGCATGATGGAGTTGTCTTGCCTCCTAAGATGTTTGAAATCAAGGGTGCATCCCAAGATTTTTTTTTTTTTTTTTATTTGGTCACGGCTGACAAAAACGCTTAACATTTCAAAACTAGAAATAGCAGCACTTACCTTCAAATGAATCTGGTAGAGAAGAAACAACAATGTGCATGGCAAAGGCTTTTGTCACCCTAATTCTATTAGTCAACATGCCTTATTAGACCACCAATGGTACCAAGAGAATGCAACAACATCACCCAAAACCCACAAGGCCGCCCCGAACGTAGGATGAAATGGGCCAAACTACCCGAGCCTGTTTTCGAGACTAATTAGGATGTAGTAGTCAACCCTAAAGAAGAAATCACTGGGATTGGAGTGGTGATCCGAGACCATGGTGGCCAGGTAATGGGAACCTTTCAAGCTCAAAGACCCTTGAGAGGGGATTCTTTTGACGCTAAGTCATATGGTCTTGTTCAAGCAACAGGCTTTTACAATGAAATGGGGCTACAGTCTCTGTGCGTGGAGGGGGATGCCAAGCAAGTGGTCGATCAACTTCAATTGGATATACAGAATTGGAGTCTGGGAGGATGCCTCATTGAAGATGCCAAACACCTTCTCAACTTTTTTGCAAAATGGTCTACATCACAAACCCAACATGAGGGTAATATGGTGGCTCATGTCTTAGCTAGATCAGGTCTCCAATGCCAACATGATGTGTATGAGATTGAAATATGTCCTCCATGTATCTAGGACTGGGTAGAAAATGAAATGTTATAATTTCAAAGTACCAATGCTTTTAAGTAGCCATTGTGAACCGTTTGTAATCTTTTATTGAGTAATGAGAGCAGTTTTTCTCTTCCAAAAAAAAAACCAAGACAGGTTGCAACTTGTGCAGAACTACGTATCCACTAGCATCATTAATTATTTACGACCTAAAATTTATTTATTTATTGTATAAACATATGTTACTTATTATATTTTAAAATTTTAAAAATTATTTGAATATTGAGATGAGATTAAATAAAATAAATTGAGATGATTTATAAATAATATTAAAATTATGAATTTAAATAAATTAAGATGAAAAAAGATTTTCCATACAGACACTTAAATGGGCCAATAGCTTGACATATAAAATCCAAGGATTTACATGGCAGATAGTGGGCAAGGAGTGGGGCATTAAAAATGTGGGGTGGGGAGGTAGAGAGCTTGGGATCGTGGGATGATCGCCTGACGCACATAAAGTGGTAACTACTGGCCATCGCATCGTTACCTACTACCATGTCAGCTTTGCAGACATTACCCATCCATAAGTGCAGCATTAGAACTATTTTATTAGTGCAAGGGTAATCCGAGATTCATCTTAAATTTATTATTATAATTTATTAAAATTTTATATAAAATATAATAAATAATTTAATTTTTTTACATTTTAATTCAATTTTTTTAAATTTTAAAATAATAATAATATTAAAAATTAATATTTTAATAATATTTTATTCAACTTTTAACATTCATATTAATAATCAATTTTTCTCATCTCATTTTCTAATCTAAACCACCCTAACTGAAAATTGAATATAGTATTTGACTAATAAAATTTTAAAATATGTAATTCTAAAATCTCGCTCTTTAATATAATTATTTAAAAAGAAATTTGTTGAGTTAGTATGCTATTAAATTTTTTTTATCAATAATGCACCAGATGCAAGAATTTTCATATAAATAAATAGTTAAAATCTAAAAGAAAGCTTGTGGAAGTATTTATTTTTAAAAAAATACTAACCTCTTATATGCTTGTCAAAATAATTTATTTAACAAAAATCATAAATTATCATGACATAAATTGTCTAAACTTTTATTTCGTCTTATTGAGTCAAGTCATGTCCTTCAACCCCATTCTCATAAATAGTGATGGAGTCAAAATTTTGCTTTAGGGACCAAATAAAATTAAAATAATATACATAAAATATGTTTTATTTTATTTTTATACAATTTTTTTATAATATAAAACAATCTCATAATAATATTTAAAATAAAAATAAAATACATTTAATATAAACATCTACCGGTAAAATTGTAAGACACAACCATCCAACCTCTTTTTTTCATTTTTATCTTTAATAAAAATATATCATTATATTATTAAATTAATTTATTTTAAGTGATATAATTTACTTATTTTATTTTTATATAATTTCAAGAGGAGGCCAATAGCGCTGATTGAAAAATGGAAGCACACGCAGCTCCCTAGTTAGCTAGCTACCGTATATATATCATAGGCGCAATGTCAGGTTGTTCTCATTGGAATCGCACTCAAAATATACAAAGCACCAGCCTCCAACAGTACATATATTCAACTTATTAAAGTATTAAAAATTAATATATATTGTTATAATTATAAGAGGACACGAATGACTCACTTTTCTCCAAAGAAATTATATGAGCATTCTTGATAGATGTTGTGCATCCATCAATAATTGTCGTAATGCTAGACTTTCAAATGCCTATTTAAATAAATCTCATTCAATCAATTTTGTATGAGTAAGGAAGAAAAAAAAAGAAAAAATTTCAGTTTTTGAGTAATAAAGAATTCTAAATATTTTTTCTTATATTTCTTTTATAATAATAGTTTTATTTTAGTTTTATAACACATCATCAGTACGAAATTTTATTGATACTAAAATTAGTGGTCTTCTATTTCAAGTAAAGTTTTTAATATATTATTTGCAGTCCTTGAAATGAATATAAAAGGTAATATTACTGAATATTACTTGATAAAATTCTACTTTAATTATGATGATTATGTATATATATTTTTTAGATCCATATATTTATTTTTGTTATTCATATATATAAAAAATGTCAAATCTTATAAAATTGAAATTTATTACTATTTATATTTCTAGAAAAATTATTTATTCAGGATCCTTGATGAGATTAATTTAGATATGATAAACATATGAAATACATTCAGAGAAAAAAATCACGTATCCCTGCAGGACCGTACTGTGTATCTCACGATGAAAAAATCATCTTATTTTATGAAATAATTTAAGAAAAATATATGAGCACTAGAAGATATAATCCTCCCAAAAGATTATTATGAGGTTTTGCACCTAAAGTTGTAAGATTTTAAGAGTAATAGTGAATATAACTCTACACTCTTTAAAACCAGCTCAATATTAAAATTATGCAGTGAGAAGGTCACTGATGATGATATTTTAAAAAAGATATATATTATTTTTTATATCTCGAATATGCTCTTGTAGTAACAGTATCGAGAGTAAAAGTTCAACAAATATTATAAACTTTTATATTGTCTTCTAGTGATTGAACTAAATAATGAATTTTTTTATTAATAAATCATCAATTACATCCTATTAGTTTCACATTATTTCCTGAAGTAAATGATACTGGATTTATACAATTCACATAAGTGAACAGTGCATCCTTTCAAAAGAACCAAAGGTGTAGACATGGTAGAAAAACTATAGAAATGTTAGTCCTAAAAGCGACAACACTAAAGATGATAATAATATACCGTGTCACTAGAAGCGATCAAACTCAGAGAAGTATAAAAGCTCTCAGAATAATTTTTTATAAAAAAATAGAAGATGTTTGTCATAAATGTGATATGATTGAGCATTGACCACGTACCTGTTGTACGACCAAGCACTTGATTCACTTATACTAAAATTTTATATATAAGTTTATTAATATTTTATCATGTTTTGAAATAATAAAAAGTCGGTGCCTGAAGTACGATAAAAAATTACTTAGGATAATAAAGACATGTCTAAATTTGAATATAAACCAGAAGTTTAGAGGATTATATATTTGTAAAGTGTTACAAATAATTATCGGATGTATTTACCGATACTAAAAGGATGGTAAAATCATATATTACTGCCGTTAATGCTTAAACAAGAATTGAAGTCCCTGAATGACAAATTGTTAAAACAGCAATAATTAAGTTATAAGATATGCCTGAAGCGTTGAAAACCTATTGGTGCAAAAGAGAAAAGCAAAAATGAAAAGAAATAGAAACTTCTAAAGAGTATGATTCTCCTGAAAAAGAAACTCCTAAAGAGTACGAAACTCCTGAAGAATACTAACCTCCTGAATAGGTGTTTCATGAAATGTTTTCTCCTGGAAAAGAACAGGTATCTAAAAATAATAAGATCTCAATACATTTCATGAGTACTGGAAAAATTATGGATAGAAATAAAAATGTTGTCGACAACATATTTTTATATAAGATGACCCTTGACATTACAAGAAGTAATGAAGAAAGTGAGCCAAAAATCGTTGAAAAATGTCGACGTAGAAATGATTGGCCAAAAGGGAAAGCAGTTATTGAAATTGAATTAAATTCTCTAGCAAAATGAGAGGTATTTGAACCTGTTATCCAAATATCAAATGGTGTAATGCCTGTTAGATATAAGTGGGTATTTATACAATAAAATTGTGCGGTACAAAACACGATTTTTCATACAAGGTTTCCTATAGAAACTCAAGTTAGTTATGAGGAAACATATTTTCTCGTTATGAATGCAATCACATTCAGATTTTTAATCAGCTTAGTTAATACAAAAGGATTAGATATGTAGTTGATGGATGTGATAACTGCATATTTTAAAGATCACTAGATCATGACATATATAAGTATATACAATGCTTGAAGTATCTAATCCAAGTACATCTAGGAGTATGTACTTTATAAGGCTTTAAAGATCTTTATATGGGTTACAACAATCTGAATGCATGTGGTATAATTGACTCATCAAGTATCTATTGAAATAAGGATTTGAGAATAATTCTATATGTCTATGTGTTTTTATTAGAACCCGAATTTGTTATTATTGTAGTTTACGTTGATAATTTACCTTATTAGAACTCCTGAAGAGATCACAAGAACTGCTATATATTTAAAAAATGGATTTAAAAAATGAAAGATCTTATTATTCAAATGCTAGATGAGTTACAAAAATTTTGAAACTTCTAATCATCTCTCAGATGCATTCATGACATCCTTATCTAAAGGATTAGGCAGTCAAAATGAATAAATAAGTAAGGATTTTAAATCATTATTATCTTACTTTAAGTATGTTATTTTTCTATCACTCTTCAACGAGTCATTGAAGTATGGAAACATTCTCGTTAACCTCCTTAATATTACTATTTTTGGATTGTAACCGGTCGGAAAACTCAATAATAGAGGAGTATCGAGTATTGAGAGTCACTAGCTCACAAACGGCTTCATGATCTGACTTATTAGCAGATCATTCAATTGCTGAAACATGGTACCTACGGAAGATGCAGGAACAACTTATAATTAAGGTGAAGGATACCTCATATATTGATCATGAGGAATATTGAAAGAAAACTGATGAACCATTGAAAATTTGTAAAATAAGAATGCAAATATAGATGAATTATAGATATGAGAAGAAAATTTGATGCGAACTAAATGAAACTAAAGATGATTCTTATAGAGATGAAAATAAGAACAAGACAAACTATCAACTCTTCAAATCTCACTTAGTCAAAATTACAAAATATGCTGGATGCATATTTTCAAAAGCCAGCAAGATTAATTGCAACATCTGCTGTCAGCTGATATTGTTGACTTTGAATTTGAGCTCTCACTCGTTCCAGCTCTTCTATTCGTAGTTTCAGATCACAATAATATCAGTGTGTAAATTTTTTCAGCTCCTTGTTTTCTCATTTTAACTTTGTATTCCTTCTATTTTTAGTTGTAAGCTTTTGATACAATTCAGATATTTGATTTTTAGGATGATCAACCTCACTTACTCTCACCAATAGCCTCCAAGACATGGTTGTAATCGAGGCAGGATATTCAGCACTGAGGGTTCTTGATGCTGTAACAATTTCATGATCAATTTTACTAGAAAAATGTATCTCTGCTCCTATCATAGTATTGAAAGCCTCAAGAGTAAAGATAAGTGGTTAAGGTGTAAAATGTTCTTGGTTCAAATCTGAGACACTAACAAAAGAATTTCTCTCAGTCATAGTATCGTTCTGGAAGAACAAACAATTGACTCAATGAGAAATAAGAGATCTTGCGTGAGTATCCGATAGGTGAAAATGATCATCTTTAAATTGCAACCCAAAACTTTCAAATTTCTGCAAATATTTTATTTGTCAACAATATCAAACAGATTTGAATTTCCATCTAACCAATAGAACTAGACCTCAAGTTTTTGCAACTTTTGTCGAACATGAGTGGTTTCCAATACTCTTTTCGCTATGCATGAACATGTTCTTCCTAATAATGTCGAAAGAGAGATAATTTTTAGATGAAAATAATAGCATGTTCTCTCTAATACATTATTTTGGAAATCATGTTTGAATTCTTAATCATGTTGTATATGCTGAAATCATGTTTGTTTATTACTTGAAAAACTTACGCATATTCTCAGGGGTAGTTTAAGTATTATTGCAAGTATCAGATTTCTACTAAGTTTATCAAACAAATACTATTTGCCATATCTTCAATTCACTCAGAGATCATTGCAATTCATGAAGTAAGCCGAGAGTGTATTTGGCTGAGATCAGTGATTTAACATATCTAAAAAAAGTGTGGTCTTCTCATGATTAATGATAACCCAACAATTTTATACGAAGATAATGTTGCTTGTATCATTCAAATCAGAGTAGGATATATCAAAGATACGATTAAGTGATAATCTAACAGATTTATTTATAAAGACATTACCAACTGCGACATTCAAGAAGATTGTGCTAAAATATTAGAATACAAAAATCTATCGTCATGCACTTTTCAGATGGAGTAAATGTCTTGAAGACTTGTGCTGATTGTATTCTTTTTCCTTCGCTAAGGTTTTGTCTCAATGAATTTTCCTTTGCAAGGTTTTAATGAGACAATGTTAAAGCACTTTGCTATACATAAGAATACTGTATTCTTTTTCCTTCGTCATTGATGTTTCTTCCTACTGGGTTTTTCCTTGGCAAAATTTTAACGATGCAGATTCTTTATAAGTGGTAATTTAAGGGAGGGTGTTATAATTATAGGGGGCATGAATGACCCATCCCCCCCCCCCCTAAATAAAGAAATTATATGAGCATTATTGATGGATGTTGTGCATCCATCAATAATTGCCGTAATGCACGGCTTTCAAATGCCTATTTAAATGAATCTCATTCGATCAGTTTTGTATGAGTAAGGAAGAAAAGAAAGAGAAAGAAAGAAAGAGAAGAAAGAGAGAAAATTCAAGTTCTTAATTAATAAAGAGTTCTAAATATTTTCTCTTATATTTCACTTGCAATAGTAGTTTTATTTTAGTTTTATAACATATATATATATATCCAAAATTTTGGAGGGGCTATGCCCCCTGTCCCAACATGACTTTGGCATCACTGCTCATAAATATCATCATCTAGGATGCTTTAAAAATATAAAATCATACAAACAAGAGTCAAATACTAAATAAGCAACATATCATACAATAAACATAATAAATTTTGGGTAATCTTGAAAATATGCATACTTATAATTATATACATGAACATGAATATAAACATGATCTTATCTTTCACATATTATAGGCAAATCCTCATTGTTGATCCCCGTGAATTAGGTTTTGTGAATTTAAATAGATTTTGATTATGTTTGTGGTTACGAGTTGTGAAATTCATACATAAAAAAGATATACTGAGTGCACTGCCAACACGTACAATCTCACAATGCAATATGCCCATGGCACAGATATCGTCTTCATCATAACATAGGCCGTTATATATTGTATAATTCATATCATACTTGTATACTTCTCATATTATATATTTCAAAAGAAATCATATTCTTTCATAAAATGTCGTGATACATGACTTCTCACATAAATTCATGATTTTTTCATAAATATTTTAACGCATAATACTCACATAAAATCATGGTTTTTCATTAATAATTTTATACATAACTTTCATATGAAATCATGACTTTCATAAATAGTTTTATAATAAATAGTTTATATAAAATCATGCATGAGTCCATAAATAATTTTATTATGACTTAGGTACTTAAAAAGTAGCTTCTAATGAAGGACATACTTGCATAATATTTTTATAAAAAAAAATGTCGTTTACTGAATTTGCATGTAAAAGTATAATCATACTACTTATCTCATAACACTAATCTACTATTTTTGAGGTACGGTTAATTACCTATAAACATACAAAAAATCATCGTAATTCCTAGTTAATCACATATTTCGCTATTAAAACCCAAAATTCTAATTTAATTTATATTCTCGCAAATTCCAATCCTAAAATATTGCCATTCCCTAAAATCTTTTATCTTCATATACTACCACCTACTAATAAATTAAGTTCTAAAAATTATTCTCTACCTTCAAACATCTAAGTCCTATCACCAGAATATCATCTAAAAAATAGCTTTATCAAAATCCGACTGAGGCCCACCATACAATCAAGCCCAACTCAATTCTAAGCTCAAAACACTTCTTATAACTATGAGGGCAAAACTGTTATTTTCTTTTAAAACAAATCTTCCTAGGAGTTTTACGTAAAAATACTTTTAACTCTATTTTGTTTGTACCCATGGTCGTCTAGTAGATGTAGCAATGGGCTTACAGTGTGGAGGAGCGGTGGCTGTGTGACTATTGATGGCAACGACGCTAGGAATGGCGACAGCACACCTAAGGAATGGGTGGTCCAAAGGCAACTTTGTGAGTGGTTTTGACACTACACGGTGTCTGAGAGGGCGAGTTTCACCGAGCGTTTGGCTGTGGCTCTCGGTGGAGCTTTGCATTGGGTGTGCATGGGCTCAACAGTGTTAGTTTCTTCCGTCATGCAGTTGTTACTTTCGTGCTTAAAGTGTGATAGCAGCATACGTGTAATTAGCAGATTGTGGCTGCTAGAGGTGTGCATCCGGATCTAGATATCCGGTTATATCCGGATTCAAACCAGAAATCGGGTTATCCTTATCCACCTGGATTAAATCTTGTATCCGCTCGAATCCAGTTACAGATCCAGTTTTAAAACCGAATATCTGTAACCGGTTTTATTGTAAAACATGAAGCTTCAAATTCAACATTCTCACTTCTCTCGCTCAACACATTTCTCACTTCTCTCTCTCCCCATCTCTCCAAATCGACAGAAATGAGAAATTCCTAGCTGTGCTTCGCCGTTCGTGTTTTCCGTTCTTCGTTCATCACTATCGATTACCGTCACAAGCATGAGACTCCTCCGCCATTTTTGTTTTCTTTTTCATTTTCAGTTCTTCTATTTTGAATGCGACAACCCTAAGCCATTTTCTAGGTTCGTCTCCCTCCCCCTCTCTCTCTCTCTTTCTCGATTAAATTCGTTCTTATTTGGTTACTGAGAAAACTTGGGAGAATTGGGTTTCATTCCTATTTGGTTATTGAGAAAATTGGGAGAAATGGGTTTCGAGTGATATTAAACGTTTTCCCTTCTTTTTTTGGTTTACATCTTGGTTTGGTTTTTTTTCTTAGTCTTTAGTCTAGTTTCAATTTTTTGAGATGACTTTAAGATCTGGGTTTGGTTTTTTTTTTCCACTTAATCTCGAGTCTATTTTTTATTTTTTTAGATGAATATTGAGATTTGATTTTAGATTTGGGTTTAGTACTTAGTTCTGGCCAAATATCATTCCACGAAAAAAGTGATTTTGTTTTTTTGGTTTCTTTTCTGTGTTTTACATCGTTTTAGCCAAACACCTCAGCCTTAATGATTTTCACTATTACTTGTTCTCAATGGAGCTTAATCCGCCTATTGGAGATGAAGTACTTGTTATTTTTGTCTGCTTTTATTTCTTGGGGGCTTGTTTGGGAGCTTGGGTCAGAGATGTCAAGGAACTGGAAATGGATTTTGACTTATTTGCTCCAAATGAGATCAATGTAATCATGTGATCATATGAGTTCGTGGAGTTGTCCATTCTGGTAAAAAAGAAATTTTGTAATGAACGAGATTGGAGGGACGGCCGCCGTCCCTTATCCCACCACTAAAACTATGTGAATGACCCCACTACTATTATTTTAAATCTTGTATAGTTACTTGCATAGTAACTTGCATAGTAATTTTAAAGCCTATAAATATGGGCATCAGTTGTTATGAAATTCATAAGAAAATATAGAGAGAGAAGAAAGTTTCAGAGATTTTCAAAAAAGTTTCATATATATTTCTCTTTTACAATAGTAGTTTCTTCTTTAGTTTTATAACACGTTATCAGCACAACGGTTCTACCAATTTTGAAGCTAGTGGTCTTATTCCTCTAATCGTGGATCACATTGATGAGCTTTTTATCTCTGAGTTAAATGATAAAGATGTATGTTTGGCTGACAGTGTTATAACTCACACAATTCTTAATGAAAAGAAATATTTTCAAAATCTAACACTAAGTAAAACCTATGTCCATACCATATCAAGTTCATCAGATTTAATTGAGGGCTCCGGAAAAGCTTATATTGTGTTACCTAATGCTACCAAATTTTGTATTGATGATACTTTATTCTCTTCACAATCCAGAAGAAATCTTTTGAGTTTCAAAGATATACGTCGTAATGATTACCATATTGAAACAACTAAAGAAGGCAGTAAAGAGTATCTTCTTATTACTAAAACAATATCGAGTCAGAAACTCGTATTAGAAAAACTGTCTGCTCTATATTCTGAATTGTATTATACAAAGATGAGAATAATTGAATCATATGTGGTAATGCACCAGAAGTGCATTGACCCCAAAGTATTATGACTTGACAAAATCTCCTTGGACATCCGGGATCTATAATGATGAGATGAATTATTGAAAATTCGCATGAGCATCCCTTAAAGAATCAAAAGATATTTCTATCCAATGAATCTCCGTACTCTACATGTTCTCAATGTAAGTTGATTATCAGACCATCTCTTGCAAAAGTCATTCTTGAATCTCTATCTTTTTTACAAAAGATTCACAGAGATATATGTGGGTGTATTCATCCATGTAGTGGACCATTTCAATACTTTATAATTTTGATTAATGCATCTAGTTGATGGTCACATGTTTGTCTGTTTTTCACTAGAAAAGTTGCATTTGCTGGACTACTTACTCAAATAATCAAACTACAAGCACAATTTCCTGAGTATCTAATTAAGGTCATTCGATTGGATAATGCAGGTGAATTTTCATTTCAAGTTTTTGATGATTATTGCATGTCAATAGGAATAGATGTTGAACATCATGTTGCCCATATACACACACAAAACGGTTTAGCTGAATTTTTGATCAAAATGATTTAACTAATCGCTAGACTTTTACTTATGAAATCAAAACTACCTGTTTCTACTTGGGGACATGCTATACTTCATGCAGCATCTTTAATTCATATTAGACCATCTGCATATCATAAATATTCTTCATTATAGCTTGCATTTGGTTAACAACTAAATATTTCTCATCTTCGTACTTTTGAATGTGCTGTATATGTTCCAACTACACCTCCACAACGTACAAAAATGGGCCTTCAACGTAGGCCCTCAACGTAGACGTGGGATATATGTTGGTTTTGATTCTTCATCTATTATTAGATATCTTGAACCCCTTATAGGGGATATGTTTAAAGCACGTTTTGAGAATTGTCACTTTAACGAATCTACTTTTCCATTAATGGGTAAAGAAAAGTTGGTGCCTGAAGCACGATAAGAAATTATTTGAGATAATAAAACTCTGTCTCAATTTGATCCTCCTACAAATGAATATAACCTAGAAGTTCAGAGGATTATTCATTTGCAAAGTGTTGCAAATCAATTATCAGATGTATTTACTGACACTAAATGTATAGTAAAATCATATATTCCTGCTGTTAATGCTCCAGCAAGGATTGAAGTCTTTGAAGGACAAATTGTCAAAACAGCAATAGGTGAATCTAAAAAACCTATTGGTTCAAAAGACAAAATTTCCAAAAGGAAAATAATACAAAATGAATATGGTGTTCTTGAAGAACCCATACCCATAATACAGGTTATAAATATATTTGATGCTTCTGAAAAGATCAAATTTTCTATTCCAGAACCTCCTGAAGAGGATACTCCTGAAGTGTATAAATCTCCTGGAAAAAAACCTCCTGAAGAGGTATTTTATGAAATATTTTCCCATGAAGAGGAACATGTATATGAAAATAATGAGATCTCAATACATTTTATGAATATTAGAGAAATTCTGGATAGAAATAAAACTGTTGTCAACAACATATTTTCATATAAAATAGCCCTTGACATTACCAGAAGTAATGAAGAAAGTGAGTCAAGAACCGTCAAAAAATGTCGACGTAGAAATAATTGGCCAAAATGAAAAGTAGCCATTGAAGTTGAATTAAATTCGCTAACAAAGTGAGAAGTATTTGGACCTGTTGTCCAAACACCAAATGGTGTCATGCCTGTTGGATATAAGTGGGTATTTATATGTAAACGTAATGATAAAAATGAAATTGTGAGGTATAAAGCACGACTTGTTGTACAAGGATTCCTACAAAAATCTGGGATTGATTATGAAGAAACATATTCTCTCGTTATAGATGCAATCATATTTAGATTTTTGATTAGTCTGGTCGTTACAAAAGGATTAGAGATGTGGTTGATGGATGTGGTCACTGCATATTTATATGAATCCTTAAACCATAACATATATATGAAAATCCTTTAAGGATATCAGATGCCTGAAGCATCTACAAGTACATCCAGAAGTATGTATTCTATTAAACTTCAAATATTTTTATATGGGTTAAAGTAATCCGAACGCATGTGGTATAATCGCCTAAACGAATATCTATTGAAAGAATGATTTGAGAATAATCATATATTAAGAAATCTTGAATCCAGATTTGTCATTATTGCAGTTTATGTTATGATTTAAATATTGTGGGAACTCTTGAAGAGATCTCAAGAACCGCTACATATTTAAATAATGAATTTGAAATGAAAGATCTTGACAAAACAAAACTTTGTCTTAGCCTGCAGGTCAAGCACTTGCCAAATGAAATTTTTATTCATCAGTCCATGTATACTGAGAAAGTTCTGAAACATTTTTATATGGACAAAACTCATCCCCTGAGTACTCTAATGATTGTTCGAACACTTGATGTGGAGAATGATCCATTCCATCCTTGTGATGACGAGGAAGAAATTATTGGTCCTAAAGTACTATATCTCAGTGCAACCAGAGCTTTTATGTATCTTGCAAATTGCACTCGACCAAATATTACATTTTCAGTTAATCTACTTGCAAGATATAGTTCTGCACCAACTCGAAGGCATTGGAATGACATTAAACATGTCCTTTGTTACCTTCATGGTACAGTTGATATGGGATTATTTTATCAACGTGGATTAAGTCCACAATTGATTATGTATGCAGATGCAAGTTATCTTTCAGATTCATACAGAGGTAGATCTCAAACTGGATATTTATTTACTTAAGGAGATACTGTCATATCATGGAAATCTATTAAGCAGACACTGTCTGTCACTTCTTCAAATTACTTAGAGATCAATGTTATTTATGAAGCAAGTCGAGAGTATATTTGGCTGAAATTAGTAATTCAACATATCCAGAAAAAGTGTAGACTCCTCATGATCAATAAAAACCCAACAATTTTATATGAAGATAATACTGCTTGTATCACTCAAATCAAATGAGGATATATCAAATGTGACAGAACCAAACATATTTCACCTAAATTCTTTTATACTCATGAACTTCAAAAGAAATGTGAAATTCATGTCAAACAAATACGATCAGGTGATAATCTAGCAGATTTATTCACAAAGGCATTACCAACTGCGACATTCAAGAAAATTGTGCATAACATTGGAATGCAAAAACTCAAAAATCTATCGTCATGCACTTTTCAAAAAGAATAAATGTCATGAAGACTTGTGTTGATTGTACTCTTTTTCCTTCACTGAGGTTTTGTCCCACTAGATTTTCCTTTGCAAGATTTTAACGAGGCAAACTTAAAGCACTTGTGGATACATAAGAAGACTGTACTTTTTTTCCTTCGCTATTGGTTTTTTTTCCCACTGGGTTTTTCCTTCGTAAGGTTTTAACAAGACAGATTCTTTATAGGTGGTCATTCAGTAGAGAGTGTAATGAATGAGATTGGAGCGACGGTTGCCGCCCCCTGTCCCACCACCAAATTATGTAAATGACCCCACCACTATTATTTTAAATCTTGCGTGGTGACTTGCATAGTAACTTGCATAGTAACTTACATAATAATTTCAAAGCCTATAAATATGGACTTAAGTTATGAAATTCCTAAAAAAAATTTAGAGAGAGAAGAGAGTTTCAAAAGAGTTTCATATATATTTCTCTTTTGCAATAGTAGTTTCTTCTTTAGTTTTATAACAAATTTAACCTTTTTATTTTTGTTTTTGTTTTTGTTATGTTTTTTATTTTTTTGAACAAAAGTGCCGCAGGTGGGAACTGGTGTTAAAGAGCTCGAGACGTTAAAAGATTTCAGTTAGGCCAATTACAAAATTGGGGCTGTTTTGTGTGTAGTCAATTTTCATCTTTGAATGGCTAAAGCCAGTTAGAAAAGCAGATTGGCTGGATTTGTATTAGTTTAATTAGTTTGATGTGATATTATTTACTTTTTGTTCTTTGTAAATTTATGTTTTGTATTATGATGTGATAATAATATTATTTATTTTGTATTTTTATTTATTTTGTTTTTTAATTTATTTAAGAAAAATTAGATGTGTTTAAATTATTTTTTAAAGAATCTAAGTAATTTAAAAATGGTCACATATTATTTAAAGAAAAAAGTGATAATTTTGTTTTAAAGTTAGAATGCCTTTTTAAAGGGAAAATATTGAAAATTCCGGATTAAATTCAGTTATAATCTGGATACCCGAGTTTGTATCTAGGTTATAAGCAAAACAAAAAACAAAAAATTCGGTTATTCCGATTTAAATCCATGTATTTGGATAAATATGATTATTCACCCAGATTGAAATCAAATTAGATTCGGACGGATAACAGCCTACTTTTTGGCATCCAGATCCTGTTATGGCTGGATATCTGGATGCACACCCCTAGTGACTGTTGAATGTGCCTAGTGGTCGTCATGGTCGATGGTATCGGACTGAGTGATCTTATAACACCTTTAGAAAAATAGCTAGTAGGCAGGTTGTGCATCTTAGCCAAAAGAGAGAAGCCAAGTCACAATACATGCCCATTACCACCAACAACAAACTGATTTCTAGACTAAGTTTTCCTCAAGTTATTGTAACTAATAAATAATCTTTTAATCTCTTATACTAGTGTATAAATGTAAGCCAAATCATTCAATGAATACAAGAGAAGTTTTCATATTTCTTTTCTCCCAACATGGTATCACGAGCTTGTGACTAACCATCATCTACAACCATGGCTGACTCATCTTCTTCCTCCACGTTTTCTTCCTTCTCTCATATCATCACCACTAAATTGACCAGCGACCATTATCTTCTCTGGAAAGTGCAAATATCAGCCTATCTCAAGGGGCAAGACCTCTATTCCTATATTAATGGAACCCTCCCTCCTCCCTCCGAATTCTTACTAGATTCTTCAAACTCAACTCCAAAAATCAACCTAGACTTTTCCTCATGGCAACGCACTGATCAGCTTGTCTTGAGTGTTCTTTTCTCCTCTCTTTTGAATCCTTACTTGGTCATGTTCTCTCTTCTATGACTGCTCGTGCTCTCTTGGCCTCCTTGACATCTATGTTTGCATTTCATTCTCAGGCAAAAGAATCTCAAATTTGCTTCTACCTCACCAACCTCTCCAAAGCGGATCAAGCCAATACTACTTATTTCGGGCAGGTTCGCTCTATCATATATTCCTTAGCTACCATTAATAACTCTCTTCCGGATAAATAGGTAGTCACATGTCTTCACAATGGCTTAAGCCTCTCTTATGAAGCTTTTATCACTTCTATCACTACAAGGGCAGAGCCAATTCCTCTCATGAATTGTATCAATTACTTTTAATCATAAAAGTCGCACCTCTCACCAAAACAGAAATCTCACCTCCTATCTTGAGCCTTTAGTTAACCTTAGTGTTGTTGGCAATCAAAATCAACATGATTGTTGATTGCGCCCAAAAAATAATGCGGTAGTTGTAGTGCAACTTTGGGGTGTCGATTCAATAGATAGACAAATTAAAATAATAGCATAATAGTAAAGAAACTAAAAAAAATATATTAAATGATTTATGAGAGAAAAAAAATTATTTTTAAATGCAAATTAAAATTAAACAAAATAATTAACGATAAAAGTATTCAAAGTTGACGAATAGTAGAGTATCGGGAATCTCTTGCACATATCTCATATTTTAATTATTCTTAATTCATTAATAACTCAATTGAGAATTTAATTCCAAAATTTTAATCAGAAGATACAAAATTATAAACCAAAACTAAATCAAATGTAACCCTTTGAAAAATCATTCATTATTTTTAAATCACGTAAATTGTTATCTATATTAAAAAAATCCAACAACGATAATATACTTAGGGAGTGATATTGCAGCAGAGAATTAAATCAATATAGACAATCAATTGATCCAAACATAATCATAAAAATAATCCATTCAATAGAAAAAGTATGACTGAATTTATAAACGAAATAAACTTTATAATTATTTGGAGAAGAAAACATCAACAATATATTGAGAATAATAAAATAAAGAGTTTTAATAAATTAAAAATCAAATACATGAATTAAAGATAAATTAAAAATATCATCTAATGTGCAAGTTTATCCTTAACCCTACTTGTAAATTTAGTTACCCATAAACAAAATGGACAACAAAAATCTCAAGAGGAAAATCATATAAACGATGGCCATGGAAATTAATTTTGTTCACGGTGCTTGTCCACGTTTTCGTTCCAACTCTCCATCCTCCAAACAACACTCAACTCCTCTCATGAATATATGTGTGTGTGTGCATGTGTCTGCGCGCATGCGCAATCAAAACCATGCCAAGTTAACGTAGTGGGCCCAAGATGAGTGCCATGTGATTGTGAAGCCCATGAAATATAATGATGTGCCATTAAGGCCTTAGCCCCTCCATTTGAGTGTTGTCATGTCCCACTTTGTGACTTATGAGTTTATTCAATTGCAGGCCCAGGAAATCAAAGTGTAAACGTCCTGCTTTAACTGGTTGAAATCCGGCCCATGTAAATCAACTCATGTAATCTTTTTCACTCCAAACACCAACAAAAAAATAATAAATAATAAAAAATAGAATGAAATAAAATAAAATAAATAAAAACAAAAAATAAAAATAAACGAAAACAAATAGTGCTTAAAGACATTTCAACATAAATAGAAATCCAATTCAATAAAATAAATGAAATTTTATTATTTCTATTCACATTTTAATCCGATATTAGAGTGTTTAGAGTGCACTTTCGCACACTCATCACACCCTCCAACTTACTCATTGCTAATCCTTAACAATTTTCATGCCAAAACAACAAAAGAGACCAAAAAAATCATGCACAAAAATTACCAAGTCACACTTTCCAAATTCTCATATCGAAACAATTTTAGAAATTCAGTAATCCTATTACAATCAATCCACCTATAGCAATTTACAGTGTGCATGTGTGTGTTTCAAATTATATTCATCTAACCACAAGCCTTGACACATGCAACATCAAGAACATCTCAAGCAAAAGGTTCAACTCCATAACTCACAGGTGTAAAAGTATTTCATGTAAGGGTTCACTCTATAGAGTTGATAAAGAGTGTATACGCTCAATGGAGAATTAAGCAATTATGCACAAGCAACAAACACACATTGATCTTATAAAATGAACACTAACAAATAAGAATTTCCACCACTCATTCCACAAGCTTACTTAGAATCAGAACGATCAACATAAAAAAGTTATAACGTAGTTTGGGTTAGGGGCTATATGAAGAAAATGATAAAAAAGATTCAAAAACTTCCAAGTACAGACCAAAGAGATTTTATTAAACATCTTCATTGACCACAATTCTTACCTGATATACTCTTCCACTTTTCAGATCATCAAATATATTTTTCCTTCTTCTTCAACTTCTCTTTTTTTCCTCTTTCCTTCTTTTTTCTCTCTTTTCTTTTCCACTTTTTTTTTCTTTTCTTTTTTTTAATCTCTTTGTTGTTTTTTTTTTAAGATCACTCAATTGAACACTTTGCACTTGTACTCTTCCATTTTTCTTTTCCTTTTTTTTATTCTTTTCTTGTATTTTTCTTTTATTTTTATTTTTTAACAAAAGAAAGTATGCAAATTTCATACCTAGTATACACTCAGAAGTAATAAAAGTAAGAAAAATTAGTGTATAGGCTATACTCCAATATAGAGAGGTATGGATGATGTGGTCATATGAAAAGAAAATTGTTATATGTGTTTGTTGGCTCAAAATTGCCCACTAAGAGTCTATAATTGAGAGGATTAGCTTGAAAGGGTAAAACGTTAATACTAAGTTGACTTTCGTCATATTCTAAATATATCCACCATCTTACTACCAACCATGTAATGATATTCTCAAAAGAAGTGCTTAATTCAACAGATCAATGAACGCTTATCACAATTTTCTGTATTTGTAGGCTCTCAATTTTCTCCAAAACTCACATGAATACTTAAGCGAAAGAAATATCTAACTACGTGTGTCAAACCACTATCTTATTGCAAAGTTTGGATAAGTGCATTAAAAGTTTTGTGAATGCTTCAACAAAATAATTAATATGGAATTGTTGAATTCATCAAGATGGTCATGAATAAGCATGACTACACATGTGAAAGGGTGTCTGTGTAATGCAAATTTTTAAAAAAATTGACACATGAAAATATACCACAGAGTTCCAATAAGCATTTTAAATGCTGAATTTGCACCATCACCCCCCAACTTAAATGAAATATTGTCCTCAATGTTTAAAAATCAAAACTGAATGGAGAGTATTGAAAATGGTAAAATACACCTGAGTGTGATGTGAGTAACTCACTTGGCACCAAATATGGTAAATTGAATTGACAGAATGAAACTAACCTGCAAGTAAAAACAAAGAAAGCAACATCAAATAAAAAGAAAAGGACAAAAACAAACAAACAAACAAAAACAAAACAAAATTAAACAAATAAAAAAAAATGAATGCAGGTGTGGTCAAGGTGGATAGATTGGGTTCGCAAGTGAAATGTATTCCACTTCTGAAACTTCCTCTGCTGGGTCAAAATTAATATACTCGTTAGCCCAATAAGCTCAATGCTCAATGTCCACATATAGATGGCGAGGTTTCAAGTCAACTCTTGGTGGTTTTCCACTTGAAGAAACCTGTTAATCACTTTCTTAGGCAACTCTCCAAACTTCAATTGTCAAGCCTGTGTGCCATGATCCTGAGTTGTATAAAAAACTGTACAAATATTTGTTACATCAGATGAATCACTAATAGGATTAAACTCAGCATCAACAATGAAATAACCAAGAGGATCAGAATCACGAGTTGTAAAAACTTCTTTGTCTATGAGTGAGTCAATTATATGTCTAATGGCACCCATCGTCCTCTTCTGGCTATTTTGCAATATGGAATACGTTCACCTCGAGAGTCATGTTTCCAAAAAATAGTTTCATAAGCCCATTCTTGTAATTAATAACTGCATTAGCAGTGACAAAGAAATGCCTATCTAAAATCAAAGGGATTTTAGATGTAGTATCAACAACAGAGCTAGTGTTCAGAATTAGGAAATCAACAAAATAATAAAATTTATTAATTTGAATTAGAACATGCTCTACCACATCTCGGGATACTTTAACTGAATAGTTAGCCAATTGCAATACCACAGTGGTTGATTTGATATCTCTCAACCCCAGTTGCAAATAAATAGAATAAGATATTAAATTCACACTAGGTCCAAAATCTAACAAAGCTTGCTCAAACTCTTGATTTCTAATGCTACATGCAATAGTTGGACAACCAAGATCCTTGTACTTGGGAGGAACCCACTACTCAATTAGAGCACTAATTTGCTCTATTAGGAATGTTGTCTTCTTTACATGGTGCTTCCTTTTAACTGTACACAAATCTTTGAGAACTTTTGCATAATTAGGTACTTGTTTAATTACATGTATAAGAGGGAGATTAATTTTTACCTGCTTGAGATTCTCAAGGATTTCATTACTAGGATCTAAAATTAGCTTGCTTAATTTTAAAGCTTCAGGGAATGGTACCTTAACATGGCTCTTTATCACCTTTGGTTCCTTGGATAGCTCGGCATCACTACTATCTTGATTATTTTCCACATCCTCTGATTTGTCCATTGTTGAGGTATGTAATGACTTACCACTACGAGTCACATGACGTTCACATCCTTCAAGTTCTCTTGCGCCATGTGTTGACCATGAGCTGTGGACTAAGTTTGAGAATGAAACTTACATTGCTCAATCACACTCAAGGAGCTCATCAGTTTGTACACTTAGCTCTTTATCTCCTTGTTTTCTTCAACAATCTACGTGATTAAATATTCAAACTTTTAGTTAGTCTTAGCATGTGCCTCAATAAAAGCATGCAAAGTATCTTCTAAAGAATTTCTAGAAGATGAAGATGCATGATATGGTGCAGGATATGATCTAGTGGGCTGTGCAAGTGGTTTGTTTTCTGACTTCCAGCTAAAATTAGGGTGATTACGCCACGCCAGATTGTAGGTTTCAGAGAGAGGTGTAAAATGTTTCTTGTACGTACTTAAGGCGTTACATTGTTCCTCATACAATTCTCTCATCTCAGCAAATGTGAGACACTCTTGAGCGAGATTATCTACCCCACCACACACAAAACATGGTCTGAATTTGACAATTGTTTTAGTTTTTCAGTAATTGATTTAACTTTACTATTCACAAAAAGTACTTTTTAAACTTTTTCCACAAATTTTATTACCATATTTGATCAATTGTGACACTTAATTTTTAGTATTTGTGCAAAAGTATACTTTTTGAAAGATGGCTTTTAGCCAATTCAATGAGAGTGCTCTTATAACTTAAATAATAAGCTCTATACTTTAAAAGTTATTTACCATTTGGTAAATATATATCTAAAGCGCTTTTAAAGTTAGTTATAGTAATTTTTTCAAAATATAAAGATATTTGCTGAAATGTTTTGATAAAAATTTTAATTTGGTGTTTTTTTTTTAAAGTTGACTTTTAGCTTTTTTAACCAACTAAAGTATATTTTATAAAATTACCAAACATGTAATTTTGTTTTCTTTAAAAGTGTTTTTAACTGCTTAAAAGACTTTTTAACTTTTGAAACGCAATCCCAAACAGGTTTTTAGTAAATTTGTAAAAAGTACTTTAATTATCTAAAAAAAATAAAAGTTTACTTTTTTTTAAAAACACTAGTGCATATTTGGGATTGCGATAGAAACTATAGCTTATAGATTTAGGGCTTATAACTTATAACTTAAATAATAAATTCTATATTTCAAAAGTTGTTTACTTTTGATAAACATGTATTTAAAGTACTTTTAAAATTAGTTATAATAATTTTTAAAAATATACAGTTATCCACATGAACGTTTTATAAATTCTTCAATTTGGTGCTTTCTAAAAAAGTAGATTTTCAATTTTTTTAGGTGATTAAAATATTTTTTATAAATTTATCAAACATGTTATTTTTTCTTTTAAAAAAAATTTAAACAATTAAAAACATTTTTTAATCTTCTAAACGCAATTTCAAACAAACCTAAATTTAAAAATTTATCAAAAATTTTTTACAGATAATTATATATTTTAAAAAAAATTACTGTAACTAACTTTAAAAGTGCTTTAGATTCATTTTTACCAAATTGTAAACAACTTTTGAACTATAGAACTTATTATTTAATTATAAGTTATAGACTATAAAATTATATATATAAGCTATATTTTCCATTACAATCCTAAACAGAACTTATATATTTTGTCATCTGAGTGCCATGAATCGTGACCATAAGCCAATATACAATCACATTTGCACTGAAAAATGATAGTCATTTTGGAGGAGAACGATCAACAATGAAATAATCGAGGCCATGCTGCCATGGTCATAGTCATCAATAAACCTAAGGGCGTTCATCCGGATCCCGTTTTTCCCAGATTCGGATTGAAACCCAGAAAACCGGATTATCCAGGCGGATAACCGCTTGGATTAAATTCGAGTGGATATAAAGATTAGGATATCCGCCCAAATCCAATTACGGATCCTGATTTTAATCCGGTTATCCGTAACCGGTTTCATCTTAAAATAACTGTAAAATTTATTAAAACGCTATCCTTTTTTGCAAATATATATTCCCTCTGAGTCTGACCTTTACACTTCCACTCGATAACCCTCTCCATCTCTCAAAGTTCTAAAAGCGAAACCCTAGTCGTCATTGCGAGGTTCACCGTTTACCACTCGCCGATCACCACTTGTCGTTCACACTCATCGCTTACCATTCGCCGTTCATCGTTCTGTATCTCAAGAGGTCTATTGATCAAGTTTCGATCTTAGACGACATGATTCCCTCTTCGGTGGAGGCAACTTCTCCACCTAGTAAATGCGTCAGTATCAAGAGCGCCGACATGCTCCCCAACATGCAGCAAGAGGCCATTGACACCACCATCTCCGTTAGCTCCTCTCTAATACTTATTTTATATATTTGAATTTGAGGTTCTTTACTTTTTTTTCTTTTTTAAAGAAGAAAACGTGTTTGATGTGAGATTAGGTTAAAAAAATTGCATTTGATGTGGGATTTGGTTAAAAATAATGGTGTTTGATGTGGGATTGGGTTTAATGAGGCATTTGAGAACCAAGGTGTGGAGAAGGACGTTGCGGAGGAGAAGCTAGACAAATGGCATGGATCTAGATATCTGGGTTTTTAGAGAAAACGCAGAAAAATCTGGATATCCGGTTACAATCTGGATATCCGGCTTTAATCTGGTTATTCGTCCGGATTAAATCCGAGTGGATGATAACCGCTCAGTTTTTAGAGTCCGGTTAGGGTCGGATATCCAAATTCGAATCCGGATGCACACTCCTAAATAAACATGTTTTTGATTGTTTGCTTCGAAAATTATGAACACAATCTCGACTTTGTAATTACTTTGTACTTAAATGGCATTTTCCAAATGTTATTGCTAGTATTTGGTTGTGTATTACAGACACGAATATAAGTTACATCTTATATATATATATATATATATATATATAATTGTATAAGTTAGATCATGATTCCCGTTGAAATGTTTGAAAAAGACAATTTTAACATTGATGGTGGCAGTTAATTGGAATATGAATAAAATCTACTTAGAGCTTGGATAATGTTAGGGTGTTTATCAAATATGTTAATCAAATGTGCACATGAAGGATAAATTATGATTTTTTTATTTTAAGAATTTTTTTTAAACATCCTTAACCAATAAAATATATATATAAATTCATTAATAGTCACTTTCTTAAATATTAAAAAAAAATGACATGGCTGGCTCAATAGTAAGGTTATTTAGGTTATTGCCTAAGATTTATTTAGTCTATTACCTAAGGTCCCACCCTATGCAAGGCCTCCAAAAATAAAAGTAATGTAGTTTTCTTTTTAAATAACTTTTTTTGAAAAAAATAAAAAACCATCAATAATTTTTTTTAATTAATTTTTATATTTTTCAATATATGCAAGGCCCCATAATACTAAATTTAATATTTAATATAATGAATTATATTTTTAAATAATTTTTTTAAGATCATGTTAAATTGAGGTACAAACTTTACATTAAAGCTTCATTTTCTATAAATTATCATATTAAATATAAGTTTAAAAATAACTTATTTAAATATTTAAATAAATTCTCATTTTATTTTCATATAATAATTTATATTTTATTTTAATTATATATAATTATGAATGACTCACTTAAATTTTGTCTTGGCCGGCCTTGAAATATATATTAAGTCTGTCCTGAAATATGAGTGAACAAATTTATCTAGTGAACATATTTAGTAATCATATTATCATTTTCTTTTTAAACTTACATATCGGCACACCAAAAAAATCAATGATGTTGAAGCTTAGCATATCATCCATCTGAGAAAGAAAATGAAAAATATTGGTATTTTAAAAACATTTATTAACTTTCGGTAGAATGGTAGCCAGGCCAAAGTTCCGTTTCCCCTTTCTACAAAGGACAATGTTACACAGCCCGTTGAAGGGGATCGCTATTAAAAAATTTAATTTTTTTAATTTTTTAGATTCTTTTAATATATTTAAATATTTTTTTAAAAAAATACATTAATATACTTAAAATCACTTCTTTAAATATTAAATAAAAAAAATTTTAAAAAAAAAAAAAGAGAAGGAAATGATCATTTGGAGCTGTCACTTTGAGCGAGCATACATAGTAGACTTTTCCTACCACAAAAGACCGATTCAGTACTTTAAAAACCCGTCGGAAGAAACTTGCTTACCACCATGTCTCGGCTTTGGTAATAATTGATCTAAAAACGATATTTTCTTGTATTTGGAAAAGAGAAGCGCTATCCACACAAAAAATACGGTATCACTTTTGTGTAAACACTTAAAATTACTTGATTAATAATTATGAATGAATTTAAGGTTGAATTGGGTCCGTTTATATAAGGAAATGAAATGAAATAGATTAATTGGAATGATTTATAAATAGTAATGAAATTATTGATAAGTTAAAATAAGTTGAGATGAGTTCATTCAATAACTATTTATTATATATGAATTGGCTTGTAAATAAATAATATTATTTAATAACTTAGCTCGATCGGGATTGATAATTTGACACTTGATTTTTATTATTAAAGTAATCACTCATAAACACAGATTATGATCGATTATTAAATAACATAATTTATAACAAAAATTCGGCTACATGATTCGAATAAGTTCATATAAATTCGGAAATTTTGATTATTTTTTATTGTGTTATCTCTATGTACTATATCTTCTTAAACAGAAAAGCTGCTATTAATGAATTGGAAGATTATCTTAAAGAATGAAAATTTGAGCATAAACTAATTTAGAGTCATCTAAAACAAATAAACAATAAAAAAGTAAAACTTTTCAAGAAAAAACTGGAACTTTACAAGTTATACTATTGAAAGGGAAATGGAATACATTAAGGTATAGAATATATATATATATATATATATATATATATATATATATATACTTTTATGTCATGATATTTATTCGATCTGTAATACTTTGTAAAACCCACCGCTGATTAATCAATTTTAGTTGAACAGGTATTTCTTGAGAAGGATTTTCTCGCACGTACACCTCAAATATTTCAAAAGAGAAACTTCACAAGTCCAATAACACCCAAAAATTAATTGTGATTAAGGTTATGTTTGAGTAGTATTAGTGAAGTGATCTTAAATATTCTATAAATATAAAAATTCTGGTCACAAGCAAGATTTGCACAATAACTGCGTACCCATCCGACGTGGCAGTCAAGAAGTCAGCGTGCGAGAAATAAACACCTTTCAAATTTTAAACACCTTTAATTAAACAGTGTCTTTTAAGCCACTGACTTAGCAGGTTAGGGATTGCGTTTCAAGATTTTAAAAGTAATTTTAACCAGTTAAATAAACACAAAATTGGAGCTTTTATCAAAACATTTCTGCAAATAACTATATATTTTTAAAAAACTACCATAACTAACTCTAAAAGTGTTTTAGACATATGGATTCCAAACAGTAAATAATTTTTTAGTAGTAGAGTTTATTACATTATGTTTTAAGCTATAAGCCTTAAGTTAAAATTAATATTTCTCACCGCAACCCCAAACATGCACTTAGAGGAAAAAGTAAAAACCCTAACTCGTCTCTCGCAGATGACCTCGTAGCCTTCCCCTTCCCCCATTTTTCTCTGATTTCGTATCTCCTCCCGCACCCTTCCCCTTCTCCCAAATCCCTTTCAAAAAAACCCTAACTCAAATAGAGAAAAATTCTCATCGTCGCTGAGTGTGGTGACCTTTTGGAATGTATATTTAAGACTTTACGCTCATTCTATTGTTTGTAGTCGTTTAGCATTGTTGTGTAGATATTCTTTTGTCTATCTCTGGACATGGATGTTGTTATCGATGATTTTTGCACACATTATTCACTATAAGAGAAGATTTATGTAGAAAGTGTTGCAATTTTTTATATTCATTATCACCAGTTTTTAAGTCTTTTCTGATAAAAAAAAAACAAACACTATGTTGTAATCTAAATTATCTATAATATTATCTCGTTTTCACCCTAGATATATATGTATTGTAGCTATCTTTTTAAAACCTTTTTTTCCTTTCATTTTTCGGTCCATGGAGTGTAAGGCTTCATAAGCAACAATAACATTATCTAAAATTAGCCTTCTACAACGAACTCACTGTAAGTGGGGGAAATTGCCTCATGCAGGATATTTTTTTAGTCTTGCTAGTACCTTGGAAATGACTTTGTAGCTTACACTGCACAAAGAAATTGGCCTGAAGTCAGAGACTCTTTTGGCATGCTGTAATAGCCCGATTTTTTAAGATAAAATATTCTCGAGAATTTGTTTTAAGGGTCTGAATGAAAATATTTTTCATGAAAATAGGATTTGAGTTTTAGATGCATTCTAAGATAAATTTTGGATTGACCTTTGAGATTTGTGAGAAGGTATCAATTAGAGAAATTCTATTTAGGCCTAGAAAGAAGTAAATTTTCGAAATTTGAGGAAGAAATTCAAGAGGAAGTGATAGAACAAAGCATCAAACACTTGGTGTGCCAAAACGAGTTCTCGGGCTGGTTCGTCGAGTTTTGGTGTAATAATCATAGCTCCTTCGTATGGAATCCAAATGAGTTAATTTCAAATCATATATAACCTTAAGAGACATATCTAAAACTTTCATGTTTTGAGTTTTTGAAAATAAGGATCGGATAAAGGATGAAATCTAGTGTGAAGTGGACGGACGGGAATGTAAGTCAACTGGTAACCGACTTAGATGAGTTGGCTTATGTTCGGCCATGTGACAAAAATTGTGATTGGCTATCAAATTTTCTGAAGTCTTGACATGTGTGGGAACATGTGGCAAGTTGATAAGAATTTATCTAGAAACCTTGGTAGGTAAGAAAATAAAGGAAAACAAATGGAAAACTCGGATTGGGTGTTCTTGGGTAAGTTTTGACATGTTTTGGTTAAATAATCATATCTCTCTCATCTTATTTTGTAATGAAGTTATTCAAAATCCGAACCTTAAAAGGATGATCTTAAACTTTCATATTTTGAGATTTCGAAGAATCGAATCAGATCAAGGACTTATTTGGACTAGAACGTGGCTAATCCCCGAGAGAGGCCAAGTGGCAAAATATACCCCTTTGGAAAATTTTCTATGATATTGTTTTGTTTCTACTCCCATGTACTGGAATCATTTGAGCCTTTGATTAAGATAAGGTTTGCAAGTGGATCAAATATGACCATTGGATGGAGATATTATCATTTAGCCTAAGGTTTAGAGGTAATGATAAGGGCATCACAAAATGGTATCAGAGGAATACGACTCTGGGTAAATCCACATTATCTTAAGAAAAGATCACATGGTATTAGAATAGACTTGAATCTTTATGAAGTAAGGTAGTTTGATGAATGATTGGGATGCCAAAAGTTTGGAGTTATTAAGGAGAAATGTAACTTATGTTGGAGATTGGTATGTTTCAGGAAAATAGGATGGCACGAGGAAGAGATCGTCCTCCTACGAGACGAATAGAGACGGCAACTCAGAGTCCCCCTCTAGTTACTCCTCCAAGGATGGGTGAGCAGGCGCTTCCAAGGACAGAGGAGCAGACAATACAAAACCCTCCTTTGGAAGGAGGGCAAACAATAGCTGAAGCTATTCGGCAGATGACGGAAGTGGTGAGAAACTAAATGGAGCAGAGTCACTGTCGACAATATGATGAAAGTAGAGGAGAAACTCATGGGTGCTCGTATGAAAGATTTTTGGTGTATCGATACCCGCATTTCTTGGGAAATGAAGGAGCTTTGAAAGCAGATAAAGGGATTATAGATTTGGAGCGTACATTCGAAATCAGTGGGTGTACTGAGGTTCAGAAGGTGCAGTATGCGAGAAACCTGCTTCAAGGTGAAGCCGGGTTATGGTAGGATACGAAGAGGAAATTGTTAAAATTAGAGTTGGGTGAGAATGTAGTACCCACCTGGGAACGATTTAAAAAAGAGTTTGATGAATGATTTTTTCCAGAATCAATAAAGCGACAAAAATATCTGGAATTTGCTACATTGGTACAAGGTGGTATGATAGTAGAACGGTATACAGCCCGATTTATAGATTTGCCCCACACCTGGTAGCTACGGAAAAGATGAGAACGCAAAAAATTTTAAGAAGGATTACAGCCGCGTATTTGGGTTCAAGTGGCATGTCTACGAATTGAAAATTTTCAAGAATTAGTTAATGTGACATCCATTGCAGAAGCTGAACAGAAGAGTTTAATGATACAAATGCAAGTATCTGAAAAAAAGAGACTTCTCGAGTCCTCTGAAAAGTATGACAAAAAGAAAAGAAGTTTTCATTCTATGAATGGGGAAAAGGAAAAGATGATTGGTCAATGAGCATTTATTATGCCGCAACCATGTAGAAAATGTGGAAAGAAACATGCTGGTGAATTGTCAATTAGCCACAGGAGCTTGTTTTAAGTGTGGACAATGGGGCCATATGATTCGAGACTGTCCACAGAATACCTCTAAAGTAGTTACAACACAAGAAGAAAAAACAAAAGCGTCCACAAAGGCCAAAGTCTATGCGATCATACCAGGGGAAATGGACGCGAAAACAGATGAGGTAAACGATGTCGTGATCGGTATTAACAAATTTTAATACCCACTTATGGTCAATATGAAAACTTTTTGTGGATATGTAAGTAATGGTAGGATAACTTTTGAATAATTTTAAGTTGAATTAATGATTGTTGTCATAAAATCTTATATTTCATATCACTATGTCTAAAGGTGTGTGTTTGACAATTATAATGTTTTAGCAATTTCGAGGATGAAATCTTTATTTTAGGGGAGAGGATGTAATAGACCAATTTTTTAAGATAAAATATTCTTGAGAATTTATTAAGGGGATTAATGGAAATATTTTTCATGAAAATAGGATTTTAGATTTAGATGCATTATAAGATAAATTTTGGATTGACCTTTGAGATTTGTGAGAAGCTATCAACTAGAAAAATTCTATTTGGACCTAGAAGAAGTAAATTTTCGAAATTTGAGAAAGAAATTTAAGAGGAAGTGATAGAACAAAACATCAAACACTTGGTGTGCCAAAACGAGTTCTTAGACTGCTTCGTCAAGTTTTAGTGTAATAATCATAACTCCTTCGTATGGAATCCAAATGAGTTAATCCAAATGAAAATTGTGATTGGCTATCAAATTTTCTGAAATCTTGACATGTGTGGGAACATGTGACAAGTTGATAATAATTCATCTAAAAGTCTTGGTGGGTAAGAAAACAAAGGAAAACAAATGGAAAACTCGGATTGGGTGTTCTCAAGTAAGTTTTGACGTGTTTCGGTTAAATAATCATATCTCTCTCATCTTATTTCGTAATGAAGTGATTCAAAATCCTATAGAACCTTAAGAGGATGATCTTAAACTTTCATATTTTAATATTTCGAAGAATCGAATCAAATCAATGACTTATTTTGACTAGAACGTGGCTGATCCCCTGGAGAGGCCAAGTGGCCAGATAAACCCCTTTGGAAGATTTTCTATGATATTGTTTTGTTTCTACTCCCATGTGCTGGAATTATTTGAGCCCTTGATTAAGATAAGGTTTGCAAGTGGATCAAATATGATCATTGGATGGAGATATTATCATTTAGCCTAAGATTTAGAGGTAATGATGGGGGCATCACACATGCTTCTTCTTAGGAATCAACACCACATGAGTTTCATTAACTTGTTCTATATCTTCACTGGAATTCAGAAACCTCAGGACTGCAGCCACTAGATCAATTCCCACCATTTCCCAATGATGTTGATAAAATCCAGCAGGGTAGCCATCTGGTCCTAGGGAGCTGTTTGGGTTCATCTGAAATACCGCCTCTTTAATCTCTTGAGATGTGAATTCCTTGGTCAAACCCTGGTTTATTTCTGATGTGATCTTTGGTTCCAAATAACTTAGGCACCCATCATAGTTAGACGGTTCTGAAGTAGCAAATAGTATAAAATTGCATGAAGGAATCTGCAATCTCCTCTACGTTATTGGTGACTGAACCATCCTCCCTCTCAATAAATTTAATAGCATTAGATTTTCTTCTCTGATTTGCACAGGCATGAAAATAGCTAGTGTTTCTATCCCCATCTTGAAGCCATTTCTGTTTTCCCCCTTTGTTTCTATTTTATGCTATCTTCCTCAAGCATCTTTTCCACCTCTTTTTGTTTCAGCTTGATATCCTCTGTTAAGTTTCCATAATTCTCAGATTGCAACTTGGAAATCTCCTCCGGCCTTTCAAAAAAAAAAAATCCCCTTCCTTTTGAATTTTCTTTCCTTCTCCGCTGTAGTAGATCAGAATCTTTACAATTGTGTAAATCTGATTGCAGGGAGTTGAAAGTTGCATATGCCTTTCTCGATGTTCTCCAGGTATCCTTGATAATCTGCTGGCATTTCTCCCTCTTATCCCAGCTAAGTTCATATCTAAATGGTCTTATAGTATTAACTTCATACTTGCTGTTGACACTTGCATGTATGCTTATATTCTCTGAGAAGTAGATGCTGGAGGTTATTTTTTTCTATAGAAACCCTTGGTATAAAGGTGTGTTCAGAAATCTATTAAGCTTGTAATATTACAATGTCAATATATCATGATTGTTTCTTGAATTAATTTGCACCTTACTGTATGATTTGCTATTTTCTATTTGATAATTTGTTTTTCTTTTTTGGCACCTGGAAAGCAACATTTTGTCTGACTATCAACCAGAAATCTCAAGGGTATGTGTATTTTTTTTTTTTTTCCCACTTTGCTATGCTCTTATTTTTTTTGTTACAACAATTAAAAAAACTTGTGGCTGCTGTTTGCTTTTGTTATTCATTTTAATACAATTTAAACCATGTATACTGGTTTAGAAATTTAAATAATTTAAACCAGTTGACATTCTTGCTTTTACACCTTCCAAAATTGATGTGAAATAGCGAGCCAGCTTCAAGGGCTCTTCTAAACAAGTATATTTGTCGTGCATCATAAATCTAACGAGTGGAACAAGATTAACTTTTTTCTATTTCCTTTTGGGGAATCCAAAATTGAAGTTTTAGCATGTTTTAAGGTCTATCTTATGAATTAGACATCTATTAGTATTGTAATTTCGGTCTTGTTTAGTCGTCGCATATGAATCTACAAACACTCCAACTCAAGAAAATCAAAATCAAATAGGCTATGAGGATGGTGGTTCTCATGCTAGTCGGTTCTCTTCTGCACTGGGGGCATTTGTGGAGTCAATACGTACTACTCCTGATCAGTTGCAGAGAATGCTTTGGTAAATCGAGCTTTCGAGCGAATGTCTATCTTTCATCGAGTTAGAGTGAATCACAAAAATGTTTGTGCTCGTAGTGGTGCTGAAACTAAAAGGCCCTGAAGTTAAAAAACTCTATTGTGTTTAGGCTTTCTAGGTCATGGTCCCAAATTACAGAAGCGTCTATGATATAGTGAAATTTTTTTTATTTTTGGGTTTCCCCACCCTTTTATAAATATTTGTTTCTTGGTCCTGGTCCCAAATTTGAATTGGTTATGAATGTTTTTATACTAGAATTTTTTTAGTTAGGGGGTGTAATTTGTCATGTTAATTAAATGTTGTTATGTACAGGGAGAAGCGAGATGTGAATTTTTCATATTAGCAGATACACTTCATTTGAAAGAGGAGAACATTCGTAGAAGAGAGAATGCAATTTATAAGATGACGTATTACTGCACGAGAATGAAGTTCAGAAAAGAGATCAACATAAACTGAGAGAGAGAGAGAGAGAGAGAGAGAGAGAGAGAGATAATTGTTCACAAGGAAAAGCACATATTCTCATGTTTGTACTGGGTTGTGAGTAATTCTGATGTTCTGGTTATGATGTACAAAACGAGGTATTCATATGTATGATATTTATGTCTCTAAAAATGTTGGTTTGTGAAATTATGCTGTTAGTATGAAGATTTGGAGATTAACCTATTTGTGAAATGTCAGTCTTGACATTGCAATTTACTTACTGAATTAGACTATTTGAATTGAACTGAGTTAAATTAACATTCTCATAGAAACAAAAAAGTGCATTAACCAGTGTTTGCAAAAAAATCTCACAAAGTGTTTGCAAAACAACACAATCCCACTATAACATCTCCACAACACAAGAAGTGTTTGCATACAAAATTCCAAGTCTATTATCTACATATATTACCCCATGTACATCTCCACAACTCAACACGAGAAGTTGCATATAATGATAAGAAAGGATGTACTGTCCAAGCAGCCCCTCATTTCATTAAAATCCAAAATACAACGGTTGGAGCACATAACAGACTTCCTACTTCACAAAGACTCGTTAATCTAAATAACTCAACATACATAAACAAAAAAAAAAAAAAATACACTAGTTCAGTTTCCAAACTAAAACAACAACAAAGTATTGTGCTTCTCTAACTTTAGTGTAAAAAAATACAACAACAAAGACAACCAACTCCGACGACCACTATATGGCTACAACAATTTTATAGATCTTCAGTTCTACAAGTGTCTAGAGTGCTACCAATCCCGTATTTGATTTCCATCATTATCTTTACAAAACAGGGAAACATATATGAGGAATGGATTAGATTTCCATTAATTCATCTGGTTTGATATACTGTGCAAGTAAATTATCTTAGAGCTTGATATCCATAATGCCCCACAATGGAAACATTAAATGCATTTACAGATCTAAATAATTTGAAAGTCTACAAGGGGTATTAATCTAGTAGATAGTAAAAAGAAAAACAGAATATATTGTGAACTTAATACCAAAGAAAGGATCATAAATGATGCTAATCCATGAGGTCTAGTTCCCACTAAGAAAATAAACTATTAGGTCCTTTCTTTGATTTTTCATGCTGGTCACTCATTGTGCTTTAAGGCATCAGTACTCTATATAGTTTTGCACTCATTCAAAGAACGTGCATTTTGTCCATCAATAGGAGACCAGATCTCATATACCTTTCCTTACCAATAATGGATTATGTTGAATTCCATAAAAAAAACAAGCAAGAATATTTGGTTCTGGGACTTGAATATCAAGGGAGAGGAAGAACAACATGGTGGTGGTCCAAACGACCAAAACCCATTTACTTTTAATCTATGCATGACAACTTATGGCTACTGTGTTGTAGAAGAAAAAAAAAAGCTCTCTCTGAAAGGAGAATGCATGTACTACATAAGGAAACAATGAGTTGGATAACAGAAGGATAACGATGAGATGGAGAAGAGAGGCATCTGCGATTCTGCAGAAGGACAAGAATTCTTAGAGAAAGAAACGTATGTGTTGTAGAATGAAAAACCTAGCTTGTAATCAATTTGGGGCAAATTACAGAGATCGATTAAAATCCTCAAATATATAAAATAAAAAATAAAAAAATACATCTACAGATCGACTAAAATATTCAACGTGCACAGATCGACTACCTTCACAAATCACAGGAACTGAAAATATATGAAAATACTTTACCGTTGACCCTTTAGATCTTTGGACTCACACCATCGCAGGACTGAGAAGAGGCAGCATGAAGGATTTTGGGTGAAGGGAGGGTGAGGATGTGCGACGGGGGTGGGGGTGGGGTGGGGGAGAGCTCTGTTTTGCATTTTTGAATTCCCCCCGCAAATGAAAACGGAATTCATCAGTCTGTGTGTTTTGGGGGCATTTCGGTCATTTCATATATATTATTAATGGTGTGTTTTGAGCTGATCTCAAACAGGACCGATGCCAATACTTTTCAGTTTTTCTTCTAGAAAACAAATAAAAAGAGAATCTTTCACTCGCACACCTATCTTTCTCTCTGCGAATTCTTCTTCGTAATAACATTTTCATTTAATTGTTTAAACTTATTTTTTTTAAATATAAATTTACATATTTATTAAAAAAAAGATAATTATATTTGATCAAAAATATGAAGATAAAAGTAAAAAAAACAATAAAAATATTTTTTATAAATAATAAAATTAAAATTTTGTTCAACAAAAATTAAATTTGATTTTTGTTAGATAAAATTTTAGTTTTATTATTCATAAAAATTATTTTTATTCTCTTTTTTATTTTTATCTTCTTATTTTTTATTAAATATGATCAAAAATTTTTTTTATCAATATATAAATTTATATTTTTTTGAAGAATAATTTTAAATAATCAAATGTGAATACTCCAAAAAAGAAAAAATCAGATCTAGTCGAGAAGATTCATCTTTGGTTTTGATTTGTATTTTCGATTTATTTTAATAAAAAAAAATTTAAAATAGCAACTGACATGGATTGTCCGCTATTTGTCTACATACGTTTGCCTGTAAAATTCTTGCACAACAATAAGGCCTGAAAATCACTCCACTTTTTATCTTAATTTATTTTATTTAATTGTTATATTTTTATATGAAATATAATATTTTTTAATTTAAAATAATAAATAAAAATAAATAATATTTTATTTAAATTTTAACTGTCTTTTCAACTGACTATTTAAATCTAACCTAAAAGAAATCGGGATCAATTTGTAGTCGAGAGGCCTCGGCTTGAAAAATGGGATAACATGAAAAATTTATAAATAATAATAAATTGATGTGAATGGTAATAAAATAATAAAATTAATATGTTTTATTGAATGTTAGAAAAACTAAAAAATTAAAAAAATTTAGAAATATAAATTTTATTTTAAAATTTAAAATATAATATTATTTTTTTATTTTGTTGAAAAACTTGTTGAACATGTTATGAAATTAAAAATTGTTTTAAATTTGAAAAATGTTTTAAAAAAATTAGAAAAAATTTTAAGATGAGATGAGATTATTTATATTCCCAAACAAAGCTATAAATTAAAATTAAAATCGATGAGACATGATTATGGTAGACCCATTATTTTTTAAAGAAAATGATCTAGATTTGAATCTCCCACTATATCTAACGTTACTTAACGGGAAATTATACAGCAAAAGAAAATTAAACAAATATTCTTCGTAAACAGTAAACACATAATGTTATGTCCTGTACAATGGACACCAGATGGCGGAGATAAATGAGTTGCTTTCAAAATGGGCATCGTTGATTTCTCCTAGTCCCAACCATGCAGTCCCCATCAGTAGGGTCGGAGTCCTTGACTCTATTGAGTCATTGACTATTCTCCCTCCTGAATATCCTGAATTTTGGATTCCACGGCACAATAAATCCGACGACTCAGAGGTAATGACACAGGCCATCCACAAGTCTTTGTTGACTTGGTCGTCGAGAGCGAAAACGGACCCCACCAAGTTGTCCAATCGGTGGCGCCCAAACTCTTGTCCTTCTTGCCCGTCCGGAAAATCACGAACCCGATTATCGACGCCACAATTAATCCGGTCACTCCACCAGCAGCGACGAAAATGGTCGTTCTTCTACTGTTCTTCGAGTTCTCCGATTGTCTTGGTTGCTCAATCTTCGGAGGGGTCACTAGAGTTGGGTCGGGGTTGGGCCCGGCAAGATTGCCGTTGGAAGGGTCGCTTACTTTGAAGATTTCGATGCCGTTCATGATTGCATCTTGGTACGAAGTCATCCACCTCCGTGGTTCTGCTCCTATAGCAATGTAGAGGTTAACCTTCTTGTCTCTTTCTTTAGTGAACATCGAAACGGCGTAGTCTTTATATACGGGCACACCATTTCCACCACTCCAGCGAATCACATCGGCATCATTCTCAGCGGTTTGATTTGCTATGAAAATACGGAACGTTCTATCTTGGCTCTGGACAATCTCTGGCTGAAACTCGCAAAAGTGTAGCCTTACGACATAATAAAACCCAGAATCAACGGGAAATCCCCAGGTTAGATTGTAGCTCAGGTTGATATTCGTGTCGTTCCCCAGAGTTCGGGCAGTCCGATAGACATAATCCGGTGCAGCGTACGCAGGTACTGTGCTAAAGCTTAGATTGATGGTGTCGTTGAGAGGTAGAAAAAGTATGTCATATTCTTTCAAGTACTTGTCGTCCTGGCTCCAACCCCGAAACATTCCGGTGTCTTCAGTCGGTGAGATGGAGCGTCCTCCTACATTGAATCTGTATACTGTCTCGAGAGCAGTGTTGTTGTTGATGCTGTACAGATTGTGCTGGCCGATAAAGGAAAATCCTTGATCGTCCGCCCGAGTGTAATAGAGATTTGGAGGCATCGATATGATTTCGATTCCGTTGATAAAAGCATAGGAATCAGAAACGGTCGGAGATGGAGTGAAGGTTATGTTCAAACTCTGATCTTCCTCAATGTTGACACAGTATTCTCTGAATATGGTATCGCCCGGATCCCCATCAGCATCTGCCGTGAGTGAAGCGTTGAAGTTGCTAAGAAGACTAAAAGGACCAGCTTTTACGGAGAAGAGGGCTTTCGAGCGATCAAAGTCGGAGTAAGAAGCTGGGTAAAAGTATAGTCGAATGAACTTTTGGCCAGCGGTGACGGGGAAATCGTAGGTGAACGTGGAGAGAAAGATGCGAGTTGTGGCAAAGGGCACTTGGGGAGCAGTAGGGGATTGCCTAGCCGGGAAACGAGTCAGAGATGCGTGGTTGTTCAGCGATTGTTCAAGAGGAAGAAATCTTGAATTGGCGTCTCCAATCCAGGTCCGACCATCTAAGGCAGTTGAATTGCCGGAGGAGCCACAATTGAGGAGAATTTGGTCGATGGGTGTGTATGGAGATGTTGATTCAACGGAGACCGTGCAGATAAGTTGGTGCAGCAAGAAGAAGAAGATAAGGTAGAGAGGTGTAAAAGGAGGTAGGAGGAAGAAATTCCACATCGAGACACAGAGAAGCAAGTGAGAAGATCAGGCAAAAAGAAATGAGTTTTCCTTTCTCTGTTATGTGTGGCTAGGGGGAGAACGCCAATTGAGGGTTATCATAAAAGGCTATAAAAAACTGTGACCACAGGAAGGCTTCACGCGTTAATATGTAGACCCTGCACTGAAGTAATTTGCACTGCATAATTGAGACCTGATGTGGCTACCTAGAATCAAACTTCAGTTTGGGCTCCATATATTTTCAATTTTTTTTTTAATATATATTTTCTATACATTTCCAACTTCATTCTGTTTTTATTATTTTTAATTTTCGATTAAAAAATTATTGCGTGGTTTAAAATTTGATTAATATATAATAGACATTGATTCTCTTAATTCAAAAAACCCACACTGATTACAAGTCTGCGTCAAGCAACAACACAACAATCTATCACAAATAGATATGGACTAGATACATGTACTAAACTAAGCAATGAAGGACTACAAATTTAGTATCCAGTCAAGAGAATCAAAAACAAATGCTCCATGTCCAGCAACCCTTTGCCACTGAAAACTTCAATGTTATAGGGGTCAGACCATTCTTTGGCTGCCACTATGATTTAAGAGACTGCTCCAATTAAGTTGCCTGCACATGAAAAACCTTTTTCATAGGTGTTTCGTTGGGAGCAAACACATTACTAATAGCTTCCCTGAGAGTCACAGGTACCTCTGGGTGATTTGAGTTGGAATGGATAAAATAAAGATACCTATATGCATATATGTGTTTGTGTGTGTGTGTGTGTGTGTGTGTGTGTGTGTGTAGATATATGCATTAACCTTATTTTACTCTCTTCTATCATCTCATAAGATGGTATCTGTGTCTATTTGGAATTGTTCTGTTTTTCCTTAGATTGCTTTTTGTTCTTTCCCTCATAGGCTTCCCAGTTTGGAATTGATAACTCCAAATCCAATTTGCAAGTAAATTTATTGAAGTTGATAGCAAGAAAATAAAAATATTTGATGCAGTGAAAAGAAACAGGGATTAAGGAATCAGAGTTATTAGAGAAGGCGGCAACAAAAAAATAAATAAAAATAAAAAATAAGACCATACAAACCTGATATTCCGACTTCAGTTGAGGAAAATAATGGATGGCACATGCTGGACTTTGAAGAAATCCTCTCCTCCTTCAAGTCCTCCTTCAAGTCTAAGTTTGAATGTCCTTGGCATCCAACGTATCTCCAGTTCCTGAAGGGTCAAAACAAACCTCAATCCATCTGGAACCATCTTCAGTTTGATGCAGTTTGAAATCTTCAAATTGCGAAGACTGGGCATGGCACCTGCCTCAACTGTCCACTCCTCCAAATTGAGCAAGCCACGGAGGAATAAAGATTCTAGTTTAGGAAAACCATTTTCCAAGCAAACCATCTTCTTCCCTACAAAAACTTCCCATCCACTTAAGACCCTCAAGTTAGGCAGCTTCCCCAGTGTTGGCATTATGTCTTCCACCAGGCTGGATCCCCACAAAGTTAACTTGGCAAGGGTCCGAGGAAATTCATACCATTCTGGTAGCTTCTCTATCCGTCCTTCTATGTGCAGCTTCCAAAGATGAGGACATCCTTGCACTACTTCTTGTATATCTACTACCTTATGAGGGAATGAAAGCAATCCAGCCTTCATGGACAAGGACTGAAGGTTACATAATTTTTTGTCGTGGTGATGGACGATTGCCCCGAACTCATGGAAGTGTCTCGAGTCATTCAGTACCAATTTTCTAAGATTGGTCAAACTGAGAAGATCTCTTAGGTCACATTTGTTTGCAGGAAAGTTTACTAGTGTCTGCAAGTTTCTCAGGTTTGTCAGTTGCAGTTTATCATCAGTTGAATTGTCAAACCACTTGGGAAGATAAAGATGTCTCAATTGTTCCATCTTCCATATAACATCAGGTAATTCTACAGTTGATTCCCAGCCCAGATCCTCAATGGTTTCTAGATTCAAGGTCTCTAACCACACTAAATTGCCTATGGAAGAAGGAAACTTCCTCGTGCCAGTTTTCTTTAAGCTCAAGTACCTCAAATGAACCAATCTTCCTATTTCCTCAGGTAACACTACATCCAATAACTGTATACCTTCCACATCCAAAACTCTAAGTAATTTGAAGAACTCAAACAAGGATTCTATTTGCTGGTTATTTTTACTAAAGTATAAAACAGACCTGATCCCTGGATTCCTTTTGTAGTTTTTTGGGAGAAAACTTTCAGAAAAGATGGCAAGTCTGCGAATCCTACCAGTTGAACTCACCCTCCGTACGTTTTGTGAAGAAGGTGGATTTGTCTCATCTCCACTAACAATATGGAGAAAATTTTGCTGCTTTGCTTTTAACAAACATAGGTCGCGCATAAGATCATGGAGGCGGCAGGATTTAATCCTTCCACTAGCTCCAATTACACCCACTTGAGTGATGCATCTGTTTATCAATTCAATTAAGTACAGTTCGGCAATATCTTCCAGCGTTTCATCTCCCTCTCCTTCAAACTCTGGGGAAACAAAGGCTTCCGCCACCCATAACTGGACCAATTTCTTTGCCGGTATATCAAAGTCCTCTGGGAAATGGCTCAAATAGAGAAAACAGAGCTTTAATTGGGAAGGCAAATCATTGTAACTTAAAGCCAACACGTCGTGAATTGTTGTTTTTCGTCCTTGGCCACCACCTCTCCCTAAGTATGATTTAATATTTTTGTGCACAATCTCCCACTCATTCAAAGTTTCTTTAGTTGCCAAAAGTCCCCCAAGCACAATGATTCCCAATGGTAAGCCACCACACCTTGCCACCATATCTCTTCCTAACCTCTCCTTGTCTCTGCAAATGCTGAAGTCTGCATGACAGACGACAAGAACAATGAGTCCAGCAACAAATTCATTGAGTTTACATTAGACCACTAATTTTTAACGGGTAGAAGCACAAGAATAGCATTTAAAAGATGTTGAGGGTTATTGTACCCTCCAACCAAGCGTGTAATCTCGCTTGATGACGTCCTATACTTATAGAGAGAGCTTATCAAGGCCAGCTACCATTTAAAGTTTTGTTCAGCTGTAAACAACACTTGATAGAATAACCCCTTAGCACCAAAAACCCCCTTATGAGAGGTCATCTGGAAGTAAAACTGCCATAGCTTTCCTTTTTTGCATTTTGATGCTCTCTGTATCATCAAGTTGCCTATTTTACGGTATTATTCTGACTACTTGAGTATCCTCTGCGAATCTGATTATACTAGTAAAAGATTGTTTATGAGATGGTCTAATTAGTTAGGTTTTTGTTAATGTAAGTTTGTTTTATTAAGTGTTTGGATGAGGATCAAGAATTTTGCCCAAAAAAAAAAAAACCGAAAATGTGTGTTTTGTACATAAATATATAGTTGGATGAGTATAAACCTGTATCTCTTCTGGGAAATGCCTTTTTCTGAAACAACTTCCAACTCTGTTCTCCATTTAAACAGTCTGGGTTATGTAACCCTCCGGGATAAATATGCGATGCCACTTCCTTATTGCGAGTTGTTACTAAGATTTTGCTGCCCACTTTTCCAGATGGGTAGCCAGGACGCAGTGAATCCCAATCGTCGGTGTTCCAAATATCGTCTAGGATCACCAAACATCTCTTTTCCTGCAGAACTTCATAAAGCTTCTTTGCTAGCTCTTCATCTTTCATTTGTGAGATCTGATCCCTCTCGTCTTTGGATGGAGATGTAAGTTTGATTATAGTTCCTTCCCAAACATCTCTGAATTTGCATTGCTGAGAAATATAAGCCCAAGCGAAACCCTCAAAATGACGCCTAATAATTCTGTGATGATAAACTTCCTTGGCAAGAGTGGTCTTGCCGAGCCCACCCATCCCCCAGATTGAGACAACTTGACAGTTCTTTTCTTCGTTTACTAGCATTTCAGCTACTTCAAGAATGTTTTCATCTAAACCCACGATGTACTCTTCAACAACATGGGAATAAGACCATCTCAACTGTCTTTGCCTCTCCAACTCTGAACTCGAACCTTCGTTTCTTACAGCACTCGTTACTCCATAGGTTTGTAGGCTTCTAGTGAGGTCGGAGACTGTAGCTTTAATGGCCTTGATCTTGGAGCCCAGTTTGTGAAGTTTTCTGCCTTTGTCGAAATCAGGAACGAACCTTTTGACTGAACTTTCTGATCTCTTCTTGGAGTGCGATATTTCTAGGGCAAAGGTTTCTATGGCGTCCTCGGCATCGTAAGCAGCGTCCCGAATCTCAGAAACCCAATTTCGGACCCTCTCGTCTTCGTTCTGTCTATTGTCGGCGTCTTTCAAGAAGCATTGCATCCTCTTTAATTCGGTTTGTAACTGCCTTACTTCATCGCCCACACCTTGTAAAAACCCGACTTCTTCAAGTAGAAGGTTGCCGAGCTTTTCTACAACGAAGGACACCACAGACTCTGCCATGGTATGCACGCACCCTCGTCACCAAACTCCAAAAACTAATGGAAATTTATATTTGCCTTCTCTTTCCTCAAGCAATTATCACTACTTTGTTGGCCCATCTGCTTTATGACTTTATCACCTCAACTTGAGGGGGCTAAGTTGTATTTTTGAGAAATTTATTTCACCCAAATTTCTCTCGAATTGTTTTTTTTTATTTTTTTATTAAATAATTAAAAAAAGTTTTTAATAATAATATGAATTTTTTTATTTTAAAAATTATTTGAAACTATAAAAATAAATCATTACAAATAAATCAAAAAATTAAAAATAAAAACTTTACCCTTTCGAAAGATATTGGGGCTACATCCCCTCGGAATAGCAGCACTCTTTTTCATACCAATAATATAAGAAGCTAATTAGGAAAAAAAAATTGGGTTAGATTTTTCAAATTTTTTTTGAAAAAAAAGAGAAAAGAAAAGAAATGGACATAAACATTGAATTCTAGTAGTTGACAGTCTGACAGCCACGTTGCTCGACTTTTTATTCATTAGAAAATTTTTATTACATTGTTTAAAATTAAATTTTTAAAATATAATTTTTTATTCATATTAAAAAAATTTAATCATATTGGATTAAAAATAAGATTTGACAAAACCATTAACTATATTATTCATTTTTAAAAATAAAAAATAATTTTATTCTCTTTTTCTACAAATTTTTTCTCATTTTTAATCAAATATAATTAAAAAAATTATATGAATATAAAATTGTACTTTTTGAAGTTTAATTTTAGACCACCAATAAGAATACTCGATAATATTAGTATATCTTATGAATTTGTTCTCTTTTATATATTTAAATTTTTTTTATTTATGAAGCAACTTTTAATATATTGATAGATTTTTTATATTTGATTTAAAAATATGAAGAAAAATATAACAAAAATAAAAATATGAGATTTATAATAGCGGGCTCACACTAGCATCACCCTTTCTTCCTTATCATACCTTGAGTTTGAATATAATTTCATCATTGTTGCCAACAAAGCAAATATCAGCACCATTTTTATTCATCGGCAATTCCCATTCTCAATAGCCAATCAAAAGGAAGAAATTTAAACTCCTTAGAAGAAGTGATTAGTTTGAATGGCAAGATGGAGATGGTTATGGTTTTTTTTTTTTTTTAATCAAGGTGATGTTAGAGCATTAGTATTAGATTAGTTAAAAAATTTCTTTAAAAAATATAAGATTGCACATATATTAAAAAAAATTTAGTCGTATTTGATTAAATATGAAGAGAAGAAAGTAAGAGAAGGGAATAAAAATATATTTTTATTTTCAAAAGTGAATGATAACTATTCAAATTTGAAAATTTACTATTCACTTTTGAAAACTATTTTTATTTTTATTCCCTTTTCTTACTTCCTCATATTTGATTAAATATGACCAAAATTTTTTTTATATATATAAATTTATATTTTTTAAAAAAAAAATTTGGCTAATCCAATAACAGTAATTTTATCCCCTATGAAAGAGATATTTAGGCCCCATGGTGATTAAAGTCGTGACTAAGGAACCAACCTAGGGAATTGGTTCCCTAGGCTTAAAATGATCGAGGTTTGAATGCGCACAATCATGACCATGTGATAAATAACATCTTAAAAGTTAAAAATAAATGTTAATAGTTGTAATCAATAAATTTTGAAGGATGACTCCTACAAAATAGAAGTTATCCTAAGTGGGATAATTCCCAAATAACAGGAACTATCCTCCCCTACTATCTAGGGATCATGGAGGATACGCATTCATTAATGGTGACCAACAACAGTTATTATTATCTCATTGCCTTCAATAAATAATCTGCATGAGGTAACGAGCAATCATCTCATTTACTTTATTGACTTTGACATCGTAATGTCCATAAGGCATTTGGTGTCAGGGTGAAGACCGAAGGGTCAACGTTGGTCCCAAATCAACACCCCACTGACATATGAAAAAAGCCATCCTCTTGCCAGAAACCGATCGACAAGGAGAAGGTGAATTGGTCGGAGTTTGAACGGTTGGCATTGATCGATGCAAAGGTTTGAGAACCAATTCCTTTTTTCAAGATTCATCATAAAACACTCTATTAAATTCGCAAAGCTCCCTCACAAATTCATCAAACAATCAAAAAATTCATCAAACTCTCTCATAGATTCAAGATGAATCTATCACCAAACAACCAACAAATTAACAAAAAAAATAAATAAATGAAGAAGAGAGAGAGAGAGAAAGACGATGAAGAAGAAAAGAGTGGTGGCTTGTAGGACTTGTCTACTTCAAGAGCGACGAATGTGTGGTGGCTGGCAAGTGGCGAGAGAGAAGGAGGGATTAAGGGATGAGGACAGCGCGAGAGAAAATGAAACCTTAGGCCTAAAAGAAAAGTACGAAATGACGAATGGAGGATCAGCCAAAAATATATCCTAAGAACATAACGATCTCGTTTCATTTTAAGTGAAATGGTGTCATCTTGTGTATATATATATATATATATATAATATATATATATAATTAAAAAAATATATCCAATATCAGTTGGTGTACCAGTTCGAGACATGGTTGAATCGATACTGACATTGACCGACGTCAATTGGAGGTGTAATGAACCACCTTTTGACTGATGTTTCGACGGCCATGGCTGATTCCAATGTTGAAGGTCAGTTTTCGACAGTGCTCTAGTTGGTCATACGATTTTGTTTAGCCCTATTCAATGCCACCTCTCTACTTATTGCTGGCCAACTATATAATCAGTTGCGGTGGTGTGAAACACGTTGTTTACACCTTATATTTTATCAAAACGTGTAGGGCCTATGAACGGTATGATATGAATTACTTTCTGCGTAGCTTCCTTTTTCGGTCTTGATAAGAACAAATTTTTTAATCATGATCCAAAACACGACTATCAAGATGAATTCTCTGAATGAGTAGTAATAGATGCAAAGAAAATAAAAACTTATAAAAATATAAGTACAAATATAAATACAAATTTGTGAAATTTCATCAATTTATTTTTACGATATTTTCAAATGAAGTATTTTTTATTTTATAATACGTTAAAAGTTTTTGTCACTGAGGAGTGAGGACACAATAATAGGAGTGAGGACACACCAAAGAGCTACTTTTAACAATTTCTTTTTTTATTTAATGAATCATGATGAGCTCGATTAGAAAAATACAAAAAATAAAACAAAAAAAAAAAATTTAAAAATAATGATGAGCAATTCTTCAACTTGATTGCTTTAGAGGACTCATATTCTCTCTTATAAATTTTTTCAAAATTTAATTAAAAATTTCACTCTTTATAATTTTTTTTTAAATTTTAACTATCTTAAAAAAAAATTACATCTCATTTCTTATATTTATTTATTTATTAAAATAATATTATTTTATTATTTTATTATTTTTTTTATATTATTCTATTTCAAATCATAAAATTATTCACTATAAAATATATTAGTTTTTAATTTTAATCATCAATAGTACTCTCTCAAATATGAGAAATACTATTTATGTGAGTAACTTAAACCTCATAATGGGAAACCGGATGTGGGGATTAAAATGGCTTAAACCCATTTTAAACCCTAAATAATAACTAAAATAATGAAATTTAAGGTCGAATGTGAGTGCTTTTATGAAAAGTAAAGGAAGGGTCTTTGTTTTTAATAAAAAATAATAATTATTATTTGAAAAAAATTTAGGATCTGTCTCTTCTCCTTTTCAATCTCCAATAAAAATATGTCACATATAGATCTCATTTTATTAACAATTTAACTGCACCAAACACTAATAATATTCTTTAATAAAATGGGATTTATAAAAAGGGTAACATTGTGGTCAGTCTGGTAGTTTCCAGTATTAAAAGTAACTTCTAATAAAAATATAATAAAAAATTTTAAAAAATACAATAAAAAAATATAATAAAAAATAAAATCTAGAAAATACAATAAAAAATATAATAAAATAAAGAAAATATAATAAAAAAAATACAATAAAATAAATAAAATGAAGATGATTTCACGTGATGGGTGGGGAGGCGTTCGGCCTCAATCCAACCCTCGGCGCCAGCGGCCACTGAGAGCAAACGGACTCATTTCGAGTTTAAGGCTTCTGTGAAAGATGGGAGTCGTTTGGGATCTCCATTATAGGGGTGAGATCGCCGGAAGGAGGTGGTCCCGATAGCATTAGTGATGACGTCCCTAGTGGCCACGAGCAGTGGAGACTAGTTTTGTAAGAGGTCCGACCGACCATAAGATTTCTCCTATAAAAATCTTCTCTTCCTCTCATCTCTGCGCGTCCTGCACCCTTGTACACTTTCACAATAACCTTGTATTGGCATTGACCTCCCTTTATCACTTTGCAACAGTTTCATTACTTATAGTTTATTTCAATTTTTTTTATTTATCATTTTTTTCAAGTATTTTTTTAATATTCTTAATCATTAAGAAAAAAATATTAAAAATAATAATTTTAGTAATATCCACATTCTTAATCACTAAGTAAAATTTAAAGTTAAAAAAATTAAATATAAAAATAGTTGTAAAATAGTTATAAATGAATAGTAATCCTATCATTTCTCTTCATTAATAGGCAAAATGTTTGGAAAGTAATTTTATTAATATGACGTGACTTTCTAACTTATTTTATTCTGTAGCGTCTTTAATAGCCTATTAATATCTTTTTGTAAGAAGATCAAGGCCTTTTTTTTACCTTTCTGTTCACCTAATATTAAGTTTTTATGAGTGAAAATTTTTCAGAAAAACTTTTTGAAAGTGACAAATCCTCTCTTTAAAAAATTTTCTCCAATTTTTATATAGTTTTAACATCATTTTTTTCTGACAATTTTTCCCCTTCTTGGGGTGAAGGGGAGCTGGAGTTTCGGCTTTACCCCTTCTGCCCCCAACTAATAGTTGTCATTTCCTTTTTTCATTTAATTTTTTGTTTTTCGATTGTTTTCTTTCCACAACATTGAGACAAGTGGATCTTTTGTTCTATGACGATCTCCTATCTACACGTGCCACATTCTTGCCTCCTAAGCCATCGATCTACCTTTTCATAATGGTTTTGCCTTTGTCGGCTCAAAGAGTGTGTTGCATGTGTGACTCTTTCCACTCGAGACTTTCACATGTTGGCGAGTCTTAAGAGAATTATGGAGACAAGCGCGGCCATGCCGGTGTCAGAGGACTCTGATCTTCACAACTTGTCCATTCTCTTCTCTATTGTGGGGCGCGTGTCCTACACACACTGTCACAGATTTTGTTATCCCCTGTCGATGATCTGCTTATGTTTTTAGTTGTTTTGTTATGTTTTTGATTTTCTTAATTGAGGATCAAGTAAAAGCGAGTATGAAAATTCTTATAAGTCGGTCTAAACTAACATAGTGCAATACATATTCATTTATTACGGCTTTCAGCTGTAGGCTAAAACATTTGTTTATCAGATTATTTCAAAACCATCTTCAAGTAATCTTTCTTTTACGAGAATGGGTGGAAGCAATTTTTCGTCTTCAATTACTTACTTTTTGTTTTTTTTTTTTTTTTTTTGTTTTTTTCTCTTTATACGTTGCATTACGTATTAATTTTTTGAAAAAATAGCCGAGGCCTTCCACCCTCCATATAAAAAACCAAATTTATGAGTGGAGCATCAGTGTTGGACAACGTGTCCCATAAGCCATTACTACTTGTTTACCTCTTAAATCGTACGTAAGGTTCAGAGTAGCTCGTCAATTTCTTTGACTCGATAGGAAGAATGTTTTGCACAGTGATACGAACGGCTACAGGGACTGACTAATTCATCTTACATTATTTAATTATTACCGCTGTAATCAAACAGACCTAACTCTTGAATGATGTATTTTTTATATTATTCTAAAAACTTCGTCCAGACATTCGATTGGTTGAGTTATATCTTCGTAAAAGAAATCTTTCTATCTCCATGATATAAATATAATAATAATATAAATATAATATCTTTTAAGTTTGTTGTGGTCAGCAATCTTGGCCTCACGAGGTACATTTCAACGTTCTTGTGTGTTGTGAGTTGTGAGCGAGGCTAATAAAAAGAAAACAATTTTCATTGCTTCTGGAAGTGGGGTGGGGGTTTTGGTCGAGCTTTCTCTGGGGTGTTTTGATGGCTACCGCTCTTTCGAAACTGAGGAAGCACTTGGGTTCTTCAGGAAAGAGAAGACCGGCCTCATCCCTGCCCGGAGAACTATGCCGCCGCTTTTCTCTAGACGAAATCAAAAAGGCAACCTGCTCCTTCAATAAAGAATTGTTTTTCGCTGAGAGTGTCCTTGGCACAGTATATAAGGGTTTCATTGACAAGGATAACTCTCGGCCTGTGGCGATAAAACGCTTGAAACCGACATTTGAGGAATATTTCAGGACGGAGACTCTATTGCTCTGTCAAATTCGCCATGTCAACGTCATTCCATTCATCGGATACTGCGAAGATGAGGGCGAGATGATCCTCGTCTACGACTACATGGCCAACAAAACGCTCCGCGACCACCTCTACAACACCGAGAAGGCCCCCCTCTTGTGGACACAGAGGCTCCAAATTTGCATAGGAGCGGCGCGTGGCTTGCACTGCCTACACACGGGGTTGAAGCACACAGTTATCCACGGTGACGTGAAGACGACCAATATTCTCTTGGACGAGAAATGGGTAGCCAAGATTGCAACTTTCGTACTGTCCAAACTGGTTTTGAATAATATCAAATCTGGCAACCTAGTGGTGGACATGGAGGGTACGAGGGAACCTTTGGATTTTGGATCGTCCCAACAGATTTCGAGTAACACTACGGCTAGTTACAACGACTTAAGTGGTATCTATACGGAGGTAGCGGGCACTCTTGGATATTTGGATCCGGAATACCATAAGAGCAGTATACTGACAGCAAAATCCGATGTATATTCCTTCGGCGTGGTGCTCTTGGAAGTATTATGTGCCCGAGTACCACTGGATGGAAGACTGAAGGGGGAGCAAATGTATTTGGGCATCTGGGCGCAAAAATGCAACGAGAATGGGAGCATCGGAAATATCATAGATCCCTATCTGAAGGGGAAAATAGCCCCAGAATGCTTCAAGGTGTACGTGGACGTTGCGATGACTTGCTTGCAAAATCAGGGTATCCAACGGCCTACGATGGTAGATGTGATAGAAAGGCTCGAACTTGCATTGGAGCTGCAAGAGAAGGCAGATTCAGTGATATAAATAATGGAAGATTAATTTGTCCACAATTCACAAACACCGCAGAATTGATCTCGCAAAGCTTCTGATCCCAGGGTTTGAGTTGAAAAAATAAAATACTCCATTTGATTTGTCATTAAGACATACAGGTCTCTATTAACTAATTTTAATTCTTTTTAAATCCTTATGCTATCAGCTTTGATAATTTTAATGATTTCATTACTATAAGTTAATGTATTTTCTAGTTCTAACTGATGATCTTGTCCTATCCAGCTGATTTTTATTTTTCGAAACATGTATCCTTGGAAACCACAATTCTGCTCACAACGTCTGGTTTAATTCCGCAACTAATCAGATTGCATTTTGGAGTACAAATGCCATAGCTTTCCTCTTCGGATTTTGGTGCTCTATGAATCACGAAGTTGACCATTTTAGGTATTATTTTGACTATTTTTGTATCCACTGTGATTATACTTGTCAGAGAATGTTTATGAGATAGTCTTATTACTTGGGTTTTTGTTAATGTAAGTTTGTTTTATTACGTGCTCGGATGAAGATCAATAATTTTGCCGAAACAACTTCCAACTCTGTTCTCCATTGTAATGCTACTTCCGGTATCAATATGTAATGCTACTTCTCTATTGCGAGTTGTTACGATCATTTTGCTTAATCCCAATCGTCGCTGTTCCAAATATCGTCGAGGATCACCAAACATCTCTTCTCCTGCATGACTTCATACTAATGCCTTCTGATCTTTCCTCTAGCAATTATCATTACATTGTTGGCCCATCTGTTTTATGACCTCATCACTTCAACTTGAGGGGGGCTGATTTGTACTCTTCTTACAAATAATAAATGAGCAAGGTTAGGAATTCTTATTTTAAAGTTTTTATTCTTAAAATATTTTTTAAAAATATAAAAAAATCATAACATTATTTAAAATCACTAATATAAAATTCATGTAAAAAAAAGAACTTAGTAGGAAACAAAAATAGGAATTTCAAAATTAGGTGAGATTCTTCACATTTTTTAAAAAAATAAAAAAAAAATAGGTCAAAAACATTGAATTCTAGTAGTTGACTTTTTGTTCATTCTTCTTTATCATACCTTAAGTTTGAATGGCTTCATCCGACAAAGCAAATACCGTGGCTTGATTGAAATAATTCTTAGCCTCCAAAATGGAATCCTGAATTTCGAAACCTGCTTTACCCCCAAACATATATTAAAAAAAGAAAAAATACCAGAGAACGATTTTATTCATCGGCAATTCCCATTCTCAATAGTCCCGACTAAAAGTCTGAAGGGAAGAAATTTAGTTTATTTTTAAAGATAAGATAAGATAAAAGTTAAAAATAAATATATTATTATATTATATATTTTTTAATATTAATTTTAATTTGAGATTTCAAAAAATTATTTTAGAATGAAAAAAATTAAATTATTTATTTTATTTTATATAAAAATCTAAAAAATATAATAATAAATTTTAGATAAGATGAAATTTAATGTGAGGAGATAGTTTCTAAAAACAAACTAAGCCTTAAGAGTATTCTCATTAGATTGACTAAAGTTAAATTCAATAAAAAAATAGTCATTGAAGCTTAATTTATCCTACATTGGATTGTCTAACTACTAAATATTTTAACTTTCATGAACAGAAAAATTAAAATAACTGTCAAATATGGCCGGGCTTCACACTTGCCAAATAATTTTGCAGCTGCAAATGAGATTGTTGGATAAAACATTATTTAATTTAAATATCGATTAGTAATTTAATTTAAATAAGTAGAAATTATTTTTTTTAATTTTAATTAGTAATTTAATTTAAATTTAATATAATTACTAATTATTTTTTTAAACTCATAATTTAACTAAAATATGATTATTAATTAATATATAATAGATAAAATAGTCAAATATGATAAATTAATTAATTTAATAATTATAAATAGCTAAAAAAGATTTAATTATTAATTAATTATTATTATGTATTTTTATAAATAGACAATTCAATATAAAAATTTAATTTGAATAATTAAAATTAAAAATTAGTTATATTATTTTATTGTTATATTTTTGAAAAATAGCCATTCCAATGTAAATATTACGTAAATAAAATGTATAAAAGTGAAAATAGAAATTAGATTGACAAAATGTATACTTTAACTCAATCCTATGAGAGTGCGTGCTCTTCATAGCGTGGAAGAGGTGATTCCTTTAGTTTGAATGGCACTAGATGGTTATGCAATTCCTGTATTTCAACAAAACGTGTAGGGCCTATGAACGGCGTATGAATGGTTCTGCACAGATGTGATTTAAAATGGTAAGTTTAGTTTTATCCATTTATTTTCACGATATTTTCGGATGAAGTATTTATTATTTTATAATATTTTAAAAGTTTTTTTTTAATTTTTTATTATTATTTTATGATAAGAGACGCTACCAAAGAGCTGCTTGTTAATTTTATTTAACGAATAATGCTAGACCTTTCAAATAAAATTTCTCGAATTTCACTCGAACGACGTGGCAAGTATAAAAACATTTTTTTATTATTATTATTTGAGCTGACATGCATCTTTATGGCTCCTGCAGCAGTGAAAATTGAAAAGAAAATAAAAAAACTAATGATTTCTCTCTCCCCTCTCCCTCCCTCCTCCACTCTCTCTCCCAAATCAGAAACATCGTAAGAGTTGGCTAGCTCGTTCGATCCTTTGAGTCCCCTAAAATGACATATGAAGTATTTCTTTTTCATCATATCTTCGGATAAATGATTATTTGCTTTTTTTTTTTCTTTTTTCATTTCTCACTTGTTAGGTACATCAGGCCTTCAAACTATTTTATTTTCATCAAAATAATGGATATTGGGTCTATGGATCTACTACTATTTTAGATTGTTTTGATCTTTTTGGAGCAAATTTCAATTTTTTTTGCATTGAAAGTTCTGAGAGAAAGAAGTGAGACGGGACGACTAAGAATATTAGCACATCTACTAAGAAATGGAACCACTATGAAAGAGAGGCCACAAAAGTGAAAAGGTAAAAACTTGTATTGCAATTTTTTTTTTCCAGCGGATACAAAGTAACATTGTCAACCTTTCTTTCTATTTTTTTAAGGATAATTTCCTTTGTACTTTTGCAAGATTGCATGGTTTAATAATGATCCTTTATATGTTATGTATATTGACTACTTTGAGATTTATTAATTTGGTTTTAATTTTATTATTCATCTTTTAGAGTATTCATAACCCACTAGCTAAATGACTTGTTTAGCTAAATTTTAGTTAAGAAATATAAAAAACATGCTTCAATAGGCTCAATAAAGTTGAAATAAATTTCACTTTCTCTCTCCTTATTCTCTATATTTAAGGAGTGAGAAGAGAGAAAGTTAAATTTAGTTTAACTTTGTTGAATTTATTAAAGCTTGTTTTTATGTCTCTTAATTAAATTTTAACTAAACAAGTGGTTATATATAGAATACATTTACTATTTTTTAAACCACTTCCAATTCCTTATCACACCAAACTTCCTCACATTCTTCAACACTATCTTCCTTTTGGTTATCAGCAGAATTTTGTAAACCTTGAATAGACTCTTTTTCGATCATGCATCACCATTAATATAGGCTTCATCACTACTTTCTTCTCTCACAACATTATTCTGCTTTTCCTTACTGTCCTCTAGAATGATCGGCAATTTTGCATTAGGTAAAACAATATTTACCTCTATCTCCAGCCCATCTTTATACCCCGATGCCTCCCCCCTTGTTATTGTGTTTTTCGGCTACTAGATTTTTGTCTTTTCTTTTGGTTTCCCTTCAACTTTACGTCCCTCCCCCACTCTAAAAACAAATGTCGTATGTCCTTGTCGACGACACTTTATACAATAGAATCCTGGCATCTCAAATCTTGCCTCTTGCCAAATATATTTTGTCGGAGAAGCCACAATGGGGACACCTTTCACTGGTTCCATAGTCAAATCCACTTTCATACAAATTCTTGCACTTGTCACTCTCGTTCGATTCAGCATTGCGTTATTTGTACCAAGATACCTGCCGAAACGAGTTGCAATTTGGATACAATCACATCGATAAAGATGCATTGGTAAACCAGGTAAAAAAATTCATTGAGGGGCCAATGGTGATTCTCTATATAAATCGAATTCCTTGGTCCATTTAAACAACCAAAAAGAATTTCCTTCCATCATTCTCCCTCCACGTGCCCATTCATGCACAAAATCACATTCATTTTTCATTTGGATTAAGACGTGATAATCATCCATAAAACTGATCATTGGAATTTTCAGCAAACCCCACTTTTTTACCATGTTCAACTGAATGTTATCAATCGCAGGTCTGGCACGCGTGAACTTCATGACAATGGCAAATTTATAATCTTCAACTGCTTTAGCCATTTCTGGTTCCAAGAAGATGAACTCCAATTCATCATTAATCTCTACCGGAAAATGCATTGGCATTTTGATCAAAGGATTGTCCACTAGCTTAGCAACCGCATGTGCATATGACTCCACTATTGGCTTGCCATTTTCGACGTTCCCCGCCGATGGAAGGACCATTAGAGGGGCAAAGGGTGCCATAAAAGGCCAACTCTAGTTGCCAGATTTACATAAACCACCCAAAATAAGGAAATTGTAAATCACGGGATTCCAAAAATAGACTCAAAAACTCAAACAGGAAAAAATCGCCCAATTTGCTCCAAAAATGCTCTCGTAAATGAGACTTTGGTTGAAAGCACCTCATCATTATTGCCAACAGAGCAAATATCAGCACCGTTTTTATTCATTGGCAATTCCCATTCTCAATAACTGATCAAAAGGAAGAAATTTAAACTCCTAGAAGAAGTGATTAGTTTGAATAGCATGATTGATATGGTTATGTTATCATACTGAAAAATATATTTAGGTCTCCTGGTGATCCAAGCCACGACTAAGGAACCAACCTAGGGGATTGGTTCCCTAGGCCTAAAATGATTGAGGCTTGAGCGTGCACAATCATGACCATGTGGTAAATAACTTCTTGAAAGTTGAAGATAAATGCTAATAGTTGTAACCAATATCTTCTGAAGATGACTCTTATAAAATAGGAGTTATCTTAAGCAGCATAATTCCTAAATAATAGGAGTTATCCTTTGATAAATGGTTAATTATGTTGTATTAATGCTCTTAATATCTTTGATTAAATGAGTTTTATGTGATAAAATAAGAGTATTAATTAGATAATGAGTTAACTACGTTTGGTATGTGAAATAATATTTTACCATTAATTAAATATAAATGGGTTATTGGGTTAGTTAGCATTTAACTGGACTCACAAAGGTGTGTTGGCCCATTTCGGGATTAAGGCCCTTGAAGCTGGCCCGTAGAAGACATACATGTGAAGAAATTAAAGAAGCGCTGTGGCTTGAATTGAGCCCATGTCTGAAGCCCATGGCCGAAGCATCACTAGTGTACATGATTTTACTAAGCCTGCCGTGACCTTAATTGAAGGCCATGTGAAGTTAAGTCCACGTTTGTCTAGTGGAAGAAACAAGAAGTGAAGCACGTCCATAGCCCATCAACCCATGAGAATTGAAGCCCATAAGTGACCCTGCTGTTAAGGAACTAAAGTAGCCGTGACTTGAAATTGAAGTCTAAACCCAAAAGCCATATGAAGCCCCATAACGCATGCTTGACTTAATGAAACCTGATAGACAATAACCTGAAGGAGATGCAAGTATCGGAAAGACTGGGAGGCCACAAGACCAATGGTTTCACACGATGGAGAAGCTGCAATCCGTGAAAAGGAGAGAAAATTTTTCAGAAAGGATTAGCTAGTTTTTATTTTATTTTTCTACTTTCCTTCAGACTCGATTTTTGCACATTTAGGATCTTTCTCCATTTCAGCATTTTACTAATTACAGATGATGATATTTGGCCAAGTTTTATAACTTGGATAACGCAAATTTCTATTGCTTTATACATGATTTGCTAAACTTTCTGAAATGTTGATTTTGTGCCTTTATTTAATTGAAACCAAAGATTGAAGAGAATAATTTGATAAATCTCTTTCTCTTATTTCTTGTTTTGTTGTTAACAACTAGGCACAGTAGAATCTTAAAGTAATCAGAGATTTTCATCAACTAAATATTATATAAGTTTTGGTTGATGCTTAGTGAGAATATTTTTCTATTAGGACCTGAGATGTTTACTTGAACTTAGATTCACATATTTCATTTTATTAATGTCTTGATTGGATTAATAAAAGATGAGTAATGCCCAAAAAATTAGTAAATGGTGGAAGCATAGAATGTTTGGACTCGTAACTCAAATGTTGGATGATCTAATTTTGTTAACTTGTTTTCATTTCATTTATTGTTTTGGAATTACTTTAGAGTCCTGATAAAATTTAAATCTTAATTTGAATCATCTAAATTTTAGTAATTAAATAGTTCACATTTTAGTTCATTTTCCATAAAAATTCACAACCCGAGTCCTTCAAAGATCAACCATATATTTCATTTTCATCAAATCTTTCATTGTGAATATACTATTTTTCATTTTACTCATTGCTTTCAAATACATAAAAAAACACCAAAAAGAATTTTACACTAAAGTCGACTCCATATAGAATTACTCTTCTCATACATCATCATACTTTCTAATTAATTTTCCCAAATACTTTGATAAACATTTACTCTTGTGGAATACGATCCTAAATTTATTCTTAATACGATCTTGGACTTATCCTTAATACTTTCTAATTAATTTTCACAGAGGATACGTATCTATAAATGGTGACCAACAACAATTATCATTATCTCATTGCCTTCTATAAATAATCTGCAAGAGGTAACGAACGATCATCTCATTTTTATATCTACTAAATCTAATTTGCTTTATTGACTTTGGCATTGGAGTGTCCATAAGACATTTGGTATAAGGGTGAACACCGAAGGGTCAGTGTTGATCGATGAAAAAAGCCATCCTCTCGACAGAAACCGATTGACAAGGAGAAGGTGAATTGGTTGGAGTTTGATTGGTCCGCGTTGATTGATGCAAAGGTTTGAGAATCGGCCTCCTTTTTCAAGATTCACTGTAAAACACTCCATCAAATTCACAAAACTCCCTCACAAATTCATCAAACAATCAACAAATTCATCAAAATTCCTCACAGATTCACAATGAATCTATCACCAAACATCCACCAACCAACAAATTAACAAAAAAATAAAATGAAGAAGAGAGAGAGATGACGAGGAAGAAAAGAGTGGTGGCTCGTGGGGCCTGTCTACTGCAAGAGTGGCAAATGTGTGGTGGCTGGCAAGTGGTGAGAGAGTTGGATGGGTTGATGGATAAGGATAGCACGGAGAAAATGAAATCCTAGGCCTAAGAAGAAAAGTGGGAAATGACGAGGGGGGGGGGGGGGGGGAGTAGGGGGGGTTAAGCCAAAAAAAGACCCTAGGAACAAAACGATGCCATTTCATTTTAAGTGAATTGGTGTCATTTTGTGAATATTTATATATATATATATATATTTGAAAATATATATCTAATATTGGTCAATGTAGTGGTTCGAGATAGGGTTGAACCACTACTGATACTGATCGACGTCGGTTAGAGGTATAATGAACCGCCTCCCGACTAGTTTTTCAATGGCAGCAGCCGATTCTGGCGTTGGAGGTTGGTTTCTAGTTGGTTAGACGAGATTTTGTACAACCTTATTCAATGCCACCTCTAGTAGCGGAACCAGCCTTTTTTTTAAAGGGGCCAACTTTTTTATCACACAAGATATTTATATAAAAAAATATTACAAAATCATAATATATATAATTAAATTTTGCTAATTTATCAAATAATGTAAAAACATTCTTAATATTTATTTCAAAGAGTAATAATCATCTATTATTATTTTTATAAATTTACATTATTTGATAAATTTTGCTAATTTATCAAATAATGTAAAAACATTCTTAATATTTATTTCAAAGAGTAATAATCATCTATTATTATTTTTATAAATATGAAATATTTAAAAAATGTTTTCTTCATAGAATTTATCAAATGAACTTTTAAAATGCTATTTTTCATTCTAATATCTAAATTAGTCGATCAAATTTAATGTAAAATCTATATATTTTGATATTACGTTAAGTATAAAATACTACAAATGAGACTTTAAATAAATTTTTCCTTACTCAATAAAGTTTAGAGGTAAATCATCTCTACTATTTTTCATATAAATTATCAATCTTAAATAATTTTTTTGGTATTTTCACTTTGAATTCTATATTAAGAAACTCAATAGTATATAATATAAAATGGGATACATGATAATAATTTATTATTTAATTTATTTTTAGTGTGGCCACATTTTAGAAAATAGATAATACATGAAAATTATACAAAATCTAAGGGTTATAAAAAAAGAAATTAGAAAAATATTTTTATGTATATTGAAATTTTATAAAATTTTAGAAAGTATATGAGATTAAGGAAATTATAAATCTTTTTGGGGAGTCAATTTTTATATATATAGAATTATGAATACAATTTAGGAGTTATTTTAAATTTTGTTTAAAAATGGGGGGCTATTTAAATTTTGAAAAATTTTTAGGGGCCTTACCCTCACCTAGTTTTGTCGATAGCTAGGGGTGTTCATCTAGGTTTTAATAGGGCTATTTAAATAGGGGTGTTCAGACCGGAAATATAGGTCAATCCAGACTGGATCTAGATATCAAAAACCGAATTGGGCTTCAATCCAGATTCACTAGGTTTGAAATCTTAGTTGAATCCAGATCAATCCGATTTTTTAAAAATCGAAAATCCGGTAACCGGATTTGAAACTTTTTTAAAAAAAAAAAAATTCCAAAAACCTTGTTTTTGGTAGAGAATTAATAATATTAGTGATACTATCAACATCTTTGAAACTTCTGTAAACTTGTGTATTGAAGGCTATAATTTTTTGCATTAATGTGAATAATCTGCTAGCTAACATCTTTAAAATTAAAGTATATAAACTTGGAGAATCCAACTTTGAGAAATAGCAACCAATAAACCCATCGATGTTATGAAGAAGATCTTAGCTAAACTCTACTGGACAAAATGGTTCTAGATTTCATCCAGAAGGCCCCAGTATATGTAATACAGAAATCGAATACAAATCATACCATAGAAACAGAGAGAGAGTGAGAGAGTGAGTAAGAGCGAGAAAGCGAAAGAGTACCCTAGAATCAACGGAGATTGGCACGATTTAAACCCAGATGTCGATGGCGAATAGTCACAATCACGGAGATGAGCGCGATTGTTGCTTGACGACGAGGCTAGGTTTGATGTTAGAGAGAGAGAGAGAGATCAGATTGAGAAGGAGATCATGGGTTTGTGACTCATTCATGCGGATTAGTTTATTTAGAATCCGGGTACCGGGTGTTAGATCTGGTACCGGATCATATTAAAATATTAAATCGGATATATTTTAATATGGATACCGGATTTGAATTAATATGAATTCAAGACCCGGATCCAAAATTCGAATATTCCATTTTCAAATCGAACCAAAAGAATAACCGGGTCTAGATGAACACCTTATCGACCTTTCTACTTATTGGAGGTCAATTATATGATCGATTGTGATAGCGTGGAACACGTTCTATTTCATCAACAAAACGCGTAGGGCCTATGAACTGTATGAAATGAATTACTTTCTGCGCAGCTTCGTTTATTTTTGTCTTGATAGGAAGAAATTTTTGAATAATGATCCAAAATACTATCAAGGTGAATTCTCTGATTGAGAAGCAATAGATGAAAAAAAAAAATTACATAAATATAAGTACAACTATTAATACAAATACGAGAGATTTCAACAATTTATTTTTACGATATTTCCGAATGAAGTATCTTTTATTTTATAATATGTTAAAAGTTTTTATCACTGTTAAAAGTATTAACCCGCAAATTCTGTTTTTTATTTAATGAATAATGATGAGCTCGATTAGGAAAAAAACAAAACAAAAAAGATTAAAAAAAAAATAATGATGAGCGATTCCTCCGCCTGATTGCTTTATGAAAAGTAAAAAAGCCGTCTTTGTTTTTAATTAAAAATAATAATAATTATTTGAGAAAAATTTAGGACCGGTTAGTTAGAGCTAGTTTGGATTCAGAAATAAGATAAAATAAATTATGAATAGAAATAAAATGAGTGGTTGAGATGAATTGAAATTTAGAAAAAGTAATTGAGATGAGTTAAAAAAACGAAATGAATTGTAAATAGTAAAATCTAGTTTGTAAAACAAACCGGGTCTTATTCTTTTTGTTTACAATCTCCAATAAAAATATGTCACACAAATCTCATTTTTTGTTTTTTTCGATAAGTAGGCTTATTTTTATTAAATTTAAAAACTTAAAGTATTTCAAATATAACTTATAGAAGTTGAGAAAATTCAGTTTATAAATCAATTATCATTACTTAAAGTGCAACTTCTAACTCTCTTAGACAATAAATTTGAGAGACCAATCACTACCTCTAAAAAAGATATTTGTTAAGTTTTTACTCCTTTAAAATTACAACTCTACAGGCAAAATATCTGAAATACTATTTCTTAATATGAGTTTTTTCTATACACACGGAACATAAACAAGAACCAAACTAAACAATAAGATTGAAAACACTCAACGAAAGTAAATCCGACTGTGGTAGCGCATGGGAAGCAAGCATCACACTAAGAGTTGAAATTTACAAGTTTGAGTAGCTTGGCGGCCCTAAATTCACGGAGGACTGCAAGCGGCGGAAGAGATTTACCAGATGGCAAGGCGCATAGAGTTGAAACTTCACTTGACCCCGCCCCCGCGTGTGCAGTGTATTCACTGTTCTATTTGACAAAAGCTCCGGTCGATAGTAAGATTGGCGGATGGGAAGAACGGCAACAAGACGCGTGGTGGTTTTCGGCCTTCAAACTACCTCAAACTTGCATGAATCAAATCAAAAAATTCAAAAACTTGAAAAACTACCATCAACACTATACAAGAATGGTGATCGGGAAAATAAAGGGAAGAATAGGGAAAAAAAGAAGAAAAATGAAAGAGAACGAAGGAAAAAATAGAGTCGAAGCCCCCCTCCCGGCGGTGCCCGGACGATGCTAGCTTTAGACGCTGGCTAGGGTTTCTCATGGACAAAATTTTTGCGAGATAAATTGCTCCACCCAATGATAGTAAGTAAATTAATTCGTAAAAATCTTCTCTTCTTTCCTTCTCTACGCATTTTGCTTTGCAACCTTTGTCCGCTCTCACAACCACTTCGGCATTGACCTCCCCCTATCACTTTGTGATGGTGGTATTAATGGGCGTATTGTCTGAAAAATAATGTCATTAATATGATGTAATTACTTTCAAACTTGTTTTATCCTACAGCGTTTGATATCTTTTCTAAGAAGATCAAGGCTTTTTTTTTTTTAACCTTTCTGTTCACCAATATCACACGTTTTTATGAGTGATGTGTTGGTCAGCGTGTCCCATCAACCATTACTTCTTACCTTTATTTATTTATTTATTTATTTTTAACGAAATGACTTGTTACCTCTTAAATCATACGCAAGGTTCAGAGTAGCTCATCAATTTCATTGACTCGATAGGAAGAACTTTTTGCACAATGAAACGAAAGGCTACCGGGACTAACTAATTCATCTTAATTACATCATTTAATTATTACCTGTGTAATATTCAAACAGACCTAACACTTGAATGAAGTATTTGAATGAAGTATTTTTTATTTTTTATTTATATTATTCTAAAAACTTCGCCCAAACATTCGATTGGTTGAGTTATATCTTCGTAAAAGAAATCTTTCTGTCTTCATGATATAAATATAATAATAATATAAATATATTATCTTTTAAGTTTGTTGTGGTCAGCAATCTTGGCCGCACGAGGTACATTTTAACGTTCTTGTGCGTTGTGAGTTGTGAGCGAGGCCAATAAAAAGAAAACAATTTTCATTGCTTCTGGAAGTGGGGTGGGGGTTTTGGTCGAGCTTTCTCTGGAGTGTTTTGATGGCTACCGCTCTTTCGAAACTGAGGAAGCTCTTGGGTTCTTCAGGAAAGACAAGACCGGCCTCATCCCTGCCCGGAGAACTATGCCGCCACTTTTCTCTAGACGAAATAAAAAAAGCAACCTGCTCCTTCAATAAAGAATTGTTTTTCGCTGAGGGTGTCCTTGGCACAGTATATAAGGGTTTCATTGACAAGGATAACTCCCGGCCTGTGGCGATAAAACGCTTGAAACCGCCATATGAGGAATATTTCAGGACCGAGATTCTATTGCTCTGTCAGATTCGGCATGTCAACGTCATTCCATTCATCGGATACTGCGAAGATGAGGGCGAGATGATCCTCGTCTACGACCTCATGGCCAACAAATCGCTCTGCGAACATCTCTATGACTCCGACAATGCCCCCCTTCTGTGGAAACAGAGGCTCCAGATTTGCATCGGAGTGGCGCGTGGCTTGCACTGCCTACACACTGAGTTGAAGCACACAGTTATCCACAGTCACGTGAAGACGGCCAATATTCTCTTGGACGAGAAATGGGTAGCCAAGATTGCAAATTTCTTACTGTCCAAAGTGGTTTCGAATAATATCAAATCTGGCAACCTAGTGGTGGACATGGAGGGTACGAGGGGTATCTTCACGGAGGTAGTGGGCACGCTTGGATGTTTGGATCCGGAATTCTATATGACCCAACGACTGACAGCAAAATCCGATGTATATTCCTTCGGCGTGGTGCTCTTGGAAGTATTATGTGCCCGAGTACCACTGGATTACAAACTGAAGGAGGAGCAAATGCATTTGGGCATGTGGGCCCAAAAAAGCAACGAGAATGGGAGCATCGGAAATATCATAGATCCCTATCTGAAGGGGAAAATAGCCCCAGATTGCTTCAAGGTGTACGTGGACGTTGCGATGACTTGCTTGCAAAATCAGGGTATCCAACGGCCTACGATGGTAGATGTAATAGAAAGGCTCGAACTTGCACTGGAGCTGCAAGAGAAGGCAGATTCAGTGATATAATGGGAAGATTAATTTGTCCACAATTCACAAACACCGCAGAATTGATCTCGCAAAGCTTCTGATCCCAGGTTTTGAGTTGAAATAATAAAATACTCCATTTGATTTGTCATTAAGACATGCAGGTCTCTATTAACTAATTTTAATTATTTTAATCCTTATGCTATCAGCTTTGATAATTTTAATGATTTCGAAAAATGTATCCTCGGAAACCACAACTCTGCTCACAACGTCTAGTTTAATTCCTCAACTAATCAGATTGCATTTTGGAGTACAATTGCCATAGCTTTCCTTTTTCGCATTTTGGTGCTCTCTGTATCATCAAGTTGACCATTTTAGGTATTATTTTGACTATTTTTGTATCCACTGTGATTATACTTGTCAGTGAACGTTTATGAGATAGTCTTATTATTTAGGTTTTTTTTAATGTAAGTTTGTTTTATTACGTGCTCGGATGAAGATCAATAATTTTGCCAAAAAACCGGAAATGTGCATTTTCTACATAAATATATAGTTGGATGAGTATATAAACCTGTATCTTTTCTGGGAAATGCCTTTTTCTGAAACAACTTCCAACTCTCCATTGTAATGTTACTTCTGTTGGGATCGGCGGAAGGTCACAAATAATATGGAGACTAGAATTTAACGTATTTCGGCCAATTTAGCCTACATCCACACACACAAAGAAGAGAATTTGTATTAAACAATAAACTAATTATTTACAATGGTTTCTCTCTTCTAATCTCTCCAACGGACCTCACCTCCGACTCTCCTTCTCATTACAATCTTATATGTATTTATAGGAGAAGAAATAGTGTGAATGTGTAAAAAACGGTGGAACTCCGGCGGCCGACTTTCTTGAATTTTTTGGCGGCGCCTACCTTCCAGCTGCTACTGACGGTGCCGTCTTCCAGAAGCCTCCAGCTTCTTCAATTGCGTGTTGATTTCCAACAATCTCCCCCTCAACACCAAATGGAGGATATCCTGACACATTTTAATTCAAGGTACTTAACCTGACTATGTTTCTATATAGCTCAAATTTTTCGTATGTGACTACCTTCGTTAGCATGTCCGCTGGATTCTCCTTTGTATGGATCTTTACAAGCTTCAACAGCTGTTGCTCCATTACTTCACGTATCCAATGATACCGAATATCGATGTGCTTTGTTCGGGAGTGGTACATTGAGTTTTTACTCAGATCAAGAGCACTTTGACTATCACAATAGATTCTGTACTCTTTTTGACTGACTCCCATTTCTTGGAGGAACCGCTTTAGCCACAACATTTCCTTTCCTGCTTCTGCTATAGCAATGTACTCTGCTTCTGTTGTAGATAAAGCCACACATTTCTGCAGTTTAGACTGCCATGATACAGCTCCACCTGCAAATGTGTAAATATATCCTGATGTAGATTTTCTACCATCAAGATCACCTGCCATATCAGCATTTGTATAGCCATCCAAGACTGGGTTAGCTCCCCCGTAGCACAAGCAGAACTTTGATGTACCTTTAAGGTACCTGAGAATCCACTGTACTGCTTTCCAGTGTTCTTTCCCTGGATTTGAAAGAAAACGGCTCACAACTCCAACAGCGTGAGCGATGTCAGGTCTGGTACAAACCATAGCGTACATTAAACTTCCTACTGCTGAGGAGTACGGTACTGTAGCCATTTCTTGAACCTTTTCTGGTAATGAGGGACATGAGCTTTTGCTCAATTTGAAGTGATTAGTTAGTGGAGTATTGAGTGGCTTTGCTTTCTCTATGTTGAACCTTCATAGTATTTGTTCAACATACTTTTCCTGTGACAGCCATAGCTTCTTTTTCTTCCTGTCGCGAGTGATCCTCATGTCCAAAATCTGCTGGGCAGGTCCTAAGTCTTTCATCTCAAAGACTTTGGAGAGATTCTTCTTTAGCTTCCTGATAATGGATGGATCTTTTCCAATAATCAGTATGTCGTCAACATAGAGCAGTAACATCACGAAGTCACCTTCTGAAAATCTCCGAATGTAAAAGTACTGATCTGCAGCAGTTTTCTTGTAGTCATGACTCATCATGAATGAGTCAAATTTCTTATACCACTGTCTAGGAGCCTGCTTCAAACCGTAAAGGCTTTTTTCCAACTTGCAGACCAAATGTTCCTTTCCAGGAACTTGGAAGCCTTCTGGCTGCTCCATGTAAATCTCCTCATCAAGGTTGCCGTGAAGAAATGCTGTCTTCACATCCATCTGTTCAAGCTCCAAGTCAAGACTTGCCACCAATCCGAGTACCACTCGAATTGAAGTCATCTTCACAACAGGTGAAAATACATCATCAAAGTCGATTCCTTTCTTCTGCTGGAATCCTTTGACGACCAAGCGAGCTTTGTGCTTCACCTGCTTGCTATCATTTTTCAGCTTGAACACCCATTTGTTTCTCAATGCTCTCTTATCGTTTGGAAGTTCCATCAGCTCATAAGTCTGATTCTTCTGTAACGAGTTCATCTCATTCTGCATAGCCTGCATCCATTTGTTGCTATCTAGATGAGATATTGCCTCCTGGAAGTTTTCTGACTCCCCCTGATCTGTAAGAAGAATATAATCTGATTCCGGATATCTTCGTGACGGAATCAACAATCGCCCTCTAGAGGATCTGTCCTGCTGAGGTTGATCACCTGACAACTGTGGAAACTCTGCAGTTTCTGATGGAGAAGGCAACTGCTCCCCCTGCTCAGTGGTGGTTTCTCCGTTGTCAGTATCCTCTTCTTCTTCTGGGGAAACTTTCTGTCTATCTTAAGTGTTTGAAACAGACTGAAGTGGTAGTGAACTCGGAGCTGGTTCTGGAGCACTTGGAGTTGTTTGTTCTGATCCAAACATCTGGTCTTCATGGAACACTACGTCCCTGCTTCTGATGACCTTCTTCGCTTTTGGATCCTATAATCTGTATCCAAACTCTTCATCTCCATAGCCGATGAAAAAACATGGAATAGACTTTTCATCAAGTTTCTGTCTTTTCTCCTTGGATACATGTGCAAATGTTTTGCACCCAAATACTCTTAGATGAGAGTATGAAATCTTGCTGCCTGACCACACCATCTCTGGGACTTCAAACTGCAGTGGAACTGACGGTGTTCTGTTGATCAGGTAACAGACTACTTTTACTGCTTCACCCCAGAATGGCTTAGGCAACTTTGCCATACTCAGCATGCATCTGGTTCGTTCCACAATGGTCCGGTTCATCCGTTCTGCTACACCATTGTGTTGTGGGGTGTAGGGGACAGTCTTCTCGTGTCTGATGCCATGTCTGGAGCAGTATTCTCTGAACTTTCGAGAAGTATATTCACCTCTATTGTCTATCCGGAGGCATTTCAGCTTCTTGCTAGTTTCTCTTTCTACCATGGCATGGAAGTTTTTGAATTGCTCAAAAACTTGATCTTTCCTTTTTAGGAAATACACCCACACTTTTCGTGAAACATCATCAATAAAAGTAACAAAATATTTGTTACCTCCAAGTGATTCAACTTCAAAAGGACCACAAACATCAGAGTGTACCAAGCTCATAACTCTGATCTTTTTCCAGCAGATGTCTGGAATGAAAATCTATGCTGTTTACCAAACAAACAGTATTCACAAGGATTGAGAGCAATACCTTTGTTTACTGTAATCAATGATTTCTTTGCAAGCATAAACACCCCTTTTTCTCCCATGTGGCCAAGTCTCCGATGCCACAAGTTTGGTGATGTATCATCTTCAGCTACATTGAGACTGTTTGCACATATCTTAGCACTTGATTTATACAAAGTGCCACAGACATGTCCCCGTACAACGACCATTGCTCCTTTCTTCAATTTCCAAGCATTGTTGCTGAAGATGCTCTCCTAACCCTGTTGATCAAGGGTTCTTATAGAAATTAGGTTGAGTCGAAGATCGGGTACGTGCCGAACGTCATTTAGCACCATAGTACAACCAACACTGGTTTTTATTCTGACATCTCCGATGCCCACGATCTTTGAGAAACTCGAATTTCCCATCTTGACTGTACCGAAGTCTCCTGCCTTGTAAGTACTGAAGAAATCCTTACAAGGAGTGGCATGATAGGATGCTGCTGTATCTATTATCCACTCGGCTTCCTTGCTTGAAACGTGCAAGCAAGATTCTTCACCAGCGGAAAGGAGTACACAATCTCCAGAAAAGCGTCACTGCAGCTTCGCCTTCTTCGTGCTTTGACTGATTGCTTGGCTGATTTTGCTCATTCTGCACCTTTCGGCATTCTCTTTTAAAGTGGCCTTCAATACCACAATAAAAACATTTTCCCTTATTTCGCTGTTTACCGCGACTTTGGGATCTCCCTTTGTTTTGACTTCTGTTTCTTTCTCGACTTCTACCTCTACTATTTCTCTGATGCCTTCCTTCTGTTACAAAGGCATCTGTCTCGTCTCCTCCAATCTCCTCTCGTCTAGCCTCTTATTAAACAAGGCGTCTATCACCATTGACATGGCGAGCTTTCCATCTGGAGCAGAATTACTAAGTGAGACCACTAGCGTTTCCCAGCTATCTGGTAGGGAACTGAGAAGTAATAGAGACTGCTCTTCATCTCCGAGGTTAAAATCTACGGATGCAAGTTGATTTACAAGATTCTGAAACTCGTTGGTGTGTGCGGCCACTGAGATGCCGCTTTTGAGTTTCAAGTTGACAAGGCGTCTCATTAGTAATGCCTTGTTCCGAGCAGTTTTTGCCTGATACATGTTTTCCAGCTTTTTCCATAGCTGATAGGCATCCGTTTCCTGTGCAACATGATGAAAAACACTATGGTCAATCCACTGCCGGATCTGACCAATAGTTTTCTTATTCAACTTATGCCAGTCTTTTTCCGCTACATCATCTGGCTTTACGCTTTTCTCTTCAATTGGATCGAAGAGATCTTTACAATTCAAGAGATCTTCCAATCGAGGTCTCCATATTGCATAATTTGTAGATGTTAGCTTGATCATCGCACTTGCTCCCGAGTCCTCCATCAGTTCGACTTTAATCTTTGATTTGAGTGACCGTTTCTCAACGTTCGGAGTTGAATCTCAACAAACGGAGCTCACTGTTGCGTCCAGAACGGTGGAAAACCTTGGAAACGACTCTTGTCTCGTTCCAAACCGATCAAAATTGCGCCGAAAACCTGAAAAATAAGAAAAATGGAATATTCCCTACCATTCACCGGAATATTCTCTCTGGCCACCGGAATATTCCCTCCGGTCACCGAAATATTCTCTCAGTCACCAGAATATTCTTGCACCAGAATATTCTTGCTGGCGACGGAATATACCGACGGAATATTCCTTATCCGTTGGGTTACTGTAGCGGGTCGGAAATCGGGTCAAACCGGTTCGGGTCGGATCACCCGGATTTAACGGGTCGGAGCTTGTCTTCTTCACTGCGAGCGCGTGTGGCGCGTGGGTCCCGTGGCCGGAGCGTGGCCGTCGCCGAGTCGGCGCGTGTGGAGCGTGTAGCTTCGTCCGGTGTCAGTTTGAGACGAAATTTTCACCAAAATTTTCGTCGACCTGAGGAATCTGATGGTATCCTCCAAATTTGATTTCGATCAAATTTAAAAATGGGTCTCTCACGAAAATTCACAAATCCGGCCTCCTACCGGCTCTGATACCACTTGTTGGGATCGGCGGAAGGTCACAAATAATATGGAGACCAGAATTTAACGTATTTCGGCCAATTTAGCCTACATCCACACACACAAAAAAGAGAATTTGTATTAAACAATAAACCAATTATTTACAATGGTTTCTCTCTTCTAATCTCTCCAACGGACCTCACCTCCGACTCTCATTCTCATTACAATCTTATATGTATTTATAGGAGAAAGAAATAGTGTGAATGTGTAAAAAACGGTGGAACTCCGGCGGCCGACTTTCTTGAATTTTTCGACGGCGCCTACCTTCCAGCTGCTACTGACGGTGCCGTCTTCCAGAAGCCTCTAGCTTCTTCAATTGCGTGTTGATTTCCAACAACTTCCGGGATCGATATGTAATGCTACTTCTCTATTGCGAGTTGTTACGATCATTTTGCTTAATCCCAATCGTCGCTGCTCCAAATATCGTCGAGGATCACCAAACATCTCTTCTCCTGCATGACTTCATACTAATGCCTACTGATCTTTCCTCTAGCAATTATCATTACATTGTTGGCCCATCTGTTTTATGACCTTATTGAAGAATCACTGAATTGATCGTCTTAACATTTTCTGTGTACAGGGCTCCTTTATATAGGAGAATTACAGGGTAATTTAGACATTGTATCGAGCACATGATGTGCGTGTTGCCTAGAGCTATTTGCAGGCCTATGGCTGTAACCGTAAGGTGCCATTTTACAATAGAAACCAATTACAGGATAACAGAGATATATTTTAAGTTCTGGAAGAATCTTCACGCTGAGATGGCTCGAGTTGAGTATGTGTAGCTGAGGTGGAATTTGTAGCGCTGTGCTGTGCTGTGCTGACTTGGGGGAGTCGGATCCTTGCTTGGCTGATCTGCTAATACTTATCACCTCAACTCGAGGGGGGCTGATTTGTACTCTTCTTACTAATAATATATGAGTAACGTTAGAGATTCTTATTTTAGAATTTTTATTTTTTCTTTTTATTAATTTTTTTATATGAATTTTATATAATTATTTTTAAATAATGTATTTTATTTATATGATTTTTCTAATATCTTAAAATATTTAAATATAAAAAAAATCACAACATTATTTAAAATCACCAATATAAAATTAATGTAAAAAAAAAAACTTAGTAGGAAACAAAAATAGGAATTTCAAAATTGAAATTCCTAACATATTTCATAAAATATAAGAAGTTAATTAGAAAAAAAAAAAGAATTAGGTGAGATTTTTCACAATTTTTTTAAAAAGAAAAAAGAAAGGGTCCAAAACAATGAATTCTAGTAGTTGACTATTTATTCATTCTTCTTTATCATACCTTAAGTTTGAATGGCTTCATCCAACAAAGCAAATACCGTGGCTTGATTGAAAAATGGAATCCTGAATTTCGAAACCTGCTTCCCCCAAACATATATTTAAAAAAAAAAAAATACCAGGTAACGATTTTTATTCATCGGCAATTCCCATTCTCAATAGTCACGACTAAAAGTTTGAAGGGAAGAAATTTAATTTATTTTTAAAGGTAAGATGAGATAAAAATTAAAAATAAATATATTATTATATTATATATTTTTAATATTAATTTTAATTTGAGATTTCGAAAAATAATTTTAGAATTTGAAAAAATTAAGTTATTTATTTTATTTTATATAAAAATCTAAAAATATATAATAATAAATTTTAAATAAGATAAAATGTAATGTGAAAAGATAATTTCTGAAAACAAACTAAGCCTTAATAGCGTGGAAGAAGTGATTCCCTTAGTTTGAATGGCACCAGATGGTTATGCCAATTATGTATTTCAACAAAACGTGTAGGGCCTATGAACGGCATATGAATGATTCTGCACAGATGTGATTTAAAATGGTAAGTCTAGTTTTATCTATTTATTTTCACGATATTTTCGGATGAAGTATTTTTTATTTTATAATATTTTAAAAGTTTGTTTTTATTTATTTATTTATTTTTATAATTGGTGCACAATGATAGGAGACGCAACCAAAGAGCTGCGTGTTAATTTTTTATTTTTATAAGATCTCGTAGCAGGCATAATGCATGGTTATCTTACTGCAAAACCATCTGTATTTTGGAATTTGGAAATAATTAAAAATAATTATTTTAATAAAAATAAATAATTACAAATAAATAAAATTTTTCTGCGGTATATTATTTCATGAAAGCGTAATGCAATTTACAAGTAATATTGTGCACTTTTACGTGCAAATTGTATATCTTTACATACAAGTTGTATCAGACTAGTGGTGTACGGATGGTTTATTATATTTGTGGGAGCGTGATACAATGTCACCCCATATAGACTGTTGAGGCTTATCGTCCTAACTATTTTTTTTTTCTATTTTTTTGTCTCTTTAAAATATTTTAAAAAAATATCCAAAATTTCTGATCTTATATTATTGCCCAAACATCGCGAAAACTCTCCATTGTTCATGAATTTTCTTATAATTATTTTCTACTCCCAAATATTTTCTACAATCCAAAAAAGACACAATATTGCGCAATAAATGCGGTATTAAATATTATCTACAAACAACGTCATGAAATATACATTAATTCAAGTTCGGGAGCCGGGCCAGCTGGTTGAAGTAGTGCTAGTGAATTAACCCAGTGAAATTTTATGCATCTCTTATCACATCAAAGTTAAGAAATTGGGTGGGGCTAGAACTTAGAAGACGAGACTAAAGAGTACTCCACAATCATAACTACTCTTAGAACATTAATATTGTATTAATTATTATTATTTTATTTAAAAACATAAATTTTGTAAACAACTTAAAAAATTTTCATTATATTTAATCAATTGTGACTAAAAAAAGTACATAAAAAAAAACAATATTATCTTTCTTCTTCAAAAATAAATTATATCTTCAAAAATTTTTTCAAATTCATAATTGATCAAATATGATAAAATTTTTTTGAATTGTATACAAAATTTGTATTTTAAAAAAAAAAATTCGACTAATTCAATATTAATATTTTTAATTTGTTTTTTAAAGAAAAACAAAAAGAATGAAATTACTATTTTCCATTGATGGAAAATGGTGACTGTTTTTACTTCCAGACATTTCTATACGGTCTGGATCACTCAACATTAAAATACAATCTCATGTATGCATGCAAGTTATTGATTTTAATAAGGACAGAGTTTAATAATATTAGATGTAGGAAATTAGAGAGAAACAGTGGGCGAGAGTGACAGGGAGTAATGAAGTGGCGGTAGGAAAAGAGACAAAACAAAAAAAAAAAAAAAACGTGTGGAACAGCTCAGCACTTTAATTGGGAGAAACTAGAAAGTAGTAATATTCTTTGCCACCAATAATGAAAAGCCAGCTGCATGTCCAATGAAGCCAGCTGTGATCGATGCTATTTCTCTCTCTTTTCCATTGATGACGTTGACATCTCCCATCCATTTCCTTCTCCTTCTAGTCCCAAAATTGGACTCGCCACAAAACTTTTTTTTTTCTATTTTTTTAACTTCTTTTTAAGTTTTTTTTATTTTTTATTTTTGAGCTCATCTTTTTAAATTAACACTTGTACGTTTCAGACTTAAATATTATTTTTAGTTAAAATAAATATATTTCTATTCAAATCATTTGTAACTTTTTTACTTTAAAAAAGGCATCACATAAAAAAATTTATAATATTCCCTTTGTACTTTTACAAGATTGCATAATTTAATAATGCTTTTCTATACCTTATGTATATTGACTACTTTGAGATTTATTAATTTGATTTCAGTTTTATGGTTCATCTTTTAGAGTATTTACAAATTTACAATCTACTAGCTAAATGATTTGTTTAGTTAAATTTTAGCTAAGAAACATCAAAAACATACTTCAATAAACTCAATAAATTTAAAATAAATTTAACTTTTTCTCTCTTTGCTTTCTATATTTTTGCTTTCTATCTTTGGAGAGTGAGCAGAGAAAGTTAAATTTAGTTTAACTTTATTGAGTCTATTGAAACTTATTTTTATGTCTTTTAGTCAAATTTTAACTAACTAAATAAAAGAACTAGTAGGTTATGAGTGTTTTAACAAAACAATATTCAAATTATAACTAGAATTAAAATAAATAAAAAATAAAAAATTAATATTTTAATAGAATAATTTTTGATATATTGAGCCTATTATTTGATGTAATAAAAAATGACTAATTAAAATTTATAAAAATAACATTTTAAGCCAAAATTTGACTAAATTTTAACTAATAGATTGTGAATACTCTTAAACCTTATGAGATTGCCTTAAGTTTCTTCTAATTATTTGGTTTTAGTTTTATTTATAATATACTAATTTTTATTGTTGCCATTCTAAATTGAGTTGTATTGTTGACGTTATTTGATTTTAGTTTTATTTATTGTTGCAATATCAAACCTAGAATTTCTTTTTTAATCTTTATTTTAATTTGGTTGCAGTTTTTTAAATAATTTAAAGGTCGGACTTGCAATGGATTTTGACATGGGATATGGAGAAGATGACGGTGATGAGGTCGAAGCAACAAATTATGAGAGTGACGAGGTAGGACATGCAAATGATGAGTATGATGAGGTGGTACATGTAGAAAAAAACAACAAATTTATTGACTGTTTGTTGCTTTTTTCTACTATTCAGACTAGTAAAAATCTGGAATATGTTGTTTATTGACAGTTTTTTCTTTCATAATCGTGCAAGGAGATAGAAGCATTATTGAGCTTAAATTATGATTTTTTGTTTGCCTAGAATTGAGTTTACAAATTGCATTGTTACAATTTGAGAGGAGCAAAATATAATTGTTTTGTTTTGACATGCCAGGCGTGCGAGTTAAAACAGCACAATAATACTAAAAAAATAGATTTCTTAACTAAATTTATTTCAACACAGTACATAATCAATAATTGAAAATAACAAAATCCAAATAAAAGAACGTTTGACAACGTTTAATCGTCCTCATCTCCGCAATATCCTCCATTATTTCCTTGAAATCATTAGTTTTTTTCTTTTCACTTTTCGCTGTTGCAGGAGTCATAAAGATGCAGTTGCTGTTTATGCTAAAAAAAAAAAAACTGCTTTTATATTTACCACATCATTCGGGTGAAATTCAAGAGATTTTATTCGGGGGTCTAGCATTACTCTTTATTTAATGAATAATGACGAGCAGTTCCTTCAAAAGCTTATTACTTTATGAAAAGTAAACAAGTAGTCTTTTCTTTTAATAAAGAAAAAAAAAAGTTTCTTTTATCTCTAACTAAAATCGTTTCTATTATGATTACTAAGATTTCAAGTAAGAATAGTCTTCGAAAAATATTCTAAAGAGATAGGCTCTCTTTTCTATCTACAAAACCAGTTGTCTATGGAGGGGGAGGAGCTTGGCTCCTCCCTCCCTTCTTCCCCCTCCTATCCGTTTTTTCTTTATTTTTACTGTTAAGTATCCAATTAATCCACAAATGAAATCAAAAGTAAAATGGATAGATGAACAATAGATAGAGTTATAAGGAAGATGAATGCAGAAAAATGAACAATAAATTATGAATAATGTGTGAGTCACGCAGAGACTTATCGAGAGATCTCTTCCTCTAAACTAGAGTTCTTACAAATATTTCAGATTCAATATCCGAAACACTAACCCCCTTGCTCCTACATATTCTACAAGCAGCTATGAAGGAAATATAAAGGCTATGAGCCACACTAAGGCCATAGGCCACACTAAAGCCATGGGCTGATCAAACTAAGAACTTAATAAAATAAACATAACCATCAAGTTAGAAACATAACCATCAAGTTAGAGGCCCAACAAGTATGGCTCACTTATTGGGATTTCTAATAAACTCTCTCCCTTTAAAAAATTTTTGTCCACAAGGTTTATAGCATTGGTGCCATTACAACAATAATCATGGGAATCTTGATCTCGTGGGAAACAGCTGCAGGATGTTCCTACACTATTTCTGATGACATCACATAACAGTCTTGTCTTAAGACCAGCTCGAAATTCCATTGCTTCAGCACCTGAGGCTCTATGAACTTCAGCAAGCAATTGATTAACCATATTTGCCCAGCTCCACACCTTCCTCTGATAATATAAAGCTTCTCACTCTCTGCTGCACCAATATTTCTACAGTTTCTTTTCCCTTTCCTCTATCAAAAGGCCACAAGATTTGTTTCTTTATCCAATGGTAGTTCCAGATCATTTTAGCAATTTTATTCCATCCCAGTCAACAAGCATAAACTTAGCTCCAATCTTTGCAGGCTGTTGATGCATACTAAAAGCATCCATACCCGAATTAGTTGTGCCTAAAGAAAAAACTTCTATTGGCTGCCATGCAATTAATAGGTATAAAGTATGGAAAAGTGATCCTGCAACCAGCTGGCATTTGCTTCTCGCATCAACCAAGTGATCACCAAGATGTGAAGCAAGCACAAGTGTAGGTCCCCACAACTGGCCTTCAAATGCACATTGAAGAGCTTCTCTTTTTCTACCAAAAACGAGATAATTTTATTTCTCAGAAGCAATTTCCATTAGGTGTCCTTTAGAAAGCAATTTCTGCATAAAGTGGCTAAGAATCCCTTTTAAAAGTTGTACCTCCATCTCATCGTATATGCCAGTAACCCCCAATATGATTTTGTCCAGCTAAATGCTCTGTACAAGTGAAGCTTCAAAAACAGCATCATCAATGGCATTAGAGTATTCTCTTTTTGCTGGCTCATGAACTACACTGGTAGCATTACGTATCGCTACAAGTGTGCGGTCTATTTTTGGTCCCTTGACTTCAGTAGACGTCAAAGCTATTGGGTTCGACAACATGATTGGAAAATAAATGCAGCTGGGTGATTCCAAAAGGTGATCATCTTGACCCTCTCAATCGCTAAAAAGCAAAGAAATTGCAGCAACCAGATTGTAGGCCATGTTATTTCTAATTTCAGCAGATTTGACAAGGGAAACTCATCTTTTTGTGTATTTTGCCCTCTGTTTGGTCCATTTGCGCCCACAAATGGCACAACCAACTCCTCAACAGTTACCATAGGAGCTGTAAGGTAACGAGCACGCAGTTGGGGCGCATTATCCAACCCGTCACCACTACCGTATATCCCTGACATTTTATCAAGCACCCGAGTCTCCATTACTGTCTCAGTCACTCGAAGCATCCAAACAACCTCAATCCCTTCATACAATCCATTCAAAGCTTGTAAAAAAATTAGGATGTGATGTAGGTAAAGAGGTAGCGTATACCGAATAAATCTCAGCCTCGAGAGTCACTGGTAGCCCAGTGGCAACCTCCATAATTCCCATAAAATTTCCCATGAGGCAAATTCTTTGACCAGTTACACTTCTGGCCTTGAAGAAATTAATAGGGCCAAGCAGTGGATCAAATGGCTCCCTCCCTCTATCAAAAGGCTCAAAAACCAATTGAAGAGTTAAATACTCAAATGCATAGTAAGCAAAAAAATTCTTACCCCTCATAGTAACACCAACTGACAGCAAGGATTTAAAGAAGAAATTATCAAACCCGCCCAGAGCTGCTTCAACCCAAGCCGTGTTAACGTCAAAATGATAAATGGTTTGCTCTAAAAATGTTAAGGCATTTGTGCTATCAATCGCAGCGTCACCCTCCATCTCAAGCTCCTTCATCCGCTTCGAAAATAGAGACTCGCAAGCTCTCCAACCCCTTTTCATCTCATTGAAGTGATCTCCTCTCCCTCTATCAAACGGCTTAAAGCCCAGTTTAAGTGACACAAAATCAAATAAATAGTGAGTAAGGTGTTTCTTACCCATCAAATTTTTCTTCAACGACTCAACATACTAATGGAGCTCGGTTGAATCACGGATATAGCTCTTGCTGAAATATGACTGAGCAAACTCTTCAATACTCTCTGGCCTATATACATAGTTCACCATCCCATTTTGACGAAGAAATATTTTCCCATTGCAGGCAACGACCTGAGTTTCTGAATGCAGATTCACCGAAACGTCGACCTCTGTGGTCAGTGGCTGAGCGAGAAATTTGCAGTCGGACAAAATTAAAATAAAATATATAAAATCTTTTATTTTATTTGTATATAATTATTTATGTAATATAAAATAATTTAATAATAAAATCTATAATAAAAATAAAATACATTTAATATAACTTATGTATTAAAAAAATATATAATATGATAATAACATGTTATTATAATAAAAATACATTATAAATACATGGTAAATCATTTAACTTTTTTTTATCTATAATAAAAACATATTATCATATTATTATATCATTTTATTTTATATGAGATGTATTTTATTTTTAAATTAAATTAATTTTGAAGAAGGAGACCAAAATAATTTTTAGAGAGAAGGCTAATACAAAATAAAAATTAATATTATCCTACAAAATTATAAAAAAATAAACATATTTTTTAATTTTTCAAACTTATTTTTTAAAAGAACATATATTATATTTTTTTCAAATTTTTTCTAGAATAGGGGTGGGGCCCATGGGGAAGATGGCCCCCCTGCCCCAACATGGCTCCGCTAGTGTCTGTTATCGAAAATGGAGAGAATGTCGGTGTAGCTAGAGACTCCCCCAAGGATTATTTGTCGAGTTCTAGTTCTTGTTCGACTCTGAGGGCTGGTACCCCTTCGCTCTCACGAATCTCTTTTATCTCCATCTCCTTTTCTAAGGCCACCACTGTGAGTGCAAAGAGAAGAGGGATTTCATTGGCAACCACTATCGTGGAAACTGTCGCACTCTCCTCCATCTCCACTGCCTTTTCTATTCCTTCAACTGTGATGTTGTCTTCATCGATTTCTATGAAAGCATCTTTAGAAATTTTGTTGTCTTCGATTTCTACAATCTCTGCTGGTCCCATTTCTTTGTTGACGTCCTCTTGATCTGGCCACTCGACTAGAGATTCCTGTATCCACTTGTAATCTTCCTCGTGTCGATTGAGCGAGTTCTTGAGTTGTTGAATCACTTCAATAATGTTCTTAATGATAAGTACATTTTCTTGCTTTTTTTGAATCGTATGCCATCCATAGCAAGATCGTTTGTTCTAAATACCAATTGTTAAGTATTCAATAAATCCACAAATGAAATAAAAAGTAAAATGGATTGATGAACAATGGATAGAATTATATGAAAGATGAACGCAAGAAAATAAATAATAAATCATGGATAATACGTGAGTCACGCAGAGACTTTTCAAGAGATCTCTTTTTCCAAACTAAAGTTCTTATAAATATTTCAGATTCAAGATCCCAAACACTAACCCCCGCCCTCCTACATATACTACCAGCAGCTATTAAAGGAATATAAAAGTTATGGGCCACGCTAAGGCTGGCCATGGGCCAATCAACACTAAGAACTTAATAAAATAAATATAACCATCAAGTTAGAGGCCCAACAAATATAGCCCACTTAATGGGATTTCTAATAAACTTGGCTCTGATACCAATTGTTAAGTATCCAATAAATCCACAAATGAAATGAAAAGTAAAATGGATAGATGAACAATAGATAGAGTTATAAGGAAGATGAATGCAGGAAAATGAACAATAAATCATAGATAATGCGTGAGTCACGTAGAGACTCTTCGAAGGGTCTCTTCTTTCAAACTAGAATTCTTACAAATATTTCAGATTCAAGATTCCAAACACTAACCTCCTCCCTCCTACATATACTACCAGCAGCTTTTAAGGAAATATAAAGGTCATGGGCCACACTAAGGCTATGGGCCGATCAATACTAAGAACTTAATAAAATAAATATAACCATCAAGTTAGTGGCCAACAAGTATGGCCTACTTAATGGGATTCCTAACATTTTCTTGTTTTTGTAATCTCACAAAATGGTGTTTTTGGTGGAGTATGGTTAATTTGATCTATTGCTCTCCAGGGACCACCATGCACCCTATCGCAAGACTCTTAAAGTGCCGATATTTCAACAAGTAGAAAAATCTTTGCCAGATAGAACGTCACGTGAAGCACACGCACGATCTGAAGCGAGAGAACTAAACCTACATGCCACCTCTAGGGGTCCTTTCTGCCGCCACAGGTGGCTCTTTTATGACCAAAACCATCGACTGCATTGGGCTTGACTATCTGCCATACTCCAAGGGCAGCACATGTCCCTCACGCCCCGTCATAGTCGCTTTGCTGGTGATTTTATTTTCCTCCAAAATTAAAAATACGGATCTCTATCTTTTTAACATGTAATTCGTTTTTTTCCTTTTTTTTTTTAAATTTGTTATGTAATTTGGTTTAGTTGATAAACAAATAAAAAATAGTATAATCTTTTGAACTTTTGGTTCGTAAAGTGGGTTTTTAGGATATTTGTCTATAGAGTGTGTCGCCTATTCCATCTTAGAACAAGTATCAGATCTGTTTCAACTCTATTGTAGATAGAGTTGTCCTGTCTGTCATGTCTAGTTGTAATATCCATAATTAATGAATGCAATATGCTTTTATATAAATAAATAAAAATCGTTTCTATTCTCAACTATTACTCACCTTTAATTGTTTACCGCTCGTAGGATTCTGTGTTGGAGAAATGGCTTGAATTGAGTTCAATTAAGAACATCAAACAGTTCTCGCTCGACCCTCGCTTGAGCGAGCCTCAACCTGTAACTTCGCTCGATCCTCGCTCGAGCGAGATTCCACTCACAAAATCAATTAAGAAAACACAATTCTGGAACTTCACGTTCGCTGTTACTTGTAAGTGAGATTGAGTGTTTCTAGTGTAAGAATCATATTATTCAATCTCTGTACTCCATCTCTGTTTTATAGTAGAATTTATTGAGACCGACCTAACAGTGGACGTAGGCTTGTGTTAAGCCGAACCACTTCAAATCTTGGTGTCCATTGCTGTTTTGTGTGTCTCTGTTTCATTTCTCTTTGTTGCATCCGCTGCGTGGCTTCATATTTGCTGTTTGTCCAACAGCCCGAATTCCAACAAACTGGTATCAGAGCGGTTTCTTTGAAGATTTGAAGGGATGGCCTCAGTAAATTTTAAATTAGAGAAATTTGACGGATATGATAGTTTCAGTTTATGACGGATCAAGATGAAGGCATTGTTGTGACAATAGGGTTTGTTTAGTGTTCTAGAGGTTACTAGGGAGTCTCCTACACTGTCAAAAGATGAGGAAGAAATGGCTCACAGTACTATTCTATTGTCACTATCAGAAGGGGTCTTGAGGGAAGTTGCTGAAGAGGAGACTGCAGTTGGTCTGTGGAACAAGCTGGAGAGCTTGTACATGAAGAAATCTCTCACTAACTGGCTGTATTTGAAACAACGGTTATACACTTTCAAAATGATGGAAGATACTCCTATTTATGCACATCTAGATGAATTCAATAAGATTATTATAGACATTAAGGTTGATGAAGAAGATCAAGCCTTAACTGTTTTGTGTTTATTGTTTATTTCGTTTGATAATTTTATAAACTCAATATTATATGGTAGAGATATAATCTCCTTAGTAGATGTTAAATCTGCTTTGAACTCTAAGGAATTGAGAACAAAATTTGGGGGGTTAGGCATGGACGATCAAGCTGATGGTTTGTCTGTGAGATGTTTCTCTGATGATAGATCTGGGGAGAGATGTTCAGGGAATGATAGGGGTAGTTCCAGTAGCTTCAAATCTAATAAGACAAATGTTAAATGTTACCACTGCCATAAAGTTGGTCATTACAGAAGTGAGTGTCCTCAATTGAAAAATGTAGAGGAAGAGGAAAGTTCCTCTAGTAGTGATGACAGTGAAAAATATGACAGTTAGTCTCTTCTTTCTTGAGGGTAGTATGGTAACAGGTAGAGTATCCTCACATGCTCCAGATTCAGAAATCACTCGCATGCAGCATATGTGGGTTTGCCAGACGGAGTGGTCATATATGAGTCGGCAGCTTTTACTTGGTGTGATTAGAAGACAATAATCTTGATTTTTTGTTTGCATTGTATTCTTGGAAAACAGTGTAAAGTCAGGTTTCCTGCAGTATTTCTGACCAGGATACATCTTGTGTAAAGTGCTTTTGTTATACTTATATTTGTTTTATGATCATTGGAAGTTTGGTTTTGTTTATCTGTTTCTTTGTGATGTGTTTGGTGTTCAAACATTTTGAGAAGACAAGTGATCTACAGACGAGAAGGTAGAGCATTATTTAAACCATACAGTTTTGTTTCACTCCCGATGGAGTCGCTGAATGGAAAGAGGTGGGTTCCAGTTGAGTCCACAGTTTGCTTTTGAGTTTGCCAGGCTTGTCTATAGATTGCGGCTGAAGCGGTCAACTACAGCTTTCTATTCAATGAATTTTCTCTTCGTTTGTTTCCACAGGAAGGAGAGAGAGTTATAACAAGAAGGTGGGGAGTTGCTGAAAGAGCTTCAGAATGGAGTACGTGTGATACTCTATATCATGCTTTTGTGGTTAAGTATGATTTTGTCCATGACAATGGTGCACAATGAGAGCATATCTACAGTTCGTAGATAGATGAGGCAGTTTGGTCACTTTTTGTGTATGCTCATGCAGGCTTTGTTGGGTTCTTACTTTGATAGAGAATATTTGGTTGTCTTCATATTCAGATGCCGTTTGTTTTAAGTAAGCAGTCTGAATTGTGGTGCATTGCCGTTTGTATTGGGTATTCCCTTTGAGGGATTCCTGTAACGCCCCAAAATTCTCCTTAAAATAAATACGGGAATCGAGACGTCGAGATGTTTACAACACGCGTCACGCACCCCCAACGTCAAGTGCTAAGTGTGTGAACACGTGACATGCATAAATAAAAGCAACGGATATTTAAAGTCAATATCTAAGTACCAGAATTTTTTTAGAATTATTTTACAAACTATTTTAACACAAATTCTCCAACAGGAGATTTAATACAGTTATCTGAAATACAAATTATACAAATACATATTTTATAAAAAGGGAAATTTTTTTTCCAAGATAACAAATTATAATATGAATACTTCAATAGCAGAGTTACCTCCTCAGACTCAGCCTCCACAAAACTCTACATCCAAAAACTACGACGCCAGAAATGGTAACGCAGATAAGTACAATCCAAATAAATCACAAGATATAAAATATACTCATGCAACAACATCACTCATGAACATGATACCGTATGCATGAAACTTAAAATCACCTTCATCAAAATAAATAAAATAACACACGCCAAAATCTCATTTTGGTCAACGATAAAATTTCAATAAAATCATCCATCATTTTCCAGAAAAAAATATCTGTAAAACCAATCATAGCGGGCGTTACGTATCGCCGTCCCCGATATGATATACACACAATACTAATCATAATGGGCATTACGTATCGCCGTCCCCATTATGACTTACACACTTATTTCATAGCGGACATTACGTATTGCCGTCTCCGATATGAAATACACACCCAATGACCATAACGGGCATTGCGTATCGTCGTCTCCGTTATGTTATCCACACACTATCAATCATAATTGACGTTACGTATCGCTGTCCCCATTATGAAATATACACACCATGACCATAATGAGCGTTACGTATCGCTGTCCCCGTTATGTCATTCATGCCCGTTGATCATAACGGGCGTTACGTATCGCCGTCCCCATTATGACTAAGTCAAAAACCATTAAAATCCATAAACCTAATAACCACATCTCATATTAAAATCCAACACCAAATATCCACATGATCAAGCGTGTAATTACACAATGTAAACCACAACATACAAAATAACCAACAATTAATAAATTCCAATATCAACCAATAAATCCCAACGTCAAACAAATACAATATTTGTCGATGCAAAAATATATTTAAATCTTAAAGTTTATTTAGAAACTACTTACAGCGGGTAAAAACATGAATCCTTGAGCAAACGCCGATCCACACTGTTCACAGCGAGTCACTTTGTATGTTGGGCTAGAATACTTGGTTTGACACTAAAATTTAGGGAAATATTCAATGAAGGGTGGGGAATCTCATAAAGGTGGTTGTGTGGTGGTGCAACCACAGGAAGGTTGCGGATCGGGCTCAAAATGGGTGGAAACCTATTTTCGGGTTTGGGGTTGTACAGGGAAGATGGGGCCATGGATGGGAAAACTGAGTTAGGGGATGATCGGCTGAGTTGGGGGAATATTTTGGTGGTAGAGGTGATGCTGGAAGGTGGCGGACGGTGGCGGCACAAGGTGAAACCCGTGGGTTTCACGCTCATGTCGGTGGAAGGAAGAGAAGGAGACGAGGGCTCGCTGGCAGTGGGCTATGCTCGGTGGTGAAGGGGGAGGGTGCCACGAGGTTGCCGGAATCATGGGTGGTCGGAGGTGGTGGCAGCGTGGCCTGAAAATGCAAGAGACCCATTTCTGGCCTAGCTTGCACAGAGGAGATGGGGAAGGTTTGGGGAGCTGCCAACGGCAAGGTAAGGTCGTCAGAGGGAGGGGAGACTAATGGTGGAGGCGGTGACATCAATGGGTGACTCACGGCGAAGCTACAATGGTTGGAAGATTGGAAAACCCATTTTCAGGTTCTTACATGCCGGCGATAGGTGGGGCTGCCGTGATTGACATCACCGCATGGGTGAACTCATCGGAGCGAGGGGGTGCAGGTGGCATGGATGGTGAGGTCAGTGGCTGGCGATGGAGGTCTGGCGAAACTGAAGGCCAAACGAGCCAAAACAGGGGGAGTGGTCGTGCGGCTCTCAGGAAGAAAGCAGAGAAGAAAGGAAAATAAAAAGAAAGAAAAGAGAAAGAAAAAGAGAAAGAGAAATAAATAAAGGGAATAAGAAATAAAAACCTACTAGAAATAAAGTACAATAAATTAAATAAAAACCAACTGAAAATGCTACAATTCAATATCAATAAAATAAAATATTTAATACTCCACAATAAACTAATTTAATTTTAATAACAATTTAAATATAAAACACTAATTTATATAAAAAAGCACATCAAATAAACTTACATAATAAAATAAAGGAAATTAAATTTCAATCATTAAAATAATTACCTTCATTAAAATTAATAAGAAAAGTAACGTAACTCAATATTAACTAATTAATAGCTCAAACAATCACTAAACAAATAAAACACAACCAATAATATTATATGATAAATTAAAATAATCAATAATAAGAATAAAAACAATATATAAAAATACATGTAAATCTGGGATATCACATGTGGGTCTTTTGATATTTGTGGGGCTTGTGAAAATTCAAGCTAAGGTGGATATTTGTTGGAGATGTGACTTGAATTGAGTTCAATTAAGCATATCAGACAGTTCTCGCTCAACATCTCGCTTAAGCGAAACATCAGACAGAGATTTCGCTCGACCCTCGCTCGACATCCAGTTTGAACGAGATCACGGAAGATCCAGATAGAGACTTTGCTCGACTCTCGCTCGACATCTAGTTTGAACGAGATCACAGAAGATCCAGATAGAGACTTTGCTCGACCCTCGCTCGACGTCCTACTCGAGCGAGAGTCAATCCTAGGGTTGTATCGCTTCCAGTTACTAGGGTTAGTGCCGTCTGGAATAGTGTTTCGCTCGAGCGAGCTATTGCCTATAAAAGGATCGTGTCTATTTGATGCAGTAAGTTGTGAGGAGCTCAGAATTTTGCTTGAGCGAGAAGACGAACATAGCGAACGTAAAGTTCTATAAGTATGTTTTCTTGTTTGATTTTGTGAGTTGAGAGCTATTTATAAGGGTGTGAGTGTTGTGAGAGAGAGTTTTGTAATTTGTAAGTGAGATTGAGTGTTTCTAGTGTAAGAATCATATGATTCAATCTCTGTACTCCATCCCTGTTTTATAGTGGAATTCATTGATACCGACCTAAAAGTGGACATAGGCTTATGTTAAACCAAACCACTTCAAATCTTGATGTCCATCGCTATTCTGTGTGTCTTTGTTTCATTTATTTTGTTGCATCCGCTGCGACGCTTCATATTTGTTATTTGTCCAAAGGCCCGATTCCCAACATCCTGAGTGTTCACCCTCTTTGGCATGTAATTTCAATTGTCAGCCTGCCTGTATTTTTAAAATAATTATTTTGACAGTTCGCAAATGTGAAATGAATTTCAATCCAAAATAAAACGCTCTTGTTTCCTGAGTAAACAAATTGTAAATAAGGATATTGTGAAGATTTTTTATTTGTAAATAAATATATTTTAGTCAAGTTTATTGTAAAATAGGAATCTTTCAATCTTCCTTATGTTTGAAGTGTAAATGAATTCAATTTTATGAACTGTACTAGCGCTGCGTATAGTTTTACAAGTGTCAATTACTTTAGCAGGTGTTTATAACTTTATCGCATGAACATGTGCTTCAGGGGGTGGAAATGTATTTTTATTACAAATAATATGATAAGTTAAATAGATAAATTTTTATGTAAGATTTTTCATATATTTTTTTAGAAAAAAAAAAGAAAAAGAAAATAATATTGAATTTTAGGCGGATAATTACCTATCATATAATATATATTATATATATTCATAGATGTATGTATACTAGAGAGAGCAATATACAAATCACGTTTTCATAATTTAGTGAAATAGTTATAAATAATATATTAAAAATAAAAAAATAAATTTTAATCAATAATGTAATGCACAGAAGAAAAAAAATATAGGTTCTAACAAATACTTGACGGATAATAAAATGAAAATATCTTCATTCACTTTATAATATTAAACAATTTTCAAACAGAAATAATATTATAAAACTATATGCTAACAATATTTTAATTTTATAATATCTTTGAGCAATTTTTTCTCTCCCATTTTAACCCTAAAAAATAATACAGTTCCAGTAGCCATTAAAGTGACATACAGTAACAATTTAACACTTTTAAGGGTATATTTCAAAATATATGTATTTTTTATATACAACAAAGGAAACTACGTGCCTAAGGGACTTGAAAAGGAGGTGAACTAATCTTTCGAGATTTCTAAGATTATTTCCAAAGAAATGTTTGTTTAAGTTTTATGCAATGGCGAGAACTTGTTGGAGTACAAAAGAAGAGTTCCGGTCTCTTATGATCCAATAAGTGAGAAATTTAAACCCTATGCATCAGGCTTTACCTAAGTGGTTTCAAGCATTTATTCATATAGGAAGCCTTGACTGGATTTGATTGGTGCCAGAAGTGCCAAAATGGTTGAAGTGGGTGATGGTTTTTTCTCTCTCAGTTTGTTTTCTAACTGAAATCAAGCATTAGCTATCTTCTATATATTGACTCCCTCTTTTTTATCAGGTTTTGCATTTCGTATGTAACTGTGAACATATGAATGTGACATATGAAATCTGTAATTGTAAAATTGAAGTCATAAATGTGAAGTCATAGTGAAGATCCATCACATTACTTGCAATTTTTCGTGTACTTTTCTTTTTTTAAACATTGAATGTCAAATCGCCCTATCCAAAGCTAGTCCTTCCTAATCTACCCCTAACCTAAAGAAAAAGCTATAGACAAGAAGCATTACTCTCACAGAAACGCACATTTACAAACCAAATCACCACAAATGCTCAAACATTGAAACAAAGACTAAGAAATTCAATGACATCAACACACAACCAAGAAACTAAGAATGTGAGATGGTTATCGAGCATGGGGTTCGAGATTTAGGTAAACTGAAATTCCTCTTTCAGAAATTCATTACTGCAATTTAACTCAAGGGTATAGCATAACAATGTAAAAAATAACTTGAATAAAAGAAAATTAAAAAAATTATGAAGATATACACACAATTTCCCCAACATGAAACACCCTTATTTAAAACATATTTGGATAAGTAAATAATAATTATATAATATGAAACACACTTTTTTATATCACCCTTATTTAAAACATATTTAGAAAATCAGCAACTCAGGTTTTGTGTTCATACGGTCAGAGATGCTCGATAAAAGGCCTCAACGATTTCCTTTTCATTAGCAGAATTCGATGCACGACTAATGTGCCTCTTACAAACTTTTTAAAGCCATCAACACGTATGGAATATCTAATCTTAGAACGACCTGATATCCTGGTCCAAAATTAACTACTCCACACTCATTGATGCAAAATTTGGCACCAGGATGCACTAATTATTTGAGATATGCTGGTAGCCTCAATGTATGCCAGACTTTAGAATGAAGTGAATGAAAAAAATTGCACTTTTAGCAGTGGCTATAGAAATTATTAATCAAATTCCTGCACCTGTATAGGCTACTACAGTGCAAATAATATCACCATAAATGATAAACAGTAAGTGAATTAGTTTTATAGAATGTAGAGAATTTTTTTTGAAAATAGTGTGTATTGAAGTAATTCTCGTACGAAACTCATACGCATGATTTAGATCTAATCATGTTTAAGATTATGCCTCTCATGATGGAGAGCATGCCATAAAATATTAAGCCTCTATTAGTTTCATTAATTAATAATTACCTATAAAAAAACAATAATAATAATTACTTCATTTTTTTATGTGATTTAGGATCAATAAACAGATATAAATCACCCAAAACAAAACTAATGCTTGCAAGTTTCAGAATTTTAAATCGTAATAGAATTTAAAGTCTTATAGTTTGAGAATTTTAATTCAGTGGAGATAATTTCTCACCTATGTTCTGAAAATAAATAGATGTTCACAAACAAATTAGGTTCTTTCCTTTGAATACATCTAAGGAAATCATGGATTATCTCAATCTTATAGTTTCAGAATTTTACTAATTTTATTAATGCTATTTGAATAACGTTTTCCAATACTGTAGAACAACATTTTGTGATGTCCAATTAGGTGTAAAAGCACATCAGAGTTATGTGCATACTTGTCATCGCACGCTATATTATATATATATATATATACATATATATATATATATATGTTGCAGTACATGTACAGGTCAATATTTAATAATAGAGATGTCGTAAAGGTGTTTGGTTTTATGAGGGACTTAATACTGATATGTTGCTCTGTTCCATCCACTCGAGACTTCTCTCTCACTTCTATAAAATCTCCCCAAATATGTAAACTTCAAATATTTGAGTAACTTAAGCCCCTGGTGCTCTATGTGTGTATGCAGTGTCAGTAACAATCTCAAATTTACATTCACATGCATTGAGTGTAATGCAATAAATTGTATGTTGTCAATTTGGAAAAGTAAACATATAAACTGATATGGATGGCCTGTTCTGAGAAACATTTTGCATTCGTGGCATGCATATGTGTTAACCTTTACATCTATAAAGCGGATTATAGAAATAATTAATTACTGAAGGGAAATATAATATATGAAAAATGTGCCTCTACAATGCAATCTAGAGAGCTGGTCTTTTCCCCTTCCAAATTAAGATCAATGGCACATGTGTTTGTTGCCGAAATGCTTTGGGCAGGGAAGAATTTCTTTTGTCAATATGTTTATTCTTTGGGCAATAGCTATAGATTTTAATGGGCTTAAGTTTAATGATTTCCCAATATCTATTTTGTTTGTTCAACAAAAACTAACCCTATATTCTATTGTGCCTATTCAACAATGCATGTTTTGCAAAACAGATGGTTCATTAGTGAGTCTAACCTGAATACTTCTTCCTTAATGACATTCTGTTTAAAGAGACCAAAATCAATCTGTTGAGAAACTTTTTCATAACCAATCTTCCTAATGGATCTTGGCAACTAAGTGAAAATACCAATGACTTATGTTTCAGGCTAGTGAGACCTTATATCATATTTCAGGCCACATATTTCCAAATTTCACCATATTTTCTAACACTTTGTGTTATGTTCATATGTTGTTTTATATCAAATTATTTTTCAGTTCTCTATTGTTGTCAGAGATCTTATTTCTTTTCATTCCTTGTAAATCCTATAAATATGTAAATCCCATTTCTTTTCATTGCTTGTTTAAGCTTATTATCTTTAAACTAAATTTTATGCATTCTTGCTGGTATATTCATTTCTTTCAGGTTATTCATCTAAACTTTTGTTGAATTTTTATTCTCGAGGCTACAAAATTAACATGGGTCACCTTTAAATCCTAATAAATCATAGGTTATAGGGTAAAAAATGGGATCCTAACAACTGAGCCTAACATTGATTTTTGGATTAGCTAATCTCAATCTTATAGTTTCAGAGTTTTAAGTCAGGGAATTTGTTGCTTCTAATTCTCACACATACCAAAGTGCTTCAAGACTCTTTGTGACTGCTCGGGAACTATATGTGCAGGTGTTGAGTATATATATAGTACTAACTTCATATACATAGATAGAAGTGCTAACTTTGAAAGAAAAGTATTCCTATTTCTATAATTGAATAACAAACCCCAGAAACACATCCATCAATACTGAGCCATTTAAATCCTAATAAATCATGGGTTATAGTGTAAAAATGGGATCCTAACAACAGAGCCTAACATCGATTTTTGGATTAGCTAATCTCAATCTCATAGTTTCAGAGTTTTAAGTCAGGAAATTTGTTGCTTCTAATTCCTCACACATACCAATGTGCTACCAAACTGAAAATAAAATATGCTCACATAAGATATTTGGATCCCATTTTTTTTCACACATACCAAACTGCTACCAAACAAAAAAGACCAATTTTACTATAAACCACTATCACGTGCAATACCATACCACCCAACAGCCAAAACTCAAATATATATATATATATATATGTATATGTATAAAGTTCAAAACTAATAAAGAAGGTTTAACCTTTTTACTTAATACCAAAACTCACCCAATAGCCATAGCATTCAACAAAAAATATAAACAAATGCATAATTAATAAAAAATTTATTTCATTGATTCATTAAAAATTCAAAGTTATGTAAATACACCCAACAACCATACCATTTATCAAAAAATATAAACAAATGCATGAGTAAAAAACGAAATGAGAAAGAAGACCACAAAAATATATCAACGAATAACCCTCAATACACTCAACAGTCATACTATTATATTTGCATGCCCATTCTTCTAGATATTGGTTTCAACCTGATCCTATGAAATTATGCTTAATTAAAGAATATATATATAATACTAAATAATTAATGAAGCACCAAGCTGCCCTTTTTCATTAAAAATGTATACACACAATGCTGCTCGTTATTCTTAATTTTTTAACCTTTTTAGAAACATTGTTAGCAGAACATTATTAATATTTAGCTTCATTATATAGCAGAATAACAAATAAGAGGCTGAACCCAAACAAGTTGAATATCAGAACAAAGAAATTATTAAAAAAATTTAGTATATGTGCAGAATGTTGAACTATAAGTTGAATAAAATATTCAGTTTTGGAATTTGATATTCAACTTGTAATTCAATATCACTAAGACCAAAACTTGTAATTCAGTTAATTATTTGATTTTCAGTTTTGGAATTTGCAAATTTCTGTTTTTAGAATAATCAAGAAAACTTGTGCAGAGTTCTGTTATGTAATATTTGATTGCTTCTATCATTATTTTGATCTGTTTTGGAATTTGTGCATTTCTATTCTTAGAATAACAAAGAAAACCTGTGTAGAGTTTTGTTCTTTTTTTAATGTTTCTGCTTTATATCTTGTGATTATGAAAATATTTCTTTTACTTTTTGCACTTTTCATTTGTTTTTGAAACTCGTGGATTTCAGCATAATTGGTATGGTAGGATATTTTGAATGGAATTATATTTGGAGAGTGGATTAGTTTTAGTGACTGTTTGGTAATGTTAGCATTTGCTGGACAAGGGTTTCAATTCAAGTTTCTATGAAGCAACCATATGGGAAAATATCAGAAATTTTGAAATAAATAAACCCTCGTGAAGCACTCACATAACTGAAGTTTGAACAGCTAAGCATGCCAAACAAAAATCAGGAGGTTGCATATTATAGATGAGTAATATGACGGAAGAAGTAAGGAAAGCAAGTGGCAAGAAAATTAGAATCACAAACCAAAATAATGAAGGAACATTGTCCAACTAAATTGCTAAAAATATCAAGTAACATAACCCAGAATCCATTGGCTATTGACAGAAGAGCTGACCCAATATGAGATCTTCTGGAGGACCAACCAATCCATTTGAAGTATTAATTGATCACAAAAGAACAACTTATAGTAATTTATGCAATCAAATAAAGCCCCACCAAATTGTTCATAGTCAGAAGCAAGCAAACAAAAAAAAAATACCAAACAAACTCAGAACTACCTTAACAAAGCATTTTCTAATCTTCAATATTTCATAAGCAATCAAAGATTTTATTAAATCACTTCTCTAACCTTAACAGAGAAATTTGCCTTTCTCTCTTCCAGCCCTATCTCAAATCACTTCTTAAACCACTACAACAGACCAAAAAAAAAATTCTTTCATTAATAAAATAACCAAATGCATTAATAAACAAATGTAAAAAAGTCCCAGAACACAAAAATACAAATAAAAAATATACAAATGTGAAAGCACAAGAATATAAATAAGAAATAAAAAAATGCATAAAGAGAATATTTGTTTGATTTAGCTGTCAACGTTGAAGAAGACTCAAAGCATAAAAACACAAACGAAAAATAAACAAATGCATAGATAAATATTTATCACCAAAAAACATATTAGCAAGAAATTTGCCTTTCTCGCTTCCAGCCTTGTCTTTGACAACTCAAAGAAGTCTTAAAGCACAAAAACATAAATGAAAAATAAACAAATACATAAATGAATATTTATCACCAAAAAATAAACAAATGCACAAATAAAAAGAATGAGAATAAGCTGAAAAAAATGAGTATGGAGACCACAAAAACATACATGCGAAGCACCTTTAAACACAGCAATACATTTGCCTTTCTCTCTTCCAGCCCTGTCTCAAACCATTGCAACAGATGGGGAAATATTTTTTGCTAAGTCAAGAGATGTTCTTTTATGCTTGAATAATGGCAAGCGAAACAAATGTCAGACTTCAAAGTAGAAGAGTGGTATCAACATGAGTAGAGTTTTTTTACCTATAAAAAAAATACATGTAGAGAAAGGATATGAAGCTCAAAAATGCTACAAAACATGTAGAGAAAAGGGATGTCGTTGTGATTTCAATTATAAGAATATGAAGATCTCACAAACATTTGACCCATATTATTTATAAATAACAAACATTTTACCCATACTATTTATCTCACAAATTTCCAGCTATTTTGATGAATTCACAATTTCACTTTTTTTTCTTATTCCTCTAGAAACTTCATAAATCAACAATAGCCAACGTCAAACTCCAATAATCAATATATCAACCCTACTATAGCAGCCCATAATTCAAAGCAACCATTTATAGCTCATTAAAACGAAAAGGAAAACAGAGATAAAAGATCAAAAAATAAGAAAAGAAAAGAATCACAAAAAGCAAAAACCAACAATGGGAAAAAAGAAAAAAAGGAGCAAAAAACATTAATTGCACTAACAAATAATGGTCCTTCAAAGCAGATTTATTCATTGTTGGTCTTTCATTTATTTTATATTAATCTTTTAAGTTATTAACTAAGGGCATCCTAAGTTTAGGTTGATTTGGAAGGAAGAATTCCCATTTTATTTGCTTCTTTGTTTGCCTTTTGAACCAAAATAAATTTTTTTGAAAGATCTGAGAGTACCCTCTTGCATATAAACATCATGATGGCACCTACTATAGAAAAAAGAAAAAAAACTTTTCTTCATTGTGAGGTTAGGGTAGTTTGTGCCTCTATTTTTGTTTTTGTTTTTGCTTTTTTTTTTTTGTGAAATAATAAAAGTTGGAGCAATTTTTTGGCATGAATCAGTGCTTGTGCATTTTCTGTCTATATAAGCATTTGTATAGATTTGTTTTCTTCAAATATCTACTTTGTTATAATCTTCTGATAAATCTTTCTTTTTTTATAGGTAAATCTTCTGATAAATCTCATGCAGCTAACCAATATTCAATGCAAAAGGAGGATTGGTATTAGACCAAAATGTTTAATCTGGGATAAATAATATTTCCAACTTATTTAAATTAGAGGAAAATAAAGTAGAGAATGATGCAGAACTTTATTTATGTACAATATGGTTATATACAGATAACATTGAGTCCATATTCTTGTGAATCTAAAATAAACCAGGCGAGGGCAACCATTTGAGCCTCACAAGCAGCACATATGGATATGGAATATTACCTCCTTATATTGGCTTTAACAAACAACAGAGCTTACATAACAAATATATTGAGGTACACAATACAATTTCTATAATACAAATGCCTTACCAATCATTCGCCTTAAGTATCAGAGTACAAAGTTACTAATACAGGGGTAAATTAACAAAATGCATTCTTGAATGCTGGAAACATTATATTGTACGACATCTCCCAAGAGACATGTTTCTCATTGAAGAGCTATTTACATTTGTGTTGTTGCTAATATAGTTGTTATGTAACTTCAACAAAAATAGACTCCAATCAGAACCAAAAGATGGTAAAATGTAAAAAATGACTAGCTAAAAAAAAAAAAAAGTGTGTTTTTGATAGTTAAATTTGAAGAAAATTTACCTAAGCCATTGGGAGTGCTCTTAGCTGTTTACGTTAAAGAAGTCTCAAAATACAAAAACACAAATAAAAAATAGACAAATGCATAGATAAATTTTTATCATCAAAAAAATAAACAAATACAAAAATAAAATAAAAAATAAGAATGAAGAACAAATGCATAGATAAATATTTATCACCAAAAAATAAACAAATACACAAATAAAAGTATAGGAATGAGCTGAGAAATAAAAGAGAAAGAAAACAACAAAAGCAAACCAACGAAGCACCCTCAACTACCGTGAGAAATTTACCTTTCTCTCTTCCAACCTTTCTCAAACCACTACAACACATGGGAAATTTTTTATACTTTCTCTCTTGCACTGCAAATGATAATAAAAACTAGAAGATAATAGTCTGCCGTCCATCGCTCCCATCAACAGGCCAAAATATCATTTCGTCTCACAATGTTACACCACAAAACAGTAAATACAACTGGTTGAACGAGACTGAACTAAGAATAATCAAAATGATTACAACGAAGTGAATTACAAGAATGCACTAAAGAAACCGAAAAAATAGACCGAAATGAATTACGAGAATGAACAGTCTGCCGTGCGAACTCAAACACAAATCAGATAGGTGAGATATGTGACAAGGGATAAATGAAACAGTGTGTAGAAGCAATCAGAGAAATATTAAAACGCACCGTATCTACCAGACTTACCTAAAACGGTGCGTTTTGCTCTCGATCACGCATCTTCTCATCCACGATTCTCCTTTTTCTCCTCCCTTGATCACGCATTAGGTTGATGTCTGTCTGATTTCACTCCATTTCGTGGGTCTTGTTGATTTCGTGGGGCTCTCTCGCACTCCATTTCAATGTTGAAGGACTCCATTTCGTGAAGAGAAGACAAGAGGACACGATTGCTTGCTATGATTGCCTTCTGCGATTCACGATGAGGTTGCTGTGAGGTTGAACAGAGGGGCAAAAGTAGGGGTGGAAATGGTCCAGTCCGGTCCGGGAAATTTGTGGACCGATTCTATTCGGTCCAAGAATTTTCTCACCCTGGACCAGACCGAATAGGAGTTCGGTCCATACCGGTCCAGTCTAATTCGGTCTAGAGGCGGTCCGGTCCGGTCCGGTCCTGGGGTGCCTCATATGATTTAACGGGCTAAATTTAATCTAAAATTTTACAATGATCAAATATTTTTTTAGCCCAAATTTAATTATTATAAATTATAATATGTTAATATTATAAGAGTATATATTATATATTAATATGTTAGTATATATTATATATTAAGTATGTTAGTAAATTATAACTAATAACACTATTACATTAGTATATTATATATTTATATGTTAGTAAATAGTAATAAATTAATAATAATATATTAAATAATAACAATACACTTATTACTTATAAGTTATTACTAATATTCTATATAGATATATTATAATTTATATTTTTATACTACAACTAGTCAACCAATAAATAATAATATGTTAATATTATAAGATAATATATTATATATTAATATGTTAATATATATTATATATTAATATATTAATTTTTATTAATATTAATATTATAATTTATATACTATTTTTATATATACATATACAAATATATATATATAAATGTATATATGTGGGGTTCAGTCTGATCTAGGGGGAGAAATCCTTTGGACTGGGACTGGACTGGAATTAATCGGTCCATGTAAAATTTGGACCAGATCGGACCGAATTTCAATCCGGTCTCGGTCCGGGACAACCGGTCCTGTCCGATCCACCGATCCGATCCAGTCTTTTTACAGTCCTAGGCAAAAGAAAGGAATTTCTGGCTTTGGTGCCGTTGATTTTGTGATTGCCTAATGCGATTGCCTTCTGCGATTCATGATGAGGTTGCTGTGAGAGAGGGGCTTGGGTGATTGAGAATGAGAATAGGAGCTCGGAGAGAGGAGGTTTGAGTTGAGAAGAGGGAGCCCGGGACAAAGGAATCGAGAAGGATGAGAAGGGGACTACGTGATGGGGATTTGAAGGAGAAGGAGAGGAAGAGAAGAGAAGTTAGGGTTTGTGGATTGAGATTTTAGAGGGAATTTGGGAGTAGTGAGGCCTAGCCGTGTGCGTAGGTAGGGCTGTAAACGAGCCGAGTTTGAGCGAGTTGGAGTTATGCGAACTCGGCCCTTTTACTACTCGAGTTGAGTTCGAGCTCGAATCGTTTAATTAATGGGCCCATAATAGTGTCTGAGCTCGGCTCATTTAGGCATACAGGGAGCTCGAGCTCGACCTCGACCTATTAGCGAGTCGAGCTTGGGCTCAACTCGAGCTCGAGCTCGAACTCGGGACAATGGAGATTGAGCTCGGATAAAAAAATTCAAGATCAATTCAAGGGTGTTAAGATCCCACTTGTATATTTATCACTAAAATGGATGCAATCATACAAATAAGCCATCCCCAAAGCCCCCATTGCAAGTGGTCAATAGAAATGCAGAGAAATTTTCAGGGCTCCAAACAAAGCAAAAAAAATATATACTTAAAAAAAGAAGCAGGGTAGGATTTTACCCACTGCATTGTGCAAAAAGGTTAGGTCGACTAGATTGGCGACGATGGCGTGATTGTGATTGATAGGTTGGTCGATCATAGAGTTAGAGATGAGGGTGCAGAGAAAGACGAGGATGGTGAATCCGACGACCGCGATGGCCCAGTCCCTCCTGGACCACTTCCTCTACCAAGTGATAGAGCGGAGCCTAGGGTTTGCCATGGCCCATTGGTTAAGGGAGGCAAGGTACTCACTCCACTAGCAGATTGGAGTCAACTACATCACCAGCCCTAGGGAAGATGGAGCTCAACGAGGAAGCATGTCGGCGTGAAGGAAGTGGAAGAAGAGACAGCCTCAGCGTGACCGCATGAAGAAAGTGGAAGAAGAAGCATGTCGGCGTGAAGGAAGTGGAAGAGGAAATTAGGTTTAGCACAGGCTAAAGCAGCTTATATAGGATTTGAGTAAACGGCCTAGATTAATTATCTATGAATCCAACAGCTGTAAAATGAAGTATGCGGTATGGATTATAAATGGCCACGATTAATCTGGAAATTATCCAATGACTACAAGTTGAAGATGCTACTTTATAAATAAATGAATGAGATTAATTTGATGAGGATCCAATGACTACAAATTAATATATTACACTTAATTTATACTATGTTACTATATATATTATATACTATGTTACTATTTATATTATCTACTAATACTATTAATATTATATATTTAGAAATTTAGAAATTTATAATACTATATATATTTAAATTATGTATATTTCCAATGCTATTAAATTATATATATAGTATACTAATAAGTTAAGAGTCTTAAGACTATAGTCTATACTACTTAATGCTTAATAAGTTAGTACTAATAAACGATTAATTTATAATACTGTATTATTCTATAATATTTTGAATACACCAACATATGTAATAAAGATTACCTTATTAATAGTCTAATAATTATAAGTTATACCTATATGGTATGTTTTCGAGATTTTTAATATAAGTTAAGCATATTAAGAATGGTGCTTTTACTAATAGTAATATTTATACTAATAATTTATAAACTTATAACTATAACTATAACTTATTATACTAATACATACTAAGTCCTATTTTTTTTTTAATGCTAATGTACCACTAAGTTTATTGTTGTAGTAGTATACTAATATATATGAGCTTATTTATTAATAATAGTAGATATAAACACTAAACATGTATAATGTATATTACTAATTTACTATAATTTATATAATCTCACAAATAAAATAATACTAGAGTTTAGTTATTATTAATTAACTATATATAAAGTAGTAAGATTAATAACTACTGATAAATTATAGCAATTAATACTTTATAGTATGATAAATTAATATAGTGGTGGTAAATAGTATATTAACTTTTAAATAGTACCAAGCTATATTAGTCTATTATTTATTAATACACCAACATATGTTAATTGTTATATGTATATAATATAGATTATAATTTATAATTCTAATACTTAAAAGTTATATGATACGTTTTTGAGATTTTTAATATAATTTATTATACTAATAAGTAAAACTAATACTAATACTTTTACTAATATTAATATGTATACTAATAAGTTATAAACTTATTACTTATAATATTAATGCATAAAATATATTTTAAATATATATATTTTAAATTTTAATACTAATATACTACTGAGTTTAATATTATATTAGTATACAATATAGTGATATACTTAGTTAGTTAGTATACATATTAAGTCCCTTTTTTTTTTGTAATACTAATGTACTACTAAGTTTAGTATTGTAGTAGTATACTAGTATGAACTTATTTATTAATAATAAAGATACTGACACTAAACATGTATGATATATATTACTAATTTAAGAATTTATTATAGTTGATATAATCTTATGAGTAAAATAATGCTAGACTTTAGTTATAATTGATTAATTATATATAAAGTAATGAGATTAATAATTAGTGATAAATTATGAATAGTCTATGGTATTATAAATTTTAATTATAATATTATAATTATATTATACATTTATATTTTATAGTTTATAATATTAGTATATGACTCTTTAAATTATAATACTATTAGTAGATCCCCATTTCTTTTTCATATATTAGTATATTAATATATGTTAATATTATGCTAATAAAGTACAGGCCTATGGTATACACCACCATATATTAGTAACTAATAATAGGCTAATAGTATTAGACTATTAATGTTACATTGTTATATAGTGCAATTTATAAATATATATTATTATATATTTATTAAAATTTGTTTCTATGTATTCATCAATCATCACAAAGCATAGAACTTCTATACTTCTATTACACTAGAAGAATAAGATAATATTATAATTTATTAATTTATATATACTATGTTATAAATTATGTCTATTTAAATAATTATGACTATATATTTACTTGTAAATTTGGATTATATATTATATTATATGTGTAAAAATATATACGAGTCGAGTTCAATCGTTTATACGAGTCGATCGAGCTTTAAACGAGTTTGTTCACGAACATTAATCGAGTCGAGTCGAACGAGCTATATACGGGTTTGTTCGCAAACATTAAACGAGTCAGTCGAGTTTTATGTGAATTGTATTGTTTAATTATCGACCCTAATTTTATGTTCACGATCAACGCATTTAATATACGATTCAAGTCGATCTTGAGTTTTATCAAGTCGAATTCGAATTGCCTATCAAGTAGAATGTTTATTTTACAGCCCTATGCGTAGGTAGTTCAAAGGGCATTCAAGGGATAAATGTTGGGCTGTAGTGTATAAACTAAGGGTAATTTTGAAATTATGAATATTAAACAATTGACATTGTTCATTTATGTTCAATTTAAGATAGGCTGTTTTTAAGTATAATATATATATATATATATATATATATTATATTTGACTTTTATAGTTTGACAGGCTGACAGCCATGTTGATCGACTTTTTCTTCGACCTTATTTATCACACCTTTAACAATTCTTTTGAATGGCACAACAATGTTATGGTTGCACTCTTTTTTTTTAAGAAAGGATATGGTTGCATTTGATTGCAGAGAAATAATTTTTACAAGTTCTTAAAAAGCAAATCTAATATAAACTTTTATAAATAAAAATAGATCTCACCTTAAAAAGGTATAAAAAAATATTTTTATTGGTATAATTTACTTTTTTTACAAAAAAAATTGTATAAAATTATACCTACCATTACTCTTCAATAAAATTCATATGAAGTTGAGCAGCTTCGCTTCTTGCTGAATTGATAGGCTGAATTTTTCGCACAATGACATGAAAAAGTACGACTCTTGGCCATCCATTTAGGGGTTTGAAAAATAGAATTAATCTAATCTAAACTAATCTCATTTTAAATTTTTAATAATATTTTTAATAATATATTAATTTTATAAGATATTTTTTTCAACCTTTTCTCTCTTATTTCGTTTAACAATTATAATTCAAGCACGCTTCAAAATGTATCAATGGTTTATAGTTGCTTCTTTATCCAACAATATTCTTACTAGAGACTGGACTTCAAAAAAGCTTAAAGTTGACAACCATCTATCTCCGTTACAAAATACGAGCTTTTCATTTCTGGAACTTAACTTCACAATGAAAGAATTGACAAATAAATAGATACATTGGACTAAACTTTATATGGTAATTGATATATCTATGGAAAGAATTTGCATTTACAAATCAATTGCTAATTTCTAAAGTCATGGTGTTGCTAACTTTGTGATGATCCTTGTTCATTTTGTGCTAAGTGTGAGGATCTTGTCAATACTCTTTTTCAAGGTAGACATTACGGACCTCTCCTCAAGTTGGCTCATGGAAGTCCGTAATGCCCAACTTGCGTGAAAAAAAAAGAGTTTCCGTCCTAATGCTTTGATAAAGATATTGGTAACTTACTCATAGGAGGAGGTATGTACGGCTATAAAAGGTCTAGCTGGATCTTATCAAGAATAATGTGAAAACCAATCTCAATATGTTTGGTGCACTCACAAAACACAGGATTGTGAATGATGTAAATGGAAGATTGATTGTCACAATACAAGTTGATAGGTTCGGAATGAGAAACACTAAGATGAGTGAGGAGCTAGTTCAACTAGGTGAGTTCATAAGTGGTGATGACTATGGCATGATATTTAGCTTCAGCAGGAGAACGTGCTACTGTCGTTTGTCTTTTTGTACACCATGAAATAGGACTTGTGTCTATCTGAATGAAGTATCATGTAGTGGAGCGACAAGTAATGGGAAAGCTGGCCCAATCCGAATCAGTTTAGGTAGTGACATGTAAACTGTTGGAGAAGGAAAAAAAAGATGTCTTACCCTAGATTGCCCTTGAGGTAATGAAGAACATTAGTGGCAGCTTACACATGAGGAACACGAGGAGTATGCATGGACTGACTAAACATGTCACAACAAATACAATATCAAGACTTGTGACAGTCAGATAGATGAGAAGTACAACAAGCTATCAATAGGCACAAGGATCGGGAATAAGAGTATCATCGTGATTGTTGAGCTTCAAGTTTTGTTACATGGAAAAATGGGCGATGGGGCTGCCAATCACTTCTATTTCTAAAATCATGGTGTTGCTAATTTTGTGATGATTGTTTCTGATTTTGTGCTAAGTGTGAGGATCCTGTCAATACTATTCTCATTCTATTCTCCCACTTTCCATCTCTTTCCCACGTCATCATTACATTGTTTGTCTACCTATTTTATGACTTTATCACATCAACTTGAAGGGGGTTGAAATGTATTTATTTTGGTAATGATATAATAAGTTAAATAGAAGGATTTTTACAAGAGATTTCTCATATATTTTTTATAAAAGAAAAAGAGAAAGGGATAATATATATATATATATATATATCTCTCTCTATATATATATTATAAAGTTGTTGACAGAGATGTTGCTTGACTTCTTCTTCATCCTTCTTTATACCTTTGAATGGTTATTTCTCTATCTCATTTCATCACTGCTGCTAATAAGGCAAATACCAGAAAATGATTTAATTTCCATTCTTAATAGGCATAATTAATGTCATGTTTCGTACGTTTTTAGGTTAAGTTCTAGCAATTTGAATCTTTTGAATTTGGACTTGCAGACACGATTAAGACATGGGGAATTGAAGCTTTGGTGAGGTCGGGGAGTCTCCGATGCCCAAATTAGTATATTGTTTTGAATGTTTGTAAATTAAGTGATGGCTTCTTTATACCTAGATATTGCTATTTATACTAGGTTCAAGGAGGAACAGATCGTGTTTGTCCTTGTGGGGTCCATGTATTTTCAACTGTTCACTTAGTCAGGATCCTTTAATGCAACATGGTCTGTGTGATGACATAATTATTGCAGTGGATTGTTTGGGAAGAGGTGCCATTAATGCGACGTGCCTTCTTTACTTTATCCTATAGGCGTTCTTGGTAATCTGTTAATATTCTCATATCAGAAGATTAAGGGCTCTCCTTACTTTACGTCTGCCAAGTATAACAAGTCCTAATGAGTCTTGAGAATCTCACGGCCCACTAGCCTTTCGTGGATGCTTTGCGGGCCTTTGGGGAGAGAGGAAAATTTTCGTACAATTATTCCGCTAATTTTTATCGAATCATTTTGATTGGAATTCTTTCCATTGTCCTCCATTTGTCGTTTCTTCTTTATTGAGGTTGCCAATCCTTCTCTCGAGATGGGAGGTCGCGAGTCCCCTCAACTTCCACATGTTGTGTCTTCGACCTTTAGTCATACTCGGGTGGTTCTCAAGAGTTCCTCACGTCCTTCTATGTCTGTTTGGTCATCCGATTCCACACGCATTTTCAGGGAACATGAAGGCTTTAAACTACAAGTCTATGCTAGCTTTTTGTGGCGGTTGATGGTGACTTCTGGTGATCTGAAATCATTGAAAGAGGCTTACATGATCCCTTGGGTTGTGGAGCTCGAGGTGCCTCCCCTACCGACGGTGCAATAGATTTGGAGGGTTTGCTTTCAAGGTGATGGTGTGCCCTGTCATTTTCTCTAGCAGCCTTAGACTGCCTTTTTGCCGCTCAGTACATTAGGTATTGGATCATCTTCAACTGGCACCTGCCCAACTCCACGCAAACGTGTAGAGGATTCTTTTGTTGTGTTGCTTCATCTGGCGTCAAACATTGGAGGACGTAGAGGCCAATTTTCTTAACCTCGCGGCATGCGAGTTCCTCCTCACTCACAATCTCCTGAGGCAGGGTGGCAACTGTAGTATAACTGAGTAAAGGGTGGAGTCGTCTTTTCTTCTTTTTGTTGAACAAAGGATGAGAGTTTCACATTAGCCAGGTTGTCTATCGTGCCTTCCCCGTTCACGCCATATGGGGGGTTGTGGGCAAAGATAGGAGCCTTCACCTTACTCCAACCACTGATGGGGCACTTAGGATTGAAATGATTCGTGCTTGGGCGAGACCCATCTGGATGACATCTTTTCGGAGACTCTGTTGGGTGAAGACAACCTTCGTCGATACTAGGTGAAGACAACACCTCCCAGGTGTCCTTTCGTGGAGCTGCTCAGTATTCAGTCAGAGCCAATGCCACCGAACAAAGTAATGTTGACTGCGTCCCTTCCTCGCATTGTGCCTCTATAACAAGTTTGTCTCAATATTTCGAATGCCTATCTCGTGTAGTCTACCTCTGGGATTCATTCGGAGGCTAGTCCTGCAACCATGCCAAGCATGCAGGGGTCGTGTGCCTTTTGATCAAGCATGTAGTGGTACCTCACGAACGAGCACTACAAGGAAAGTGTCCTATTGCGGTGCTTTTTGAACTGTCACAATAGAAACTGATGCCAATTGGCTGCAATAATGGCGCTTTCATTATCGTCGTAGCGTGCTAGCGCGAAGCGCATCCTCCAGCGCTTACGCTTAGTGTAATGAATCTACTATGGCTCTAGCAAGTGTTATTACGGCGATTTCTGCGCCGTTAAAATTTGATGTGTGTAGCTGCAGTTTTTTTCTTCGCTAATGAACCTACTAAGACTTTTTTCTCCCTCACCCCCATCTCCCTTGCGCAGAATGGGTTGCTACGCGCATCGTGAGAAATCCTCACTGGCCTATTCTGACTAATTTTCCATCCTCCCAAACAGATTACAATGATTTTCTCATTGGGTTGCACAAAGATATTGCTAGTAATTTTATCATAACGGTGTTACCCCAAAAGTTTTGTCTATTTCGTACTCAAGGACCTTCTCTCTCGCGGGCTCCTTCCGTGGTAATGTGAATTAATTTTTCATGATTTTTGTTAGGATTAAGTGGATTGTTTTGGGACTTTATTCCTATTCTCTTAATCAAAATAAATTCGTTCACATCTGTCAGATTAATGTGGACTTCCAATAAATAATTTACACATCCAAAGATAACATTGACAATGAAGGCAGAGAATGATTGGCTAACCTGCCCCAATCTTCACCGTTAATCCTGAAAAGCAAATCGTGAATTGCAAGTCCACAGGTAAATGCCGTATGTATATTCTTCGTGTTTTGTTGAATTGGTGAATAACATATTGGTTGCTCGTGTGATAAAATTGGTACCTCCAGATTGCTTTTATTGGGTGTTTAAGATGTTTTCATTTCTTACAAGGCTATAACAGTTGCTTTTGATACCCCTATCAGTAATATGTGTGAGGCAAATCTGTTTTGTTTTAAGGAGATCTTGTTGTAGCTCTATTGCTCTGCTTTCAATTTAAAATGATTGCGTGCTTGACCGCAAAAAGTCCATAAAGTGATCTAATATTAATTTCAATTCAAAATTGACTGATTAGTTGTAATGTAGGTTCCCCTTTACCGTCAATCATCATGAGGCTTTATGCATAATTTTGAATAGAGATATGCTTTGTAAAATCTGAAGAGACTGTGCTCCTGCCTGGTGTTTGTTGTAAGGAGGCAATGAGCAACATTCTACTAGTTGCTTGATTATGGGGAATTGATGCTTTTGATAATTCTCCATGTAGAGATGTTGGCACGGTGTATACTAATATGCTATTTCTATTGTGTACAACGAAAAGCCCTCATATAACAACTTTTTGTATTAATAACTTGTTTTGTATAGCAGTTTAAAGAACGCACATAGTACCGTTGAGATAAACTGAATCAATTATGTTTAAAAAGCTGGTGCCTTGAATAATATAATTTACCCAGAAATGTACAATCTCTTGAGTAGAATCTTGATTTTCTACTAATCAGCCCTATTTCGATAATTTACAAACTATACTCATACTTTTTCCTCATGCCCACCATTAGTCATCATTATATATATTGGCTTAAATTGTGCTGGTTTTGACAGAAGTATCCATTAGTGGCATTTGTATTCTGGTCTAGGCAAATATGTTTATACTTAACTTTTTTAATGATTTCTACGTCTAGTAAGATACTTCTGTTTGCAATTTTCAACCACAAACAGTTCCATTGTATTATTTTCTAAGTTTATATGGTATTATATATTGTATTATTGCAGGTTATGATTATGGAGTTAGGAGTTTTTCTTTTAAATGCGAGGAAGGTATCCATATATGTGGATCTTGTCTCTGTTGTAATCTGCACGTGAATTGCATTGTCCAGAGTTGAAGCATATGAAGTGTTGAAGCCTATTGCTGGACATGGTATGAAAATGACCAAATCTTGGAAAGTAAGTTTTTTATTGTTAATTAAATGTCGCTATGGAAGTTAAAGTCGTCATTGGTTTTTTCTTGGGATTTTTTTTCATCATTGTTTTAGCAGTTATTTAGTTGGGTACCACTTACATTGGATAATGGGCTATGGCTATTGGATAATTTGATGTAATTATCAAATGAGTCTTGATGTAACAACCTGGTGAAGGAAGTGATCTATATCTATACACAAACTGATATTAACACATAATTTTGGAGTTATCATCTTCCTGAATCCCTTGAGCTCAAATTCACAAAGATAAGCACTTTACTTTGTCACTTAAATTTTTTAGATACTCTTGGTATTGCTTATTTTTACCTCCTAATAGACTAATGTATAACAGATTTAGCTCGAAACTTCAGCTAATGGAGGACATTCAGAATTATTAAAACATTAGTGAATACCATAATTGAAAATGTATAATCCTTTTTAGAAACTTAATAACTTTGAGTTGAGTAAAGAATCTTTACTTATCTGTTGTTAATATGGAATATTCACTGGGGCCCTTTCAATTCCATTACATTTAAATTACACGTGCCCACAAATTCTTTATTCTAATAAATTATTGGTTACTTTGAGAAAAACATATTTGCTGTGTCATGTTTAGGGCTTTAAAAACAGAGTTTTTCCCCTGCACAATAGGCACATGTTCTCTTGGGTATGTGAGTGGTATTAAAAAATATTTGGAGGAAATTTGTATGCATTAAATTTAATGTTAGTGTAACTGGCCAATTTAAAGTCTTTCTACTATGTTGAAGAACTTGTGAAATGGCAACCACTGGACAGCTTATTGTCCTGTCTTATAGCAGAATTACAACAACTGTTTTGTCAATGCTTGAAACCCGACTAATTGCTAAATTATTCCAGTCTTTAAGTACAATAGTCTTTCCAGTTTTTTCATTTGTATTTTTTTTTTTACAGTTTTTGGTATTGTACAAGTTTATATGATAAGTATCTGAACAGGTACCCATGAACGAACCCTTAAACCATCACTACTGAGCAACCATTCCTCTCTTTGACTGGCATTATTTAACGTAATAAGCCAAACTCCTCTGGAAAGGAGGTACTAATTCCATGCCTGCCTATTGCAACTTTGGTGTGTTGATTTTAACATTATATATATAGCTACTTCATTTTAATTTAATCCCTTCAACTCGCTTAGCCTTACATGCGATTCTAGGGTGTAGATTTCCTAAATATAGAGTGTAGAATTAAGAATAAAAACTTAAGAACTTTGAAATGGATAAACAAATAATTACTTGAGAGTTGGACATATGGAATTTCACATGCACCCTTTCAAATCAATTATGTTAAAATTACACATGCATACAAAATTGGATTAATCGTAAAAGTGCTTGTTAATTTGTTTTCTATATTATTTCTTTGTATTTACAAGTTTATATGATAAATTTTTGGGTTAATGCCATCAACGAACCCTTGAACTAGGACAATGTAGGTTCCATTTCTCTCTTGCATGCATACCTTACCTAATTATACTAATCTTGTGGGTTAGAGGTAATGGCTGACTAGTTAACTATTGCAAAATACCTAGATTGGTTTTGGGCCAACCACATGCAACACATGTATATGTGCCCACGCCAAGGTAGTAGTTGCATTTATCAAAGGACATCTTTTGCTTGCAGTTGTAGGTATGACATAACTGCACATATTAATTGGATTGTTTTTGGCCTGGGAATGATAGAATCAAGCTCTAATGAGCATGATGCAAAAATATGTGTACCAGTTTTAATATCAATACGTGTAGATGGCTACTACTATTCTCTGTATTACTCCTACTTCTTAATACAATAAATCATGCCCATTTCATAAGATGTGATTTTGTTCTGTGATTGATTTATAATTGCATTATAATTGGAAAGGGCCTTAATGTGTTCATTTTTGTGAAGGTAGACAATACACACATTTTTCACTGAATTTGGTTATTCTGTTTGTATGCATGTGCACCTATGGGACTAAAGAGCAATGAGGGGCAACAATGTATCAGGTGAAAATTCATATAGCAAGTTAACCCACCTTGCTGTTTGTGCTTAAACATTGATGTTTGAAATTTAATATATTTGCGTAGAGCTGAAGTTAGTTAACACAAATGTTTTAAAACCTTATAACATGAATGATATAGCAGCCACTGAAGAGATACTCTCTATCATTACTCCACAATCATAATGTTTCTTATTTGTTGTAAATGAGGCCAATCTTCTATAAGTCACTGCACATTTGCTGAAGTTATTTACCATCCACATAGTTACATATTACTTACTAAACTTACATATTAAAACTGTTTGTGAGGATGATCCAATTTTTATAACCCAATACAATATATATTGACAATCATTGGCCTATCCTAAATGTCATGGGAAATCAGGATTAATGCGTGGACAAAGTTGTCATGGAAGTGGAGGATGATGGGGTCTAACCACTAGACGAAACACCGGTTATTGTGGAATTAGATCGTTTGCACGTACTGGTGCAATGAATGAGTATTGGGACACACAAATAAGAGATGATGGTGGTACATCTGATGATTCAACCGAACCTCAAACCAGATATTGGGACTTGCCACCTCCCATACTTAATGTCAGGCCGGGAGCCGAGAATAGTAGAAACCATCAAGGTAAGCTAAACAACCTCTCACCTTATGTTATGACGATTACGTTGAACTATCTATGATACTAATTGGACATATGAAATACTTGGTTTTCCTCTTTTTGGGTGGTAATTACTCAACGTTATTTTGTTTTGCTAGGGGATGCCACCACTATCCCGGTAGTCGAGAATACTAGAAACCATCAAGGTAAGCTAAACGACTTCCCATTTTATGTTATGACGATTAAGTTGAATTATCTATGATACTAATTGGACATATGACATACTTGGTCTTCCTCTCTTTGCATGGTAATTACTCAACGTTATTTTGTTTTGCTAGTGGATGCCGCCACTATCCCAGTAGTTGAGAATAGTAGAAACCATCAAGGTAAGCTAAACAACTTCCCATTTTATGTTATAACGATTAGGTTGAACTATCTATGTTACTAATTGGACTTATGAAATACTTGGTCTTCCTCTCTTTGCGTGATAATTACTCAACATTATTTTGTTTTGCTAGTGGATGCCGCCATTATCCCGATAGTTGAGAATAATAGAAACCATCAAGGTAAGCTAAACGACCTCCCATTTTATGTTATGACGATTTAGTCGAACTATCCATGTTCCTATTCTTGATATGAAATACTTGCGATATTGCTATACATGTGCTAATTCTGCCATTTAAATTAATTGTTTTGCTAGTGGATGATGTCGCTATCCTGGTATAGTACTGGGCTCGCAGATGAAACGTGGAAGGGGGCCCGCTCAAAGCACAGAGTTCGATAAGCTCAAAAAGCACGGAAAGGTACAATTTAGGATTAACAATGGACAGATGGCGCCTTGCTATGAGAATGCACAAATGTTCATGACAAGGATCGGATAGTTAAACACCATGCCGACATGAGTCACACCCGGTGGACCGATGTACCTAAGAGTGACAAGGTGAGTTGATCGATCGTGTACGGGTAAGCCGTTAATTCAAAGAATTGCTTGATGAATTAAAAGGTCTTCTAAATAGATGAAATTAACCAATTAATACACGTGTAGGAGGATTTCAAATTAGACTGGGACTTGTATAATCACAGGATGGTAGTTTGGAAACAACTTCGACGGCGATTTAATGCTTTCCACTACGACTTGCACAAGAAATATTTGAAATATGGCACCCATGAGCAAGCTTTGGCTGGTGGGTGTAGCTTGATCGATCCGGAGGTTTGGGTGACACTATGTGGGAGATCGGGGACTGAATCGTTCAAGGTATACATTCTAGGAATGTTCGTACCAAACCTATTATATAGTTAGAATTCTATTGTTACAGATTTATGCATTGAGGTGAGGGACTAACATTCCCTTCTTATATGGCCAGAAAATGTCAAACAAAAATCGGGAGAATCGAAAGCTGCTGATAATTAATCACACTGTAGGACAGAAATCTTTTGTTAGAATAATGGCGGAGAAGGTATACTTACGGTATTATTAATCTTAACAACTAGCATGCATGAAAGGTATCTTCAAGTGGTCTGTGGGACTTGATCTCCAGAAATCGTTTTGTGTAACTTATGTAACCTGATTTCAGAAACTGGGTAGTGAATTTTTCTAATAGAGCATTGTGAATCATGAATAATTTTAATGTTTTCATTATGAGACTAAATTGGTCGAACATGCTTAACTACCCCATCCTGGATGTAGTTGTTGGTGAACTGAAGATGTCTAGTTGGGAGAGGGAGTCATGAGACTAAGCATGAATATTGTAAAACAGGGGGCTGTGAGAGTGGGAGAGGGTGAGAGTGGGAGAGGGAGTCATGACTGACTGATGTAAAATCTGGAAATTCTTTCAGAATGCTACAAGAGAGTCCCAGAGGGAGTCATGAGACTAAGCATGAATATTGTAAAACAGGGGGCTATGAGAGTGGGAGAGGGTGAGAGTGGGAGTGGGAGTCATGACTGACTGATGTAAAATCTGGAAATTCTTTCAGAATACTACAAGAGAGGAGTCCTAACTATAATTGACAACCTATGCTATAATACAACTAACTAGTTTATTATGCTGTTGGTGCTGTTATGAAGTGCATGATGAACAAAAGTGAGTTGAGCCAGAATGTATGAACATAGGACTGCAATGTATTAGTGATCTCTAGGTACCTTTAGCATCATAATTTAGTGTACTATGCAACTATATTGTAAATAAGGATATCTTTTAGGAGGAATTAGACACAATTTCCAAGTTTATTTATTTAAATTTGATGGATCTTTAATGACCACATGCTTCCTTCCTATAGCGTGATGAGGCACCAACATGCATAGATTTGTACAAGGTGACCTACTGGTCAAAGAAGAAAGGTAAATTCGTGACAGATGCCGCGGAAGAAAAACACGTGAGTACATTAAGCTATTATTTTCAATTTCTTCATACAAAGTGAGAGAGGGTACCTAGCAGATTTCGAATGGGTTGCTAAATCTGATGGCAGTGTGCATATTTCTACATATTAATGTGTTTGATCCTAATTGTGTATGTGCAGAAAGAGATGGTTGGTAGAATGGAACAGATAGAACCTGAACACCGGGACTGATGATGCAGTGGCTAAAATATTTAGGGAGGTATTTGGATGCAGACCTGGCTATGCTAGAGGCCTAGAGGAGATGGTCATCCCCGAGGCGACAAGAGAAAATGAACGTGCACGTGATAAAGAGCATGCTGCTACGTTGGAACGCCAAAAGAAAGAAATTGAATATTACAAAGCTAAAGTTGAGGAGATGGCTACCAATCATGTCCTAATGATGGAGAGGCAGCTTGAAACTAACGATATACTGAAGTATTTACTAGCTAAAGATAGGGGATCCAACGGGGCGTCACTTGCGGAGACTCCCATGGATGCTGCCACCTTGTGATTGCTTCGATAGGAAGATTTTTGAGATTTTTGGTAATAGGGGGTGGTATTAGTGGCAAAGTTGGTGCCTATTTTGATCTAATAAGGGTGGGAGGGTACTCTCTTCCTTTTTTGTGGGATCTCGTTAGACAATAGTGGGAGGTAAAACATTGTTGATATGAACAAAACTAGGCTGAACAACAACAAATTTGGTGTCACCAAAATATGGGGAGTTGGATTGACAGAAACGGCCACAATATCCCATGCTCTTGTAAGTATATGACTCTATTTTACCATGTCTTTAGCTATAAAAACATCTAAGATTACATTTGATAAGTAAGTTCTATTTGAATGTGCATACAGATTTTCATAAAGACTAAGCTAGAACATGGATATATAGCAGATCTGAACGTGTTAGTAATCCAGATTCCATATAGAAGCAAACATATTTGAATTAGTATATGCCTTAAAATAAAATAAAAAATAGCCTACCTCATGTAGAAACCTTTATTGTTACATACTCAAGTCTAAACAGGTGATGAGAAAGGCATTCATTAATGTTCCATTGACAGGATGTTTGCTAAAATTGTAGAGATTTTACATCTTTTTAGATCATAAAGTAATGAGCAGTTGTTAAATTTAGACTCCTTTTATCTTAAAAAGGTTGATATGATATGGATCTTTATACAGGTTCAGGCTCACTTGTTAAATGGGTAGAACTTTATCTAAGCACTTAGCCTACCAAATAAGCACAATAGGATGTCGTGGATTTAATCTTGTTAAACCCTAGTGTTGAGGGAAAAAGAAAGTGGATTCTGATCATGTAGTCAATAATCCAGGTTTATTGCAATGCCCCCAGCAACCATTCCCATTCCCATTCCCATAATACATTGCATGGTTACATTAAATTTCTCAATAATAACATCTTCCATCTTTAATGTGTATACTAATGCCTACAACAAATTAAATGTGGCATTTTATACTGTTAGTGTTGCATGTCTTTTGATGCAAGCCACTTCTATATAGGTGGTAGAAATTAAAGGCAAGGGGATTTAATAATGGGAGCATGTTTCATGAAGTGTTTCAGAATTCATTGCTCTGCACTGAGATGGAATATTGTTGAAAGCTGGCCTAGTTGAAGGTTGAAGTGATGTTGGAGATCTCATCCACCCCTACAAGCTACAAGAAAGCATGTATAAAATATTTGGTTGTTCATGATTATTAATGACCCCCCTATTAAATTAGTAGGATTATGAAAGTGTTAGTATGGCTCAACTAGCACGTACATGCAAATATGCTGTTTTTAATTCCATTAGTAGGTGTTAACATATGTGTTTGTGATAAACGGATTCCATCACATATATAATTGTTATCACTCAATGTTTATGGAATGAGATGTTGTAATTGTATGGATGTTTATGTAATGGAATTTTGTGATGGGATCTGGTTATGTATCTATCATAGAACAAGTGCATGTGATCGATTTGGACATGTGCAGATGATTGAATCTCAAATTGTTATTGGTGCAACAGGATAGAAGTTATTAATTAGTACACATTGTATAATTAGCTAGATGATATTGCAATTATATGGCTTTGAATTAATGTTAAATGAGGAAATAAAGAATTTCACAACAGTTTTAATTATACTAATATTTTTAATTTAACTAATAACATTTTTAATAAAATTGTTAATGAATTGGAGTTTTCATTATACAAATAGATAATTTTTAATTAATACAAGTACAAATGGTATTGAGCAGGGTTTCTTCCATTTGAGCTGATTACGCCCAAAGAATAACGCGGTCGTTTGCAGTATAGCTTTGGGGTGTCAATTCTACAGGGAGATGGATTGAGAAATTGAAGAATAGTAACGAAATTAACAAAAAGATTTAGACGAGTACGAAAAGTAAATTTTAGAGTGTAATGTAAATTAAAACTAAATGAGTAATTTGAAAAGTATAAAAATGAGACGAAAAGTAGAGCATCGGGAATCCTTTGTATATAATTGATATTTTAATTATTTTCGATTCATTAATAACTCAATTGAAAATTCTATATCCAAATTTTCAATTGGAAAATAAAATATTAATAACCAGATTTAAATCAAATGTAATCTTTCGAGAAATCATTCGTCGCAATATAAGAACGGAAATTGTTACCGATATTAAGGAAATTCAATGTTGACAATATATCGTAGAGTAATATTGCAGCAGAAAATTAAATTAATATAGATAACCAATTGAACCAAACATAATCAAAGGATTATTCCATTCAATAGAAAAAGCATGACTGAATCTATAAATGAAATAAATTCTAAGATTATTTGGTGACGAAAACATTGATAATAAATTTCGAATGACTAAACAAAAGAGTTTAATATTTGAAGAACACATACATGAATCAAAAACAATTACAAATACCATCATATATACAAATTCATTCATAGCTTTACTAGAAAATTAGTTACACAAATTGAAAATATGCAACGAAAATTCTCTAAGAAAAAATATGGAAGAACCGGCCATTGTTTTCTCTCTTCTTTGATTTTTCTTTTCTTTTCTCAAGCTCTCAAAATAGCTCTTCCAAAGCATCTGCTCACACTAAGCATGGTCTTAGAATACACACCCCTCCCTTCTATTTATAAGTATCATTCATGCAAGTTGTCATGACAAAATCATCACAATTTCAACTTGCTTTACCATGTGCCATTCTTGAATCCAAGTGATTTGTGAGCTGTCATTGTGATCATTTGTTTTCCCACTATGCATGAGCTGGATTTTGCTTGTAGGTTGAGTGTTTCAATTTTGTTTCTTTATCCATTAGTTGCATTGTATGATTTTATATCTTGTGGTCAAATAATTTGTCTTGAAGAAACTTGAGTGTACTTCATCTTGCATATGAGTTGATCAATGAATTTTCAAGTTGGTGTAGGAGTGCTTGCTGGAAAATATTATGATGACATTTGGATTTGATGCAAGTGGCTGAAGAATATTCAGGAACGTCAAGTGCAGGTGCATCCACTTGATGGTCGATTTTGTCTTGGATTGAGCGGATATCTCTTAAAATATAAAACATAAAAGTTATAGATATTTCTCTTGGGGTTCTATATCATCTTGAATCAGCTCAATCAGAGATTGGATGAGATAGTTATGCCCATATGACGAAAATGTCAAAACCGTCTAAAATTTCACAATTATCTTTATTTGTTCTTAATGCTTCTATTTGTGTCCTAAATCAAAATACAAGAATAATGAGTATATTTAGGCATCAAATAAGAATAAAATATTAAACATAAAGAGAGAAAAATATAGCATTTTATATTCTCATCAATATATTAAATCATGCTTATATCTATCTCAAGATAAATGACCATTAATTTTAATAACATGAGTTATATCCATTATTTTTTCATTTCTTTTAGCATTTAAATAGAGTATTTAGAGTGCATTTTTGTACACTCATCACACCCCCAACTTACTCATTGCTAGTCCCTAGCAATTTTCATGCAAAATGTTGAGAAAGACCAAAGAAAATCACACATAGGGGCCATCAAAACACAGTTTTCAAATTTACATATCAAAGTAATCTTGGAAATTCAATAACCCTTTCACAAGTAATTTAAATATAGCAATCCACATAGTGTGTATGTGTTCCAAACTATTTTTATCAAATCAGAGGTTTCGACATATGTAACATTAGAATATCTTAAGCAAAATGTTCAACTCCATAACTCACGGGTATAGAAGTGTTTCATGTAAGAGTTCTCTCTATGGAGTTGACAAAAGTGTACACATACTCTCATGGGGAATTAGGCAATTATGTATAGGCAATAAACAAACATTTATTTTATGATATGAATACTAACAATTGAGAATTCTGTCATTCTTTCCACAAGCATACTAACACAAAGGGTTGTAATGTGGGTTAGGTTTTGGGGCTCATAAGAAGAAAAGGGTGAAGAATATTCAAAAACTTTCAAGTACACATAAAAGGGAATCTGTTAAATTTCTCAGTAGACTATACTTTCCTTTTGATGTACTTTTCGACTTTTCAGATTTTTCACTAATAATACTTTTCCATCTTCTTTTGCCACTGGTGTCTTCGCAATTTGATGAACTCTTTCATGAATAATTTGACGGACACATCTAGCACCATGCCATTTTTGTCATGATTTTCTTGTCATTTTTGTCATGGTCTTTTTTTTTTTAATTTTTTTTTATTGAAATGATAATTTCACACCTAGTACACACTTGAAAGTAAAATGGTAGGAAAAATTAGTGTATAAGCTATACTCCAATAAGGAGAGGTATGGATGATGTAGGTATGAAAAGAAAAGACCATATGTGTATATTGGCTCAAAATTGGCTGCTAGGGGTCTATGATGAAAAGGTTCAGTTTGAAAGGCTCAAACATTAATCCTAAGTTGACTTTCGTCATATCCCAAGTATACCCACCATCTTACCATCTTACCACAAACCATATAATGATATTCTCAAAATAAGTGTCCAATTCAACAGATCAATGGATACTTATCACAATTTCTGTATTTGTAAACTCTCAATTCTCACCAAAATTCACATGAATACTTAAGCAAAATAATTCTCTAGTTACATGTGTCAAATCACTATATTACCACAAAGTTTGGATAAGTGCATAAATGATTCTGTGGATGCCTTAGCAAAATGATTTAAGATGGGTTTGTTGAATTCACCAAGATGGTTATGAATGAGCATGATTATCATGTGTAAAAAGATGCCTGTGTGATGTAAATTTATAAAAAAATTGGTAATTTTTTATATTTTGATTGAAATATGCCACAAAGTTTAAATAATAGATTTGTATTCTCACCCTCCAACTCAAATGAAACATTGTCCTCAATGTTTAAGAATCAAAATTGAATAACTAAACAGGGTAGAATACACCTGATGTGAGATGTAGGTGACTTGCTTGGCATCAAAGATGGTATTTGTCAAAATAAAATTAACCTATAACAAAATAAAGTAAACAATAAACAAAAAGAAAAGGAACGAAAAGAAAATGAAAGAAAAACATACCTGGAGATGGTCAAGATTGATATATTGGGTCCATAAGTGGAATGTCTTCCACTTCTGGAATTTGTCTATCAATTAAGATTTTGAGGCGCTGACCATTTACTTTGAAGATACAACCATTTTTTGGATTTTCTATTTCTACCCCCCATTTGTGAAAATGTTTTTTACTATAAAAGGGCCGGTCCATCTAGATCGAAGTTTTCTTGGATGCTTATGGAGTCTTAAATCATATAAAAATACTCGATCATTAGGTTTAAATATTTTTCTCAAAATATTTTTATCATGAAATGCTTTCAGTTTAGCTTTATAGATCTTGGAGTTTTCTAAAGCATCATTTCTCAATTCTTCTAATTCCGTTAATTGGAATTTTCTAAGTTTTCCTGCTTTTTCCAAGTCAAAATTAAAATGTTTAATGGCCCAATATGCTCAATGCTCGAGCTCCACGGGCAAGTGACAAGGTTTTCCAAAAACAAGTCTATAAGGTGACATGCCTAAGGGAGTTTTAAAAGCTGTACGGTAAGTCCAAAGCGCATCGATTAGTCTCAAAGACCAATCTTTCCGATCCAGGTTGACCCTTTTTTCTAAAATTTGTTTAATTTTCCTATTCGCAAGTTCAACCTGTCCACTTGTCTGAGGGTGGTATGCAATAGAAAGCTTATGCATCACCCCATATCTTTTCATTAAAGCTTTAAAAGAATGGTTGCAAAAAGGCGTACCTCGGTCACTAATGATAGCATGTGGGGTACCAAATCGAGATACTACATTTTTTTTGAGAAACTTAATTACCGTCCTGTTATCATTGGTCCTGCAAGATGCTGCCTCTACCCATTTTGATACATAATCTACTGCCATAATAATATATAAATATCCAAAATAAGGAGGAATTGGTCCCATAAAATCAATGTCCCAACAGTCAAAAATTTCAATTACCAAAATTGGGTTTAAGGGCATCATATTACGACGGGTCATAACTCTTAACTTTTGACATCTTTTGCATGAGCGACAATAGATATTTGTATCTTTAAACAAGGTGGGCCAATAAAATCCACACTGCAGGATTTTTGCAGCGGTTTTCTTCATTGAAAAGTGGCCACCACAAGCTTGGGAATGACAAAATTTCAAAACGCTTGCAATCTCTTCATCAGGGATGCAACGCCTTAAAATTTGATCAGGGCAGTATTTGAAAAGGTAAGGGTCATCCCAGTGAAATTTTCGTACCTCAATCATGAATTTCCTTTTGTTTTGGGTGCTAAAATCCTTTAGTATTTCACCTGCAGTTAAATAGTTCACAATATGAGCAAACCATGGTAGAGAAGTAATAGAAAGTAAATGCTCATCGAGAAAATCATCTTTGATTGGCATGTGGTCAGAAGTATCCTCGAATGTGATTCTAGAGAGATGGTCTGCCACTACGTTCGCCACTCATTTCTTGTCCTTGATGGTGATGTCAAATTCCTGCAAAACAAAATCCATCGTATTAATCATGTCTTAGCATCCTTCTTTGTAAGAAGGTACTTAAGGGCTGCATGATTTGTAAAGATAATAATAGGAGAACTAATCAAATAAGCGCGGAATTTATCCAAAGCAAATACTACAGCTAACAACTCTTTTTCAGTAGTGGAGTAATTCATTTGGGCACTATTTAGAGTTCGACTAGCATAGTAAATGACAAAAGGTTTCCCTTCTCTTCGTTGTCCAAGAACAGCACCTACAGCAAAATCACTACAATCACACATAATTTCAAAAGGTAAATTCCAATCAGGTGGTTGCATTATGGGTGCTGAAGTAATCTTGCCAATTAATGTTTTGAAAGCCTCTTGACAGGCTTGTGTCCATTCAAATGGGGCATCTTTAACTAGGGGGTTATATAGTGGTCTAGATATGGCGGAAAAATTCTGTATGAATCTCTTATAAAAACCCGCATGACCAAGAAATGATCTTATATCCTTGACTGTCCTAGGTGTAGGCAATTTAGAGATTAATTCAACTTTTGATTGATCAACCTCAATTCCTTTGGAAGAAATAATATGCCTTAAAACAATACCTGAAAGTACCATAAATTGACATTTTTCCCAATTTAAAATCAATTCTTTTTCTTCACAACGAGTCAGTACTCTTTCTAAACTCATTAAGCATGCATCAAAAGAAGATCAAAAAACAGTCAAGTCATCCATAAAAACTTCCATGCACTTTTCAACCATATCACTGAAAATACTCATCATGCAACGTTGAAAAGTAGCTGGAGCATTACACAGTCCAAATGGCATTCTGCAGAAAGCATAAGTACCGAAAGGACAAGTAAAAGTGGTTTTATCCTGATCTTCTAATGCAATTTCAATTTGATAATAACCAGAATAACCATCCAGCAAGCAATAAAAAGGATGACCAGTCACCCGCTCAAGAATTTGATCAATAAAAGAAAGTGAAAAATGGTTTTTTCGTGTGGCGGCAATTAATTTTCTGTAATCAATGCACATCCGCCAATCAGTCACCAGTTTTGTAGGGACTAACTCTGAGGCCATTTTTTGTCATAGTTACCCCTGACTTTTTAGGAACAACATACGTAGGACTTACCTATTTACTATCAGCAATAGGATATATCATTCCAGCATCTAATAGTTTCAATACTTCATTTTTCACAACTTCTTTCATTGTGGGATTAAGTCTACGCTGGGGGTCTCTTCGAGAATTAGTTCCTTCCTCTAAATTTATTTTATGAGTACAGACTAGCGGACTAGTGCCTTTTATATCAGCAATACTCCATCCTAGGGTTGATTTATACTTGCATAAAATCTGAATTAATTTCTCACCTTGGGACTCAGATAATTCAGATGAAATAATAACAGGAAAAGTATCACCTGGACCAAGGAAAACATGCTTTAAACTCTTAGGTAGGGATTTTAATTCAACTTTAGGAGCTTCCCTACTTGAAGGAATCTGTCTTTCTCTTTTTTCAGCCAACTTCTCAAACTTTGGTTGCCATGCCTGTGTACTATAATCATGAGTTCTGTAAAAAATAGCTCAAATGTCAACTACATCAGATGAATCACTTATAGGATTAAATTCAGAATTAACAATAAAGTATTCAAGGGGATTTGAGTCATGATTTGTAAGAACTTCCCTTTCTATAAGTGAATCAATCATGTATGTCTGATGACACTCGACATCCTCTTCTGGCTGTTTTGCAATATGAAAAATATTTACCTCAAGAGTCATATTGCCAAAAGAGAGTTTCCTCAATCCATTTCTGCAATTGATAAGCGCATTAGAAGTAGCAAGAAAAGGTCTACCTAAAATTAATGGAATTTTAGAGGTGGTTTCTACAGTAGAACTAGTGTCTAGAATTAAGAAATCAACAAGATAATAAAATTTGTTAACTTAAATTAAAACATCCTCTACCACACCCCGTGGTGCTCTGACTGAACGATCAGTCAATTGCAATACCACAGAAGTTGGTTTGATTTCTCCCAATCTTAACTGCAAATAAATAGAATATGGCATCAAATTTACACTTGCCTCTAAATCTAGCAAGGCCTGTCCAAGCTCATGATTACCAATGTTGTATGTGATGGTTGGACATCCAGGATCCTTGTACTTAGGGGGATCCGCTGTTCAATTAGAGCACTAACTTGCTCTGTCAAGAATGCTGTCTTCTTCACATGATGCTTCCTCTTAACTATACACAAATCTTTGAGAATTTTTGCGTAAGTAGGAACTTGTTTAATTACATGCAAAAGAGGAAGACTAATTTTTACCTGTCTAAGATTTTCCAAAATATCATTGTTATGATCCAGAGTTTGTTTGCTTGACTTTAATGCTTGAGGAAAAGGTACCTTACCAGGATTTTTTGTTACCTCAAGTTCCTTAGGTTTTGTTACCTCAAGTTCTTTGGGAAGCTCAGGACTGCTGCTATCTTGATCTTTCTCTACATTCTTTGTTTTGTCTATTATTGGATCACGTAGAGACTTACCACTTCATGTCACAATGGCGCTTATGTCCTTCAGATCTCCTTGTGCCATATGTTGACCGTATAGACTGAGCTTGAAAATGAAACTTACATTTTTCATTCATAGTCAAAGAACTCATTATTTTTGACACCTGGCTCTTTATTTCCTTATTTTCTTCGACAACCTGCGTAATCAAAGATTCAAATTTCTGATTAGTCTTACCCTGTATTTCAATAAAAGTATGCAAAGTATATTCTAAAGAATTTCTAGAAGATTGAGGTGCATGGTGTGGTGCAGGATATGATCTAGAGGGTTGTGCAGGCTGCTAGTTTTTAGACTTCCAGCTGAAGTTGGGATGATTACGCCATCCTGGGTTGTAGGTTTCAGAGTAAGGTGTGAAGGGCTTTTTGTATATAGCCAGAGCATTACTTTGTTCCTCATACATACCATTCATGTTAGTATGTGTAGGATACTCTTGGGCATGATGATCTATCCCACCACAGACAACACATGGCCCAAAAGATTCTTCATGATTAGCCATGTGTGTTGGTTTTGAGTTTTTGGTTTTCAATAACTCTAATTCTCTGGTGAGCATTTCAACCTGAGCCTTAAGGTTATCCTCCTCCCTTAGATGGTAAATACCACCACTCTGGTTTCCTATAGGTCATGACCTGTTTGTGTTATCAGTAGCACTAGGTCTTATCCAAGTATGATCTTTTTCAGCAAGCTCATTGAGGTACTCTATGGCCTCATCAGGATTTTTCTGTAAAAATTCTCCATTGCACATCATTTCCACGAATTGACGTTCCCTGGGCATAAGTCCTTCATAGAAATAACTCACTAAGTGCAAATTCTCATATATATGGTGGGGACACATACTCAGTAATTCTTTAAATCTTTCCCAAGACTGGTACAAAGTCTCACTATCCTTTTGTGCAAATGTGGAGATTTGTCTTTTTAAAGCATTGGTCTTATGTTGGGGAAAATATTTATTGAAAAACACTTGAGTCATCTCACTCCATGTTCCAATAGACCGTGGTCTTAGTGAGTACAACCAACTCTTAGCTTTATCTTTCAAAGAAAAAGGAAAGAACTTTAGCCTTACCGTGTCGTCAGTGGTATTTTGACTGTGGAATGTTGCAACTACTTCCTCAAATTCCTTAATATGAACATAGGGGTTTTCATTTTCTAGACCATGGAAAGTCGAAAGTAATTATATCATTCCTGTTTTGAAATCTACATGACGAACATTAGGTGAGAACATAATATAGGATGGTGTGGCTTTTCGTGTGGGATGAAGATAATCTTGGAGGGTTCTAATAGGTTGGTCCACGTGTTCACTCATCGCGTCAGAATTGGAAGAATTATCAAACAAGCGATTAGAAAAATTAGATTCTGAATCTGATTCTAGCACGGGTCTACTAGCAAACCGTCCAAAAACGTCTCTGTACCTGCGCATGCAAAGTAAAGAAAAGCGTAATACTGAAAAAAATAATTACGAAAAGAAAAGTAAAATAAAATAAAGATGTAGAAAGCCAAAAAAGAATGAACGAAGTTACCGCTTTTTTTTTTTTTTTACAAACTACTGGAAAAAAACTACAAATTCTTCTACCGTCTCCCTGGCAACGGCACCAAAATTTGATTACGCCCAAAGAATAACGCGATCGTTTGCAGTATAGCTTTTAGATGTCGATTCCACAGGGAGATGGATTGAGAAATTGAAGAATAGTAACGACATTAACAAAAAGATTTAGACGAGTGCGAAAAATAAATTTTAGAGTGTGACATAAATTAAAACTAAATGAGTAATTTGAAAAGTATAAAAATGAGACGAAAAGTAAAGCATCGGGAATCCTTTGTATATAATTGGTATTTTGATTATTTTCGATTCATTAATAACTCAATTGAAAATTCTATATCCAAATTTTCAATCGAAAAATAAAATATTAATAACTAGATTTAAATCAAATGTAATCTTTCGAAAAATCATTCGTCGCAATATAAGAAAGGAATTGTTATTGATATTAAGGAAATTCAACGTCGATAATATATTCCTAGAGTAATATTGCAGCAGAGAATTAAATTAATATAGATAACCAATTGAACCAAACATAATCAAAGCATTATTCCATTCAATAGAAAAAGTATGACTGAATCTATAAATGAAATAAATTTTAAGATTATTTGGTGACGAAAACATTTATAATAAATTTCGAATGACTAAACAAAAGAGTTTAATATTTGAAGAACACATATATGAATCAAAAACACTTACAAATACCATCATATATACAAATTCATCCCTAGCTCTACTAGAAAATTAGTTACACATATTGAAAATATGCAACGAAAATTCTCTAAAGAAAAATATGGAAGAACCGACCGTTGTTTTCTCTATTCTTTGATTTTTCTTTTCTTTTCTCAAGCTCTCAAAATAGCTCTTCCAAAGAATTCCCTCACACTAAGCATGGTCTTAGAACACACACCCCTCCCTTCTATTTATAAGCATCCTTCATACAAGTTGTCATGACAAAATCATCACAATTTCAACTTGCTTTGCCATGTGCCATTCTTGAATCCAAGTGATTTGTGAGTTGTCATTTTGATAATTTGTTTTCCCACTATGCATGAGCTAGATTTTGCTTGTAGGTTGAGTGTTTCAATTTTGCTTCTTTATCCATTAGTTGCCTTGTATAACTTTATATCTTGTGGTCAAATAATTTGTCTTGAAGAAACTTGAGTGCACTTCATCTTGCATGTGAGTTGATCATTGAATTTCCAAATTGGTGTATGAGTGCTTGCTGGAAAATATTGTGATGACATTTGGATTTGATGAAGTGTCTGAAGAATATTCAGGATTGTCAAGTGCAAGTGCGTCCACTTGATAGTCGATTTTGTCTTGCATTGAGCAGATATCTCTTAAAATATAAAACATAAAAGTTATAGATATTTCTCTTGGGGTTTTATATCATCTTGAATCAGCTCAATCTGAGATTGTATGAGAGAGTTATGCCCATATTACGAAAATACGTCAAAACTGTCTAAAATTCCACAATTATCTTCATTTGCTCCTAATGGCTCTATTTGTGTTTTAAATCAAAATATAAGAATAATGAGTATATTTAGGCATCAAATAAGAATAAAATATTAAACATTAAGAGAGAAAAATATGGCATTTTATATTCTCATCAATATATTAAATCATACTTATATCTATCTCAAGATAAATGACCATTAAGTTTAATAACATGAGTGATATCCATTATTTTCTCATTTCTTTTAACATTTAAATAGAGTATTTAGAGTGCATTTTTGTGCACTCATCATGAGCCAAGAAATATTAATCCCAAAACAATTGATCAAAACTAGATTTTGAGGTGTGAAAAGCGGCGATTTTTTTGTAGTGCAGCAATTACTCTCAGGCCATATGAAGAATATAGGCGGCAATTACATTTCGCAGGTGAAAATTTGGTGCGGCAGTATGAAATAGGTATAATGGCGAGCTACAAAGGTAGCAGTAAAGTTATAGCGAGGAGAATACCCAAACGTCGGTTTAACTTTCGTGTCTTATTGTGGCAATAGATTTAGATGTTACGTCAACATTCCAGTGCCGTCTTTATGCATGCCCGACGTTAGTTGTACGCAATGTCAATTGTTATTTGTGGCGTCTGGATTTCGCAGGAAAAAAACTAACAACCACGACGCTAGCTGGCATATCGAAGCTTCACAGTTTTAGCTAACAAATTATACTGATGTTCGTCCGGCGCCTACAAAAATGCAGTTAAAGGATATGGTCTACTTTTTTCCACACTAATAGCTACTAAATCCAGTGCCGGTAAAAGCCACATATCTTGTAGTGAGCTTGTTCGTGAGGTACCAAAAGGATGTGTTGTGACGCCTCTAATTTACGTTCGTAATTCAACGCAAATTGAAGTGTCAGGGTAAGTAACACTTGGTTACTCACCCTCGTACTTATCGAAATTTGAGGCAAATCGCAGCGAAAAAGTAAAAATAAAAATTCTAGAGATCACATAGTTACACAAAACTTTAGTATTCATATCATCCATTCTTAAAATATCATTGTATTATTACATGCATAACCCAGTTAATTTTCTCGATCGAAATACAAATTTATCAAAACTTTTGTCTTAAAGCAGCCTAGGCTTCTTCTTCACTTCGGGAAACTTTTTCTTCATGCCCGTGCTGGTCCCTATTACTACCAACTGGTCATAAACTTTTATGGAGAGAGAGTACTCCGGGGAACCCTCAAGGTTTCTCCAGGTCTCTCGAGTAACTAGGGTCTAGTCCATGACCGTCATCCAACCCTGCAGCAAAAATTATATTCCAAAAGAAAATGAACCATACAAGAATGAGATTTCTAGAGAAATCTCAGTAAGTACAAATTTAACTTAATAAAAGCACAGACATCGTGAAATAGTCACATATAAGAATAAATGTGACGACCCCATAATTATCGTATTTTATTTAAATATACTTATATGGCTTAGTGACTTAGGCAAATTGGTGGCTAGTACCTTAAAAGGTGGACTTAGGAGTTTGAGGGCCTTAGGGCCATGGCATAAGCTTGGGCCTAAGTGGGGGAAGAGACAAGCCCATAGGTCCATGAAGAGAAGCCCATTAGTCAACTCAAGCCTAAACTTGGTGACACATGTCAAGCTAGGAAGAGTTTAGTAATTTGAGTCAAAACTAGTAGTTGAGAGAAGAAAGTGCTAGTAGGTGAGCTAGTTGACTAGTTGTTTTATTGAAGGAAGAAAGGAAAAGACATGAGTGGAATCTTCCATCTTTTCCTACCTAGATAAGTGTGTGAGGTGTAGGATTTTTGCTAAATAAGTCAACATGGGATCCTACCATATCTAGCAAAATGATGTGAAAAGGACTTGAGAAGATTTGGAGATGAGAAGAGAGGAAAAGGGTTTCGGTGGGGAGCTTGGCCAAATGGCCTTAGGGTTTTCTCACCTAAAAATTTTCCAAATCTAGATGGAAAGGACATGTAGGATTTGTGGAAGATTGGATGAGACATGGTGTGTAAGAGGGAGCAAGGAGAAGTGACATGAGATGGGAGTTGATGGAACAAAAAGTGGAAGGAAAGGGATGAGGGTTTCGGATAGGCCTTAACCGAATCCCCTCCCCCCTTGTTTGACTTGATTTGCCACCAAATCTAGATGAAGATTTGTGTAAGGGTGACATGACAAGCTTGTGTGAGGTGTGAGGTGATTAGTTGATGGAAGAAGCATGTGACAAAAATAGAAAGGAGAGTGAGATGAGGAAAGGATTGGGATGAGGGATGGGGGAATCCGAAACCCCCTTTGGGTGTTTTCCCAAAAATGGATTCCCAAATCTATTTGAATGACATGTGAGGGGATTGTTAGGGAGACAAGAGAGGATGTGAGGTGATGGAAAGGGGTTGGAACCCTAGGATGTGTGGCCGGCCATGAGGAAAGGAGAAGGGGAGCAAATCTCCAAACCTAGGATATGATAGATTGGAGTTGAAGTGACCAAGTGATGGAGATCACTGAAGGGTCTCTCAAGCCCATCACAAGTCACTCAAACATAGGGGAATGAGTGGCCTAGGAGCTAGCAAAGATGCCTTGGCCGAATGGCCTAGTTCCCTCACCTTTTGGCTTGCACATTTCTGATACACACACACACATCTCCCATTTTTGCACCTCCCGGCACTCTCCCATTTCTCTCCACTTTGTTTCACCTCTTTTCACCACTTAAATATCTAAACACTCCAAGCTAAGAAGGAGAAGGGGATAGTGTTTGTGGAGGAAGAAGAAACCTAAAAGAGGTAAGTAACCTAGTTATTTTGAAATGAAACCTAGAAGCATGAAGGAAAACCTTATGTTCATACCTTTCAAAAGGGAAACCTTTCTTTTGGAAAAGATAAGCTTTTAGCATGAGCTAACTAAGTATTTCTTTTATTTTCAGAAGTTATATAAGCTAGCTAGGAAGACTGGTAAGTATATCCTTATTTTGCCTTTAGTAATTTCTGTATATTTTAAAGTGAATGTGCTTGAATGTGTGTATATGTTTGAACATACTCGTATTGTTTGGTTACTTGCTTAGAAATGCCATGATGAAAATTTGAGAGTAGAAATGTTATCTTGGTTAGGATCCATGTGTAGAACCTATAATCTTATTGGTTAAAGAATTATGAGATGATGATGATCTTGATGGTTTGATGAGAAAAAGTATGTAAGCATGAAGATATTGAGTTAGTTGAGTGTTGGTGAATGTAGGATATATGCATATATAATATTTGGAGAAGCATCTTTGTAAATGTTGTGCATATAGAAATGCCATGCTAGGATGAAAAATGTATGAAGCATTGATGGAAAATAGTCGTATCGATTTCGGAAGATGTTGATGTTATTATTGCTTGATGACTATAAAAATGCATGCTTGTGGAGTTATATTTTTTTTGGAGGAGTTCTTAAAAAGAAAAATCTTGCAGTTATAATTTCTTATTTATTTGATAATCATGTTTGGATATTTTGGAGAAGTAGAAGCATGTATATTGGGAGAATGACATGTATGGATTCGGTTTCACCTAGAGTATTCAAGTAGGACCTTAGTGGAAAGGCTAAGAGAAGAAAATACAAAGCTTGAGGGCCATATAGGTTTTGGGTTTGACCCTATCAAGGTTAGGGAATTGTTTTAAAATTTTGAATTAAGGCTAGATGGAGTTAGGGAGATCAATGGAAAAAGAGAACATCAATGGGAAACAAAGTAGGGTCTTGGCCCAAACCCTAAGGGTGAATGCCGAGCACCCCACTTCCCCCGAATGCATTTGTTTAGATATTTTCACATAAGTGTGAGTCTATAGAATAAGGATTCGAAGGAAATATGACCAAATGTGTGTACTCGGGTTCGCCTCGAGTTATTGCATTTACAGAGTCAAAAGTTGCATGTCCCATGCATAAGCACGAAAACCTATGTTTTTAGTAAAGTATGTTTTCGAAAGAAATAAATTAAAGTTTTAGAAGAACCCCAAAGGCTGGGACGGGGAAGTGTCCCAGTGGAACTCTCTGTTCACTCAGGAGTGTTTAAATTGAGTGAAAACCGCTGGGTCGACGAAAAACAGTCGGCGGACCATGTATGGCTCCAAATAGCTGTCCGGAGCGTGGTCGCACTCGATGCTAGTGGGTGCCTTATAAGCGGTGTTGGCCTCGGTCTCGCCATCTGATAAGTTTGTAGTCGCTCAGAGAGAAATCTCCGAGCGACGAATAGCGCGGAAGGGCGCGAAATGTATTCACCTAGGTCGACTTGGTCGCCGGGTGTGACGGTAACTAGCGGGGAGCACACGGTGCATAGGGGAACTGTGAGGTGTCCAAAAATAAGAAGTCATGACGAAAAGAAAAAGGGCTTTTGGGCCATATATGATATGATATGATTAAGTGGCGCCTAAGATAAGAAAAGACGAAAAGTTTCCGAACAAAGTGTTTTCGAAAGAATGTGCATAAAAGAAGCTTTGCTATGCGTTTTGAACAAGTATGTTTTGGAAATTAAGAATAAGAAAAGAAAGATAAATTTTTGTCATGAGCATGTGCATCGGTCTAAGCATAAGTCCCATGTTAATGCATATGTAAGGAATTTTGTTTGTTATTCACTTGACTATATACTTAAAATGCTTCTGTTAAAGTATAGATGTACTTGCTGAGATTTCTCCTGAAATCTCATCCCACTCTTTATATCTCTACTATCCTCCCCCTCTTGGGAACGATAGAAGTACTTACAGGTGATGATGGATCAGATGGGTACGACCCCGGTGATGACGCCTCGGACCCTCGAGGGTCCGATTGAGGCCGCCCTTAGGGGACCGGTGACTCTTGACAGCCCGGGCCAGGGGGAGGTGGAGTCACTGAAGGTGACTATGTACAGTTATGTTGGTCTATACCCTTCGGGGTGTTGTTTAGTACTAGGGGTTGATGAGTCCCTTCACTTGGGGCATGTTTTTGGAACGCCTTCTAGGGTGATATGTGAGGTAGGGCCTAGCCTGGATTTGGATCGGCTTCCCTGGGGCCCGAACCTTAAGAAAGTGAAGAAGGAACCTATCGGATGAACATATGGGCAATGTTAAGACCCGTATTATATTTTGATGCCTTGTATTATTGATTTTGGTAAAGTCTTCCCGTATGTGGGAAGTACTATTTTGGTTTCTTGGACAAGTTATGTAATTATTAAATCCTGACTATGTTTAATATTATGTTTGGGATCCGTAGTCTAACCATATAATGTATGTTATAGAAGGCTTGGCCTTTTTGTTCTGCTGCGATAATCTTTACTTGATGTTTCAAAAAAAAAAAAACGTAAGTGTATGTTACGACGAGGGGTGAACTTCCTTGTGTTGTTCGTCCCCGACGCTTCGATTCACGTACGATCCCAAGCGTGGGTTGGGGCGTCGACAATAAAAGTATATGTTTATGACATGATTCATGTGACTCATGTATGAATTAAACTTATCTCTTATGTGGACTTACATAAACTTATATCATGTATGGACTTTTCATTCTTAGCCATATTATTTTCATATATTTTTATCATAATCCACTATTATTACCCGTGGTTGGGCCATGCCACTGTTAGTATCCGTGGTCGGGCCTTGCTACTATTATTACCCGTGGAAGGGCCATGCCACTGTTATTACTTGTGGAAGGGCCATGCCACTGTTATTATCCGTGGAAGGGCCATGCCACTATTATTATCTGTGGAAGGGCTATACCATTATTATTACCCGTGGTTGGGCCATACCATTATTATTACCCATGGAAGGGCCATGCCTTATCTTTTCTTATTTCATTTCTCATATCCTTAACCTTATCATCATCTTATAGTGTCATAACATAACAAATAATACTTGAATAACAAATTATCCTAAAATCATGGATAACCAATCACTTTATAAATTTAACATCTTATTTTCCTTTACTTGAATCATAAACTCTTCCATTAATAAAAATCTCGAAATCAAACATAATAGGGTATTTCACTCGAGCCAAACGTTGATCAAGGGTCGAGCCAAATTTCTGCCTAAATCTCGTTATTTCTTATCTCGTAAAAATTAAAACACAAAAGTTGTATATCTCTGTCTTAGCTTTCCATAGACTCTTAAATCATTCAATTCCAATATTACACTAACAAGTTATGACCATTTTACCATAGGATGTTAAATCTGTCAATTTAACCCCTTTTAAGTCCGAAAGTTGCTAGGGTTGATCTATCAATTTTTCCCAAATCAAGATCTCATATTTTCACATAATCCTCTTAATATATCATCATAGAATATGTTCCTAAGATCTCATAATTTTCCTAGCATTTTATCATAGCAAAAATCACTCAAAAATTCAATAGGCTTCAATTTAACACATAAACAAAGATTAAGCTCAAATAAATATCAAACATAATCCAATAACCAAACCACTTATTCTATGCCAAGACTAAGTTAATATATGCACTTACAAATTTTTCCAAAGCTAAATGATTAGTCTTGACTTGGTTTTGTACCACACTTCTCTCCAAGGCCCTTACTTAGCTCTCTTTTGGCACTTAAGTGATGTGAGCGGGTTTTTGTGTATTTCTCTTGGGTATTTCTCACTATGGCCGACTGATATCTCTCATGGGGAAATAAGAGAAGCCCATGCATCTATTTATAGGCATAATAGGCGTGGGGTGCAAGGGAAGAGGGCTTGGGCATTTCAGTAACTCCATTTGGCTGCATAGGTGAGGTGTCCCCTACTTGTGGTTTCATGATCACCCCTAATCCTATGGGGATTTGCTGATATTTTAATCCCATGGTTGAGATTAATACACCTATAAAATGATCTTGATCAAGAACTTAAAGAGTTCCAACACATGGGGGTGAAGACAAAACACCATCATAGGAAATCTTCTAAGGGGTGCATCTGGCCACTTGGCCTCTCCAAGGGATTAGCCACGTTCCAGCCCTAATACGTCATTGATAAAATTTGATTCTTCCAAAATTCAAAACATAAAAGTTTAAGATAATCATCTTAGGGTTCTACAGGATTTTGAATCACCTTATTCCGATATTATATGAGAGAGATATGATTAGTTTACTGAAATACGTCAAAACTTATCCGAAAATATCCAATCCGAATTCTCCATTTATTTTCCTTTGTTTTCTTACCCACCAAGGCTTCTAGATGAATTCTTATCAACTTGCCACATGTTTCCACACATGTCAAGGCTTTAGAAAGTATGGTAGCTAATCTCAATTTTCGTCACATGGTTGAACCTAAGACAACTAATCTAAGTCGGTTACCAGTTGATTCCTATCTCTGTCCGTCCACTTCATACTAGATTTAGTCCTTGATAAATTTCTTATCTTCCAAAACCCAAAACATATAAGTTTTATATGTCTATCTAGTGGTTCTATAAGAATTGGAATTATTTTATTTGGACCTCATATGAAAAAGTTATGATCATTACACCAAACCTCGACGGTCCAGTCCGAGAATCTGTTTTGGCACACCAAGTGTTTGATGTTTTGTTCTTTCGCTTCCCTTTGAATTTCTTCCTCAAATTTCAAAAATTTATCTCTTTCTAGGTCTAAATTGAATTTCTCTAGTTGATACATTGCTAAAATTCCCAAAAGTCCATCCAACATTTACCTTAGAATGCATCTAAGTCTCATCTTCTTTTTCTATAAAAATATCATTTCTAACAAATTTCTTAAAATAAATTCTCAAGAAAATATTATATCCTAAAAATTTGGGCTATTACATGTGTACACCAAAGGCTACTTTATACCTCCCAAGATGGATTGCGTCAACCGCCAAAGCATTTGTGTCTAGGATAGGGGGCCTCCTTCGACCTTTACTACAGCGATCACCTCTGCACGCGCTACCAACAATGTCGGGATCTTGCCACCCACACCAGTCATGGTCCTGACTCCAACCTCCAAAGACAAGACAAGAGAACGATGGTGCTACTGAAGGCCGGAGTTTTGTTGACCTTTACTGACACCATCGCTACATCTACCTTAGGTGTGTCTGCAAAAACAACATCAACCCAAGCAACGACCCTCGCCAGCTCATCTACAGCCGCAACGACTTTATCTTCAAGAGAGTAAAGTTTGGGGGACTATGGTAGGACACTCCTCAAATAAGGGCGAAGGAACCCACTCAAGGTCAAGAGCTGAGGGTGCAACTCAAGTTTGCTCCTCGATCAAAAGGCACACGACCCCTGCATGATTGGCATGGTTGCGGGATAAGCCTCCGGATGAATCCCAGAGGTAGACTACACGAGATAGGCATTCGAAATATTGAGACAAACTTGTCATAGAGGCACAATGAAAGGAAGGGATGCAGTCAACATTATTTTGTTCGGTGGCATTGGCTCTGACTAAATAATGAGCAGCTCCACGAAAGGACACCTAGGAGGTGTTGTCTTCACCTAGTATCGACGAAGGTTGTCTCCACCCAATAGAGTCTTCGAAAAGATGTCATCCAGATGGGTCTCGCCCAAGCACGAATCATTTCAATCCTAAGTGCCCCATCAGGGGTTGGAGTAGGGTGAAGGCTCCTGTCTTTGCCCACAACCCCCCATATGGCGTGAACGGGGAAGGCACGATAGACAACCTGGCTAATGTGAAACTCTCATCCTTTGCTCGACAAAAAGAAGAAAAGATGACTCCACCCTTTACTCAGTTATACTACAGTTGCCGCCCTGCCTCAGGAGATTGTGAGTGAGGAGGAACTCGTATGCCGTGAGGTTAAGAAAATTGGCCTCTACGTCCTCCAATGTTTGATGCCAAATGAAGCAACACAACACAAGAATCCTCTACACATATGTGTGGAGTTGGGCAGGTGCCAGTTGAAGATGATCCAATACCTCATGTACTGAGCAGCAAAAAGGTAGTCTAAGGATGCTAGAGAACATGACAGGGTACACCATCACCTTGAAAGCAAACCCTCCAAATCTATTGCACCGTCGGTAGGGGAGGCACCTCGAGCTCCACAACCCAAGGGAACATGTAAGCCTCCTTCAATGATTTCAGATCACCAGAAGTCACCTTCAATCGCCACAAAAAGCTAGCATAGACTTGTAGTTCAAAGCCATCGTGTTCTCTGAAAATGCGTGTGGAATCGGATGACCAAACAGACATAAAAGGATGTGAGGAACTCTTGGGAACCATTTGACTATGAACGTGGAAGGATAAGAGTTCAAAACACAGAAGAAAGTTTGGGAGATGAAGGAAAAAAATGCAGGATATTCTAAAGAGAAAGGATTGGACAACATAAACCCAAGTGTGTGGGGGGGGGGGGGGGGGGGGGGGGAAAGGCATTATATAGGCCTATACAATGGTTGGCATCTCGAGGCTGTGGGAGCACACGTTCCCCATTCCCATGATACATATTGGATGACGTGATGTGGGTAAGCGGAGTGATCTGACACATTAATGATAAATGGGCTGAAAGAACACGATTGGGTATGAAGCCAGACCATCAATAAATGTGTTCATAAAGGCTAGAGTTGAACCATTGTCTGATGCAATGAAATGATAACAAAGCCACCCGAGTATGACTAAAGGTCGAAGACACAACATGTGGAAGTTGAGGGGACTCGCGACCTCCCATCTCGAGAAAAGGATTGGCAACCTCAATAGAGAAGAAACGGCAAACAGAGGACAATGGAAAGAATTTTTATCAAAATGATTCAATAGAAATTAGCGGATAATTGTATGAAAATTTTCTTCTCCCCCCAAAGGTCAGCGAAGCATCCACGAAAGGCTAGTGGGCCGTGAGACTCTCTAGACTCATTAGGACTTGTAATACTTGGCAGACATAAAGGTAAGGAGAGCCTTTAATCTTCCGATATGAGAATATTAATAGATTACCAAGGATGCCTGTAGGATAAAGCAAGGAAGGCATGTCGCATTAATGGCACCACTTCCCAAACAATCCACCGCATTAATTATGTCATCACACAGGTCACGCTGCATTAAATGATCCTGACTAAGTGAACGGCTGAAAATACATGGGCCCCACAAGGACAAACACGATCTGTTCCTCCTTGAACCTAGTATAAATAGCAAAATCTAGGTATGAAGAAGCTATCACTTAATTTACAAACATTCAAAAGAATATACTGACCTGGGCATCGGAGACTCCCTGGTCTCACCAAAGCTCCAATTTTCCATGCCTTAATCGTGCCTGCAAGTCCAAATTCAAAATATTCAAATTGCTAGAACTTAACCTAAAAACGTACGAAACATGATGTCAATTATGCCTATTAAGAGTGGAAATTAAATCATTTTCTGGTATTTGCCTTATTAGCAGCAGTGATGAAATGAGATAGAGAAATAACCATTCAAAGGTATAAAGAAGGATGAAGAAGAAGTCGAGCAACATCTTTGTTAACAACTTTATAATATATATATATAGAGAGAGATATATATATTTTATCCCTTTCTCTTTTTATTTTATAAAAAATATATGAGAAATCTCTCGTAAAATCCTTATTTTTGTTATGAATTATTGGGGGCGAGCTCCCCTTAATTATTTATGTGAATAACCCCACCACCATTATTTTAAATCTTGCACAGTAACTTGCATAGTAATTTCAACGCCTATAAATATGAGTTTTATTCGTTCTGAAATTCATAAGAAAAATTTATAGAACGAAGAAAGTTTCATTTTAGTTTTATAACACGTTATCAGTACGAGGTTCTACTGATACTGAAACTAGTGGTATTCTACTTCAAGTAAGTTTTTCAATATATTATTTGCAGTTATCGAGATAAATATTAAAGGTAATATTGCTAAATATTACTTGATAAAATTCTACTTTTATTCTCATGATTATGTGAATATATTTCTTAAATTCACAGATTTATTTTTGTAATTTATATATATATATATAATGTCAAATAAATGATTTATTACTATTGACATTTTTGGGAAAAATTATTTATCCAGGATCCTTGATGAGATCTATTTGGATATGATAAATTTGGGAGATACAATTAAAAAAGAAAATTACGTGTCCTTGCAGAACCGTGCTGTATCTCACGGTGAAAAAAATCTTCTTATTGTGTGAAATGATTTAAGGGAGAAATATGAGCATCAGAAGATGTAATCTTCCCAAAAGTTTATTATGATTTATTGCACCTGAAATTGTGAGATTTTAAGAGTGGTATTGAATTTTCTGCACTCCTTAAAATTAACTCAATATTAAAATTATGCAGTGATAAGGTGACTGATGATGATATGTTAAATAAAACATATACTATTTTTCATACCTCGAATATGCTCCTGCGGTAGCAGTATCGAGAGTGAAAGTTCAACAAATATTCTAAACTTTGATTTTGTTTTCCAGTAATTGAGCTAAATAATGAGTTTTTGTTAATAAATTATCAGTTACATATTATTAATGATATTAGATTTACACCATTCCCAGAAGTGAATGGTGCATCCTTTCAAAGGAACCAAGGGCATAGACGTAGTAGAAAAACTATAGAAGTGTTAGTCTTAAAAGCGACAACACTAAAGATGATAAAAACATACCGTATCACCAGAAGTGATTCAACTCGGAAAAGGGCAAAGACCCTCAGAATAATTTTTCATAGAAAGATGAAGATGTTTATCATATATGTGGTTTGACTGAACATTGGTCAAGTACCTGTTATAAGACCAAACACTTGATTTACTTATACTAAGCTTTTATATATAAGTTTATTAATATTTTATCATGTTTTAAAATAATGAAATATCAGTGCCTGAAGCACGACAAAAAATTACTTGGGATAATAAAATCCTGTCTAAATTTGATCCTCTTACAAATGAATATGACCAGAAGTTCAGAGGATTACCTATTTGTAAAATGTTGCAAATCAATTACCGGATGTATTTATTGACACTAAATGTGTTATAAAATCATATATTATTGCTGTTAATGCTTAAGTAAAAATTAAAGTCCCTGAAGGACAAGTTGTTAGAACAGCAATAGATAAATCCAAGATACACTTGAAGTGTTGAAGACTTATTAGTACAAAAGAAAAGAAATCGGTGCTTTTGTAGAGACCGTACCCATAAAATAAGCAATAAGATTTATCCAAACTTTCTGTATAGAAAAAGAAACTCCTGAAAAGAAAACCTCCTGAAAAGGTAACTCTTGAAGAGTATAACTCCTGAAGAGGTAACTCCTAAAGAGTACAAATCTCTAGAAGAGGTAATTCCTGAAGAGAAAACTTCTGAAGAGGTGTTTCATGAAATGTTTTCCCCGTGGAGAGGAATAATGAGATCTCAATACATTTCCTGAGTACTGGAAAAATTATGGATAGAAATAAAACTGTTGTCAATAACATATTTTCATATAAAATGGCCATTAACAGTACCAAAAGTAATGAAAAAAGTGAGCCAAGAATCGTCGAAGGATGTCGACGCAAAAATGGTTGGCCAAAATGAAAAGCAGTTTAATGAAACTGAATTAAACTCGCTAGCAAAGCAAGAGGTATTTGGACCTATTGTACAAACAGCAAAGGGTGTAATGCCTATGAGATATAAGTGAGTATTTATACGAAAGCATAATGAGAAATGAAATTGTGCGGTACAATTTGTCGCACAAAATTTCCTGCAGAAACTCGATAGTAGTTATGAGAAAACATATTTGCTTGTTATGAATGTAATCACATTCATATTTTTGGTTTGGTTATTAGAAAAGGATTAGATATGCAGTTGATGAATGTGGTCGCTGCATATTTATAAGGATCATTAGATCATTACATATATAAAGATATACAATACTTGAAGCATCTAATCTAAGTACATTTAAGAGTATATACTTTATAAAACTTCAAAGATCTTTATATGGGTTGCAATCTGGACGCATGTGGTATAATTGAATTAGCGAGTATCTATTGAAAGAAGGATTTGAGAATAATCTTATATGCCCATGTGTTTCATCAGAACCCGGATTTGCCATTATTGCAGTTTACGTTGATGATTTGCTTTGTTAGAACTCCTGAAGAGATCACAAGGGCTGCTATAAATTTAAAAAATGCATTTGAAAAAGAAAGATCTTATTATTCAAATGCTAGATGAGTTACAAGAATTTGAGACTTCTAACCTCATCTCTCAAATGTATTTGCTCTTCATAAAGCGACATGCCATCCTTATCTAAAAGATTAGGCAGTTGAAATGAAGAGACAAGTAAGGATTTTAAATCCTTATTCTCTTGCTTTAAGTCTGCTATTTTTCTGTCAGACTCTTGAACGAGTCATTGAAGTATGGAAACCTTCTCGTTAAGCTCCTCAATCTCATAATTTTTGGATTGTGACCGGTTGGAAAATTCAACAATAGAGGAGGAGTATCGAGTGTCGAGAGTCACCAGCTCATAAACAACTTCACGATTTGACCTATTAGCTAGATCATTCGCTTGCTGTAACATGACACCCACGGAAGATATAGGAACAACTTATAACTGAAGTGAAGGATACCTCATAGATTGATCGTGAGAAATATTGAAAGGAAATTGATGAGCCATTGAAATTTTGTAGAATAAAAATGTAAATACAGATGAATTATAGATATGAAAAGAAGATTTGATTCTTATAGAAATAGAAATAAGAACAAGAAAAACCATCATCTCTTCAAATCTCATTTAGTCAAGATTACAAGATATGCTAGATACATAATTTCAAAAGCCAGCGAGATTAATTGCAGCTATCCCAATTTTCTTGTAAACGCTGAACTTCTGTCGTTAGTTGCTGTTGTTGACTTTGTATTTGAGCTCTCTCTCGTTCCAACTCTTATACTCGTATTTTCAAGTCACGAGAATACCAGTCTACAAATTTTTTCACCTTCTTGTCTTAAATTTTTATTTTTATTTTATCTTTAGTTGCAAGCGTTAGGTGCAATTCAGATATTTGATTTTTAAGGTGATCAACCTCACTCGTTCTCGCTAATAGTCTCTGAGACATGGTTGTAAGAGACGCAACATATTGAGCACTGAGGGTTCTTAATACTGCAACAATTTTAGGATTAGTTTTACTAGAAAAATATATCTCTGCTCCTATCATGGTGTTTACAGCCTCAAGAGAAAATATGAGTGGTTGAGGTATAAAAGGTTCATGGTTCAAATTTGGGACATTAACAAAAGAATTTCTATCAGACATAATATCGTTTTGGATGAACAACAACTGAATCTGTGAAGAATGTGAGATTTTTTTGCTGGAGTAAACCAATGGTAAAATTGGTTATATTTAAACAGCAATCCGAAACCTTTAAATCTCTTCAAGATCTCGTTTGTCAACAATGTCAAGCGGATTTGATTTTCTGCCAAATCGATATATGGATGGTTTCTAATGTCCTTTCTGCTGTACATAAACAAATTCTCTCTAATAATACCGAATGAGGGGGAGAAAATTTTAGATGAGAATATTATCATGTTCTCTCTAATGCATTATTTAAATGAAAATTATGTTTGAATTCTTAACCCTGTTATATATTCTGAAATCATATTTGTTTATTATTTGAAAAACTGACGTATATTCTCAGGAGGAGTTTAAGTATTACTGCAGGTTTCAGATTTCTACTAAGTCTGTCAGCGCCTTATATGTGGGGTTTCCTCTACCTTGTCTGACGCATTTTAAACCCATAAGGCCCTGAAGTGCCAAAGCGGACAATATCGAATAGAGATATGGAGCTGTCTGTATATGCCACATCTTCAAATCATTCAGAAATTATTGCAATTCATAAAGCAAGTCGTGAGTGTATTTAGCTGAGATCAGTGATTCAACATATCCAAGAAAAGTGTGGTCTCCCCATGATCAATGATAGCCCAACACTTTTATATGAAGATAATACTGCTTATATCAGAGGAGGATATATCAAAGATACGATCAAGTAATAATCTGATAGATTTATTCACAAAAGTATTATCAACTGCGACATTCAAAAAGATTGTGCATAACATTGGAATGTGAAGACTCAAAAATCTATCGCTATGCACTTTTCAGGAGGAGTAAATATCTTGAAAACTTGTGCTGATTGTACTCTTTTTCCTTCGCTAAGGTTTTGTCCTACTGGGTTTTTCTTTGCAAGATTTTAATGAGGCAATCTTAAAGCACTTGTGGATACATAAGAAAACTGTACTCTTTTTCCTTCGCCATTAGTTTTTCTTCACACTGGGTTTTTCCTTGGTAAGGTTTTAACAAGATAAATTTTTTATGGGTGGTCATTCAAGAGGGAGTATTATGAATTATTGGAGGCGGCCCCTGCCCCCTTAATTATTTTTGTGAATGACCCCACTACCATTATTTTAAGTCATGTACAGTAACTTGCATAGTAATTTCAACGCCTATAAATATGAGTTTCATTCGTTCTGAAATTCATAAGAAAAATTTATAAAATGAAGAAAGTTTTAGTTTTTAAGAGTTTCTTTTATTTATCTCTTGCAATAGTAGTAGTTTCCTTTATAGTTTAATAACACTATTTAACTTATTATATCATTACCAAAATAAATACATTTCAGCCCCCTTCAAGTTGATGTGATAAAGTCATAAAATAGGTGGACAAACAATGTAATGATGACGTGGGAAAGAGATGGAGAGTGGGGGAATAGAATGAGAATAGTATTGAGATGGCTGGTTCGCTCTTTGCTACGATGAAGGTTGAGGTAAGCTTTCTGGTAATCGAGATGCTTATCCCGCTCTCTCAGGTAGCAAGGAGGTTGGTCCATGATTGAGCTATGATATTGTAATTACTTTATATTTTAATTTGATGTCAATCATACTTTTCTTACTAATAATTAAGTGAATTGAGTTTCATATTTGCATTTAATGTACTAGAGGTAAAAATACATCTTCCTGTTACAGAAATATTTAAAATAGATGTTGTTTCTTATCTCTCTTTTTTTTTTTTTTTTTTGGTAAGACACATCATGACTTCATTCAAAATGTATTGCCAGCTCATGCGGAAATTCATACAAAAATTTGTGGCATCTCAACTCATTGCACCGAAAGCAAGCCATGCCAAGCACCTCAACCTTGCAGGGTGGAAATTCATCTCTATTCCCTTGCACCGACTCAAGCGTTTAATTCATGCACTTCATGTCTAACGTGGCAAGCTGCATTTCAATCCAAGTAATTTTTGTTCCGCTTCATGTCTAACCTGGCAATCTGTTCCCCTTACAATCATCATTAAGGAGAGGAAATTTAAACGCATAGAAAATAATTTCTTTGAAGAGTTCCTCGTCCAAATTGTCAGTCCACTCCTAGGATTTTAACAACTTCCAATAAAAATAGACCACGTCAGCAATCTTAAACTCCATATCACTAGACTCTTCACATCATATAAAAAATCTAAAATACAAAAAGTAGATCCGTCTCATTTTGTAAATATGTTGAAGAAAAATGATAAATTTACTTAAAAAAAATTATTTTTTAAATGTCAATTATTGATATGTTAAAACTTATAAAATTTAAAATTTGAATTTAAAAAAATAACTAATAAAACAAATCTTATAAATAAAATTATAAGTATATATAATACTATTCTTTTAAGCTGGCTGACATCATGCCGGCCCTCATAGCTTTTACGACGAACAAACTCCCGTTGATCCCAACTCTGACTGACCTCTGGTAGCCTCCCACGCACAGATTAAAGTCCGAAATGGGTTTCGGACTATTTAAAGCCCGTTTGACCCACAGCCGGCTGTTAACGGCTACACTGCCGACATTGCCAGATTCTCCTCACTTCGACGACCAACTCTGTAAAATTTCATCTTCGGCAACGTCGTCGGCGTCATCCACGTGCCTCACACGTCCGCCGGCAATAGTGTTTTTAATTTTTAATTTGTAAAATAAATTTTATTAAAACAAAATATGAATATTTTAAAAGATATAGAAAAAAAAGATGCTGATCAATGGTGTATTGTAAAAATGAATAGCTAAAATAAAAAAAATTAGATTTTTGATAATTAAATTTAAAAAAATTTTAAAATGTCTATTGGAATTGCTTTAATAGGTAAAGTAATGTCCTATTCAAAGAGAGAAACTTCTCTTTTTCTTTCAACCTAGTCAATAAAAAATAGGAGGATCAGGAATGCCCATAAAAAAAATCCTTGAATCAGAATATTGAATAAATCAAATTCATTCACATGGAGAATCAAAGAAAAGGGAAGCTTTGGGCAGGGGTCTCTTACAAAGAGACTTTAATGGAAGTCCATCTGTTGCTGCCACGCAAGGACTTCAAAAAATTTTGCCCTAGGACGCGATGTAGGAGATGATAGGCCATGGCTGGTTTGCTTTTGTAAATGAGATGATCTCAATTCATCTCAAATTTATTATTATAATTTTTAAAAATTTTATATAAAATATAATTTTTTTAAATTTTAATACATTTTTATTAAACTTCAATTTAATTTTTTAAATTTTAAAATAATAATAATATTAAAAAATAAATTAAATTCATCCTAACTCATCTCATCTCTTCATAAAAATTTAAATATTTAAAAATAAAACCTTCCAGTGGAAATTTAAACCCAGAAAAAGAAAGCCAAGCCATTATCACGTGAGTGTCTATATCTCTCGCCCGTAGCATTTTGTTCTTTCTTCCTCTCTCTAGCATCACATTTCTGCGGTTAGAAACGCTTTGGAACGGTCTGCTAGTTGGTGGTTTAAATAGAAGAGGGATCTGGGCGAAAAAGGAGTCATCTAGATTTTTATTTTTTTATTTTTTTTAACTTCCATGGGTATTTGTAATGGAGAATGCTGGGCTGCAACTCCAGCAAGATATACTCACAATAATATATATATATATATTTTTAAATAAAGATTGCAGCTTCTGTGTGCTATAATTTTTGTGTGCTGCAATTCAATAGCACACACTCACAATAATATTTTTTTTATTCTTTTTAAAATAAGAGTTGTAGCCCCTATGTACTGCTGGGCTGCAGGACACAGGCTGCAGTATGTAATTTTTGATTTGTAATTATGTGCCGTGAGGTCCCATTGTTAGTCCTACGAGTGAGATACGTGGCAAAAATTTATTTTGTGGGTGTTTTTAGCAACCTTAACAGTGTGACCGCGTAGAAGAGTTTTTCTTCTTTGAATGGCACGATGATCTTCTGCCGACTATTCCTGCATTTCATTAAAACGCGTAGGATTTTATCAATAAAAAAAGAAAAAAAAAATTAAAACGCGCATACGAAAGTTCAGAGCAGCTACATCAGTTTCTTTGACTCGATGGAATGAAGTTTTTGCACAATGATACGAAATGCTACCGGAACTCACTAATTCATCTTATACCATTTAATATTATCTGTGTAATCAAACAGACAATTCTTGTATGAAGTATTTTTTATTTATATTATTTTAAAAACTCTGCCCAAACTTTCGTTTTGTTGAGTTATATCATTGTAAAAATCTTTCTGTCTTCTTGATATTCATATATTGTATATATAATAATATAAATATATATCTTTTAAATTTGTTGTGGTCAGCAATCTTTGCCTCACGAGGTACGTTTCATCGATCCTGTGAGTTGTGAGCAAGGCTAATACAAAGAAAACAATTTTCATTGCTTCTGGAAGTGTGGTGTGGGTTTTGGTCGAGCTTTTCCTGTTGTTTTGATGGCTACAGCTCTTTCGAAACTGAGGAAGCACTTGTGTTCTTCAGGAAAGACAAGACCCTCATCCCTGCCCGGAGAACCATGTCGCCACTTTTCTCTAAATGAAATAAAAAAAAAAGCAACCCACGACTTCAATGAAGAATTAATTCTCGGTATGGGTGGCTTTGGCACGGTATATAAGGGTTTGATTGACAAGGATAACTCCCGGCCTGTGGCGATAAAGCGCAGGAGGAAGGGTTCACGGTGGCCTGAAGAAGAGTTCGGGACGGAGACTCTATTGCTCTGTCAAATTCTCCATGTCAACATCTATATTGACATATCTCCTGGATCTACCTCGCATCAAGATCACTCCCGCATTTATGAACACCAGACAACCGCTGGTCTACAGATCTCCCCTCTTAAATGCGGAGACACTATAAACGCACATCATTAATTGCTAGATTGACGAAAGATAGAGCAGCATTTAATGCCCATTTCCAAAATGGTCTAATTGAGCATTAAATGAAGGGATACCCAATTAATGCGACGAGATCGATCGAATCAGATCAGGTTTTTTCTCTATCGAGGATGAAGATTGAGTGATGTCCCGATTAATAGATCTTTTATCATAAAAACTCTCCTTCAAAGGGAACACCTATAAATAAAGCTAAGAAAAAGCAAAGAGGGGTACATTCTGACAATTCTCTAAAACAAACTTCCATATATTTTTTCTCTGAAACTAACTTGATCGTCAGAGCGGTCCTGGACCCCGATCTTCCCTGTTCTTATTTCGCAGGTTCCGGTCAATCGGGATTGGATAAACCAGACTGCGGAATACGTCCTTAACAGTGGCGCCGTCTGTGGGATTTTCTTGTTTTTGATAAATGTACTTTTTGCATGTCTACCCTACCATTATCCCAAACGACCGAACACGACCAGCGTTCAGGCCTGGCCATGGAAGAAAGACTAGAAGGGCTAGAAGAAATGGTGAGGAAGCTTAAAGAGGAGAACGTCGCCCTTCGGCAACCCCGCAAAGAAATATCAGCCCTTGGTGAGACCAATCTTGAGGAGAATGTGAGCTCCCGGCACCTTGAGGAGAGCGAGACCTCTGAAGGAGAACGACGCCTGATGCACACCGAGCTAAAGGAGTTAGGGGACAAGTATGCTGAAATGGCAAAACTAATCAGCCCGGCCGCAGGGCACCTCTCCTCTCAAGGAAGCATAGGGACACCCTACAGTGCAGACGTCCTAGCCGTCCCTCTCCCGTCCAGATTCAAGGTTCCGTAGGTAGAACCGTATGATGGGTCTCAGGATCCCGTGGAACACCTGGAAGCCTTCAAAGCACATATCAGCCTGCACGGCTACCCTGGCGAAGTAGCATGTCGAGCATTCCCTCTCACACTGAAGGGGATGGCTAGGACATGGTTCGGAACCATTCCTCCGGGATCAGTCAGTAGCTTCGAGACGTTAGCCCGACTTTTCACCACCCAATTCATGGCCAGTAGGAAAAGAAGGCGCCCTGCGGCGTACTTATTGACTGTCAAACAAGGAGAGAACGAAAACCTGAAAGGATACCTGACCAGGTTCAACAGAGAAAGAATGACAACCGACAACCAAGACGAAAAAATCACCCTAGCGGCCCTCCTGGGCGGCATATGGCCCAGGAGCCCCTTCATGGCGGAGATAGCCCGAAAGACTCCCACTACTCTGAACGGGTTCATGGATCAAGCTGACGGGTTCATCAACACCGAAGACACGCTCGAAGCCCTAGTAGCCCCACGACGAGGAGAACTCCGACAGCATGATCGGAAAACAACCAATGCCGGAGAAAATTCCAGCCGGCATCGGGAGAGGAGGAAGTTCCCAGATGAAACGAGGAGAAGAGACCCCCCACGGGAACACAGACTATCATCATGGCCTTAGTCCAACTTGGCGGTGGAAGATCAGAACCGATTTGAATCGAGACGAGAATCCATTAGAAGAAAAAGGGGGAATATGTATTGCGAATATCACAAGACTACGGGCCACAACACTGAAGACTGCCAGGCTTTGAACAATAGGCAAAGAGATGAACAGATGAGCAATCAAAGAGATAGAACCCGGTCGAGGACCCCCCTTCGGGAACAAGAGTCAAGTCGACACCGAGGCGAGCCCGCAACCACCCGCCAGGCTAGATCAGAACCATCGTTGGAGGGTCGTCCCGAGGAGGGACTACATCCTCCTCTCAAAGGGCACACGCACGAAGAGCCAGGTATGGAGAAGTTTACACACTGGGACGAACATCGAGACAGGGCAACCTGGGTCCTAAAGGAGAATCGATCGTTTTCAACGAACAGGATGAAAAGGGCATCGCCTTTCCGTACGATGACGCATTGGTGATATCAGTATTGGTAGCCAATTTCACAGTCAAAAGGATACTGGTTGACAACGGGAGTTCGGCCGATATCTTGTTCTGGGAGGCCTTTATGTAGATGGGGATGGATCCCCACCAACTTCAGCCCATCCAAGCCCCCCTTAAAGGATTTACGGGTGAAGCAATATACCCCGAAGGCGTGATAACACTCCCAGTCTTGATGGGTTCCGTACCCAGAACCATGTCAGTCATGACCGAATTCCTGGTAGTAAAAGCCCCCTCCTCATACAATGCCATCTTAGGGAGGCCGACCCTAAATAACCTGAGAGCAGTCACTTCTACCTACTACCTCAAAATGAAGTTTCCGACCGACAGAGGAATATGTGAAGTCAGAGGAGAACAAGTCACCTCCAGGGAATGCTATGCCTGGGAATTGAAACACAAGGTCAATTCCGTGGCTACGATCTCCCTGGATGGCGAGCGTACCGAATTCCCACTTGCTCCTCCCCGAACGGTGTGGGATGATGAAATTAGGGACGAAGGGACACTACGTCAAGCGGAAGCCAACGAACCTTTAGAACTAATTCCGATCGATCACGACAACCCGGATCAGACGGTGCGAGTCAGAACCAGAATAGATCTGAGAATACACGCCGAGCTCAAGAATCTCCTCATTGAGCATAAAGACGTATTCGCTTGGACGCATGCTGACATGCCTGGAATCGACAGGTCCATAATAGAACATCGGCTATGTGTCAACCCGACAGCCCGGACAGTTAAACAAAAAAGAAGAAGTTTCTGTGCTAAAATATGCCGCCATTGCAGAAGAAGTGGACAGACTCCTGACCGTTGGGTTCATTCGAGAAGTTCACTACCCGGAATGGCTGTCTAACGTAGTATTGGTAAGGAAGACAAGCGGGAAATGGCGTATGTGCGTTGACTTCACCGATTTGAACAAGGCTTGCCCTAAAGATAGCTTCTCTCTGCCGCGCATCGACCTTATTGTAGATTCAACTGCTGGACACTCTCTCCTCAGCTTCATGGGCGCCTATTCGGGTTATAATCAGATCAAAATGAGCACAGACGATGAGGAAAAAATGGCGTTCATTACAGATCGCGGACTCTATTGCTACACCGCCATGCCTTTTGGACTCAAGAACGCAGGGGCTACTTATCAACGGTTGGTCAATCGTATGTTTAAAAACCAAATTGGGAGAAACATGGAAGTTTATGTCGATGACCTCCTAGTCAAGAGCCGCTGTCCTAACGACCATTTGGCAGACCTAAGAGAGGCCTTCTCTATTCTGCGGCATTATCAGATGAAACTCAACCCCGCCAAGTGCACCTTTGGGGTCGAATCAGGGAAGTTCTTAGGGTACATGGTCTCTGAACGAGGAATTGAATCCAACCCAGAGAAAATACAGGCTATCCTCGGAATGGCATCCCCGAGGAACCTGCAGGAAGTCCAACGATTAGCTGGTCGAGTCGCCGCTCTCAGCCGATTCATATCAAGGTCAACCGACCGATGCCTTCCCTTTTTTCAAGTCCTCCGGAAAGCACACGAGTGGGACACGTCGTGCGAGCAGGCATTTGAACAACTCAAAGGCAATCTGACATGTCCTCCGTTACTTAGCCAGACGGCTCCCAGAGAAACCCTTGTGGCCTATTTGCCAGCCTCGCCTCATGCAACATCTGCAGTTCTAGTAAAAGAAACCGATCAGGGTCAGAAACCTGTGTACTATGTTAGCAGGGCACTTCAGGGAGCAGAAGCTAGGTACCCCTGTACGGAGATGATGGTATTCGCCTTACTGACGGTAGCGTGTCGGCTGCGTCCTTACTTCCAAGCTCACACCATAAGAGTAATGACCGATCAGCCCCTCGGAACCATTCTCCAGAAGCCTGATACCTCTGGTCGATTAGCCAAGTGGGCAATCGAGCTGAGCGAGTTTGATCTAACGTTCCAGCCCAGGACAACAATGAAGGCACAAACACTGGCGGATTTTGTAGCAGAGTACACCGGGTTTCCAGAAGAGATCCCCGGTAAACCTCAGGGACAGGCATGGCAGTTGTATGTTGACGGGTCCTCATGTTGAACTGGGGGTGGAGCAGGCGTACACATCGTCACCGACCAGGGTGCCCAGCACAACTACGGTATAGGCCTAACTTTCAAAGTAACCAACAACGAAGTAGAATACGAGGTCCTCGTAGCTGGGATGACAATTGCTCGAGTCCTTGGGGCAACAGAGTTGGAGGCCCGAACTGATTCTCAAATAGTATTTCATCAAGTACTCGGCCAATACATCACCAAGAGCGAAAAATTGAAAAAATATCTGGAGCTAGTATGCATCGAGAGAGATCGATTCAGATACTTCCGTCTGCTATGGATCCCAAGGGAAGAAAATCATATAGCAGATCGATTGGCAAAAATAGCGTTAGGAAAAGATGAACACCCGCCCCCATAAAACACAGAGATCAGAATAGTAGACACTCCCTCCACCGGCAGCGAAGTTAGGATAGTGGCCGTTGCAGATCCCGACTGGGCAACCGATATTACAGAATACCTCTGGACAGGCACATTACCTCCTGACCCGGGTCAGGCCCGCAAGATAAAGAATAGATCAGCTAGATTCACACTGATTGATGGATCATTATACAGGAAGGGTTTCTCCGAACCATTGCTTCGGTGTGTGACGAAAGAAGAAGGCCAGTATATATTAGCAGCATGAAGGAATCTGCGGGGCTCACACGGGGTCTAAAACATTAGCCGCCCACGCAACACGTGCAGGGTATTACTGGCCATGTTTGTTCCAGGAAGCAAAAGAGTTCGTTAAGAAATGTCTGAAATGTCAGGAGTAGAGCCCAACATTACATTCCCCTTTGGAGGAACTCACTTCAATAACATCCCCCTAGCCCTTTGATCAATGGGGACTAGATCTTATAGGATCATTCCCAGTCGGGAGGGGTGGAAGTAAATTCATTATAGTAGCAGTGGATTATTTCACGAAATGGGTAGAAGCCGAAGCCCTCGCCAGCATCACTTCTCAAGCCATCACAAAATTCTTATGGAAATCGATTGTTTGCCGGTTCGGGATACCTCAGAGCTTTATATCAGACAACGGAAAACAGTTTGACTGCAATCATTACCGAGAGTGGTGATCCGAGTTGAAAATCAAAGTGAAATACTCTTTTCCCGGCCACCCGCAGGCTAACGGGCAAGCCGAGGCGACCAACAAGACGATCCTCAATGCGCTGAAGAAAAGACTCGGAATGCACAAAGGGGCTTGGGCCGATGAACTTATGGGAGTCCTTTGGGCATATCGCACAACAATCCGAACCCCCACGAGCGAAACGCCGTTTGCCCTTACATATGGCTGCGAAGCAGTAATTCCAGTCGAGATCGGGATACCTACGCTTCGAATCCAGCACTATGACGCTGCTACCAATGATGCCAAAATGATGGAACGCTTAGACTCCTTAGAAGAACACAGAGAAGAGGCCGGTATCCGAATTGCCAACAACAAACGCAAGATAGAACAATACTTCAACAAAAGAGTAAAGCCGTGCAACTTCAAAGTCGGGGACTTAGTACTAATACAAACGGGCATTACGACTCCAGCACAAGGAAAACTAGGACCAAAATGGGAAGGACCCTACATAGTGACAGCAACAAACAGGCCCGGATCTTGCCGACTCAAGGACAGCTTCGGAACCGACCTACAGCACCCCTGGAATAGTGAGAGGCTTAAGAGGTACTATGTATAACATTTACCGATATATTTTACTTCTTGAAATTATAAAAAGCCCGTTGTTGTTGTTATCCAATACATTGTAAATTATAAAGTTCTCAACATGGAATCCTGCGGGGTCGGTCCACCCACCCACACGAAGTAACATTCACAAGTCCCGTGTGGTCGGTCTACCCACCCACGCGAAGTAAACGATCAGAATCCCGCGGGGTCAGTCCACCCACCCACGCGAAGTAACGTTCACAAGTCCCACGGGGTCGGTCTACCCACCCACGCGAAGTAACATTCACAAGTCCCGCGGGGTCGGTCTACCCACCCACGCGAAGTAAACGATCGGAATCCCGCGGGGTCGGTCCACCCACCCGCGTGAAGTAAACTTCACAAATCCTGCGGGTCGGTCCACTCACCCATGCGAAGTAACATCCATTCAGAATCCCCGATCGGAATCTCGTGGGGTCGGTCAACCCACCCACGCGAAGTAATTCACAACTCCTAAACCTCGATCTCAAGATCACATATTACGCTCGATAAAATTTTTTCTTAAGTTTACACTTAACCAAAAATTTCGCGGGGTATAGACAGAGTGAACAAAGCATCTAAAGAAAGACCAAACTCGAACGTCATATATTCAGTTATACAAACTCGCTCGAATCAAACTCGAATGTTATGTTCAGTTACAATATCTCGAAATGGCAAAAAAAAAAAAAAAACTTATACATCAATCAGGTCAAGCCTCAGGAGGGGGAGGAGGAAGATTCAAGTCGTCAAAAGGAGGGTAGCCGCGCTTCCCGATCTTCTTCACATATCTCTTCGCAGCCCAGTCTGGATGAAGAGACTTCGGACTTATCTTCCGGGGGTCGAGCTGAGGGTCCACCAGAAGCTGGACTCCTATCCGGCGGAGGCCCTCGGCATAGCCATACCCCCAGGCCGAGTTGCGAATGGCCACCACTTGAGATATCTGCTGCTCGAAATCAGCAATTCTCAAATGGGCCTCTTCTAAAGCATGGCAAGCCCCCTCCAGCTCAGACTCTCGAGCAGCCTGGATTTCCTCAGACTGTGCCAACTCCCCCCCAAAGCCTCTCGACCCGCCTCAAACCGGCCAATTCCTCCTCCCGAGCAATCCGAGCCTGCTTGGAAAATGCCAGCTCTTCTTCCCTCAATGAAAGAATCTGGGAAGAAGCGGCTAGTTCCGCCGTCCGAGCAGATAGCTCGGACTGAAGGAGGATCTTGTCCTGCTCGGTGGCATCTACGAGGCGGGCGTTTCTCCGATGGGCTGTCGCTAGTGATTCCCGGGTCGCCGCCAATTCGGCCCGAAGAGAAGCGTTGGCCTTCTCTAGCCTGCTCTTATCCGCCCCTAACTCCTCGACCGTCTTGATCAACCCCCCGCAAGTTTCCTGCGACAGCTCGAGCTGATCCCTCGCCTGCTGCAACTTGTAAAGCCCGAACTTGCAGACAGTTCCGAGCTCATTGTTGAATTCGGCGAGCTCTGCCAACTCGGAACCCACAGTCTGGGATATCTCCTTGGCGACCTGAACACAAGGAAAAGAACTTAGCAACTCGAAAAGAAAAGACCATGCAAAATTCGACAAAATCTACAAGTCAAACCTGTGTCAGTAAAGGCTCCAACATCAAGGCCACTCATTCGGAAGCGTCCGCCTTGGCTTGTTCAAAACAAGAGAAGCGCTCTGAACCAGCTTCACCGGCTTGATGCCCTCCTTCTGAATCCGGCTCGAAGAATCGACCGAGCACCGCAACCCTACTTTGAGATCGAAAAGGGGACGGGGGTCGAGGAGGAACTTCCGAGTCCGGGGATGGGCAACCATCCTCGAAATGGACCCCCGAAGTCGACCCCCTCTCAAAGGTTGGGGGTGGACACTCAAGAGATTCATCGGGCTCGACGACGGGTCGCCCGCCCTTATCCGGGGCCTTCACATGGATCCCTTCCACCGGAGTGCCAGACTCGCTCACCTTTCGGGGACGGCCTCTCCCCGATGTCCCTCGTCTGAACCTCCTTGCTGACCGACTCCCCCATGATCGCCCTCGGAGTCGGATCCACCAAAAACTTCATCTTCCCCATCGGAAGCATCCGAGTGATGCTCGGAAGATGAAGGAGGGGGAGTGGGCAATTGATTCGCCCTGGCGACTTTCTCTTCCGACTCCTGTCGGAAGACTTGTGCGAAGGGCATGGCACCCGGAGTCAAGTCGGCAGCGCGATCCAAGGCCTCTTGAGAGGCACCGTCGATCTCCTCTCCATCTGATGACTCGACGCCGGCCAGATCGGTCGCTTCAATCTGGGCTTCGATGACCAGCCTCCTGGCCTCAGCCCTTATCCCCTCAGTCTGCAAGAATCAGAGCCCATCCGAGGACGAAGATGAGGAGGCTTGCTCGGGACTGCGAACGGGAGAGTCCATGGGACGGGCACCACGACTCGAAGTGGACCCTTCCCCTTCTTCTGTCTCTTGGGACGGGCACCACGACTCGAAGTGGCTTCACCGGCCCGGCTCTTGGTACGTCTTTTTCTCCCCACCTCCTGATCAGAGGCCTGCTTGTGAGAGGAGGTAGGGGGCTCTTCAAAAATATTGAAGAAATTCTGACCCTCGGCATAAGACCGGTCCGGTCGGGTCAGAAACTCCTCAATATTCTCCTCAGTCAGAAGAGCGTCGGACCACAGCTGGTCAGGGTCTTCTGCCCCTCAGGAGAGGACAACCTTCACCCTCTTAGTTTCCTGGGCGGTAAGGGTAACTTCCATATGTGTCGGGGAAGGAAGAAAACCCCAATCTTTCTAAACTGGGAATTCATTTCCCTCTCCCTTCGGGAATTCCCAGTCCCTGCCCGAGACAAAGAAGAATTTTTTGTGGTAGTCTCGGGTGCTCGAATGCCTCTCTTCCATTCGAATCAGCCTGCACTTGGGCTTTATCTGGAAGCCTGAAACATTCCCGTCCTGACGGAGGAGTCGATACATCGAGAAAAACTCCCGAGCAGTCAAGTCGGGATAGGGATCGTTCTTCCCAGAAAGAACGATCTGGAACGCCACGCAGGTAGCCAGAAGAATACGCCACCCGTTCGGCGTGAGTTGCGTAGGGGCCAAGCCCAAGAAATGAAGGACCTCGCGAACAGGATCGATGAAGGGGAGGCGGAAACCCTTCGAGAACATGAGGTAGAAAAGGATAACTTTTTGTGCCCTCCCATCGTGCTCATAAGCCCTAGCGCCATCCCCTGGGGCCTCCAGGGAATGCCGCCAGGAAATGCGATGTTTCTTCCTGAGCGCATCCATGTCAGAAGGCTGCATGGAAGAAGTCCAACCATTACCCGCGAAGAAAGGGCACGGATCAGAGGAAGCCATGGAAACAAAAGTTGAGAAAAATATAAGGAGCAGAAAGAGAATGGGGAAGCAGTGAAAGGCGAAGGCGAGGAGGAAGGACAGCAAAAGGGTAGGAAGGCAATGAAGAGTAAGTCTGAGAAAGCAAACAGAGAGTAAGGACGGTGAGGAGACTTCTGGGCAATTTATACCCAGAGACCGAATTCAAAGCAAACGGGAAACGAAGCGACCCCGAAAATCATGGCCTCAGACGTGACCCTTGGGAACAGGAAGCACGCTCAAGGCTGACCAATCAGAGGTAAGAAGCATGCGCCGAAATGACAGATCAGTTAATGATGATCAGAAGCGTGCATATCACGGGCGAATCGCAAATCGACAGCACAACCATAAACGTCACTAACGGTTTGGAAATCGAAACAACGGCACAAATAAATTTTGAAAAGCATTAAATACCTGACATAGAATTTGACAAGTTATGACTAGCATTAAGTTGTCAAGAATTCAAATTGTCCCTCGAGAATCCAATTGGTAAACGAAACGACATACCAACGGGAACCACCAGAGTACATCCGACCCCGTATTTCCGCTCGGAAGGAGAATTAAAAGAATATTGCCCGGTATTGAAGGAAAGCGCAAACAAAGAAAAGGAAGACTCTAGCCCTAAAACATTTAGAATTTCCATCGAAGTACCTTCGATAAAAACTCGCAGGGTACTGAAAGGGTGTCCAACTCGACCGGACCTGAGCCCAAAAGGGTTGTCAGGCCCAAGGCCCGTAATCTGCACCCATCACCACATGGTGTCAGAATTCAACTAGGGGTACGGAAATCGGGGACGATCCAAGTCCCTGGTTATCCCGAATCGAAAGAATGAGATTAAATCGGCTTCGAGGACACGCTAAGGCCAGAATGACGGTTCATGTATTGACATATCTTTGGATCCGCCTCGCATCAAGATCACTCCAGCATTTATGAATGACCAGACAACCGCCGGTCTACAGATCTCCCCTCTTAAATGCGGAGACACTATAAACGCACATCATTAATTGCTAGATTGACGAAAGATAGAGCAGTATTTAATGCCCCTTTCCAAAATGGTCTAATTGAGCATTAAATGAAGGGATACCCAATTAATGAGACGAGACCGACCGAATCAAATCAGGTTTTTTCCCTATCGAGGATGACGATCGAGTGATGTCCCGATTAATAGATCTTTTATCATAAAAACCCTCCTTCAAAGGGAATACCTATAAATAAAGCTAAGAAAAAGCCAAAGAGGGGTACATTCTGACAATTCTCTAAAACAAACTTCCATATATTTTTTTTTCTAAAACTAACTTGATCGTCGGAGCGGTCCCGGACCCCGATCTTCCCTGTTCTTATTTCGCAGGTTCATGTCAATCGGGATTGGATAAACCAGATTGCGGAATACGTCCTTAACAACATCATTCCATTTATCGGATACTGCGAAGATGGGGGCGAGATGATCTTCATCTACGACTACATGGCCAACAAAACGCTCAGCCACCACCTCTACAACATCGACAAGGCCCCCCTTCTGTGGAAATAGAAGCGCCAGATTTGCATCGGAACGGCGCGTGGCTTGCACTGCCTACACACGAGGTTGAAGCACATAGTTATCCATAGTGACGTGAACCAGAGCAATATTCTCTTGGGCGAGAAATGGGTAGCGAAGATTTCAATTTTCGAATGTCCAAACAAATTTTGAATAAGATTAAGTTGGGCAACGTCGTCGTGGACATGGAGGGAACGAGGGAACCTTTGAATTTTGGATTGTCCGAACGGATTTCGAGTAACACTATGTCCAGTCATAACGACTTAAGTGGTACCTCGACGTTGATAAGGGGTACTACGGGATATTGTAGCTTCGGATTGGTTTACAACCCAAGGAGTGACAGCAAAAGTCGATGTATATTCCTTCGGTGTGGTGCTCTTGGAAGTATTATGTGCCCGAAAACCAGTAATATATAACGAAGATGAGGAGGAGTAGTTTAATTTGGTCAGTTGGTGTAAGAAAACAGTAAAAAAAAAGGAGAATTCAAGCCATGGATGTGCAGAGAAGCAATGCGCTACTCTCTATGAAAGTATATTTCATATATTCGAAATAGTACAAAAAAAATGTTTATATACAGCTTGCCCTTTGTAGCCTCACTGTAAAAAGATTAACTGTACAAATCTAGAATAAAAACAAAATAGCGAGACAGAAAGCAGAGAGATGCTTTGTTGTTAACGGTATGTAGGATCATGATGTAAAGGTGCTTCACGGCTTGTAGCATTGCTTGATGTCAAAGAAGGTTTTACACGACTTGTAGTAGAACATTTAGCATCCATACGACCTGCAGCTTTACTAGGAGTCTCCAATACATCCATACAACCTCTAGCTTCATTAGGAGACTCTAATACCCCCTGCATGATGGAGAATGGAGATTAACAATTTTCAGCTTGAGAAGATGAGAATGGAGAAGAGATGAAGGCAAAGCTTTGGTGAGAAGATCAGCTCGTTGATGAAGAGTGGACACATGATCAGTTCTTATAGAGCCTTCAAGGATTTTATCTCTAATGAGGTGACAATCGATCTCGACGAGTTTCGTTCGCTCGTGAAACACAGGATTGGCTGCAATGTGGAGTGTAGCTTGGTTATCACAATACAAAACAACAGCTTGAGGGTGAAGCACTTGGAGGTCGGTGAGTAAGAATCGAAGCCAAGTGAGCTCACATGATGACCATAGCTCGGTACTCAGCTTCAGTCAAGACACAACACGTTATTTCTTGGATTTTCAAGAAATCAAAGAGTCGCCTAAAAGAATACAATAGTGAGTAACAGATATACGAGTGTCAAGGCATGAAGCCCAATCAGAATCACAATAACCAATCAACTGGAATGGAGAAGTTGCCGAGAAGAATAGGCCTTGACCAGGTGCTGCTTTAACAAATTTCAGGATCTTCTATGCAGCAGCTAGGTGTGGTTGTCGGCTTCTCCATAAATTGACTTAAAGTTTACACAGGATAACTTAATTCTTGTCGAGTAACGGTCAAGTACTACAATCTTCCAATGAGTCTTCGATATGGTGAGGGGTCATATAGAGGTGAGCCATTATTCTTACTGAATTTCAAATTCTGTTCCGCAGGAACCTTCACTGATTTAGAGCCTAGAACCTCTAAATCAGCAAGCACATCAAGTGCATATTTGCGCTGGCAAATGTGAATTCCTTTAGGGGATCTAGCCACTTCAATGCCCAAGAAATATCTTAATACCCCGAGGTCTTTAATTTGAAATGTGGTATGCAGAGAAGTTTTGATAGCAGTGATGGAATCCATGGAGTTGCTAGCTACCAAAATTTCATCTACATACACCAATAAAGCTGTAAAAGAAGTTCCAGTAGACATTGTGAAAAGACTATAATCGGCTCTTGACCGAGTGAAACCAAAGTCTAATAAACAAGAAGTCAATTTGGCATACCATTGCCAAGAGGCTTGCTTCAAGTCATACAAACTCTTCAATAGTTTGCAAACCTGTTTTGGTCCTCCTTTAGTGTAGCCTGGTGGTTTCTTCATATAAATGTCCTCGTCTAAGTCTCCATGGAGGAATGCGTTATTTACATCAAACTAATGTAAATACCAGCCCCTAACTGCAGCAATGGAGAGTAAACATCTGGCAGTAACCATCTTGGTGACTGGGGAAAAAGTCTCGTGGTAATCAACTCCCTCTTGCTGAGTAAAACCTTTGGCAACAAGTCTTGCCTTCAATCTCTCAATGCTGCCATCCGAATGCCTTTTGATCTTATAGACATATTTGCAATCTATGACTGTTTTGTTAGGAGGTAAGTCAACAAGAGTCCAAGTATCATTTTGTTCCAAGGCTAACAATTCAGTTTCCATTGCCTTATACCAACTAGGATCTTTGACAGCTTGAGGTAAGAACTTGGTTCAAAGTCAATTGAAAGACTTGGAGAAAAAGCTTGCAAAGCAGGAGAAAAGGATTGATAGGAAAGATAATTATGCAAAGGAAAAGAACAATGAGGAAGAGGGGATTTTACCTGAACCATTGCTTGAGATTGTGAAGTGGATGCAGCCTGTGAATAGTGGAATTCCTGTAGGTATTACGTGCAATTCTAGACCTAGAAAACCTACGAAGAGGGAGAGAAGTGGAGGGACTTTTGGTTCCAGGTAAGTTTTGTAAGATTGAAAAGGAGTTGTCTGCTGTTTCAATGATAGGGGATGGCTGACTCAAGAAGTTATTTTCTGATTCAATGACAGGGAATGACAGACTTAAGAACAAGTTATTTCCTGGGTCAATGTTGGAGCATGGTAGATTGACAGGAAAGGGACAGAGTGTTTAGCAAGTACTGGTTCAAGAGATGGAGAGACAAAGGTGAAGTCATGTAAAGGTGAATTGTTGGATTTGATAGTGTAAGGGGAATGGAAAGGAAATATACTTTCATGGAAAACAACATCCCTGGAAATGAATGTGACATTTGTCTCAATATCCAACAACTTGTAACCCTTTACTCTGAAAGGGTAACCTAGGAAAATGCATTTCTTTCCTCTTGGATCAAAATTTCTCCTAGCATGTGAGAGAGTTGAGGCAAAGCAAAGGCACCCAAATACCTTGAGATGGGAGTAGGTTGATTTGGTAGCAAAGAGGACCTCATAGGCGATTTTGTTTTTCAGCAAGGGAATGGGCGTTCTGTTGATAAGGTATGTGGCAGTAAGGATACAATCATTCCAAAAAGATAAGGGAAGACCAAATTGGAAGTATAAGGCACATGCAACATTTAAAAGGTGTTGGTGCTTTCTCTCAACTATGCCATTTTATTGGAGGATTTCTACACAAGATTTTTGGTGAATGATCCCTCTTTTATTGAAAAAATCTATCATCTTAAATTCAAGGCCATTGTCACTTCGAAGTACTTTTACTTTGGTATCAAATTGGGTTTCCTGTCAAATTGCGAAAGGCTTCTATACAGTTCTTGGTTTCGGATTTAGCTTGAAGAGCAAATAGATCCAAGTAGTCCTAGAAAAATCATTCACTATGGTTAAAAAGTATCTTGATCTATCATAAGCCATAGTGGAACAAGGCCCCCAGATGTCACAATGAATCAAATTAAACACATCAGATGATTTATGAGAACTAATGAGAAAAGGTAGCTTATGTTGTTTGGCTAGAGGACAAATACAGCAAGGAACGATTTTATTAAAAGTGATGTACTTCCTTACAACTGGATTTGTAATCAAACTAAGTCTAGAATCTGAAATGTGACCTAGGCGATAATTCCAAAGGTCACTAACATCATTAATTCTTTTGACAGACATGGAAATTGAAGGAAAATGAGAAGATGAACAGCAGAGGGCATCAACAAGTGCAATTGGGGAAATAGCAGTGGGCAAGAGCTGATAGAGGCCACATTTCACTTCACCCATCCCAATCGTGGTCCAAGTGGAAAGGTCCTGTATAAAACATTTATTTGACAGAAAAAGCAAACAAGTGGTTAGGTTTTCAGTGAGTCTTTAACATAGATGAGATTAAAAGAAAAAGAAGGAATACATAGAACACTACTAAGAATAATGCTATTAGTAAGTCTAACAATTCCTATATGAGTGGCAGGCATGTAGTTGCCATTTGGCAATTTCACATTATAATAAACTTCGATGGGAACAGATGTAAAAAGAGAGGGGCTACAGATTATGTGATTTGTAGCCCCAGAATCAATAATCCAAGGAATGTTATTAGAGTTGAAAACATTTGATAGGGAAGAGATACAACAAAGAAACTTGCTACGAGACACTTTGGAAGCTTTTGGTGGTGCTACTGGATGGATTTGAGGAGTGTTTGTGCCTGGTTAACAGAAGGAATGGAGTTGGAAAGATCCTTGTGCTGGAGTAAGGCAATTAGTCGCTGAAATTTTTCCTTAGAAAAACTGAACTTATCCTTATGTTCTTCCTCTTGAGGAGTCTCGATGTATAGACTGCTTTGATTAGCAAGAGCACTTGACCCCTTTCCCTTGTATAGTTTGTGCCCTGGTGGATAGACGTGGAGTTTATAACATTTGTCAACGACGTGTCCTACCATATTGCAGTGAGTACACACTGGAACTGGAGCATTTCCAGTTTTGAAACAAGTCTCCAAAGTATGCCTCTGAGCACGGCAATGTGTGCAATATGGTCTTTCTCTTTTCTAGCCAGTAGGGTTATTTGTGTTGGTTTTTGGAGAGGGATGAAAGATCTTGGTGGCTAATGCCATGGAGTTGGTGGTTGGGAAAGGGTTGGTTAGCTGATGGTGTTGCTCTTGATGCTGGATTAGGGAGAAAACTTTGTTCACAGTGGGAATTGGGTCCAGGAGTATTATCTAGTCCCTAGTAATGGCATATTGGTCATTAGGTCCCATGAGAAATTGTATCACACGATCTCTCTGATATCTATCATTCAGCACATTCAGCTGTCCAGTGCATGGAGGTAAAGGATCATATATGGCTATTTCATCCCAAAGTGTTTTGATGTTACCGAAATAGGTACTTACTGAATCTTTGTCTTGGTGAAGGGTAGCTAGACTCCTCTTGAGCTGAAAAAGACGAGGACCATTTTGTTGTATGAATCGGTCTTTTAGCTCTATCCACACGGCTTGTGCATCACCCACAAAGGCTATGCTAGATCTGATATCCAGACTAATCGAAGTTTGAATCCAAGAAACCACCATATCAATGCATCTTTCCCAAAGGTTGAATAACGAGTCATATTCATTCTGGGGTTTGGAAATACTCCTAGAGATAAAACCTAATTTGTTTTTCGCTCTAAGTGCTCGACGCATTGCGCTAGACCAAGTAACGTAGTTATCTGAAGTGAGGAGGTTTGGGACGAGAACTAGTGCAGTGCTATCACCATTCTCGACACGGTAAGGGTTGTTTGGGTTGGTAAGGTTGAGGTAAGGGGAGGTCTGATTTGGGGTTTCCAATTCTAATTCCGATTCTTTTTCTATGGCTGGAAAAAAATAGAGTTCAAGGAAGAGAGATGACTCAACTTGGCTCTCTGGTACCATGTAAGAAAACAGGCAAAAAAGAGGAGAATTTAAGCCATGGATGTGTAGAGAAGCAATGCGCTACTCTCCATGAAGGTATATTTCATATATTCGAAACAGTTCAAAAAGAATGTTTATATCCTGCTTGCTCTGTGTAGCCTCACTGTAAAAAGAATAACTTAACAAATCTAGAATAAAAACAAAATAGCAAAATAGAAAGCAAAGAGATGGCTCTGCTGTTAACGATATGTAGGATCATGATGTAAAGGTGCTTCACAACTTGTAGCATTGCTTGATGTCAAGGTACGCTGTACACTACTTGTAGTAGAACATTTAGCATCCATATGACCTGCAGCTTTATTAGAAGTCTCCAATACATCCATACGACGTGTAGCTTCATTAGAAGACTCTAATAGCTGGGCCCGAGAATGCAACGAGAATGGGAGCATCGAAGAAATCATAGATCCCTCTCTGGAGGGGAAGATAGCTCCAGGATGCTTGAAGGTGTACATGGAGATTGCGTTGTCTTGCGTGCAAGATCAGGGGATCCAACGGCCTACGATGGTAGATGTGATGGAAAGGCTCCAACTTGCATTCGAGCTGCAAGAGAAGGCGGATTCGGAGAGGGAGAAGATGATCAGTCCTGGTAGTAAAGCATGTCGGACTCGGGTCTAATTAATAAATGGAAGATTTGTCCACAAATTCACAAACACCGCCGAATTGATCTCGCAAAGCTTCTCCCGGGGTTTGAGGTGAAATAATAAAAATACCCCGTTTGATTTGTCATTAAGACATATTAACTAATTTTAAATCTTTTAATCATTATCCTAAATGGTTTCGTTAGTAAATGTATTCTCTAGCTAGTTCTAACTCTCGTCCTATCCATTTGATTTTATATTTTTTTTCTGAAGGATTATTCCTGCATTTCGTTAAAACGCGTAGGATTTTATCAATAAAAAAATTAAAAATTAAAACGCGCTTACGAAGGTTCGGCGCAGCTTCGTCAGTTTCTTTGACTCGATGATGAATTTTAGCACAATGATACGAAATGCTACCGGGACTCACTAATTCGTTTTATATCATCATTTAATATTATCTGTGTAATCAAGAAGACCTAATTCTTGTATGAAGTATTTTTTATTCATATTATTTTAGAAACTTCGCTCAAACTTTCGATTTGTTGAGTTATATCATTGTTAAGAATTTTTCTGTCTTTATTATATATATATATATATACAATATAAAAATATATTCTTTAAAGTTTGTTGTGGTTAGCAATCTTTGCCTCACGAAGTACATTTCAACGATCTTGTGAGTTATGACCAAGGCCTAAAAAAAAAAAGAACAAGTTTCATTGCTACTGAAAGTGGGCTACTGTGGGTTTTGGTCGAGCTTTTTCTGGTGTTTTGATGGCTACCGCTCTTTCGAAACCGAGGAAGCACTTGGGTTCTTCAGGAAAGACAGGACCGGCCTCATTCCTGCCCAGAGAACTATGCCGCCACTTTTCTCTAGACGAAATGAAAAAAGCAACCCACGACTTTAATGAAGAATTAATTCTCGGTAAGGGTGGCAGTAGCACAGTATATAAGGGTTTCATTGACAAGGGTAACTCCCGGCCTGTGGCGATAAAGCGCTCGAATAATATTTCATGGTTAGAAGTGTTCAGGACGGAGAGTCTACTGCTCTGTCAAATTGGCCATGTCAACATCATTCCATTCATCGGATACTGCGTAGATGAGGGCGAGATGATCCTCGTCTACGACTTCATGGCCAACAAAACTCTCGGCGACCACCTCTGCGACACCAACAAGCCCCCCCTTCCGTGGAAACAGAGGCTCCAGATTTGCATCGGAGCGGCGTGTGGCTTGCACTTCCTACACACGGGATTGAAGCACACAGTTATCCACCGGGACGTGAAGTCGAGCAATATTCTCTTGGGCGAGAAATGGGGTAGCCAAGGTTTCAGATTTCGGAGGGTCCAAACTGGTTGTGAATAACATGAGGTTTCAGAAGTCTGGCAACCACATCGTGGACATGGAGGGTACGCAGGGACCTTTGGATTTTGTATTGTCCGAACAGATTTCGATTACCAATATGGCTAGTTACAACGACTCAAGTGGTGTGACTACGTTGGTCCAAGGCACGCTAGGATATTTGGATCCGGAATACTTTCATAGCAGGCGACTGACAACAAAATCCGATGTATATTCCTTCGGCGTGGTGCTCATGGAAGTATTATGTGCCCGAAAAGCATTATTCAGAGAAATCGTAGAGGAGCGAAGGCTTTTGGCCACCTGGGCCATACAATGCTACAAGAATGGGAGCATCGGAGAAATCATAGATCCCTATCTGAAGGGGAAGATAGCTCCAGAATGCTTCAAGGTGTACGTGGAGATTGCGTTTTCTTGCCTGCAAGTACAGGGGATCCAATGGCCTACCATGGTAGATGTGGTGGAAAAGCTCGAACTTGCACTGGAGCTGCAAGAGAAGGCGGATTCGGAGAGGGAGAAGATGATCAGTCCTGACTCCTGGTAGTGAAGCATGTCGGACTCAGGTCTAATTAACAGGAGTGTGCGCCGACCCGACCCGAAAGTATGTCTTCCGACCCGACCCGATTACACTGCCGTCCGTTTAGCCGAATACCCGATAATCCGAACACCCGACCTGATAAATAATCGGGTATTCCGTTAAGCTGGGTTTTTTTTTTTTTAAATTTTTTATTCCATGCGACAAATATATTATATATTATCTATTACAAATATCAAACATTTCTGCATAGACCCAAACAAATTAGAAGAAGCAATCAGTATATTACAATTCAAAAAACCCGTACAATTTATTTGAAAGAGGATCGAAATTCCAACGCCCATTTTACATGCCATTTGGTAACCCAAAAAATGAAGCTGGAACAAGGAAATAACTAGAGAGGAGACTGATGAAAATGGAAAAAAATTGGTTTCTTACTAATTCTCGCATAAACTTGGTTTCTTACTCTTAAAGTGAAAATGAAAATGGAAAAAAATTAAAGTGTTAAATAAATAAAAAAAAGCCAAAACTAGAGAGGAGACTGATGATTTGCAAAGGATCTACCATTCTAAGGTCCGGCCACGTTAGCTTTTGTTTGCACTAGCTAGTAGTAATTTCATATTTAATTCTTATTTTAAGTCTAACTTTTTAATAATAATTATTAGTTTTGAAGTTTTATAACGATTATTATGTATAGTTTATTATTTTGAAGGATATAACGAATTATTTATAATAAAAAGAACTAGTTTACAATGAGAATGTACTCAATTTAACCAGAAATATTTATTTTGACATGAAATAATTGCATGACATTCAGCAATAAATATTTATTTTTTGTAGTAATTTCATATTTAATTCTTATTTTAAGTATAACTGCAGTATCAGCCTTGTTCCAGATTGCATATTCCAATGAATTGTCTGAGTTTGCATATCAAAATGATAGAAAATAGACTCAAATAAAATGGTTACATCATAGGAAATTCGATCAATGATTCAATCAGCATTAGAAATTGTAGAGAATAAAGTAGTTGCATTAACATACACCAAATCAAACTCAGATCAATGAAAATTAATAACTCCAATATCTAATCAGTTTACATTCATTGAAAATAAACTTCTTCTTCTAAAAAATGAATCAGTCATGAAGAGTTTCCAATGTATCCTCATCCCTGTATAAATGGAACCTACACAAAATCAAAATAAATCCAACATTTTCAATTTTTATTCAGAACTTGAAATTTAAAATAATAAAATATAATAATATCAATTTTTATTGACATACTATTTTCAAGTACTTCAAGTAATCTTCAATCGATCTCATTTAAAATATTTTGCAAAGTTATCTCTACATGAAACAAAAAGTTATGTTAAACATATAATTAATTGAAAGATTATTCAAATATAGATCTTACCAGTTTCTAACTTGTAACTTTCAACATCTTCCATTACATCTTGAGAGTCATAATTAATAGAGGGAGCCTTCAACCAATTTTGTGTGCAGATAAGAGCTTCAACTGTTGTTGGGGCCAATGAACTAAGAAATGAATCTAAGACACGACCTCCAGCACTAAATGCAGACTCAGAAGCAACAGTAGATACATGAATAGCTAACACATCTCGAGCTATTTTGGCAAGTATCGGAAATCTGGCTAAATTCATCTTCCACCATAGTAGAATATTAAAGTCGGGTGTCATCCGTTCAACTCTCTCCATAAAATACTTATCTAATTCTGTTTTGGACTCTTCCACACCCATTGATGATTTATGTTGAAAATACATATCTAATATATTCTCATCATCATCACAAGAAGTGTTACTTTGGGTTCCACCTCCGCCTATACTTGACTGGCCCCTACTTGAACCTACACTGGATTTTGAATATTTCTTATACATCTGCTCAAACATCCTCCGTAACCCATCAACAAGTTCAGATCCTCACCCATGATCAATAACATTTGTAAAACAAAATTCTAAAACGTCCAACTTGTTGCGCAGATCAAGCATAGCTGCAATGAACAATATTTTGTTCAATTGACTTAAATCCCCCCAATACTTGTCATATTTCAACATCATCTTCTATGACATGGATTTAAGCATATTGCTCTCACTCCTTGAAAATTTTTTCAAATGGTTATAGATTGCAAATATTTCTCTTATAAACAAATTTGAAGTTGCATAAACTGAGCTTGAAACCCGCAAAGTCATATCATAAAAAATCTTCAAAAATCGTACAAAAATCTTGATGGTTTCCCAATCTTGTGAAGTTAGTATTTCTTGTTCAACCTCATGTAAATATGGGACAAAGTCACTATCTTCATCTTGCAACACCTCAAACGCCGCATAATGTTTCAGAGCCGAACTCAACATTAGATATGTTGAGTTCCACCTAGTTGAAACATCAAGACAAAGAAGTCCACCACTAAGAATATTTTGTTTCTCTACACATGACTTGAACTTGTCAAGTCTTGCAAGGGATGACTTGACATATTTAACTGCATGACGAATCTTCACAACTGATGTATTAATTTCTGTTAAACCATCTTTGACGATGATATTCAAAATATGTGCACAACATCTTATATGCATAAGCTCCTTAGCTAATACCATGCAATCCCTAAACTTGGCAATTCTTCTTAAATAATCAATGGTCGTATTGTTAGCGGATGCGTTATCTACTGTGATTGTAAAAATCTTTTTTGTGTCCCATTCAAGTATGGATGACTCAATCTCTTTTCCTATTGTCATCCCCTTGTGATTAGCAACTTTCTTAAAATGTATTATTCTCTTATGCAATGTCCAATCCTCATCAACAAAATGGGCTGTTATGCACATACAGTTAAGATTTTGAACTAACGTCCACATATCAGTTGTAATGCAAATCTTATAATCAGATTCCATAAACATGGTCTTCAACTTCTCTTTTTCTAACATATAAATTTTCATACAATCTCGCATAACAGTAATGCGAGAGGGGATTGGAAATCTAGGCTCAACTACAGCCATAAAATCTTGAAAGCCTTCTTTTTCTACAAAATTAAATGGTAGCTCATCCTTGATGATCATTTTCTCTATTGCCAACCGTATCTTTTGTTTATTATACTTAGAAGGTCCAACACTAGGACTGCTAGTTGTACCATCCACCCCCGTCCTCCTAACCCCAGTCTCTTTTAATTGGGGTTATCCCTTCTAGCCCCAATAGCAGCATGCAAGGCTTTGCATTTTTCAATATGGTACTTCAGGGATGAAGTACCTTGTTTTTTAGGATGATATAATAAAACCTTACCACAATAATCGCATGTGGCTGTGGGTTCATTGGGATCTTCATCATTTCTTGTAAAGTGTTGCCATACATCTGATCTTCCTTTTCTTCTTCTGATAGGAGGGCGAACATGAGGACTAGTTGCTTGACTATCCGAAGTTGGAGGTAAAGTGTTATCCAAATGAATGGACATTGATGCAGACCCAACAGAAGGTATAGAAGCACTAGGTTCCATAGGATTCAGCTGCAAAAAAAAAAAAAAAGAAGAAGAAAAGAAAATAGTAAGTTGCAAACATCAACGATCAACAAACAAAGAAAAGATAAAGATGTTTATATTACACCAAAAAGCTGCAAGGGGCATGACTGAGTTACAAATCTAACACTATCAGCAATACTACAACAAAATGTTTTGCATTTTGGGTTTGGAAATTATAGAAAATATCTAAGATCAAGCATGGTCATCACGATCATGAAAAACAAATAACAACAGCAACAGCAACATCAACAACAGCAATAGCAACAACAGCAACAACAACAACAGCAACAACAACAACACCAGCAACAACAACAACAGCAACAACAGCAGCAACAACAGCAGCAGAAGAAGAAGAAGAAGAAGATGGTGCCATCATGCAACAACAACAACAACAAGAAGATGGTGCCATCATGCCACATTTGAATTAATGAGGTCTCATGTATTGCCACATTTGAATTATGAACTTAGGCCCTTATCAAAATCAGGTCTCCTTATGGCACTAACAAATTAAAGTGCAGTTGGATTAATGCACCTTGTGCTGATAGATTGGCTGCAACTTAAAGAAAATTATAGTGCTTCCACCCAATACATATTACAAAGCAGGTGCATACTAATGGAAAGCTTAAAAAAAGTTCCAATTTAATATCAGCAACTTAAGTGCACTTAGATAGATTGAATTGCTGGAATATGTCATGACATCTGTGTTTTTTTCTTATTTACATGTTTGTGTGTGTTTTGATTTATAATTTTATGGTTGAGACTTTGTGATTTATATAAATAATATATATATATACATGTTTGACAGGAACATAATATCTAAATGAATATTTTGATTGCATTATATTTCCAGGAGATAAAATTCCTGATTAATTGGTTCAACCACTACAAGGAGGCTTCAAATAGTATTGAATTAATCATGTGGCAAAGTAGATATCGATGGGAGTGATCTATATTTGAATGAGATCAGAGGAATAGCTATGTGTTGTTATTTAAGCAGATTTTGAAAGCTCTGCATTCGGTCTCTTTCATTTTCTAGAGTTGAGAACACTACTATAAATGGCGTGCACGAATATTATAGCAAGAAAATGCTTGAAACAGGGATTTTAGAATCTGGAGATCATGTAGGGTCGGAGTACTTCTTTGCTCTAGATCTCATAAACATATATGATCACAAACATATATGATCTCATAAATTTGAAACTTGTTCACAAACATATATGATCTCATAAATTTGAAGGCCGTTGATGTTAATGATAGGAAGGCAGAGTTGTGATCGGCATAGTTTTTGGATAACCTCATTAGAGGTTTGTGTAATTTGCCTCTCTGTCTTGAGAGTTGAAAAAAAGACTGATAGTAAAAACCTGGATGTTGAGTAATTATCTGTAGTATTGTTTTAATCTCTTTTACTTATTTCATTTAAAATAAGATTTATTCAATTTCTCAATTTTCCTCTTTGATTTGTTTAGTAGTGCAAGAGAGCAAGATGTGATTGATTCTGATTACACCGCCATATTTATAATACTTATTTCATTTAAATACTTTCAGCTTCATCAACATCAAGACGATAACCATACGCTCACAAACAAGGATATAGAAGACGTATCGATTAACATTCTATATATGTTGTGGAATACTCATCTTCGGACTTCAACATACTAGTAGTGCTTTTGAGTTTCAGTCATGCCAACAAAGAAGCATCTCCTGATTATTGCTTTCAGCACTTTTATAGAGAATGCTTGTTCATCCAGGACCCCAGGTTTGGATTTCTGCCTAACTCTAAATTCTAACCTTTCAGCTAGTAGTACTTGGGTAAATCCTACTCCACCTACGGAGATAAAATTTAATGAATTAAATATCAAATTAGTGTACCCCAATGAAATATGGAAATTATAGAAAATATGATAAACCATTAGATCATAAACATGTAAATGTAATCTAATTGTTGAATGTTCTGCACTGTTAATGTAAAAAAAAATATAATATGTTGGCATATTCTTATATATGACAAAATTTAGTATAATTAAGTTGTAAATATGCAGGGTACGTAAAGTCTAGGTTGCAATTGAAACAAAAATACTACAAAACCCAAAAGCTGATTATAAGAATATACCAATACATAGGAGAAAATCACATGAAAAAGAGGCAAGAATGCTCACTAGTTGATCAGAGACCAAAAAATGAAGAACAAATTAAAGAAGATTGTGATCAGATTGAATGGAAGCAATAATTGGGGGGAATGAAGCCTGGCCCGAGGTCATAAACTCATGATCAATGATATGAACATCTCTGTCAACTGGAGATGCCAAAGCTAAATGTAGGCTGAACAAATCCTGCATCAATATAACATATTCAGTGTTTTGACTACAACAAATAATTAGGTTGGAAAATTAGTGTTTGGTGGCTCACATACAAGGATCTAAAATATTCACTTAAAAATCAAATAGCTGGAATACAGATGGAAAAAATAAATCTCTTTGAAAAGCCAAAAAACAGGTCCTGAATATGAATATGATCCGATTCCCATATGCACTGCTACATTAAGGCTTTCCTCCATAAACAGAGCTTCTGCCACCTGAGCTAGGTGCGGTTGGCATTCTGATTTCTAGCATTTATTTGAAATGTGTTTTTTCGAAAAACACTCAGACTTGAAAGCAATCAAATAAGCCGAGGTGGTGTTCTATTTAATTGGTAATCAAATAAGCAATAAAAAATCAGACTCCACCCATCATATATTGATTCTGTAGCAAGAACCCATCAGAGTCCACCTATTGTGCACAACTATCAATTCTATGACTTCCTTGATTAAAGTTTCATAAAGTAGCAGTTCCTCCTTACCTTCTGTGACGGCGATAGGGAGTTGCGAGCCTGCGAGAGAGCGAGTGAGAGCTTGAGAGATGCGACAATGAGAAACCGACGAGAGAGATGAGAACAATCAACAAAAGAGATGAGAAAGAGGGCAAATCAAAGATGGGCAATCGCAGGAGTAACGGGTATGAGGTTGGGATTATCAGGTATTTTACTTGTTTGGAAAATGGTAAGCGGTAACGGGTTTCGGTATATCGGAAGCAAGCGTTTCCGTTAACAAGCTTAACGGGTCGAGAATGTCGGGTTGGGTCGGGTCGAAATGACGGACGGTAACGGGTATTTTGTTCACCCCTACTAATTAATAATGGAAGATTTGTCCACAAATTCACAAACACCGCCGAATTGATCTCGCAAAGCTTCTCCCGGGGTTTGAGATGAAATAATAAAAATACCCTGTTTGATTTGTCATCAATACATACTAACTCATTTTCAATCTTTTAATCATTATGCTAAATGGTTTCGTTAGTAAATGTATTCTCTAGCTAGTTCTAACTCTCGTCCTATCTATTTGATTTTTTTTTTTTAAGAAAATGTATCCTTGCAAACCCCAATTCTTCTAACAACGTCTGGGTTGATTCCTCAACTAATCAGATTGCAATCTTCACCTGTAAATGGCTGGGCCTTCTTATCTTGCCTTTAAAAAAAAAAAAAATGCCTGTGCCTTCGATAGGTGTCTAAAAAATCTGTTGGGTTTGCTACTTTTGGAGTCCCACATCGGTGGGATTTAATGAAGGGGCAAGCCCATGTGGTTATAAAAGGAGGTCTAGCCTCCTTAGTTAATTACACCAGTCAGAAACTTATCTAGTAATTTTTGACTTTAGTAAAATTCCTCTATTGTCCTTTTTTGTATGTAAAAGGAAGAGAGGTGAAAGCTAAAGTTTTACTAGTGGGAGAAGTTTTTGTGGGTGTCGTTGGGGTGACGAGAAAAATTGTGTGATTGTAACAATTTTTCATATAGTGTATTTTCTTCTCTGGGTCTGGTGGTTTTTCTCCTGTTTTGGAGTTTTCCACGTAAATTCTTGTGTTGTATTTATTTCTCTATTTTTTCTTATTATTCTGTTAAAAGTAGATCCTGGTGGGGGGAATTTGGAAGACCAGATTCCCAACAGTGGTATCAGAGCCACTAGGTTCTTTTTGTAGGGTGGAGCTTTGGTGTGGTAGTGTGAATACGTACGGTCTAAGGAGGTTCTGTCTAGGAGATTGGAAATTTTAAGTGTGTCCGTTGTGACCCTCCAATCTTTCCTGGGAACCTTGAAGTTCTGTCTAGGAAAGATCAGTCTTTCCTGGGAACTTACTTAGTGGGTACTATTCATTTCTACGGTAAAATTCATCGAAGTTATGTCAGGAGGTAGAGTTTCAAATCCTATCAGATTTGATGTGGAGAAATTTGATGGGAGAATCAATTTTGGCTTGTGGCAAGTGCAAGTCAAGGATATCTTGATTCAATCAGGATTACACAAGGCGTTGAAAGGTAGACCAGTCCCTGAAGTCAGTAGCGGTCCAAGCACTACTGGTGAAACAAAGAGCAGATTTGGAATGAGCGATGAAGATTGGGAGGATTTGGATTTAAGAGCGGAAAGTGCAATTCGTCTGTGCCTAGCCAAGAATGTTCTTGCAAATGTGCATGGAATATTCACGGCAAAGGGACTCTGGGAAAAGCTCGAAGAGTTGTATCAGACGAAGGGTGTTTCAAATCGAGTATACTTGAAGGAGCAGTTTCATACACTGCGGATGAGTGAAGGTACGACTATTTCAGATCATTTAAGTGTTCTCAATGGCATTGTCTCTGAGCTGGAATCTATTGGAGTTAAAATTGATGATGAGGATCAAGCCTTGAGGCTGATCTGGTCTCTTCCATCTTCCTATGAGCATATGAAGCCTATTTTGATACATGGGAAGGAGAAAATAATTTTTTCAGAGGTTACCAGTAAACTTTTTTCTGAAGAAAGAAGGCTAAGTGGTGGAAGTAATGATTCACTTGAGAACTTAGCAGTGGTGACAGCTGGTGATTGGAAGAGGAAGAACTCCATGAAGAAGAAAATAGTATGCTGGGTGTGTGGACAACCTGGGCACGTCAGAAGAAATTGTCCAAGAAGCGGTGGAGCAGGTTCGGCAAGAGGCTCCAAGTCAGTAAATGGAGATACTGACAATGAAACTAACATTATATCTCTCTTTACAGAAGACGATGTCTGTTAAAAAGAGACATGTACATCCTTATGGCATGTCGCTAATCCCAAAGTTGCCATGATAGAGGATGTTAATGTTAGTTGTTCCACAAATTTGCACACGGGCATTGGTTTGGCATTGATGCAGGGTGTGTGGTGGAAATTCATGTCGATGGCTGATGAACTTCCAGGAAAGCCAAACGTGGGAGTTGCACCATAATTTTTCAGCAAAGTTATTTTCGACATGGGCCGAAGTGAAATGCTTGGAATTGGTTTATTCTGAGTGGTTATGCTTTTATGGTGAAGCATGATAGCGAAAGCTATGAATCTTCATTATGGTGGAGCGTGGCTGTGGGACCAGTCAAAGTCGCAAGGTGGAGATTGTTGGGTTTGCTACTTTTGGAGTCCCACATCGGTGGGATTTAATGAAGGGGCAAGCCCATGTGGTTATAAAAGGAGGTCTAGCCTCCTTAGTTAATTACACCAGTCAGAAACTTATCTAGTAATTTTTGACTTTAGTAAAATTCCTCTATTGTCCTTTTTTGTATGTAAAAGGAAGAGAGGTGAAAGTTAAAGTTTTACTAGTGGGAGAAGTTTTTGTGGGTGTCGTTGGGGTGAGGAGAAAAATTGTGTGATTGTAACAATTTTTCATATAGTGTATTTTCTTCTCTGGGTCTGGTGGTTTTTCTCCTGTTTTGGAGTTTTCCACGTAAATTCTTGTGTTGTATTTATTTCTCTATTTTTTCTTATTATTCTGTTAAAAGTAGATCCTGGTGGGGGGAATTTGGAAGACCAGACTGGTTTTAAAATTAAATACAATCTGCCCCTTAATAAGTTATCCCGACTGGTTTTAATTACACCTATTGGAAATTGCAAGTTATTTGTTGAAGTTTGATTTTATCATTCCTCCACTACAAATAGGTTTCCCAGAAAATGAGTTTCCTATATTTGGTAAAATTTGAAGAAAGCAACCTAAAGTCCAGTCCAGTTATGCAAATCGATACAGCAATTATGCTTGCAAGTCAATGCGAAGAATAATTTCGTCAACTGAAATTATCAGAAAATGCATTTGCATATGCAAATGCAAACATATATTTACATAACAATACACTTTTCTGATAAACATATTTGTTTTAATGGCCTCAGTTCATTGTAAGAATTAAGCAAGATGAGATCTTTCCCCTTTTTGTTTTGTTTTGGTTTTATAATAAAGGGTGGTCTGTAAGTTTGAAGAGTATGTACCACAAACTATGCCAATTAATAAATGTTTCTATGATACTCCTTTTATATAAGACTTGTCTTCTTTTTTGTTGTGTTCTTGTTCTGTTAGGCATGCTATTTCTGTGTTTGGTATCTTTTATGTTGCCAAAAAAGTACACCATAAAGCTGCAAGCAATTGGTAGATAATGAGGATTGTATACATAAGATATATGCCAGATCAGATTTCTGGTTTACTATGTAAAGTTATAGTTGACATGTGAACTAGACATGATTTTTATTTTTATAGTAGGATGTTATTTTCTCACTAAGGGCCTCTGAACATTATGCTTATGACTTTTCTACACTTTATGCCATTTTTGAAATTAAACTTTGTTCCATATAAAGGGATTCCTTGAGTAGAAAGAGAGCTATTCCTCACTTTCTTTGTTTATATGAGAATGTCATGGTATTTATACTTTTGAAATGAATTACTGCCATACCGTTGGCATTAGGCAGTGTGACAAATTTCATTTGGGGGCATCATTGATGCTTCCCCTGTATGTTCCATATCTGTGTTGCTGAAGGATGTAAGACCAGAATCTTGTGACTGCCACGGTTTTGTGTTGCTTATTTTGCTTTACAGTTTGGAACTATGATCCAAGCAAAGGACTCTGTGCTTCAAGTGAGCGAAAAAGACTGAGAGTTGTAGTACTTCGAGTCCTATAGCAGTATACAAAGATGGGAGCACCAAGGTGAAGCTTGATAGATCAAGGCCATTCTATCATATCAGTGGAGCTGAAGGCTCCAACAAGTAATGGTATGAAGCTGAAGGGGGGTTTGGTGGTTTTGGGGCTTCTGGGAATGTTGTTTTTATTCTGAGGAGGAAGTGATGATATCTGTTTGTAGTAGTTAAAGTAATCAGTGAGATTGACTCAATTCATTGGAAGTAAAATGATATATAGAAGTAAAATCACTGTGATCATCTACACACATCTCTCTAATTTTGTACGAGTCAGAATCAGCAATGGCAAACGTTCAACTGCTGCATCATGCAACCTAAAGGAGACTAAAATAATAGAAGAATGCTCCTCTGGCAAGTCCCACACACTTACTTTAAAAGGTAGATTTTTTCATGTATCCAAAGATTTGTTTACTTTTGTATAAAAAACCTGCTCACATTAAAAGGGATCACAAAAAATGAAACTCAAACTCACTCAAGAATTAGTTTTGCAATTTGTTGCATAATAAAAACACGAAACATTATATAAACGAGCATATAACTCGTGTAATGCACGGATTTATATTTATGCTGAATATTACAACTATATATTTCAATATACATATTCACATCCTCAATTATTACTGAAATATATATTTATCATATTACAACATTACAACCGACATAATTCAACACAATGACAAAACATAAATATTATGGTTCATAAAACGCAATACACAAATCTTATTAATCATCCATTTAACTCACATATAATAAACCTAACTAATCACATAGCTTTACTAATTTCAACTAATGCAATAACCGTGGTCTTTCATAATTTTCTTAACTAAAGAATTCTCAACACTTCACAAATCACATAACCAATATCTTCATCACAACGAGCACTTAACTCCAAAACTTAACACAATTTCACAACTACAACTACAACAACATCACAAACCACATCTACTTCTCCTCCACCTGCTAATGAAATGTGTCATATTATATGTCAAATTTTTCTTTAAATTTCTCTTCTTGGATGATGAAACTTGACAGTAATTCTCTTCCTTTATATTTGTGTTGATGTTGAGATCGATGTCAATAGTAGTTTCCTATAATAGAAATAATATCGTGAACTATTGTCAATATATAAAACATTTTAATAATTATATTTTTAGTTAAGGATAGTGTAGCAGTATACCATTTAATACCCCAAACGAATTGATTGAACAATAAAATTAATACCATTATAAAAATATAGAATAGGATAGAAATTAAGATTAAATATCAAATTATGCAATTCTTTTTTACCTTCTTAAATGTCGTTGATTTTATACATTCAAGATCAAATATGTGTTGATCTGTATAGTTTTTCCATCCATATTTTATACATTCGAGATCAAATTCCAGTTATATCATGTAATGATGTCTGGTAGAAAGGCTTTCAAATAGAATAATTCTATTTAATATAAACTAAACATAATATTACACTATTTAAATTAAAAATTATAAAAATTGGTCAATAAATAAATACGTGAAAAATGTTAAAGAAAATGTATGTCTACTTAAAATGAGGCATTGGTATAGTTTATTTAAAACTTTGAGTGAAGAAGCACGTATGTGAGTAAAAACTTTTAAAACATATATAAAGCACTCTATAACAATTCAATAGTTATCTTTATCTATTATAAAAAGCATTTATCCGTTTATGAACAATAATATCTGTTTGTCAAAATTCAGGCAAAATAAAGAAACTCCATTATTGTCAAATTTGAGAATAAATTAAACCAAAATTAACATTGCAATCAATTAAGAATACCCAGGATTCATTTTCCTCAAATCCCATTCTACAAACACAATTTCATAGGAAAAGAGAAACATACCAAATGAGAGCGAATAATCTAGAGAGAAGAAACCATACAAAGTGATAATGCAAGTTAAGGTCCATAGTTGTTCTGGGATTACGCTGACGACATCCAAGGCATATACTATACTACAAAAAAGATTCAAAAGGAAAACCAATTATGAGAGGAAAGATTGAAATATTCATTCAATATCTTCAAAATATTTTGAAGTAACGGTTTATTACAATTACATAAACAATATTTTCGCCCCCATAATTTCATTGAATTTTTTAAAGAATGTCAAGAGCCAAAAAGTGGATTATTATAAGAATTGTGCTTTAGATTGTATTGAAATTACTTACATTCCTTGAGTTTTTCTTCTGAGCTAAAATTGAAAGATTAATGTAATGTGGCAGGTTTATGGCTGCTCAAAAAGATAAGTAAATAATATCACCAAGAGTTTGGTACCATTATTTAATATTTGTGTAATATGGATTTTGAATACTTGATCATATGTCTAATAAACCTGTAAAAGAGAAACAAAGACGCATTCTGAAGCATCTACCTTAATATTCAGGTCAATAATTTAATCCTAATTAAAGATACATATATTACATATATTATATATAACTACATATGAGTGCTTGGTAGATAATAACATTTATTATTTGCATAAAGAATTAATAAACCAAAATCCAAGGCTGGCACAATACCTGCACCTTATAAAATAACATGTCATTTAACATTTAAATCCATATCTTTCAAAATTTAAGTTTTTAAAAGAAAATATGGTATAGATTTAAGCATGATGTGTGCATAAAGTGAATATATGGTTCTCTAGAATATAACAAAATAAAAGCAAAACTAAATATGAAATACGAATTAGAACAAAAGTCAGACCTTGATCATATGTCTATTTTTTTTATATTATTATTATTTTTTGCTTAAGTAAATCATGTCTAATAAACCTAGGGCCTGTGCATTTGATCTCTCTACCTAGTGATTTTGAGAAAATCATATTATCCGGAATACTTGATCATATCATGTCTAATAAACCTATAAGATTTTGCACGGTTGCCTTGCTTTTGCTACACTTAGACAACTGCATGCATGTCTTGTATAAATTTGGAACCAAACATATTGATTACTTTTCTATTATCGAGAAAATTATGTAGCTAAAATAAATGTCATCAAATCAAGAAATAATGGTTTACTTAATACTATTATGGGCCAAGTCCTAGGATTATGAAACCTTGTTTTTAAAGGTACTTAAAAAAGCAAAATTCAATAATTTTATAATAGTGATCCTTTTCTGCATAAGAACAGCAATACATTTAATAAAAGAGCTTAGCTAATTTAACAATACTAAGTAATCATCAACAGAAGATATCAACATTGAACACATACCTATAATAGTGATAGGTCCCTTGTACCAAGTCTTAGGTTCCAAATCGGTTACTTATACCTTTACAAGACACGTAGCATTACCCTTTATAAAAATCTGGTCATTAATCTAGTCAAACAAATATAAATTTACCCGAATGGATAATATACAAATATGGATTTATATCAATGTTTTGAATTCCGTTCGGTTCCAGCCGGAACGGCCGGAATGTTCCGTTCCGGTGCCTCAACCGGAATACTATACCTCTTTATTCCGTTCCGGTCCAAATTCCGGCCGTTCCGATCAAATTCCGGCCGTTCCGGTACAAATTCCGGCCGTTCGGGTCCCTATTCCGGTTTAAATTATTTTTGTAATTTTTTTGTGTTTGAATGATATTTTTTTTTAATTTTAAATTTAGATGGTATTTAATTAATTTTAGAATATAAAATATATTTATATGCTTTGTAATTTTAAATACGTTTTTTTAAATATCATTATTTTAAATATTTTATCTATTTATTTATTTTTATATCTCAACTCAAATTTGTATTTTTTCAACTTCCAATCATTTTATAAATTTTTAATTCTTCTAATATGTATACATATATATGATACACACTTACATATATATGTTTTTATTCTATAAATTGTTAGTTTATATATATAAAAATATATATTATAATATATAATTAATTCCGAAACGGCACACCGGAACAGACCGATACCGAAATATTCGGTTCCAGTGCCTCAACCGAAACGATCACCGGAACGGAATTCAAAACTTTGATTTATATTTTAAAAATAGATAATATATATATATTTAATGAAGCATGCACATAAAAAAAAATTCTACTTTATCAATAAAATATTTTATAAATAATTTTAAACTAAATGTTTTATACTCTTTATTTATTTCACTTTTTCTTAATTTATGTTTTAAATTTCATAATATATTTTAAATTTTGCCCAATTTGAAGGAACCTAATTTCTATCGAATCCCACAAACCTTTCTTTCATGACATGAGATTAGCAATTTAGCATACTGCATTGCATCTGATTTTCTAATGTACTTGCCTTTTCTATTACCTTGTCGTCTCAAAATTACGTGACTTCACTTCAAGTTGAAACAAACAAAGCAGAACCATAAAAAATAAAAATAAAAATGCCTCATCAAATTGCATTGCAATGACATAAGGGGGTTAAAATCGCTAGCAATTGAGTAATGACAGATTTACCACATTCAAAAAGGGTTACCCTAACCATTAAGTTAAATATTGAACAGAGATTCGATACAAAGACAAAAAGAACTCTCACCACCATATATTGCAGAAGGAAGAGTTCCAAAAATAAGATTCTTAAACTCAATGGTGAATATGAAGGTGTTAATTAAATAATATGATTTGAATCTCTGAAAATGGAATCTCAAAATTACTTTTTTCTCGAAAGCAACAAATTAAGGTGACTTTTCAAGTTCATCATGATCATCACGAAGATCAAACACGCACACAAAGCAAACCATGCATGTGATGAGAGGATGCGTGAGGAACCTAAATGAGTTCCATGAGAAAGTGGACATCCTTGGCGTAAAGTTCAGTAGAGAGGTTCTTGACGGCCTAGTGAAGATCCTCCGTCAATGGGTTTACTTCTCCTCCGATTGAAAACTTTTTTCTACGTATCTCTTTTATTTGTTCTCTCGCCGTCATTTCCATACCTTCCCAAAAGACACAATTACCACCAGATCTTAGATTATAGCCAGAGAGTATTGAAAGCAGTCAGAGAGAGAGTGAAGCAAGTCTATTATATGCCAAGCAAGAAACTGCTTTTGCGTGAACTTTAGAACGCAATATAGGTTGTGCTGTGGTTCTAATCGTACTGCAAAGTGTCTAGACATCGAAAATAACTCAGTCTAGCACAATAGCTTCTGATGGAACATTGATTCAAATATCGAATATATAGTACGTGCATTCCATATTACTCTAAATGAAAAATCTCAAAATTATAAGAAAAAACGTGAGATACATAACAAACATAGGCCCCTTGCTCCTATATCCCTCATCATATTACATTCAAAGAAAAATTCAGGGCGAGAAATATACACATTCGTTTCATATATGGGAGGAGGAACCGAAGCTTTTCCAGATTTGGGTCAGCACTACCAGCACCCACATTGCCATCAACTCGAAAGGTTTTCGAAAATGCGACGGTTGTCGAAACATACAAACTCTCCTTCATATCAGCCTCCTAAAAGTCTGAATATGCTAATTTCAATTAGTGTTCCATCGTATGATTGTCTTGCGATCCTTGTTCTTGCTTTATTTCCAGAATCCAAGAAATTCTTTGTTTTTGGATGCTTGAACAGGGGCTACCGTGCTTGTCGTGTAAGCACATGTTGATTCTGCGAACATTTTTTATTGTCGTTGGTGTGGATGCCAGTTCTTCCTTTTGTCTATTTAGAAAGAACCTTTTGTGGTTCTTTTTCGGGAGATTTGGACGGGAGTATCTGACCGAGGTCTTTGAGAAAGGATGAAATTCGATCCTTGTAAGTGTTGACGTTTGAAACAAAAAGAAAGCCACCGATTGAAACCGTTTGAGGGTAAGCGGTTTCTTTTCAGTCGTACTTTTTGTTTGAGGTAAGTGGTTTCTTTTCTTTCCGAGTTTTACGGTTTGACTAACAACTCAGATTAAATGATTTAACTTATATATATATATATATATATATAAATAGATTGGTGAAGAAAAGGTTCACAAAGACCACAGCACTCTGACCAGCCGACCTTGTTTCTAATGGGAACATAAATCATAACAGCATTTCTACTTCTATAACAACATAAATAACCAAACGTTGCCACTACTAGAAGAAAAAAACCCAGCAATCATAAGGATAATTGTACCTCCTTATAATTGTACAAAAATAACAACATCAAACCATCCTCACAGATAATGTATATAATATATATATATATATATATATATATATCAAAAAGGCTAATATTAAAATTTAAAATGATCAATTTAATCAACTTCCTTCATCTTGCTGCCCTCAGCATTGCTCCAGCTTCCTCCAATGGGGGCATCTCAACATCACCATCACCTGTTTCCTCATCATTAATAATGCTCAAACCAAGTTTTAACATCTTGTGGATTCTGTTGCCAAATGTGTTTGTGTGAGAACAACAAAATCACACCTTCTCATTTTCCAATGGCGTTGGGGTAGAAGGCCTGTGTGGCCTTTTATCTTCTTCTTTGTCTATCAGACTATTTCAATTAAGTTCATAGAACGACAATCCAAGGAAAAAAAAGCGTTCCTCAGTTTTTAAAATAAAAGCCACGTAAAATTACAAAGTGCCAAAATAAATGCAAATTAATGGCTAACAAAACCACACGAAATTATTTGTTTCAGTTACATAAACTTCATGGGCTATCTACTGAGGAGAAACTAGGATTTCGAGTGAAATATATGAATTTTTTACGTTTATAGCAATCATAAAAGAAATGGTCAAAAGATCATGCTCATTAGCTAAAATTATAAAATACTGATTTCAAATGCCATTCAAGAGAAATGAAATGAAGACATAAAAATAAGTTCAGTACAAAGAAAAACGACAGCTTTATAGACACGTAGAGCTGATCCAACTCATAAATACATGTTGCATTCTTTAGAAGGCAGTAGCAACAAAACAAGGAAAGAAAATATAGCAGGCAATGGCAGCAAAGAGAAAGAAAAATGGAAAAGGCCAAATGGCTTATTTTTTGGAATTATAAGGTCTATCATTGATGAAGTGCCATTGGAGTCGAGCTGGACTCAAATAACTCGAGTTTGATTTCAACTCGAGTTGAGGGTTTGCCGAGTCGAGCCGACCAAATACGAGCTCGAGCCGAATAGAGTTATTTATCGATCTTTGTTTTTACTCTAACGATTTGCGCAAACCGAGCCAAACTAAGTCGAGTAATTATTCGAGTTGTTTACTCTTTATAAATATTTGACTTAATAAAATTTTTGTGAACTTAATACATTATCTTGTGTTATTTTATTCTCATCTTCAAATTGTTTTTTTTAGGACCTTCAGTTGAAGAGGCTAATTAGAGCGGGTGAAGCATGCAATGGACTCTACATTTTCCAACCACCACAAAATGCTGCCTTTTCCATTCAGAAAATTAACAATAAGACCTTATGACACTGCTGTCTAAGTCATCCTTCTAGTTTTATTATTCTTGCAATTTTTTATAATCCATGTATTATTTCTCATTGTGATACTTGTGCTCGTTCCAAGCACACACGTTTACTTTTTCCAATAAATGTGAATAAAAGTTTAATTCCTTTTCATCAGATACATTGTGATATTTGGAGAGGTTATCACACAACCTCCATTTGTGGAGCTCACTATTTTTTGACTATTGTTGACGATATTTCACGCACAACATGAATTTATTTAATGCATTTTAAATCGGAAACCTTTAGTCACTTAATGCATTTTTTCGCTCTTGTCCAAAATCAGTACAAATCCACCATTAAAATTATTCGCACAGATAATGGTCAAGAATTTCTCTCAAAAAATCTCCAAAATTACTTTCACACTCATGGCATCATTCATGAACGTACTTGTGTTGAAACTCCTTAACAAAATAGTGTTGCGGAGCGTAAACATGGGCACTTCTTGAATGTCGCTCGAAGTCTCTGTTTTCAAGCACATTTACCCCTCAAATTCTGGGGCGAATGTATCCTCACTGCTGCCTATCTCATTAATAGGACACCGAGTTGGTCTCTTCAAAATCAAACCCCTTTCCAAATTCTTCTCAACACTGCACCCACATACACTCATCTACGTGTATTTGGATGTCTCTGTTATGCTCAAACACTCTCTACTCATCGTGACAAATTCTCCCCTGTGCATCCTGCTGCATCTTTATTGGTTATCCCAGTAACCGTGAAGCATATAAATTATACAATCTTGAAACAAACACAATCTTTTACTCACGTGACGTCACCTTTCATGAAGATCAATTTCCTTTCCAAAATTCCATCACCTCTCCTCCTAGTCATTCTGCTATTAATGTCTTACCTATCCCAGAAAATACGTAACCTCCCTCATCCAATCCTATCACACATCCTGACCTGCCTAATTCCACTATTCCCTCATGTCCATGCCGTAATATCGCTCGTCCTGCTTACCTCCTAGATTATGTTTGTCCTACTATTCCCACGGAGTCCATTGCTACTTCATCTGCTGCACAGTCCTTAGGTACTTCTCACCACTTATCTACTTTTCTTTCATATTCTAATCTTCATTCTTAACTGCTCATACTACATTTATTGAGCCTACTTGCTATTCTGAAGCCAACCGCCATTCTCATTGGCGTGAAACTATGGCCTCTGAACTTCGTGCTCTTGAGGAAAACTCCACTTGGACTCTTGAACCCTTCCCTCCTGAAAAAAAAACCCATCGGCTACAAATGGGTTTTTAAAACCATACTCCGAGTAAACGACACCATTGAGCACCACAAGACCCGACTTGTAGCCAAAGGCTATACTCAGGTGGAAGGAATAGACTATCATGAAACTTTTGCTCCAACAGCCAAAATGACAACCGTTTGTTTTGTTCTAGCAATTGCTGCCACCAAGAATTGGACCATTCATCAAATGGATGTTCATAATGCCTGCTTGCATGGTGAATTGGATGAGGAAGTTTATATGCAACCCCTACTGGGCTACTGTGTTAAGGGGGAGACACGTGTTTGTCGCTTCCGAAAGTCACTCTCTGGCCTCAAACAAGCATCCCGAAATTGGTTTTTTAAGCCAATCTTTGTTCTTCTTAGTGCAGGTTTTTTTCAGTCTCAGGCAGACCACTCTCTTTTTACCTTGCTCACTGCCACTAGTATCACCATTATCTTGGTATATGTTGACGACATCTTAGTCACGGGCAATGATCTCTTTCAAGTCTACCTCTTCAAAACTACCATCTCCAAGCACTTCAAAACCAAAGATCTTGGACCCCTCAAATACTTCCTTGGTCTTGAAGTCACTCGCTCATCTTCGGCATTTTCCTTAATCAGCAAAGATATGCCCCGGATATTCTTGCTGACAGTGGTCAACTTGGTTCTCACCCTGCTGCTTTTCCCATGGAATAAAACCTCAAGCTCAACAACACTAATGGTGACTTACTTCCTGATCCGGCTCCTTATCGCCGATTAGTTAGCCGCCTCATCTACCTCATCATCACTCGACCTGACATCGTCTTTGCAGTCAACATCCTTAGTGAATTCATGCATGCTCCCATACTCCCTCACATGACATATGCAACTCGCGTCCTCCGCTACATCAAAGGAACTCTTGGACAAGGCATTTTCTTCTCTTCTTCGAATGACCTTCATGTTGGTGCTTATATCGATTCTGATTGGGCTAGTTGTCCCACTACCAGGCGCTCTACCACTGGTTTTTTCGTCACTCTCGACTCCAGTCCCATTTCATGGCACACCAAGAAACAGACTACATTTGCCCGTTCATCTACTGAAGTAGAATATTATGTTATGGCTGTAATAACCTGTGAACTTGTTTGGTTACAACAACTTCTCCGTGATCTCGGCATCTCATACAGAGGCCCCATGACACTCTACTGCGACAACCAATCTACTCTCCATATTGCTTGTAATCCTGTTTTCCATGAATGCACGAAACATATAGAAATCGATTGCCACATTGTTCGTGACAAACTTCGCTCTGATCTCCTTACCACAGCACACTTATCTTCTTCTGAGCAACTTGCTGACATCTTTACCAAAGCTTTGGGTAGCGATCTTTTCCACCATCTTTCACGCAAGTTGGGCATTACCGATCTCCATGCGCCAACTTGAGGGGGAGTATTACAGCATCAAAATCCCAAGATTCCAACAATCAAAATTCAGCAAATCACAATCCCATATTTTTAGCTAGCTGACAGTTATGCATTTTATTTGTACAGCAAATCAATTTATTTCCATGTATATAGAGGCGTGTAACACATTAATGAAAGATAACAATTTTTCTCCCAACTATCACTTTCTTAACATTTTCCATTATGTTAACATACTGAGTATTGACTCTTTGAAAACACAATAACAAATTCTTAGCTTCTTTGATCAAATTACCAACACTAGAATATGATTCATTTGTAGATTGTAGATCTTGAACCACATTGAGGTAGTCACTTTTAAGGACAAGCTTTGGGATACCAAGTGGAAGACAACTGCAAACCTCTCAATATTGCAATAGATTTATCAATTGTAACTGCCTCATCCACTTCTATTTCACTCTTGCTTGCAGCCATTACAATTCCCCCTCTGTCATCATGCAAGACTACCCCAACTCCATCTTTCTTGATCATATCAGCACAAACTACTCCATCTACAATCAATTTTAAAAAACCAGCTGGAGATATTTGCCACTAAGGTCCTGCAACTGCTTAGATTTTGCTAGATGCCAAATCTTCCTTAGCACCTGCTTGAAAGTCTCTTTTTGTAATGTTTAGTAGTAAACAACTACACTATCAAGCACTTCCCTCCCCGCACTATGTTTTCTTGTACTACATTAGCTTCTACCGAGATAACTTCTTGCTTAGTCTCCATCAAAGATAGCTTTCCAAACAAATGTTCCAATTTGGCAGCTATGAAAAGATAGAAAGACAAAACCTACACTAAGAAAGGAAATGGGCCTCTACTCGTAGGAGATGAGAGAGGAAATGAATCTTTTGAAAGCAGGTCGTGAGTTATTGGGATTTTAAAACATGCATTATAAGTTTAAAACTTTGGTAACTGTAGGCCCTCTCTCTCCCATTAGTTTCCCGTCCCTAGAGTTTGATCAAGAATTAATCTAGATCAATGAAATTAAGGAAGTTGGTAATGAGTATAGGAAAGGAATAGAAAAAATGAAGAAGGGATCTTCCACACATTAAACTTCTGCGGCTTGGCTTAATATTTGGTTAAATTCTACACCTGATTTCCAATACATGCACAAGTCCCAGCCATTTGCTTGTGTGTATAAAGAAAAGCTATATATAACCCTCACAAATTAATCCCTTTAAATTAACTAGCTTCGTTGGATACATGCAATGCTACTGTCATCTTGCAATATCTCTATTGAATTAAAATGACTTGCATGCAAGACTTTGCTCTAGTATGCATACAATATATGCCACTTTCCCCCCCACAACTAAAAAAAAAGTTATCACCATAGGCCAAGATTCTTTGGATCAATTGGCAAATACCTTGATTTCTCACTGTATCCCCAAAAAAAAAAAAAATTATCACTATAGTCACACTTGGACTTAGGCAAGCAAAGTGCTTTCCCAACATCAACCATCTCAATTTCAACCATATCTAGCTCACCATCTTTATCTATGCTCTCTTGAAATTGTAATGCGAGGTCATGGCTCCACACACATCATTCATCAATGGACGTTCGACACCATTGTCAAGCAAGCAATTCACTACAATTTCACCAAATCTCTTCAAACACTTGGAGGCAACTTGTGCTTCCAATGCTGGATCAACAATCGGTCTCATCATGTTTTCCATTCTTATAGATTTGTTGGGCCCATTCTGCAAGGCCCACAACTTGCTTGACGTTTTCAGTGCGCGATACGCCAATATGGGTGGCCTTGCTAACAACACTTCGCATAGCACAACACCAAATGAATAGACATCGGATTTCTCTATCAATCGTTGGCACCTGAAATACTCTAGATCTAAATAACAAAAACTACCCTTCACGCCAAAGCTTACATGGGCCTTAGACCCACTCGTGGACCTCATTTTGGACAATCCAAATTCATAGACCTTGGCGACCGAAGCATGATCTAGCAAGATATTCGTGGTCTTCACATCAGTGCACGACAATGAATGATCATGTGTTTTGCGCCCGTATGGAGGTAGTTTAACCCTTGTGCCGCTCCGATGCAGATTTTGAGCCATTGCTTCCAAGAGAGAGGTGTGTTGTTGGTGTTATAGAGATGATCACGGAGAGTTCCATGAGCCATATAATCATATACACCAAGTCAGAAATGCAAGAGAAATGAAGTCTGGCTCAATTGATTACCATGTGCTCGAGTATATTCATATATATAGATGAGTATAGAGAGTTTGGATTACATTATTTAGATATATACAAGTATTTAAATGTTTAAATGTCTACTAACAAAACACTAACAGACACTAATAGAATACAAATGAATTCTACAATTGATTCACTAGAAAACTAAAGCAACAACTAGGGTAACATATTCTAATTTATCGGAGGTGATATGTCTAACATCCCCTTTCAAGGTGATGGGAAGATCTCAAACCATCAACTTGTCATGAAGGAGAAAAAATCTGCTTGAGGTGAGACCCTTCGTAAAAATATCTGAAGGTTGATCTGTTGTGGAGATGTAACCTGCTTGTATATCTTTGTTGAATATCTTCTCCCTGATAAAATGATAATTGACCTTTATATGTTTGGTACGAGCATGAAATATGGGATTAGAAGATAGAGCCAAAGTACCAAGATTATCTACCTATAGGCAGGGAGCACTGGTTAGTGGTATGTGTAGTTCTTGAAAAGCATGCAAAGCCAGTATAGTTCAGCCACAGTGAATGCCATAGACCTGTATTTCGCTTCTGTGCTTACTCTTGTTACAACAGATTAATTTGCAATAACCCCTTACTGAAATTGTGACCAAACTATAAGGTTCCCTTTAGATACCGCAACACTCTCTTAGCTGCTGTTAGATGATCAGTGGTTGGGCATTGTAAGAATTTGACATAGCTGGTTCACACTGAAGGATAGATCAGGTCTGGTCAGTGTGAGATACTGTAAAGCTCCCACCAAAGTTCTATATTAAGTAGGATCATTGAGTGGATCCCCTGAAAATTTGGAAAGTTTTGAACTTGAGGTGCAATGTGGAAGCTAGTCTAGCACCAACCATCCTTGTGCAATTCAGTAGATCATTAGCACACTTTCCTTGGATGAGATGAAGTCCTTCTGATATTTTTGTGACTTGAATTCCCAGAAAATAGGAGAGGGGACCAAGGTCTTTAACAATAAACTTAACACTAAGATGAGTAATAAGATAATCAATGGAAGAAAAGGAATTACTTGCAACTATTATGTCATCAACATAAATAAGGACATAAATAGAAATGTCATCCAAATGGAATCTAAAAAGAGATGTATCAATTGTAGAGCCATGAAACCCAAGAGCAAGTAAGGCTTGTGATAGTCTAAAAAACCAAGCTCTAGGAGCTTATTTAAGTCCATAGATGGACTTATGCAATCTGCACACATGATCAGAGAGATGAGGATCCTCAAACCCTTTAGGTTGTTCCATGTAAACCCCATCTTCAAGAAAATCATGTAAAAAGGCATTAGAAATGTCAAGTTGTTTGATAAACCAGCCATGATGAACAGCTAATGATAGTACCAATCTAATTGTGGCTAGTTTAATAACAGGGCTAAATGTCTCATTTAAATCCATCCCATCAATTTGATCAAATCCTTTAGCCACTAATCTAGCCTTGTAACAATCAATACTCCCATTTGATTTTTGTTTGAACTTAAACACCCACTTATTTCTCACAACTTTCTTATGGAAGGTGTGGAAATAAAGTCCAAGTTTTGTTGGTTATGAGAGCATTGTATTCAGCCTGCATAGCATCAAGCCAATTCTGGTTCCTTATTGCTTCCTTATAGGTTTGGGGTTCAGAAGGTAAGATGATGGCAGAGAGAGCTTGGAGAAGATATTTGGTGAAGTAGTATAAATGGTAGTCTGGAAATTGTTTAGGGTTAGATGAGTTGGTCATGGATCGTGTAACAATTTGAGTGGAAGAGGAGGCAGGGAGATCTATGGTGATCTATGGTGGTGATAGTAAGGGAATTAGGTGAAGGAAGTTGTAAATCAGGTGAGGAGGACACATGTGGGTTTTCAAGATAAGGTCATTATGAAGAGTAGGAGGAGTAGGAGCAGGTTGTGTTGCTGAGATGGGAGTATTATGTGGAGCAGGTGAGCTTCAATCATTGGGAAAAATAGGCTTAGGTGAGACAGATGAGGGTGATGAATCAAGAGAAGAGATTGTGACAGTGAATGTAGGAGGTGTAATAAGAGAAAAAGAAGAAACTGGATTAGGAGTCAAAGGATGAGAGGAAGAACCTGATTGTGAGGTGTGAGATCCCAGATTACGTGTATTTTGCGTATTGTCTTTATTCTTATTGTTGATTATTTTAATTTATTATAATAATATTATCGGTTGTGTTTTATTTGTTTAAAATAATTGTTTGAGCTATTAATTTGTTAATATTAGTTTTACATTGTTTGTTTATATGTTGAGTTACGTTGTTTTCCTTATTAATTTTAATGTAAGGTAATTATTTTAATGATTGAAATTTAATTTCCTTTATTTTATTCTGTAAGTTTATTTGATGTGCTTTTGCTATATTAATTATCGTTTTGTAATTAAATTGCGCTTGGGTTTAATTTATTTTATTGCTGGGTTTTAAATATTTTATTTTATTGATATTAAATTGTAGTATTATCAGTTGGCTTTTATTTAATTTATTGTGTTTTTCTAAGTTGGACTTCTATTTCTTTCTTTTTTTCTTTTCTTTTTTTTCTTTCCTTTTCTGTTTCTTTTCTTTTCTTTTCTTCCTCCCTGTTTCGGCCCCAGACCCTTGTGACCCCTTCCCCCTCTCTTCTCTCGCCCGTTCTTCCCATCACCACCTAATGCCGCCGTCGGCCACCCTCCGGCGACACCGCCTAGCCCAAACCCACTCCCTCACGCCGCCGAGTCTAGTGGCACTAGAGGTGTCATCTTCGGCCACCCCACCGCCTCTACACAGTGCCTACCCAAAAATGAGTTTTTCGTTTCTCTTGCATTTTTCGGCCACCGCCGACCACCCATGACGCCGACGACCTACCAACAACCTCCCCTCATTCCGGCAAGCATAACTCATCGCCTAGAACCACCCAGTTCCGCCAGTTGCTCCTTCACCCGAAATGGGTTTTCAAATGGAAACATTTTCGCCGCACAGCCGTCTGGCTACCAAATCACTCCCACACCTCAGTCAACCACCCCCCTAGCTCAGCTCCTCAAACCACGGCCCCACCTTCCCTGTACAACCCCAAATTCAAAAATTGGTGTACACCCATTTTGAGCCCGATCCGTCACCTTCTGGTTGTTGCACTGCCACACCACTACCTTCATGAGATTCCCCACCCTTCATTGAGTATTTCCCTAAAGTTTGGTGTCAAACCGAGCATTCTAGCCCAACATACAAAGTGACTCGCTGTGAACACTGTGGATCGGTGTTTGCTCAATGATCCGGTTTTTACTCGCTGTAAGTATTTTCCAAATAAATTTTAAGATTTAAATATATTTTTGCATCAACAAATATTGTGTTTGGTTATTATTGAGATTTATTGGTTATTGAATATTTTGTGCATGGTTGTCTGCATCGTGTATTTATGCACATGTTCATGGTTATATTTGGAAACTGGATTTTAGCATGATATTGGATGTTCATGTGTTGGGAATGGAAATTGGGTTTTTATGTGTTTACGGTTTTCGGGTGCGTGTGTATCACGACCCTGAGTTGGGATGGGACCTTATCCCGGTATAGCTCCTCTGGTCACTCGGGAGCAGAATATACTGAGTGATGTCTCCTGGTTGTCGCTGGGCAACAACGGGATCAGACGGGATGGTAACGCTCTCGTGCCAACTCCGTGGCTCCTCTGCTGACGGGAGCTAGAGGATGCCCGGTCATGGTATGTGCTGGGCGCGGTTAGCTAGGTATCGCCCGTTCCGAAGTCACATGCGTGGTCGTTACCTTCGGTGTGATGATGAGAGCCAGGGTGTGCGGATGGTCTCTAGGGGAGATCATGGTGCATACGGTTAATAAAATGGATATTTAGGCCATTTTCTGGGAAAGTGGCGGGTTTTGATGATTGGTGTTATGTGGACCATTTTTTGGGAAAATGGTTGTTGTTTTAATTGTTTTACGGACATCATTTTCTGAGAAAATGATGGATGTTTTTATTGGAGTTTTATCGTGGACCAAAATGAGATTTTGGTGTGTGATTATTTTATTTATTTTGAGAAAGATGATTTTAAGTTTCATGCATATGGTGTCATGTTCATGCGTATTGTTGTTGCGTGAGTATATTTTATATCTTGTGGCTTGTTTGGGTTGTACTTACCTGCGATGCCATTTTTGACGTCGTAAATTTTGGATGCAGAGATCGAGAAAGTTGAGCCTGAGAAGACGACTCCACTGTTAAAGAATTTATGTTATAATTTATTATCTTGGAAAATGTTCCATTTTGATGTAAGTATTTTATGTTTTGATTTTCGGATGACTGTATTAAATCTCCTGCTGGAGAATTTATTTTAAACTGGTTTGTAAAATATTTCTAAAAAAATTCTGATACTTAGATATTGACTTTAATTATCCGCTACTTTTATTTATGTATGTCACGTATTCACACACTTAGCACTTGACGTTGGGGGTGCGTGACCCGTGTTGTCAACATCTCGACGCCTCGATTCTCATATTTATTTTAAGGGGAATTTAGGGGCGTCACAGGTGGTATCAGAACAGTTCGACTCTGAGATAAATCCAAAGATTATCTAGGGATAGTACTAGAAAATTTTGTTGTTTTAAAATTTGTTTGTCTTATTGTTTGGTTATTTTACTCTATTTTATTATTTTAATTGTTCTCTAAGTTTTTTTTTTCTGCCAACTTATATTATAAGATTTTTGATATTTATTTTATTGTGTGGTGCTTTTTATTTTAATGTGCATTTTGTTTATTATTTTCAGAGTTATCTTAGTTCTGATTGGTTGGTTTGCTTTATTTTATTTAATTTTAATATTTATTCAGTATTATAATTGGGTAGTAGTTAAGATTTTAGTTAGTTGATTTTATTTAGTTAAGTTGTTGAGCATTTATTTATTTCTTGATATGCCTTTGTTTTGTTTAAATTAAAATTTGGGTCTTTCGGATTAGATTATTATTTTATATCTTTCATTTTATTGAATCTTATATTTTATATAATTGTATTATGGAATTTCTTGTTTTAAAGTTTATTATTTTGTTATGGGTTATTTTGTTTTATTAAGCTTTTGTGCATTTACCATTTGGATTTGTTTTTATTTTATTTTATTTTAATTTCTTTACATGAGGTTTTTATAAGATGGTTTTGGATTTTGTTTATTATCTTTTTATTTTAATTATGGCTTTTGTCTTTTAAATATTTCTGAAACTTTGAGATTAATTGAGACAAAGATTTTAAGGAAATCGTTGATCTGTATTCCTTTTAGAGACATGTCATGAGGTAAGCTTTTAAATTTATTATCTTTTCACTTTTCCGCCTGTTTTATTTTAAAAGTTTATCTATTTATTTTGACGAGTGTGTTTGTTTTGGTGACTTGTTAGTATTTATTCATTAGCTTATCTATTTAATTATTTTATTATGGTTCGTTTCTTTTAAAGGTTTTAAATTTTAGCAATTTTTACAATAAATCTTTTTAGAGTTGGATTTTGAGGAGAATTTCAAAACTTTAATTGTCATTTTATTTCTCCATTCTTCTTTTAACTCAATCTCCTTGTTTTATTTAATAAAAGCTTTTGGTGATTTTCTGTTTACCAATAGAGGTGGACTTGTTTTCTTGAACGACTGGCTTTTATTTATTTGTTTATCAGATCTTTTCACTAGTTTTGTTTATATATAATATTTATGTGAATTACTTAAGTTTTATTTAGTGTTTTGGTATATTATATCTTTGCGAGATGAATTTGTTTTGGTAAATTATTAGTATTTATGTAATTGTATTTTTTTATTGATATTTCCTATGTTATTTATGTGTATTACCTGGATCTCACTGAGTATTTGAGTTTCTAAGTTCTAATTTGATTTATGGGAAATTGCTGGAATTGTATTCTAGATAGACTTATTTTGGGAGTGTGGAACTCTTGGCCATTGGTGTATTGTTATAGAATCTGTTTTTGGAATACTTATGATAGTAAGCGATTATTTGTTTCTTTAGTGAAGTTTTGATTTTGAGTTTGATGTGTAATAGTTGTGTGTGTAAATTTTGGAGAGTACTAGTATTTGATTTGTGTTTAACTTGGAGGAAGTTGTTTTGTTAAGTGATAAAGGTTAATTTGATGTGATGGTCTTAAATTCAAGAGATCTAAACTATAGGCTTTTGAGAAAATTAATTTGGGCGAGTTGTTGGGGTGGATAACTTAAGTATGATATTTGGAGTATTTAATGGTTGCCTTGTCGAGGTATCTTAGGGAATTGGTGTGACTTGAAGTCACCTGGGAATTTAAATATTGGAGACTATTCTTTCTCTTGGGTATTGAAGGTCCAGATGAGTGAGATAATTATGTGTATCATGGTTACCATGCTAACTAATTTGAGTAGAGTTGATAGGATTTTTAGGTGATGTACATTGGAGCTTAGGTATCAACCATGGTGGTATAATCAGAATTATAAGATATTAAGACTTTAGAATTTGGAAGTGTGGTATATGATTTCTTGTAATAGGTGTTGAGCCAGTTTTTACTCAATGGTGATAATTTATGAGAACTTAATTTTATGCATTTGGTGAGTTTTTAGAGTGCGTACGGAAGCGTGATGTCTTACAATGTAGTTGGAGGTTCAAGTCTTGTGTTGATTTTAAGAAATTAGTGGTGGCTTAAAATTTGGGATGATACTTGTAAGGGGAGATTTATCTCTGTATTGGATAATTTATGCTTATTGATGGTTAAGTAGGGAAGATAAACTTCGGAGTTACTTGACGGTGGCATGATTTTTGTATGGAGTTAGTGAACATTAGGATTTTGGGAGATTGTACTAAAGTCCTTGTACATATGGAGATGTCAGACTACTTTGCTACCTTAGGAGTCTTGGAGATGAAATGTTATGTGGAGACTATACGTTTATGATGGATAACATTTATTTGTGTTTGAGGAAAATAGGTGATGTGTAAATGCATGGAGTAAGTATTGAGCTGTGTGGTAAGTGAGCCAATGGAGTTTCTATTAATTGCAGCCGAGCAAATTTCGAGGATGAAATTTATTTTAAGGGGGGAGAATGTGAGATCCCAGATTACGTGTATTTTACGTATTATCTTTATTCTTATTGCTGATTATTTTAATTTATTATAATAATATTATCGGTTGTGTTTTATTTGTTTAAAATAATTGTTTGAGCTATTAATTTGTTAATATTACTTTTACGTTGTTTTATGTTTATATGTTGAGTTACATTGTTTTCCTTATTAATTTTAATGTGAGGTAATTATTTTAATGATTGGAATTTAATTTCCTTTTATTATGTAAGTTTATTTGATATGCTTTCGTTATATTAATTATCGTTTTGTAATTAAATTGCGCTTGGGTTTAATTTATTTTATTTCTAAATTTTAAATATTTTATTTTATTGATATTAAATTGTAATATTATTAGTCGGCTTTTATTTAATTTATTGTGTTTTTCTAAGTTGGACTTTTTTTTCTTTCTTTTTTCCTTTTTCTCTTTTTCTTTCCTTTTCTTTTCCATTTCTTTTCTTTTCTTCCCCCCTGTTTTGGCCCCAGACTCGCGCGAACCTTTCCCCCTCTCTTCTGTGACCCCCCAAATTTCCTTTAAAATAAACATGAGAATCGAGGCGTCAGGATGCTGATAACACAGGTCACGCACCCCCAACGTCAAGTGCTAAGTGTGTGAACACGTGACGTGCATAAATAAAAGCAGCGGATATTTGAGGTCATTATCTAAGTACCAGAATTTTTAGAAATATTTTATAAACTAATTTAACACACATTCTCGAACAGGAGATTTAATACAGTCATCCGGAATACAAATTATACAAATACATATTTATAAAAAGGGAAAAACAATTTTCCAAGATAATAATTTATAATAAGAATACTCCAACAGCGGAGTCACCTTCTCAGGCTCAGCCTCCACATAACTCTATATCCAAAAACTACGACGCCATGATGGCATCGTAGGTAAGTACAACCCAACCAAACTACAAGATATAAAATATACACATGCAACAACAAATAACATCACTTATGAACATGATACCGTATGCATGAAACTTAAAATCATATTCTTCAAAATAAATAAAATAACCACACAAGCTAAGATCCCATTTTAATCACAATAAAATTCCAATAAAAACTATCCATCATTTCTCAAAAAATAATATCCATAAATCTAATCATACCGTGAATTATGTATCGCCGTTCCCGATATGACATACACACATCACCAATCATAATGGCCGTTACGTATTGCCTACCCCATTATGATTCCTACACTCATTTCATACGGGGCGTTATGTATCGCCGTCCCCGATATGAAATACACACCCAATGACCATAACAGACATTACGTATCGCCGTCCCCGTTATGTCATGCACACACCACCAATCATAATGGGCGTTACGTATCGCCGTCCCCATTATGATTCCTACACACTCATTTCATACCAGGCGTTACGTATCGTCGTCCCCGATATGAAATCCACACACAATGATCATAACGGGCGTTACATATCGCCGTCCCCGCTATGTCATTCACACCCACTGATCATAACGGGCGTTACGTATTGTCGTCCCCGTTATGACTCAATCAAAAACCATTAAAATTCATAAACTCAATAATACTATTTCTCACTTATAAAACCTTTCAAAAAAATATTTTTAATATAGCATAACTCAAGTTTCACGTAAAAACTTCAAATATAATATATACACATGAACGACCATGCAATTTCACAATGCATTTCACCATGTACAAAATATCTAATATTCAATAAACTCAATCAACCAACAAATACCAACATTAACCAACACATAGATGTTAATGCAAAAATATATTTAAATCTTAAAAGTTTGTTTGAAAATTACTTACAGCGGGTAAAAACCGGATCATTGAGCAAACGCTAGTCTACCACGTTCACAGCGAGTTACTTTGTACGTTGGGCTAAAGTGCTCGGTTTGACACCAAAATTTAGGGAAATACTCATTGGAAGGTGGGGAATCTCATGGAGGTGGTGGTGTGGCGGTAAAACTACAGAAAGGTGGCAGATCTGGCTCAAAATTAGTGGAAACCCATTTTCAGGTTTGGGGTTGTGCAGGGAAGGTGGGGCCATGTATGAGGAAACTAAGCTAGAGGGATGACCGGCTAGGGTAGGGGAGTGGTTTGGTGGCAGAGGTGAGATGCACGGAGGCCGGATGACGGCGCGGTGAAGAACAAGTCATTTGGAGATCCATTTCGGGTGGAGGAGCAAATGGCATAACTGGGTGGCTTTAGGCAGTGGGTGATGCTTGCCGGAGTGAAGGGATGATGACCGGCAGAAAGTGGTGGCCAAGGGGTGGCCCATGGCAACGCGACAAGGAAGCCACCCATTTAAACCCATTTCGGGTTGGAGGGAGGTGAGATAGAGAGAGGAGGCCGTTGGGGATGGGATCACCGGAGGGAGCTCGCCGGCAGGAGGAGGTTCAGGTGGAGAGGGCGGTGATAGTGATTGACCGGCGTAGGGGTGGTGGCTGGTTAGTGGCCGAAAGGAAAACAGAGGAGACGGGGGGGCTTGTCGCGCGGGTCTGTGGGGGGAAAGCAGGGGAAGAAGGAAGAAAAAAGAAAAGAAAAAGAAAAAGAAAAAGAAAAAGAGGGAAAAAGAAAAAGGAAAAAGAAAAAGGAAGAGAAAGAAAAGAAGTCCAATTTTTACAATTAGGGTCACAAAATCACTTAAAATCACATAAAAAACATATATACATATATATATATAAACCCATTCCGAAACATATTCAATTAAAACAAATAAAACACATCAAATAAACTCATAATGAAATCAAGAAATTTAATTCTAATCATTAAAATAATTACCTCACATTAAAATTGATAAGAAAAGCAACGTAAAACTAATATTAACAAATTAATAGCTCAAACAATTATTTTAAACAAATAAAGCACGGCCGATAATATTATTATAATAAATTAAAATAATCAATAACAAGAATAAAACAATATGTGAAAATACATGTAAATCTAGGATCTCACATTCTCCCCCCCTTAAAAAGAAGTTCGTCCCCGAAATTCGCTCGGCTGCAACTAATAGGCAACTAATAAAAACTCCAATAGCTCACCTACCACATCGCTTAATACTCACTCAAAGCATTAGCACAATCATCTATTTTCGTCAAACATAAATGAATGTTATTCCATCATAATCGTATAGTCTCCAAGTAATATTTCATCTCTAAGACTCCTGAGTTAGCCAATTAATCTGAACTCCATATATACAAGGACCTTAGTACTATCTCTCAAAATCCTAATGTTCACTAACTCCATACAACACCTTGTGTCGCCCTAAAGTTACTCCCAAGTTTATCTTCCCAACTTAACGATCAATAAATATAATTTATCACGCTAAAAAGATAAATCTCCACTTATAAGTATCATCCCAAATTTCAAGTCACCACTAATTTCTGAAATTCAACACAAAACTTGAACCTCAAATTACATTGCAAGACGTCACGCTTCTGCCTGTACTCTGATAACTCACTAAATATATAAAATTAAGTCCTCATAAATTATCACCATCGAGTAGAAACTGGCTTAACACCTATTACAAGAAATCCTATACCACATTTTCAAATCTTAAAACTTAATATCCCATAATTCTAATTATACCACCATGGTTGATATCTAAACTCCAATGTACATTACCTCAAAAATCCTGTCAACTCTACTGAAATTAATTAGTATGGTAACTATGATACCCATAATTCTCTCACTCATCTGGACTTCAAGTCACACTAATTCCTTAAGATACCTTGACAAAGGCAACCATTAAACACTCCAAATATCGTACTTAAGTTATCCACCCCAACAACTCGCCCAAATTAATTCGCCCAAAAGCCTATAGTTTAGATCTCTTAAATTTAATACCATCACATCGAATCGACATCCATCAATTAATAAAGTAGATTCTCCCAAGTCAAACACAAAACCAAAATAAGTACTCTCTAAAATTTACGCATACACAACTATTACACAACAATCTCTAAGCATCCACAAACAAATCAAAATTTCACCAAGGAAACAATTGATTACCTACTATCATAAGCATTACTAAAATAGATTCCATAACAACATATCAATGACCAACAATTCCATACTCACAAGGAGAGTCTATCTAGAATACAATCCCAACAATCTCTCAAAAATAAAATTAGAACTTAGAAATTCAAGCACTCAGTAAGACCCAAGTAATACACATAATTAGTATATAAAATATCAATAAAGAAATACAATCATGTAAATACCAATGATTTATCAAAACAAATCCATCTTGCAAAGATATAGTAATATACCCAATCACTAAATAAAATTTGAGTAATTCACATAAATATTATATATAAACAAAACTAGTGAAAAGATCTAATAAACAAATAAGTAAAAGCCAGCCGTTCAAGAAAACAAGTCTATCTCCCTTGGTAAACAGAAAATCACCAAAAGTTTTTATTAAATAGAATAGAGAAATTGAATTAAAAGAAGAACGGGAAATAAAATGACAATTAAAATTTTGAAATTCTCCTTAAAATCCAACTCTAAAAATATTTATTGTAGAAATCTCTAAAATTTAAAACCTTTAAAAGAAACGAACCATAGTAAAATAAATAAACTAATAAATAATACTAACAAGTTGCCAAAACAAACCTACTCGTCAAAATAAATAGGCAAACTTTTAAAATAAAATAAGCAAAAATGTGAAAAGATAATAAATTTAAAAGTTTACATCTATGCATGCCTCAAAAAGGAAAACATAGTAACGATTTCCTTTAAATCTTTGTCTCAATAAATCTCAAAGCTTTAGAAATATTTAAATGAAAAAAGCCACAATTGAAATAAAAAGATAATAAACAAAATCCAAAACCACCTTGTAGAAAATTATGAACTAAAATTAAATAAAACCAGATCTATATGATAAATGCATAAAAGTTTAATAAAACAAAATAACCCACAACAAACTAATAACTTTAAAACAAGGAATTTCGTAATATAATTATTTTGAATATAGGATTCAATAAAAAGAATGATTTAAAATAATAATCTAATCCGAAATATCCAAATTCCAATTTAAACAAAACAAAGGCACATATATGAAAATAAATAATTAAATAAATGTTTCAACAACTTGACTAAATAAAATTAACTAACTAAAATCTGAATTACTACCCAATTACATTATAGAACAAATACTAAAATGAAATAAAGCAAAGCAAATCAACTAATTAGAACTAAGTTAACTCTGAAAATAATAAACAAAATGCACATTAAAATAAAAAGCACAGCACAATGAAATAAATATCGAAAATCTCACAATATAAGCTAGTAGCAAAAACTTAGAGAACAAATAGAATAAAATAACCAAACAATCAAACAAACAAATTTAAAACAACAAACTTCTGTGGATTTACCCAGAGTCGAATTGCTCTGATACCACCTGTGACGCCCCCAAATTCCCCTTAAAATAAACACGGGAATCGAGGCGTCGGGATGCTAACAACACGGGTCACGCACCCCCAACGTCAACCTCTAAGTGTGTGAACACGTGACATGCATAAATAAAAGTAACGGATATTTGAGGTCATTATCTAAGTACCAGAATTTTTAGAAATATTTTACAAACTAATTTAACACATTCTCCAACAGGAGATTTAATACAGTCATTCGAAATACAAATTATACAAACACATATTTATAAAAAGGGGAAAACAATTTCCCAAGATAACAATTTATAATAAGAATACTTCAATAGCGGAGTAGCCTCCTCAGGCTCAACCTCCACAAAACTCTGCATCCAAAAACTACGACGCCAAGATGGCATCGCAGATAAGTAGAACCCAACCAAACCACAAGATATAAAATATACTCATGCAACAACAAATAACATCACTCATGAACATGATACCGTATGCATGAAACTTAAAATCATATTCCTCAAAATAAATAAAATAACCACACACGCTAAAATCCCATTTTAATCACAATAAAACTCCAATAAAAACTATCCATCATTTCCCAGAAAACAATATTCGTAAATCCAATCATACTAGGCGTTATGTATCGCCGTCCCCGATATGAAATACACAACCAATGACCATAACGGGCATTACGTATCGTTGTCCCTGTTATGTCATACACATACAACCAATCATAATGGGCGTTACGTATCGCCGTCCCTATTATGATTCATACACACTCATTTCATACCGGGCGTTACGTATCGCCATCCTCGATATGAAATACACACACAAAGATCATAATGGGCACTACGTATCACCGTCCCCGCTATGTCATTCACACCCACTGATTATAACGGGCGTTACGTATCACCGTCCCCATTATGACTCAGTCAAAAATCATTAAAATTCATAAACTCAATAATACTGTTTCTCACTTATAAAACCCTTCAAACAAATCTTTTTAATATACCATAACTCAAGTTTCACGTAAAAACTTCAAATATAATATATACACATGAACGACCATGCAATTTCACAATGCATATCACCATGTACAAAATATCCAATATTCAATAAACTCAATCAACCAACAAATACCAACATCAACCAACACATAGATGTTGATACAAAAATATATTTAAATCTTAAAAGTTCGTTTGGAAATTACTTACAGCAGGTAAAAACCGGATCATTGAGTAAACCCCAGTCTACCACATTCACAGCGAGTCACTTTGTACGTTAGGCTAAAGTGCTCGGCTTGACACCAAAATTTAGGAAAATACTCATTGGAAGGTGGAGAATCTCATGGAGATGGTAGTGTGGTGGTACAACTACTAGAAGGTGGCAGATCTGGCTCAAAATGGGTGGAAACCCATTTTCGGGTTTGGGGTTGTACAGGGAAGGTGGGGCCATGTATGGGGAAACTGAGCTAGGGGGATGACCAGCTAGGGTAGGGGAGTGGTTTGGTGGCGGAGGTGAGATGGATGGTGGCCAGACGACAGCGTGGCGAAGAATAAGTCATTTAAAGACCCATTTTGGGTAGAGGAGCAAACGGCGGAGCTAGGTTGCTTTGGGCGGTGGATTATGCTCGCCGGAGTGAGGGGATGATCGCCGGCATAAAGTGGTGGCCAAGGGGTGGGCCATGGCGGCGCGGCAAGGAAGCCACCCATTTAAACCCATTTCGGGTTGAAGGAAGGTGGGATAGAGAGAGGAGGCCGTTGGGGATGGGATCGTTGGAGGGAGCTCGCCGGCAGGTGGAGGTTCAGGAGGAGGGGGTGATGACAGTGGCTGACCGGCATAGGGGTGGTGGCTGGTTAGTGGCCAAATGGAAAACAGAGGGGACGGGGGGGCTTGTCGTGCGGGTCTGTGGGGGGAAAGCAGGGGAAGAAGGAAGAAAAAAGAAAAGAAAAAGAAAAAGAAAAAGAGGGAAAAAGAAAAAGGAAAAAGAAAAAGGAAGAGAAATAGAAAGAAAAGAAGTCTAATTTTTACAACTAGGGTCACAAAATCACTTAAAATCACATCAAAAACATATATATATATGTATAAACACATTCTGAAACATATTCAATTAAAACAAATAAAACACATCAAATAAACTCATAATGAAATCAAGAAATTTAAATCCAATCATTAAAATAATTACCTCACATTAAAATTGATAAAAAAAAGCAACGTAAAACTAATATTAACAAATTAATAACTCAAACAATTATTTTAAACAAATAAAACACAATTGATAATATTATTATAATAAATCAAAATAATCAATAACAAGAATAAAACAATATGTGAAAATACATGTAAATCTGGGATATCACATCTTCCCTCGCCCATTCTTCCCATCACCACCAAGCGCCGCCGTCGGCCACCATTCGGCGACATTGCCTAGCCCAAACCCACCCACTTACACCGATGAGTCCAGTGGTACCGGAGGTGTCATCTACGGTCACCCCACTGCCCCTGTACAGCCCCCTACCCGAAAATGAGTTTTTGGCTTCTCTTGCATTTGCTGGCCACCGCCGACCACCCATAACGCTGGCGACCTACCAGCAACCTCCCCTCACTCCGGCAAGCATAACCCACCTCCTAGAACCACCCAGTTCCGCCACTTGCTCCTCCACCCAAAATGGGTTTTCAAATGGAAACATCTTCGCCGCCCCGCCGTCCAGCCACTGTTAGCCTCACCGCCGCCACCAAACCACTCCCACACCTCAGTCGACTACCCCCCTAACTCAGCTCCTCAAACCAAGGCCCCACCTTCCTTGTACAATCCCAAATCTGAAAATGGGTTTCCACCCATTTTGAGCCCGATTTACCACCTTCCGGTGGCTACACCGCCACACCACCACCTTCATGAGATTCCCCACCCTTCATTGAGTATTTTCCTAAAGTTTGGTGTCAAACCAAGCATTCTAGCCCAATGTACAAAGTGACTCACTGTGAACACTGTGGATCGGCATTTGCTCAATGATTCAGTTTTTACCCACTGTAAGTATTTTCTAAATAAAATTCAAGATTTAAATATATTTTTACATCGACAGATATTGTGTTTGGTTATTGCTGGGAATTATTGGTTATTGAATATTTTGTGCATGGTCGTTTGCATTGTGTATTTATGCACATGTTCATGGTTATATTTGGTAACTGGATTTTAGCATGATATTGGATGTTCATGTGTTGGGAATTTCATGTATTTATGGTTTTCGGGTGCGTGTGTATCACGACCCCTAGCCGGAATAGGGCATTATCCCGATGGAGCTCCTCTGGTCACCCGAGAGCGGAATATACTGAGTGATGTCCCCTCGGTTGTCGCCGGGCGACAACGGGATCAAACGGGATGATAACGCTCTCGTGCCGACTCCGTGGCTCCTTTGCTAGCGGGAGCTAGGGGATGCCTAGTCATGGTACGTGCTGGGCGCGGTTAGCTAGGCATCACCCGTTCCGAAATCACATGCATGGTTGTTACCTTCGGTGTGATGATGAGAGCCAAAGTATGCGGATGGTCCCTAGGGGAGATCATGGTGCATACGGTTCATAAAATGGATATTTAGGCCATTTTCTGGAAAAGTGGCAAGTTTTGATTATTGGTGTTATGGGGACCATTTTCTGGGAAAATGGTTATTATTTTAATGGTTTTACAGACATCATTTTCTGGAAAAATGATGGATGTTTTTATTAGAGTTTTATCGTGGACCAAAATGGGATTTTGATGTGTGGTTATTTTATTTATTTTGAGGAAGATGATTTTAAACTTCATGCATATGGTATCATGTTCATGCGTATTGTTGTTGCGTGAGTATATTTTATATCTTGTGGTTTGTTTGGGTTGTACTTACCTGTGATGCCATTTTTGGTGTCGTATATTTTGAATGCAGAGATCGAGGAAGTTGAGCCTGAGGAGATGACTCCACTGTTAAAGAAATTATGTTATAATTTATTATCTTGGGAAATGTTCCCTTTTGATGTAAGTATTTTATGTTTTGATTTTCAAATAACTGTATTAAATCTCCTGCTCGAGAATTTATATTAAACTGGTTTGTAAAATATTTCTAAAAAAATTCTGGTTTAATTATCCCCTGCTTTTATTTATGCATGTCACGTGTTCACACACTTAGCACTTGACGTTGGGGTACGTGACCCATTTTGTCAGCATCCCGACGTCTCGATTCCCGTATTTATTTTAAGGAGAATTTGGGAGCGTCACATGAGGCACTAATAGAGGATGGAAAAGTATTCTTCAGGGGTAAGGAAGCATGTAACACCCAGCTCTAGCACTACCTTTCTTTCTAAAATGTTTTCTTTAATTAATTTTTTTAAGGAAAAGACCCGCTTCTGATATTCAAAAATTTGTTTTTAAAATTGACCACAGTGCAAAATTGATGTTTTAGTAAATTTTGTTTTTTTTCTCATTTGATTTGATGATTATTAAAAAAATATTTTTATGGGTAGAGAAATTCTTTTTAGAAAAATTGATTTTATTATTATTATTATTATTTTATTTATTCGTGTGTGTATATATATATATATGTATATAGATATATATATATATATATATATGAATTTAAATATTTTATCCCGAGTCACATATCATGCATGTTTTTGTTCTATTCTCTTTTTCTTATAAGTTGCAGTTTTCTTCTATTACTTCATCTATCTCTAAGATTTTGTTCCTATAAATAAGCATGTTTCCACATCCTGCATGCATGTTACTTCTTCCACATTCACGACCAAAACCTCATTCGTTCGCTACTTTCACGTGTATGCAAGCTCATTATCTTTTACCATTAGAGTTTCTCAACTGCGGCTATATCTAACACTATTTTAATCAAATAACCATATATCTTTTAACCAGATTTTTCTCTCCATTTGAATCTACCTTCCCCACGACTTTTGCAGTTCACCATTTTAGTTCTCGCAAAATCTTGCACACAACAACTTTGAATACCCACGTCTTTACACCTTTCATGTCTCCGTATTTTTTGGGTTTCAATCATCTATGTTCATAGTTTCACGCCCGTCTCTTAATAATTTGGATTTTCATCAACGGCTGTACATACCACTACTACACTGCATTGCATTGATCAAGCAACCATATATCTCCTATCCGGATTTTTTCGCGTAACCTCCTCCTTATTATATTAGAGTTGCAATCACCAATTTCTTCACTCTTTCTCGTGCGTCTTTGGTCGAGAACTCACAACAGCATTGACTATATATTCTCATATTAAACTCAGTATCGCGCAACCCCAATTCGTTTACCTTCAATTTTGCCGTCACGCCACCACAATGTGTTTTCTGCTACCATCCCACTTGTGTTATTCTCGCACCATAGTACTTAGGCCCCTGTGTTTCAATCATGAACGTAGAGCACCCCAAACTGAAGCTAGCCACCACCACCATCGAGCTTGCTCCTTCATAGTAGCCAACCACCGAAAATCACTAGGACGTCAGCCCCTGTTCTGAACTCACAAAAACAGAGCAACAGCCCTCCACGTAAAACACCTCCATCCCTGTTGCACGGAATGACTGCAAGTCACAGCTCCCTACCGCGCCAAAACTCGTACCCTGCACCGAATCACCAGCTAACATTTTCATCATCTCCCCGTGCGCCACCACCTCCACCTCACATGGAACCACCACTGTCCATCACCGAAATTGAGAGCCTCTGTTCTTGACTCCCGAAAACAAAGGATTTTTCTCCCCACAAACCAGCCTCCCTTCCCATTTGGCACCACCATGACGTCGCCATACTGCATAGAAAACGCAGCCTAAGAACTCTCCGTCAGCCCAGACCCACCGCACGTTGTCCCCTACTCTGTCGATGACGCCCCAGTCGTTTCGCCATCGATGCCCACCCAGAACCGCCCGATCCACTATCGAGAGTTTTCCCCACGGTAAGCCTGGCTTTGCCGCATGGTTTGTTTTGAAAGCAACCCTCTGAGACTCATTGCTCTTAGGATCCATGCACCTTACATCCTTATTTCACCAAAACACCCATAGATGAGTTTATATTACACCCAGTTTTGTTTCACTGGACTTTTTTTTTTCATATTATATTCGTAAGTTATATTGAGATTTGACACCGCATGAGATGTCTTTAAAAGTGATTTTTTTGATGGATTGTTTTATCTTTGGGCCATTGTTTATTATTGTTTTTATTAGAATACCTCGGCGCACTTTTATGTTATTCCAAAGCTGTGTAATAGAAAAATCTTTTACAAGATTTAATTGACGTTATTTATTTTATTTTATTTTATTTTTATTTCTGAGTTTGGGAGGCGTGTTTAGTAACTGTGTATTACTTTTACAATTTTATCCTCTTGACTTTAAACAAAACCGTGAGTTTTTAAAGCATTAAGTCTACTGGATTGGTTGTTATTTCGAGTATTTTATTAAGTTTTTCTTTTTGAAAGTGGAAGGTTTTGGTATTGGGCCGAGTTGTAAATATCGTTTTGGGCTAGTGTTTACGGCCAAAATTTTGATTCGGTGACCTACTTGATTTCTAAAGAAGACTTAGTTTGAGTTGGAAATTGGGTTAGGTATTCATTAAGTGAAATTTGAGGAATTTGAGGATTTATGATGTTTTAAGGTTTTAAAGTATTTTGGTAAATTCAAAACATTTTGGAGAGAAAGTTGATACTAAAGATTTTGAGGGTTTTTAGATGTTAAGAGAACATATTGGATTTTATGTCTTGGGTTCTACTTTTTCGAGGTTTGTAATCATTGAAAATTTATGGAGTTACATGATTATTTTATAGGTGTCGATTATTATTTGTTCAGCACTGTTTGGAGAGTTTTTGAAAAGCTAAGAAGTTCAGGTAAGCGGGGTTTCAATGCTAAATTGCATAAAAAAAAAATGATTTGAGGTTGGTTTTATAAATGTGCATGATATGTTTTTAAAAGAAAAGCGGAAAAACAACCTCAGTATATGTATTTATGCATCTTATCATGAAAATTCATATGATAGAGAAAAATTCTTTTTTGACATGAAATGTGTAGACATGAGCAATATTTGATATACTTCTGAAATGTGCATAAGAGCGAACATGGATAATGATGTTTCTTGTACATGTGAAATAATATGTTTTTATTTGTTTTTATTTATCTGAATTGATAAGAAAGTGAAAAGCACGTGGTTTGATATGATATAAACATGGAAAATCTTTGGCATATTTATCTATTTGGTTTTGTTTCTGGATATGGTTCTGAGATGAGGATATGGATTCACGTGATATGGTTGGTACCACCATGATATGATATGATAGGGGTGTAACCACTTTGGAAATAAAGTGGTCCTTTATGTGTTTCTTTCTTGCGTGCACACTTGGGGCTCCGAGAATGAATAAGGGAAAGTCTCACAATATGATACCGCTTGGTTTGGCCACCGGGGATAGCACAACCCTACCATAGGGGTTAAATATGGTACATGTCTTGATATGATGATAAGATGTGATTTCTACAGTTACTTGTGCAAAAAGTGTTTTTGATAATGAATGGTAATTTTCTAAATGTAAAAGGATTGAAAAGTCGCTCTATTTTATTGATAATATTTTGGAGATCTATATATGAAAATAAAAGGGTTTTTGGGTCGTGCATATGAAGTTTCTTTTGAAAATGCTCATGTTTGCACTCTTGTATATGTCCTCTGCTTACTGAGTTGTGGTTAAATTCACTCTTTATCTCTGAATATTTTTCAGATGAATTTGGATATTTCAGTGGAGGATTAGATTATGAAGCATTAGGTGAGATGACTTAAGAATGGTTGATTAAACATAGAGAATTTATATGAACATTGATAAGGTTTAATAAGAAAATATTATTGTATTCTAGCGATTTAACATTTTGGGAATTAATGATATTGAGGAAGTAGGTTTTAAGATCAAGTTTTATATAATATTTGGAAATTTGGAATCTATAATTATAGTGTTGAATGTGAGAATATGTGATAGGAAGTAACTCTCGGACTCCTGCGGGACCGGGACGTTACAAAGCAGCAGCTGGAGACCTTGTATCTAAAGCAGGGAAATTCAATTCATCAAAGATGACATGTCTTGAAATGTAAGCTTTTTGAGAGTTTAAATCCAAGCATCGATATCCTTTTGATTTGAGCTGTATCCTAGAAAAACACACTTAGTGCTTCTTAAAGCTAATTTGTGTGCTTTGTAAGGTCTAAGCAAAGGGTAACATGCACAACCAAATGTCTTTAGGAATGAATAATCTGGTGGTGGTTTGTGAAATAGGGTGAAGAATGGTGACTGATTATTAAGGACAAGTGTAGGAAGCCTATTGATGACATGCATGGCAGTGAGAAAAGCATCAATCCAGTAACATGATGGAAGCTGGGATTCAGCTAAGAGTGATAAACTTGTGTCAATAATATGTTTATGTTTTCTCTTTGAAATCCTATTTTGCTCAGAAGTATAAGGACAAGTGAGCTTATGTAAAATTTCGTTGGTAGAGAGAAAATTTTTGAAATTAGTGGAGAGGTATTCCCCACCATTGCTAGTCATGATTTGTTTGATTTTTTTCAGAGAATTGAGTTTCAACCAGTTGTTTAAACTTAATAAAGCAAGAGAATACATTAGATTTGAATTGCAAAGGAAACAACTAGGTAAATATGAAAAAATCATCAATAATATAACATAGAGTTTACATCCACTGACAGAGGCAACTGGTGAGATCCAAGCATCTGAGTGTATTAACTAAAGAGGATGTGTGGATCTGTTATTGGACTTGGGAAAAGGAAGTTTGTGACTCTTAGCAACTTGATAGAACTCACATAGATCATTCTGTTTTACAAGACTAGAAATGGGAAGTAAAGCTTCTCGAATGACCCTAGCAACTGTGGACTCAAAGGCATGAGCTAATCTGGAATGCCAAATATTCATTGGAGCTTTGAAACCTTATAATGCAGTGAAAGAGGAAATGTGAGCAGCTTTAGGATTTGATTTCTTGAGTTTTAGCTGCTTGAGATACATGGGATACAGTCTAGCTTCACTTTACCCTTAAAGAAGTGTTTCCTTGTTTTGTAGGTCCTTTCACAAAGAAATGAGATGATGTGAGCACAAAGTAACAATTATTTTCATTGCAAAACTTTTGGATGGATAAAAGATTAGAGGAAACATTAGGGCAATGTAAAATATTGTGTAAAAGAAACTTGTTTTGGGAGTTAAGAAGTAATGAAGAACCAGTGTTGGTGATGTGCAGGCCTCCTCCATTGCACACTGTGACTTGATTATTACCCTGATAAGACTGTTGTTACAAGGTTAAGTTGTCCGATTCAGAAGTAATGTGTTTGTTGGCACCACTATCAAGATGCCAAGCTATTCAACTTCTTGTGTGCCAAGAGTGTGGACTGTCATGGTTGCTAACTAAGTTGGTGGGTGTCGACCCTGGTAGGTAAAGTTCATTCTGTGATAAAGTCAAGGGCCTGGTGGTTATTTTTGTCATAAATTTGACATGGTGGGAATTTGGTGGTTTCTGAGAGGAGTTGCTATTGTTTGAATTGGCAAGAGGTCGATTATAGTTGGAAGGCTTGCCTTGCTGAGTGGGGTATTTGGGTTTCTTGCCATGGTTAAACCTTGGTTTGTTTGTGAAGAAAGCAAATTTAGTGGCATCATTGGGAAGGGTCTTGTTTTGAGATTCAAGTAATTGCTCATAATTGAGTAATTTAGTTTGAAAATCATCAAATGAAATTGGTTTGTCTCGGGTGACAAAATTTAGAGATGTGATGAAACAATTATAAATGGGATTAAGACCCCCGATTACATAGGAGATAAAGTCTTTCTCATCAACAGGTTTACCTACTGTTGTGAGCTGGTCAGACCAGTTTTTGGCAAGGAGCAAGTAATTAGAATAAGTTTTAGTGCCTTGCTGCAATGTTTGAAGTTGTCTTTTGAGATGAGAGATGCGAGATCTAGACTAGGGAGCAAATCTGCTAGCCAGTGTATGCCAGACCATTTTGGATGTTGTCAATCCATAGATTGTTGAGAGGATCTTCTCACTGAGAGTGGCATTTAACCAAGCCAAAATAAATTGATCTTTCTTCTGCCAAACCAAATAAGTTGGGTTGGCATTAGAAGTAGATTTCCCAGTGGAATCAAGAAGATATTGAGAAGGATAGATTTCTAACCCATCAACAATGCTTAGTAAGTCATGGTTTCTAAGCACATGAATGAATTGGGTAGTCCAATTCAGATAATTGGTTCCATCTAGTTTGACAGAAACCAAAGAGGTAATGTTTGGGATAACAAAGAGGGATTAGATGAGGCCATGTAGTTTATTTCATTGCCATCGTTACAATATCCAATGAAGGAAACCAAATGCAAGCGGGGAAGTTCGGAACTTGGGAGAGCATCTCGATCTCTATCTCAAACTCGAATACTTGACTCTCTTAGAGCACTCTCATGGCTTGGCTAAAATCAAACTTTAAAGATTTAGCTAATAAGACATTTAAAATATTCGATATTGAATTAGGCATATACATCTAAATAAATTTAGACTTTATCTATAGTGATTCACCAAATATGTGGATGAATGGTAACTTAACCAAACACTATAATATTCATTTCTCATTCTTCTCACCAAATATGTATTTTTATAATTAAAAATTTGGGTCTATTTATTATTATTAAATATAAAATATGATAAAAATAAATAAATTAGTTAATATTAGTTAGAATATTAATTATTAATTTAATTAGAATATTAATTATTAATTTAATTAGAATATAATTATTAATTTATTTGTAATATAATTAATATTAATATTTAATATTAGTTTAATGTTTAGTAAATGTGATAAATATTAATTTAATTATAATATATTATTATTAACGTTTAATTGGTAGAATAATAAATTTGATAAAAATGAATTAAATAAAAAATTATTAAATTAATAATATTTTATTATTATATAGAGAGTAAATGAATAATTCAATATGACGATTAAATTTAAATGGGATGGTCAAATATAAACTTATATTATATCGACTAAAATTTGAATTACATTCCAACGAAAATACTATAAAATCAATAATCCAACCAACGACGCCATAATAGAGCTGGCAACTCTGCCAGCAGCAACGATAATGATTTCGTTTCATTATTCTTCAGCTTGGACGGCGCCGGCCTTGGAGGCAGAATCGGTGGTGGCAATGGAAGAGGATCGAGGTTGGGTCAGGCGTGATTATTGCCATTGATGTCGCTTACCTTAAATATTTCGACGCCGTTTAATATTGCGTCCTGGGAGGTAGTCCATTGCGGTTCCATGCTCCTATTGAAATATAGAGGCCCTCCACTTTCATGTGGCTCCCTAATTTATTAACCATAAAAACAACATAGTCTTTATACATGAGCACGACTTTTTCATCACCATCACTGAGAATGAGGTCAGCCGCGCCTTTCTCAGCCGCATGATTTGCTATGAAAATACGAAATCTTCTATCTTGGGGTTTGTTAATCTCTGGTTGAAACTCGCAGAAGTGTAGCCTTATGAAATAATACAACCCATAATCAATGGAGGATTCCCATGTTGGGTTGTAGCTCAGGTTAATAGCTAAGTCATTCCCCGTAGTTCGATCAGTCCGATAGACCTCTGTTGGTGCTGCGTATGCAGGTACTTTGGTAAAGCTTAGATGGATGGTGTTGTTGAAAGGTAGAAAAAGTACTATGTCAAGTTCATTCAAGTACTTGTCGTCCTGAATCCAGCTCCAGAACATTCTGGTGTCTTTAGTGGGTGAGACCGTGAGATCGATGGAGCCTACTCCAACATTTAATCTGTATACTGTCACGAGAGCAGTACCGTTCAGAATGTTCTGGCCGATTAAAAAAAATCCTTGATCCTCCACCGGGTGTAATAGAGATTAGGAGGCATCGATCGGCCATTTTTCGATTCCCTTGATAAAAGATAGGAGTTAGAAACATTCGGAGATGGAGATTACGTTAAACCTCTGATGTTCCACAATGTTGACACAATATTCTCTGAATATTGTTTCAGCCGGATCCCCATCTGCATCTGCCGTGAGTGAAGCGTTGTAGTTGCTGAGAAGAGTAAAAGGGCCAGCTTTGACAGAGAAGAAAGCTTTAGAGATATCAAAGCCGAAGTGCGAGGCCGTGTAGATGTATAGTCGAATGAACTTTTGGCCGGCGGTGATAGAGAATACGTTGGTGAACGGGGAGAGAGAGACCTGGCTGTGGCAAAGCACATGACTTGGTTGGTCGCAGAGATGAATTGTATAGAGCCAAATTTCAACAGATGATCGATCAAAGTCAACGGTCAACAGTCAAAGTTGATGGTCAAGGTCAGGTCGGGTCGAGTTTTAGAACTCAGGTCAGGGTAAGAATGGGCTATGATTGTGTTTGGGCCTTAGATAGAAAATAAATAGGAAAATTGGGAGGATTGGTTCTTACTTAAGATGGGTTGGGCTGGGGTGGAAATGGGCTGGACTGGGCCGAGGACTGTAGAATTAGGTTTGGCATGTGCGATGTGTGAAGAAGACATGCAGATTCGTCAGGCGGCGCGTGGGACTCGTGTAGCGGAGGATAGAGAGGCAGTTGACACAAAAACGTCGAGAAAATTTATAGGATTCTTTCTATGATCTTATATGATGAAAATCTGAGTGAGAATTGAATGTAAATTCAAAAGAGTTTACTTTCAAATGCAATGGAAGTCAAATACTGATGTTGGAGATAAAAACATCACATAAACGACTTGCATGGACAAAAACTCAGAATGATAGCTCTGATACCATGTTGAAATATTGAGAGAATTATAGAAAAATCATGTTGTATATTTTTGTGTGTATCAAATATACAAAAGGGGCCTATATATAGTGAAATAACGCCAAACCCTAATAAGTAAATAATTACAATATTAACCATAATAAGGATAAATTAATACAATAAATATATATACACTAATAGGTTCGTTTATTGTTCAACAAGCAGGCCGGAGTCTGAACTCAATTCTCTAGTCTAGGTCCGACCATCAAATGCAGTGGATTTGGTAGTTGAACCACAGCTGAATATAGTTAGTTGGGGGTTATTATAAGGAGACGGCGAGCTGCTGTCGACGGTGCTACATAGATGGTTGAGGAAGAAGAGTACAATGTAAAGGGGTAAAACGAATATCTTCACCCCTCTAGAAAATTAGTTTGATCTTGTAGATTAATTACTTATAAATTCAATTTAAAATAATTTAATCCAATTTAAAAATAAAATAAATAAAATACATCTCGTATAAAATAAAATGAACTAATAGAGACTAATAACATGATGACACATTAAAGATTATTAAAATAGGATTTCACAACAAAATAAAAGATGAGTTTCTAGCAAATAATATAGTTGTCTATAATGAAAGAGAAATAGCTAAAATTTTGATTTAGATTCAATACGTGATGATTTTGTTTTTATAAAAGAACGTAAGTTACATGAATTTTAGTCACTAACACTACAACAATTTATGGTTTTTGCGGCAAAATTTTTTTCCTGGGACAAAATATTTGCCAAAAAATGGTGATGTTTACTTGTTCAGGCAACACACTTCCGGAGCCTCAACAAAATGCCAGATTTAATAGTCTTTTCCGACAATACGAAACTCTTAAGAAAAGAATTCGTCTAATATATCTTGTTAAAGCAAGAAATAATTTGTTGCGGCAACAAAGATGTAGTCGAAAAGATATAAAAAGTTATTTTACACGTGCTTAATAACTTCAATAAGCCTAATTCTCTCTGCTCTGTCTCTTTCTCTCCCGCGGAAGAATTCGATCTCCCGCGATGCCGAAATCTCATGGCCATGCGCCCCCATGCCTAGCTCGAATCTGCCATCGTCCACCGCTAGCTACCCGCCTGAGTTAAGCTCTCTTCTTCCTGCATCCATCCGGCTACCGGGTTCTCCATTTGCTAACTCGATTTTGCCAAAAACTCACATGGAAATCCCACCACCCCACTCATCCCCTCTATGGGCCATAATTCCTATCCCCCACTTGAGAATCACTCGATCGAGAACCAATAGTTGAGGCTATAACTAGTGCAGAAATTCCCGAAATCCCCGCTTGTGATATCCTTGTGAGGTCGTGGTGGAGGGCTTCAAGCGGAACCTAGCTGAGACTGAGGGTTTAGGGTGCATCAAATGCTTAATTTCTGGGGCAAATAATCACTTGTACAAGGCATATTTGAATTGCAAAATCTCAGATTCCCCAATAGCATTAGAAAAAGGTACGGTAGTTTCTTTCCCCTTGTTAAATGATGATTTTTAATTCAAAGTTAAATTCCGGTTTTTAATCAATTTGGAGTGACTAAAGATGATTTTTTGTTTGAATATTGCCGTCCCAAAATCAATTTTTTGTTGAAATGCATTTGATTTCTACTCTCCCTAAATTCACACAGATGCAAATGGGGTTTTATTTGAAGCAATTAATTGACAATTGACATATGATATTTGATCATCAACGCATTTTCAAGCATACCTCTGAATTGATTAGCCTGTTGGCAAGTACCTTGTGTTTCTAGGTATGATTTATATGATATCCCTATTCCCTCTCTAATTAACAAACTCATTTATAAATGGTGAAAATATATGTTACTTGTGTAGTGAGGACTGATGTATGTATACATAATTTTTTCCTGCTTTTAATCGTTGGGATCGTTCAATCGTCCAGGCTGCTATTTAAATCCTGATTTTAATAAGCTCCTCAGTGAAGACCCAAAAAAATACTTACACTTTTTGGTCAGTAATAGGAAACCATGTCTACCAACATGTTGCTTTTAATTAAAATTGACTGCAGCTTCAGTTCTTGAAACATCTGTGTTGTGGCCTATTACTTAAGCTGGCCAATGTGTAATCCTGATGTTTTAGTAGAATGTGAATTTTACCAAGTCAGAATTTTGGAATGTTCTGAGTGTTTGCATTGAAAACTTAATGGATGTTGTATTGGAAATATATTTAGAATTCTACATACATCGTTTAAGAATTCTACATACCTGGAAATTTAACAAGATTAGAGAGCACCTACAATATTATTGCCAATCAATAATAATATATCAAAATTTAAGAATATAATGAATATTCAGATATGGATGTAAGGGTATTGATCAATCTCAAAATATAAGTCCGTGACCTTGGTGGACCTACTTTAATCGATACAGATTCAAAACTCAAGAAGACAAAGATTTTAAGCATAAATTAATACTAACAGAAACCAAGAAAACAAGAAAATATAAAAGCAGCTTTTATTTTATGGTTACACACTGATCTTAGCCAATAGTTCGCATGAAGAATACTATATAGCCAATACGTAAATCCTTATCCTCCTGATTTGAATGGTTTTCTCTCCCTCTGTCCTGCCCCTCCACAAGGGCATACCCTCCTCTGCATTTTGCTTATTATTTTCTGAAAATGGTGCTCCATGTGTAACAGCATGTGGCACCATAAGTTCACTGAAAAAACTTCAACAAGTGTAACAGCATGTGGCACCATAAGTTCACTGAAAAAAGTTCAAACACATTAGAAATTGGATCATTTTCCCATCACATTTGATACGTGAAATACTAGTATTTTTTAGATTATCAAAGTATGTGAGTTACATTTCATTGGAAGGTTATAGAAGCTCTATTTTGCACTATTATTTTTTAATAAGTTTTTATTTTATTTTGAATGAACAAAGGGGCAACATCAGATATAGCTTTCTAGGGCTGCATTGTACTTTAAACCAAGATTATCGTAAGCAAAACAATTTTTGTCAATCATTTTGCACCCTGCTCAAAGAAGAGATCAATGGTATGTGACATATTATTTTCCAATCTCACTTGAAATTATAACCCTTTCTTTTCAATAAATGTCCAGACGAATGTCCAAGAAGAATTAGAAAGCAAGCTTATTTTAAAAGAGAATTCTGGAATGTTCTAAGTGTTTGCATTGAAAACTTATTGGATGTTGTATTGGCAATATATTTAGAATTCTACATACATCGTTTCTCATTCACCCATGTTGTAGTCTCAAACATTACTAAATGCATTTTCAGTTGATGGATAGATAGATACATTTGGGCACTGAGTATGCAGATTAGTTCCCAAATGGCTTTGTTACGATTGGGCTTAATTTGTACTTATGATAAGCCCAATTGTATATCTACTTTGGTTTGCATTAGGCAACTGATATTTAGAAAATATATGAAGGGGCTCGACTAGACAGCAACCAAAATCTTAATTTTGCAGATATCCCTTGCATTGTTATTTTCATAAATTTCTATTTCGCTATACGCAGCCCAATCGACTACAACCAAAGTAATATATGTATTGGGGTGCATTGTAAACAGAAGGTTGTCAATTGCCTTGTCCTCAGAATATGCGAAATAGTTGGTAAAGTTACTAGTGCGTTGTGAAGGAAACTTACTCTCCAATCTTTCAGGAGTGACGAATATTGCTTCTCAACCTTTCCAACATTGGATTGGGAAAAATTTGCCACAAATTAATACAGTGACTCGAATCTGAATGAAATTAAACTCTGGTTTTGTTGGGAATCTCCCTAACTTTGCAAACACACTCTATCTATCTCACTGTATTTATGCTTACAATGCACAGTCCATGCATTGTTCATCATGTTCTCTATAATAGTATCATCGGGTTCACATTAAATTGATGACAAATTGTTGCTTGAGCTAGAATTTTGTTCTTATTTTTCACTCTTGCTTTCTGGCACTATGTTTAGATGGATAAGGCATGGATGCATATTGAAGATAGATTTATGTCTAACGAGTATGCATTGAGGGTTGGTCAGTTCATGGATATGGCCCGGGCCCATGCACCAGGGGGCATTGACATTAGGTGTCCATGCCGTAGATGTCGTAATATGCTCTTCCAACCAACAAATGTGGCCGAGGATCATTTTCTTATTACAGGGATCGATCCATCTTATAAGGAATGGATCTTTCATGGTGAACCGGACCTGTATCATGTTAGTTCCTCAGAAGAAGGGGATGAGGCAAGCGGAAGTGATGCCTACATTGATGATATGGACGAGATGCTTGATGACATTCAAGCTGGAGCCTATTTGGACCAGTCAGGAGGCTTTCAAATTCCTGGGATCGAAAGGGTGACAGCTGGTGGTCCTTTTGCAAGATTTTCTGAGTTGTTGGAAGATGCACGACGTCCACTATATCCATCGTGCAAGAAGTTCTCGAAGCTTTCTTTTATCGTAAAGTTACTTCATATCAAGACGGTTGGTGGTTGGAGTGTTAAGTCTTTTAACATGGTCATCAAGCTTCTGCAATCTGCATTTCCTAATGCTCTTCTCCCAGACTCCTAAAATGACGCATGCCGCTTGGAGCGTGGCCTTGGGTTTAATTATACTAAGATTGATGCTTGCTTAAATGATTGCATTTTATTTTGGAAGGAACATGCTGATAAAGAGAAGTGCCCTAAATGTGGAAGTCCAAGATGGGTATTGAGTAGGTCTAAGCAAAAAAAAATTCCACACAAAGTTGTTAGACATTTCCCTTTGATTCCACGATTGCAACGACTTTTTGTCTCAAATAAGACTGCTGAGGCAATGAGATGGCATGTGACTGGACGTGTCAACCATGCTAATGTAATGAGGCATCCTGCAGATTCAAAGGTGTGGAAAGACTTTGATGTTCAGTTTCCTCATTTTGCCTCAGATCCTCGTAATGTGAGAATTGGTTTAGCAAGCAATGGTTTTAATCCATTCAACAATATAGCTAATCCCTACAGTATATGGCCAGTTATACTCGTAGCTTATAATTTGCCACCTTGGCTATGCATGAAGGATCCATACCTCATGCTTTCCTTGCTAATTCCAGGCCCAAAAGCACTAGGCAATGATATCGACGTGTATCTCCGTCCTCTAATCGAAGAACTGAAGTTTGTTTGGGAGGTTGGTGTAAATACAAATGATGCTTATGCCTTTGTGATGTTTCGATTACATACTGCATTACTGTGGACCATAAAGGGAAAATTGGCATGTCCTACATGTAATAGCACAATAGATTCAATGTGGTTGGTCCACGGGCGGAAGCACTGTTATATGGGTCATCGGAGGTGGTTGTCTCCAAGTCACAAATGGAGGAGTAAAAAAGGTGAATTTAATGGTAGCACCGATAGACGGCAAAGTCCTGCATATTTGTCAGGAGAGGATATCCTGGATCAATTAAATGCACTGCCAGCTGTACAGTTTGGTAAAGTACCAAAGAAGAGAAAACGCACACCAAATGAGTTGAATTGGACCAAAACAAGTGTATTGTTTGACTTGCCTTATTGGAAATGCTTGGAATTGAGACATAACCTAGACGTTATGCATATTGAGAAGAACATATGCGATAGTGTACTAGGAACATTGATGGATATCGAGGGAAAAAGCAAGGACACAGCCGATTCAGGTCGGGATTTGGCCAACTTAGGAATACAAAAAGAATTACACTTGGTGCAAGATGGTGACCGTTATTCCATGAGACTAGCTTGTTAAATGCTAAACAAACATGAGAAAAGATCTTTTTGCGAGTGGTTGGCAAATGTTAAGTTCCCTGATGGCTTCGCTTCTAACATTGCCCGATGTGTTAATGTATCTGAATCAAAGATCATAGGCATGAAAAGCCATGACTCTCATATTTTCATGCAAAGGTTACTGCCAGTTGTGATTGGTGGATACTTTAACAATGATGTAAGGCAAGTTTTGACTGAGTTAAGTACATTCTTTAAGAGACTATGTGCACGGACAATGAACATTGATGTCCTACAGAGGCTACAAACTAATATCGCTCTTATTCTATGCAAGTTGGAAATGATCTTCCCACCAGCATTCTTTGATATAATGATGCATCTCGTAATTCACTTGCCACGAGAGGCACTATTGGGGGGACCTGTGCAATATAGGTGGATGTATCCGTTTGAACGGTATCTAGGGAAGTTCAAGCGTTATGTAAAAACAAAGCTCATCCGGAAGTCAATTGCCGAGGCCTATGTTCATGTTAAGTGTCTTACATTTTGTTCAATGTACCTTCATGATGTTGAGACCAATTTTACCCGAGAAGAGCTAAATGTGGATGTCGGTAAATACCATCCGTCTGGAAGTTTTAGTATCTTCACCCAAAAGGTTCGCCCAATGGGTTCACCCTCTCCCGAAAGATTGGATGATATGTTATTTCAAAAAGTAGAGTGGTATGTGCTTAACAATTGTCCTGAGATTGAACACTATCTAGAGTAAGTAATTTTAGCATACTTAAATATCTATTTATACTAACAACTTTCAATCTTAAAGCCTATGCTGGTTTGACTAGATTTTATTTTTTGATGGACGCAGTTAGCACCTTAACAAGGTTCAGGCGGAGGGGCCCAACAACATCGATCGTAGGCACCAAAATGAATCTTCGAAGTGGTTCAAGAATCATGTAAGTTGTGACACTACTTACTCTATAACATGTGAAACTCGGGTTCACCAATATGTTTTGTAATGTCAATAAACCTAGTTAACAATCATATCTACGTTTGTATATAGATTCAAGAACTTTACGTTCTTGCATGCGGACCAGATCCAGTAATTGGGTCATATAGTGGATGCATCATGAATGGGATACGTTTTCACACAAAGGCTCGCGAACAACATCGGCGCAGCCAAAATAGTGGGGTCGTAGTTGCAGGCATGCATTAGTCGATGCCTGTTGACTTCTATGGTTTGTTGATTGATATTTTGGAATTACGCTACATGGGCTGGCATCTTGTATATTTGTTTAGGTGTGATTGGTATGACATTGGTGATGATAGATGTGAGATACATGTAGGCGAGCATCTCACAAGTGTGAATGCATCTAGAAAGTGGTATCAGGATGAGCCTTTTGCCCTTGCATCCCAATGCTCACAAGTGTTTTACCTGAAAGATTTGAGTAGGGTGAGGAATTGGCAAGTGGTACAAAAGGTCACCAATCGAAATGTATATGATCTTCCACCGATCCCAACGGCATTAGATGATCCTGAAGACTCCTCTAATGGTGATGCATATCAAGATGACGATGCTAGTAGCGAAGATGTTCCAGTCAATAAGATTGAAAGTGGCTTGGTAAATCAATTGCATCGGGATGATGACGATCCAGTTCCGGTTAATCATGTAACTACAATACATCGTGCTTCCCATGCAGATATTGAAGATACTTTTGTTGACGATGAAGTCGATGACATTGATTTTGGAGATAGTCCCAATGCTGACCCAAGCGCATCTGACAATGAGGAAGACTTCCAGTTGAATTCAGAATCCAAATCTGACTAGAGGTTATTTTAGAGGGGACCTGTTTTGCATCTTGAAACATTTTGGTATTTTACATTACTGTTTTGCATCTTGAAGTTGATATTACGTTATGAGAATTGACATTTAAGAGACTGTTTATATTCTTGGACCATCTTGCTTGTAGATGGTTGAAGAATAGCTGACTTTATTTTCTGTTTTCCTGGTGTTTGCCTAGTTGAATTTACATTACATTACATTGCTGTTTTTGGGATGTTTTAATAATTAACTGAAAAGATGACGATCCGTAATGCATGTCGTTATATTTTGACTATCCACATTAACTCTATTAATGACATTTAAAGGATGAAGAAAGCAATGGGAAGAAAGCATAGACATTTAAAGGATTACAAGCAAAAACATCCTGAAGTGACAGTCCTTGATCATCCAGATGCCATAGAACATTTGCACAATCATCAGTCCATGCTTCAGGATGTGGCCGATTTAAATTTGTCTGACTGCCATGGTAATCCTCTACTGTTCTAGTGAACTGTGAGAACTTTTCCATTTTTGTTTCCTTTTCATTTTATTTCTGGAAGTAGTGTTGTAGTGCTCATAGTTAGTAAGCGTTATGATCAAATCGCTGTTTATATTTTTCTGTTTTTTTCCTCACTTTGGATTGGGGCTGGGGTGGGGGGACCACCGGTATCTGATTTAGTGTTGGTACTGGTGGATCTATATTATTTAACCATATTTTTTAATGCATCCCATGTCTAATAATATATGCAAGTTGTAAAGTGTCACGGTCAAGACTTGGAGCTAGATCTGTCGAGTTTGGGAGCTAGGAACACCATATTTGCTGCACTTTCCAGGTATGTTTCTGTTTTCTTTTTCCTTCTCATTTTTATTTTTGAAAAATAAAAGTTCTCAGTTATTTTCATGAGTTCTATGCATTAAGCTTGATCGTCACTATTTTTACTCATCAATCTCAAGTTAAACTTTCACTATTTTCTACATGGCAGTAAACTTGGTGTGCAAATCAACAACAGTCCTAGAGGTGGCACTTAATGGTATGGTCATTCCATTCATCCAATTCCATTGGGCCAACCTATATCTAAGAAGGTGAGCTTTACTTATTCCTATAAAGGGACAAATATCAAGAAACCAATGAACTTTTGTTCACAACCTCAAAACTATAAAGTAAGATTTCCTACCATACTTGCTGAAGTTTGAACCCTTCCTTTTCTATCCCTGGGCCTTTTACAATGAATTGATAAGACCATAAAGCAGACTCAGACTTTGATTCATACTTCTGTGATCAATTTGTTTTTACTTGTGAAAAAGAAAGTTCTATGCTAGTGTTAACTAACTGAATATATATCTCTTGACTTCATTATTTGACTACAAATTTAGTGTCATTCAATGGAATGACATTGTAACTGGGTCATGTATTTTGTATGCTTCCCACACGGGTGAGGTGGTGGTACTGCAGTCTTTTTGTCATGATTTCCAGATAATGTCAATGGTTTGGGAATTTTCTCCCTCACTGTGCCAGCAAAGAAGAAATTATCATAGTCAGCCTTTCCCAATTAGTTACGAAAGTGCTTATGTAGTTTTTACAAAGTGTCCACTTTTGCAATTATAAAATCTAAAAATCTGTATTTCTTTATTTGCTAACTTTGATTCTACCATTCCCTCTGAAGAATTATAGTTTATTTTACATGTTTAGATATTTTTTGTGAGCAATAGACAAACAAAATTTTTAGGCTGTCAAAATATTTTGGTAATACCTTATATGCTGTGTGTTTAGGTGAATAGTAGTATTTTCTATTTTTGAAAAACCATTATTTTTGTTGCTAATTTATTTGTTTAACTTTTTGTTCCAGTTGTTGTACTTTGATCAGGAAGAGAATGGTGCACTAAGCCTAGTGCTACAGGTATTAAATGTTTTATTCTCTCATTTATAGCTGGTTGAAAAGTTAGAAATCTCTGTTTGAGTTTCTCTAATGAGCTGTAAACTATAGTTACACAATTGACAGATGTCACTTTGTCATTTCTTATTATCTGCAAGCAAGAATTGAAGCATTGGGGTTTAGATCCATGATTTCAATTCATTGCAGGCAGTTTGTACAGGAGAATGCCCATTTGCTGTGATTGTTTTATTTATTCATTTATATTGCAAGCAAATAACACAGAAGGAAGAATTAAGGGCTGGATTCTCTATATCAGGGTATGAACATGTTAGCATCTTCAGGGTATGAACATGTTAGCATCTGTAGGTATTAAATTCTTTTCGTTTGCTCATACTTTTTTATTATTTAACTAACTGTTGCTTATGGATGGGCAAATTACAAGTGTTGTGATATCAAACAGATTGAAATGCTGGCATGGTGGTGAGATTATTCAAGGACTTTTTGATGGTGGGTGAATTGAACAAGCCCCTGCACCTATTGAAATTCAGTCAGATACATTTAATGGATGATATACAAGCTTCTGCAGACTTATGTTAAGGAATTACAAAAAGGAGAGCTCGGAAAAGAACAAGAGACGCGGCCAATATGATGACCAACTGCATTAATTTATAAATTTTAGGATTGTGAGGATGAATATAAATATTAAAAATAATAATAAGTATTAAAAATAATAATTTTAGGTGGTGGTATTGCAGTCTTTTAGGATTGTGAGGATGAATATAAATATGAAAAATAATAATAATACTGAATGTGAATGTACCCATTAATATTATTATTATAGAGAAATAATTAAATAATTAAAATGAATTTAAAAATAATAAACTAAATACAAAGTAATTAATTTATTAAATAAATTAATAAAAATAATAATAAAGCTGTGCATGACCCAATGTTGCGCGGTAAAGTAAAAAGTGTTTAGTGGGAAACATGAAAATATTTCCCTTTCCTAGACTGCTATATTGTAGACAGCTGGTGTTGATGTAATATTGATGTGACTTGACTGGCCATAAGCATAATACATAGTGCACTTCCTGGGTTGAGACTAGAGAGAGCTTCAGAATATCTAGAGCATTCTTGCGATTGTTTTTGCTCCTCAAAACAGTCAAGCTCTTTGCTGATTTTCTACTGGGGTTACTATCGACCACTATACGCAAAGCAACTTGGTGTTGAGGTACGTCTTTCTGGGTGCTTAGATTAGATGAGAACACCATTTCTACTTGGTGTGAGTTTTCTATTCTCTTACTCCTTGTTAAATGACGGAGAAGCAACAATTTGTACATTTGTGCATGATTTTCAACCAATGCATGTAGAAGGGTCTACTTGGTTTTGTTCATCTTGTAACATATTTCCTGCACTTGTCTTTTTTGGAATACATTTTATTTTTTGTCCTGCATTCATGGCCAAACTTTTATGATAATTAGGACTCCTCTTAATCTCTGTTAATCGTTTGTAGTCCTATCACTTGTATAAGGCAACCTTATAAGGTACATTAATTTGGAATTGTGGGGGAAAGTCCCAGCTCCGATTGTTTATATGGTCCCTTTATAAGCAGATTAGTCTTGGTTGCCATAGTAGCCCAGTTCTGAACTGCAATTAATACAAATGTTTGAAATGCATTTTCAAGAAAAAACTTTAGACATTTTGTGTATCAACATATTGACCTTAACACCGTATTTAACCCAAAAATATTAGCTGGTCATCTGTTTGTAGACCAATGGAGGGAATTAATTGTAATTTCTACATTACTACGTAGCTAGGATGAGAGGAAGTAGGAATTCACGGGGTGGACGTGCTGTGAATCGGGCATCTTCACAAGGTAGAGGCCAAGATATAGGGAATTAAGGACGGACTCTACGGGATGACCAATATGTTTCATTTTCAGATGCATCAACACAAGGACCAAGTGAACGGCCAGAGGAGGATTCCATTCCCTTTAATGAGGCTGAAATATCTAACCAAGAGGTTGTAGGTAATTCTCATTTTTTTTTCCATACACAACATTTTGTAGGTAGTAATATTTAATAAACAACAACACAACATGTTGCCCAGATGACTAACACAAGAGGGGGGTGAATTGAGTTGTATTTAAAAAAATAACAATTATAAATCAAATATATAATATAAAATATAAATAAAATATGAAACAATAATAAATATAAAGAGTAAGGGTAAGAGAGAAGCAAACTCAGTATGTTAACGAGGTTCGGCCCCACTGCCTACGTCCTCGCCTCAAGCTACCTCTTGAGGATCCCCAAATCCATTATTCAATCTCCTTTAGGTGGAGATAGAAACCTATTACACCTTTGAGCAGCACCGCTCCAAAGAATCCGTGTAGAACACCCTCTACACTTTCAATCACCTCACACTTGGTGATTTAACTATTCCACGTGTAGAACACCTTCTACACTTCCAATCACCTTACACTTGGTGATTTAACTATTCCCCGTGTAGAACACCTTCTACACACACAAGGGTTATACACACCCTTTTACTGATACAAGAATTGATAGTAGGTAGACTATCAAAGTACACTCCTCAATGAGTGAGATAGAAACAATACAGCGCAACCTATATCTCTCTCAACAAGAACAAGAATTAAGGTTCAAAACTTTAGAAAAGAGAGAATGAGAGCTTTGAAGAAATGATGCAAAACTTAGCAATAGATGTGTAAGCTCTTGTTGTAAATTTTGCAAAACTCAAGTGAGCTATTTATAGGCAAATGATTTTTCAATTTCAAATTTGAAAGATTCTCATATCAAAAACATCATCATTTACTTTTCAAAAATTTCAAATCTAATATTTTTACTTTTTGCATGTGACAAAAGGAGCACACTTTACTTTTCAAAAATTTCAAACATAATCTTTTACTTTTTGCATATGACAAAACGAGCACACTTTACTTTTCAAAATTTTCAAATAAAGACATCTACCTTTTGCATAAGTCAAGAAAAGTATCCACCACTTTTGAAAATATTCAAATAAAACATGCACATGTGAAAGATGACAATTAATCATCTTAATATTTTCAAAGTTCAAATCTTTAATCATGTCATGCACATGTGAAAGATGACAATCAATCATCTTTCAAAATTTTCAAAGTTCAAACCTTTAATCATGTCATGCACATGTGAAAGATGACAATCAATCATCTTTCAAAATTTTCAAATTTAATTTTCAAAATATCATGCACATGTGGAAAATGTATTTTAATACTTTATGATAAAATATTAATTTTGAGCTTTAATCCTAATTTTGAATTTTTAAGAGATTTACAACATTACTCTATGATTTTAATGTGAACTTGTTCCCTTCTTTCTCATGCTTGCTTCCTTGATGTGCTTGATTATATTGTGTGGACAACTTGAGCTTGAGACTCCTTTATTCTTTGGATTCATTTGTTATCATCAAAATCCATTTGTAAATTTACATGAAACTTGAAACCTTGGGTTCAACACAACACAAAATTGACATTTAAGGATTTATATAATAACTCTATTATATAATCTTACAAGTTATTACTGCCTCATTTTGACAAGCTGCCCCCACTCGAAAGCGAGGAAGGGGACTGGCTAGGTGCACAGAATTTGATCGTATCCGCAAGTTTGGAAAAGTTGCGGTGGAGATTAAGGATGGGCAAAGAGGCGTGTCGTGTCAAAATGCGACGATGTTTTCTACACGCGTGACATGGATTGTCAAACAATATGCGGATATGCGGCCAGCAAGCTGGAGCCTTGTTGATAAACTGAATAAGGAGGAGTTGACAGATCGTGTTCGGGTATAAAAATTGGGATTTCAGTTGGAGGCCACCTGACTTTGTTTATATTTATTCAGTTTTGATATTTTACTAATTGTTTGCCTTATATCCAGTTTGATTTTGAGTTAGAGTGGGCTAAAGGCAACCATCGCGAGACAGTGGCACTTGCACTTGCTCAGAATTACAATGACTTTCACTACCTATTACATTGCAAGTATCGGGAGTATGCAACACACTAGGCTGATATTTCTGGAGGAACCAAATTGGTAGACAAAGCTGTGTGGGAAGTTTTATGTGAGCGGTGGGGGAGTGAAGAGTTTAAGGTAACCACTTCCCAACTGATTGTCCTCGTACATTGTGATAAACATTCAAGTTAGCATTATAAAAAATAAAGCATGTTAGTTTTATAAAATTTGTGGCATCAATAAATGACATTTACCTTTGTCAATGATAGACCCTATCAAATAGGAACAAAACTAATAGGCAAAATCAAAGAATAAATCACACGGGTGGCAGGAAGTCGTTTATTAGGCTAATGGTGGAAAAGGTAAATAAACAAATCACAAAATATTCACTTTTATTCAAGTTTCTGCATATTTGGTTTACTGACTACCATTGTTTTTGACAAATCGAAGCGTGAACAAGCTCCAAATAATGTTGCCTTCTATAAAGTGATGCATTGGTCAACAAAGCAAGGCAAATTTATTTCTAAAGCTGCTGAGCAAAATTACATGAGTTGTAATTTATATATACAGCAGTTGTGTATACTCTATAATCTTGATTTTCTGGTAGACATAAGCTTCTAATACATTTTACATGCTTAATTTACTGAGTATGCAGAATAGGATGCTTGAGCGTATGCATGAGGCAAATTCAAAAGATAACAATGATGATAATGCCAATGCAGTGTTCAAGGAAGTCTTGGGAACTCGTCGGGCTATACTAGAGGCTTGGGACATGGTGTTATACCTAAATCACACCGATCTTTGCCGTCCAATAGGGAGTTTGAACGACTTAGGGAGGAGAATGAGAGGAACAAGGCTATGGCCGAGGAATTCAAGAAGAAATATGATAATTTTATGGGAGATTTGGTAAGTCTGAATGAAAGACTTGAGGAGTGTGACAGGCTGAATGAACGTGTGACACAGTTAGAGTCTCAGATGGAGTCTCAACAAGAGGCTCTGGGAGATGCGTAGCATCTCTCCATGGGAACCTACATTTTGGGGCTTTTTGAGGGACTATCTTAATGCTGGAGTAAAGCACAAATTGCATAATGCAACCTTTTTGGCCTACATGTTGGAAGGAAACAAATGAGGACCATGGGATGGCTAGCTGTGGGAAGAAAGATGCCAGAGGATGGCTGTGTATTGACTGCACACAGGTATACCATTTTAATTTAAGTGCAGAAATTATAATAGTAATATTTTGATTTGACTTGTGGTTAGCATTGCCCACTTAGTTACTTATATATATATAAAAAAAAAATCCTTGCCCACTTAGTTGCATATTAATTGAAGTTCTCAAAAAATATCGTAAGTGTCAAATATAATGTTAACACACTTCTAAATTGAGTTGTACTCAAGAAAATAAGTTGGAGGAGGTTAATCCATATAGTTGGATGATCATCTCAGCAGTTCATGGATGGAGTATGTCACTGCACAAACACCCTAAACACTAAGTAGCAGAAATATGTTTATGTTAACAAGATTAAGATAGCGATAAAAGCTGGACAATTGAATAAAGTCATTGGTCCTATGCTTGAATTTGCTTGCTACAAAGATTATAGACACTTTTCTTTTCTTTGTTTCATATTTTGTAAAATATATGGGTACGTGTTTATGTTATAGCAGCTTATGCTATAACATAAGGTTTGAGCCTATTGGCTGTGTATTGACTCCACAGTTCATGAATATTAATTGTAACCCTGACTTCTCTATAAGACCAAAACTGTCGATTAACATTAAAATTTAATTCAAGGACTAGTTATTACGCTCTTGGTTGTGGATTTGCATCTTACCAACATTCTATTAAAACTAGAAACATACTTCTCTATATGTATGTTAATTTTGCAGATTTAATCCAAAAAGACAAAAGCTCCCAAGTATTAGAGGAACAAAATCCATGCATGCAGCTTTTTGAAGTTTTATGCTCCAGCAAAGATAGACCATGTTTCTCCCATAAATATATATATAACTTTATGCTACATTTTCATAGTAATGTCTGTTGTAAGAATACTTGATCCTTTTGGAATTTTCGTGTTTTATGGTTGTTTGAAGGTAGTTTTATTTGAATAGAAGCATGTGGTTGATGTCATGCAATTAACAATAGACCTTGGCATTGTTAATGTTGGGTCTTAATTAATGTGTTGACTTGTTTGTTGTTTTGGGCTGTTGGCAAGTTAGAAGCTTATAATCAATAGATCAGGAAATTATGAGTTGGAGCCTTGCTTATCAGGATAAAAACAATCTGGCCATAAGCAAAATGTTTACTGGTTTACTAACCAGAAAAATGTTAAAATGGACAAAGATCAGTTAATGTATGAAATACTGTATTTCAGACAATACATATGTCCGAAAAGATGAATTTCTGGCACTATTATTTTATGTGGGATGGCAAACGTATAATTGGCAGGTTGGATCTTTTTGGTACTATTAAATATACAGGAAAAGGTGTTTATGGACAGTTGAAGGTGTTCTGTCCGAAATAGTAATTCTTGCACAAAGTTTTACATTGAAAATAATTAGTTTGGACAGATGATTCTTGATTTGGCAAAAATATTATTTCGGATAGATTTACTCTGCCAAATTTATCTTGATCATGGCGCAACTTATAAGAATACTTGTGGCAGATTTCATCTACCAGATTTACTATTTCTGACATCAACATTATGTAATAGAAAATACAATTCTGGCAGCACCACAATTATTTCTCACCACTCATGCATGTCAGAAATACACACTATTTTGGATACTTCATGATGTCTTGAGAAATAGTGGTATACTGGGCCAGTTATTTCTGGCGAGTTTCCCGCGAAGCCTAATTGCCAGAATAACACATATGCGGCAGCAAAGTGGTATATTTGGGATAGACTGTGTCCCGAGAAAAACCACAAACTGTTGTAGTGTAATTAATGTTTCTTTTGTTTGATATATTTGTATGAGTATTTTTATGTTATTTCAATGATATATTATTCTTGACATATTACACACTTTTTTAATACATAAATTTATATATTAAATATTTTTTTTATTTTAAAAAGTTATTATTATATATTATTCTTTATCGTAGGAAAAACTGTATAAAAATAAATAAATATATATATTATAGTTTTAATTTTATTTGGCCTCTCTAGAACAAATTCTTGAGTCCGCCACCACTGGTCCTCATTGTAGCACGAGGATAGGCTAGCTGGTGGGTGAAAGGCTGGAACCTGCGCTTGGATATATAGAAGAAAAATCAAGCTAGAAGGCAGTCGGAACTGAGAAGTAGGGTATATGCATGCATCAAACAAACATACGAAAGATGGAACAAAACAATAGAGTAATGTTGTACACATGTTAGATATACAAACATCGTAAACGCTTTAAAATTTTATATATATATATATCCCCTAGAAAAATTGAAATTTTATACGTCCTTATTTATAATGGACCTGCTCCAACGTAAGATTTGTACAAATCCATACTCAAGAGTATTATTTTGTCAAAGGGAGCAACCATATATATATTGAGGAGTTGTATGCAAATATCTCGCGTTTTGAATAATGTTAACAAATAAAATACGTTCCATATTAATTAATGTGTGTTTTAATAATAGAAAAAACTGAAAAATAAAAAATATATTGTATAATAGGTGGATGACTATCAACTACCACTCAAAATATAAATTGGTTGTTGGCATGTGAGAGTTTGTTATACTTGTCACTTAGTTGTTGAGCATGTGAATTGATTAGCATAACTACCATGTAAGTTGCCTATAAAAGAGGTCTTGAGGATCATTTGTAAGACATAAAAAAAGAAGTGAAGTGAATGATATTAAGCTCTTAAAGAACAAAGTATTTTGCAATTTCTCAATCTTCCTTCTTCTCTTTTGCAATCTTTCAATAATTTGCTATTCTTCTTTAGTTTTATAACACGTTATCAGCACGACTGTTCTACCAATTCTAAAGCTAGTGGTCTTATTTTTAAAAAAAGGGTCAATCTTACAAAATTGGAATTCATTGCTCTTGAAATTTCCGGAAAAAATTATTTATCATGGATTCTTGATGCTGAAATCCATCTTGATGCAAAGAACCTGAGAGAAATAATTAAAGAAGGAAACCAAGCGTCCCTGCAGGACCGCACTAAAGTAATGATTTTCTTTCGCAACAATTTTCACGAAGAATTAAAAACTGAGTATCTTATAGTAAAAGATCCCTCTATTTTATGGAATAATTTAAATGAGAGATTTGAACACCAAAAGACTGTTATCCTCCCAAAAGCTCGTTATGAATGGTTGCACTTGAGGTTGCAAGATTTTAAAAGTGTTAGTGAGTATAATTCCGTACTTTTTAAAATTAGCTCGGTACTAAAATTATGCGGTGAGAAAATCACCGATGATGATATGTTAGAGAAGACTTATACTACTTTTCATGCCTCGAATGTGCTCTTGCAGCAGCAGTATCGAAAGCGAAAGTTCAAGAAAGATTCTGAACTTATATCATGTCTTCTACTAGCTGAGCTAAACAATGAGCTTTTATTAAAAAATATCAGTCACGCCCTACTGGTTCAACATCATTCCCTGAAGTGAATGATACTAGATTTGCATCATTCCCAGAAGCGAATGGTGTATCCTTTCGAAGAAATCAGTGGCGTGGGTGTGATAGGAGAAATTATAGAAATATTGATCCCAGAAGTGACAACATTAAAAGGGATACTAATAATAATATACCGTATCGCCAGAAGCGGTACAATTCAAAAAGGGGTAAAAGCCCCCAAAATAATTGTTCAAAGAAAATTGAAGAGGTGTGTTATAGATGAGGAATGATTGGACACTGGTCATGTGCCTGTCGTACGGCCAGACACTTGACGAATTTATATCAAGCATCTATAAAAGGAAAGAATAAAAGGATTGAAAGAAATTTAATAGAACCATCATATGATTCATTAAATGTATATCATTCTGAGATGGGTGATCATTTACTTGTTCCACAGTATCTTCGTGATGATCAATTAGAGGAACTATTATCTTTTCTGAGGATGTATGTATAGGAACATCTACCCGTATTTCCTCAATGATCACATCTCTGGTTTCAATTCTCCCTCTGATCTCGTCAAGTTCAATGAATTTAGCATTTCTTGTTTCCACCATTCTCGAATTGTGATTATGACAGTAAAACATGTACCCTTTGGATCTCTCTAGTAATGAAATACCTGCATACCATTCTAGGATCTAATTTCTCTTCATGTGGGTTGTAAAGTCTCGCTTCAGCTGGGCAACTCCAAACATGCATATATCTTAAATTTGGTTTCCTACCAGTCCATAACTCAAAAGAAGTTTTTGGAACTGCCTTACTAGGAACTCGATTTAAGATATACATTGTCATCTTAATAACTTCACCCTACAATGATTTGGGTAAGGTAGAATTACTTACCATAATTTTAATCATATCCAATAAGGTCCGATACACCTTTCAATAACTCTATTGTGCTATTGTGTTTCGGGCATCGTGTACTGTACAACAATGCCACGTTGTTCAAAAAGTTTAGCGAATAGGCTTGGATTTTGACCCGATTCATCATACATTCTATAGTATTCTCCACCTTTATCCGACCTAATGATTTTGACCTTTCTATCTATCTATCTTTCCACCTTCATGAGAAATACCTTAAGTACCGATACAGCTTGAGATTTCTCATGTAATAGATAGATCTATTCAAAACGTGAAAAATCATCTATAAAAGTGATAAAATACTTTTCTCCACCAAAACATTTTATGGAGAATGGTCCACATATATTTATGTGAATCATTTCAAGAAGTTCTTTACTTCTTGTAACGTATTTCTTAGTATGTTTGGTTTGCTTTCTTTTTATACAATCCACACACTTCAAGATTAGTAAAATCAAGGTGCGGAAGAATCCATTCTTTTACTAATTTCTGTAACCTTTCTTTGGAGATATGCTCCAATATTTTATGCCACAAGTCATCAAGTTTTTTTTGGTTCCAAAAAAAAAAAGTTTCATAGTGTTGGGTGTAAGAATTTTTAATAAACGTACTGTCGAGACATAATTGATAAAGATCATCAGAGAAAATCCCATAACCAATAGAAAATTTTATTTTAAATGTACTGAAACCAACATTATGGAACGATAAAAAATAACTATCAGTTTTTTTTTAGATAGGAAAATCAAATTATGCCTCACAAAAATGCACATATACTTTGTTATGAAAATTTGAACAATTATCGGTACTCAAAATTAAACAAAAAGTTCCAGTGGCTAAAACTTCAGCTTTATTCTTATTTTTTATAAAGATAAACGCTCAGAGTTTAGTGTTTAGCTTGTAAGGTATCCTTTATGGTTATGGAAACATAAACATTAGCACATGAATCTAGCCATTAAGAATTTGTGGGAATTAGTGAGTTACCCTTCTTTTCAAATCAAGTCTTACATTTTAGACACTTAGCTTTCATGTATCCAATAGTTCCCAAAAATTTAGCATTTGCTACTATTGTGCTAAGCTTGATTAACTTTTACAAATTTCTTTCCTTTCGGTGGTCCAGTTCATTTCTTTTTACCATAATGGTGCATTTTTTTTTTCGATTTCTTTATTCACAAAATTAACAGAGTAATATTCTTGTTGTTTCAACTTAGCCTTCCCTGAACTACATTACTTGCCAACTCAATCACATTTCATAAATATTTACTAGCATTATAATGCATCTAGAATGGACCATACTGAAGTAGCAATGAGTTTAGAATAAACTGAAGAACAAAAAACTCATCTACTTTAATTCCTAGGATTTGCAATCTAGCAATGATATTGGTCATTTCAAGATTATGTGCATGTATTCCTTTAGCACCATTATATTTCATTGTGGTGAGTCTGGCCATCAATATTCTTGCTAAAGACTTATTCGTGGATTTAAACATCTGCTCAGCATTTTGCAAAAAAAATTGGGCTTCCTCAATACTAGGGAGTGAATTTTTTATATTTTTTGGCAATGGCTATTTTCATGAACATTAAACTCAGTCTATTTGATCTCTCCCACTATTTAAAGGAATCTCTCTGATCTTTGGTACTAGTTTCAGTAATGGGTAATGGTTTTGGACTCAAAAGGGATAAGTCCAGATCAAGAACTCCTAAAGTGAATCTGACTCTCAACCCATTTAGAAATATTAGAGTCATTCGAAATAGAAACAGATGAAGTTTGTGAGTGTAGTGATGTGGGTACACTTACTGCAAGAAAATTTTATAACAAGTTGCTTTGGGTTAGACACTTATAACCAATAATCAGAATTTAAACAATTCTGGATGAATTGGTAGTGTCATCAAAATTTTCTTTTGGGAGTAGATCTTGACACACAAAGTGTTCCCTCAAGTATTAAATTCTGTGGATAAACTAGTTGTATCATCATAATTCTTCTTTGGGAGTAAACTCTAGCATACAAAATGTTCATTTCAATTTTGTTTTTGATGGATAAACTAGTAGTTTCATCAAAACTCTCTTTTAGGAGTAGATCTAGACACACAAAGTATTCCCTCCATCATATCCACCTTACTATGGGTTCAATAATTTTTCACCAAAACTAAGAAAATCTTGTACCTTTAGGCAACCAATCTTTGATTTGATTTTGATGTAAATTATTTGTTCCTTATTGGATATACATGGCATGATAATAAGAGCCAAAATAGACAGTTCATAATGATAATATGCATACAAGTGTAAATAACAATAATATGCATGAAATATAAACTTTGATAAATTTTACTGCAAGTACGAATAATACTTACTAAGTAAGTTTATAGGAAAAATTGATCTTTCTTAAACAGAACTTCAAGGTTCCCAAGAAAGATTAGAGGGTCACAACGGACACACTAAAATTTCTAATCTCCTAGACAAAACTGCTTTAGTTTGTACATATCTATACTCCCACAGCAAGATCATAAAATATTTCATGGTTAAACCAAAAATTGATTTTACAAGAAAATCACAATAATAACATGTATATAAATTAAATGTATGCATATAACATTAAAGTATGCATATAAGAGAGAATAAATATATATATTTTGAAATAATTTTATAATAATAAAATAATATTATTTTATTCAATCTAGGTCGAGATCGGGTTGGGTCAGGAAATTGGGTCAAGACCCCGATCATAAATGGTCAACCTTAGTTGACTCGGGTCGGGTCTTGAGTCCAAACCCGATTGCCTTTTCGGTTAAACTACTGTAGTTGGGCTGGGCCACTACAATGGCTCAGTCAACCCCTTTTCTTTTCAGTTTAATACTAATTGGGTCAAAGCCCACGACCCGACCCATAAGATTGGAAAACAAAACCCTAGAGTTTTCATCTTCAACCTCCAACAACCATGCAATGCCGACTTCCATTCTTTTCGAGATTTTCAGACGCCTAGCCACGGCAACTGACGTTGTCGGCATCAAGGGTCGATGTCCTCCCTCTACTAGAAACCCTTTCCTTTTTCTCATCTTTTTTTTTTACGGATTCTTAAAGAATTTGCCACGGGCAGTGGGCTATCAAGCGTTACAGGCATGCCGGCAATTGGACTTTTTAGCCCCTTTACGCCGCTGATGTGTCAAGGCATCGCCACCATACTCGGCTACAATACATGGCCTAAACATTCAACATTTACACAACGGCAACTTGTGGTTTCTCCATTCCTCGACTTTCTCCATCTCAACATATGCAACACAGCAGTCAATGTAAACATTGCAGAGAAGGAAGCATGGAGTAAAACCAAAAGTAAATGGAGATGTACAGTACGACAAAGGGATAGATACCCTGAAACCGAATATATTAATGAATGTGTATTGCAGCATAGTTCTTTAAAGATAGAGTTGATGTTTAAAAAAATAACATCATCATAATTTTATGTCAATTTGAAAAAGACTATATTTTTCAAATTTTCACAATACGAAAGCACACATGTATATATTACTGAGATCATAAAAAATCTACAACTTATATCTCTGATACCACATGTTATATATTTTAACATGACATTAATAAACGGTTCTTCGATTTCTCATGATCCACAACAACAAAATAATAATAATTAAAGACATACATTTCTCCATCTGATTGATGAAAAATTGATCTGACTATAAGAGAAAGATCATCCTAACAACTTTGCCACATAAGTGTCTCCCGATGGCTAAAGGCACTCTAATGTTGTAGGTGAGAACCCTTGAATCTCCCACTGCTATTTATAGACTTCTGACCATTAAGAAATCTAAGAGCTTGTGTTTGACTATAATTAGAAATATAAAATTTTAATCTTATCTCTTAGGAGTAATACATATCCCATCATAACTCAAATGTTAACCGATAAATTTTGAGCTATTTCAAACTCTATTAAGATGCATGTGTGGGACACAGAATTTAAATAAAACTCTTACATAAAGAAGACTTGAGATTGAGACAGCTTGTCGTGATAGAACAAACGTTTCAAACAAAAAGAATAAAAAAACAAAAGCCTATCCAATACGTAGTGATTCTTCTTCATTTTTTTCTTTTTTTTTTCTAGGAAAATGATGGGGGTGTAATTACGTGGTTGTCGATTTGTACAGATGTGATTAATTGGGAAAACATAGGAGAAAAGCCAAGTATAATATAACAACGACACCAACAAGCCTAATCTACAATTGATCAGGCAATAACTAGACTGAAATATCCCTGAATTTCTTTAGAATTCTCCGCATTTTTGGTAATAATTTGCGGTAATATGCTTGAGTTTCATCTTGAACCATGTATCTACCATGCACTAATTCCATTTAATTTGATTATTCCTTTTAGTGATCTTTGGTTATAAGAAAATGACAAACACAGTTAATTATTTTTCATTATTGGCTGTTTTGTTGATCGGTAGGATGTCTACTAATGAAGTTCAAAATATTGGCGATCTTAAGATATACTGTGGAAGATGTATCTCAACAATTAGAGATTTCCCTCTTGGAACGGATCTTAATATGCATCTCATTAGTCCCGAGAATGTGCCAAAAACTATATATCTTGGACAAACTAGATTTTCAGTCTCAGCCCAAAAATAAACAAGTAACAAAGTCTCATGACACTACAAGATTTTCGGGTTTTAGCCAAGGAAGGTTTTTGTAGTTAAAAGTACCTATTTCGGGCCATAGATCAACTGCCATCAATTTCATCCGTGACATAAAATTGCGGTAAAAGTACATTTTGCCACGAATTAAAATTTCGGTAGCACATGAACCCTTCTTGCCACGAACTAATTCGTGGTTAATGCCTTCTAACTTTGTATTAAAAAATCTATCAAATCTTTAATTTTCAGTGGATATTGTTTTCTACCCACGATATGGTTTGCAACAAATGATTATTTACCATGATATGATGCCCTGGGGAAAATTTTGTTCCCGCTACTCTTATGGCCACAACAGAATTTATCTTACAATATTGATTTGCGGTAATTAACCATTTGTAATGTTACCTTATCCTGGGAAAATATTTGTTCCCACTACGCTTACGGCCACAACAAAATTTTTTGTGGCACGATTTTGCAATAATGGTTTGAAGTAATTAATCATTTGCCATGACATGAATTCGTGTGGGTTGTTAAATTCCAACTACAATCTTCATCTCAACCCTAGACCTTAATTGGTGGGTAGTATAATTTATTCACCACAAGTACTATCCATGTCAAATATTTGACTGCCGGGAAAAATCTCTTCATAAACAATTTGCTCCTAAATGCATTTTGCCACGCCGAATAGTTGTGGCTATTTTTTTTTTTGCTTGTTTCCTGTATAGGATACCAATAAGTTGCTTTTCTTAATGCATTTCTATGGCCGGTTTTATGGTAAATTAACTTTCACCACAAATTATATATGTTTGGTTCTCATTTTGGCAATTACACAAATTGGACCACTTCATCTACTACATCTGGTTCATCTAGCATCTTACAATAAAATGATAATTAAATGTACTCCAACATGAAAATGCTCTAACAATTTCAATATACAATTTCCATATGTATAATTGACTACGTTTGTATTAAAGCCAAAAGTAGAGAGTTTATAACAATTCGTACTAGAAATTTTTTCATCTTAATTAAATATCATATTCCATCATGCACATGGCTTACATCAGCATATATATAGCACTGCCAATCCATATATAACACTGCCAATCCCATCCAAGCCCTATCCATCTAGCATAGAATATTTACAAGTCATTTTAAATTGTGAAAATGGATGAACAAGCAGTACACAACGAATGTAGGTCATTGTTGGTAAGTGATGTCTAGTGCACCTACACAAGTAGAATAGGTAAACATAGTATGCACTAACAAATGACTTGGTCTTTTACCATGACTGAGATGGAAGAAGAACGTCCTGCAACACTAGTCAAAGGCATGGAATGTTATAATTGGCAGTGTGACCAGAAGCATAGAAGAAAAAGTCAGCTTTTCTAGCAACACAAGTTGGTAGAACAACAACAAATAGACATTCAAATCAAACATTTTGTGGTTGCCAGGATCCCTGCTAAAATTCATAGTTTGGTGGTGATTGCAAATTGATTAGTAGTTCGAAAGTTACACTTGTGCATTTTGCACCTTATTTGATTAATGAGATTTTTTTGGAAAATATGTTATGTTGGACATATTTACAAGAGTATAGAACACTAATCCTTGTATTTTTTTATTCTATAAGCAGAGTACACTTCTTTGAAAATCCGCATACAGGCCACTAACTAATTATCCTATACATCTTTAATGTATAGAACTATCTAATGTGCTGCTTTCTCTTTGTTATTCAATTCTATATCCATTCAATTTACATTATATTTACTTTCCCTTATGTTGTAAATATAGGTACTTGTATTTAATTTTTTGAAATATGGTAATTTATGTGTGCAACATTTCAAACTATATGTTTAATATAGTACAATAAAATAATTGGAGCATGCATGACGTTAGCATCATGATATGCATACATGTAGTCTTGTACAATTATTATATAGCTCTATGCAAAATCAGAGAGTAATCATATCAAATCGAAAAGTACAACATTAATAAAGTGGCACTCTAAATTACAAACATGAAATATGCGAGTTAGTACTCTACTATTTTTGTCCATGCTTGTATGCTTTCCTGAAAAAGTTAATGTTTTCCTTCACCTTAATGGTCAAGATTATGATTTTAGTACCATTATTGTATTAGTGTATTTGTTTTAAATAGTAAAATATTTAAGCAAGTTTTAAATAGGTAACATTATCATAGAAAAATAAGTGCTACCTGCACAGCCATGCATGCCCTTCAATTGTCATGCTAGACAGTCACTTTTAGCGGAACACGGCTTCCATTTATACCAAATGATCTTGTGTGAACAATGGAACTCTTATGACCTATGTCTAAGACATTTTCATGATGTGATATTTTTTTAAAAGTAACTTCTAGCACTTTAAGCTTGTGTGGATTGTAAACTTGAAGATGAAACAATCATTGTACCATGGGTGATCTTGTGCCTACTCAACGTTCCTATGTGAATTTGTTGTTTTTTTCCCATTTCTCTTCTTTTGTACTGTTGATTTTCTTTCCTATCATGATGGTTCCTATGAATAATAGGAAAGAACGCGCACTAATGTTAGTGGTTATTGGCACTATTATTTTGTCCTTGGAAACATTTTACTAAATTGAAATGCAATTTAGTTCCTACTTTCTGAGTGTGAAGTACAACAATTGGGCTCTCACAACGGTCACTTTTTATCCAATTTTTTGACAATGCACACATATTTGAACTTCTGAGAATAAGGAAGGACAATAAAGTCGGTGCTGTTTTTTTCAAGTAAGCTGGTTTGAAGTATATTGTAATGTACATAAAATGAAGTCGGTGATGTTTTATTTAATATATGAATGTTAACAAGTAAGAGAGCTATTAATTTCCATTTGGTCACTTGACATTACAATGAACTACTGATCACGTAAGTGCTAATAGATATGAATTAATGCTCACATCAGTGGTGCCATATATTCAACAACATAATGTATACAGATATCATAGATAATTCGCAAACTTGTTTGCCCTACATTATTGAAAGTAATCTTAGAATGTCGGTAATGAAAAAACAAAGCTTCTGTTTTGTACTACAGGCCTTCTTCTATCTCAAAAAACTCGGTAAAATGACTTTATATAAATTGGGTGGTTGTTACTCATATATTGTAATCAATAGGGTACTCATGATGATTTTTATGTCATATAAGGGTTACATTCTGTTTGTTACTTTTTTATAATACAACCTCATGTTTTTGATGGGGTGGTTTATTTGAATATGTTATAATAAATATGATACTTTGCATGTGTGTTTTGTTTTCTTTTTAAATTTCGCATCTCCTTTTAATTAATGGCTTGTTAAGTTGTCCTGATAGTTGTTTAGGCATTTGGCAGTTTATTTTTCATATCCCTATTTAATTGGACTGAGTTATTTTTAAATTTTTCGATGTATATGCCTTGTGTTGTGACTATTTTGACTACCACAGTTATTCTTTTACAATGGAATAACCTGTCAAATTTAATTAAACCACATGTTGATATATATTATAGTTAGTTGCTTTGGGATCTCTAATTTATTTTTTCTTCCCATTGAAAGCACACATAAATTCATTGTTGTGTTCTTCAAATTTTCAGGGAGACAAACTCCACAATATCTGACAACTTGAGAACTCTTGCTTGTAAAATATTTGAATTTACGTACCATGACGCATATGGAAGAGAAAACTGTTTTTCTTCAACAGTTTAATTTATTGCTGAATACATGAACATTTTAAGTTCAATTATAGAAGCTCTCCATTACCAGCAGTAATGTACTGTGAGGCTGAGAGTAAGACCAATTATTCCTTTTATAAAGTAAACCAGCATTACAGCAACCAGATAGAGAAATATAAGGGAAGTAGGATTTAGTTCTTGATGATCAGATATTTTTCAACCGTTGGGAACGAAAAAACAATGAAATATCTTTTTCCACTGCTTATTGAGTGTCACATATGAAGGAAAGCACGTTAGCATCGGGATGTCTTATATATTGGGGTCTCATACAAGGAATGGGTGAAAGGTGACAAGTTGCATATATGCGATTGAAGGTGGAGAGAGAAAAACTAGTGGCTGTTTGCCCCATAACCATTTATACAAAAAACAGAAAAAATAAAAAATAAAAGCAGATCAGGGATGCAGCAAAAGCGGAAGAGCCATTTTCTTTCTGCAGAGAGAGAGATAGAGAGAGATAAATACAGAGTGGTGGAGGACTGGACTGGCTTTTAGCTTTGGCCATTGGAGAGGTCACAAAAATCTGATAATGTACGACCAACTATTCCAACACTCTCTCTGACTTCCTCCCCCTTTGATTAACCTCCCTCATTCTCCAATATCCTTCAGCCACCTCATCACAGCTTATTAAATTTTTTAAGACAACCCACGCTATTGAAGATCATATTCTAGAAAAAAAGAAGAAGAAGCCAAAAGCGAACTGCCAATCAAGCAAGTTCAGCACAAGCAGTGGCTTAGTGCACTTGATTATACAAAGGGTTATTGTAAATGCTTGCTTTTATCTGCCTAATTCACAACAAACATTTGGGGAATGAAATTATGAGAGGAAGTACTACAAAACGAAATAAAAAGTGCACCCATTTCTTAATGAAACGACCATCATCTCAAACTCTCAGAGAGAGAAAGAGAGAGAGTCCATTTCCCAATACATACATCTGCACTGAACCATCACTCTAGCCTTTCATCACCTTAGTCTGCAGAAGCATCATAAATCCTACTTTCGGCTTCCCCCCACTCTCACTCTCTCGAGTCTTCTGTTCACAAGCCCATACACACCTCTCTGTCAACTACTTCCATTTAATAATTCGACCTAAACACTCCCTACTCTTCACATTTCCCAACTCTTTTAAAACTTGGCTTCTGAACTCTCTTTTCTACTATTTTTACGAGATGAAATGCAAAAAAGCTCAAAAGTTCAAAGTTTTCTTCTTTCCCTTTCTTGCTCTCTCCTCTGCCACTTCTGTTCTTGGCATTTCTCAAATCGTTTAAGAGATTTTTTTTCAACAAGTTTCCCAAGTACATAAATAGATATATTTCTCTAAAACCCAATTTTCTGAAAATAATTTCTAGCCTAATTAATGTATCTTTCTAGGTTGTCACAGACATGGAGGATGAAGCAAACCTTGGTTGGAGGAACTAATGCAGGGGACACAACAACAACAAGAGTATTCCCTTGTTCGTTTTGTTCAAGAAAGTTATTCAGTTCTCAAGTTTTGGGAGGGCATCAAAATGTCCACCAAAAGGAGAGAACGGCTGCGAGAATGTCCAATAGAAGCAGTCCACGGTGAAATGCCCACAAAGGGTCGTTGCTCAAGAATATGCTGAAGTAGCTGCTGCTCAAAAATATGGTCAAGGATAGAACGGCGAAATGTTCCAACAACATATGTTCTTACACATTCAAAAGTACTCTAGAAACACCGAAACATAGTAAATCCCAAAAATAACTATACACAAATGAAGACATTGTGCAATATACAAATATATGCAAAGCGAGAAAGTGCGAGAGGAAGGGAAACACAGATTATTCTTTTGTATCAAATATTTTGGAGAAACTTATCACAAAAACGAAACAAATAATAATTTGGAGGGAAATAACAGCTTTCACCTGGATTCCGAGGCTAAGGGGAAGCGAAGGGAGGCTGTTCATGGCCGGAATCGTGTCGGCTGTAGAAGATTTCGACCGATCTTGTTCCAGTAGCCCACAGGATGATCTAGGGATTTTGAGATGGGAATCTCTCTCACGGGTATGGGTATTGTTTGGTAGGAAGAGGGAAACAGACGGGACGTAGGTTTTATCCATTGTTATATCATCTCGTGGGCTTAGTGTAACAAAACGACTAGGATAAGAGCGTTTTGTGGTGCTACACTTTTTGCCGCGACATGAAGTCGCTGCAAAAAGTGTTAATTAACACAACAACCCGATCATCACATGAAATCTCTTGGCAAGTGCGAAATTCTATTGTGACGGATGATTTTCGTGACTAAAACATCTATTTGACACAATGCTTAGTTGTAGCAAAAGAATTAGTGGCTAAAACCTGAAAATCTTGTAGTGACTCCGAAGCAGCATGAAGGAAGTCAAATCTAGTACAACATTGCATCATTTCAGGATGTAAAAGTGAATACATGAGAATAGTTTACTTATTTAAATTTGTAAGACTTGGTATTTTCTTCTATATAATATATTAGAATAATTATGATCATTTCCTACTTGATCTGGGTTTGTATAATGTTAGAACACCCATTATTTGATACATTATTGGTCAAGTACCTAGCTAAAAATTAGCCGCTTTTTAAGAAAAACAATAATTCATGAAAATCTCAACAAAAAGGGATCAATATTATGCAACAAATGTGATATGGAAGAAATGCAGCTAGCATCTTCTCCCTCATATATATATGATCAGCATTATCACCTAAACGATACCTACAGGTGCCAATTAATTATGAATGAGCCTATAGCCTGCACAATGTGCAGTTTTGCTCTTGCTCTCTCTAAAAACTGATCTTGCACCTATTTTCTTGTAAATTGCACAATCAATGGACACGCCAAGTTTTGGGCCGCCAGTAGTTCCTAGCCCTTCTCGAGCACCAACCTAGGGTTTTTTCTCCTCGAGGGTGGCGGTGGCAAAGGTAGGCCCAAGTCGCTTTCTGCACCTCTAACCACTGATTATGTGCGAAGGATCAACTTCAATCCTTCTAGGGGAACCAAGGACTTCCCCCCTCGAGGAAATGCGCCTTCACAATTGGCTTTTTCGTAACTTTCGAGAGTTTGGAGTTTTGAAACATGTGTGACTTTATATATATGTCTGCTTGTATTCATATAGAGAATACAGAGATGGATGTGGAATTTTTGTGAACGTAATCTAGGTTTCACTATTGCTTAGGTTCAAGGAAGTTGATTTTCCAATGCTAGAGTCAAAGTTACTGTTGTTCATTAAAAAGACTAGGAGGAAATTAGGGATCGAGTTAGTGTCTGCTATATGTTGTTGATGTTTAATTCTTTGGAAATAGACATTGAAGCAGGAAGAAAATCATCGCCAAGAAAATGGTTTGTCACCCATGATAGCTTTCTTTGCCAACTTCACCATTGCACTTTTGTTTCTGCTTTCTTGCACTTATTTCACTTGAACACTTTGGCATACTCTGTTTGATCTTCCTTGTGTCATGCCAAATATGGTATGTTTTGCCTGTTTATTGTTTCCATCCATGTATACATTTTCAGCCATTAATCACTTACAAATAACAATAGTCTTACCATTAATGGAACCCATTTCTTGGGGATTTGGACTATTATTGACTTATTGAAGTAATCTTTTTAGAAACTCCCAGGATTTGCTCATGGTTTCTCCTTTGGTCATATTAAATTTTCAATATTTTTCATATTCTTTTACCATGTTTAGCTTGATGATGAAACCAGGCTATAATTCTAGATTTTCAATATTTTCTAAAATTGTTTATATAAAACATGTTGTAGAGAATATGTTTTTCTTCATATAATAATTCTAGTCATTCTCTAAGGATAGAAAATGGTGCTAGCGGTTTCTCTCTCGCAAAGTCCATGCGGTTTCTCTCTCACAACAAAGTGCTTCTCCTTCATCATCCTCTCTCTAGAACCTTTAACAGGAAAACACCCTAGAGGGAGGTGGGAGCTTCGACTCCTCCATCCTTCCTTCCCTCTCCTTTATTGTCATTTTTCTTTCAGTTTGTATTGTTTTTTCAGTCAAGTATGGCAAAGTGGCGTTTAAAGTTTTTCAATGGCCAGCAACTACTATGTGCCCCACTATGGGGGTTCCTAAGTCACTGATCTACCAAACAGTCGAAGGTTCACCAAAAGGAGCGGTGTGTAATCCACATGGCCTCCATGCACTACCACATAGAGGGCTTTGCTGCCACCACGTGAGGCGTGTCTAGGGTTAGCAACATCGGTAGTTTCCGGATCGACGGTTTGGCACACTCCTTGCTTAGTGTTTTTTTTTTTCTAGTATTTTTACATCTTTGTCTTGTTGATTTCTATTTTCTGCTTTTCATTTCAGTGTTTTTTTGTTTGTGTTAGTTAATAATAAAAAGGAATTGGCTATTTTCTTCACTCGATACCCTCTCTCTTATCTTCTCACGTCGATTGCAAGAATTTATAACTCACCTCTCCTCATCATCGATTGCTGGTTGTTATGCTGTTGTCTCCTCACTTCCAAGGTAAGTCTCTCTCTCTGCCATCTTTCTCTCTGTCGTCTCTCTCTTTCTGATTTAGAAATTTCATATATGTCTATATCTCTAACTCTTTCTAGATCTATAATTGATCTCACTCAATCCCTCTCTCTTGGGCTCTATTTTTGTAAGTTCTCTCCCTCTTTCTTTTCTCTTTGTCTTTCTATCGCTCTCATAAATTTATCTCTTTCGTAAAACACCATCGCACTACAACTTGTTAGGGATCTTCAAGCTTGATGATTTGTGGAGGTAAAATTTGAATTTTAAGGGTTTCGGTGATAAGGAGCTTGAAGTCTCAATAGTAGAATGAAGAGTTGTTCGAATACCCCAAGGCGTATGAAAATTAAAACAATATTTTATATGAAAATTAGTCCTATAACCCTAGCTTCAATCCCTTGCTTGGGTTCATTGATCTTGTTTGGATAGGTTAGTTGTTAGGATTGCTTAATTATTTTTTTATTTTTTTAATTTCAGTTTGGATAGGTTATTGTTGTAGAGCTTGTGGTAGGGCTCGTAGTTTATGGGTCTTTATTATTTTAATAACATTTACCACGTTTGTTATATCTATCTTGCTTCTGTATTGTTGAATTGATTTCTTAGTGTATTTTAGCTGACCGTTACCTTACTTTAAGTCTTTGATTCTAAAATTTGGGCATTCAAAAAGGGATTACATGAAAGGAGAGAACCACTAAGGATTTTCTGAGTCATTATTGCAGCAATTCCACAAGTGAGATGACAGAATTCTAGTGAGCTTTCTGTCCATTTTTACAGCTATTCTCACCTTTTCATGTGTTAAATATGGAACTTGCTTTAATTCTATCCATTACTCATTACTTATACCGGCTTCTAGTGTGCATCAGCCACCTTCTTGTTTAAAGGGATTGCAAAGTACTATTCTTTAATAAGTAGTTATATAATAAAAAGAAGACGTATTCTTTTTTTTCTAATAATGTATGCTGTGTCCTGCCTGCTTTCCTACCTAGAAGCGTGGATTCTTGACACTGGTTTTAAGTGAATGAGTGTCAGATAGCACTTCAACATACAGCTCTAACATTGCATGGCGCTTAACATATGTTAATTCAAGTTGATGGCGCTCCTGCCTGCTTTATTAGCTGTATTGTTTTCACATCTTTAATTTATCCAACCCCTTGTACTGCTATATACGAAAAAAAAAATATCAAATTTCAAAGTAGCACCATCTAATTTAAAAGTTTCTCCCAAATGAGCACGTCTAACCTAATAGATTAAAGGAATTAGTAGATTTTTCTCACGCACTTAATTATTATTATTCTTTCAAACTTTGAAGCAAAACACAAACAACAATATAATTTTTTTCAAATTTTAAAGTAAGTAAAATAATTATATTCTGACAATATAATATTAAGTTTTATAATAATTTTTACTCAATATATATTGTTTTGTCTTTAGATGATAAACAAAGTACGCTTTATTGAGGGAGGTGCTGTGTCCATTCACAATCTTAAGTACTGTTCTGACTGATTTGATCTGAAATAGTTAATTGGATTCTAGTGTAATATATGGCAGTGAGTGTCGGTTGGCTCGTTATGGAACTTTGGGGCCCCATCGTAATGCGCCTGCCCATCATTTTCCATTCAACAAAACTGGTTTTAAAACCCCAAAACCAAATTATCGTGTACAAATAATTTGGGCGATATTATTCTTTATTTAAAGTTCGTTTTAATATTAGAATTTCCACTAATTAATATATATGGTTTTCTTTAAGTAATTTTTTATTTCAATTACTTAGAAATTAATAAGTTGTGTCGCCTGAACTATTATTACATATGACTGGAAATAATAACGAATCTTACCCTGAAAAACACAAACTTTCTCAATTAATTACTACATGATATGTAATTTGCATAATATTTTTGTGGACCGTCGTATAATTTGAATATTTGGTATTCAAAACGTGAGATTATGTAAGTACTCCTTATAATTTGCAAGTTGCTCGATCCCTATGATTTGGCTAATTGCTTGCACAGAAAATATATAATACTCTTTTTTCTTCAAGCAATTGATGGAGTATCCATGCTGGATGGGGAGCATCGACATCAACGTCATAAATAGCCCACAAATATTTAAGCTAGGCGAGGTGCCGTTCATGTTCCAGGATATTAATGAAGATTAATTAGCAGTGCCCATGGCCAGCTCCACATGGACTATAAATCTATATACATACATACATACATATATATATATATACTACATAAAAATAATGTGTAAAGCAAGTTTATTTAATTTAATTTTTAATAAAAATTTAATGATTATTCATAATTAAGTAGATGATAAATAATTATACGTTTTCATATATTATAAAAAAAATTAATAAAAACAATAAGATAGTCTCAAAAATAAACATAACATATAGCATTATCAAACTTGTTTGAGATAATTTTGATTAAAATTTTAATAAAATGTTAGTTCAAGATATGATATTTTTTTAATTCCAAGATGATAATTTAACATTTGTATTATTTTGTACGGCCTCAAAACAGAGAAAATTAAAATATCTATATTTTTTTAGTTATGTGAGTATTTTTAAGAAATAATATGAGTTTTTTGAAAAAATAAATTATATAGTTGATAATTTATATAAGAATGTTATATTATAATTTATAATTTATATAAATTTATTTAATCATATATATTTCAATTAAATATCAAACATATAATATTAATTATATTTATTGCTTATTATTACCAATTTAATATAATTATAATAAATTGTATATACCGTATATTAACTATATATACCGTATATATAGTTAATTTAATAAATAATGCATTCATTTTAAAATTATAAATAATTTTTTAAAAAATTAAATTATTAATCATATAATAGAAATAAAATTTTCATGAATAAAATTATACTCTGTAACGTATAAATTGTTATGAATAGTTTATTTCTATATATATTGTTATATTTATATATTCTATACTATTATTGTGTCATTCTATATTATTATTATTATTCTATATTTATTTTACATAAAATAAAATTAAAAAATATGTCCTAAGTAGGAATTCTAAAATAGAAATTTCTAACATTATTCATGGGTTTAATGAATTGTGTTTAAAGTATTAAGTAGTATTAAATAGATGTTAAATGAGTTATAAATGGAAAGTTTACTATTGTAGAAAGTTGAAAAGATAGAATTAATTTTAATGCTAAGAACATTATTTCAGTGAATAAATTTAATAAATTGTATTTAAAATGGTAATTCTCATTAGATGTAGTATTAATTTTAACAGAAACTGACGAAAAATGTTAACTTTAACGAAGAAACAAGGATTTCCGTTAAAACAAGAATTTCCGTTAGATAGCCATTTTATATATATATATATATATAATATAATGTGCATGGATACAGTATAAGAAAACTACTAATTTATAGTTATTTAATTCTAACAAAATAGTTATTTACGGCTAAAATTAATCACAAATAGTCTTTTCATAACAATTAATTATTATAAAATTTAAATTTTTTTGTAGTGATATTACCCCATGCCAGGATGATCACCATGATCATCATCAAAACACGATACAAGTACCAATTAATTAATTATAAGAAGTAACCTTTTTTTAACTTGACATTGGATTAGGAACTTCTCCAGGGCCAGGAGTAAGGGTGAACGTAACGTACGAGCATGCATGCAAGTGATTCTTCGCATTCATCAAACATCTGCCTAGTTAGTGTTGTCTAAATTCCATTAATTGGTGTGATAAAAAAGTTCCAACATATATGCTAGCTAGTTAGTAATATTGCTCACTTGCAATTGGATTATAACATGATTCATTCAATGCCAATTTCACAATAAATAGCAGGAATAAGCTGAAAGAGTAAACTAATTTATTTACGATTATTCTTTTACTTATTTTTTTCACAAGAAAGACCCACAACATTTTTATTTTGCAATAAGTAAGCAAAAGAATCCACCAGCAGTAAAAGGAAAGTATAAACTAATAGAAAATTTATAGAAATAAAACGCATAATTCAGGTCTAGCAATTGCGTTTGTACCTGCCACATTTTTCCCCTCCGGAATTAGGAGATTTCAGGGGCAAACACGAGGAGTACTTTTGACCTCGGCCACAGTTGGATACTGGGTAAGAACTCTTTAAAGTGCGTCCAGCGTATCGAGGTCGTTGTCCAGCGAGCATTCTGCTTGTTTCAAAATCGAACCACAGGTGTGGTTCGTCTATGTCAATAATGTGGCCTTGGTTAAGGGAGGTGACGTTGTCCTGTAATATTGCAGCATCAGCAGCAGCAACACTCGACGCTCCACAATGGCTCGTGTGCAGCAAAATCATAAACAGAAGAATTGCCAGAATCCGATGACCACCACTAGCACCACCACTCTTTGCCGTTTCTCCCACCATCTCAACTCCTCCTTGCGAGCCCTTAGCTTGATCAGGAGCTTTGTTGTCGGCGAATTACAAGACTCGTGCGTTTTGAATGAGGAGTTTCAGAAGAGTACTACTCGGTTTTTAAAGACATGGACCCTTGATAATTATGATCACAACGCCTGTGAAATGATAAGAAAAGCCACTTGTTGCATTTAGGGATAGATATGCCTGTTGTATGGTGCATGTGAACGCAGCGCAAAATTACAACATGGAAATTTTTTTGGATGCATGTGGCATTGCCCAGGTTTCATCTTATAGAAAAGTTGCTTTTAAGTGTAAATAGCTTAAATTTATTAACAAAGTTAGTTTGTCTCTAAATAATTGTTTCACTCTAAAAATAACATTCTTATTTTTGCAATGGTCTTTTCAGGTGGGGATACTTCCTGCGCAGTGCTGATCTATGCCATGCGGTCTTGTGCAAGTGGACCTCTTTCCCATGTGATCATCAGACAATGAATTGAAGTTTGTCTGAAGCGTAGAATAAATACTAAAATGCTTGACTTGTGGCCTAAAAGATCTTGAGTCCATGTGCGAGTCGGTTGGCTGATCGTTACGGAACTTTGGGGCCACAGCGAAATCCACTTGCCAATCATTTTCCATTCTTAAACCACCCTAATTGGATACAAATCTAGTTTTAGAACCCCGAAACCAAATCGTGAACAATTAATTTGGATTTAATATCATTCTGTTAAATAACTAAAGAAGAATGGTAAATGATTGAAAGATTGCAAAGGACAAGAATGAAGATTGAGAGATTGCAAAATACTTTGTTCTTTAAGAGTTTAATATCATTCACTTCACTTCTTTTCTTATGTCTTACAAATGATCCTCAAGATCTTTTTTATAAACAACTTACATGGTGGTTGTGCTAATCAATTCACATACTAAACCAATTCACACTCCCCCTTGGATAACTAAATATAAAGAATCTGCCTCGTTAAAACTTTGCAAAGGAAAAATTCAGTGGGAAGAAAAACTAATGGCGAAGGAAAAAGAGTACAGTATTTTTGTGTACCTCTAAATGTTTTAAGATTGCCTCATTAAAATTTTGCAGAGAAAAATCCAATGGGACAAAACCTCAGCGAAGGAAAAAGAGTACAATCAGCACAAGTCTTAAGGATATTTACTCCTTTTGCACTATCTTCTTGAATGTCGCAGTTGGTAATGTTTTTGTGAATAAATCTGCCAGATTATCACTTGATCGTATCTGCTTGACACCAATTTCACCTTTTGCTTGAAGTTCGTGAGTATAAAAGAATTTAGGTCAAATATATTTGGTTCTGTCACCTTTGATATATCTTCTTCTGATTTGAGTGATACAAGTAGTATTATCTTCATATAAAAATGTTGTGCTATCATTGATTATTGGAAGACCACATTTTTTTTGTATATGTTGAATCACTGATCTCAGCTAAATACACTCTCGACTTACTTCATAAATTGCAATGATCTCTGAGTGATTTGAAAATGTAGTAGATAGTGTCTACTTGACAGATCTCCATGATATGGCAGTATCTTCATAAGTAAATAAATATCTAGTTTGAAATCTACTCTTGTGTGGATCCAAAAGATAACCTGCATCTGCATACCCAATCAATTGTGGACTTGATCCACGTTGATAAAATAATCTCATATCAACCGTACCTTGAAGGTAACGAATGACATGTTTAATATCATTCCAATGCCTTCGAGTTAGTGCAGAACTATATATTGCAAGCAGCTTAACTGAGAAACTAATATCAAGCCGAGTGCAATTTACAAGATACATCAAAGTTCTAATTGCACTGAGATATGATACTTCAAGACTAAGAATTTCTTCATCGTCATCACAAGGACGAAATGGATCATTCTTCACATCAAGTGATCGAACAATCATTGGAGTACTCAGGGGATGAGTTTTGTCCATATAAAAGTGTTTTAGGACTTTCTCTGTATACATGGACTTATGAATAAAAATTTCATTTGGCAAATGCTCGAGCTGCAGGCTGAGACAACGTTTTGTTTTGTCAAAATCTTTTATTTCAAATTCATTCTTTAAATATATAGCGGTTCTTGAGATCTGTTCAGGAGTTTCCACAATATTTAAATCATTAACATAAACTGCAATAATGGCAAATCTGGATTCTAATTTCTTAATAAAAACACATAGGCATATAAGATTATTCTCAAATCCTTCTTTCAATAATAATTCGCTTAGACGATTATACCACATGCGTCCAGATTGCTTTAACCCATATAAAGATTTTTGAAGTTTGATAGAGTACATATTTCTAGATGTACTTGTAGATGCTTCAGATATTTTATATCTTTCAGGGATTTTCATATATAAGTTATGGTCTAAAAATCTATATAAATATGCAGTGACCACATTTATCAACCGCATTTCTAAGCCTTTTGTAACAACCAAACTAATCAAAAATTTAAATGTGATTGCATCCATAACGAGAGAATATGTTTTTTCATAATCAATCACGAGTTTCTGCAGGAAACCTTGTGCGATAAGTCGTGCTTTGTACAGCACAATTTCATTTTTCTCAGTACGTTTTCGTACAAATTCCCATTTATATCTAACAGGCATTACACCCTTTGATATTTGGACAACAGGTCCAAATACTTCTCACTTTGCTAGCGAGTTTAATTCAATTTTAATAGCTACTTTCCATTTTGGCCAATCATTTCTACATCGACATTTTTCGACGGTTCTTGGCCCACTTTCTTCATTACTTCTGGTAATGTAAAGGGCCATCTTATATGAAAATATGTTGTCGACAACAGTTTTATTTCTATCCAGAATTTCTCCAATACTCATAAAATGTATTGAGATCTCATTATTTTCAAGTACCTGTTCCTGTTTAGGGGAAAATATTTCATGAAACAACTCTTCAAGGGGTCCTTTTTTAGGAGATTTTAGAATAGAAGATTTCACCTCTTCAGGAGTATCAACTATATTTGTAACCTGTATTGTGGGTATTGATTCTTCAGGAATACTAAATTCATTTTGTATCTTTTTCCTTCGGAAAATTGTGTCTTTTGCACCAATAGGTCTTCCACGCTTCAGGCGTGTTTTAAACTCACCTATTGCTGTTTTGACAACTTGTCCTTCAGGGAATTCAATCATTGTTGGAGCATTAACATTAGGAATATAAGATTTTACTACACATTTAGTATCAGTAAATACATTTAGTAATTGATTTGCAATATTTTGCAAATGAGTAATCCTCTGAGCTTATAGTTTACATTCATTTGTAGTAGGATCAAATTGAGGTAAGACTTTATTATCCTAAGTAATTTCTTATCATGCTTCAAGCACCGATTTTTCGTTACCCAATAATGGAAAAGTGGATTCGTCAAAGTGACAATCCTCAAAACGTACTTTAAACATATCCCCTATAAGTGGTTCAAGGTATCTAATAATAGATGAGAATCAAAACCAACATATATCCCAAGTCTATATTGAAGGCCCATTTTTGTACGCTGTAAAGGTGCAATTGGAACATATACAGCACATCCAAAAGTAAGAAGATGAGAAATATTTGGTTGTTAACCAAATGCAAACTGTAATGGAAAATATTGATGATATGCAAATGGTCTAATACGAATTAATGATGTTGCATGAAGTATAGCATGTCCCCAAGCAGGAACAAGTAATTTTGATTTCATAAGTAAAGGTCTAGGGATTAGTTGAAATCTTTTGATCAAAGATTCAGCGAGACTGTTTTGAGTGTGTGTATGGGTAACAGGATGTTTAACATCTATTCCTATTGACATGCAATAGTTATCAAAAACTTGAGACGAAAATTCACCTGCGTTATCCAATCGAATAGTTTTAATTGGATACTCGAAAAATTGTGCCCGTAGTTTGATTATCTGAGCAAGAAGTCTACCAAATGCAATATTTCTAGTGGAAAGCAGACAAACATGTAAACATCGACTTGATGCATCAATCAAAACCATTAAGTATTTAAATGGTCCACTTGATGAATGAATAGGCACACATATATCTCCGTGAATCCTTTGTAAAAAAGATGGGGATTCAACAACGATTTTTTAGGGAAATGGTCTGATAATTAACTTGCCTTGAGAACATGCAGAGTACAAATATTCATTGGGTAAAAGAATATTTTGGTTCTTTAAGGGATGCTCATGTAAATTATCAATGATTCGTCTCATTATTATTGATCCCGGATGTTCAATACGATCATGCCAATTCATAATACTTTGGAGCCAATGCACTTCTGGTACATTACCACATATAATTCATTTGTTCTCATTCTTGTATAATATAATCCAGAAGATAGAGCATGCAGTTTTTCTAATACGAGCTTCTGATTCGATATTAATTTAGTAATGAGAAGATGCTCTTTACTGCCTTCATTGGTTGTTTCAATATGGTAATCATTATGATGTATATTTTTAAAACTCAATAAATTTTTTCTAGATTGTGAAGAAAATAGAGTATCATCAATACAAAATTTGGTGCCATTAGGCAACATAATATAAGCTCTTCCGGAGCCCTCAATTAGAATTGATGAACCTGATATAGTATGAACATAGGCTTTGCTTAGTGTTAGATTTTGAAAATATTTCTTATCTTTGAGAATTGTGTGAGTTGTAGCACTATCAGCCAAACATACATCTTTATCATTCAACTCAGAGATAAAAAGTTCATCCATGTGATCCATGATTCTACAAAATATATAAAATTTTCCTTACAAATAATAAAGAAAATACATTAATTTGGAGAAATACTTCCATTTCTAATCAAGTGATCAATTCTACCATTAGGATCTTCAAAGAAATCAGAAACATCAAGATGAGTGATATCTACCATTGATGAACTAAGTTCAAAATCACCTGAACAAATTGTCTTGCGTAGATCTTAGAGGGATTGGAGACCTGCCATTTTGACAAATTATAAGGTGTATCTCAAGAAATCTGGATTTGACATTGGGATATATAAAGATCCACTAACATTTTCAAAAGTCATAAAAGGAAATGATTCTAGTAAATAGATCGATGCCATGAAAAAAGATTTGAAATCTATAGATCAGAATCAAATCTGGGATCTCGTTGAGTTGCCTGAAGGGAGTAAATGAGTCGGGTGTAAATGGGTCTTTAAGACCAAACGCGACTCTAATGGCAACATCAAACGACATAAGACCAGACTTATTGCTAAGGGTTTCACTCAGAAAGAATGCATTGATTACAAAGAGACTTTTTCTCCAATATCTAAAAAGGACATATTTAGAATCATTATGGCATTGGTAGCTCATTATGATTTAGAGCTACATCAGATGGATGTGAAAATAGCATTTTTAATTGAAAGTTTGGATGAAGTGGTCTACATGGAGCAGCCAGCAGGCTTCTCAAAAAAGGGCAAATATCACCTAGTGTGTAGACTTAAGAAATCAATATACGAGCTTAAACAAGTTTCTCGACAATGGTACTTAAAGTTTAATGATATCATTACTGCCTTTAGATTTAAATAGAATATCATTGATCGGTGTATATACCTAAAGGTCAGTGGGAGTAAGTTCATAATTTTAATGATATCATGTATGTTGATGATATCGTGTTGGCTAGTAGTGATCTTGGCTTACTTTATGAAACCAAGGGTTTTTTCTCTAAGAACTTTGAAATGAAATATCTAGGTGAGGCATCCTTTGTGATCGGAATCGATTTTTTTAGACCAAAAACAATGACTGCTGGGATTGTCTTAAAAAAGTTACATAAAAAAAGTTCATGAAAAATTTAGCATAAAAAGTTGTTCATTGCTAGAAAGCAGTAAAGAGGGTATTGCAATACTTGGAAGGAACTAAAGATTATCAATTTACCTTCAGAAGAACTGATAGTTTGGAAGTAACTAGATTTTCAAACTCTGATTTTACCAGTTGCTCTGAATTTGTGGTGTGCTTTGAAGTCACAATATATGGTTTAAGTGTTAAGGAGAAAATACAGAAACAAATATGTTTATAACAATCGTATGTTAATGATTACACTTTAAAATGACATGTTGAAAAGATGGGTTGTATGTTTATACCCATAATGTGAACAAGATGAAGTAATAATTGATATACTAAGTATTTTTTTATTGGACATTAAGGGATATCTATTATAGTTGTTTCTGTTTTCTTGTATTTTTATTATATATGTACATGGAATGGCGTGGATGAATATTGATAAGATAATGTCTAGAATAGATATGAATCAAAACCCAAAGACATTACTATATTAGTCTTAATCATCCAAATTAAAGATTGTGTTGAATTAAGTTACTAGTATTGTGGTACATGGAAGGAAATTTGTTGATTTTATAATAGAGGACCGCCATGACTCACATTAGTAGTTGGTTTGACATCGATATTACAAAACTCATGAAATGTGTTTCAAGCTATGAAAAGTTCAGAAAATAAATTTGCGCAATATGGTTAATTTCTTTTGATAAGCGCATAAACGAAAAGTACTATTTTATAAGCATATGGGCCAAATGGGAGAATGTAAGAATTTTATTTAAACTTTGTATCTCACACACCTATCTTAATAGAATTTGAAATAGCTCAAGATTTATCAGTTAACATTTGAATTATGATGGGATAAGAATTACTCCTAAGAGATATGATTATAATTCTATACCTCTAATTATAGTCAGACACAAACTATTAAATTTCTTGATGGTCGGAAGTCTATAAATAGTAGTGAGAAATTCAAGACTTCTCACCTACAACATTAGAATGCATTTAGCTATCGGGAGACACTTATTTTAATGTCATGTTAATATTATTGTAAATCATAAAAAATCGAAAATCCGTTTATGAATGTCATGTTAAAATATAGAACACTCTAACAACAGGACTTTTTAATTCCTCCTCGTACAGGACTCGCACAGGGACGATCGAGATCGCTGAGATGGCACAAGATTTGCATCCTGATCCACCTAAAGAAACAAAAATCATTCTATGACTATTTTTTTCTTTAATTTTGTTTTGAAATTGTCATTGAAATGCGTCATCATTGATAAGATATTGGACTCATGGCGAGTGGCTAAAATTAGTTCTGTCCGGTCGAATAATGCACTGGGAACTAGTGGATCGAGAAGGCATCACCACATGGCTCCTGTCAGAAAACAATGATGGAAACCATTAGTGGAACATGGAATGCACGCTCCCACTAAAGATCATTTGTTTATCCAAGTTGGTGAGCCATTCTTTTTTATATTCCAAGTTTCTAGTTTAGTTTTATTTTTATTTTTTGTCGAGTAGTGTTTTCCTTTACCTCATGTCTCAAATAATTTCTTAAAGTTTGCCTCCTGAATAGGACTCTTCACCGAAAACAACTCAACCTGATAAGAATGCTTCCAGCTGACATGATAAGACTCCTATACCGCTTAGCCGATATCTGATAGGCCGCTTACATGTCCCGACATTCTTGTTGGAAGGAAGGGGTATTCTAACCCTTAGACTCGTACTCGATCCTCTTAGAATGGCGAGCTTGTCCTGCTCGCTCCACAGCCATTGTAAGCTTGTCATTTCTTTGAATCCTAATCGTTGCCATTGGTCACCGACGCTAATGACACCTTCCTCTTCTTTGGGCTATTTGTGTTGTTGGGGTTAAACGTCTCTGCTACCCGCTTCGATGGAGACCCAGAAATAGCAAGGAGGCGAGGTTGATTTTTGACGCTGTTTTAGAATGTTGAGTTACAGTCAAGGTGGCGAAGACGAGGTCGATGACTTCGACAAGTACGATCTAACGCCATACGGTAGTGGTTATGACATCGTGCTCACCTGTGGCCGGGCTCTCGCCGTCTGATTAGACCTGGTACCATCTATCCTCCACCCCGACTTTCGATGACTTTGACTATGACCGTTCCCATCACGCAGAGTTCAAAAAAAATTTTGACAGTCTAATGCTCTAATAAGATCAATTAATCAGAATTTTACAACAAATACAAAAAACAAGCATGTGGGTTAATTGTTCAGACATTGCATAAATTGTGCTCTCGTTATGAAAAAGATTCTTCAAATTATTGTCCTTTTCTCAAAAAATGAAAAAATTGTTGTCTTAATCAGAAATTCTCTAATAAGAATGAGATAAAAACATATCAAATAAGATAGGGAAAGATACATAAAATGAATTTTTCAACATCTATTAATATTCATATAAATATAATTTCCATCAAAATTATATAAGACAACTTGCAAGACTCGTCTAATTTCCTCCTGGCTAATGCTATTATATGTTCTTGTTGTGTAGTTCTTTTCTTTTTTGCTTTTTCTATCAATAAAACTATAATTATTTAAAGGGAGATGTTGCTGTTGTGATTGGGTTGTTTATTTAAAGCCTCCATTCTTGACATGCCACTTCAATATCCTATAAATTTGAGCTTTTGGGACGATTTTCTTTTGGAATGAAATGAAATATGTCCCAAAACTATTCAAACACATTTAAACGGTATAGTTAGGGATGAAATTTTTCATCCCTAATCAAATAATTATTCGCAGGTGGTAAAACAATTTCGCCGGTTGAGAATGGGAAATTGAGTACCCCTTTGACATCAACACAAATATGTTTGAATGGTCACTCCATAATAAAATTATCATGCGCAGGTGAGAAAATAGGTGGGCTTAGCGCGAAAAATTGAATAATCGTTCGAACACTTAGGTTCATCATTTGAACGCATAGTATGTAATAAAATAATTATTCTCTGATGGAAAAAAATTGACGGATTGAGCGCAGGAAATTGACCAACTGTTCGAACCTTATCCTATAACGTTCGAACATGTGGAAATAGAGTTTGAATGCTTTTTGGACAATTTGAACAGTAGATTTAAATAATAATCAATTAAACAAAAAAATTAATAATAGAGAAATTGTCCATCTAAAACATTAAATTTTCCATAGAGAGTGCATAATTAATTAAACTTGCAAAACATTAAATTGTCCATACTAAAAAAAAAACATCAAATTAAATATTATCCAAACCAAAAATAAAATAAAACATAAACAACAAATATAATAAAATACTACAGTCCCAACTGTTTGACGATATCCTCGACATTATCCATCTTCAACTTTATCTCTGTAAGTCAAGTAAATACCGTCTCCTGAGTCTGAGACACTCAACCTACACTTGCAGCTAACTCCAAAATGGTAGCAATAATCTCCGTACGTAAGCTAGTAAAGACACATTAGATTGTAGTTTGTCTGTAAGAGCATTCACATCTGATGCCCTATAGCACATTTTTCCCTATAAATTGATGGAAACTTTATGATCTTGGTTAAAAGTCTCCCTCCATCTGAACCCCTATTTTAGGAAAAAGGTTTAGGGGATGAATAGTGATTTTTTGAATATAGGGAATCACTATTAGTCCCATCGATCATCTTTTTTCAATATCTTATTCTAATAAATAAAAAAAATTCTTCTTCTAATCATCTATACTTTCTTTCATGTTCATGTATATTATAGTTTTAAAATTTAATTTTAAAAATAATTTAAGGAATTATGAAAATATAAAAAATTTAATTTTAAAATCATACAAAAATATTTTTATTTCTTTTATAAATACCCACTAGAGTAATAGTTCAAAATATAAGAAAACAATATTGAGTAGTTTGTAAATAAAAGTGAGAAAAAATTAATAGAAAAATATTATTTTAATAAAATCTACTCTCTTGATCTCAACTTTGAATCTATTGTCTCAATCTGAGTTGTACCAGCTACATATTATAGCAAGGTAAGGGGAGGCACACTATACAAAGTCTCAAATGGTGTCATTTTAGTTGTTACATGCAGAGATGTATTGTATCACCAATCTTCCCAAGGCAGCCAATGACTCCACTGCTTAGGTTCTTAGAAACAAAACACCTCAAGTACTATTGCACAATCTTGTTCACATTTCTTTTTGGCCATCCGATTGAGGATGGCAAGCAGAATTGAGATGTAGTGTACCTTACAATCTGAAGAGTTCTTTCCAAAATCCACTTGTACAAGTAGCATATCTGTGACGTCCTCAATCTACACTTAGTATTTTAACATAAATTGAAGAGTCAGAGTAAGTAACACTCGGCTACTTACCCCCATACGTATCGAAAGCATAATGCATGTACCTAAACTTACTATCAAGTGCAATGAAATTTACAGCGGTAAAAGGTCTAAATAAAAATTCTATAGAGTAAGCTAACGATCACATGGTGAAACTAAAACCACAAACATAGCATAATATTTAAATCATAACCCAGTCATTTTTCTGAGATATTCCCATATACATACTTTATCAAAATATTACTTCAGAGCCACCTCAGCTCCTTCTTAATCTCTGAAAATTTCCTGCCGTATCAAAATTTATCCATACCAATATTTACATCTATTTGGAGGTGTTGCTCGTACGGGGTATTTATACACTCCACATACAGACAACGAACCACCCAAATCCAATACCAAGCATCATCCAACACGTTGATGTTCTATAGATGAGGTGGATGCATATTGACTCCAGAATTTCCATTAAGTAATCAGGTACGAGAGAGTCAAAACAGTCAACGCGGGAAGTTAGTGAGCCCCTCAAGGCTTCGCTAAGTTCCCTGAGTCATAGGGGCTTTCCCCTTTTCTGCCATGTGATCCTGCAATAATATTCAACATTTTTCGAAAAGAGACAAAACATACAAAAATGAGATTTCTTTGAAAATCTCAATAAGTACACAATTAACAAAATAAGGCATAGAAAGAATAAGATAACATACATGGCAATGATCAAAGGCATAGACAATTAACATGCATGGCAAAAATCAAAGGCATATAACTTATGAAATGCTTTATGAGACCCATGCATGACTGAAATACACATTTTCTATACAAACTTATACCTTACGTGGACCCACCACCTTATACTTAAAACTTATATTTTTTTTATTTTCTTTTTTAATCTTGCGGGTCTTATTTATTTCTTAACCTCGACAGGCATTACGTATTGTCTTCCCCGCTAGGTTTTCTTAGCATGACGCATTAGCTTGGCTATACATATAACTCGTCAGTTGTCCAGGCATTACGTATCACCGTCCCCATCATAACGAGTCTCATGTTAGTCTTTCGTGCGTTACGTATCGCCGTCCTTGCCATGACACGGAAAATACTTAACATAGCAGGCATTACGTATCGCCGTTCTCGCTTGTCATGTCAGTCGTCCAGGTGTTACGAACCATCATCTCCGTCGTGACATGACTCTTAACTTATCAAATTATGTCAGTCACCCGGACGTTACGTATCGCCGTCCCCATCGGCACGTCAGTCATACAGGCGCTAGGTATCGTCATTCCTGTCATGACGTGACTTTAGTCTTATTATGTTCTTATAAAGTTTTCTTATCATATTTTCTTTAATATCAATATCATGAATTATGACGATACATATGTGACAAAATGCAACATGACTATAACCTTAGACTTTTAACATGCATAGCTCATGTCCTTACGAACCTTATGACATGTATAAACATATCACATTAACATGCATCCTGTGTAAATACATTTACGTCACATTATCTCGTAACGTCAAAACATAATAAATCATGCTTAAATAATTAAAAATAATAATAAAATATTATAAGATCATGGCTGGCCGAACCTTATATAAATTCAAACCTTAATTTTATTTTATTAAAACAAATCCAAACTCTTCATTTACAAAATACCAAATTTTCCCTTGACTTCTATAAACAAATTCAAGCTTAACCATATTGTTTTCCTAACTATTTCTTCAATAATTTCTAGCATGGTAATACTTGAAAAAATTTTCAAGTAATCTAGAGTTTCTAAATTCATCATAATTATTAAAATATCATCCAACTAAATAAAAAAAACAATTGGATGAAAGTTAGAACAAAACATTTATCAAAAACCCCTTTAAAGCTGAAATACACTAGGGTTATTTTCTCATTCTTTTGTTAAACCAAAACCTCTTATTTTCACATAAACCTCTTCATATATCCAAATAGAGCATATTTTTAAGTTTTTAAAATTTTTCTTAGCATTTTTTCATATAAAAAACTAATCCAAAATTTAATAGATTTCATTTCAACACATAGGCAAAATTTAAGTTCAAACAAATAATAACCATGATCTAATCATCAAATCACTTATTTTATGCCAATATTAAGTTAAATTGTATACTTACAAATTTCTCCAAAATTAGATTGGCAAGTTGAATAAGCCTTTGAAAATATCTCTTTCAATATGCTTAAAATACTCTCTTTTGGTATTTAGGAAGTGAAGTGATTGAATGAATAGTTTTTTGTTACTTTTTCCTTGGTATGGTCGTGTGCTTTTCAAAAGGGAAGAAGCGAAGAGGTTCTTCATATATTTATATATATAAATATATATACATATGAGACGTTGCTCAAGACCAAAAGAAGAGCAAAACCTTCGAAGTATCCGATTACTACTCCAATGGCCATGTACACTTGTCCATCTCACTTAGCCCCCCATCATTACTTCTAATTTTAGACTTAGTTGGTTCCAATCCTTATCCAATGGCATGCCTAGGCTACTGATAATTTTATTTTGATCAATGGTCTATGAAATTTCATCATATAAAAAGAAAATGCAACAAAATCTAGAAAATCCACCAAGAAATAGGATCCAACCATCTACTCCTTCCAAGTGTCCTCCAATTCTCCTAAGAGTTTCACCCCATTTAGCCACTTGTCCCTTACACCTATCCAAATGTCTAGAAACTTGAAAAATCCAATTAGATTTCGCTCCATGTCTAAGGCGGTGGAGATAATCCAAATCGGTTTCCATTTGTACTCCTATCAGGCCGGTTCACTTCTCGGCCCAATAAGTCCTTGATCCATTTCGATTATCCAAAAACTGAAAACATAAAAGTTTTATAACATCCTCTTAGTGATCTATAAAATTTTGAATTACCTAATTTCTAGATCAAATGAGAGATATATGATAATTTTACCAAAACATGTCAAAACTACCCGAGAACACCAAATCCGAGCTCACCAATTGTTTCCTTTTGATTTAGGTGCTTGGTTGACAAGAAAGCTATCTCATAGCTCATCTAGTGCCACTTACCCCTACACTTGGCATGATGCCATATGTGTTGGAAAGATATTTTATAAGGAAGTCCATGCAAAGTCAGTTTCTAACTCAAAGTCAGTGGTTCTCGCCCACTTGGTTACATCCACTTCAAGCCCGGTTTTATCTATGATTTAGTTCTTATATCTTAAAACTCAAAACATAAACATTATAGATATTTCTCTTAGCTTTCCAAATAATTTTGAATCATCTCAATCCAAAATAAAATGAGAAAGTTATGTTCAGATTACCAAAAGACGTTGAAACTATCTAAAATTTCCTAATCCGAAATATCATGTGATATATTCTTTACTTATACCACTTGATTTCCTTTATAAATTTCCTTCAATTTCTATACAATATCCTTGAATATTCAAAAACCATATCCTCTCATCATACTTAGTATCTCCAGTGATTTTTCCTCTAATACATATAAGGTTAACACCAATAAAAGGTTTATAGGAAACATATATTTTTCCAAAAAGTGCTAAAGGTTTATTAAAATAATCTTAAAGAACCATAAATATACCAAATATGAAATTTAAAAGAACACTGAAAAATCTGAATTATCACAATGTCAATCAATAACAATTGTTGCAGGCATATTATGTAACTTGAAAACTTGTGAGATGAAAAGCTTTGCCAGTGAGATTGCATTGTAGGGATGGCATAAAGGTAACAAGTGGGCATATTTTGTAAGTCTATCAACAACCACTAGAATTACAAGATTCCTTTTGAACTAGGAAGTGCATCAATAAAGTCCATAAAGATATCACTCCATGACTTAATAGGAATAGGTATTGGTTGCAATAATCTTGCTGGCAACGAGTTCTCAACCTTGCATTTCTAATATACCTCACTCTTTAAAATATTGCTCAATTTCCCTTCTCATCCCAAGCCAAATAACCAATGAGTTTGTTGAGCCATTTTTGTTGTGAGGGTGTACCTATTTTCTGCTCCAACAAAAATTTTAAACTTTGTTGGTCAATTCTGATGACAAATTCAGAACCTATAAGGTAAGTCCTCCACTTTTTAATAGCTAGTACTAGTGCCAAAAATTCTCTCTCATATGCAAAAAGATCCAATGCTTTTCCTTTCAAAGGTTGACTAAGGAAGGCCATGTGCCTATCATTCATCATTAAGATAGCTCCCACTCTTCAATCTGATGCATCACATTCAATTAAAAAAGGCTTTGTAAAATCAGGTAAGGCGAAAACATGTGGTTGAGATATAGCCTTCTTCAATGCATCAAAGGTTTGTGCAACTGACTGACCCCAATGAAAGTTGTAACAAATTTTCTTAAGAATGACTAAAACACTTCATTCATTAATGACTAAAAAGTAGCAAGAGCATTGGTTAAGCCAAAGGGCATAACCAAATAATAATAATGGCCTTGATGTGTTTGAAATGTCGTCTTTTCAATATCTGTCTCCCTCACTTGAATCTAATGATAGCCAGACTTGAGGTCTAGCTTAGAAAAAATTGTAACCCCACAAAACTTCAAGAAGTTCATCCACAATAGGAATATCAAACTTGTCTTTAAAAGTTTCTCTATTCAAAGCCCTATAGTCAATACACATACGCCAATAGCCCTAAACTTTTCTCACAAGAATAATAGGAGAAGAAATAGGAGATTGGCTACAGCTTATGAATCTAGACTTTAACTATTCCTCGACTATTTTCTCAATCTCAACTTTTTGCCCAAAAGGATGCCTGTATGGCCTAATTGAAATAGGCATTGTTCCCTTCTTAAGATAAATCTTATGATCATGGCTTCTATTTGGAGACAAACTCTTAGGCTCCTTAAATATTGTAGCAAACTTTCACAATGTCCCTTACTTTAGTATCCATTGGTTCCTCACTTGCAATCTATTGTTGCTGAACTAATTGTAGCAACATACATTTTCTTTCAATTCTAGTCAACTGGTAGATCCAAACATCCTCTACAAATTTAGACTTAGTAGCATTCAACCGTTGAAGAGAGTGTGTGAAGCATGCAAAAGTGTACAAGTAAATATTTGCAGCGAAAAAATATAAAAACGGTCATTCATTCTAGTACCAGAAAATTTAAAAACTTACAAATCAATCTGAAATATAATTCTCCAAGTAGAGATTATACAGTCATCCATAAGAAAAGCAACAACATATAAATAATAACAACTGAGATCTTAATCCCTCTCTTCAACATCAAGCCATATCACTCCACTGACATAACCTACCCCTCGGGGTCATTATCATCCTTTGCATCACAAACTACGATTCCATAATACGGAACTGTAGGTAGACCCGATACACTACGTGAGATGTGAATCTCAATAAGTAGCAGTCAGCACACAACAAATACACACAAACAACAATGTTCATAAATGAATTTTAAACAAACAAATAAATCTACACACTAACTTCCTTTGCGAAAAAGGAAGTTCACAAGATCACTAAACCGCCATTTTCCTAAAAAGAAGTGCAACAACACAACACATCACGTCCTTTTCTAAAAATGACCTTGACACACGAACCATCGTTTACCAGAAAGGACCTTAATACAACTAATCATCCTTCTCCAAAAAAGGCTTCAATACAACTAACCATCATTTCTCAAAAAGGACCACTATGACGCCCCCAATTTACGTTCGTAATTCAACGTAAATTGAAGTGTCAGGGTGAGTAACACTTGGTTACTCACCCCCGTACTTATCGAAATTTGAGGCAAATTGCAGCAAAAAAGTAAAAATAAAAATTCTCGTGATCACATGGTTACACAAAACCTTAGTATTCATATCATCCATTCTTAAAATATCATTGTATCATTACATGCATAACCCAATTAGTTTTCTCAGTCAAAATACAAATTTATCAAAACTTTTGTCTTAAAGCAGCCTAGGCTTATTCTTCTTTTCTTCGGGAAACTCTTTCTTCATGCCCGTGCTGGTCCCTATTACTACCAACTGGTCATAAACTTTTATGGAGAGAGAGTACTACGGGGAACCCTCAGGATTTCTCCAGGTCTCTCGAGTAACTAGGGTTTGGTCCATGACCATCATCAAATCCTGCAGCGAAAATTATATTCCAAAAGAAAAGGAACCATACAAGAATGAGATTTCTAGGAAAATCTCAGTAAGTACATATTTAACTTAATAAAAGCACAGACATCGTGAAATAGTCACATATAAGAATCAAAATATATGTTTATGACATGATTCATCTGACTCATGTATGAATTAAACTTATCTCTTATGTGGACTTACATAAACTTGTATCATGTATGAACTTTTCATTCTTAGCCATATCATTTTCATATCTTTTTATCATAATTCACTATTATTACCCGTGGTTGGGTCATGCCACTGTTATTATCCGTGGTCGGACTTTGCTACTATTATTACTCGTGGAAGGGCCATGCCACTATTATTACCTGAGTAAGGGCCATGCCACTATTATTACTCGTGATTGGGCCATACCATTATTATTACCCATGGAAGGGTCATGCCTTATCTTTTCTTATTTTATTTCTCATATCCTTAACCTTATCATCATCTCATAGTGTCACATAACAAATAATACTTGAATAACAAATTATCATAAAATCATGGATGACCAATCACTTCATAAATTCAACATCTTATTTTCCTTTACTTGAATCATAAACTCTTCAATTAATAAAAATCTCAAAATCAAACATAATAGGGTATTTCGCTCGAGCCAAACGTTGATCAAGGGTCGAGCCAAATGTCTGCCTAAATCTCGTCCTGTCAACTAAATCTAAATTTTGTCCTTTATTTATTTCTTATATCGTAAAACTTAAAACATAAAAGTTGTAGATCTCAGTCTTAGCTTTCCATAGCCTCTTGAATCATTTCATTCCAATATCACACTAACAAGTTATGACCATTTTACCATAAGATATTAAATCTGTCAACTTAACCCCTTTTAAGTTTGAAAGTTGCTAGGGTTGATCTATCAATTTTTTCCAAATCAAGACCTCATATTTTCTCATAATCCTCTTAATATATCATCATAGAATATGTTTTTAAGATCTCATAATTTTCCTAACATTTTATCATGGCAAAAACTACTCCAAAACTCAATAGGCTTCAATTTAACATATAAACAAAGATTAAGCTCAAATAAATATCAAATATAATCCAATCACCAAACCACTTATTCTATGTCAAGACTAAGTTAATATATGCACTTGCAAATTTCTCCAAAGCTAAATGATTAGTCTTGAGTTGTTTATGCACCATACTTATCTCCAAGGCCCTTACTTAGCTCTCTTTTGGCACTTAAGTGATGTGAGTGGACTTTTGTGTATTTCTCTTGGATATTTCTCACTATGGCCGACTGGTATTTCTCATGGGGAAAGTAGAGAAGCCCATGCATCTATTTATAGGCATAATAGGCGTGGGGTGCAAGGGAAGAGGGCTTGGGCATTTCAGCAACTCCATTTGGCTGCATAGGTGAGGTGTCCCTTACTTGTGGTTTCATGATCACCCCTAATCCTATGGGGATTTGCTGATATTTTAATCTCATGGTTGAGATTAATACACCTATAAAATGATCTTGATCAAGGGCTCAAAGAGTTCCAACACATGGGGGTGAAGACAAAACACCATCATAGGAAATCTTCTAAGGGGTGCATCTGGCCACTTGGCCTCTCCAAGGAATTAGCCACGTTCCAGCCCTAATACGTCATTGATAAAGTTTGATTCTTCCAAAACTCAAAACTTGAAAGTTTAAGATAATACTCTTAAGGTTCTACAGGATTTTGAATCATTTTATTCCGATAGCATATGAGAGAGATATGATTAGTTTATTGAAACACGTCAAAACTTACCCGAGAATATCCAATCCGAGTTCTCCATTTGTTATCCTTTGTTTTCTTACCCACCAAGGCTTCTAGATGAATTCTTATCAACTTGCCATATGTTCCCACACATGCCAAGACTTCGAAAAATATGGTAGCTAATCTTAATTTTCGTCACATGGTTGAACCTAAGACAACTCATCTAAGTCGATTACCAGTTGACTCCTATCTCTGTCCGTCCACTTCACACTAGATTTAGTCCTTGATAAATTCCTTATCTTCAAAAACCCAAAACATATAAGTTTTAGATCTCTCTCTAATGGTTCTATACAAGTTAGAATTACCTTATTTAGACCTCATATGAAAAAGTTATGATTATTACACCAAAACTCGAAGGTCTAGTCCGAGAATCCGTTTTGGCACACCAAGTGTTTGATGTTTTGTTCTTTCACTTCCATTTGAATTTCTTCCTCAAATTTCAAAAATTTATCTCTTTTTAGGTTTAAATTGAATTTCTCTAGTTGATACATTGCTAAAATTCTCAAAAGTCTATCCAACATTTACTTAGAATGCATCTAAGTCTCCTATTCTTTTTCTATAAAAATATCATTTCCAACAAATTTCTTAATATAAATTCTCAAGAAAATATTATATCCTAAAAATTTGGGCTATTACAACCACAACACACTAATTCACCAAAAATTCAATTTCTAGCTCACCACACATTTCCATTTTATTAACACATGTATACCATGATCTCTCTTAGGGACCATCCATACACCCTAACTCTCTTTGTCACGCCGCAAGTAACGATCGTTGGTGTAACTTTGTAATGAGCGATGCCCAGCTAATCGTGTCCAACACGTACCATGACCAGGCATTCCCTAACTCCCACCAGCAGAGAAACCACAGAGTTGGTATGAGAGCGTTATCATCTCGTCTGATTCTGGTGTCGTCCAGCAACAACCCAAGGGACATTACGTCAGTATATTTCGCACCCGAGTGATTAAAGGAGCTCCACCAAAATAATATCTCATCTCGACTTGAGGTCATGATACACACGCACCCACTAATTACACCAGACCAGACTAAAGACCACCCAACAATGCCACCTCAAAACACCTCGCCATCCACCCAAAAATATTCAAACCAAGCAACCAAGAATTATTATGTAATCATAATAAACAAATATTGGATGACATGGAAATATAAAACGAGTAAAATCATCCCATCAATCAATTATAAATTCAATTATCAATCCATACACTCAATAGACAATTTCCACAAATAAATCCAAGTCCAAATAAATTCCAACTACGGAATGATTTAATCCTCCATATAATAGCCTCAGACCCAACTAACTTACTTCCAAGTTTATTAATATTATTAAGTAATTAATTAACACTTTAAGCTGCCAAAAAGGGTTAGTACATAAATAAATAAATAATCAAAATAAAACATGTATCACACACAACTGCTATTTACGACACATTCGGTAAAAATTTTGGATGATCGCAAAAATGTCGAGACGTTTACCCGCACCTTAATCAATGAGCATGCTGCTAAACTTGTCCATCGCATCAATGGTAATAAAACAATATTAATAAAACAACACCAACAAAATAATAAATATCATAACAAAATAATTTGAACACTTGAATGTAAATAAATAAATAAAATGTAATTATTATTTAACTAAGTTAAACACTTAAACATAATTAAATAATGCCATGTCAATAAATTTAACAACACATAAATAAATTAATCAATAAAATGGGTAACAATGGCTTATTTGAGAGTATCGTAAACGATGTAAAATAGTGAAGAAATAGCGATAAAACACTCAATAAAAAGACGACTAAAATTTTCGGATTTAAAATGGTTTTGAAAAGGGTTAAATCAAGTTTGAGTTGAGAAGAGAAATGATCTAAAAGGATGTTAAGCACACGTTTTTAAGGGGGGGCGGGGTGGGGGAGAAGAGAGATTTCGGTGTGGGTTTTACAAGGGTTGCCGAGACTATTTATAGGCTGAAACGAAGCATGGCAACACCGGTTTTGAGCGGGGAAAACCAACGCGTGACACACTAAAATCGAGCCAAGACAAACACAAGCTGCCATGGAAGAGATTCCTCACCTTTCTACAGCCGAAAACAGGGGAAAAACAGGGATATGACTCACGATTTTCGGACAGAAAATAGTGGATTTCTAAGCACGTGAAGAAAAGATCGGGGCTGATATTTCAGATGCAACACCGACTGGATGAAGGGCTTAGGAAGAGGAGGACGCGTGTCTGAATTGAGTGAAGGAAAAGCAGAAAATCTAGGGCTGAAGTCACGGGTCAGCAACGCCTAAACTGGGGAAGAGGAAGAAGAAGAAGAAGAAGAAGAAGAGAAGGAGAAGAAAAAGACAGCAGATAAAGATGAGGCTGGCGGTCGCACACGAGAAGCCTGGGATTTCATTAAGAGGGGAGCTGGGCAGCAGCCGGGTTGACCCGTCATCCCCTCTCATAAACAGTAATTTTACTGTTTATATCGCATCATCCCGGCTGCTTCCAAGATTTTTTCTTTCATTAATCCCATTGATTCAAACAACGCCGTTATTGGCGAATAAATGGGGCTGGGTTCACCTCACGGGCCACAACAAATAAACTATAAAGAGCCCAATCCGAAAATACATAAAATAAAATAAAATACATTAAATTAAATACCAACACAATAAAATAAAGAGATTAAATTCAAACGTTAAAATAAATGCATTACAATAAAATACTAAGAGAAAATAATTTAACTCACTATTTAACTTAGAACTAATTAAAAAGAAGATGAATTAACTAAATATTTAAACATAAGCATAACTAAAGAAATAAATAATTAAAACTCCAAAATGCAACTTAATAGAAATAACTAAGAACGATTAATATAATAAAATAAAGTAAAATAAAGTAACCAAATAATAATCCAAATAAAAGCACTCCACAAAAGCTTAAACTCAAAATTAGGATTGTGGGAAAAGATTCAATAAATTAAATTAAAGTATCACAATAAGAAATTGGGTAAAATAATAAAGCCTCATAATCAATAAATTGGAATAAAGGTACCAAAATTCGAAAAGATTCAATAAAATAAAATGTTCATTGGATAAAATAAAACACAACAATTTAAACTATAATAAAACTAAAACAAATAAGCCAAAAAAATAATAAAGCCAACCATTTAAATGAAAGGGCCAATAACACCAATTAAATAAACTAACTAGAAACACTATAATTAAGGAACTTCATAAAAGCTTTTAGCAATAATAAAAATAAAACCACTAAACCAAAAATAATATTGATGACAATTCAAATGATGAAACTGATGATAATAATTAAATAACTAAAAGCACTAAAATCAAAAATTCCATAAGCAACCAACATCAATCGTGAATAAAACAACATAACCCGAAATAAAATAAGTAAGATAAATCAATAATAAAATTTTATTAAAATAAATTAAAATAGCCAACGATAAAATAAAATAAAAGCGATACGTAAATATATACAAAACTCAAGGTTTCACAATAACGGGTCGTAACAGGTCAGATTTGATATATAAATTATTTTAATTTTTTAAACCAAACTTGAAACCTTACTGCTTAATCTAATATACCACGCCCCTCATTTTATTTTCAATTTTTGAGCATTTTCCCTCCTAGTCCCAAACAGTAGACACTAGAGCTCTCAAATCTTGACTTCTCATTCTCAATCCTCGACTTCTCTCAATCTTTAAAACGCTCATCTCTGACCTCTATTCTCTCAGTCTATTCTTCTCATAGTCACAAGCACAACCCTTCTTGGCAACCCATGCAGCGGCTTAGGTCATGTCGTCCTTGTCTAGCCACTTATCTGAGTTCTCTCTTTGTGGCATCGCCCACCAATGCATAGCCCCTCTAGGCCTCTCCTCTTCTTATCTTGCACCTCTTCACACAAACCCTAAAAGCAACTTCTTTTGTTGTTTTGAAAATGAAGGACTGATTTTGTAACTTTGTTAGGGTTAGGGTTTGGTTTTTACTATTTACTATTTATATTTTATTTTTCCAAAGCACGTTTGACTGTTTGAGTTATTCTTCATATTTTGTTCGACTGAGTTGTTCTTCATATCAATATTTATATTTTGTATTTTGTTAGTGATGGTTTGGATTTATTGTGTTTAAGTATGACAAGAGTAAATTTTCACTATTAGGTTATTATTAAAGTGACAAAAATATTCAAGAACTGGAGTAGATTGTGATATGTCCCCACGAGCTGCCCTGCACAAAAAGGAAAAAAAAAAAAGCAAAAGTGTCTCATTTCACTTTTTTTTTAATTGTTTACCAATCTCAAATGTTTATCTCATTATCGTTGATGAATAGAAAAATAGAGGTGCTAGGAAAGGAAATAGAGGTCCATTTTTTCTTGCTAAAAACATCCTCAATTGAATAGAAAATTCACTTGAAATTGTTTATTAAATTTTTAATAACAAAAAGGGACCAAAATCGGGTGTTGCTTGTATATTACATAGAAAACAGTTATTAATTAGTGGACAAATAGATTGTACAACATAGACCCTTACACATTGTTTAGGTGATTTCTAAGTCGTGATGAACCCCTCTCTAGCTGCCACCTACCCTTGTGTTCTATTCTTCTTTGTTTTATTTTTATTTTTTCATTTATTTGTTTTTGCTTCCTGCTAAATGTAGCTTGTAAGATTTAAAAAATGAATGACACTATTAAGTTGCATTCTTGATGAGTTAATGTAAGCAGGATTGTTTAGGGACTTTTTTTTTTAGAGAATTATTGTGTAAACTAGTTGAGAAAAGTTTTGGGACTTTTTTTTTTCACAAAATAGTTTATTTGTACTTTATATGACTTCTTTGTTCTTGTTGTTTGTTGTAAGATGACTAAAGCAGAATGTGAAAATAATGAATTTATTAATCTGGACCAATTTGAAGATGAAGTTGAAGGTGAAAGTTTTCAAACTACAGAAGGTAAATAAAAATGAAGGAAACTGTCATACATGTGAATACTTTTGAAATGGTCATACATGAGGATAAGAAACCACAATCTAGGTGTAAGCTATGTGGAGTTACGTACATCGTAGTGAGCAAAAATGGAATCAGAATTATGAAGCGTCACATTAATGTATGCCCTAGGAGAAGTTCACAAGACGTTGGTCAGATAATCTTGGGACAAAATAGTGGAGTTATGTCGGTAAGCAATCCTAAATTTAACCCTAAAGAATATAGAGAAATATTGGTGGCTGTTATTGTCAAGCATGACTTGCCTTTTCGGTTTGTTAAATACTTGGAGGTGTGATCGTTATTACAATATTTGTATCCCAATGTTCCAATTATTTCTAGGAATACTGGAAAGGCAAATTTGGTTAAGAGGTATCAGCGAAAAAAAATAGGATTAAATTCATATTAAATGATTCTCGTGGTAGAATTAGTCTCACATCTGACTTGTAGACTTCTATAACCACTGATAGTTATATGTGCATTACAGCGCATTTGGATAAGAAATTGGCTTTACAATAAAGGGTTTTGAACTTTTCTTATATGCCACCACCACATGATGACATATTTTTGTTTGAAAAATTTTATAATTTGTTATGTAAGTGGGGAATTGAGAACAAGATTTTTGCATTGACTTTAGATAATGCTTCTTCTAATGATGTCTCACTAGAGTTGTTAAAAACTCAATTCAACATTAAGGAAACTCTTATTTGTTAGGGTGAGTTTTTTCATCTTCGTTATTGTACTCATATTCTAAATTTGGTAGTATAAGAGAAGTTCAAAGGGATTGAAGATGATATCCATAAAGTTCGTAAAAGTGTGAAATATGTCAAAAGATCACAAATAAGGAAAACCAAAATTTTAGCTTCAATAAATCAAATGTCTTTGGATAGCAAGAAATGGTTGAGACAAAATATCCCCACTAGATGGAATTTTATTTATCTTATGCTAGATGGTGCTCTTCACTATTGGAATGCCTTTGGCCATTTGGCGTTGACTGGTTCTAATTTTATGCATTGCCCATCATCAGCTGAGTGGGAACAAGTGGAGAAGATTAAAGATTTATTGATTGTTTTTTATAATGCCACTTTAGACTTCTCTCGGATCAAATATCCTATCGCCAATTTGTACTTTCCATTAGTATTTCTAATTTATCATAATTTAAAGGAGTACTTTATAAGTGATGATGAGTACATAAAACATACATCTAAGAAAATGCTTACTAAGTTTGAGAAATATTGGGTTGAGTTCAATGTGTTGTTGGCTATAACAGTTGCATTGGATTCTCGTTACAAGCTTGCTTTTGTTAATTTTTCTTACAAGAAGCTTTACAGAGATTGTTCCTTAGAGTTTTAATATGTTCAGACCAAACTGTCATCTCTTTTCATGGAATATACTTCTACCACATGTTCTACTTCTACCACGAGTTCTGAAAACACTGTTAGTAGAGCAGCAAGAGAGTTAACCTAAATTTTTCCTTTTGGATTTGTTATGCTTGAAATGTTATGTTTTTTTAGAATTATTTTAGTAATTTTTTGGAACTTTTTGGAAATGTATTTACTATTTATTTTGGGATTTTTCTTGTGTATAATATATATATATATACATGTGACAACCCAGATTTTTCTTCTATTTGTTTTTCTTTCTGTTTAGAATGAATTTTATTTTCGTTATCCTTTGGGAATGTTTAGAGATATATTCACTATTTCTTTAGGTCTTTTCTTGTGAAAGATATATATATATATATATGTGTGTGTGTGTGTGTGTGTGTGTGTAAATGAAACTCCAAAGGAGCTTTGTTTGAGAAGTAGAGAAATGTAAGTGAAGTGAGTTATTTTCTTGTTATTGGAAGGTTTCGATTTTGAGAGTGTATGTAGAGAGAGGTCTATTTGCTAGATAAATCAATTGGAACACTTGGCATGTTAGGATTTCATATGGTTTTTTGAAATTTCAAGATGATATGGCATAAAGATCTAGTTAGGTAAGCATGACATAAGAATTCAAGTGAATCAAGGAATGAATATTCTTTCTGTAATAACCTGAATTTTTCTTGTCCTTTTTAATTTACTTGCTTAGTCTGATTATAATTCCTTTAGAGTTATTTTGGTGAACCTTTAGAAGTTTTTGGAAATATATTTATTATTTATTTTAGATCTTTTCTTATGAGGAACATTGACAAGTTAGGCTTAAAATGGTGAAAGAATGCAAATAGAGAAATTTAGTGCAAACCAAGGTAATTGAGTAATTTTTGATAGATTTGACGCCTCTCGGTAATCTAGGCATAACTTTCTCGTTTGATTTTCGATTTAGATGATTCAAGATGTTATGGAAAGCCAAGGAAAATATATACAATTGTTATTGATTGAGTGTTGAAATATATGGACTTAATCGAGGACTAAATTGGGCGTGAAGCTGACACGTCTGAAAATGGATCCAAATAGCCCAATTTCACTTTGTTTTCATTTTGTATGTATAGTATCCTAAGGATAAGGACATGACTTAGATGAAATTTATGCTTCTAGAAAACCAAACAAGGAAATCTAGGAGAGTTTTAGTTACACAAGTAATGTATTTTTGAAAGAATACTCCTAGACAATTCAGATTGGATAATCTCAGGTAGTTTTGACGAGTTTTGGTAATTTAAGAATAACTTTCTCATATGATCTGAGAATAAGGTCATTCAAAATTACATAAAACACCAGAAGGAGGATCTAGAACTTTCATGTTTTGAGTTTTCGAAGATATGGGCTGGATCAAGGACAAAATCGAGTGTGAAGTGGATGCACTTGAATTGGATCTATCTGGAAACCGCCTTAGACATTGGTAACCGATCTTGTCCCTTATCCTTTTGAGATTTTGCCAAGTGTGAAGACAAGTGGCTCTATTAGCTTAAGACAAATTTTTACTCTTTGCTTGCTAACCAAGGCTAAGCTTAGGTGTGATGATTAGGCTAGGATTAAGTGGGACACTGGGAACACACGGCAAGGAAAATAGTAGAGAATGAAAATATGAAAGAACAAGAGTTTCAAGAGAAAGATTTTCTTACGTTACAAAATTTTTTTCCCCCATTTCTATGAAAAGTTTTCTTATGAAAACATGTAGGTTTTGAAAGAGTGCATATGTCAAGCATAAATCATGCATAAAGTCATATGTCTAAGCAGATTAAGAAAATATATGGATAAGATAAGTATTTTAAGAAAAGTCCTTACATGTCACGAAAAATTATGTACTCATGTTCATATAAGATTTTCCTGAAAATATAAAAGTCTATGTGAAAAGGGTACATAAGTCATGCATAACAGATACATAAGGCATTCATGAGTCACGTGTTATGTTAATTTATCATGATATCTTCTATTTCGTTTTATTGATATGTATTAATAATGTCTTTGTTACACTATTTTTATACTTACTGAGATTTTTTGGAATTTGTTACACTATTTTTATACTTATTAAGATTTCTCGAAAATCTGACTCTTTTAATTTTAGCTATCATTTTTTGTGTGATGATAGACTTTATTGCAGGAATAGGTGACTCATCGTGAGACCTAGATATTGTTAAAGGTTTTGAGGTACCTTGAGGGTCCTATAGAATGCTCTCCTTTTTACAAATTGATCCCTCACATATGTGACCAAGTGTGATAACAAAATTATAAGGAAGTTGGAAACGAACCCCTAAGAATGATAAACGGGATAGTTGGATATGTGTAGGTGTTTTGAGACAATTGGGATGATGTAAATATTTAGTACTCTCTAAGGAGTTGAATAGTAAATTATGGGTTTCTAGTTATGCTTTTCCATGTGATCACTTTATACAAAAAAAAGAAGTTAGATCTCTATGCATCTATTGGAAATTTACTCATTCTACTGCAATTTACATTGCATTTAGCTAGTAAGCTTAGGTGCATGCATGCTATGCATTACATTTACGAAGGGTAGGTAGTTTTGTATTACTTATCATGATGCTTCGATTTACGCTAAATTCTAGGCGTAAAATCGGAGTATCACAAAGTAGTATCAGACCAATACGACTCTGTGTAGACCACGAATGTCCTAGGATGAAAATCACATGGTAATATGATAGGCTTAAATTTTGAGAAGGATTTGAGTCAAGTTGGTTTCTGTGTGGAGTTGAAACCTGGGATGCCTTGGATTCTAGAAGTTGAAATTAGTAGGGCAAGTTATGTGAGGATACCAGAGAAAAGCAAAAAATAGAAACTGATATTGTGGTTGACACATCCTCATTGGTAGGGTTAAATTGATGAAAATTATAGTGCATGTCCTTGTTTTGTGTTTGGGCCTAGGAGAATTGTTTTGTTAGCTGTGGAATGTTGGTTGGATTAGATGGTACTAAATTCAAAGGATTAAGCTTTTGGGTATTGGGTGAGTTAATTGAAGTGTACACTCTAAGCATGATACCTGGGGAAATTATGGTTGGCTACAATTATCATGGTTATTTTCAGGAATTAGTGGTGACTTCAGGTCACATAGGAATTTAAACATTTAAAGCTATTTTTTTTTTCTTTTGGAGTATTGAAGGTCCAGTTGGGAGAGTTATGAGTATTGTGGTAACTTTGTTAATTAAATTGGGTATAGATTGATGAATCTTCAATATGGTGTACACTAGAGGCTTGGGAGTTGAAACTTAGGTGTCCACTATGGTGGTATGACCAGAATTATGAGGTAACAAAATTTTAGGATTTGGGGTATGTGGTGTAATAGTATTCGATGGATTGGAGATTTGAAATCCATGCTAGCTATGAGACGATAGATGTGAAGTAGTATTGGAAGACTCCATAATGTTAATATTGGTAGAAGTTTAGTAATAGTTGTCAAAATTTTAGGCAGGTCTTAAGGAATTGGTGGAGCGAAATAACTGATCTTTGTTGCACAATTATGTTTATTAGTGGTTGACCTGAAAGGTGGCTAATGATCATCAAAGTGGAAAGTAAGATGTGAGTTGAAAGTTAAACTTAGGAATTAATCAATGATGGGTTGATATATTATATGGGGCTAATGAGTATTAGGATCTTTGAGAAAATTGTATTGAGGTCCTTGAGGATATAAAAATTTCGGATTTCATAACTTTCCTAGGAAACAAATTTTTAAGGTATAAGTTCAGATAATGGAAGTGATAGGAAATATTACTTGATATGAAAATAGTTAGATGTCAGTGAGTAATAATGAATTTCTCTTAGAAGATTGCGTGATTGAGGTTAACCATCGACCTGAGAGCTTTCCTTTTTATGAGGATTGATTTGATCTGGGCACCAAACTAAGATTGACTATCAAAAGAAGAGGCAATGGCATTTTGCCTATAGTACTAAACTTGCTAAAAAGAGTAAAGATACTAAAGTAATTTCAATAGTGGAAGAATCTTCTCTAGTCTTTTCGAATGATTTGCCGAGATTACCCCCTTGTATGAAAAATTGGTTGTACTATATATTTTTTTCTGACTTGGAATCTATGTGGATAAGAAGGAATTGTATAAGTTGTCGATTGAGATTATCGCTCTTTTCCTAGCTTTTATATTTGATCTACCAAAATCTGTAACAATATGTCATTTGGCTTTGATCAGGAAAGAACTTGACCTAGAGGAAACCCTCCAAATGCTAGTTCCAAAAGTATCTCCTTTAAGATAAAGAGTTGATTCTAGGCGTTAAATCTACTTTAGAAGGCAAAGATGTTTAAGAGTAGAAAAATTTGAAAAAATAGGATAAGCATGAATGACACCATACTTCTATTATGGACTTAGATAGCAAGATAAATCTTATCATTCAATGTGTTGCATCATAAAAGAGAGAAAACTGCCATTTGAATGGCTAAAGACAAAATAAGAATGTTTGCGTAGGGAGGATCAAGAGGAAGGAGGATAAGTAATAATGGAAGTTATTCGCAGAATGACCAAAGCTATAAGGAATCAGATAGAGTAAAGTCACGAGCATAGTCTTGAGAAAGTTAGAGTTGAAACTCACGGTTGCTTTTCGAAAGATTTTAAGTTTGTAGTTATCAATATTTCATAGAGATAAAAGGATCCCTAAAAGATGATAAGTTGGAGGTGGATTTGGAATGCACTCTTAAGATTAGAAACTGTATGGAGTATTAATTTAGTTTGTGTTCCTTCAAGGATTGTAGATGTAAAATCGGTATTACTTTGAGATCATGAAGGCTGGTCTTAGGATTGACCCATATCAAGTTTAAGAATGATGGATGATGCGAATTTAAGAAGTGATTTTTTTCTCAAGGAGATAGGTTTGAAAGATGAAAATGGTAGGAACACTTGCAGACTGAAAAAGTATTAGTTTTACTAAGGATGTATAATAATGGCAAGTATATGAATTTGAAGAATGCAAGTCTTTGTTTCATTTTGGTTTAAAAGAAGTGTTAATTTTAATTTTTATGTCTATGGTGAATTATTAGAATGCGCAGCATAAACGTGATATTGGTGGTAAGTAAGAACTCAAAGTTGTGTTGATTCTGAGGACGCAAAGGTGATTTAGAGTTTTAATAAAAGAATAATCATTTGATTATGATAATTTTTCCTGTCGAAGGTTAACTTGAGAAAGTAAGGAATATTTAGAAGACAAAGCATAGAAATCGATTAAAGATCAGAACAGTTTATTACAGGAAGATGATAGTTTTGGAAAGATACTTAGAATTGTAATGGGAAAGTAAGCATGCTATGGGTTATATTTTGTGCTTTATTTTGTGCTGAGATCCAACCTCTCAAGTTTTGAAGACGATATTTATTTTAAGGGGAGAAGAATGTAATAACTCGAATTTTTCTTCTCCTTTTTAATTTACATTTTTAGCCTGATTATAATTTTTTTAGAGTTATTTTGGTGGACCTTTGGAATTTTTTGAAAATATATTTATTATTTATTCTGGACATTTTTTTATGAGAAACATTTACAAGTTAGGCTCAAAATAGTGAAAGAATGCAAATAGAGAAATTTACTGCAGACCAAGGCAGTGTGTAATTTTTGATAGATTTGATGCCTTTCGGTAATCTAGGCATAACTTTCTTGTTTGAGTTTGGACTGGGATGATTCAAGATGTTATGGGAATTCAAGGGAAATATATACAATTTTTATGTTTTGAGTTTTTAAATATATGAACTTAATCGAGGACTAAATTAGATGTGAAGCTGACATGTCTGAAAATAAATCCAAATAGCCCAATTTCACTTTGTTTTCATTTTGTATGTATCCCTGTGGATAAGGACGTGACTTAGATGACATATATGCTTCTAGAAAACTAAACAAGGAAATCCAATAATAGAATAGTTTTTTAAACAAGCAAAATATTTTTGAAAGAATATTTTTAGACAATTCGGATTGGATAATCTCGTGTAGTTTCAACATAGTTTAGTAATTTGAGCATAACTTTCTCATATAATTTTCGAATAAGATGATTCAAAATTATAAAGAACACTAGGAGGATGATCTAGAACTTTCATATTTTGAGTTTTTGGAGATACGGGCTGGATCAAGGACGAATCGGGTGTGAAATGAACGCACCTGAATTGGATCTATCTGGAAACCGCCTTATACATTGGTAACAGATCTTGTGCCTTATCCTCTTGAGATTTTGCCAAGTGTGAGGACAAGTGGCTCTATTAGCTTAATACAACTCTTGATCCTTTGCTTGCCAACTAAGGCTAAGCTTAGGTGTGATGATTAGGCTAGGATTAAGTGAGACACTTGGAACGCACGGCAAGGATACCCATGTGTTTTTAGAAAATCTTGCTACCCTTTTTGCTATATAAACCGGTCAACTACTATTAGGAAGGGGCTTTTCCACTTGTTGTTTCACTAAGACACACGTGTCCACCCTAGCCAAGAAATACTTAAACCCTTGCTAAAACCATCATTTTCTTCCCTAACCTTGAAAGAGAGCATTTTGGGATTATTAAGAAGGAAAATTGGCTAAAGCTTGATTTACTTGCAAATTGGAGTTTTGGAGAAAGTTGTAAGTACACAAAATAACCTAACATTGGCTTTGAATTACTTATTTAGTAGTTCTATAGCATTAGTTATTTTAATTGAACTCAAAGTAATGTAAATTGTTAGTTTGATATAAGTAAAGTTTGAGTGATGTTGTTTGGCAAGAAATTGAGAGAAAACTTATTTAAAACCAAGTATTCATCTTAAATAACTATGGTTGGAAGAATAGAGGAAATTATATAAGGATTAGATGATTATAAAGAAAGTGGAATTGGATATTGAGGGGGTTAGGCCTAGGTATTTGTTTTTGAAGTAATTTTAGGTTTTGTCACTTAGACCATTGATATGATATGATGATTATTTGGTGATATCAAAATATTGTATAAATTCTATGGAAAAAAAATATAGATTTAGCCATATATAAAATTTTGAGGAAAAGTATGGAACAAAAGGATTATTTGAAAAATATTAAAGAAATGCACTAGAATTGGAATTTTGGGTTTGGAGATTATAGGGTTATTTTGTGAATCTTTCATATATATAAAATAAGAAATAAATTTGAATAAAAAGAAAATAGAAATGAGAGTAAATTAATAATGTTAAAATCTAAGACTTATGTCTAAGTTGTCTAAAAGCCTAAACTTAATCAAAGTAACAATCTAACAATAAATGAGGAATGCTAAAGCCCAAAAGTAAAAACTTAAATTTAATAAAAAAAATAATTAAAAAAGTAGAACTTAATAAAAAAAAATATATATATTAAAGAACAATAGAACATTTTAAGAGGTGAGAGCAATATAAATAAGGAAACAATAGAACTTAAGAGGCGAGTTTATTCTTAATAAACAAAAAATATATATATTAAGGAACAATATAGAACCTGTAAGACGCGAGAGCAATATAAATTTAAATAACTAAAGAAAAAGTAGAACTTAATAAATCTAAACCTAGAGGCGAGTTACCTGTTATAAAACCAAAACAAAAAAAAACAAAAAAACAAAACAATAGAACCTGGAAGCTCGAGAGTCGCAAATGTGTTTCTTTCCCAAAACTTAAGATGCAAGAGCAAAGCAGATAATCGAGGATTTGAGATCAAAATTTGTCTCCCAACAAGAAGAATGGCTCGCTCAGTATGAAGAATCAACACCGACAAAGCGATTTGTTTCTTTTGGGAAGAAGAAATAGCTCATAGCGACAAAATTGCTCAAATAGCCCAGCAAGAAGAATAGGTCTAAGTGATTTGTTTCTTTTGGGAAGAAGAAATAGCTCAAACTCAAAGTGACAAAGCCTCAAAGGAGGAAAAAATATTTCGCTCACTCTCAGCAACGTTCAAGTTAAATATTTCTTTAGGAAGTGTTGAAAGTGATTTTTTTTCCGTCAAATGAAGAAGAAAAAATCTTGATAGCATAGGTCTTGAGCTCACAATGGTCTTGATAGTTAGAATTTCCAAAGGTCCGAATGATAGACTCCTATAAAATTTTCAAAGAAACGGTCCATAGCAAAGGAGTGTACAACTAGAAGAAAAGCTGTGTTGTAACATTGTACCCATATTTGAGGTATTTTTCATAGTCTACAAGAAAAAAGCTCTGTAGGTAACAAAAAATAAGGAAACTTTCAGAGCACTTTGTACTTGAGGAGACTAATTTCAGTATGAGGGGCTAAATAAGGAATTTTTTTTGTGTAGATATCAAGAAAATGATAGAATGTGATATATTAACTTAATTTTTCAAGAAGTATAAACGTGGTTCCGCCCTTGGGTAAGAGAGACGGAGGAGAAGAGAAGGGGGGGTCCACCCCCCAGACTGCTTGCTTCGCTAGGGTTTATGTCGCGTAAGTTGAGAGCTTCTCAGAAACGTTAACGAATTTATAATTAATTGGCACTTGTAGGTACGGTTCTGGTGATGATGTTGATCATATAATAGTAGGCATTTATCATCCGGTTATCAAGAAGCGAATGATTGGGTAATAAGTCAGATTTCTCGAATAAAATACTAGCAGAAATAACTCAAAGTGCAGGAGAGAATTAAATAACGGAGAAAAAGCTAGCTGATTTCTTCCCTATCAGATTTCTTGGAGAATATCGATCCCTTTTTGTTAAGATTTACATCAATTATTGTTGTCCTTATAATGCGGGTAGGTTTTAGCTAGCTACTTGATCAATAATGTAGCAAATAATGGGTGTTCTAACATTATACAAAACCAGATCAAGTGGGAAATCATAATTATTCTAATATATTATATAGCAGAAAATATTACCTAGTCTTACAAATTTAAATAAGAAAACTATTCTCAAGTCTTCACTTTTATATATAACATCAGGAATAGATGCAATGTTATACTAATTAGCATTGGATTTAAAAAATTAAAATACAAATTTACACATATATTAAAAATATCTTGTTATATTCGATTAAAAGTAAGGAAAAAAATGGAAAAGTAGAATAAAATACTTTTACTCTTTAAAAGTAAATAATAAATTTAATATTTTCTTCAAACTAATACTAATGCTCTAAACTATTCTAATATGTTATTTGTTTATTTTTAGGCTCAGACCGAAAATATAGTTTGTCCAAGATAATTTAGTTTTTGGTACATTCTAGAAAATAATGCTATCCATATAGGATCATTTCCAAGAGGATCGGAAATATCTAATTGCTGAGATACATTTTCCACGGTATATTTTTAAGATCGCCAATATTTGGAACTTCATTAGTAGACGTCCTACCGATCGACAAAACAGCCAATAATAAAAAAGAAAGAACTGTGTTTATCATTCTCTTATTGCCAAACATCACTAAAAAGCATAACCAAAATATCTGGCATTGTAGTGCCACGATTCAAAGCATATTACCGTAACTCCAAAAATGCGGAGAATTCTAAAGAAATTCAGGATATTTCAGTCCAGTTATTACCTGATCAATTGGAGATTAGGGTTGTTGTTGTGGTCGTCGTTGTTACATTTATGAAAAATTTTATCTCACTCGAATTTTGGTGAAATAGATTTCTCCTGAATAATAGATTTTTTATTTTTTATTTATTTTTTATTACCAAATGATCAAAAGAATGTTTTTAAATAATGATATGATTTTTTTAAAATTATTTAAAACTATAAAAAAATGATTAAAAATAAATCAAAAAAATACAAATAAAAATAAAAATAATCGGGACAAATTCGGATTACATCCCCCGCTCTATATTTATATACTTGACTTTTGCCCTATGTTTTCCCAATTATTCACGCCTGTATAAACCGACAACCACGTAATTACACCCCCAGCATTTTCCTCAAATAAAAAAGAGGAAACCCTACGTATAGGATAGGCTTTTGCTTTTTTCTTTTCGTTTGAAAAGCTTGTTCCATCCGTGACGATTGACTTCTTGTTCCATCCGTGGGATAAGATCATTAGCATTAAATTAAATTAAGTATAAATTTATGCGCATATTAAATTTTTTTATTATATTTAATTAAAAGTGAAAAAAAAAGTATTTTTATTTTTCAAAAATTAAATATTTGAAAATTTTTAAATTCACTATTCATTTTGAAAAAATAAAAATATTTTTATTTTATTTTTTTTATTTTTTTCTTTACTTTCAATTAAATATAATAATTTTTTTTTCAATATATGTATAAATTTATAGTTTTAAAAAAATAATAATAATCAATTTAATGTTAATGCTATTATCCACTCGCAAGCTGTCTCTCGAGTCTTCGCCAACGACGGGATTTTTTAAGTAGTCCTCCTCATACAGGACTCGCACAGGGACGATCGAGATCGCTGAGATGGTGGGAGAAACAGCGAAAAAGCTGGGTCACTTTCTTCCGGTGACAGTGCTGCTGCTGATGATGATGATGATATTCTCGCCGCACAAGACTCGTTGGGGAGCGATTGCTTCTTCAATCCAGCTTGACAACGGCACCCGCACCGCCGTTGATTACCACGGCCGCATAGAGGAGCCAGAGCTGCTCTTCGATTCGGAAATAAGCAGGATGCTGGCTGACTATCAGAGTGTCACTGCTGGCACTAACAACCCTAATAAGCCTGTAGTTTCCGACTGTGGCCGACCACCAAAGTACGCGAGCTGTCTTTCCCAGAGAAACGGTAATCCACAAAAATGTGACACCTACACACGCGGTTGCAAAGGATCTTCGTAGAACTGGATACTATCTACTCTTAAATAAAGTCTTTGGGGGTACGGTTGGTTTGCGCATGTATTTGTTTGATTGTTTTCCTTTTCAGGCTTTGATCATCATGCGATCAAATGTAATAATATTGCATATCAGTTAATTGCTGCTGTTAAGGCTTTTCTTAATTCTTAATTAGTTCTTATGATCTAAGATTGCGGTAGCTATTGCTTCTTTGTAAGAATTGATCAGAGATCGCACAAGATTTGCATCCTGATCCACCTAAAGAAACAAAAATCATTCTGTGACTAATGTTCTCTTTAATTTTGTTTCGAGATTGTCATTGAAATGGGTCTTCATTCATAAGATATTGTACTCGCGGCGAGCGGCTAAAATTAGTCCGGTCCGGTGAAATAATGCACTGTGGAAACTAGTGGGATCGAGAAGGCGTCCCCACGTGGCTCTCGTCAGAAAAAAATGATGGAAACCATTAGTGGAACATGGAATGCCTCCTCCCACTAAAGATCATTTGTTTATACAAGTTGGCGAGCCCTTCTTTTTTATATTCCAAGTTTTTAGTTTAGTTGTTATTTTTATTTTTTGTCGACTAGCGTTTTCCTTTATCTCATGTCTAGCTCAACCAGTTTCTTGATTTCAAAAAAAAAAAAAATGTCTCGAATAATTTCTTAAAATCCTCTGAATAGGATTGTTCACCCGAAACAACCAAACCCGATAAAATTGCTTCCGGCTGAAATGATAAGACTCCCAAACCGCTTAGCCGATATCCGATAGGCCGCTTACACGTCCCGACATTGTTTTCGTAAGGAATGGGTATTCTGACCCTTGGATTCGTACTCAATCCTTTCAGAATGACGAGCTCGTCCTGCTCACTCCACAACCATTGTAAGCTTGGTCGCTTCTTCGAATCCTAATCGTCGCCATTGGTGACTGACGCTGATGACACCTTCCTCTTCTTTGGCCTCTTTGTGTTGTTGGGGTCGAACGTCTCTGCTACCCACTTCGACGAAGACCCAAAAACAGCAAGGAGGATGAGGTTGATTTTCGACCCTGTTCTAGATTGTTGAGTTACAGTCGAGGTGGTGAAGACGAGGTCGATGACTTCAACGAGTACGATCTGACGCCATACGGTGGTGGTTATGACGTTGTGCTCACCTATGGTTGGCCTCTCGCCATCTGATGAGACCTGCTACCCTCTATCCTCCTCCACGACTTTCGATGACTTCAACTATGATCGTTCCTATCACGCAGAGTCGTCTCAGAATCTCATGTAACCTTTACTTTTAGTAACGGGTTACAAATAAATTAGAAGTAGAATATCCGTTACCCAATTTTAACTGAACGGGTCGGGTTATCGGGTTGGTTAAATTTGGGGGAACAGATCGGGTCGACTAAGCGACTCTTTTGTTCTGCCCTTCTTTTGAACATTATAAGAGTACTAATATTGGACTCATAAAAAAATTTCTTTAAAATTTGTTAAAATATACAAATTTGATAGAAAGGTAATATTAAAATAATCCTATATTAGATTCATAAAAAATATTTTCGTCATATTTGATCAAAAATAAGAAAAAAAAGAAGAAGAATAAAGTAAAAATAATTTTCGTTTAGTTTTTGAATAATAACCTTTCATTTGATAAGTCCATTGTATGACTATTTTAATATTGACTTTCTATCAAATTTATATTTTTTATCAAATTTTAAAAGAAAATTTTGATGAGTTCAATACTAATACTGTAATAAGATCAATTAATCAGAATTTTACAACAAATAAAAAGACAATGCATGTGGGTTAATAGTTCAAACCAAAGTTTTAAATTCCGTGCCATTCCGGCCGGAACGGCCAGAATTTACCGTTCCGGAACAGTAGCCGGAACGGATAGCCACTGCGTTCCGCACCGGATTAAATTCCGGCCGTTCCGGCCGGAATTATATGTTCCGGCCGGAATTCCAGATTCCGGCCGGAATATGATATTCCGGACCGGAACATGAATAATGGCAGTTTTGTAAATTTATTTACTTTCTTTTTTATTTTATTAATTTTTCTATTTCCTATTATTCATTTCGACGTCTGACCGTGGGTGTCCCAGTTAATTTTCTTCTGCTTCTCACGCATTAAGTTCTCTCATTGCTCACAGCTCAACCCTAAGCCCTACGGTGTGCGCCTGCCGCCCAGAGTCCCAGACCTTGCCGACGGTCTCATCGCCAACGCCCACTGCCGAGCCAACGGTCACTGCCTTTGCCGACGACGCCCACGCCTTTGCGGCTTCCAGAGTCACTTCCGGCGCCTCCTCCATCGCCCACTGCCGAGCCACACCCACGGGATAAAACCGTCTCCTCGGCGGCGCCGCCTCCATCCGCAGCTGCTTCCGAGGTCCACGACTCCACTGGGTTAGTCAATAACTCGATTTGCTTTCCATTCGCTCATTTAGCCTCTGCGATTCTGCTTTCCCCTCTGCTTTTTCCGTTGCCCGCCGAGTAGATAAAATTTATTGTGATAAATTCATGTTATTTTATTTTATAAATTAGTTAGATATTATTGATTCTTTGGCATATTTTTTATATTTTTTATAAAAAAAAATTGGTAATTTTGGAAGCTACTGACAGTGACTGACTTGAATTCTTGAGTAAATTTATTCATGTTATTTATTCATGTTACCGTAGATTAAGTAAATTTATTCATGTTATTTTATTTTATAAATTCATTTAGATATTATTGATTCTTTGGGCTAATTTTTTTATCTTTTATGTGTTTTGTATATTTATTTTTGAAAGTGTGTAAAACTGTAAATGAATGTGCTCTGTTTATTTATTTTTTAAAGTTGAATATTTTTTCTTGATGGTTACCGTAGACTAGCTTGGTTCAGGCGTTGGTGCTTGACTTGATGGTTTCTCCATTTGTATTAGAATTTAGACTATTAGTGCATAAATTATCGATTTGATAGTTCCTCTATTTGGTGTCTTTATTACTGTTGGTGCTTGAAATAGAATTAATCCAATTTTTATAATTATGTAGGGGTATATAAAATTATAAATGTCTAGTTGTCAATCAAATAGTGCTGCATCTATGGCACTTGCTCCTGCTAGATCAGAGGATCCAGCATGGGCCCATGCACGTGCGTGCCAGGGGCAAGAAGTAGTACTGAATGTATTTATTGCAACAAGACAATTAGAGGTGGTGGAGTCACAAGATTGAAGTACCATCTAGGTGGGATTCCAGGCGATGTAGAAGCATGTAAAAAGGTCCCTACTGATATAAGATGGCAAATGAAGGAGTTGGTCAATGAAATGAAAAAAAATAAAAAGAAGAAAAGAAAAATAAACTCACAGATTGGAAGTCCTATCGATTTAACATATGATGATATTAATGTTGATGTTACTGATGATGATGGAGGATACATTCATAGTTCAAAAGGGAAGGGGAAGGAGAAAGTAGGCGAAAAGTCAACAAGGGGTATAAATAAATTTTTCGCTCCAAAAACAACTCCTGGGTCTCAGCCTTGTATTAAAAGTGCTATGTGTTCAAAGGAGATGCTTGATAAAGCAAAGATGGCTGTAGAAAATTGGTGGTATGATGCTAATTTACCTTTTAATGCATCTCAATCTAAGTTTTATCAGCCTGCTATTGATGCCATAGCTGCCATCGGGCCAGGATTTAAGGGTCATTCTTTGTATGAATTGAGAGAAAATCTTTTGAAAAATTCTGTGACTGAGGTTCAAAAATATCTTTCGTTTATTAAAGCATCTTGGGAGAAAAGTGGTTGTTCACTAATGGCAGATGGTTGGACAAACCAGAGGCAACAACCAATAATTAACTTTTTAGTTTATTGTCCAAAAGGTACAATGTTTTTGAAGTCTATTGATACATCGGGCCTTAGAAAAGATTCTGAAACACTATTTAACATATTTGATGAAGTTGTTCAAGAAGTTGGGGTTGAGAATGTTGTGCAGTTCATAACGGACAATGATGCAAGTTATAAGGCTGCGGGAAAAAAATTACAGCAAAAGCATGGTTCTTTTTTTTGGTCTCCTTGTGCTGCTCATTGTATAGATCTGATGTTAGAGAATTTTTGTGATCCCAAGCATTTTCCTATTATTGATGAAACTATAAAGAAGGCAAGAAAAATAACAAAATTCATTTACAACCATGCTTGGGTTTTGGCTTTGATGAGAAAAGACTTCACCAACGGTCGTGATTTATGTCGCCCTGCAGTCACAAGATTTGCTACAAATTTTATAAGTATCCAATGTTTACTTTTGTTTAAAAAAGAGCTTAGACAGATGTTTACTTGTGATAAGTGGGTTGCATCAAGTTATTCTAGAAGCAGCGTTGGGAAGGAAATAGCCAAAATTGTTTTAGAAGATGGAGAGTTTTGGATTCAGTGTCAGTTTATTGTAAAAGTCAGTGAACCTTTGGTTCGAGTATTACGACTTGTTGATGGAGATGAGAAGCCTGCAATGGGATATTTGTATGATGCAATGGAGAGAGCCAAAGAGAATATAAAAGCAAGATTGAAGAACAAAGTTACTGCATTTATGCCATTCATCAGGATCATTGATGCTAGGTGGGATAAGCAGCTTCATAGTCCATTACATGCAGCAGGTTGTTTTCTTAATCCTGGAATTTACTTCAACCCTTGCTTTAAAAGTAAAAATGATGTTTTAAGAGGGTTTATGAGTTGTGTTATAAAGTTGGAACTTGATACTGATAAGCAAAACAAAATCATGGAAGAAGTTGAATTGTATAAAAATGCAAACGGTGATTTTGGAGAACCTTTAGCAATTCATCAGCGTACAAAAGTTTGTCTAGGTAACTTCCATACATTTTATTAATTAGTGTGAATTTATCTTTAAATTCTTTTATTTGTTTTTAAGTAATAATTTATTTTTTTTTTTTTCTATAGTTGCATGGTGGACTAATTATGGAATTGAGGTTCCAACTCTTCAAAGGTTTGCAGTTCGCATACTAAGTCAATGTTGTAGTGCAACTGGTTGTGAAAGAAATTGGAGTACATTTGAATTTATTCATTCGAAGAAGAGGAATAGATTAGAGCATAAACGATTGAATGACTTAGTATTTGTACGTTATAACTTGAAGTTACGTGAAAGGTAAATTTTTTTCCAAAATAATAATTTATTTACTTTTGAAAAATTATGTAACACTTATACTTATCTGTTACTTTTATTTTGACAGAAATATAAGAAGGGGAAGAGATGCTTTTGATCCAATCAATCTTGAGAATATTGACTTGATGGAAGAATGGGTTGGAGAAGAACCAGAACTTATTGAAGGAGAAGACTTAGATTGGGGATGTATTGAGGAGCCATTAGGCTCACTAAATTTAGAAGATTGTGAGAATGTTGATCTTGATGATGATGATGATATTGAAGAAAATGTTTTGAATAATGTTCCACTTATTGATCCTTATCGTCTTGTTGAAGATGAGGAGTATATGTTGGATTAAGAAGTAAGAACTTATGATATTGTGTTATATTTTAAAATATGTCTTTAAGGCTTGTAATGACTGTTGAAAAATATTATTAATTTTATCAAGCATGTATGCTTTTAATATTTGTGTACATATGTTTATTTTAGAATAAAGTTAATATATATATATAATTTATTCATATAATTTCTATCCCGAAACGGAACACCGGAACGAAACGGAACCGAAATATTCCGTTCCAGTGCCTCAACCGGAACGGTCACCGGAACGGAATTCAAAACTTTGGTTCAAACATTGCATAAATTGTGCCCCCCTTATGAAAAAGATTCTCCAAGTTATTGTCCTTTTCTCAAAAAATGAAAAAATTGTTGTCCAAATCTGAAATTCTCAACATCTATTATTATTCATATCAACATTTCCATCAAAATTATATAAGACAACTTGCAAGACTTGGATAATTTCCTCCTACCTAATGCTATTATATGTTCTTGTTGTGTAGTTGTTGTTTTTCTTTTTTCTTTTTTCTATCAATAAACTATAATTATTTAAAGGGAGATGTTGTTGTTGTGATTGGGTTGTTTGTTTACAGCCTCCAATTCTGACACGCCACTTCAATATCCTACAAATTCTACAAAAGCTCAACTACCAGTACAATAAATTGAGCTTTTGGGACGATTTTCTTTTGGAACGGAATGATAGCTGTAAGATTTCAGATTTACATGTATTTTTATACGTTATTTTATTTTTGATATTAATTATTTTAATTTATTTTAATAATATTATTAATTGTGTTTTATTTGTTTAAGATATTTATTAGATCTATTAATTAGTTAATATTAGTTTTATGTTGTTCTATAATTAAATTGTTCTTTAAATTAAATTAGTTCATTCTTAGACTTTAAATATCTTATTTTATTAATATTGAATGGTAGTATTTTCAATTGGTTTTTATTTAATCTATTGTGTTTTTCTTCTAGTTGGTTTTTATTTATTTTTTCTTTTTTATTTTTTCTTTTTCCTTTTTTCCCCTGCTTCCCCCTAGACCCGTGCGCGACATTCCCCCCCCCCCCCTCGCTCCCTCTGTTTGGCCATTCAGCCTTAGACAGCCCAGCCACCCACCGCCGGCCGCCACCCTGCACCGCCCTCACCGCCACCCTTCCCACCCGTCGGCGAGTCCACCGGTATCAGAGGTGTCACCTCCAGCCATCCCACCGCCCATCCACGGTCACAAACCTGAAATAAGTATTTTGTCTTCCCTTGCATTTTCCGGCCACCACCGGCCACCCTTTGACACCGGCAACCTACCAGTAGCCTCCCCTCACTCCGACGAGCATAACCCATCGCCCAAAGCCACCTAGTTTCGCCGGTTGCTCCTCCACCCCAAATGGGTCCTTAAATGAGTTTATCCTCACCGTGCCGCCATCCGGCAGCCGTGCATCTCACCTCTGCTACCAAACCACTTTCCTGCCTTAGCCGATCACCCCCTAACTCAGCTCCTCCATTCGTGGCCCCACCTTCCCTATGCGACGTCAAACCCAAAAATGGGTTTCCACCTATTTTGAGTCCGATCCGCCACCTTCCGGTGGTTGTGCCGCCACACCACCACCTCCATGAGATTCCCCACTTTCGAAAGAGTATCTCCCTAAATTTTGGTGTCAAACCGAGCACATTAGCCTAACATACCAATGACCGCTACAAACGCTACGGATTGACCTTTGCTCAAAGATTTGCGTTTTTACTCGCTGTAAGTACTTTCCAAATAAAGTTTAAAATTTAAATATATTTTTGCATCGACAAATATTGTATTTGTTTGACGTTGGGATTTATTGGTTGATATTGTGATTTCTTAATTGTTGGTTGATTGAGTTGATTGAATATTGGATATTTTGTACATGGTGATATGCATTGAAAAATTGCACGGTCGTTCATGTGTATATTGATATTTGAGATTTTAATGTGAGATTTAGTTTTTGGATTTTAATATGAGATGTGGTTATTGGGTTTATGGATTTTAAGGATTTTTGACTGAGTTATAACGGGGACGGCGATACGTAACGCCCGTTGTGATCAGTGTGTGTGGATAACATAATAGGGATGACGATACGTAACGCCCATTATGGTCATTGTGTGTGTAAGTCATAATGGGGACGACGATACATAACGCCCATTATGATTGGTATTGTGTGGATGACATAATAGTGACGGTAATACGTAATGTCTATTATGGTCATTGGGTGTATATTTCATATTAGGGACGGCGATACGTAATGCCCGGTATGAAATGAGTGTGTAGGAATCATAATGGGGACGGCAATACTTAACACTCATTATGATTGGTGATGTACGTATATCATATCGGAGACGACGATACGTAACGTCCGGTATGATTGGATTTAGGGATTCTATTTTCTGGGAAATGATAAATGGTTTTTATTGGAGTTTTATTGTGATTAAAGTGAGATTTTGGCGTGTGTTAATTTATTTACTTTTGGGAAGATATTTTTGAGATTCATGCATAAGGTATCATGTTCATGTGTGAGGTTGTTGTTGTTGCATGAGTATATTTTATATCTTGTGGTTGTTTGGGTTGTACTTACCTGCGATGCCATTTTTGGCGTCGTAATTTTTGGATGCAGATTTTGAAGAGGTTGAGTCTGAGGAGATGGCTTCGCCGTTGATGTACTATTATTATAAATTGTTATGTTGGGAAATTATTTTTCCCTTTTTATAAATATGTATTTTTATGATTTATCTTTCAGATGATTGTATTAAATCTCCTGGTAGAGAATTTATATTAAATTAGTTTGTAAAGTATTTCTAAAATTTATGGTACTTAGTTATCGATTTAATTTATCCGTTGCTTTTATTTATGTATGTCACGTGTTCACACACTTAGCACTTGACGTTGGGGGTGTGTGACCTTTGTTGTCAGCATCTCAACGCCTCGATTCTCGTATTTATTTTAAGAAAAATTTGGGGACGTCACAGGTAGTATCAGAGCAGTTCGGCTCTGGGTAAATTCGTAAGTTACCTAGGAACAATACCAGAAAAGTTTTTTATTTTAAAAATTTCTTTATTTTATTATTTGGTTATTTTAATTTATTTTATTGTTTTATTTGTTCTCTAAGTTTTTCCTACTAATTTATATGGTAAGATTATCGATATTTATTTTCGTTCTGTTGTGCTTTTTATTTTAATGTGCATGTTGTTTATTTATTTTCATAATTAACTTAATTCTGATTGGTTTGTTTGCTTTGTTTTATTTTATTTTAATATTTGTTCAATATTGTAATTGGGTAGTAGTTAAGATTTTACTTAGTTGATTTTATTTAGTTAAGTTGTTGAGCATTTATTTAATTATTTATTATATATATGCCTTTGTTTTTGTTTAAATTTGAAAATTTGAGTCTTTCGGATTAGATTATTATTTTATATCATTCATTTTATTGAATTCTTTATTTTAAATAATTGTATTATGGAATCCTTAATTTTAAAGTTTATTTCTTTTGTTGTGGGTTATTTTGTTTTCTTAAACTTTTATTCAATTATTATCATGATTTGATTTTAATTTTAGTTCATAGGTTTCTTACCAGATAGTTTTGAATTTTGTTTATTATCTTTTTATTTTAATTATGGCTTTCGTCTTTTATATATTTATGAAAGTTTAAAATTTATTCAGACAAAAATTTAAAGGAAATCATTACTATGTTTTCTTTTTAAGAACATGCCTTGAAGTAAGTTTTAAAATTTATTATCTTTCCACCTTTTCGCTTGTTTTATTTTAAAAGTTTATTTATTTATTTTGACAAGTGAGTTTGCTTTGGCAACTTGTTAGTATTAATTAATTAATTAATTAATTAATTAATTTTATTATGGTTTGTTTCTTTTAAAAATTTTAAATTTTAGAGATTTCTACAATAAATCTTTTTAGAGTTGGATTTTGAAAAGAGTTTTAAAACTTTAATTGTCATTTTATTTCTCCATTCTTCTTTTAATTCAATCTCCTTGTTTTATTTAATAAAAGCTTTTGGTGATTTGTGTTTACCAAAGGAGGTGGTCTCGTTTTCTTAAATGAATAGCTTTTACTTATTTGTTTATTAGATTTTTTTTTCCATTGTGTTTTTATATAATATTTATGTGAATTACTTGAGTTTTATTTAGTGTTTGGGTATATTATTGTATCTTTGCAATATGGTTTTGTTTTGATAAGTTATTGGTATTTATGTAATTGGATTTCTTTATTGATATTTCCTATGTTATTTATGTGTAATACTAGGTCTCACTGAGTGTTAGAGTTTCTAAGTTTTAATTTTATTCCTGAGAGATTGTTGGAATTGTAATCTAGGCGAACTCTTCATGTAAGTGAGAAATTCTTAGTCATTGACATTTTGTTATGGAATTTGTTTTAAGAATACTTATGATGGTAGATGATCAATTGTTTCCTTAGTAAAGTTTTGATCTTGGTTGTGGAAGCTTAGAGATTGATGTGTAATAGTTGTGTATATAAATTTTGGAGAGTACCTATTTTTTTTGTGTTTTGTGTTTTGACTTGGGAGAGTTTATGTTGCCCAGATGACTAACACAAGAGGGGGGGTGAATTGGGTTATATTAAAAAATTAATACTTAACTAAATATACAATATAAAATATAACCAAAATATAAAGCAGTAGGAAATATAAAGAGTAGGGTAAGAGAAAGCAAATTCAGTATTTTTACGAGGTTCAGCCCCACTGCCTACGTCCTCGCCTCAAGCTACCCCTTGAGGATTCCCAAATCCACTATTCAATCTCCTTTAGGTGGAGATAGAAACCTATTACACCTTTGAGCAGCACCGCTCCAAAGATTCCGTGTAGAACACCCTCTACACTTCCAATCACCTCACACTTGGTGATTCAACTATTCCCTGTGTAGAACACCTTCTACACACACAAGGGTTATACACACCCTCTTACTTCCAATCACCTCACACTTGGTGATTTAACTATTCCCCGTGTAGAACACCTTCTACACACACAAGGGTTATACACACCCTCTTACTGATACAAGAATTGATAGTGGGTAGGCTATCAGAAAACACTCCTCAATGAGTGAAATAAGAACAATACAGCACAAACTATATCTCTCTCAACAAGAACAAGAATTAAGGCTCAAAACTTTAGAAAAGAGAGAATGAGAGCTTTGAAAGAATGATGCAAAATTTAGCAATAGATGTGTAAGCTCTTGTTATGATTTTTGCAAAACTCAAGTGAGCTATTTATAGGTAAATGAGTTTTCAATTTCAAATTTGAAAAGATTCCCATGTCAAATAAGAGCACTATTCACTTTTCAAAAAATTCAAATAAAAACATTTCCTTTTTGCATTTGTCAAAGACAACTCCATTCATTTTTCAAAGAAATCAAACCTAATCTTTTGCTTTTCATACAAGACAAAATGAGCATGATTTATTTTTCAAACCAAATCATCTTCTTTTTGCATATGTCAAAAAAACACACAACCACCCTTTAAGATTTTCAAACAAATCATCTATCTTTTATATTTGTCAAAAAAAACACACAACCACCCTTTAAGATTCTCAAACAAAATCATCTACCTTTTGCATTAGTCAAAAAAACACACCACCTCCCTTCAAGACTTTCAAACAAAATATGCACATGTCAAATATGATAATCAATCATCTTATAAAATCAAGTTTTTATAAAAAAATATAATTTTCGAAATTATTTTGTTTGATGGTGTTATGCACATGTGAAAAACATAATTTTCAAAACTAAGACATTTAAAAATGTCTTGCATATGTGGAAAAAGTAATTTGATGTTTTATGAGAAAAAAGAGTAATTTGGAGCCTTAATCCAATTTCTAATTTTATCAAGAGATGTACAAAAATAATCTATGAGCTTCATTTGTAGACTTGATATCTTTCTTGCTCATGCTTGATTTCTTGATGTGTTTAGCTCCCTTCATGCATAGACAACTTGAGCTTGGGTTTTCAATATTATTTGTTATCATCAAAATTTATACGTAAATACGAGACTTGAAACCTTGGGTTCAACAATCTCCCCCTTTTTGATGATGACAAATACTTAGTAGAAATCTGCGACCTGCAGTAATACTTAAGCTCCCCCTGAAAATATGCGTTAGTATTTCAAGAAAAATATAAACATGATTCTAGCATATATAACAGGGTAGTATAATACTAGTATAAGACTTCTCCCCCTTTTGGCATCATTAAAAAGGAATCATAATTAGATCAATAAGATATATTCCTGCAATAACCAATAGACAAATAAAACGCTGCGTTAGTAGAGACTGTAGAAATTAGAACCACCCGTGTCCGACAAAAGTTGCAAACGTTGAAGCCGGATTTTATCATCTCGGTGCGGAAGAAGATTTAAATCTGCTTGATGTTATTGACGAATTAGATGTTTCGGAGATTTGAAGATGAATAATTAAAATTATTCGTGTCCGACAAAGACAGCAAAAGCTGCAGGCCTAGCTTTGGCAATGCGGTGCGGAGCCATGCATGTCCGACAAAACCTGCAAATGTTGGAAGTCTAACTCTGGCAATTCGGTGCGGAGCCACGCGTATCTGACAAAACCTGTAAAGGTTGGAGGCTTAGCTCTAGCAGTCGGTGCGAAAGCAGATCAATCGCCTGATGTTGTTGACAAACGGGTTTGAAGGCTCTGAGTTTCTATAAAAAAAATCATTTTCACCAATCGAATACCAAAAAAAAACATTGCTTCTTGACCTAAGTTCTGTTTCTCCATAACGATAGAATGGCCGAACAATTCTTTTCCACTAATGTTCCAGACTTGAATCAGGAACCCTTGACGCATCAACCATCAATCTTCTCTCCTAAGGCCGTCAATGCCATGATAGGAGCAGAGAACCGTTTTTCTAGTAAGAAAACTTTTGACAATGTGTGTCCAGCATATCTTATATTTCTTTTGACTAATAAGATTTGAAGAGACAATAGTTTGTCTTGTTCTTTATGCTATCTCTATAAAATCAGTTTTAAAGTTCATCCGATTTGCATCAAATCTTATTCTCATCTCTATAACTCATCTGCATTCCTTCAATATTCTCGCTTTAAGTTTTCAATTCTTTTCTCAATGGCTTATTCTTCTAACATTCCTCTAGATGCATCCATGAGGTATTCTACATCTCAATCTCATGTCCTTTCTGCAGCTACCATTGGCGCCATGTTGCAGCAAGAGAACAACAGTTTGGCTAATAAGCCAGACTCCGATGCTATCTACGACTTGGTGAGTCTCGGGACTCGCTACTCATCCTCTATTGTCGCTTTTTCCCAGCGGCTACAAGTCAAAAATCATGAGGTTGAAAAGCTTAAAGAACAAATTGTTGTACTTCAACGAATTGTTCAAGAGTCTCACACAAGGGAAGGAATCCTTCGGCAGAAGAATAAAAAGTTGAAATCTCTATTGGATTCTTCATTCCGCTTGCCAGTTCCCATGGATAGGGATGACATGATATTGTATGAAGAGAATGAGCGTCTCAAACATGAGGCTAAGAACCTCAAGTTTATGTAAAAGTATTTAAAAAAGTATCTCTCTATTTTTATGAACTCTGATCTATCTTTCAAGAGATATTCATAACATGCATCATACCTATTTCTCTTCTAATCATAAATAATCTATCTTCTGGTAAGGGTTTTGTGAATATATTTGCTAACTGATCGTGTGTGTTTGTGAACTCCAGTACTATATCGCCTTTTCTGCACATGATCTCAAAAAAATGATATCTTATTTCAAAGAACCAGTATAATCGGTACCTGAATAACTAATACGATCGAAATAATGTGTTTAGGATACCATAACTCTAAGTCAATGGTATTGGCAAAATATCTAAAAATCCGCTTGACTGCAATCAAATGAGATTATTTTGGAAATGATTGAAAACGTGCACATAAACATACACTAAACATAATATCTGGTCTACCGATTGTCAAATATAATAAGCTACCAATCATACCTCGATATACCTTTGAGTCAACTGGCTTACCGCTTTCATCTTTATCAAGTTTAGTGGTTGGACTCATTGATGTTCCAATTACTTGATTTGCAATCCGAGAAAGAAATTAAGTTCTCCCATTATGCTCATTTCAAATTCTTTCTGCATATTCTTAGCAAAATCTTGACACATATTTTCATTAGTAGCACCAAATATTATATCATCTACATAAATTTGAACTAGAAGAATATCATTCTATTCATATTTGATTAAAAGAGTTATATCGATCTTTCCTCTTTGAAAAACCTTTAAAAAAAAAAAAAAAACTATTTAAGAAAACACTTTTAAGAACCATTTGAAAAAATTTGAAATCTTTATAACAAGCATATGCAAGTAGCATTCGAATAACTTCTAATCTTGTGACTGGTGCATATGTCTCATCATAATCGATTTCTTCCTCTTGATTGAAACCTTGGGCTACAAGTCGAGCCTTGTTTCTAGTGATGATTTTAGACTCATCTTTCTTATTTCTAAAAACCCATTTTGTTCCAATAACAGCATAATTTTTTTAGGTCTAGGAACAAATGTCCATACATTATTTCTTTCAAATTAATTTAGTTCTTCTTGCACAAATAGAATCCATGATTTATCAATAAGAGTTTCATCAATATTTTGGATTCAATTTGAGATAGAAAAAGTGTATGATTACAAATATTTCTAAGAGATGATCGAGTACTTACACCTCGTGAAGGTTCTCCTAGAATTTATTCCGCTGGATGATCTTTCACATGTTTCCACTATTTGGTTGCATCTTGTACTAAGTCTTGATGATCTTTCCTTCTATTTCCATGATCTTCTCTTCACCTTTTCTTCTTATGAACCCCAACCCTAAACCACATTACAACCCTTTGTGTTGCTTTTTCTGATCCTAAGTATGCTTGTGGAAGAAATGGTGGAAATCTCATTTGTTAGTATTCCTATCATAAGATCAATGTTTACTTGTTACTTATATATAATTGGCTAAATTTCCATGAGAGTAAATGTACACCTTTGTCAACTCCATAGAGAGAACTCATACATGAAACACTTCTATACCCGTGAGTTATGGAGTTGAACCTTTTTGCTTAAGATATTCTAATGTTGCATGTGTCGAAACCTCTGATTTGATAAAAATAGTTTGGAACACATACACACTCTGTGGATTGCTATATTTGAATTACTTGTGAAAGGGTTATTTAATTTCTAAGATTGTTTTGATATGTAAATTTGAAAAATGTGTCTTGATGGCCCCTATGTGTGATTTTCTTTGGTCTTTCTCATCATTTTGCATGAAAATTGCTAGGGACTAGCAATGAGTAAGTTGGGGGGTGTGATGAGTGCACAAAAATGCACTCTAAATACTCTATTTAAATACTAAAAGAAATGAGAAAACAATGGATATAACTCATGTTAATAAAATTAATGGTCATTTATCTTGAGATAGATATAAGCATGATTTAATATATTGATGAGAATATAAAATGCCATATTTTCCTCTCTTAATGTTTAAAACTTTATTCTTATTTGATGCCTAAATATACTCATTATTCTTATATTTTGATTTAGGACACAAATGGAGACATTAGGAGCAAATGAAGATAATTGCGGAATTTCAGACAGTTCTGACATCTTTTCGTAAAATGGGCATAACTCTTTCATCCAATCTCCGATTGAGCTGATTCAAGATGATCTAGAACCGCAAGAGAAATATCTATAACTTTTATGTTTTGTGTTTGAAGAGATATCCACTCAATCTAAGACAAAATCGACCATCAAGTGGACGCACCTGCACTTGACGTTCCTGGATATTTTTCAGCCACTTGCATCAAATCCAAATGTTATCATAATATTTTCTAGCAAGCACTCCTACACCAACTTGGAAATTCAATGATCAATTCAGATACAAGATGAAGTGCACTCAAGTTTCTTCAAGACAAATTATTTGACCACAAGATATTAAGTCATACAAGACAACTAATAGATAGAGAAGCAAAATTGAAACACTCAACCTACAAGCAAAATCCAGCTCATGCATGGTGGAAAAACAAATGATCAAAATGACAACTCACAAATCACTTGGATTCAAGAATGGCACATGGCAAAACAAGTTGAAATTGTGATGATTTTGTCATGACAACTTGCATGAAGGATGCTTATAAATAGAAGGGAGGGGTGTGTGTTCTAAGACCATGCTTAGTGTGCTTGGATGCCTTGGAAGATACATTGTTTGAGAGCTTGAGAAAAGAAAAGAAAAACCAAAGAAGAGAGAAGAAAATAATGGTTGGCTCTTCCATATTATCCCTTGAAGAATTTTTGTTGCATATTTTCAATATGTGTAACTAATTTTCTAGTAGAGTTAGGGATGAATTTGTATATATGATGGTATTTGTAATTGTTTTTGATTCATATATGTGTTCTTCAAATATTAAACTCTTTTGTTTAGTCATTCGAAATTTATTATAAATGTTTTCGTCACCAAATAATCTTAGAATTTATTTCATTTATAGATTCAGTCATGCTTTTTCTATTAAATGCAATAATCCTTTGATTATGTTTGGTTCAATTGGTTATCTATTTTAATTTAATTCTCTGCTGCAATATTGCTCTATGAGTATATTGTCGACGTTGAATTTCTTTAATATCGATAACAATTCCTGTTCTTATATTGTGACGAATGATTTTTCGAAAGATTACATTTGATTTAAATCTGGTTATTAATGTTTTATTTTCCGATTGAAAATTTGGACATAGAATTTTCAATTGAGTTATTAATGAATCGAAAATAATTAAAATACCAATTATATACAAAGGATTCCCGATGCTTTACTTTTCGCACTCATCTAAATCTTTTCATTAATTTCGTTACTGTTCTTCAATTTCTCAATCCATCTCTCTGTGGAATCGACACCCCAAAGCTATACTGCAAACGACCGCGTAATTCTTTGGGCGTAATCAAATTTTGGCGCCGTTGCCGGGGAGACGGTAAAAGAATTTGTAGTTTTTTTTTTTTTAGTAGTTTGTTAAAAAAAAAAAAAAAAAAAAGAGAGCGGTAGCTTCGTTCATTTTCTTTTTAGCTTTCTGCATCTTTATTTTATTTTAGTTTTATTTTCGTAATTATTTTTTTTTTCAGTATTACGCTTTTCTTTACTTTGCATGCGCAGGTACAGAGACGCTTTTGGACGGTTTGCTAGTAGACCCGTGCTAGAATCAGATTCAGAATCTAATTTTTCTAATTGCTTGTTTGATAATTCTTCCAATTCTGACGCGATGAGTGAACACGTGGACCAACCTGTTAGAACCCTCCAAGATTATCTTCATCCCGCACGAACAGCCACACCATCCTGTATTATGTTCTCACCTAATGTTCGTCATGTAGATTTTAAAACGGGAATGATACAATTACTTCCGACTTTCCATGGTCTAGAAAATGAAAACCCCTATGTTCATATTAGGGAATTTGAGGAAGTAGTTGCAACATTTCACGATCAAAATACCACTGACGAAACGGTAAGGCTAAAGTTCTTTCCTTTTTCTTTGAAAGATAAAGCTAAGAGTTGGTTGTACTCACTAAGACCACGGTCTATTGGAACATGGAGTGAGATGACTCAAGTGTTTTTCAATAAATACTTTCCCCAACATAAGACTAATGCTTTAAAAAGACAAATCTCTACCTTTGCACAAAAGGATAGTGAGACTTTGTACCAGTCTTGGGAAAGATTTAAAGAATTACTGAGTATGTGTCCCCACCATGGATATGAGAATTGGCGCTTAGTGAGTTATTTCTATGAAGGCCTTACGCCCAGGGAACGTCAATTCGTGGAAATGATGTGCAATGGAGAATTTTTACAAAAAAATCCCGATGAGGCCATAGAGTACCTCAATGAGCTTGCTGAAAAAGCTCATACTTGGACTGGACCTAGTGCTACTGATAGCACAAACAGGTCACGACCTACAGGAAACTTGAGTGGTGGTATTTACCATCTAAGGGAGGAGGATAACCTTAAGGCTAAGGTTGAAATGCTCACCAGAGAATTAGAGTTATTGAAAACTAAAAACTCAAAACCAACACACACGGCTAATCATGCAGAATCTTTTGGGCCATGTGTTGTCTGTGGTGGGATAGATCATCATTCCCAAGAGTGTCCTACACATACTAACATGAATGGTATGTATGAGGAACAAAATAATGCTCTAGGTATGTACAAAAAACCCTTCACACCTTACTCTGAAACCTACAACCCAGGATGGCGTAATCATCTCAACTTCAGCTGGAAGTCTGAAAACCAGCAGCCTGCACAACTCTCTAGATCATATCCTGCACCATACCATGCACCTCAATCTTCTAGAAATTCTTTAGAAGATACTTTGCATACTTTTATTGAAATACAGGGTAAGACTAATCAAAAATTTGAATCTTTGATTATGCAGGTTGTTGAAGAAAATAAGGAAATCAAGAGCCAGGTGTCTAAAATAATGAGTTCATTGACTATGAATGAGAAAGGTAAGTTTCCTTCCCAAACACAATCTGTACCTCATGGTCAACATATGGCACAAGGAGATCTGAAGGACGTAAACGCCATTGTGACATGAAGTGGTAAGTCTCTACGTGATCCAATAATAGACAAAAAAAAGGATGTAGAGAAAGATCAAGATAGCAGCAGTCTTGAACTTCCCAAAGAACTTGAGGTAACAAAACCTGAGGAACCTGCGGTAACAAAAAGTCCTAGTAAGGTACCTTTTCCTCAAGCATTAAAGTCAAGTAAACAAACTCTAGATCATAACAATGATATTTTGGAAAATCTTAGACAGGTAAAAATTAATCTTCCTCTTTTGCATGTAATTAAACAAGTTCCTACTTACGCAAAAATTCTCAAAGATTTGTGTACAGTTAAGAGGAAGCATTATGTGAAGAAGACTGCATTCTTGACAGAGCAAGTTAGTGCTCTAATTGAACAGCGGATTCCCCCTAAGTACAAGGATCCTGGATGTCCAACCATCACATGCAACATTGGCAATCATGAGCTTGGACAGGCCTTGCTAGATTTAGGGGCTAGTGTAAATTTGATGCCATATTCTATTTATTTGCAATTAGGATTGGGAGAAATCAAACCAACTTCTGTGGTATTGCAATTGGCTGATCGTTCAGTCAGAGCACCACGGGGTGTGGTAGAGGATATTTTAATTCAAGTTGACAAATTTTACTATCCTGTTGATTTCTTAATTCTAGACACTAATTCTGCTGTAGAAACCACCTCTAAAATTCCATTAATTTTAGGTAGACCTTTTCTTGCTACTTCTAATGCTCTTATCAATTGCAGAAATGGATTGATGAAACTCTCTTTTGGCAATATGAGTCTTGAGGTAAATATTTTTCATATTGCAAAACAGCCAGAAGAGGATGTCGAGTGTCATCAGACATACATGATTGATTCACTTATAGAAAGGGATGTTCTTACAACTCATGACTCAGATCCCCTTGAATACTTTATTGTTAATTCTGAATTTAATCCTATAAGTGATTCATCTGATGTATTTGACATTTGTGCTATTTTTGACAGAACTCATGATTATAGCACACAGGCATGGCAACCAAAGTTTGAGAAGTTGCCTGAAAAAAGAGAAAGACAGATTCCTTCAAGTAGGGAAGCCCCTAAAGTTGAATTAAAATCCCTACCTAAGGGTTTAAAGCATGTTTTCCTTGGTCCAGGTGATACTTTTCCTGTTATTATTTCATCTGAATTATTTGAGTCCCAAGGTGAGAAATTAATTCAGATTTTATGCAAATATAAATCAACCCTAGGATGGAGTATTGCTGATATAAAAGGCATTAGTCCCCTAATCTGTACTCATAAAATAAATTTAGAGGAAGGAACTAATCCTCGAAGAGACCCCCAGCGTAGACTTAATCCCACAATGAAAGAAGTTGTGAAAAATGAAGTATTGAAACTATTAGATGCAGGAATGATATATCCTATTGCTGATAGTAAATGGGTAAGTCCTACGCAGGTTGTTCCTAAAAAGTCAGGAGTAACTGTGATAAAAAATAACCTTGGAGAGTTAGTCCCTACAAAACTAGTGACTGGTTGGCGGATGTGCATTGATTACAGAAAATTAAATGCCGCCACACGAAAAGACCATTTTCCGCTTCCTTTTATTGATCAAATTCTTGAGCGGGTGGCTGGTCATCCTTTTTATTGCTTTCTGGATGGTTATTCTGGTTATTATCAAATTGAAATTGCATTAGAAGATCAGGATAAAACTACTTTTACTTGTCCTTTCGGTACTTATGCTTTCCGCAGAATGCCATTTGGACTGTGTAATGCTCCAGCTACTTTTCAACGTTGCATGATTAGTATTTTTAGTGATATGGTTGAAAAGTGCGTGGAAGTTTTTATGGATGACTTGACTGTTTTTGGATCTTCTTTTGATGCATGTTTAATGAGTTTAGAAAGAGTATTGAATCGTTGTGAAGAAAAAGAATTGGTTTTAAATTGGGAAAAATGTCACTTTATGGTACCTTCAGGTATTGTTTTAGGGCATATTATTTCTTCCAAAGGAATGGAAGTTGATCAATCAAAAGTTGAATTAATCTCTAAATTGCCTACACCTAGAACAATCAAGGATATAAGATCATTTCTTGGTCATGCGGGTTTTTATAGGAGATTCATACAGAATTTTTCTGCCATATCTAGACCACTATGTAACCTCCTAGCTAAGGATGCCCCATTTGAATGGACACAAGCCTGTCAAGAGGCTTTCAAAACATTAATTGGCAAGCTTACTTCAGCACCCATAATGCAACCACCTGATTGGAATTTACCTTTTGAAATTATGTGTGATGCTAGTGATTTTGCTGTAGGTGCTGTTCTTGGACAACGAAAAGAAGGGAAACCTTTTGTCATTTACTATGCTAGACGAACTCTAAATAATGCACAAATGAATTACTCCACCACTGAAAAAGAGTTGTTAGCTGTAGTATTTGCTTTGGATAAATTCCGCGCTTATTTGATTGGTTCTCCTATCATTATCTTTACAGATCATGCAGCCCTTAAGTACCTTTTCATAAAGAAGGATGCTAAGGCACGATTAATACGATGGATTTTGCTTTTGCAGGAATTTGACATCACCATCAAAGACAAGAAAGGAGTGGAGAACGTAGTGGCAGACCATCTTTCTAGACTCACATTCGAGGACAGTTCTGACCACATACCAATCAAAGATGATTTTCCCGATGAGCATTTACTTTCTATTACTTCTCTACCATGGTTTGCTCATATTGTGAACTATTTAGCTACAGGTGAAATACCAAAGGATTTTAGCACCCAAGACAAAAGGAAATTCATGATCGAGGTACGAAAATTCTACTGGGATGACCCTTACCTTTTCAAATACTGCCCTGATCAAATTTTAAGGCATTGCATCCCTGATGAAGAGATTGCAAGCGTTTTGGAATTTTGTCATTCCCAAGCTTGTGGTGGCCACTTTTCAATGAAGAAAACCGCTGCAAAAATCCTGCAGTGTGGATTTTATTGGCCCACCTTATTTAAAGATACAAATATCTATTGTCGCTCATGCGAAAGATGTCAAAAGTTAGGAGCTATGACCCGTCGTAATATGATGCCCTTAAACCCAATTTTGGTAATTGAAATTTTTGACTGTTGGGGCATTGATTTTATGGGACCATTTCCTCCTTCTTTTGGATATTTATATATTATTGTGGCAGTAGATTATGTGTCAAAATGGGTAGAGGCAGCACCTTGCAGGACCAATGATAACAGGACGGTAATTAAGTTTCTCAAAGAAAATGTATTATCTCGATTTGGCACCCCACGTGCTATCATTAGTGACCGAGGTACGCATTTTTGCAACCGTTCTTTTGAAGCTTTAATGAAAAGATATGGGGTGATACATAAGCTTTCTACTGCATATCACCCTCAGACAAGTGGACAGGTTGAACTTGCGAATAGGGAAATTAAACAAATTTTAGAAAAAACGGTCAACCCGGATCGGAAAGATTGGTCTTTGAGACTAATCGATGCGCTTTGGGCTTACCGTACAGCTTTCAAAACTCCCTTAGGCATGTCACCTTATAGACTTGTTTTTGGAAAACCTTGTCATTTGCCCGTGGAGCTCAAGCATCGAGCATATTGGGCCATTAAACATTTCAATTTTGACTTGGAAAAAGCAGGAAAATTTAGAAAATTCCAATTGACGGAATTAGAAGAATTGAGAAATGATGCTTATGAAAACTCCAAGATCTATAAGGCTAAAATGAAAGTATTTCATGATAAAAATATTTTGAGAAGAACATTTAAGCCTAATGATCGAGTATTTTTATATGATTCAAGACTCCATAAGCATCCAGGAAAACTTCGATCTAGATGGACCGGCCCTTTTATAGTAAAAAATGTTTTCACAAATGGGGCGGTAGAAATAGAAAATCCAAAAGATGGATGTATCTTCAAAGTAAATGGTCAACGCCTCAAAATCTTAATTGATAGACAAATTCCAGAAGTGGAAGACATTCCACTTATGGACCTAGTATATCAATCTTGACCATCTCCAGGTATGTTTTTCTTTTATTTTATTTTCGTTCATTTTATTTTTGTTTATTGTTTACTTTATTTTGTTATAGGTTAATTTTATTTTGACAAATACCATCTTTGATGCCAAGCAAGTCACCCACATCCCACATCAGGTGTATTCTACCCTGTTTAGTTATTCAATTCTGATTCTTAAACATTGAGGACAATGTTTCATTTAAGTTGGGGGGTGGAAATACAAATCTGTTATTTAAACTCTGTGGCATATTTCAATCAATATATAAAAAATTGCCAAATTTTTTCATACAGGCATCTTTTCACACATGATACTCATGCTCATTCATAACCATCTTGGTGAATTCAACAAACCCATTTTAAATCATTTTGCTAAAACATCCACAGAGCCATTTATGCACTTCTCCAAACTTTGTGGTAATATGGTGATTTGACACATGTAACTAAAGAATTATTTTGCTCAAGTATTCATGTGAATTTTGTGAGAATTGAGAGCTTACAAATACAGAAATTGTGATAAGTATCCATTGATCTGTTGAATTTGACACTTCTTTTGAGAATATCATTACATGGTTTGTGGTAAGATGGTGGATATACTTAGGATATGACGAAAGTCAACTTAGGATTAACGTTTGAGCCTTTCAAGCTGAGCCTTTTCATCATAGATCCCTAGCAGCCAATTTTGAGCCAATATACACATATGGCCTTTTCTTTTCATATCTACATCATCCATACCTCTCCACATTGGAGTATAGCTTATACACTATATTTTCCTACCATTTTACTTCCAAGTGTGTACTAGGTGTGAAATTATCATAAAAAAAAAAAAAAAAAAACCATGACAAAAATGGCATGGTGCTAGATGTGTCCATCAAATTATTCATGAAAGAGTTCATCAAATTGCGAAGACACTAGTGGCAAAAGAAGATGGAAAAGTGTACTTAGTCAAAAATCTAAAAAATTGAAAAGTACATCAAAAGGAAAGTATAGTCTACTGAAAAATTTAACAGATTCCCTTTTGTGTATACTTGGAAGTTTTTGAAATCTCTTCACCTTTTCTTCTTATGAACCCCAACCCTAAACCACATTACAACCCTTTGTGTTGCTTTTTCTGATCCTAAGTATGCTTGTGGAAGAAATGGTGGAAATCTCATTTGTTAGTATTCCTATCATAAGATCAATGTTTACTTGTTACTTATATATAATTGGCTAAATTTCCATGAGAGTAAATGTACACCTTTGTCAACTCCATAGAGAGAACTCATACATGAAACACTTCTATACCCGTGAGTTATGGAGTTGAACCTTTTTGCTTAAGATATTCTAATGTTGCATGTGTCGAAACCTCTGATTTGATAAAAATAGTTTGGAACACATACACACTCTGTGGATTGCTATATTTGAATTACTTGTGAAAGGGTTATTGAATTTCTAAGATTGTTTTGATATGTAAATTTGAAAAATGTGTCTTGATGGCCCCTATGTGTGATTTTCTTTGGTCTTTCTCATCATTTTGCATGAAAATTGCTAGGAACTAGCAATGAGTAAGTTGGGGGGTGTGATGAGTGCACAAAAATGCACTCTAAATACTCTATTTAAATACTAAAAGAAATGAGAAAACAATGGATATAACTCATGTTAATAAAATTAATGGTCATTTATCTTGAGATAGATATAAGCATGATTTAATATATTGATGAGAATATAAAATGCCATATTTTCCTCTCTTAATGTTTAAAACTTTATTCTTATTTGATGCCTAAATATACTCATTATTCTTATATTTTGATTTAGGACACAAATGGAGACATTAGGAGCAAATGAAGATAATTGCGGAATTTCAGACAGTTCTGACATCTTTTCGTAAAATGGGCATAACTCTCTCATCCAATCTCCGATTGATCTGATTCAAGATGATATAGAACCGCAAGAGAAATATCTATAACTTTTATGTTTTGTGTTTGAAGAGACTCAATCTAAGACAAAATCGACCATCAAGTGGACGCACCTGCACTTGACGTTCCTGGATATTTTTCAGCCACTTGCATCAAATCCAAATGTTATCATAATATTTTCTAGCAAGCACTCCTACACCAACTTGGAAATTCAATGATCAATTCAGATACAAGATGAAGTGCACTCAAGTTTCTTCAAGACAAATTATTTGACCACAAGATATTAAGTCATACAAGACAACTAATAGATAGAGAAGCAAAATTGAAACACTCAACCTACAAGCAAAATCCAGCTCATGCATGGTGGGAAAATAAATGATCAAAATGACAACTCACAAATCACTTGGATTCAAGAATGGCACATGGCAAAACAAGTTGAAATTGTGATGATTTTGTCATGACAACTTGCATGAAGGATGCTTATAAATAGAAGGGAGGGGTGTGTGTTCTAAGACCATGCTTAGTGTGCTTGGATGCCTTGGAAGATACATTGTTTGAGAGCTTGAGAAAAGAAAAGAAAAACCAAAGAAGAGAGAAGAAAATAATGGTTGGCTCTTCCATATTATCCCTTGAAGAATTTTTGTTGCATATTTTCAATATGTGTAACTAATTTTCTAGTAGAGCTAGGGATGAATTTGTATATATGATGGTATTTGTAATTGTTTTTGATTCATATATGTGTTCTTCAAATATTAAACTCTTTTGTTTAGTCATTCGAAATTTATTATAAATGTTTTCGTCACCAAATAATCTTAGAATTTATTTCATTTATAGATTCAGTCATGCTTTTTCTATTAAATGCAATAATCCTTTGATTATGTTTGGTTCAATTGGTTATCTATTTTAATTTAATTCTCTGCTGCAATATTGCTCTATGAGTATATTGTCGACGTTGAATTTCTTTAATATCGATAACAATTCCTGTTCTTATATTGTGACGAATGATTTTTCGAAAGATTACATTTGATTTAAATCTGGTTATTAATGTTTTATTTTCCGATTGAAAATTTGGACATAGAATTTTCAATTGAGTTATTAATGAATCGAAAATAATTAAAATACCAATTATATACAAAGGATTCCCGATGCTTTACTTTTCGCACTCATCTAAATCTTTTTATTAATTTCGTTACTGTTCTTCAATTTCTCAATCCATCTCTCTGTGGAATCGACACCCCAAAGCTATACTGCAAACGACCGCGTTATTCTTTGGGCGTAATCAAGTAATGTCCACTGAAGCCATCAACAATGTTTGCTAGCTATATAAGATTTGAGAAAGTTGCAAATTGATGAATGTTTGTCTCGTATGAATCAGATTAATAGCTCTAAAAAGCCAAAATTAATGTTTCAAGTGTGAAGAAGGTTGCTGTGTGAAAAGATGAAATTGCCTTGCAACAATGAAAAACTAGAAAACTTCGGATGGAATTGTCCAAGAAAAGAAAAGGAATAAAGGAAATTAATATGAGAGTTCTAATCAAAGAAATAAAAGATCTAGAAATATATGATATTTGAGGTGGAAGGTCGTGATTGATTGATTAAAAGACCACGAAGACTATTCAAAAGCTAGAGAAAGGAAAAGATAGTTTAAAAGGTTTGGAATTATAAGGAAATCTTACCAAATAGGCAAAAGAAGAAGAAGAAAAAAGGATTCTATGCTTGAATTCCATGCTTCTATCACTCCTAATTTCTTGCTAAAATGTTAAAATTGATGTGAATTCTATGCGTGAATTGATATGGATTATGCTATCTAGTTAATGCAGTGATGGTAGCCATACTTGGAGATGAGAAAATCAATTGGTGGGTTGGTTTTTTTCTTCACTTGTTGAATTGGATTCAAATCTATATGAGATTATTATGGAGAAAGGGGCAATCTTAAAGGAGATAAAGGAACTAAACAATGTAGTAGCTTGCCTTCTTGCTTTCTTGCTCCCTTGGTGATTAGGAAACATAGCAAAGCAGCCAAAGAACTGCAAGGAAAGTTGGAGATATCGAGAAACTATTGGAAGAATTGTAGAAGGAGGTGAATCATCGCTTCTCCAAGGTTTTATATGGAAGAGATAAATTGGTTGATTGCCTTCGAGACTGGAAGCAAAAGCAACTTGTGTCATATTTTGTTTGTAAAGCTTGAACATGTGTTGATTCTGTAATATCCGCTCCAATTGTGTAGATATTGTTGCTTTTCTTCCTAAGCAACAAATGCTCAATAACATGAAGGATATAAAAATTGGAATTGATTGACACTGATCAACTGCTATTGGATTTTTTCTTTAAGCTGGAAAATGTTCTTCCTTTTTTAACTAGAGATTTAAAGATTGTGTCAGACTTTTTATATCTTTTAGAACTGAAGATGAAATTTTAGAACTTCATTAAATTCATAATCATTACACAGAAAACTTGCTTTCAAATAATAATAAAAGTTGTACAAAAAATGTATAAATTCTGGAAGAGCATAAAAAAGACCAAACCCCTTTTTACAAACCAAAATAGAATGTTACAATAATTTGCAATATGTATTAGAATTGTGATAAAAACAAGTAAAATCTAGCTACAATTTTTGCATTCGCATTAGCCAAACCTCCTACAAAGAACCATCTTGTGTCACATCCACCTAGGGATCCTAGCAATCTCTCCTTTTTTTCATTCTTCATTTTTTCCTTTTACATGGCATCGAAAGGCGTATAACAAAATATGCTAAACTAGACAACTCTATGAAGTCAGTTTCACCTGTTATGTTGCAATCAAAAGGAGATGAGCATGTGCCTAGAAATAATTAGATCTGAAAATGGGCATTTGGCTCCCTAAATCATTGGAAAGGAACCCCTTCTCTGGCTCCTTCATCCTGCTATAAACATTAATTGGCAACTTGGGAAGCAGAAATATGAGACTCTAAAGTAATAGACTTTGAATGGTGAAAAGTTAGTAGACAAAACATATTGAGAAAGGAGGTGGATATGTGAAGAGGAACACTAGACAAAGAACTAAATTCAACTTCTTCAAACAAGAAATCATGAAATAAAACAAAATAGAGAGGAAAATCACAATTTCGAGCATGTCCAAAATATTCCACATTAAGCATTTGGTTTGAAGATTGCACTGCACGCCTGCAAACTAGGTCAATCTCTAAGACATGCTGCTTGAACATTCTCTGATTTTTCTTGATTAAAAAGGCAAAAATGCCTCTACAAACTACTACAAGATCATCTGTCAATGAAGTATTTGTCTTGAATGTTCTTAAGAAACCAAAAACCATCATAAACCAATATGAAATTTCTCTTTAAGGTGTTGAGCATAGAGTTGAAATTTTCCCACTTTGATGGGCAAAATAACTCAGGTTCGATCACCACTTCCCCTTTATGTTATTAAATAAAATTAAAAATGCCAATCCTTTTCAAACGGAGATGCTTAGATTTTCTGAACTCATGTCTATCTAGTTTTGTAATCGATATAGTAAAAATAGGTACTGAAGTTCATAAAAGTTGAAAGGGTATATAACTCAATATTCTCATATGGAAATAATGACATTGATTGAACTTGATATCTAAAGTGAAGCAAGATTTGTGAGAATTCTATCACTAATAACATCTACTATGCACATCAATCAATAATAATAGATATTCAACCCTCCAACATATTTGCATCCCACCTCCCCATTAATTTTATACCTTTACCAAATCAAATCACAGAAAAACCTCTAGATTATTATCCATTTAGGGAAAACTACAAAACTCAAGAAATCAATAGGAAGAAATCATAGAGAAGTTAGGGGTGGGATGGGGCAAATCACAGACAAAAATCCTAGAATATTATCACTTTGGGAAAAAAGACAGACATTCAAATAGAAAACTAAGAAATCAGTTGGAAGAAATCACAGAGAAGAGGAGGGACTTCACTCAAAACTAAGAAATCACAGAAAATAAATCACAACAGACCAATAAATCATAGAGAGGATGTGCTTGGGCGCAGGGGGTGGGTTGGATGTTTCGCATGCTTAGGGATTGACGGCAAGTCATGCTTGGAAGACGAAGATGTGGTTTGCGTCAGGGAGGGGAATTGAGGGCTTTCTCGCTTGGGGACAATCAAACGGGGGGACAAAATTAGAAATTGATGGTGAAGCGGGGGTGGGGGAGGGCGAATGTTATGATGCGTTTGAGGGAGTCCAATGAATAAATGATAAAGTGTATCAAGAGCTTGGGACTTTACTTAGAAAGTCAATTAAGAGTTAGTTACTCTTGTTAGAAAGCATATGTTCAGCTAAGGGATGAATGTACTCTTTTGTCCTTACTTTAGTGAGTTTACTTTAATAGCCTTGATCGCGTGAAGGAAGTTCCGATAGCTTTCTCTATAAAGTCTAAAGCTTAGTTGTAATAATTCATTCGTTGAAGTTATTACTGAAAAGTACTCTTAGAGGTTCCTAATCCCTAAAAAATTGGAGGGTTTTCTTTCCAATTTGTCTTAATTTCTCTTGGATACTCTTACAATTGGAATTAGAGCAGTTCCGCAACCTTGGGAAATTCTTGTTCAAAGATGGCAAATGGTACATAGTTTAGGGATTTGGAAAAGGTAGTTCTCGGACTGAAGCAACATCAAGAATCGCAATAGAAGCGTGTAGAAGATCATCAGAGTGATTTGGTAGCTTTGGGGTGTAAAATGGGTTTGTTGCTGGAATCAATAAATGGAGGGAAGAGTTGAAATGAAGGTGGCAAGAACAGTGAGGGAGGTCATTCTGAGAATTCGAATATCGTTCTAGAAATGCAAGTTAGGGGTATTAAATTGGATTTTCCAATATTTGATGGGGGAAATCCAATAGGATGGCTCTATAAAGCAGAGCACTACTTTGCTTTACATCCTATGCCGAAGGACAAAAGATTTTCATGGCTTCATTTTACACGGATGGCAATGCTTTGGTGTGGTTTTAAGACACGGAAGAAATTCTTTCTTTTACTTCTTGGGATTCTTTTGTCAAGGCAGTTCAATTGAGGTTTGGTAACGCTAGTCATGATGATCTTATGGAGTCACTAGCATGGTTGTGGCAAAGTTCAACAGTGGGGGTGTATAAGACTCAGTTTGAGGAGACTTCATACAGGCTCAAAGGTTTGTCTAAATCCTACAAACTTTCTTGTTTTAGGAGTGGTCTTCCTGATGAGGTCAGATTGCCTGTAAGAATGTTGCGTCCTAAGACTCTTGATACAACTTTTGGATTAGAAAAAATCTAGGAGGAGTATGTTTTGAGTACTCGAAGGAATAATAAGAATTTTGTGCCTTTCGGGGGTAGTAAGGTAGCTATGGCTAAACCTAATATTCCCATTCAAGAAGTATCACTTGCTGAGATGAAGGATAGAAGGCAGAAGAGATTATGCTATTTTTATGATTAAAAGTGGAATCCTAATCACAAATGCAAGAAGGTTAAGTTGTTTGTGATGAAAGGCACTGGACTATTTCAAGAAGAAGAGAAGGAGTTGATTGAACAACAAGAGGATAGTCAAAATGATGGAAGTACGTTGATTGAATGTGAAATGCCCAAGATGTCCTTGCATCCTATTGTAGGCTATGCTAATCCAAAGACCATGAGAGTGAATGGTAAAATCAATGGTTGTCCAATGGTAATTCTTATTAACACAGGGAGCATCCATAACTTTCTTGATCCTGTGATTGCAAGAAAAGTGGAGTTGTTTGTTAAATAAGATGAGTAGATTCAAGTAAAGGTCACAAATGGTGATAGAATGTCTGGAGAAAGGTTAGTGCAAAATTTACCTATGCAAATGCAAGGTTAGGAATTCAAAATTGATTTTTTTTTTTTGCTTCCTTTGGGAGGCTATGATGTGGTAGTAGGTATGCAATAGTTGAGGACTTTGGGTCCTGTCGTTCAGGGTTTTTTATAGTCTCACAACGAATTTTAAATATGCATTAAGAAATATGACTCTTTAATGCTTGATTTCTAATAAGTTTGGGTTGGTGGAAGATGTGCAAATTTGCCAATTGAGTATGGTGGAAAGGAAAGGGTTGCTTCTGCAAATTGTTCAAGAGCAGAAACCTTTGTTGCCAGCAAAACAAGATCTTGAGTTGGAGTAGTTTTATCAAAGTTTGCTATGGTATTTGATGAACCTAAAGGCTTGCGTCCTAGAAGAGTGAAAGACCATCAAATCAACCATAAAAAAGGGACTATGCTTATATTTGTTTGGCTCTCCAGGTATCCCTTCTCTCAAAAATCTGAAATGGAAAAGAAAAACTGTAAAGGAATTGTTGGAGGCAAGAGTGATAAGGAGTAGTCAATCTCCATTTTCTTCTCCTGTGCTTTTGGTGAAAAAAACTGATGGTTCATGGAGAATGTGTATAGATTATAAGGGATCCAATAGGGAAACTATTAAGGACAAATTCCCTATACTTGTAATAGATGAGCTTATTGATGAGTTGTATGGAGCCTCAATTTTTTCAAAACTTGATCTGAGATCTGGATATCATCAGACTCGAGTAATGGGATGTGATATTGAAAAGACAGCATTTAGGACACACCAAGGGTATTATGAATTTTTGGTTATGCCCTTTGGCTTAACAAATGGCTTGGCAACCTTCCAAGCCTTGATGAATGAGATGTTCCAGCTAAGGTTGTAATCGAGCCAAGTCAAGCTAAGTTTTGGTTTGTCGAGCTCAAACTCGATTCAAAATACTTGAACTTGAGCTCATCCCACAAATGAACTTGAGTTGAGCTGAGTTCAAATTTTTTTTATTTTTTGAATAATATTTAAAAATAAATAAATAACTAATAAAAAATTAATATTTAATATCTAACTAGTTGATATTTATTTATCTTAACAATATGTTATATGCTTATATATTATTAATAAATACACATAATCTGATAGTATATACGTATTTCACATACTTTCCACGTACTAAACTATGAAATTATTAAATTTTATAAACTAATTATTGTACAAATTATAAAACATAACAATGAAGTATATTCATTATATAGATATAAGTAAAAAGATTACATATTACATATTTAATTATAAAAAAGTTATACTTATATTATTAGCAATATATATATAACATATATATGTGTATATATTTATCAATATATAAATAGATTTTAATTGAGTCAAGTTAACGAGTCGACTCGAGTATAAACAAGCAAGCCTTAACGTGCCAAGTCGAGTCGAGTTTTGTCGGGTATGTGTCATTTACTAATCAAGCGGGTATCTACTTTCACAAGCAAGTTTTTTTTTCCCGAGTCGAATTCAATTCAAGTTTAACTGAGTGAGTATCCAGCGGGCTGTGGAGTAGCCTGGTTCAATTTCAGCCCTAATTCCAACCTATTTTGAGGAAGTTTGTAATTGTGTTTTTTGATGATATTTTAGTATTGATTACGTCTAAAGAATAACGCGGTCGTTTGTAGTATAGCTTTGGAATGTCGATTCCATAGGGAGATGGATTGAAAAATTGAAAAATATTAACAAAATTAACGAAAAGAATTAGAAGAGTGCAAAAAATGATTTTTAAAGTGTGACGTAAATTAAAACTAAAAGAGTAATTTGAAAAGTTTAAAAATGAGATAAAAAGTAGAGCGTAGGGAATTCCTTGTGTATTTCTGGTGTTCAAATTTATTTTTAATTCATTGATAACTCAATTGAGAATTCTATATCCAAATTCTCAATCGGAAGATATAATATTAATAACTAAATTTTAATCAAATGTAATCTTTTGAAAAATCATTCGTCGCGATTTAAGAACAAAAATTGTTATTACTATTGAGAAAATCCAACATCGACAATATACTCAGGGAGCGATACTGCAGCAAAAAATTAAATCAATATAGACAATCAATTGCTCCAAACATAATCATAGAACTAATCCTTTCAATGGAAAAAGCATAACTGAATCCATAAACGAAATAGATTCTATAATTATTTGAAGACGAAAAAACATCACAAATAAATTGAGAATAATAGAACAAAAGAGTTTTAATATTTAAAGATCAAATACATAAATAAAAAATAAATTACAAATACCATCACACACAAGTTCATCCCTAGCCCTTATTTAGTTGTTTATTCACATGATGAACTACCAAATTCTTTAAGCGAGAAATAAAATAACAACATTTGATATGCTCCTCCCTTTTCTCAAGGGTTGAGAAGGCTTTCCCCCCATCTAAGCATACCTTCTTCACGCCCCCAGCTCTATCTATTTATAGATTTTCTTATGCAAGTTGTTAAGCGCAAAATCATCACAAAACCAAGTTGCTGTGCATCTCTTTGGGTTCCAGCTTTGCATATGGTTTGAAATGATGATTTGTCCAACATTTTTGTGCGAGAAGTGCAGCTCTTTGTAGTCAATTATTTCAGCTGTGCAAGTAGATGCTAGGCGCCGGTTTTCCTTCCATTTTAATCATATTTGTTGCTTCATCTTCAACTCTTTTGGTCAAGTATTTCGGCTAGAGCAGCTTTCTTGTGGTAACTGAAGCTTGCATGTGTATTTTATATCTTCTTCAATCATAGCATGCGCCACTTGAGTTTATCATATTTAATTCCTTTTGCAACAACAAAATGTCTTGAAGTGTCGTCTTGCAAGTGATTTCACTTGTGGCTGTCACATGCATGTCAACATGTGGCTTGGTGCAATTGGTTCTATGGCTTGAATTGCTTTGTGTGAGCTTATGTCTTCAGGTCCTTCTTGTTGTGTATCATGCTCCATCAATTTGTAGATGAAATGATCATGCATTGATGGGTGGACTTGGACCAAGTTTTCGGCTAGGAGTTTTTTTTGAGCTATCTGAAACTTTCATGTATTTCAATCAAATAAGATAGCATGATGTAAGATGCAAGTGGCGCCAGTTTTTTATGCCTTGTGTTTGTTCAACATGCTAGTCGCAAAGTGGAGCTCATATGTGACTTTTAAGTGGTCTTGAAGAAGTTGTTGTTTGTCACTTTGCTCTTCAATTTAAGGCCATGTACTACTTCTTTCTTCCTTCAATTTATTTACAACACTTGGCTATGGTGCTTGAAACCCTAGCAAAACAATCTTTATTCCAAAAGGAGTAAATGTAGATTTGCTTGTGAAGAAATTGATTACTTGGGTCATTTGGTCTCTAAAGAAGGGGTAAGAGCAGATCCTTCTAAGTTGCAAGCTATGACAGATTGGCCTTTGCCAAAATCCCTCAACTCACTAAGGGGATTCCTTGGTTTAACAGAGTATTATCAAAAATTTGTTAGAAGTTATGAGTTTGTTGCTGCACCATTAACCCAATTGTTGAAGAAATATGCATTTATATGAACTAATGAAGTCATTGTTGCCTCTGTACAACTGAAGAAGGCAGTGACAAATCTCTCAGTTTTGGCCCTCCCAGATTTCTCAAAATCGTTTTTGTTGGAATGTGATACTTCTGGCCATGATATTGGTGCTGTCCTAATGCAAAAAGGTAGGCCATTAGCATTTTTGAGTTAAGCTTTGAAAGGAAAAACATTAAACTTGTCTACATATTAGAAGGAATTACTTGCAATTGTGTTAGCATTTAAGAAATGGAAGCCATATTTGTTGGGAGCTATGTTTGTAATAAAAACTGATCAACAAAGTTTGAAGTTTTCATCAAAACAGAAGATTGGAACCCCATCTCAACAGAAATGGATAACTAAATTGCTTGGTTATGATTTTACTATTAAATACAAAAAGGGAAAGGATAATGTAGTTGCTGACAGTTTATCTAAGAAAGAAGAAATTGAATTGTTTGCTATTACTGTGATAGATCCTTTGTGGTTAGAAGAGTTAAGGCAATCTTATCTGCATGATGAAGAGATAACAACAATTTGTAGGAAGATTCAAGAAGGCAAGCTCAATGATAAGAAGTTTGAAGTGAAGAATGGATTGTTATTCAAGAGAGGAAGGCTATTTTATCTTCTCTATCACCTATGAAGGAATAGGTCTTACAGTTTATACACAGTACTGCCTTTGGAGGCCATTCTAGTTATTTGAAGTCACTTCATCGAGCCAAAACTAATTCTATATGATAAGGAAAGATATCAAGCAATTTATTAAAGAATGTACGTCTGTTAGAGATGCAAGTCAAAAAACTTACAACCTGCAAGCTTACTTCAACCATTGCCAATTCCAAGTAGATAATAGAGTGATATCTCCATGGATTTTGTTGATTCCTTGCCTTGGTCAAAGGGGATGTCTATTGCCATGGTGGTTGTAGATCGACTCACAAAATATGCACATTTCCTACCTTTATCTCACCCTTACAAAGTTGTGTCTATGGCAACTTTATTCATATCTCAGGTATTCAAATTACATGGTATGCCTTCTACCATGGTAACGAGTAGGGATGTTACTTTTAAAAGTAATTTTTGGAAAGAGTTGCTTAGGTTGCATGGGATCAAGTTGCATTTCATATCTACCTATTATTCACAATTAGATGGGCAAACTGAAGTGGTCAATAAGTGTGTATAGCAATATTAAGATGTTTTGTAAGTGAAGTGGGTTCATTGCTTCCTTGGGCTGAATGGTGGTACAAGACTTCAGTTCATTCTTCCACTAAGTTAACACCATTTGAGGCATTGTATGGGATTCCTCCAAGTTTAATTTAGTATTTTCAATGTACTACTCACTCAGAATGAGGTTGTTAAAAAGGAATTGAAAACAAGAGATGAAATTTTGTTGTTGTTGAAGAAGAATTTATTTGCTGCCTAGAATGGTATAAAGCAACAATATGATAAGCATCACATTCAAAGGAGGTTTCAGGTGGGAGACCTTGTTTATCTGAAGATGCAGAAGTATAAACAAGTTTCTGTCAGTCAAGTTACTAAAGTAAAGCTTGCAGCAAGGTATTGTGGGCCATTTATAGTGTTGGAATGCATTGGTGAAGTTGCTTACAGGCTGGAATTAGCATCAAGTTCTTTTGTTCATCCAGTTTTCTATATGTTGAGGTTGAAGAGATTTATTGGTACTGACGCTCAAGTTTCCCGTGTTGCCATTGCTTGATTTTCATGGCGATTTCAGGCCGGAACTAGATGCTATTCTCAGTAGAAGAATGATAGGCTGAGGACTCACTATCCTAACCATGTAGGCAAGGTCTTTTAATGGGGGTAGTTGTTATGATGTGTTCGAGGAAGAATAAATGGCAGAGTGTATCGGAAGCTTGGGACTTTACTTAGAAAGTCAGTTAAGAGTTAGTTACTCTTGTTAGAAAGCACATGTTCAGTTAAAAGATGAATGTACTATTTTATCCTTATTTACTTTAATGAGTTTACTTTAATACCCTTGAATGTGCGAAGGAAGTCCCAATAGCTTTCTCTATAAAGTCTGAAGCTTAGTTGTAATAATTCATTCAATAAAGTTGTTAATGAAAAGTACCTTTGAAGGTTCTTGATCCCTCAAGGATCAGAAGGTTTTCTTTCTAATCTATCTCAATTTCTCTTAGATACTCTTATAGCAAATGTTATTGAAGGTTTCTTTCAAAGCTCAAAGGAGAGATAGGGGCATTTTCGAAAGCTTGTATGAATGGGCACTTTGTCTAGTCCTAGGGATATTTTGGAATTTCAAAAACTGACACGTAAGTTGTTTAACGGATACTCTCAAAAAGGGGTTGACATGAAGACTTTTCTAAGTTATAGGCCAATTTGTTTTGGGGATGAAACCAAAAATTCCAAATTCATCTAAATTCAATATTATATTTTTTTAAATTTTTATATAAAATATAATAAAAAATCTTACTTTTTCAAATTTTAAAAATATTTTTTTAAATTTTCATACAAAATTAATATTTTATTATCTTTTTAATTTTTATCTCGTCTCATCCGACCTCTAAAAACAAACTGGACCACAATTGTCTTTAAAGTCTTGTTCCATCCGGGACATCTTCCACCGCAAGACTCTCTCAAGGGGACTCGCAGAGTGAAAGGGGCTGAGATGGTGGGAGAAACAGCGAAGAAGCTGGGTCACTTTCTTCTGGTGACAGTGCTGGTGCTGCTGATGATATTCTCGCCGCACACGACTCGTTGGGGAGCGTCGACTGCTTCTTCAATCCAGCTTGACAACGACACCGTGATCACTGCCCAGGATTACCAGGGCCGCATGGAGGAGCCAGAGCTTCTGTTCGACACGGAAATAAGCAGGATGCTGGGTATCGGTCCGCCAGTCACTCCTCCTGCTCTAATTAATTATAAGCCTGCAGTTAGCCCCTGTGGCCGACATCCAGGGTACGCAAAATGTCTTCCTCCACCTGCAGGTAAAAATCTAAAATTGTGTCAAAATCGTGATGTCTACGACCGTTGCAGTCTACATTCACGTAAATAAAACTTTTGTACTCTGAAATAAATTTGGAGGGGGGGGGGGGGGGGGGGTTGTTGGTTTGAAGTTGGGTATGGGGGGTTTTCCATTGTAGCTTCTGGTCGATCAAGCGTTTAAATGTAATAATGTATATCAGTTAATTGCTGATGTGAACGCTTTTGCTCCTTAATGTGTTATGCAAATAATATCATTAACCAAGAGAACTACATCACATTCAAGCACAAGGGATGCCGATACGGAAATAAGCAGGATGCTGGCTAACCGTCTGCGGCAGCCACTCGTCCCACTCTAAACCCTAAAATTTCTGCTGTTAACGGCTGTGGCCGACATCCAAAGTACGAAAGCTGTATTCCCAAGAAAGACGGTAAGGTGCCGCAAAAATGTGTTCTTTCAGACGTGGTTGCAAATAATCTTGGTAAAATGTTTTCTATCTACTCTTAAATAAAGTCATATTTTGTTTGTTTGGGGGGTTGTTTTCCCTTTTAGCTTCTGATCACGTACGTGTATTAATGTGACAATGTATACCAGTAATTAACGGGTGTGTGAAGACCTCTTTTGGTTCTTGAATTGTTCCTATGATTTATGAACTAAGAATGGCGTTGCTTTTGCATCTTTGTAAGAATTGAGAGCTCGCACAAGTTTTGCATCCACCAAACGAACGAAAATGATCCTTCTGTGACTAAAGAAAAGTTTTCTTTAATTTGTTTTGAGATTGTCGTTAAATGGGGCTTCTTCAATAAGATATTGTCCTGCACAGCGCGCGGCTAAAATTAGTCCGGTCACTCCAATAAGGACACTGTGGATAACTAGTGGGATCGGAGAACGATCCTCACATGGCTCACATACCAAATAGATGGAAAAAGAGATAGCTGTTTTTTTTTTTTTTTCCTGATGCGAACGCTTTTTGCTCCTTATTAATAGTGTCAGCCCGAAAAAAAAATTTAATATAATATAATAAATAAAGCAGACAAAAAATTTAATACAATATTATTATCTAATAGATAATAATTAGATAAAAATTTTAAAATTTAAAATTGAAAAATATTTTATATTTAAATGATACTCAAAAAAGAAATACTGAAAATATTTGAGTAATATTTGAAAGCAATTATGTTGCCAAACAGAACGTATAGATGTATAAATACAATTTTTATGGTTTTACAATATAACTATCCCTTAAAGAAAATAAAACCGATATCTTCGATTCCTATTACATCATCAAGTAAATATTTATTTCATTCTAATGTGTCTAGAGGCAGGGGCGGACCTACAGCTAAGGTAGCCCCCAAAATTTTAAAAAAAATTAATGTGTTATATAAATATATATAATCTTTTTATATATAATTAAATCACTCCCTCAAATTATAAAAATAAAAATAAAAACCGTCTTCCCAATACTCAAAAAATTATCATTTATTATTTTTTCTGAGAAACAAATTATCAAGAATTCCAATTCGGAAATAATAATAGATAAATTTTATTCCATGAAAGATCGTCCTCAAGTATGTCAAAGAAAAATTCTAATTTTTTTTTTTTTTTGTAATGGTCTCTAGCTAGCGAATTCTTTTTTTTTTTTCTTAATCCAAAGAAAAAAAAAGGAAAAAGAAAATAAATGAAGAAATAAAAAGTATAATTATTATTTCTTATATAGTCACATGTAAAAAATACATACTATTTATACTCACACATATTATATATTTTGTTAACCTCCCAAATATCAAATCTTAATTCTATCTCTGCTAGAGGGGTCTCTTTACCATATTCAAGTTATATTTGCATTTGGAGAAAACCCACCTGAGTAAAAGGGTTTTCTACTTATCAAGATAAAGAAGGCCCATATGATCCTACACCAGCTAGCGAAGGGAAGATAGCTTCCCATTTTTAGTGTACTACCTAGAAAGATCATTTCTTAATGCATGTACTGGTACTTTAATAAAGGAAAGATAAAAGAGACAGAGAGAACTCCATATAGAAATTTCTCTATATGAAATAAAAAGATATAAATTTTATTATTTATTTTATATCTTAGCACACTTCTTTAATTATGAGCCAGACTTATTTTCAATGAATAAGCTCAACAAGTAGAATATTTAATTAAATAAGATAAAGTATAGAATCAAGATTTGAACTTAAGACCTTTATTTTGATCTTATGTGAAATCATAATTTATACCAATGATTTAAATTAATGAAAAGAGATAGATTTTATTATTATTTTATATCTTAACAAGTGACAATCTCATTTAATAAGTATTTTATTTTATTATCAGAAATGCTAAAGTCACTGGTGATGATTCCTAGTTTGACTGGGAATCTCGCTTGCAGCTTTTAATTTTTTTTAATTTAATGATTAAATATATATTTTATAATCACATTATAATTTTTTTAGATTTTTTTTTTAAATTTAAAAATGTTAAAAAAATAGATGAAATTAAAAAAAAAATAACACAGGCGGGAAGAGAAAGTTAAGCTGACAAAGATTTGTGTCCTTCATAAAGTTTCATCGTATGTGTAGAAACAACCGTTGGTCACTATAAGAAAAACAGGGAATTGAAACCAGTCAATTGCTGTTAGACCGGTTAATTGGGACAAAAACAGTATTGTTTTTGTCCCAATTAACCGGTCTAACAGCAATTGACTGGTCTCAATTGCCTATTTTTCTTATAGTGGGTGTGTATTGGCGACAGATTATGGGTCACTACTTTATTTTTTTATGATCGTCTAATTTTACTACAAAAAAATTGCTTATTTACTACATTTTTATTAGTCATTAATAGTCTATTTTAGTCGCTAATAGTCATTTTCGTCGCTAATAGTCATTTTCGTCGCTAATATTGGGTCACTATTATCCATTTTTCTTGTAGTGTTTGTCTTTGTACGATTCAATAGGAGGATGCTACATTTTCAAAATCTATCTTTTTTAAATATTGATTTATTTTATTATATTAAAATAATTGAATTTTTTGTATTAAATTTTTTCCCCTGATGGCTCATATTTGTATTGAAACATTCATAAATCGTGTCAGCCCGAATAAAAACAAAGAGAGAGCTTAAAACCAAACGTAACCATGCACCCTGCATTTAAGATATGCCTATAATCCAAGTTGGTGAGCAGTTTTATTTTAATTCACAAGTTTTTATTTATTCTTTTGTTATGCTAAGTAGTGTTTTCCTATATCTAATTTTGTCAAACCATTTTTAAAATCCTGCTTATTCAACATTTATGATAGGAGCAAACATTCACTGATCATCTACATATGGATAAAAAATAGTCTAGTGGGTTAATAGTGCAAACACAGCAATAAGCGGTGGTTGTTGGGACGGCCAACCCAATCCACATCAAAAAAGGCTTGAAGCTAGAAGTAGGAAGATTTTTGTATGTGAAGGCCGAAATTAATGGTGTGCTTTAGGTATCTTAACATACAACTAACAAATTAATGGGAATATTTAGGATTGTGATAAACTAACAGATTTTATTGACAGTAAAGGCAATGTTAGGGCAGGTCAGGGAAAGGTATTGAAAACCCCCAACGACATTCCTATAGAGAGTTGGATCAGAAAAGATAGAGTGTCATTGATGGAGAGTTTGGTAGAAGTTGCCATTGGAGAGTTAACTCCTTTAGCCGAAAGCATAGTGGTCCATTCAAGTAGATCATAAATGTATTTTCTTTGAGAGATATGAAGACCAGTAGGTAAATATGAAATTTCTAAACCAAGGAAAAAGGGCAACGTGCCTGAGTTTTTAATAGGAAAAACATAAACAAAAACAAAAATAGTGATGGATTGTGAGGAGTAAACAAGTAATGAGAGATCAGATTTCGAAGAAACAAAACCATATTCATTAAGATAAGCACAGAGTTGGGCGAACCAAGCTCTTGAAGCTTATTTTAAGCCATAAGTGGCTTTCTTTAAACAACAAACATACTCAGGGTGTTCTGGTTGAGTGAAACCTATTGATTGGGTCATGTAAACAGACTCAATGAGATCGCCATGAAGAAAGGCATTTTGAACATCTAGTTGACGAAGTGGCCAACCATGAGACACTGCTAAGGATAGAACAACTTGAATGGTTGTGGGTTTTACAACATTACTAAAGGTTTCATAGTAATCGATACCTTCGTGTTGATGAAATCCTTTGATGACAAGTCGGGCATTATGCCATTCAATGGTCCTGTCAGCCTTGTGCTTGGTTTGAAACACCCACTTGCAAACAACAATGTTAGAGAAAGGGAGAGGGGAGGACAAGAATCTACATAAGAGCTTGAAATTCAACATGGCTTCTCTCCATTCTTGATAACGATAGGCAACAATATATGATGATAGTTCCTCTAGAATGTCCAGAGAGGTGGTGAGACAGTATTTGGATGAAGGATAAGGTATGGATACGTCGGGGTAGTGTTTGGGACGGGGAGAGTTAGTTTTGGAATAAGTGACTATGGGGGAACGAGTTTGTAGAGGACAAAAATGATTAAGAGGAGGTGGAGATTGAGATGGAGATTGAGAGGATTTCGGAACCTATGGAGTTTTAGAGGAAGAGTTGAGATTAGGGTTGGAGTTCGATGTTGGAGAGGAAAGTGATGGGTCCTGTGTGTCGAGATTTGGACTTATTGGAGTGGTTGGGCTTAGAGAGAGTTGTGGGCTTTGTGTTATGGGTCTGGGGCTGAGAATAGATGGTGGATAAATAGGTGTGTTGTATGGGTTTTAGAGGAGTTAACAGCTTTGGAGCCCAAAGTGGAATGAATGGCATAAGGAAATGAATTTTCATTGAAAATGACGTTCCTGGACACATACATGCGATCTGAGTGGAGGTGAAGACATTTATATCCTTTACACATGGGACTGTATCCAAGGAAAATACATGGTAGAGATCAAAAATGAATTTAATGATTGTTGTAAGGACGTAGATTCAATCAGCATTCGGATCCAAATATTTTAAAAAGTGAGTAATTAGGTTCTTGATTAAAAAGAAGAAGATGGGGAGATTTATTTTTGAGTGAAGTAGATGGGAGAAAATTAATGAGGTGGGTAGTAGTATGAAAGGTGTCCGACCAAAATTTGTAAGGTAAGGAAGTTGTGGCTAGAAGTGCAAGCCCAGTTTCAATATGTGACGGTGTTTTCGGTCTACTACACATTTTTGTTGGTGAGTATGAGGACAAGTGAGTCAATGGGCAATTCCTTAAGCTTGAAGACTTGGGTGAAAGGACGAAATTCGACACCCCAATCACTTTGAAATATTTTGATGTTAGTATTTAGGAGTCGTTCAGTATATTTTTTAAAAGGAAGAAATGTTGAAGTTGCATCCGCTTTAGAAGCGAGTGGATAAAATCACGTATAACGATTATAATCATTGACAAAAGAAATATGAATAATTTTTATACAAATATTATTATCATTTTACTTATTAAAATTGTTAGTTTATTTATTTATTTTATCTTATTTTTATTTTTTATTCTATATGTCTTGTTGTGAATTGAGAAGAGAGGACCTATTACACTCTTATGTAACCCAATTCACTTCAACACTCATTCAACAGCACACTTTCATTAAGGGTGATGTTGGCGTTTAGTCGGATTGAACCCCATAAGAAATGCAACCCCCATAAATATACAACAAAAAATTTTAAAAAACATAATAAAAAATACAATAAAAAAATACAATTTAGAAAATACAATAGAAAAAAAATAATAAAAAAATAATAAAAAACACAATAAAAAATAAAGTAAAGATGATTTTTTAAGGGAGATTCGGCCTCAACCCAGCCCCCGCCGGTGGCGATGGGCGACACTGCCCATACCATGGGACCCATTTCGGGTTTAAGGCTGTCGGGGAAGGTGGGAGGTCGTCGGAGCTCGACATTGCAGGGGTGAGGTTGCTGGAGCCTGCCGGTTATGATGGCCTGGGCGGTGTCGCCCACCACCACTGGCGGCGACGGGGGCTACACTTCTTATGGAGTTCGGTCGGACCGAACCCAGGTATTTCCTTTCATTAATTAGAGTCATTGGGCCTCATAGCACTCAACCTCAAGGTGCCACAATGCACTTCGCACGACAATTCAATTGACTCTCACTTGTAAACACTTAATTGGGCCCACTAGGATTTTATTTGAAGGGGCCTCATGATTTAGGTTCTATTGAGGCACGAATTCAATTGGACTTAAGCTTCCACAATTCAGTGCCGCAACAGACTTCGAACTTTCACTCGGTTTCAAAAGGGCACGGCACTTCAATTTGCATTGCACCTAAATTTCGCGCATGCGCGCGCGTGCACACACACACACACACACACACACACATATATTAGGTCGAAAGCAATGTGCAAAACTCGTTGCTTAATTAAGTGAAACAATTTTTTTACAAAAATAATATAATTAAAAAAAATTAACAAGCATTTATAGATAATAATAACTCAAACGTAAAACTTAATTCATCATCATCTCTCTAGTTTCCTTCCTTGAGAGCATGCTAATTTGGCATTCATGAATATTAGGATGAGGTAGGAGATCAATAGACAAAATTCATGTTCAAAAATTATATAAAGATTTGATAATATACATTAAATTGAAGCGTACCTAGTTACCTGTATAACATTAATTTAAATATACTAATCTTAATAATTATGTAAATACAATATTTTTTTGTGCAGTTCTTTTCACATCGTTCAGTTGACACCGACCGTATTAGAATCCTTACTGTAGATGTAGTTTTTGCCCTTGATAAAGCCACACATAATTGATAATGTGAAAAAACAGGATGAGGTAAATATATGCTAACGAAACCCAATATCTGCCATTGTGACTTATTTATAGTCATTGCGAATATAATCTGATAAGAAATTGGGTTCGTTTGAATGGGAAGTCACTATTTTCATTAATACTTGGTAAGAATGGGATCTTTGGAATAAAAACTATTTTTCCCTTATGTTGCCCAACTGCAATTTCTAAATTAATGACATTTCGATCAAAAGCCCGACAAATTAAATGTGTTCTGTTGCATAGTCCTTCTGAAGGATTAATGTTCTAAGTAGTATGATATGACAGTTTTTCTTTAGTAATAATTCATGAGCAGAAAGTCCATTTGGAATTAGAGTATTTAGAAAATCCTCCATAACTGATTGTTCAAATGCATTTATTGTCTCATCAAAGTTATAATATTGCGTAAACTCACCAGGGAACCTATGAATTAGTAATGCATTTATTTCATCAACATAATTATTCTTTGGTGTTAATATGACCCAATTCATCATAGCTGAAATATTTATTGAATATTCATGAATATCATGAAAAACAGCATCTATTAAATAATCCAAAGAAGTATAGTCATCTTCGTAGGGAACAAACATGCTATCAGGAATTTTTATGGGTTCATCAACTGTGATTGGTGGCAATCCCTTACCTAATTATAACACGTACTCTAAAAACACTGGATCTAATCGTGCTCGCATATTTCCAATCAAATGAAAACTGATCATTGTAGGCCATAAATAGGAAGATACCAAAATGGCATTAATTTGTTCTTGTCTTGTTCCTTTATGAACCACAGGTAAAACCTATCGAAAATGTTCACCGAAAACAACAACTTCTCCATCAAATATTAACTCTGAATCATTGATGTCTCAAAGCATTTTATCTAATACTTCGATGTGTTGGTTTTACATTTTATCTTCCAATGAAACACAATGATGAGTCCAAAACCATATTTTACATAAGAATTTAGCTTTACTGAGTTTAGGAGTCCAAAACCATATTTAGTAAGAGTTGAGATTCAGTTTTACATAAGATATATTTTGAAGTGTTTTGAGTTTGGCTAATTCTGTTATTGCATTTGTTTATTTTATAGAGGATGTTAGATTATATATAATATGCATAATGGTGGTGGAATTTTAATATAGAGGTTAAAATATGCCTCCATATTTTAAATATACCTTGTTTATTTTAAGCATTTGTTTTTTAGGCATTTGAATTTTCTGGTACATGTTTGGGGAAACCATGAAACCTATTGCAGATTTAAAAAATAAAAAAACCTTTCAGTTTTCTGGGTATTGTAAGTTCAGACTTATAAAACAAAAACAAAAACAAAATTATACTTAGATCACTTGAAAACATAGTGGAGACCACCTTGGAGTGAATTGAAGAGGCTAGAAATATTATTTTTCTAGCGTGTTATAAATTAATTTTTGCTAGTTAATTATTTACTACACTCTAGCGTTTGTATCCATCTATTATCCTTGGCTTTTGTATCCATTTAAATTAATTTTGAAGGCTATTAAAACCTTGTTGGAATTATATATCTACGAACAATTACTCACCCTAGCCGGACATAATCGACAAAAACGTAAAATTATAGCTATTGGATTATCAAAATTAGAAAGAATAGATTAATTTTGTTTTATCATATGTTATTTTAATTTTAGTTTAAAAATCTAAAAATATTATTTTATAAAAAATTATAAACAAAATTGTAAGTCTATCAGTACTGCTCTAGTTTAAAATCAAACGGTCATGTTTCCTACATTGCTCTTTATATAAGCACTTTTTATTTATAGTATTTTGTTTTGACTATTATTATTAATTGAATAATATTATAGATACACAATTCTGTGTACTTTTTAGAGAAATAAAAACGTGATAATGATATCACGTCAATTAAAATATTAAAAAAATATATAAAAAGACGATAAAAAAAAGAAATAAAAATATATTATACGAATAATTAAATTATAAGATGGATAAAATTAATATTCTTATATGATATGTATGTAAAAGTACAAAAATCATATATAAACAATATTTTTATTATTAAATAATGATAGTTTTTATTTGCAAACATTATAATTTATGAGATGTTAATATGCTATATATATCTAGCGTCCGAAGTTAGTAAATAAAATAAAAAAATATTTTTATATGTTGCAAATACAGAAGAATATATGTATAGGATATTTCAAATTTTGAAATGATATTGGATATTTCACTATGTTTTAGTTTTAAATTTTAAAAAATAAGTGGATGTTAAATTTAACGGTCACTTAATGGAAAAACGAGAAAATCTGTTAAGTGGCCGTTAGATAGCCACTTGTTATAATAGAATATATATATATATATATATATAAATATATATATATATATATATATTTGAGTTGCACTATAGCGTCGTTGAATTGGAGGAGTTCAGAAATGAGAAATAAAAGCTAATGGTCAAGAGTCAATCACAAGAGACTAGTGTAGATTTTTTAAGGAGGAGAATCTGAAGAACAGATATAAGAGTTGCATATTTCATAAACTGACTCCAATAAAAAATACAAGTTTTATTATTTTTCTTCTCAATTTCATCATGAACGAATTTTATTTTCTAGAGTTATGATGTAATTTAGCATTGAATATATAGTTTATATTTCAAGTTATTTTATTTTTAATATCTTCATGGTTGAATGTTTAATTCTTATTTTTAATACTTGCAATTTTTTACGAATTATTATTTGATCAATTGAATTACAATGAGACCAAGTGGTGATTTTTTATTTTAGTTTTAGAATTAAACATCATACATTGAGCAAAAGTAGAGATACTTTATTGCTACTAGTTTATTTAATATTATTCGAGAAAATAAATGAATAGATAACGGATTTTCAATCATCATCATGAGATTATTGGAATTTAATAATTGAGAATAATAAATTGTGTGGGATTTACTACGTGAAATCAAACGCTCTAAATCTCTTCTTATTACATTTTTACATAGTACGTGAAATCAAACGCTCTAAATCTATTCTTATTACATTTTTACATTCTTAGATTTTAAATTATGTTACTTTTTATTCGTAGATTTATTTTTACTGATTAATTTAATTAATTTTGGTAGTAAAATCGTTCCATTTGTTTTCGATTTTTCAAATAGTAATTGATTTAGTGAATTTCAGTACTTAGTAGCATAATTAGTCCATGTGGGTTTGACATCTATTTTCTATAAAATATTTTACTACTTATTAGGATTCGGTGCGCTTGTAGATATTTTTATGCGAACACATCTCTTGATAAATAAGGGGATGGCCCCCAAACATCAACATATATCAAATGCAAAGGTTCAAGAGACCTATTGGCAGAATATTTAAAGGATAATTACCTACATTTGGCAAGAGGACAAGTAGTGCAAAATAAACTAGGTTGAGAGGGAACAAAAGGTAAGCATTTGCTATTCAAAATATGAGAGACCAATCGAAGAGATGGATGACCAAGTCGGTGATGCCAATTAGCAAAGGGGTTCTCGTCAGTCTAGTGGGATTTGGTGGAGGGAAAAACATAAAGTCCATTTGGAATTAGACCTTTGAGCAAAGTGGCTCCCGTCCACTTGTTCTTGACAAGAAAATAAGAATCATGAAATTTGAAAAAAACATAATTATCATAGCAGAATTGATTGACTAAAACAAGATTTTTTTGTAATCTAAGAAAAGTACGTACCAAAGCAAGTTGTGCAAAAGGAAGGAAGAGATGGAAGGGGAGAATCACAAAACAAAATTTTTCTTTTCAAACAAGCAGCACGCACAATCTAGTCTAGGTGACATCCGATTCTTATGAAATATTGGTTTTTCTATTTTATTTTATTTTAGTTTTTGTTTTTTTACATAATTTTTAAGTAAATGCTTTTAAATAATATTATAATTTTTTTATATCTTTAAAAAATATTTTAAGATATTAAAAATTATGTACAAAAAAAAGGCATCCAAAACAGATGATTCGATGCTTAAATAGAAAACATCATGCTAATTAATGACAGTTGTTTAAATGAATCTTTATTTATAGGCTGATAACTTCTGTGTTGCCACAATTAATCCGGTTTAATCAAGTAATGCACTGTGGATAACTAGTGGGATCCGAAAATGATCGTCACGTGGCTCACGTCAGAAAGTTGATGCAAACTAGCATGGCAATTCCCTTTTTTACGTGGTGTCAAATTATTAACATACGAGTTATAAGTTATTATACTATTAGTTTTATTATATCTTATTATTACATTTTATTGTAGTTTAATTATTATACAATGATATTCCATATGCTTGTTATTATACATTAATTATTATACAAAAAGTCCAATAAAGTGGGGGTCGCTGGACACAGACGTTCCTCTCTACGCATATTTTTCTATCCTCGTGTTGCCGCCGGTTTCCAATCATTGAAGGCTATTTTCGAGGAAGGACAGAGCTCTTACTCCTCCCTCCCTCCCTCCCGCCCAGCCCTATGGAGCTCTTCTAGTTTAATTTCTACCTATTTTCTAATTATTTCCCACACTTTTATAGTGTTTTGTCCATAATTCATGGAGTTTCTAATCTACTACTTTTCGGACCTCTACGACCACCATGCGCCGAACAAATCAAGCCTACAGCCACCGATCTATGGGAGGAGGGTAGAATAGTGCCCAACTATGTAGCATGTTGGTCTCATGCGCCTGAGGAGGTGTGCGTGACGCCCACGCGCCGCCTTACTTGGAGAGCACCTTTGCCACCATACGCGGCACTTTGGAGTCAGTGGCTTTCGTTCTTCCGCTCTGTCCTTTTGGTTTTTCCTCTAGTGTGGGGCGTGCTCCTTACGCGCCACCACATGCGACGGTCATCCTTTTTCAGTGTATTGGTTCTCCTTTAAACTGACCGATTTAATAGAATGCAGCACATCTCTTCTCGCTACGACTTTTTGTCGTAGTTCAATAGTCTTTTTTTTCAGACTTTCAAAACCGCTTTAGGCAGCATCTCTTCATCGAGATTGGTGAGCCGCACTTGCGGCTTTGAAATCGTTCTTTACTTTTGGTGTCTGCTGTGTCTTTGTTGGAATGGGATGATTATTGGAGATTCCCACCACACTAAATTTTGTATCTTTGTAACTGTTTAGATTATCTATATAATGCTTGCTTTCAGAGAAAAAAAAAAACATTAATGATTATACATTACTATAACATACATGCTATTATATTTTAGTTATTATACATTGGTATTAAATGTTATGATACATTAGTAGCATATGATATTAATAGTATGATGTTTACATGTACTAAACTTAGTTAGTCAATTTAATCAATTTATATTATAGTACAAGTATATTATTTTATAATAATTAGCTCATACTAGCTAGCTAATATATTATTGATTTTTTTTCTCGACTAATATATTATTAAATTAAACTAACTATATAAGTTATAGCCATATAAAATATATTATTATTAATACATAAAAAATTACATATATTTTTATAGCACATATACAATATCGGAATCAAAGTTTTTGAAAAAGAAAATTCCAACTTCTCGAAATTTAGTTTTTTTCTTAGCCTTATATTCAACTATATATATATATATAATAATATATATATATATATATATATAAGTCAATCCAAATCCACACTGTAAGCTAAAACATGTTAAATTTTCAAATTCTAATTCAAATTATTTAGATAATGAGTCATGTCATGTAATCCATTTTTATCTGTTTAATAATTAATTAGAAAAATGACAACATGATATGACTAATTTAAACCTGTCACAAATAAATGTGTTGAACTAAATTAATATAATTTCACATAAAAATCAAAACCTATATTTATTACTAGCCACAATATTTAAAAAGAAAAATAGCTACTAACAACAAATATCATAATTTTTCAAATTTTAATAATATAATAAACCAATGCACTTATAAACTTGACAATAATAAATACGAGTATAGGTTTAGAATTATAATTCTTATAATAAAATCATAAGTATTCTAAGAAATATTAATATTGCAATTCAACAATAATAGTACTATAATTTTGAAATAAAATCTAAATTGATTAAAATGGGTTGACCTATTATTGATCCTGTTATAAATAGTGTCTTAACAAATTGACCTATTTTGATCTGATCAATCTATCAATATAAAACTCAAACGTATTAATTATGTATCATATTTATATTGAAATATTCATGCATCGTATCAAATATCGATACGACCGAATAAAACCAAAGAGAGATCCTTAAAATTATTGGTGAAACGTAACCATGCACCCATTTAAGATATGCCTATAATCCAAGTTGGTGAGCAGTTTTATTTTTATTCTTTTGTTACGCAAAGTAGTGTTTTCCTATATCTTTTCTTACATTTTTAAAACTTTGCTTATTCAACATTTATGATAGGAGAAAATATTCACTCATCTACATGTGGATATACAGTACAAAAAATAAAATCTTTTGTGGCGATTTTGTGTTTGTTGCAAATAAAATTTCCAAAAAGCAATTTCCGCGGCCATTTTACATCAAACTTTTATTTTTGATCTTTTACAGCAACTTTATTATTTTTGCGATGAAAAATTTCAACGCAATAACACATTTGATATTTAGCAGCGATTTTACACCTTTTGCGACGAAAAAAAAATCCGTAATATGATTAAAACTTATTGCGACATAGGTGGTCTAATGCATCTAACACCTTCTGCACAAACACTTTTTTACTGCCAAGAAAGTGTATCTGTGGTGAATTATAGTCACTGATTATGCATGTTGAGGACGTGTCTCGCCGGCCTCCGGGGAAGAATCGTGAGTCTTCATAGTCGAGGTTTACCTGGTATATATAGGCCTCCGGGGCGATACATATCCTCTATAACATCTTCCATAATTATCGTGATCACGTATCTGCATGAGATATCTTTCCGAGTTTGGCGATATTTCGTATCTACACAAGATCCCATGAAAGGTGGCAACGGGTTGATATGTATTTTGGACTCTGCAAGGTTGGGCCCGCTGTATATTTTTCCTTTCTTGTGGGCTTTTATCGTTGGTGGGCTTTTGGGCCAAAACAAATCCTACAGCTACCCCGCAAATTTCCTTTGCCTTGAGGCGTAGGGAATTTAACTCTTTTTTGTTTTGATTTCCCGCGAAGGCAAACCTGAGAATTCGTTCCCTTCTGCTAATCATCGGGTGTGTGTTGTCTTCCCATCTTCTCATCTGAAGATTACATTTTTGTATTTATGTCAGGTCATCATATCTTCGTCTGTTGGCATGCCGCACTCGTTTTCTTTAAATACCTCTTCCCTTTCTCTCTTCATTTTGCTTTTCTGCATTCTCTTGTTATCAAGCTCCTTCCGTCTTTGCTTCTTTTCTTTTTCTTGCTTCTTGCTTTCATCTTCTCTTTTCTTCATTACTCCTATGGCAGACTAAGGCAGCGGATCGGCTCAGCCTTTTGACATCCCTGAGGGCACGACCTTCGACGGTTATTTGTGGCATTCTAGTGTTCGTGAAAAGCACTTGGCCAGGATCAGGGAAGAGTTTAAAATCCCAAGCTCGGTTGTGATGAAAGCCCCTGATTCGGGGTGCTGCGATGACGAGGGGTTTTCTGGTTGGGTGGCCATCTCCGTCGCCCTGTTATCGCATGGTTTGAAACTCCCTTTCTGTCACCCCCTTCGAGATATTCTAGACCTTCTAGAACTTGTTCCGATTCAACTTCACCCTTTCACCCTAAGGTTGTTCTTGTCTGCTTGCATCGTCTTCCGGATGGTGCTAGAGCCCCTCCGTGACCCTTATCCTGATCTCACTGCTTGTGAGTTTCTTGTTTTCTATAATGTGAGGGCGGCCACTAAGGGATGCACGGCTTGTTTTTGCAAGAAGGAGAAAGGCCAATCCGTGGCGAGGTTTGAGGGAAGGTATTCTAATGCCAAGGCGTGGACCGCCAAGTTCTTTTTTATTAGTGGCCAAGGATGGGAGTTTCCTGGTCAAGAAGAGGTCTTTAGGGATTTCCCTGTCAGGGCCATCTGGCGCCCACTTCCTAATGGTCGACGCTTGTGGTCAACTATGCCCCATTTATCCCACTGAGAACTTGCCCGGATTGATGCTGTCAATGCTTGGGCCGCAGATCATCCGGAGGATCTTTGGACTGACAAGTTGCTGACGCCCGTGCATATAGATCAGTTCTTGACGTCTCTGAACCGTTCTTTTGTCCAGTGGCGCGACTTCATGATCACAGATGTCATCCCTGCCCCTTTATCAGCGCATTCAGAGAAGACAGCGATGGGTGCTCTTTCTGTGCGAGGTGTAGAGGGTAAGCTTAGGGAAACTGATCGGCCCGAGACTTCCACGGTGGAGGGAAAAAAAGAAAAGAGGTCCAAGAAGAAGAATGATGAGTGCCAGCGGAAACGAGACTGCCCAGAGGGCTCTTGCGCGAACCCTCCGCCCAAAAAAAGCAGGGTGCCCACTGGGGGCGATCGGGAGTTGACGCCGGCAGCCTAAAGTTTGGAGAGGAGCTTGGCACCCGAAGTGAGCGCCCATGAGCCAACACCTCGAGAATGTGTGGCTTCTCCAGGAGGTGGCGAGGACACAACGCCAACCCCGCTAGAGGGGTCTAGGTTTTCAGGCATTCGGATTGTGGCGCCCACTTCATCTGTGGGCACTTCTCCAACGAGGCCACATTCTGCCGGCTTAGGGGACAGGGAGATGCTGGCCAATATAGCTCTCTTTGAACTGGCCGCCACTTTCCAAGCTCACACCCCTCTTCAGTCGAGCTCCCAGGCGTCCGCTCCAGTTTTCCTGGCGCCAACTACTGAAGGACCAGTGAAGGGCAGCGAACTTCCTCTTTGTGTCACAGCCGCCCTTCACTTGGAAGGAATTGCGGGTCCTGGTTCATGCCATCAATCACCCTCAATAAGTGTTTCTGAGGAGGCGGGCGCTCCACCTTTGGGCATAAAGGGGACGGACCGTAATGACGCCCAGTCTTCTGGTTAATGGGGCATTGTGTCTCCCCCTCTTGGGGGTGCCCGCGATGCCTCGATGACTGGCCCGCCCAGCTTGGAGACGCCTCCCACTATTGTGTCTGGAGGTAAAACTCCATCCTTGGTTGGGAGTGGGAAGCATTTCTCTCCACCACCGCTTCACGCCCCCTCGTTTGACGGGGGCCCAGAGTCCCTCACTGATGAGGAGCTGGACCATATGCTCTGTGATGACTCCCACGCCACGTGGCTAGGGTCTATTCATCTGGGGTTGTTGCCCATATCTGGACATGTGACAGACCCGGCGATGGGCGTGGCTCCCCAGGAGGCCTCCCATTTGCCTGCTTTTTCCCATGCGGAGGCCGTCGCTGACGTGGCCAACCAGCTAAGAGAATGGTTTTCCACAGTATTCTTCGGGCTTATACTTTTTGTTGCTATTGCTTGCCTTTGCTTGCCTGTTATTTCTGCTTTTAGCTTAGGTTGTTTTCCTTTCTCCGCAGGGGGTAGAGGGCTTGGCGGCGCAGCTCGCGACCGACTTCTTGGAACGAAAGGAGAGAATTACCGGGTGGTGGCTAGCCGATAGGGCTGAAATGGAGGCCTGGTTACCCAAGCGGAAAGTGTCGCCAATTCCCTCCAGGGAGAGCTCGAGTTGCGCGAGGGGGAGGTCCTCGAGCTCCGAGACGCTGTTCACCTTGCTTAGGAGGTGAAAGCCAGAGATGATTTCTCTCGCCAGGTTTTGCAGTCAAAGAGAGACCTAGCGATGGTGCACCTTCGAGAGGCCCGGCAAGGCTTTGATGCTGAAATTGCCTGCCTAACTTCTGAGCTTCGTGCCAGCAGCGGGAAGCTGTGCTCAACTGGGGGGAAGTTGCTGGCCTCAAGGAAAGGTGCAGCGAGCTGACCAAGGATTTACTGGACGCCTTGGAGAAAGCTCTCTTGGCAGCCCAAGAAGTGTCCGAGGTGCACGGTTCGCTGGCTGACCTTTGTGAGCGCCATCAAAAATATAAGGCGAGCCGTTCAAACACAGACGAGGAGCTCAAGAAGGCCAACCTGGTTGTTATGGCCAAGGATGAGCACTTGGCCAGAAAAGCTGCCCAACTGTCTGCTGCTTGGGAGGAAAATTCCCGCCTTCCACTCAGCTAGCCCTGGTTCCTCAGGTCCAGGACACGACCTTCACTTTTGGCCATGGCTCTGGGATCTTACACCTTCGGAACTGTCTCTTGGTTGATCCGGCGACTAACTTGCAAGCGCTTGATATGAGCTTATTTTCCCTAGAAATGACTGCTTGTCGCCGGGCCGACACCTTCGGGCGTAATGAAATCCCTGATGTCTTTGCTGGGGTGCCCCCTTTGTCGCCTCTCGAAGAAAGCGACGACCCGTGACGAGGAGTCGTTGTACTTTTTGCTATTCTTTTTTTTTTTTGTACGCTATAACCATGTTTGTAATCAGACTTTGTTTGTAATAGACTTTGTTTGTAATTTTCCATAGGTCTTTTCCTTTACTTTTGTTGTCACGTGCTTATTTTTGTTCTTACGACTGTGTTCACCTTTTGGGTCAAGAAGCGTGTCTTTGCTCGTCTCGAGTGTTTAAAGGGGCGCAGCCAGTCGACTCTGCGCCCCTTGTTCGCGTTTGAGGTGGCATGGTCAACTGACTCTGGGCCCATTTTTCTTGTTTGGGGTAGCGCGGTCAATTGACTCTGCGCCCCTTGTTTGCGTTTGAGATGGCAAGGTCAATTGACTCTGCCCCCCTTGTTCGCGTTTGAGGTGGCGTGGTCAATTGACTCTGCGCTCCTTGTTCGCGTTTGAGGTGGCGTGATCAACTAACTTGACACCCCTTGTTTTCGTTTGAGGTGGCATGGTCAATTGACTCTACGCCCCTTGTTCGCGTTTGAGGTGGCGCGGTCAATTGACTCTGCGCCCCTTGTTTGCGTTTGAGGTGGCACGGTCAATTGACTCTGCGCCCCTTGTTCGCGTTTGAGGTGGCGCGGTTAATTGACTCTGCGCCTTGTTTGCGTTTGAGGTGGCATGGTCAATGGACTCTACGCCCCTTGTTCGCGTTTGAGGTGGCGTGGTTAATTGACTCTGCGCCCCTTGTTCGCGTTTAGGGTGGCGTGGTCAATTGACTCTGCGCCCCTTATTCGCGTTTGAGGTGGCTCGGTCAATTGACTCTGCGCCCCTTTTGTTGCATCTGTTGGGACAGTAAGGATGAAATACTTCAAGAATCCAATTGAAATGAGGATGCTGGAATGGAATTTGATTAAATGCAAATTGACAAAAATCATAATAAAAGACATTGCTGAAATTACTACCAGTAAATGCTAATTGACAAAAATCACAATAAAAGACATTGCTAAAATTACTACTGGTAAAACTTCTTCAAGTGCTCCGCGTTCCAAGGTCGAGGTAGCTCTCTCCCTTGACTGTCTTTTAGCCGGTACGACCCCCATATACTGTTCGTCACTACGAAATAATGTCCCCCCCATTGAGGCTCCATTTTTCCAAGATTTTGGGTGGTTACCCCGCATTTCCTTAGAACCAAGTCTCCGACTTTGAAAGTCCGGGACTTTACTCTTTTGTTGAAGTACCGTTCGGTTTTTGCCTTTTCTTGTAACAGTCTGGCTTCTGCCTTTTACCTTTCTTCCTCCACCAGATCCAAGTTTTCGTCGAGCTTGCTGTTATTTTGGTCGATCGAGAAATGACTTATCCTGCAGCTGGGCAGTCCTACCTCCACTGGTGGTATGGCCTCGGTTCTGTATGCTAGAGTGAATGGGGATTCCCCAGTTGGCGTTTTGACTGACGTTTTGTACGCCTAAAGTACTCTCGAAAGTTCGTCTGCCCAATCCCTCTTTTTCTCTGCAACTTTCTTTTGTAGGATAAAGAGTAAAGCCTTGTTGGTTGATTCGGCTTGTCCGTTAGCTTCGGAGTGACCTAGCGAGGAATACTTGGCCTTAATTTTCAGCTCGGCACACCATTTTCTGTATTCGTCGGAGTCGAACTGTCACCCGTTGTCTGTTATTATGTTGTGGGGAAATCCAAATCGGCAGATTACATTCTTCCATAAAAATCGTGTTACTACTTTGCTAGTAGTGGTTGCCAAGGGTTTGGCTTCTGCCCACTTGGTGAAGTAGTCAACGGCTACTATCATTACTTTGACGCCACCTTTACCTGGTGGGAAAGGTCCCACCAGGTCCACACCCCATTGGGCAAAAGGCCAGGGTGCCATAATGGAGGTCAGTTCCTCTGGCAATGCGTGGGGTGTGGGCGCATACTCCTGGCACTTGATGCATTTTTTTGTAAATTCCTGTGCATCCTTTATTGCATTGGGCCAATAATAAACCGCTCTGATTGCCTTCCTGACCAGGGCTCTCCCCCCTGAATGATTCCCACAGATTCCCTCATGTATTTCTGCGAGGACATACTGTGCCTCCTGGAGAGAGACGCATCGCAACAGAAGGGCGAAGAGTCCTCTTTTGTAAAGGATCCCTTCGATGAGCGCAAATCTCGTCGCTTTCCTTCTTACTTTCCTTTCTTCATCTCGTCCCTCCGGAAGTTTTCCCGATGTCAAATATTCCACTATTCCGCTTGCCCATTCGGGAAAACTGCGATCTAACACTACTATCTCCGCGCCAACGGCGGGTATTTCAAGGACTCTCCTTTCAACTTGCCAAGGAAAGGGCGCCACTTCCATCCCCAAAGCTGTTCTAGCCAGCTTGTCTGCCACTCCATTATCTGCTCGTGGGACTTGGATTATGGTAAAATATGTGAAAAGGTCTCGCACTTCCGAAAAGGTCTCCAAATATTTCTTCAATTTTTCGCTCTTGGTGGCGTACAGTCCCAATACTTGGTTGACAATGACTTGTGAATCCGACCTGGCTTCAAGTTCTGTCACTCCAATCTGGGCAGCTACTGAGAGACCAGCTATTAGTACTTCATATTCTGCTTCGTTATTCGTCACTCTGAACGCAAGCATAGCCATATAGTGCCTCTCTTCGCCGCTGGGACTTATAAGGCGTATTCCCAGGCCGCCACTGGTCTTGCAGGACGATCCATCTATGTGCATTACCCATGGTGTTCTTGCTGGTATTGTAGTGGCATCCTGAGCTTCCTAAGGGAAACTTGTGAACTCTACTACAAAATCTGCTAACGCTTGCCCCTTTACTGTCTTCCTGGGCTCGTATCTCAGCTCGAATTCACTCAATTCGATTGACCATCTTATCAGCCTTCCCGTGCAGTCCGGTTTCCTCAGGGTTTTTGCCAACGGTGCATCTGTGAATATCCTTACTATGTGGGCTTGGAAGTATGGGCGTAACTTCCTGGCCGTCGTCACTAAGGCAAAGGCTAGCATTTCGATCTTAGGGTACCTTACTTCCGCTCCCTTGAGAGCTCAGCTTACGTAATATATGGGATGTTGGTCGGGCCCGTCTTCTTTTACCAGGACGGCGGACACCGCATGCGGGGAGGCATCTAGATATGCGCAGAGCACGTCACCCTTTTCGGGCTGCTTTAGGAGCGGTGGGTTGACCAGATACTGTTTCAAGTTCCTAAACGCCTCGTCACACGCTTCATTCCAAAGATGTGCTTTACGCAATACGTGGGAGAAAGGCATACATTTATCAGTTGATCTGGCTATGAACCTTCCCAGGGCGTCCACTTTTCCTGCTAGCCATTGTGTCTCATGTAGGTTCCTCGGTGGCTTCATATTGATTATAGCCTCTATCTTTTCGGGGGAGGCCTCGATTCCTCTTTCTGATACGATGAATCCCAGAAACTTCCCTGACTCTACTCCAAAGGCGCATTTGGCAGGGTTCAGCCTCATCTTATATTGGCGCAGCACCTCGAATGCTTCTCTCAGGTCAATAATCTGTTGGGCAGGCTCCTTGCTTTTCACTAAGAGGTCGTCTATGTAGACTTCCATGGTTCGCCCCATCTGCTTTGCAAACATTCGGTTGACTAATCTTTGGTAAGTCACTCCTGCGTTCTTTAATCCGAATGGCATTACTTGATAACAGTACAACCCCCGGTCGGTTATAAATGCCGTCTTTCCTTGTCCGCCGCGTACATTTGTATTTGATTATATCCTGAGTACGCATCCATGAAACTGAGCGTTCGGTGTCCCGCCGTTGCATCCACGATGAGGTCGATGCGTGGCAAGGGGAAACTGTCTTTCGAGCAGGCTTTGTTGAAATCCGTAAAGTCTACGCACATTCTCCACTTTCCGTTTGTTTTCTTCACCATGACGACATTAGATAACCATTCCGGATAATGGACCTCCTTAATAAAACCGGCGGTGAGCAACTTCTCGACCTCCAAGCTGATGGCGGTGTATTTTTTCGCACTGAACGACCTCTTTTTTTGGCACATAGGTTTGTGCATAGGGTTCACGCCCAGTCTATGTTCGATGACGGTACTGTCTATGCCTGGCATTTCTTCATGACTCCAAGCAAAAATGTCTTTATGCTCCACTAGCAGCTGTTTCAGACTCTCTATCAGCAGGGGAAAAGTTTGTGCCTACGCGCACGGTCGTCCTCGAGCGGTTTGCAAACAAAGTTATAAGCTCCAAAGGTTCATTGACCTCGGCGTGCTGTTGAATCTGCCCATTTCCGATTTCTACTCCCTCTTGGGATGCCTCAACCATGGTGGGCGGAAGCGGCAGGGGGAAAGTTTCTTCTAGCTCTTCGATGGTGCAAGCCTCATTTCCGTTTTTCTTCAATTCCTGTACGTAACACTCCCTAACCAATGCCTTATCTCTTTTCAATTCTCCTACCTCGCTGTCAGTCGGGAATTTCATCTTGAGGAGATATGTGGATGTTATTGCTTTAAGGCGGTTAAGGGTAGGTCTCCCGAGTATAACGTTGTAGGAGGAAGGGGCTTTTACTATCAAGAAGTCGGTCATAGTAGTCGCTGTTTGTGCTCCACTTCGGGTGGTAACTGGAAGTGTGATGGCTCCGACAGGCTGGATTGCTTCACTAGAAAAACCCTTCAATGGTGTCGGGGAAGGTTGTAGCTGTCCGGTATCAATGCCCATTCTGTTGAACACGTCCTAAAATAATATGTTAGCTGAACTTCCGTTATCAATTAATACCTGCCTAGTCGTGTAGTTGGCTATAATGAGGGTGACTACCCGGGCATCATCGTGCGGATACAATATCCCTTGCCTATCTGCCTCTCTGAAGGATATCACTTCTCGTTCGTGGCTCAGTCTCTGCTGCTTAGGTGCCCTGTCCATTACATATACTTCCTCATACCGAGCTCTTCGTGCATGCGCTTTGCGACTGGAAGTGGATATCCCGCCTCCAGCGAATCCTCCCACTATCGTCCTGATTTCCCCGATAGGTTCTCTATTATTGTTGTTTCTCGAGGGTGACTTATTCCTGCCGCCTCTAGTGGGGGTTCTATTTCTGCCGACGTTCCCTCTGTTGTTTGCCCAGTTGCCATCGTTTCGAGAGTTGTTGCTGCGGTTTCTTTCCTCAGGGCTGAAACTCCTTTTACTTCTTCGCCCGGTTTCCTGGCGCCTCCTTGGTTTTGATCGCTCTGCAATCATGTGTTCCAATTCGCCTGTTCCTATTAGGTCAACGACCCTCTTTTTCATGGTTGTACAATCATCGGTCCAATGTGACGCTGTCTGGCGGTACTTACAATACCGGTCTCCTGTCTGATGTGTGCGCCCTTTGCTCTTGCCTTCCTCTTCCTCCCTGACACTCAGGTTATTGTGTATTAATCTGGTGTTTCGATCCATGTACCTTTCTCGTCTTCTTTCCTGCCGACTTGTTCCCGCTTTATTATCATCGTGCCCGCTACGCCGTTCGGTCCTTTTGCTTTCTTTGCGGGGATCTACCAATGCTTGCAGCGTGTCTTCGGCATTGACAAAGTTGTCCGCTTGATCCATGAATTCCCTTAAGGTGGAGGGAGTCTTCTTTGCCAGATCAACCATGAAAGGACTCTGAGGCAAGATTCCGCCTAAGAGGGCGGCCAGAGTGATCTTCTCGTCCTGGTCATCCGTTGTTAAGCGCTCTTTGTTGAACCGTGTGAGGTAGGTCTTGAGGTCCTCATCCTCCTTTTGCTTGACTGTTAGCAGGTAGGCAGCTGGCTGCCGACGCCTTCTGCTTGACATAAACTGGGTTGTGAAAAGTTTAGCCAACTCTTCAAAACTATCAATCAACCTTGGCCTGAGGGTCCCGAACCATCCCCTCGCCGTCCCCTTCAGGGTTAAAGGGAAAGCCCGAAGGTGATCTCACCTGGGAAGCCATAAAGCGTGATGTGAGTTTTAAAGTTTTCCAAGTGGTCCACTGGGTCTCTAGACCCATCGTACAGGTCGATTTGGGAAACTTTAAATTTCGGCGGCAAAGGGATCCCCATGATGTGCTCGCTATACGGTAGGTCAGTCTGGCTCAGTAAGCTGTCGACCGAGAAAGGTCCCCCCATCTTTTTTGCTATTTCCTCATATTTGCCTGCAAGATCCTTCAATTCGTCGTGCATTTTTTGTTTTTCTATGTGCTCAAGTTCGATCCCAAAATTACTATCCACCTCATGCTCTCCTTGCTGGTTGTTAGGTGGTACGGCGGCATTGCTAGATTCAGCGTTCTTTTAACACAAAGTCTCGTTCTCTTTTTGTAGTGCTTCCAAGGTGTCCAACACTGTTTTCAGTCTTTCCTCCGCCGCTGCTAACCGCGCTTCCATTGATGCTCCTGTCATTTGGCTTGCTACGGAACGTGTCACAGTTGGCATGCGAGAGCCACGTTAATCGTCTGTAAAGTCGGATCCCATAGACGGCGCCAATGTTGAGGACGTGTCTTGCTGGCCTTCTGTTCCTGATACCTGCAGGAAGAATCAAGAGAAGACGGTGGTTTTCCACCAGGAAAACTCCGATGCTTAAGTTAATAACCACGTATTTATGGGGAAGAATCATGAGTCTTCATAGTCGAGGTTTACCTGGTATATATAGGCCTCCGGGGCGATAATTATCGTAATCACGTATCTGCATGAGATATCTTTCCGAGTTTGGCGATATTTCATATCTGCACAAGATCCCATGAAACGTGGCAACGGGTTGATATGTATTTTGAACTCTGCAGGGTTGGGCCCGCTGTATATTTTTCCTTTCTTGTGGGCGTTTATCGTTGGTGGGCTTTTGGGCCAAAACAGATCCTACAATACACTTACAGGATACTAGTCTTACATGCCGATAAGTATTTGCTGCAAAAAACTTTCCCTTTCCCCCCTTTCTTCCCCAAGGAATTACTCCTCTCTCTCTCTCCTTGCAATTGCAATCATCTTCTCCCGCTGCAAGCTCACGCAAGGCCAATCTCTCCTTGACGCGACCTCACCAAGACCCAGTCCCCCCTCCCCCCAACCTCATCCAGTCTTTCATCCTCATAATTTCCCTTCAAAAAACCCTAGCCTCCACAGCCCTAATCTCTCTGGTCCTTCTCTCTCTCTCTCTCTCTCTCTCTCTCTCTCTCTCTCTCTCGGAATCATAGTAAGTCTCTCTTTATGTTTTTATTGGTGAGATTGACGCTTGTACTTGTAATAGCAAAAGGATGTATGCTCTATTTGGGTCTACTCTTCATTAGCATTTATATTATATTTTGAGACTTTGTTATTCTGTTTTGTATATATCAAATCCTAGTTGGTAACAAATCAGTATCTTATTATGTTTGTGTTTAGCTTTACCCGACTTAGTCTCATTGTAGGAGCATACATAGAGGGAATCGATAAGGTTAAGCAACCACTGTAATGAATGGAAAAAAAGTTTTAAAAGTCTTTATTGTGTTGAGATCTTTTATAACATGACAAGTAATTCTTTTCCTTAGAAACTTCACCGTACATGCTTTGAAGTTCGGAATACCGTTGTTACATACTCACCCATATGGTATTTTGGGGTGCTCTATGTACTGATGAACCACATATTTGGAGTTCTTTTGTTGTCATGAGCAAGTCTCATTTTTTTCATGTCATAACTAAACAAGTGTCCTTATAAATGTTTTTGTTGTATGATTGAAAGAGTCAAACTTGGTGCAATAAGCTTACAAATTGGTTAATTAAACCTTTTTTCTTTATTCAAACACCATTTATTTCTATCTTCAACTTTTCCTACGTCAATAGGAAGGAGAGGGCACTACAAATACTTGGGTACAAGAATGTTCAAATATGATAATCCTGATGGGCTCCATTTTCTTCTCTCAAACCTGAACTAGTAATTCTAGAGGAGAAACTATTATTTTATTAGTGTATGCTTATATAGCTGCTGTTGTTTCCTCTTTTTTTTGGGGGCGGGGCGGGGCGGGGGGGGGGGGGGGGGGGGGGAAGAATTATGATAAATTTTCTCTCCTACTTAAGCAATAATGTTTGAACAGGTGGGTGGAGTATCAAATTGATGGTTTCTAGTTCCATTCACTCTCATCGATGATGTATACTCACAAGGACTGGGAGGAGTAAGTCCTTTATTGAAACTTTTGTATTTTCCACTTGTTACTGCATTTACTTCATTCATTGTTAAGACACTAATGTTCAACTGTCTTGAACATAAGAAGGGTGAACTTTTAAAGTATGGGTTGAAATTTTTTTTGGCCTGTTGATATCTATTTTAAATTCATTCTCCCAATACATGTGACTTGTGAATTGCATAGCTGGCACTCAAGAAACGTTGGATATTAAAGTATCAAAATATGTTAAATAAATGTGACCTCCATACTATTAAGGTTAGTTGACATTTTATTGAATGTAAACTCCATTCTATTACAGGTACTGTAATCAACTACTATTGACAAGGATGCATGATTGTATCTCATTTTGGCAAATGACATACTACATTATCTCCATCCACATATAGTAACAATTGTTGAAGATGTAAGTATTTCATGTTGTTTGCTTTTATTTTCTATAAATTATCAACATATACTACCTACATCATTTTTCTCTTTCTTTCTCTTCTAACGAAATATATGGATTTAGTTGAAATGAAACATGCATCATTTGTTAACCGCTAGTGTGCACAAAATATTAGGAAGTTATCCCAACATGGTACCAAATTATATTTTAGTTTATAATTCTAATTGAGATGCAGGTAATATATTGTTGCTATAATGGCTAATTTTGAAATTTGATTTAGTTTTTTTTGCTATAGTAACTTAGTTTTTATTACTTTCGGCACCTCTTGTTTTTGCTTCTTAATTGTTGAAAATTAACCTTTTTAGTCTTTTTCCTTTCCTTCAAATGGCATTTCCTCCCCATTGAGTAGGTCAGAGTAGTTGTATTATATGAAATACAGTTTCATAATATTGAATTTATATATTTCTTTGAATGTCTATGCTTAGCTATTACATTATTAATTTAGAATTTTCCTGTATGATTATATTTTTAATGTTAAAAATAAAGTAGAATTTATGTTTTTTATTTCAATGGAAGTGTTGGTTTGGGTCCAAGACATTCCTCTATACTAAAAGAGGATTTTCTTGCTAGAATTGGGAGCCATTATGATTTTACAAGACTTCTTTTATCCTATATTTTTTTTTTCTAGATTTGTTTTTTGACTTATGATGGGAATGGTATTATTTTTTTGAATATGTTTAGGATTTAGAGTTTAGGGTTTAGTTATTTACCAGTCAAAATTTGGTTTTCGCCTAATTAACACAGGTATTGTGTGAAGCTTGAAAATGTTATAATGAAAATCAAGTTGTGGAATATGTATTAGGATTATCTGCACCTGTTAGAAGATAATCCTAAAAAATAAGGAAGAAGAAAGTTGGGAAAGGGCAACCTAGGTGGCAGGAGTCTCTGATGTAAGTAAATTTCTATGGAAGCTTATGAATAAAGAGAACTAGAGAGTTTTCTTGTACATGAGAGGCTGTTATTTATACTTGGAGCTTGAGGGATCGATGGTGCCTGTCCTTGTGGGGTCCTTGTCCTTTCCATTATTCCCATATTAGGGTACTTTAATGTAGAGTGACCTCTGCAACAACATCTATAATGTAGCGTGCCATTAAGGTTTTAGAGCCAGAAATTTGGCGTGGCTTTCCCTTTTGTTTCCTTCCACAAGCTTTTTTGCTCTTCCATTGATGTCTCTTTCTCATAGGATTGAGGGTTCTCCTTACTCCATATATTTCCTTGTACGAGTACCTATGGTTGTTGTTGAGTAGCGTCAGGCCTCCCAGTCCCGTCAATCATCATTACTTACTTTCCTTGCAGACGAGTTATTTTTTTATGCATTTTTAAATATTTAAAAAAAATTAAAAAATCACAATATTAATAAAATACATATATTTAATCACTACATTAAAAAAATTAATAAATGATATTCTTACAATCCGGGATTCCCGGTCGGAAATCTCGTATATAAGAGTATCATTTCCATTTCTCATTTTTTTTACACTTACTGTTAAACTTGTAGAAAATGTAGATTAGGTTTTTGATTAAATTATATTGACTTTTGACCAATATTTTAAATTTCATACTATATTAACCGGTATGGCAAAATATTTTGTACCAAAATAGTAGTTAGAACAGAAAAACATAGTGTTTCGCTCCGGTTAAAATACCGATTGTACTAGTGTATTTTGGCCAGTATTTTGGACTTTGGCTGAAATGGCCATTTTGCCCAGTACAAATATAGAAGCCGAGTTGCTGGATTCATTATGGAATTTTTGTAATTAAGTAAAACGCCAGAGGTATTTTTGTCAAAAAAAAGTTAAGAGTTGGTAGGGTTTTTTTCCTTTTTTTTCGGTATTCTTCTTCTCGAGTCTTTCCAAGTGCCGCCCAGTGCCCATAGCTCTTGTCTGCGTTTCGTCGCCCCATCACCGTCATCACGTTTAGCTCATCTTGCCATCATCGTCGCAAGTATGATATTGAGCCACAAAGTTCTCCCTTTATTTCTCATCCCCTTGCAATTTTGGTTCATTTTATGGCCTTGGTACGAATTTTAGTTTCTTACCCATGTTTTCTTTAAATCTAATCATGGACTCTGGATTTTTTCCTTTTCATCATTGTGAAACAGATTTTACTAGTTGCATTGATGACAATTTTAAATATGTTTTTTTGTAAACAAATTCTATAGTATGCTTTTAACATATTTTAATGAATTAATTACTTTGTTTAAAGTTTTTTTGGAACTATAATATACGATTGCATATAGTTTGTATTCTCTATCTTGAAGCATTAGTTTATATTTTATTGAAAAATGTAAGAATGAGGTTTTGGCCACATAAGACAACATGCATCCTCTATCTATCTCTTGTCGTTGTGAATTATGATAGCTTTGTAACATGTTACAACCATTCTGGATGGCAACATCAGGTGCATTTTTTTTTAGAAAATAGCCAAAAAAAATTTATATCATAAACTCAATAAATTGTAAAGAAATCAGCAAAACTCACATTAGCCACATTCTAGAGCAAACTAATAAGGAAAGCATCAACACTTTGGCATATACGAGACTCTAGAAATATATTTGCATATCACTTTAGTTAGGAGGCTTTATGACTTGTATTATGAGGATAGAACTTAATCCTGATAATCAAAATAAGATTATTGAAGAACTTAAATTGTATAAAAAATGTAGAAGGTGATTTTGGACATTTTTTAGCAATTCGCCAATGTGAAAAAATTAATGCAGGTATTACCATTTATTAATATCGTTTACTAAATAGTATAAATTTATACTTTAATTTTTGCCTAATTTTACTTTTTTTTTGTATTTAATTAATAATTTATAATTGCATTATTATTATTATAGTTGCATTGCATTTAACTAATAATTTATAATTGTATTATTTTTATAGTTGCATGTTTAACTAATTTTGGTCGCGAGGTTCCAATGCTTCAAAAGTTTGTAGTTTGAGTATTAAGTCAGTGTTGTAGTGCATATGATGCCCCCAAATTCTCCTTAAAAAAATACAAGAATCGAGGAGTCAAGATGATGACAACACAAGTCACACATCCCAACGACAAGTGCCAAACGTGTGTACACACGTGACATACATAAAATATAAGTCGCAGCAGATAATAAAATCATTATCTAAGTACCAGAATTTTTTAGAAATATTTTACAAACCACCTTAACATAAATTTTCCAACAAGAGATTTAATACAGTCATCCAAGAACCAAACTAACATTTATATAATTAACAAGCAGGGAAAAACATCTCCCAATATACAACTAGGTCAAGCTACTCCAACGGCGGAGCCGCCTCCTCAGACTCAACCTCCTCGTCCTCTACAACAAAATCTACGATACCGAAAAATGATACCGCAGGTAAGTAAAATCCCAAACAAATCCAAAATAATAAATACATTAATGCAATAACAACAAGTATGAACAAAATACCATATGCATGAGTCTTAAATCATTTTTCTCAAATAAATAAATAAAGCACACACTCCAAAATTCCCAAAGATAAACTTCCGATAAAAATCATCCGTCATTTTCCCAGAAAATGATGACCGTAAATCCATTAAAACCACAACCATTTTCTCATAAAATGGTCAACGTAAAACCAATAAATGCAATCCGTCACTTTCCCAGAAAATAGCCTAAACATCCATTTTATTAACTGTATGCACCATGATCTCCCCTAGAGACCATCCGTACACCTTGGCTCTCATCATCACACCGAATGTAATGACCACGCATGTGACTTCGGAATGGGCGATACCTAGCTAACTGCACCCAGCACGTACCATGACCAGACATCCCCTAGCTCCCGCCAGCAGAGGAGCCACAGAGTCAGCACGAGAGCGTTACCATCCTGTCCGATCTCGTCGTCGCTCGGCAACGACCCAAGAGACGTCACTCAGTATATTCCGCTCCCGAGTGACCAGAGGAGCTCCATCGAGATAATGCCTCATCTCGGCTTAGGGTCGTGATACACACGCACCCCAAAACCATAAACACAATGAAAACCCAGTTTTCAAATCCAACACATGAATATCTGAAATCATGCTAAAATCTAATTTCCAAATATTACCATGAACATACGCATAAATACACAATGCATACGACCATGCACAAAATATTCAACAATTAATAAATTCCAACGATGACCAAATACAACAACTGTTGATGTCAAAAATATATTTAAATCTTAAAGTTTATTTGGAAAATACTTACAGTACGCTCGCTAATAATTTCTAAAGTTACCAAAAATGCCGAACAGCGATTCCGCGCTTCCGCCCGAGTACTCGCCGCTATAGTCACGCCCAAAGCGCCAATGTATATAAATCATTACAAGTAAAGTAAATAAATATCAATATCGAAAACAACTAAAATAATTAAAAATAAACATAAATAGAACACTAATAAAATATGGTAACATCAATAAATACAATAATTACTATTAACACATTAATTAAACAGATCACTTAAATAGAACGACATTTATTTATAAATAACCAACACAGAAAATAATCTCAAATATTGCAACCCAACAAATTAATCATAAATAAAATCATACCACAAAATAAATTAAGAGTAATACATAAATTAATTAATTAATTAAACTAGAGAAAAATACTTACCGAGAGTCTCGTAAACGGTGAATTTTACGGCAAGAAAATACCCAATAAAATACCACTATGATTTTCGAATTTAGGTGGATTTTGAAGAGGCTAACTCAAACTTGAGTTGAGAAGAAGAAACGAGCTAAAATAAATGATTAAACCCATGGTTTCAGACCCCAGATAGAGCTCGGCATAGGGGGCTTTTGGTGTGGTTTTTCGCATGGTTAGATAGGTATTTTATAGGCCTACACCCGACTACAAATCATGGATTTTGGACAGGATAAAGCACGTGTAAATTCACTAACACTAAATGAAGACAACCAGGCTGAAAAAGGAGAAGAAGCATCACTCTTACAGATGAAAAACCAGAGAAAAACAGGGCTGGACGCCCACTGTTTGAGAAGAAAATCGGGACGCGTGACAAATGGATTGGCTATGAATTTTGAGGGGAAATGTTCATCTAAGTATTGGGTATTTAGTAGAGCACCGCGTGGATGAAATGGATGAAGGAAAAGCTGAAAATCTGAGGCTGGAAGTCATGATCTGCAGCGACGAACAAGGGAGAACGAAGAAGAGAAGAAGAAGAAGAAGAAGAAAGGAAGAAGAGAAGCCGGTGTCGCACGAAGCAGGAAGGGACCGGAATTTCACTTAGGGCACTTGCTAAACGGCGCCGTTTTGTAAAGGGAAGGGGCTGGCTTCAAAGGGTGATGGGCCGGGTTGATCACGGGCTGGGTTGAGGGATGAGGCTGGGCTTCACACAACACACACACAGAGATATATATATATACCGGCCCAAACCGAAAACACCTCAAATAAAAAGAATAAACACATTAAATCAAAATAAAATAATTTACTACATCATAAATTAAATACCTCATAATAATATAACAAGAAAATTAATTAACCTATAATTAAATCATAGAAATAATATTTTCAAATGAACATTGAAATATATTCAAATATTTAAACACAAACACAATAGAAAAAATATTAATATCCACTAACTCATAACGCCAAATATTATAATTGCAATTTAAATATGTTTAATATTTAAAATCTTAAATTACATAGGGAGTAAAATTAGGAGTCCTCACAGTGCAACTGGATGTGAAAGAAATTAGAGCACATTTAAAATTATTCTTTTTTATCCTTTTTTTTTATGAGAATGAGGGCGGCACCTCCAAAAACTTTATTAGAGTCTCACTTTTGGTGACACAATACTGTAGACATGCATATTAAAGACACAATAAACAACATCATCAAAACTAACATATTAAGACAAACTTTAGGCAAACCCAAATTTTCCAATCTCAAAGACCCTTTGAGAAGTCTTGGACAATCATCAACATTATTTTAGGTAGACGTGCACCCCTCCACCCCTAGCTTAGCAAGATAATCTGTCGACAAATTTCCTTCATGATAAACATGAATTACTCTCGCATCCAAATTTGGCAACATCGTTTGTATCTCTTCCCAAAGATCTTCCAAATAACAAACCGTACACATTTTATTTCTCAGCCAATTTACAACCAATAAAGAATTCATTTATATGTCAATATGATAGATACCAAGAGAATGAGTAAGAAGCAAACCATGAACAAGACCCATCAATTCTGCCTTATTGTTACTTCCTGCACTGAGATGAACTGCAAAGCCAATTGCATCTAGCTATAAGAGTTCCGAATAACTCCCCTGGCTCTCATGATACCCAGATTGTCGAGAGAGCTACCATCAACAATATTGAGTTTAAATCTACCTGCATCAAGAGGCATACATCTTACAAGCTTCAGAGTCTTACATTGAACCAATTTAATCAGCAAGTGGAAAGCAGATAAAATTAATTCATCTGATCCTTTCAAACCAGTACCTCCCTTCAGCTTTTCTTTCAGCCCACCAGCACAAGATTTAATTTTTTCCCCCAAGTCAAGCTCACTAACTCCTTTTTATTTTCCGTCCTTGCTTTGTATCTCCTATTCCAAAGGCACTAAATTAGAATGCAAGGAAGAACATCAATCATAGACCCAAATTGAGCAATTTTTTTTGGTTTTAAGAAACAAGCTTTCAACTCGAACTTTCCTTCCACAGCCACACATAGAACTCATTCTAACAGAATGAGAAACCCATAGCCACATCTCTTCCGCAAACTCACCAACGGCTAAAACATGATTCTAATCTTCATACCCACCTATTGAACAACAAATGCATCTCGAAATAATTGGAATACCCAGTTTATGGACTTAACCATCAACACTCATGGCATTATGAAAAGCCTTCACACCATGACAGGAATTTTTTAGGTAGAGAAGGATGCCATACCCAGTAAAACCAAACCACTTTTAGTACTCGGAAATAAATATGACTCCAACCACTTTAAGTAGAAAAATTCCCATCCACAGTCTCCGTCCATACCCAGGGCCGGCTCAATATGTTAGGGCGCCAAGGCTAAATTTTGATTGAGGCTTTTAAAAAAAGATATATATTTTTATTTTATTTTTATATTATTTTTATTTAAAAATAAAGTAAATTACTACTTAAGATTTTATACTAGCTTTTCAACCAATATTTTTAATTAATGATGTTATATATATGTAATATCTATTTGATATTTTTTATGTTCTCTTATTGAGTTAATTAAATTTTTTTTTTAATTCTGCTTTAAATTATTTTTGGGGGCCTTCTTCCATTTGGGGTGTTAGACAATTGCCTAAATAGCCTAATGGAAGAGCCGGCCATGTGGACCATACCAAAATGTCATTTCCATTTTTATTTCTTCCTAAGCTGTTCACCAAGGCCAAAGCATTATTAGGACCCACCAACTAAGAGATATAGTTTATATCACAACCCTCCTACAGTTTACATTCTTGAACAATTATTTTCGAAACTCGAACATTGTCATAATGATTTATTAAAGGACCCTCATCCGGCCATTTATCATACCAAAAAATATTTTTCCTTTTATAACCTTCCAACGTGAAAGATTAAGAATCAAAGGCAAGCACTTTGCAATCATTTGCCAATTCCTAGAGCCCTTATTTGTGTCAATGAGTGAAATATGATTATGTTTTACATATTTGGCTTGGAAAAAATTTGCCTCTAAAGAATTCTCATGAAGTAATTTCCATTCAAAATTTACATGAAGCGAGTGCCAAATTTCACCCAATCTTTTAATCCCTAAACCCCTTTCCTCTTCCGGAAGACAAAGTTTGTCCCATGCTCGCCAAATTGTCGAACCCCAAAAGAATATTCTAAACCAAGCATTTAATCGATTGAACACTACCTTCAGAATTAGAAGAGTAGATAACAAATAAATAGGCATGCTTGACAAAACATGTTAAAATAGAATCAATCGGGCACCTTGTGAAAGTAGCTTAGATTTCCACTCATCCACTCTTTGATGAACCCACATCACTAACTCCTCCAAATGCAAAGCTTTAAGCTTGTCGGGAATAATAGGAACACCCAGGTGCCAAAATGGACAAGTGCCCTCTTTAAAGCCTGTAGAGCACAAAATAGAATGACGACGAGCAGGTGCAACATGTTTAGAAAAGGTGAGGAAAGATTTCTCCACACTTACCACCTGTCCCGACCATATCTCATAAGTATGGAAAATTTTCAATATGTTGCGGAGGGACCTAAAATTGCCACTTCTGAGGAGAACACTATCATCTGCATAGAGAAGATGTGAAATAAGCAGAACCTCTCTTGGATGTGCAAAAGCTTCGATTTTACCAACCACAAATTCCTCATGTAAAAGCCTATAGAGAATTTCCTCCACCAAGATAAACAATAAAGGAGATAATGGATCACCTTGTCGAAAACCATGGCCTCCTTTGAAAAACTCTTTAGAAACACCATTCATCACCACGTAGAACCAAGGAAAAGTAATGCAATTACGAATCAAACCACAAACTTGATTAGAAAAACCAAAAGCCTCCACAACATGCAATAAGAATCCCATTCCCCACTGTTGTATGCTTTTGCTATGTCCACCTTCATCAACACATTACCATTCCTCCTCTTTTTATTAGTAGAATGAATCATCTCTTGAGTTAAACTAATATTATCAAATATGCATCTCCTAGGAAGAAAAGTCTCTTGCTCAAGCAAGATCAATCTAGAGACAATACGAGTAGGGCGCTTCACAATAATTTTATAGCATACTTTGTGCATGCCTAGCATAAATTGATAAGCCGAAATTCGTTAAAAGATAAAGCTCCACTTTCGGGATCAACACCAAAGATGATATTGCTGAGTAAAATCTAGGAAAATAATTTATTGCAAAGAAATCACCTATTGCCTCTACCACATCCTTTTGAACAATATCCACAAATGAATGAAAAAACCTCGATTCAGATCCATTTGGAGCAAGACTATTACAAAAAAAAAAAAGCACTTTTTACTTCCTCCATAGACGGTAGCTAACAAATTAACTCATTTTCTTTTGGAACAATATACTTCTCAACCGAACTTGATAAATCTGGAAGAGAACCCTGTGAACGAGATCTTAAAATATATCAAAATATTCCACTACACCTTTATGAACTTCCTCCGAAGAAGAAAGATAGCGCCCATCTAATAAATTCAGCTCATAGATTATCTCATAGATCATCTTTGTTCTATCTACCTTCACGACACGAAAAAAGAATTAGCCGAAGCCTCAACTTTTGAACGCTATTGAACCTTAGAAACCTGTCTAAGCCTGACTTCTTCACATTAAAGCCAAGTGTCTATTGATGTGTCAAGCTTGTGACACATGTGGTAGAGAAAACAACCGATGATCCAGCTTATATGGGACTTTGATGGGCAGCTGAAATGCTTTGTAAATGACCGGTTTCTTTAGGGTTTTATTTTAAGGGTATTTATGTAATTATGTTGGTATGTATAAATACCTAACGATTCTACAATGCTAATTAATTCATTTTTGTATGCCGCTTATGAAATTAGAAACAAGAGAGAGAGAGAGAGAGAGAGAGATCTAGGCGATTAGGGTTAGGGTTTGGCTTTGTTCTTGGGCTGATTTTTGAGGTATTTAGGTGGCTAAAGCTTTGAGGTTGTATTCTGTAACTTTTATTCTTGATTAATAAGATGCTTCTCCTAGGGTTCCTGCTGTGAATGTAGGCCATTAGGGCCGAACTACGTTAAATGCTGTATTGATCTGTTTTCCTTTTAGATCTTGATATTTCTTTGTTATTCTTGCGTTGCTATTATTCTGTGTGTGTTTTTTCATATCAAGTTTGGCAAAGTTTTTCGAAACCCTAATAAAGTTATCTTGAAATCTCAACAGTTCAACAAGGGGTTATTTTAATATAACATAATAAGTGGTATCTAGAGCTAGGTTTTTGATGGGGACAACCAAGTTTGAGTTTGAAAATTTTGATGGTAAAAATGACTTCGGTTTGTGGAGGATCAAGATGCAAGCTGTCTTGGTCCAACTGGGGCTTCAAGATGCCCTTCTTGAGCATTGATACCTCTTAGGAAGGAAAATCAGATTCATTCCCTACTGAAAAGGTGAAGCCCGAAATACTACAAAAGGCGAAATAAAGTACTTAGGGAATTTGCCAATAAAAAAACGGCAGCAGGAGTTTTGTACATGACAAAGTCTCTAAGTGTTTCAATTTTGCTTCTTTATCCATTAGTTGCCTTGTATGACTTTATATCTTGTGGTCAAATAATTTGTTTTAAAGAAACTTGAGTGCACTTCATCTTACATTTGAGTTGATCATTGAATTTCCAAGTTGGTGTAGAAGTGCTTGCTGAAAGAAATTGTAATGACATTTGGATTTGATGCAAGTGGCTGAAGAATATTTAGGAACGTCAAGTGCAGGTGCGTCCACTTGATGGTCGATTTTGTCTTGAATTGAGCGGATATCTCTTAAAACATAAAACATAAAAGTTATAGATATTTCTTTTGGGATTCTATATCATATTGAATTAGCTCAATCAGAGATTGGATGAGAGAGTTATGCTTATATTACGAAAAGACATCAAAATTATTTAAAATTCCGCAATTATCTTCATTTACTCCTAATGCCTCTATTTGTGTCCTAAATCAAAATATAAGAATAATGAGTATATTTAAGCATTAAATAAGAATAAAATATTAAACATTAAGAGAGAAAAATATGACATTTTATATTCTCATCAATATATTAAATCATGCTTATATCTATCTCAAGATAAATGACCATTAATTTTAATAACATGAGTTATATCCATTATTTTCTCATTTCTTTTAGCATTTAAATAGAGTATTTAGAGTGCATTTTTATGCACTCATCAGCATTGTTAGCTGGAAATCTCATATGCAGTCTGTGGTAGCTTTGTCTACCACATGGGTTGATTATATAGCCTTGACAGAAGCTCTTAAGGAGGCTATATGGTTAAAGGGGCTAAGTCAAGAGTTAGGAATGTATAGTGAGGCTGTCACAGTTTACTGTGACAACCAAAGCACTATCCATTTATCTAAAAATCATGTTTACTGTGAAAAGTCCAAACATATTGACATTAGGCTACACTTTGTGAGAGATATCATTTCTGCTAGTGCAATTGAAGTTAAGAAAATCCCAACAGAGGATAATCCCTCTGATATGTTTGCAAAGTCAGTGCCTAAAATTAAGTTTGAACATTGTTTGAACTTAATCAACCTAGGAAATTGTTATTACCCATTAGGGGGAACAAGTAGGAACTGTTTTGCAGGGAGAAGGCTCTAGATGCAAGGTTTACAAGCTTACCAAGGTGGAGAATTGTTGATGTGTCAAGCTTGTGACACGTGGTAGAGAAAACAACTGATGATGCAGGTTATTTGGGACTTTGATGGGCGGCTGAAATGCTTTGTAAATGACCGGTTTCTTTAAAGTTTTATTTTAAGGGCATTTATGTAATTTTGTTGGTATGTATAAATACCTAACGATGCTACAGTGCTAATTAATTCATTTAATCTGCTACTTATGAAATCAAAAATAGGGAGAGAGAGAGAGAGGGAGAGAGAGGCTGAGATCCAGGCGATTAGGGTTAAAGTTTAGCTTTGTTCTTGGGCTAATCTCTTAGGTACTTAGGTGGCTAAAGCTCTGAGGTTGTATTCTGTAACTTTTATTATTGATTAATAAGATGCTTCTCCTAGGTTCCTGCTGTGGACGTAGGCCATTAGGGCCGAATCACGTTAAATGTTGTGTTGATCTATTTTCTTTTTAGATCTTGATATTTCTTTGTTATTCTTGCGTTGCTATTATTCTGTGTGTGTTTTTTCATATCAAGTTTGGCAAAGTTTTTCGAAACCCTAATAAAGTTATCTTAAAATCTCAACGGTTCAACAAGGGGTTATTTTAAGATAACATAATAGTGTCCAACTCCAGTTTTGAACAAACCAAGTCAACCTCCACATCGTTCGAAAACTTTTCTTGCAAAGAAGCTTCAAGGTTCTCTATTCTTTTCTCCAACTCACTTATATGAATTTTGGTCTTGCCAAAAATGTTTTTATTCCATTCTCACAAATAATTCTTGGTACTTTTTAATTTTCGAACAAGACAGAAAAAACCGAAATCACCCACTTCCTCCTCCCAAGCCTTCTTAATTAGCTCATAAGAGATTCATGTTCAACCAACATTTGTTGGAACTTAAACATAAGAAAACCACAGAGTTGAGATTTAGAGATACTTACAACCACAGGGGCATGATTAGAAATGGTTTGAGATAAATACCTCAAATGAATATTAGGCTAGGCATATAAGAGTTGAGAAGTCACTACCCAGCCTTGCCCAACTTCGCGAGCCACTTTTGATCATAACCCCACACCCGTTGCACCAAGAAAATCAGCTACCCATAATAAGATGTCTTTACCAAGCCGCAAGAATCAATACAATTATTAAAATCAAGCATAGCTGATGCTGGCCTTGGGAGACCACCTCTCCATTCATCATCAGATCTTATAATATCAAAGTCGCCTACATTGATCCAATTATCTTGGTTTGGTGTAACAGTAAACCACTCATCCCATAATCCTCTTCGCTCCCCTTGTGAACACCGAGCATAAACGAATGTAACAAAGACATCCAATCCGTTTACTACTAAATAAATTGTAATATGTTGCAATCCTATAGACACACTTCGAACTTGCCAAGAACCATCCCAAAGCACCAATAATTTACCTCTGAACTCTTCGCTAATAATTCCATCTACATAATTCCAAGAGTTCTTCAAATACACCAACTGATCTTGTAAATTTATTTTTTCAATTTTCTCAATATTTTATTTGACGTACCCAACCCCCTAATATTCTAAAACATCAAAGACTGCATCATATATTCATGCGAATAGGCATGCTAGGAGCCCTGGTAGAACTTTTCAATTTTATTTCCACTTCTTTGTCTTTCTGCTTTTTTTCTTGTTTTCACAATCCGAGTCATAAATGTTTTTTTTATTAATATTTTCCTTCACTACTATCATGTCTCCATCAAAAACATGTTCGTGTTCGACAGTGCACAATATAATACCCTTTTAGTCTCCTTTTGTCACCTTGATGTACTACAGGAACCCATAGGATCTATCCCCACCTCCAAGTACATAGGAGCCATATCTCCCCTCACCTTAATCAGAGAAGCTAAAATAATAGCCATTTCATTGTTTTTCATCATTTATACTTCAACAAATCATTTATGATAGCCACATTATTTCCCTCTGCAAGAGCGTCCATTTCATACAATACAACATTATCCAGAACATGTTTTTCAACAAATTGCACACTCTGAATAGACGTACCCACCACTTCGGACATAACCACATTTTCATCCATAAAAGCCTTCCAGATGGAACCAATAACAACCCGCTAATGGTGGAATTTCTATAGGTTTTAGGAATCTTATGAAAACTCTATAAGATTTCACGAATTGGCTAATCTTGTATGTTTTAGTCTATCGCATAGTCAGTGTTACTACTCACTATAGTACCAGAAGTGTGATTTTATTTATTTGAAATAGTTAGAAGTGTCGAAATACATTATGTTCTTCACCATTAGAATCAAATGATTATTTAAGATTTTATAGCGCAATAATCGTATTCTCAATTTTCGGTTGATATCCTTGTTAGAATTCGCACTTTAGTTTTTCAAGGCACTTCAAGGTTGAATTTTATTAGACGAATTGCACTTTTAACTTAGTGTTATTATATAGAATTTTTCAGTGCAAACTTTAGTTTTCACTTTCCTGGAGTAATAGTAACCTCCTTAGTAGCACCTAGCATAGTATTTTAAAGATCACAGTGTGGGACATTCAAATTAGGTTGGAAAAGTTTTATTTAGATATTTGGCAAGATTTTAGTCATACTTGGTGAGTAGAATTTGACATTGGCACCAAAAAGAACCAAGAGATGTTTTGAGAATGAATCAAGGTGTGAGACCGAGCCATCTATGCAAAACCCTAATTTTCATCTAATCGTCCAAATTGTGCCAACCCAAACAGGGTTCCAACTGTAGCAAAATCGTAAATGGTGGGAATCCAATTGAAACCCTAAAAGTTTGGTTAAAATCAAAATCTTAAACGGTTTACCCAAATCCTAAAGTTGGCCTCCAAACCCATTTTTATCTAATGTCTAGTATTGTCTTTAATTACTTGATTAAATTACTTTCATATGCTATTAGTTCTTAAAATTCATGTTATTACATCATTATTCAACCTTTTAAACATTGAAAATTTGATTGGGTCAAGAAAAATCGAATTTGGGCTTATAGCATCCCAAACACTAACCAAACCCCCTTTAAACCCTAAGTTGAAGCCTATTTGGTAAAATCCCATTAAGGCCCACAAAATTGGCCACTTTGGTAAAAATTTTTGAGGTAGTTTCCTTTCCCCACATGGAAGTTCATCCCTACTCTTGGCTGCACTCAATAGTGCCATGATGTGAAATACAAATCCAACTTACCTCCCTCTATGCTTCATAGCTGCAGTAACCAAGGTCTATGGTCATACAAGACTTCTTTAACATCATTTCATAATCTTTTCACCCTACTCTTAAAGATAAATCCGAAATAGATCTCTCGGACAGATTTATGTATATTCTTGTGTGGTGATTTTGGACTCTTTGTAAGTATTTTCTTGCTATAACTCATTTATGAAAGTTATTCTTATTTGAGTTTAGGTATTGTGGTTATATTTTTCATTTCATTTAATGGTATTTTGATTCGTCAAAAATAAATTTAACCATGAATAGGTTATTCTAGGTGTTAAACTGAAGAGTGAGATGTATTTTGGAGTTTTGACCAAGCTAATGAACATATCTTGGTCCGAAACTGTTATGGAGTATTTTTAACACATGTTTATGAGTGATAATTATGATTTTGTGGCATAACTAAAGATTTTGAAAATAGTTTTCTTTGGATCTAAAAACTTGAAAACTATAAGTGAAAAAACAGTTTCTGTTTTGAGTAAGTTTGAATATTTCATGGTCTAATCCTATTCCATTGGCTTTGATAATTTTATTGAAGGATACTAAGCCTCTTATATACATGTTAGAATGTTATTTTGAAGATATTTGATGTTAGTTTCAAAGATATGAAATTTTATGAAAATAGATATTCGGATAGGTCAAATATTGAGGTTCTTGACTAAATTTATGTTTTGATTGATTTTTAACCATGTGATCTTGAGTTTAAAGCTTGGATCTGTCTTAGGACATCTTTTTAAACTATGTGATGTTTGGATTTTAAGATTACTTCTTTACAAGTCATAGATCAAGAAGTTGATCAAAATAAGTTAGAGATAAAAATCTATTTTTGAACTTAAAGGAAAGTCAAGAATTTCAAGTGACGTTTTGGTAATTTTGAATACTTTTGTTTGATGATTCAAAGTATGATTGTTCTTAGAAATATTTTATGAATATTTTTTAGGTAAGATTTGGATTTTTGAAGTTTTCGGAGATGTTTTAAAATAGATCAAATCATTTGATTCAAGAGTTATTCTTTTTAGTTAAAAATGTTAGATTTTTTTCTAAAACGTTTTTGATTGATAATTAGCATATTTATAATGGACATCTTAAGTATGTTTATAAACTTAGGATATGAAGATATTTTTTGCAAAAATTTGGTTTGATCATGAGTTTTGAAATTGAAAGAATTGCAACAAAAATCAAGGAAAAAACCTATGCATGTTTTCGGCTACTATAGATTTATTCATGGTTGTATTTAGTTTTAAATTTTTCCTGAGTTGGTAGTTGAGTTTAGGATAATATTTATATGGGAAATGTAAATTTTGAAAATTTTTGGGGTTAGAATGTAAAATTCTTAAGTTAGAGGTAAAATGATCGTTTTCCCACATGTAAAGGATAAAATGATAATTTTGCTCTAAATTAGTATTTCTTTTGGTGTTGCTAATCGTTAGTGATTAAGTTCTAACCTTTAGAATCAATATTTATAGTTTATCATATTTCGCACTTTATTCCTATAAAATACGACAATCGAGGTAAGTTAACTCTTAACTTAGTAGTAGTTTACTACATATATGAGATGGGTAAGCAAACTATAGTTTATTTATGCATGTTATCGTATATGCCATGACATGCCATGTCATTACATGTTTATCTGTTATATGAATTATTCTGTCACAAAATACTTATCTGTTACACAATAATTCTATCACATATTGCTATCTATTGTAAGTATATCATGTTATGTATGTCATTTGTTACATATATATCATCATGTCACATAATAGTCACTGTTACATGTTATGCCATATTACGAAATGTTATCTGCATGATATGTAATAAAATATTGTCTGCTACATATTATGTCATGCTACGAAACATTTCTACTTCAAGTAAGTCATGTCCTTAAGTTACATTCAAGTCATATTATGTGACGTCAGAACTTCTGTCATTTCGTATTTCATTCATGTTCGTTTTGAATACAGTTGTGTATTCCATGAACAGTTATACTTCATTTATTAGTTGAGTTATACTAGGGTCAAGGATGATACACTGCCTTGTATTGCAATTAAGACTATTCGTTGTCGAGCACTAAGGGGAAAGAGTATAATCTACCGTACTACAAATAGATCAATCAGTTAAGTTATATTACGGTCAAGGATTATATGTGCTACCTAGTATTGCGATCAAGGCCATACGCTGTCGATTACTATGGTGAAGGAGTATAATCTGCCATATTATAGAAGAATGATACGCGCTACCTGACACTGCAGTCAAGGCTATGCGTTGCCGAATACTATGATGAATGAGTATTATAAAAGAATGATGCACGTTGCCTGGTACTGCAGTCAAGGTTTTGCGCTGCCGAGTACTATGGTGAAAGAGTATTATAGAAGGATGATATGCGCTACCTAGTACTATGGTTAAGGCTATGCGCTATCGAGTACTATAGTGAAAGAGTATAATCTGCCATTATGTTATGTTAAGTTCACATTCATGTTATGTTTCAAGTTCACATTTATGCTATATTTTAACTACATGTATGTTCAAGTTCATGTTTATACTATATTTATGTTCACATTTATGTTATGTTCAAATTCACGTTTATGTTATATTCAAGTCTATTTATGTTCAAGTTCACGTGTATACTATGTTCAAGTTCAAGTTCACGTTATGTATAGGTTTACGTTATTTTATATTCAAGTTTATGTCATGTCAAATTAATTTTGGTTCACGTTTTAGTTTAATTTATGCATCATTAACCTATGTGGATGTTTTCTTTTTACTTGCTGAGATTTGTAATCAAATCTCACTATAGTAGTCACACTACCATTCTCCCTGAATGGTAGATCTTATTGCAGGACTCGAAAGAGATTTAGAATTCGACCAGCTAGACACGGTCGACTGAGCAATGGTGCGGCGTCAATGTTAATATAGTAGTTAGTTAAGTTACTATTTGTACTATAGAGTTGCATCTCCAGTATTCTTTGACCATAGCCATTTTGGACTAGCGTTATAAATCAATTGTTTATTATGTCCTTTTATATAAAAGATGTTTTAAGTATTTGGGATATTTTTAGTTTGGTGCATAGTATTGCTAAAAAAAAAATTATCTACTGCGATTATTGCATATTGTTACGCTAGATGCATTGTAACTTTATTTGTCATGAATGGGGGTAAGTAACCTTGTGTTGTATGTCCCGACTCTTTAGATGTCTATTCGATCCCAAGAAAAATCTGAGGGCTTCACAGAACCACTATTATTCCCCAAGGAGAAATTTTTGCATGTACCTCATTTTCTTTTCCTTTCCCATCAACAATAGCAAGTTCCTCCAGCTCTTTTTTAGGCTTGTGTTTCTCTACGACAGGACCAGCACTAGATTTTTTTTTCACCCATACTTTATCACATCAACCATCATGTAGATCATGATTAGGTTCCATCTCCTTTCTTCAGCCCCCTTACAATTTTATAAAAGATGCCCTTGCACCTTACAACATCGACAATAAGTTGGTAGAGTCTCGTAATCCACCTCTTGAAACCAACTGATTGGATTTTGAGAAGTCCAAATCTAAAAACCAAGAATTGGATCAATCGATGCATCCATTTCGATACAAATGCTAGCCCCGTCCATTCTAGTAGCACATTTAGTACTATTATCCCTATGTTATAATTTACCAATAGGACTAACAATACTCCTAAGGAGCGTCTCATGATAGAAATTTGGTGACAATCTAGGAAGAAAATCCATACTGGCAGCAAAGCAGGTTTCGACTCTTCGCAAAACTCCATATTCTAGTGAAAGACCCTATAGTGAACACCATCCACTTCACATGATTCAGAGCAAAGGCTTTCGAAAAATCATATTCAATAGAAAACTTGACAAATACATTCCTTGGACTTCTTATAGAAGAAGTGACTGGTTGATGTAGAAGACCCCAACGATACTTGATATACAACCTGATAACATCAGAGATGGCTTTTGCCAAAGAAATTTCATCACCAAGGAGAACTTAACGGGTTGAATCAAATGAGAGATTTCTTCCTTGGAGAAAACAACCCAGAGTTCACTGTCCACCAACTTTGGAGCATGCCATGGAACCACTACCTTAGGAATAGGCTGAGGCGTAGCTGACACCATGTCTGCAAACAAATGCACATGATCCCCGATGCCGTAGGACAACCCAAGGCCATGATGGCAGCCATGCAACCCTAGGATGCACAAGGCTGAAAAAAATGAAAACAAAAATATGCCAGCATCGCCAAAATGATAGCACAATAAATCACGAAATTTCCAAAACCGCTCTATTTGATACTTTATCCCATGAATGAAGATTATTACAACATAAACGTTTGAATGATTTAATATTTATTTGTTATAACTTGAAGCTATAAGAGGTAAATTTTTTCATATTGTAACTTTTTTCACTGTTAAAAAATATGTAACATTTTCAATTATGTTTGACTTTTATTTTGACAAGAACATAAAAAAGGAAGAGATTCTTTGGATCCAATCAACTTAAAAATATTGACTTCATGGAAGAATGGGTGGGCGAAGAATTTGAGCTTATTGATTGAAAAACACTTGGATTGAGAAAGTATTAGAGAGCCATTAGACTCACTAAATGTGTAAGACGATGATAATTAATGTTGGTCTTGATTGTGATGATGATGGTGACAATAATGAAAATATTTTGATTAAGCTTTCAAATGTTGATCCTTATTGTCTTTGATAGCTGGATTGAGAACTTATTTAGTTTTACAAGTAAGTATATGTGTTGTTAAAACATAAAACTTGTATATAGAAGTATTATTGAGTTTATAAATTATTCTATTGTTATTTTGGAATATAGTTTATGCATATATATATAATTTATCTATGTATAGACTATTTTAAAGGAATATACGAAATAATACCGGTATCAAAATCATACCAATATCAAAATAATTATCTGAAAGTATGATACGAAATAAAAAGGATATTGATATCGAAATATTTTATTCGAACAACTTAAGGCCACCGAAACAATATGCTTTGACTACTCTTATGTTTTCTCATTATTCAGACAGTACTAACCGACAATGACATAAATTATAAGGAAATTCTAGAGGCAACCGAGGTAATAACCTCAACGCAACCTCTTGCCTTCATGGCTTACTAATGAAAACGACGCCATTTTCATTTTCTCTTCTCGTATTGTAGCTCTCTTTGTTCATGTCAGCAGAAAAGCTCCATCACAAGGTATATACCACAGTCACAATTTCTTATAACCAAAGCTTCAATTCTTTTACATACTCTGTGCAATAATAGAGACCCAGAGAAGGGGAAGTAAATAAAATGACGAGAAAACAGGAATAAACAAGAACAAAAACAAAACCCAGTAACTAATCTTACAAAATTACATAGAAAGTTTAAGGGTTCTGTCCACGACGATCGCCGACATCGATGGGCTTCATCGAGAATGAGGTGGAGGCCGATATTATTAAAAACAAAAACATGTTGAATCCAATTCATTTCCACCCCCCCCCCCCCCCCGCGGAGAACTCCTATGAATACAATTCGTGATCCATCTCAGTGCCAAACGGATTCACAAGGTCTCGATTTTGATACTCATCACAAGTTTGAAGCTAATTGATTTGGTTTTACTTTTGATTTGTTGAATCCGTGCCCTAGCATTCACCCCCCAAATCGTAACTCTTTTTCTTTTCCTTTATTAAACTTCACCAGGAAGTTGAATTCACGAAAAATATTTTATGGGGAAACAAAAGGAGTGATTGCTATAGGGTTTTTCCCATAATTTAGATTATAATTATGCACACCTTACCTTTGAGCAATCAATGTACCACTTGACCCTATACTAGAGTTTCGATTTATCTTTGGCGTGAAAGAGAAGTGGTAGACCTCGCTGTCGTCCGTGCGTGAAAGAGCAGTGGTAGACCTCGTTACTATTTCTCTTTTTTTTTTTTAAATCGACTAATGCCATGTCAGCCGCAAGGCCGTAGCGGGGATTCCTCCTAAGGTTTATAGCGTTACTCAAAATATAATGGAACCATCAATCCACCCTCTTTCACTTAGGGACAGCTCAATATATTTTATTGTCTAGGACGATCATTAAGTACATAACACTTTAATTTTAAAATAATACTAATATAAATATTAAATTATGAAATTTCATTGAGAATTTTGAGATGCAAATTCATTAAAATTGTTTTTACTAATATAATCTATAAGTAATATAACAATTTGAAAGAGAATTTGATTTTTTTATAAATAGAGTATACTTCTTTATAACTTAAGTATTTTTGTTTAAAGTAATATGTACTTATTTTAATACTTAAATTTGAAAATAAATAAAGCTATCAATATCAAAATACGCATCATTTTGGAGAGCTCAATCCAGCTTCACAACGGCACACTCACTGTCCTTGATTACCAGGGCCGCATAGAGAAGCCAGAACTGCTCTTCGATTCGGAAATAAGCAGGATGCTGACTGACTATAAGAGTTTCACTTCTGGCACTAAAATCCCAAAAAAGCCTGCAGTTTCCGGTTGTAACGGACCCCAAAAGTACGCAAGCTGTCTTCCCGATAAAACCGGCGGGAAGCCACAACAAAAGTGTGGTACCTACACACGCAAGTGCTAATGACGTTGGTAAAAATGTTTTCTATCTACTCTTAAATAAAGTCTTGGATGTGTGTCTTTGATTAATTTGTTTTCCTTTCTCTATAGATCATGCGTTCAAATGTTCCAAAAAAAAAAACCCATTCAAATGTAATAATGTAAATCAGTTAATTGCTGCTGTGATGGCTTTTGATTCTTAAATTGTTCTTATGAACAAATAATAGTGTCGCTATTGGATCATTCAAAGGCTGAACATCCGGTGCCCAAACCGGAAATCCGGGTCAGCCTGGCCCGGAACCGGATAGTACAATGCGGTTTGGACTCCAACCCAGATTTATCCGGGTTGGAATCCGGTTTCAATCCGAATCAATCCGGTTTTTGGTTTTAACCCTTTTTTTTTTCAAAGCTTGTTTTATTATTTTTTGCAGAAATATTTTTTGAACTTTTCCTATATGAAATTTATATACAGATTAAAATCATAAATACGTACTATTATAATTTATATGTAGAAATATTGTCCTTTCCTAAATAAATTTTGGATGAGAAAGTTCTTGATCTGCCATGTCGAATAATTTTGTTTGAGAACTAGGCCGCCATGGGCTAAGCGCCGTCAATTTTTCCCTTTTTCTTGATCTTCAGAATTGATGGCTGCTAGGTAGGATGTACTTGGTATGTATTGTATAGACCATTTCAAGCCAATGACCCACATAAACCTCTGCTACAGCTTCTATACGTGGCAATAGAGCTTTAAGTCTCAACCCCTAGTAAACTAGAAAATGCAGGAAATGAAAATAAACGAAGCGACAGAATCCCAAATTCCTCATCATTTCAGATATAAGAAAATATTATGTTTAGCTTTCATTAAAAACTTCACTTCTAGTCTTCCAAAAGTAACCAAACGGATTAAAATTTACAACTCCTCAGAACAAAATAGAAAAGAATTCTGACGGACTCGAAAACGAGAAATCTGGATTGGTCAAATAATCGACAAGGACGGCATACACTTCCTCCTTGGCTGGATCTTCCCCAAAATAAAGAGCCAATGCATCTGCATTTCTACCCTGAAAATCCAAATTCAGAAATATGCATGTCATGATTTAAAACTATCATCTTGCAAGAACCTAACTTATAATGTTGTACTCTAAAACCAATTCCAATTAAATGAACTACATACATAGTAGCATACCACACTTGAATTCAAAATTTAATCAGAAAACCATTAATCCAAGTAAACTAATTTAAGTTTAATAGCAGGCATTCAAATTTCTTTGTGGTAGAATAATAGAATAACGTAAATTCTAAACGGGTCTTTACATATAAATTTATTTTATATAAATTTATTGATCATAGTTGAGTAAAATCACATGTTTTTAAGATGCGTTAACAACTCAATACAAGGTATTTTTTGGAGCAAAAAAAAGAGATCTTGAACAATTAAAAAGATGTGTTCTTATAGAGGAAGTGCCATTCTTGTAGTGGCACTTGTATTCCTTAATACACCAGTTGTACTTAGCTTTTGGGTCATCAGAATCAATAGGTTATACTTTAGTAAAGTTATCCCTAGCTATTGATTTGTTACTAGGTGTTTTTTTGGATTTTTTTGGTACAGGTGGGATGGAACTAGTAAGGTTTTGTATACGTGTGGATGAAGGGGTTGGACGACTTCCATGTTCCTCTACATCAACTGGAATAGAAGAATCACTACCCAACCATTGAGTTGTACCAACATTACAACTCACAGAATTTTCTTCCATTTGTTATCGAGTAATTGATCACTACCACAAAAAAAATAATAATAATAATAGTCAAATACACATATAGTAAATAAATCATACACAGTCCAAACCACATTAACACACATATATAAAAAGGGATAGGTTAAAAGCAGTATATATTTTTTAAATGTGATAAAAAAAAATATTGGTTAGTTACTGCCATGCATAGCAATGGATAATTTTCCAATTTTTGACTTTCTTGACCTTTTCGTAGTAGTTCAATAATGGCCTTCGCTTCCCTATGTTCTTCACTTTTCAAGTGCGATTTAAGTACTGTGGCCTTCACTTCCATACCTTCTTGACCTTTCAGCATTGATTCAATTATTGGCTTCAGTTCATTCATCATCATTCCACCCTACTGGTATGTTTCTACTTTGAATCTAATTTGGTGAGGATTGCAGGATTTTTGTATCTTTTGTTAGTCATTGACCTTTAAAAATAAAAAATAAATAGAGAAAAAAGGACTTGCATACGTGAATATTCATTTTATTAAATAAAATAAAAACAAAATCTACCTCTCAAGTGATAGTCCTTTGTTTATTTGAGAAAATTAGTTGGAAGTAAAATCTTCCATTGTTTAGAACCTGGCCCTGGAATTTTTTTTTTTTTAATGTTATAGGTAGTCTTGTGTTCTTCATGAGGATCTTCACTTCATTCTCAATTTTTTTTTTATTCTCATATCTAATTGGTTCTGTTTCATATTCTATCAAGAAGTCATTCATCCAATTAAAATGAAGATTTTGTATTGGTTTTGCATGCTTTAAAACATAAGGTGAATGTGTGTGCTGCCTTTTTCATTTTTGTCTTTTTTTTTAATAATTTATTTATTTTTAAATTATGCGCATTGAGGTGCTCAAAGGTGAACAACCACTATCAGAACCAATCCTCTTCATCAATATGGGAAGTTTTCATATCTTGAAAATTCTGTAAGGTAGTGGAAGCTTTCTTTGTTTCTCTATTTCTAAATGGTACCGTTCAAGAGTTGTTCTTGTTAAGAATTACCAAACCAGTTCAATTTTGGAGACAAACGTCCTGTTCTGAGAGATGAGAAACTCTGAAATCATTAACAAACCAGTTCGGAATATTTGATAAAAAAGTATGTTTTATGAGTTTTTGTTCAGTTCAGTTCAAGTCTTTTTTAATGGATAATTTAACATGTAAAATATTTAATTAAATATGATAAAGATAGAGTGTAGAATAAGGGATGCTCAAATTCAAAACCTGGCTTTGTTATCATGTAAAATTGTCATTTATCTAAAAAATTTAAACTAACAGAAAAAAATAAATTTTATTATTTATTTTATCTTAATCCCATGAATCATGAGTTAGCATGCTCCCATACGAGATAAGGAAAAATATACACATTTTATGATAGTTTAGTCTATTGGTAGCTGCCATGATATGTGATGAAGAGCTGTCCAATGGAATAATTCATGGTTTGACAAGAGGAATCCTAACATGAACTATGAGACATCAATTATTTCAAGAGAACAATGTTAAAAAAAAGAGCAACAAATTGACAAAGACCCAGCAGAAGAAAAAAAAACAAAAAACAAATTACAAGGATTGCCAAATCTATTGTCCCCATCCATTGCCAAATTTTCTATGCAGTTTTTTTAACCCTAATGTGTTCACTGAGTTTAACTTGGCTGGGAGTCAGAACTCAAATCTGGACCTTGAAATATTGTTCGTATACCAACATATATTGAACAATCAAACTATTTACACACCCAACAAGTTGATCAAAAAGCAAACAAATATGAAATACCCAAACAAAGTTTTCCATTATTTTTCCGACAACCAAGCTTAAGAAAATAAATAACTAACAAAGTAAACTATGCAGACACAAATCAAGTCAAGGAAACATCGAGAGAGAGAGAGAGAGAGAGAGAGAGAGAGAGAGAGAGAGAGAGTACCTTCGAAACAAAGCAAATGATAGCTCGGAGACGAAGATAGGTCACGATTGGCAATGACCATAGCGATAATCGGCGATAAGTTATGATCGACGGAGACGGTGACGGCGATAGATTGAGAATGAGGGAGTATAGGTTTTCGAATTCGTGAGGGAGAGAAAGCGAGAGCAACTGAGCAGAGGCATCGGGCGAAGGATTGGGATGCGGAGTCGGAGACTCGGACGTAATTTTGTTTTCAATTCAGGTACCGGATTTAGAGTTCGGTACCAGATTCTATATTCATACCCGGACCATATTAATATAAATTGATTAAAATAAGATCCAGTTATAAATTTAATTGGGTTGGAAATCGGATTCGGAAGCCGGTTATCCGGTTTACAAACTAGACCGGAAAAAAATCGGGCTCAGTTGAACACCCCTAGCCGACTCATCATTGTAACGGTAAGAATTGAGTGCTCACACAAGTTTCACATCCACCAAACCAAACAAATTAAAATCCATCTGTGACTAATTTTTTTTATTTCTATAATTGGTTTGAATCGATAAATGAGATTAGATGAGTTGAGATGAATTTAATTTATTTTTTAATAATATTATTATTTAAAAATTTAAAAAAATTAAATTAAAATTTGAAAAATATAAATTAAAATTTAAAAAAATTATATTAAAACTTATATTTGATATAAAAATTAAAAAAATATAATAATAAATTAAAAATAAATTAAAATGAATTTATCTCATTTACCAATTGAAACCGACCTTTAATTTGTTTTGAAATTATCATTTAAAAGGGTCTCCTTCGAGAAGATAGCAGTACTGCCGACTGCGCGAAAAGGGTGGTCACGGGGCCCATGTCAAATTAGTGGGATCGGGAAAGGGTCATCACGTGGCCCATGTCAGATAATTGATGGAAATGAGAAGAGACCTGAACACTACTATTGGTCAAACACGGTAAAGAATAGCGTCGCTATTGGATCATTGTGTAACGGTAAGAATTGTGTGCTCGCACATGTTTCACATCCACCAAACGAAACAAATTAAAATCCTTCTGTGACTAATTTTCTTTTTTTAGGTTTGGTTTAAATTAAGAGATAAAATTATTTAAGATGAATTTAATTTATTTTTTAATATTATTATTATTTAAAAATTTTAAAAATTAAAATTTAAAAATCTTAAAAATTAAAATTAAAATTAAAATCTTAAAAAATATGAATTAAAATTTAAAAAAATTAAATTAAAATTTATATTTTATATAAAAAATTTAAAAATTATAATAATAAATTTAAGATGAACAAAAACGAATTCATCTAATATTCTAATATAACCTGGCCCAAAATTTGTTTTGAAATTAGAGAAATCCTGGGATTACCGAACTCTCCCGTTTTCTCGTTGTTCTCGGTGGCGGTGGACGACACTGCCTAGCTCATCAGGACCAGAGGGAGTCGGCGACTCCACCCCTGCGACAGCGAGCTTCGGTGACCTCTGGTATGCTCCCGGCGACCTTAAATCCATTTTGGACCTGGTAGCCGGCTCCCTCCAGTCCCGATGAGCTGGGTGGTATCGCCCACTGTCGTCGGCACCAGCGTAGACTAAATGAGATCGAATTTACTATAAAAATTCATCTCTATTTTATTTTTTATTATATATTTTTTAATTTTTTATTATATTTTTTAATATTTTATTATATTTTTATAAAAAATTAAAGAGAAAAAGAGAAATTGACGCTAGAGTGCAGTCTGATCGCACCACTAAAATTATCATCAAATGGGTCTTCTTCGACATGACAGGAGTATTGCCGACTGCGCGAAAAGGGTCGTCACGTGGGCCATGTCAGATAATTGATGGAAATGGAAAGAGACCTAAACACTACTATTGGTCAAACATGGCAAAGCTTTATTTGATGAAAATTAAATTTTAAAACGTGTGTTTATACTTATATAGTGATTATATTAAATTAATATTTGGTCTCTCTAAATTATTCTTTTGTAACTTGCCCTCCAAATCAGATTTTTTAGTTTTACTTCTGTTCATTACCATGTAATCTTGGTGATCTCTATCATCACATCCACGTAATACATCTCATCTAATGTATAGTATATATATCGTTCGTACGTCTACAACTAAGACTACAAGCATTCCGTTGAAACAATTCCCATCAGACAGCTATTAATAACGGGACAAGCATACCGTGAGGGATATTCAAACCCTTTATTGGGCTGGGCCAAACTTATTCCAGAGGCTCTCAATGATCGAAGCAAAGTCGGCCCATGAGCTGGGTAAAGAAGAAGAAGGACCGAGGCCCGTGCAAAAAGCGGGTCGACGTGGAAAGACGCCAACTCTATGACACTATCTACACGCACTAGTGGTATGGTCACGCCACATTTAAGAATCAGGTATGAGGTATAAATGCGTGAATATCTTCTATAATGAGAAGCCTCAGTCCAAAACGAGTAGTGCTTTTTGATATTTCAAATTTAGCCTTCTGTATTTACCATTTTTCAGTTTTATCCTTTCTCAATCAATACTTTTTGGTCTTCCAAGTTTATCCATATGTCCTTTCCTTTTTCCCATTTTGTCTTGCTAATTAATTTCGTTTTAAAAAAATTTATATGTAATTTTTTATATATTTTATTAATATAATTGACTGTATTATTTTTTTAATTTAAAATAAATATTTTTATTAATCGTATGTGTGGAATGGATAAAAATATGCACAAAAATGATAATATGCGATAGAAATATTTTATTTAGACTATGCTACTGCTATCGTTATAGTACTCCTTTCATTTATATCGTTAGTATAAAAATTATTTTTTATTTTTTATTTTTCTATCATTTTTTAAATAGTTTTTAATATTTTTAAAAAATAAAAAATACTATTAAATTATTAAATAATATTTATTTAATCATTAATTATTTTATTTTATTTTTTATTTTTATTTTTTTTTTAAAGGCAATATAGTGTGCACTGTTAGCCGCATTTTCCATTTTATTTTCTTCCATCACCACCTTAAAGCATTAGCAATGATTTAGTCATTACTAAGTCTAAATTGAAGGCTAAATTCACTCTCTTGACTATAATGCATATGGTTTTAGTCAAGGTTCTATATTAATCTAGCTAAATCAAGATCTAAATAATAATATAATATTATTTATTTTCATTAAAAAATTAATTTTTTTGCAAATAAACTTAATATATTAAATATTAATTTTAGTAAATCATAATTTTTTTTTTAATTTTGTAAATAATAGTCAATTCGAGATATTAAACAAAAATTTTATGTACTTAATATATTAATTAATAATAAACTTGCCAAAAAATAATTTTTAGCAAGTCTTAATGATTTTAATATTTTAAATATATTTAATTTTAATATGTTATATATTAAAGTAGAATAAAATATTAAAATAAAGAGTGAATACTAACTTTTTTATATTTTGCAAGTTTGAGGGATTTACTATTCATCAAAGTTAAATAATTTTCTGACTTGACAAGTTTAATGTGAGACTTATTTAATCATTTTACTTTTATTTTGACTTTACAATAAATTATAACAAGACCATTATTAATACTCTTAAGCACTTAGCTCTTGTCTGCTAATTTATTCTCTCTCGTCTGCCACAAAAAACTAACCACCGTAGTTAAGTGAATGGAGTTGGACTTCAACTCATGTGGGCTTGATTATTTTATTTGAAATTGGATTGGGATTAATACTTTAAGTTGACTTAAATTTTATTAAATAAATATATTAGTCTATTTTTTTTAAAGAAAATATTTAGAGATTTTTAAACTAAATTACTACCTATAGTAATAGTTTAGTAGAATTTTGATATTAAATATGATAAAGTCTGTTTTTAAATTGAATGCTTCACCAAAGTTTTTAATAAACTTAGATAAATATATATATGTATATATATATATATATATATATATTATATTATATAAAATTATATAAACCATAAGGTGTGCACTTCCCAACCGCCGAAACGGTGCCGTTTAAGTAGATGAGGTTGGGCTTTCTTCTTTGTGTTGGGGTTCGACATGGAATGGGCTTCAAATTTTAGGTCTCAAGTTTCCAATATGAAAAGTATATCATTTAAAAAACTGGCCCATCTACAAATAATTCATTTATTTGATTGCCAATAACTGTTTTTCACTAAATAAAAAAAGAAAGTTTACCGAGAAAAAAATAACATATTTCTAAATGTTACTTTTCATTAGCCCATTACTATTGAATTAAACAAATTTTAGAATTTTATATTAAGTTTTTATGCTACTCTATATTATCCTATTTTCAACACATTTTATTTACCATTTATAGATATTATTATCGAAAAAAATTTACACATTTGGACAAACGTGCCTTGACGTTGCACCATTAACGTGTGCGTGCATTAAATATATATATATATATATATATATATATAAGTTAGAGTAACCATGGGCATATTCTTAATAACTTCATGTGGGTACAATTTTTAGAAGATTTTCTAAAAATGACACAATATGCTTTTGAATGTAAAAGATATTTTTCGATGAGAAGCATAATATTATGTAATTATAGATCACGCAATTACTTTTTTTTTCAGAAATTTAAATTTCAACAATGCATCGATAATTCTTCTATAGAATGATGCAAGAAATCACATTTTATATTACCTAAAAGAAGGAATCAAAATTCTTTATATCCTTAAAAATAGTTTTCATACTCGTATCAAAAGAAACAATAAATTTTGGAAGTTATTAAGTATACAAGAGAAAAAGAGCATTTGTAAAGGATTATTTGTAACGATAATAATTATTTACGATAAAAAAAATACTTATTTTGACATAGATAGTCATTTAGAATAGCTGATCATAAATAAACATTTTTTTGTAGTATACGTGTTTCATCTCATCTTATCTTATCATTATAATTTTTTTAAATGTTCACTCAAAATATATCAAACAAATCAATTTTGTCAAATGTTAAAATAATAATAATATTAAAAAGTATTATCTTAATAATATGCTATTTAACTTTTAAAATTCATCTCAAATCACTATCTAAACCATATCTTAATTGAAATCCTAAATATTACGCAACAAATTCATATAAGAAATAATGATCTTACCTAGCATCCCATTTGACAGCCATCAACAAAATTATTTTGTTTCATTTTTTCCTCTAATCATAATATTTGGCAAACATAAATAAAAATTTCTTTTCATTTAAAGAAATTAGATGTAATTCACAACTAGGAAAGCCGCTTTTTGCGTCACAACGCTATAAAAGGGCTAAAAAGCGTCGCAAATCCATTATATTGTCACTTAAACATTGCCGCATGAGGTGCGTCCCAAAGCATCTTTCAGGTCAAATAGTAATAATGTTATAAAAACACTGACAAGTTGCGAAGTTTTAAATCTCAGTTATAATTTATACTATTTTTGGTTTGAAAGACTTATTCGCAGAGAATATACCGCGGCAAATAAATATTTAAGGTGGTAAGATCAATGCAAATAATAATTTGCAACCAAAATTCATGAGAATCTTCCTAATGTGTTTCCGTAAACTCACCCCATGTGAGCCGTGTGTGTCATTGTAGCACAATCCACCCCATGCTTCTCCAACCAGCACAACTATGACAAGCTTCCATAGGGCCTCCTTTCTTGTTGGTCCTGCCATAACCATTTATCCAATAGGACTTCATTGAATTTCATCAAGTTACAAATCCACAATCCATCCTAAAAAATGGAATGCACACCATGGACCAATTGATCATATGGAACTTGAACGCTTCTTCCAAAACACTCCAGAAAAAATCATGTTATAGTTTCTCAGTTGACAATCTTTGCTGGAAGTGGAAACAAAGACAAAAAAAAAAGGTGAGGTTAGAAATGATAGCTTTAATAAATGTGAGCTAACCACCTTTCGATAAATGCAATATCCTCCATAATACCAAACTGCGCACTAGCCTTTCAATCACAACATCCTAAATCTATTATGATTTGAAGGAAGCACCCAAGGGTAATCTAAGATACTAAAGAAGTAGAAAAGATATCTTACATCCTGAAAGAGAGGCTAGAGTCACCGTTTTCAAAATTCTCAGTTGACAATCTTTGCTGGCAGTGGAAACAAAGACAAAAAAAAAAATAGGTGAGGAGGTTAGAAATGATAGTTTTAATCAATGTGAGCTAACCACCTTTCGATAAATGCAATATCCTCCATAATACCAAACTGCGCACTAGCCTTTCAATCACAGCATTCTAAATCTATTATGATTTGAAGGAATCACCCATGAGTAATCTAAGATACTAAAGAGGTAGAGAAGATACCTTACATCCTGAAAGAGAGGCTAGAGTCATCGTTTTCAAAATTCTCTCTCCCCCCCCCCCCCCCCTCCCCCCAGGTACCAATTCAGACTTTGAGAGATTAAGTTTCATACACAAAATGACTTCAAAGCAAAGAAATAGAGCCTTCAATGAATGGATATGCTCGAGGTTTGCTCCACAAAATATGATAGTGTCATCAACAAATAATAAGTGAGAAATATTAAGAGTTACCATTCTCCACTGAGAAACCATAGAAAAAACCACATTCCACAAGGCACACAATTATTTTACTGAAAGATTCCACGACAATAAGTAATAGTAAGGGAGAAAGCAAATCTCCCCGTCTCAAACCACGAGAGGAGTCAAAGAAACTAACCTTTGAACCATTCTCCAAAATATAGAAATAGACTATTGATATGCAAAAGTCTATCCATTTAAGACATTTCTCTCCAAACTCACATCTTGGAAATAAATAAAACAAGAATTTCCAATTAATATGATCGTAGGCTTTTTTCATATTTGGTTTTCAAATTAACAAGTTCACGAGATTTGAGTTGTCTGTCCATCACTATATTTTCAATAGAACTGAATCTAGAATTTGTCTACCTTTGATAAATGTATTTTATAGTTTCGAAATTAATTCCTCCAACACTGTACTCAAACTGTTTGCTAGTACTTTAAAAATAATCTCGTAGACTTTAGCCACAAGGCTAATGAGATGATAGTCTCGAACACCCATTGTCCCTATCATTTTCGGAATGAGTGCTAGAAAGGTGACATTGATATTTTTTTCAAAGTTAGCATAATTATGGAACTCTTCAAATGCCCGCATAAGGTCACCATTGATCACTTGCCAACAAGTTTGAAAAAAATCCGTAGTAAAACCATTTTAGCTTGGGCCTTATCACTGGCGATACCTCGAATGATTTTGCATACTTCTTCCTTTTCAAAGGGCCTCTCAACCCACCCTACACACAGTTGAGAAAGTCAACCCATCTATTGTCGGTCTCCATGGTTGTTGTTTGGCTAAGTGGTGTTCATAATCCTACACAATGCGGTCCTTGATACTTGATTGATCCGAAGAAACTATTGCATCAACCATCAATGTATCTATAGCGTTGTTCATTCGATGCGAATTAGCCACCCTTTGAAAGAATTTCATGCAGCTGTCTCCCTCCTTGAGCCATAATACCCTTCAATTCTGTCTTCACTTCCATCAATAAAACTCGTTCAAGATCTGTGACTAACTGACTCTTGCAAGTATTTTTAGATTCAGTGACAGTTCTTCTCTCATCCTCACCCTCCGAACCCTTTAACTCCTCAAGAAGGGACCACTTTTGTAGTTGCATATTGCCAAACACTTGGTCATTCCATAGCTTCAAATTGTGTATTCGAGTGAAAATATCTGCAAGTACACAAAATAGTAAAATTAGTAAAGTATTTTAAACAAAACGGAAGCCGAATAAATTAATAATGTTATTGAGTATTGAAATTTACTAAATTAATTATTATTTGAAAAACCGAATAAAAATGGAAAGATTATGCTATCTAACTTAAATTCAAATACTTAGCGAAAATAACTTTAAGAATAAAAGAGCATAAAATTTAAAATTGTAAATATAATAAGAATAGATCTGGAGATCAGTTTGATTTCACTTAGAAAATCCCACACAAATTATTCTTTTTTGTTATAAAATTCTAATTATCGCATATGATAAAAATTCCTTTACTATTCAATATTTTCTCTCCAATAATATTAAAAATATTTCCAACTAATAACTCCATATTTCAATATGAATTTAATTAATCAAAAACTCATCAAGTTTTTTGAAGTTTTTTAGAAAATCACACTAGTCACGATAACATATCTCTACTTTCACTCAACTAATAGTTTTAACTAATGGTTTTAAATGTTAGAGCTAAAATCACAAATCATATCTCGGTCTTATTGGGATTTGATAAATTAAACAATAATTTGAGAGAAAATTGCAAGCATTAAGAACAAGGAATAAATATCCAATCACAACAACAAATGTGACTATTACCGGCGTTAAAATTAGCAGGTAAAACTATGATTTTTAACCGGAAAAAGCTATCCTCGGCGATTCCTGTAGCGCCGAACTTTAGCCGGAATAAAAGGTGCGACTACAATTCTATTGCGGGCCCGGGCCAGTGTTGTTTAGTATTTGCGGCGAATTTATTCCGCCGCAAATACTAATATATTCGCCACAAAAAGTATATACCACTAATTTGATTAAGGCTTATTGCGGCGAATTTCCTGCTTATTGCGGCGAGTTAAACTCGCCGCAAAAAAATGTATTTTTTTATAATACATTATAATAAACTCTCATGCGATAGCTGATAATTATTTTTAATAATGACTACCAAAATATCCAAACAAACAAAAAAAAAATTATTGTTTTGTTATTAATGTTGAATAAACGTGTAAATGGATCAAAAGCACCAATTACAGTTTAGGAGGTAACGTGCTCATAAAACAACTTGCAATCATCTTGAATATCTGTTGAAGTGGATTAGTATTAATCAACTGCTAATTACTATCTAGATGCATGGTCACTTTTCAATGGATTCTAAATGCATGAACTATATTGCTAAAAAACCAGAGAAATAACAAATCTACATTAAATTCCATGTACTTATCTGATTCAAACTCAAGAAAAGGCATTAAAGAATAACCTAAAAATGTACCTAGATAGTTGAATTCTTCCTGGTACATATTGTGCAAAAACTGCATGTCTGCTTTTGTACTATGAAGAATATGTTTCAATTCCTACAGGATATCAACATAGTTAGTAATCTCATGGGTTTCATACAGTTTCTTAAGTTCTTCATTTGTCTATTCATTTTTTGTGTTGTCATGATTCCATATTTTCCTGTTTTTCAACCAAGGAATTTGGATGGGTTAAAAAAAGACATATTTTTCAACTACAGCAAAATAAAGTTGTAGAAGCCATTCTCAATATTTTACCATAGATGCACAAGCTTGCTGGCACTACACTACTCATCATAGAAGCCATTCTCAATATTTTCATGACTATTCAATGCAATGTAAAGAGATAACTACCAACAGAATGGATATGTCTATTTAATGCAATGTAAAGAGACTATGAACATGAGAATAACTGCCAAAACTTTTCAATATCTGCATGCTTATATTGCCTCGAGTTCACATTCAAACATAAGAATCCTGCTATGTCCACATTCAAACACAAGATTCAAAGACATTATGAATGCATCACTGGGTCCAGTTATAGCAAGTATCAAATTGATACTTCATGTTCTATAACTCTAACTTGATTCACAACAAATTATAGGAACTCATTAGAAAATGATAAATAACAATTAATTGATGGGGCAGTACCTTATGGATAGATCATGCCAATTCTTCTTGTTATTGAGAACAATGGCCCTGTAATTAATAGTGTAAAAAAAATGTAACAGTTTAAGTTTCATATCTCCAAGACTAGTTAACCTAACCGATGTCTCTATATACTTGCAAGCAACCATGTAAAGGTAATACTACAAGACAGTTACTAAAAATGTAACCAAAAAATGTTTATGTAGACTGAAATTCTCTAAGATGCATGTCAAGTACCTACACAAAAATAGGACCTGCACATGTATATGGTAATATTAGAATTTAATGTAGTACCTCATCAGCAATAAAGAGAATTTCATATTTAAAACAAGAAAAACCTTAAAGAGGATGTATATGGTAATATTAGAATTTAACCAAAAGATAGTTGATGGGGGAGGGGGAGTAGAGGATTCAAAACCTTAGAGAATACAATGACTAGCAGTTCAAAATATGCTTATACTCAGATGAAAATATATGAAGTAATTATTTCTGTATAATCTTGATCTCTATTGTTATTTAAATATAATGAGAAAACTAAATGAATTAAGAGAACTCTATTTTAAACAAAATGTCAGTGCCGCAAACTAAACATATTAAGACATCAAACAGAGCTCCACATGACATATATATAGACAATATAACAATAAGCAGGGCAAAACTTGTGCACAACATGCAAAGATTACTCAAACTACAGTAAATAAATAGTAATTCAACAACATCATTCTCTAGCTTGCTTAAACTAAAATATAAACTCTCTAAAAGCATTCATTTAAATGTAAAGCTATTGAGCAATAGTTTCTCGACTATCCTAAGATCAGTTCATAGTTATGTTTGCTTAAGGTATTTTGAAGGTAAAAATTACTCATAATCTGTGTTTGAAACCAAACTAGATCTAACTAAGATCAGCATTGTCCCTGAGATCAGCATCGTCCCTGAGTTAAATAAATAACAAAAACCTGAAAACCAACCAAAATAAGCATGATTTTTTATATAATCTCCTGTGTACTAATTTGGCATCAGATCAGAAAGCAAGCAAATAATAAATTGAGCATTCTATAATAAGCAGGGCAAGCAAATGAAACAGTCACCAAAGAGAAAAGGCAAAAGCAAAATCCTAATACAAATAACACTAAGTTAATGGAAAAGTCATCAAGAAGGTAAAAAATTAATACAAGAAGAAATAATATAAGAAATTCCAAAAATATGCTTATTAATTTGTAGACCACAAACTAACACTACAAAAAATAAGGCACACATATTTCTGTAAAGAACCTTAATTGATGCCCAATAATTTTTTTTTTTTTTTTTTGATAAGTGATGCCCAATAAATTTTTTTTTTTTTTTTTTTTGATAAGTGATGCCCAATAAAATTATCAACCACCACAATATTCTCCAAACATACCACTGTAGTTTGGAGAGTATTCAACTATGTTTCCCATACTAAAACATTAACAACAACCAAGAAATCTTCTAACAGGGCAGAAGAAAATTAAAAAAGTCCTATACAATTTGACAACCAACTAATCACTTAATTCAATTTGCACCCCCTACCCCTTCTCTTCCTCACAGTATATATGGTGTTCCAATTAGTGCAGCCCATGGTTTTTCAGTCCCCAACATTGTCTAGCCACTAATAAATACTAATATAGACTAGATGCATTGCCCAAGATAAATATCATTATAATAAATAATGTTAACATGCTTGAAGAATCAATCCAAGGAATGACAAAGTTTAATCAAACAACCAAAATGAGAACCTGGGTTGCCAAGAGCTCGAATTCCCCACTGCCAACAACATAAAAGCAGTCAGTCACATTCCCTACCTTGTAAAATGTAAGAATCAATAGGAATACATTCGGAAGCCAAAAAAAAAAAATGGAGAACAAAAACCCAATAAGCAAAAATCATCCATACTAACGAACGAAAATCAGTAAACCCTAGATTCAAATGTCTAAAAAATTAAAGCATACAAAGGATGACAAAGCCCTCCCATTCGGCGTGCTCCGCGACTGCAAATAGCGGCAATGGCCGTGAGGTGGAGAGATAGAGAAGATAAACGAAAAATAGAGAAATGAAATCACTACACCCGGTCGAACAGGGCAACCATCGACACCCCAAAAAATAAAAACATCAATAGACCTAAACCCTAGATTCATATGTCTAAAAACTAAAGTAAATAGGATGACAAACCCTCATATCCAGCGAGCGTACTCTGTGGCTGCAAACCGCGGCAAGGGCCGTGAGGTGGAGAAAGAGAGAAGAGAGAGGAGTCCAAATTGAAAGAGAGAACTCGAGAGGGAGGGAGAGTTGAAAACCAAAGAGAGAGAGAGAGGATTTGTGTGGTCTGAAAGAGAGAACTCAGGAGGGAGAGCAGAGAGACAGAGAGAGCGAGCGAGACAGAGGTGGGGGAAGAGAGATTAGGGATTCTGATAGAGGGAGAAAAGAATTTTGGGGGAGGGGGACGTGCCGGTTTTTAATTTTTTAAAAACTATTTCCGGCGCTATGGTATCGCCGCAAATGACTAAAAACTCGCCGCAAATGAGCTTTCCACAGCAATCGCCAACTTTGAGCGTAGAATTTAGCGTGGCCATGGAAAATGCCGCAATTACAGACCGTTTGCGGCTAAAATTTTTGCGTCAAAATTAAAAATGCCGTTATAAGCTTATAATCTTGTAGTGAATCATGAAAATATTGAAAATAAAATAACTGGAAAATAAATTGTATGTTCAATGAATCAATCCTAGACTCACTACAAGATTTATAATTTTTTGCCTCCAATTCTTTTCCCATGACTAGCCATAGTGGCTCATAATCACTGTTCACACAAACATTACCCGCCGCAATAAAAAAAAAAACCCAATTGCCACATATTTTCAAGCATCGACTGTGATTTGGTGGTTTAAAAACTCTTTTGCGGCAAGTTTATGTTGTCGCAAAAAGTGTTTAGATGAAACGCTAAATTCCTCCGTCGTTTTGTTTATAACGCCATGAAATAAATATTAATTTTTTATTTGTATTATTGTTTGCAGCGAGTAGTAGTAGTTTTAGCCAGGAGTTGATGTCGCCGCAAAAAGTTTTAAGATTTAACCTAATTGTTTTCTCCTTTTTCCTTTCTTCTCCACCTGATGCACCCGTTATTGTTTCCCTATGAGTTTTCTACAAATCTTCCACATGTCATCACCAATATCCTCCACAGAATTCCATTTTTTGTAAGCTCTCTCTCCCTTTCTCTCTCTGTCTTTGCATCCATCGCCACCATACCCATGGCCCTTTGCACCATGCACCACCAAACCCAACTATCCATTCATGGTAAGCTGATCTCTCTCTTTCTCTCATGCTTTGTCTTTATCAAGCCACAATTGCGACCTATAAAGTCGGATTCACTGATTTTAAAGCTATTTGATTTGATTATTTTGTGGGATAAACGAAAATAGATGCTTTTTAGTTGATTTGTAGTGAGTAATTACCCTTTTTAAGGGTTATTCTTGAATCTTAGTTGGTCTTGTTAAAACCATGCTTTAGGATTTCATTGAAACCGTACTTTTTGCTTTTATCGAAACCCTTGACCTATTTCTAGTAGGGGTGTAAATGGTCCGGTCCGGTTCGGTCCGGTCCGGAAAATTTGTGGACCGATTTCATTCGGTCCAAAAATTCTCTCACCCTGGACCGGACCGAACAGGAGTTCGGTCCATACCGGTCCGGTCCAATTCGGTCCAGGGGCGGTCCGGTCCGGTCCAGGGGTGCCCCATACGATTTAATGGGCTAAATTTAATATATAATTATACAATAATCAAATATTTTTTTTGTCCAAATTTAATTACTATAAATTATAATATGTTAATATTATAAAGTATATATTATATATTAATATGTTAGTATATATTATATATTAAGTATGTTAGTAAATTATAACTAATAGTCTAATAGTCTAATAACACTTTCACATTAGTATATGTTAATAAACTATAACTAATAAGTAATAACATTATTACAATTTACATTAGTATATTATATATTTATATGTTAGTAAATAGTGATAAATTATTAATAATATATTAAATAATAATAATACACTTATTATTTATATATTAATATATAAGAGTATATATTATCTATTAATATATTAGTTAATATTAAATATTAAGTATATTAGTAAACTATAACTAATAATCTAATAGTCTAATAATATTATTACATTAGTATATGTTAATAAACTATAACTAATAAGTAATAACATTATTACAATTTACATTAGTATATTATATATTTATATGTTAGTAAATAGTAATAAATTAGTAATAAGATATTAAATAATAATAATACACTTATTATTTATATGTTAATATTATAAGAGTATATATTATATATTAATATATATTAATATTAATATTAAAATTTATATATTATTATTTTTATATACATATATTTTTTTTAAAAAAATTAAAAAAAAAAAAAAAGGATTCGGTCCGGTCCGGTCCGGTCCAGGGGGATGAACTCCCTGGACCGGGACCGGACCGGAATTTTCCGGTCCATATATTTTTTGGACCGGACCGGACCGAACTCCAACCGGTCCGGTCCGGTCTCGGTCCGGGACAACCGGTCCGGTCCGGTCCGCCGGTCCGGTTCGGTCTTTTTACACCCCTAATTTCTAGAGAGACAAATTCTTGACAAAAGTTTTATACAAATCCTTTTTTGGACATTTGCTAATCGCTTGACTGTCAATGACTTGTTGCTCTTACTCCTGGATTTGCTGGAGCAGATATTGCAAATATTTACAATGAACTTGCTTTGATTTTTGCAAGGAATGAGAGTGCAAATATCCCTTTTCATCATATTGAGGTAGCTATAGACAAGGTCAAAATGTTTTTTTGCAAAAGAACAAGGTAAAGTTTATCTCTATCTTGCAATTTAACACAATTTTTGTAATCTTTTCATCAATTTTATTTGAAATTTTGAAATATTTTGCAAGATTCTATAGTATGTGTATTTGGTTTAATAATGACTTCATTATAGCTTTGGGAAGTTTATGTTACTGGCATTTGGAGAGGGTCTTATAGTATAACATTAAGTTTATGGGGTCACATGTATTTAATATTATCCATTGAGATTCCAATCAATAACCATGAGTATAGTGCATTGAGATAATTTGTATCAGTTACATTGTAGGATTTGAAGGAAATCCAACCATAGTTCTAGTTTTATATATATCCTATTTAGGGCAATTTTTTTAATCCCAAAGTTTCTAACTATAAGGGGACAGGGATGTGTGTATACACTTTATGGACTAGTTCATTATTTAATTATTGTGTTTATTTTGTAATCCTATATTTGGCTGTGTGAAAATGACATTGGTTCTAAAATGAATTTTCTTTTTTGGTTTGTTGGCTGGGTGATATGCATCGAGGCTGAAGGAGAAGCAAAACTGCAGCAGAAGGCTGAGGTTAGTATTCTAGGCCATCAATCTTGCAACCGGGATGTTGTATCTGCTCTTTGCTTTTAAATTATTATTTTTCACTCATGGATCCAAAAGCTTTTATTGAGATAATATGTCGCTCAATTTATTGTGACAACTTTTATTAAGTTGTTTTTCATTACATATCCTATATTATGTTGTGCCATGTGTCTGGATATGTTCTTGATGTGTATATTTCGTTCACAACGATGAAAACCAAAGAGAGATCTGCACCAATCTAATGTTTTGGTGTATCCGATGTAATTGTAAATTGGGCTGCTGTGCAATCTAATGTGTATATATATTTGAATATTTACTTCCTGCCCTTTTATAGTTATGTTTTCTTGTTATGGTATGGTTAGAATTAGTATTGGATCCATCAAATTTTTTTTTTTAGAAAGTACAAATTTACATATATATCAAAAAAATTTGATCATATTTGATCAATAGTGGAGAGAAGAATGTGAGGAAAGGGAACAAAAATACTTTTTATTTTCAAAAGTGAATAGTAAATTCAAAATTTCCTTCTAATTTACTTTTTGAAGAAAAACTTTAATAGATTCAATGCTAATGCTTTTAACGTTCATATCTTAACTCAACCTTTTAACTATGATAGATATCTCAATTTGGCTCTAGGAGATTAAAGTGAAGCATAGGAGCTCACTTTAATAGCTAGAAATAAAGTTGGACCTTTAAATTTCTAGGCTAGGCTTGATATTATGAAGATGATTATGTTTCAAGTATTAAGTGGTGACTTGTATATGTATGACTTGGAATGTATTGTGTGAATGAAGCTTATAAAGTTAGTGATTGTATTTGAATTAATGTTATATAATTGATATTGATAGAATTAATGTATATTTAATATGTTGGTTATGATGAACTAAGAAGAAGTTAAGTGTTGGTTACAACTTACACGCCTATTACTCATGTTCACATGGTCTGCCTACTAGAGCAAGTTATTTAAAAACTAAATTGGATATGACTTTCCCGGTGCTAGTCCGCAGGATATTGTTGGCTATTATATTATTCCATTTCCGAGGTCAAGGGTAACTAATTTCTGCTTATGGCTTGTGAAAAGTCATCTTTATATTCCATTATTGTTATTTTCATCGTACATTCGATTATTACTATTTATATTTGCATGTTCACTAAGTTTGTTTGAGTTGTTATTCTTTATTTGTTACTTTCTTGTGGCATATTTTCTTTTCAATTTTCTTGGCTCATCTGTTGTGGTCTGGAATTACAATCCCAACATTAAAAATCTAAGCATAATAAAAAGTATCAATATTACAACTTAGTAATAATAAAATTTTAATTTTGAAATAAATTTAAAACGGGTTGATTTTGTGTTAAGCAAATTAATCCGTTATTGACCCGTATATAAATCGTATCTTAATGGGTCAACCCGTTAACATAAAATCTAAATCTTCTAATTCTGTGTCGTGTTCGTTTTGAATTCACGGATTGTCTCACGAATTGCCATTCTCAGAGAAGAGGGGAGAGGGAAAAATATAAAAGGCACGTGATATATTAATTGTACGACACATCAGTTTGCAGTATTCCTTTGCGTCTCTAGCAGCAATTGTGTCTTAATGGTTTAATTCATTTTGACTCTAATTCGTTAACATAAAATTTAAATTTGTTAATAAAATTTAAATTTGTTAATTCTGTGTAGTGTTGGTTTTGAATTTACGGATCCTCATTGCTATTTTTAGAAAAGAGGAGAGAAAGAGAGAGAATAAAAAAGACATGTGATATATTGATTATAAGACACATCACTTTGCAATATTGCTTTGCGTCTCTAAGAGCAATTGCATCCAGTGCCATATAGCACCTATTTCTCTAGTGGAAGGGAAACTTTATTGTTTTGGTTAAAATATCTCCTTCATCCGAATCCCTATATTGGAAAAAAAAAGGTGTAGGGGATGTAACAATGATTTTTTAAATATACAAAATCACTATTCATTTCCTAAATCATCTTTTATCAATAAATAAAATAATTTCTTCTTCCAACCATCTATACTTTCTCTTATGTTAATATTTGTTATAGTTTTAAATAATAATTTTAAAAATAATTTGAAAAATTAGGAAAACATAAAATTTTATTTAAAAAATATTAAATTTTTGTTTAAATATTCATTAGAATAATAGTTTAAAATATAAGAACAAATATTGAGTAATTAGTCTGTAAATAAAAGAACCCCCGGGCCAATGGAAAAGTTTTTATTGGTTCAAAATCTTTATCCGTGATCACTGATATCTTATCCCACCGCGACAGGACTTCCTCACTCCTCAGACAGGATTACAGGGCTAAGATGGTGGGCGAAACAACGAAGAAGCTGGGTCACTTTCTTCTGGTGACAGTGCTGCTGCTGCTGATGATGATATTCTCGCCGCACACGACTCGTTGGGGAGCGACTGCTTCTTCAATCGAGCTTGACAACGGCACCCTCACTGCCTTTGATTACCAGGTCCGCATAGAGGAGCCAGAGCTGTTCTTCGATTCGGAAGTAAGCAGGATGCTGGCTAACTATCAGAGTGTCACTGCTCGCACTAACAACCGTAATAAGCCTGCAGTTTCCAACTGTGGCCGACCTCCAAAGTACAAAAGCTGCTTGGACCAGAGAACTGGTAGGCCGCCGGCACACTGTGCTACCTACACACGAGGTTGCAAATGATCTTGGTAAAACTGTTTCCTATCTAATCTTAAATAAAGTCCATTTTCAATGAAGAGGGGGTTTGTGTGATTGTTTTCCTTTTTAGCTTCTGCTCATGTGTTCCAATATGATAATGTTTATCAGTAATTAACTGGTGATGTGAAGGCCTCTTTTGGTTCTTAAATTGTTCTTATGAAGTAAGAATGGCGTTGCTATTGCATCTTTTCAAATCCACCAAACAAAACAAAAATGATCCTTCTGTGACTAATGTTTTCATTAGTATGTTTTGAAATTGTCATTAAATGTGTCTTCTTCGATAAGATAGTGGTACTTCACAGCGTGCGGCTAAAATTACTCCCGTCACTCCATTAATGACACTTTGGATAAGTAGTGGGATCGGAAAACGATCGTCACGTGGCTCATGCCAGAAAATTGATGGAAACCGAGAGAGAGCTTAAAAACTATTGGTCAAATATGGCATCAGCATGCACCCAATCAGTGCTGTGTTCAATGGAAAAGTCAAATTTAATATATTTTTAATTAATAAATTTTAAAATAAGACCGCATCAAATTTACTAAAATTTAAAAAAATTTAACTTTAGTTTCAGTAATGTTAAAATTTATTTCATCAATTACTTTACATTGATCAAATGTATATTTTATTAAGACCTACTTCTTCTCTTTTGTATTCATATAAATATCTATCTTATTAATTATTTTAGTATAGAACAAATGTTTATATTCATGCAAATATTTATTTTATTAAATAGATTTTTTTTTAATTATTAACTTAATTTAAATATAATATGATTATTAATTTAATTTAAATATAATATGATTATTAATTAATTTTTTGACCCATAATTTAATTAGAATATGATCGTTAATTAATATATAATAAGTAAAATGATAAAATATGATAAAATAAACTAAATTAGTAATTACAAAAAAATAATTATTTCTGAATTATTAATTATTTATTATTATATAATGAATAATGATAATCTAATATGAAGATTTTACGTAAATAGTTAAAATCAAATTATTATTATATTATTTTATTATTATATAATAATAAAATAGCTTATGCAAAGTGGAATAGCCAAAAAAATAATGAAAAAATTGTTATATTATTTTATGTAAATGAGATAGTCAAAAATGGAATTTCTTTTTTATTGGTTAAAGTAGTCTTTTAACTTTAAATAATTTAATAAAAGGTAGTTTAGATTAGGAGGTGAAATAAGATGAGTTATGATGAATTTTGAAAGTTGAAGAAAATATTATTTTTTAATAATATTATTGTATTAGAATTTGAAAAAATTAAATTATTTATTATATTTTATATAAAAATTTTAAAAAATATAATAATAAATTTAATATAAATTAAAATGAGATAAAATGAAGTTACCTATTGGAAACCAAACCAGGCTTAAGAGTTCTCTACGACAATGTGATTCTGATGATGATGTCTATGATCACACCCACGTAATACATCTCATGATCTTATGTATGCCAACTGTATGTCCGTACGCCTTCAACTTCAAGCATTCCGTTGAAATCAATCTCATTAAGGGAGGTAAATGATTCGGTTCGATCCAGATCGGTCTGAGAAATTCGTGGACTAATTTCATTTGATTCAAAAATTGTTCTACCTTAGACCAGACCAAACTCTTATTCGATCCATATCGATCCGGTCTAATTCAGTCTAGGGGCGATCTAGTTTGGTCCAGTCTGGTTCAGGGGTATCCCATATGATTTAATGGGCTAAATTTAACTTAAAATTCTGTAATAATCAAATATTTTTTTAGACCAATTTTAATTATTTTCAGTCTAATTTACGTATTTATCACATATTTAAGTGAAAAAAATTTAAAAAAACTTACTTTTAGTATATTATAAGAGTATATATTTAGTATGTTAATATTATAAGAGTATATACTATATATTAAATATGTTAGTAAATTATAACTAATAACACCATTATATTAGTATATTATATATTTATATGTTAATAAATAGTGATAAATTAGTAATAATATATTAAATAATAATAATATACTTATTATTTATAAATTATTACTAATACTCTATATAGATATATTATAATTTATATTTTTATATTACAACTAGTCAACTATTATAAATTATAATATGTTAATATTATAAGAGTATATATTATATATTAATATGTTAATATATATTAATTTATATTAATATTAATATTAATATTTATATACTATTATTTATATATACATATATTTAAAAAAAAAATTAAGAATTCGGTCCAGTTCGATCTGGTCCGGGGGAGAAATCCCCTGAATGGGGATTGGACCGGAATCATTTGATCCATATATATTTTGGACCGGACTGGACCGAATTTCAACCGGTCTCGTTTCGATCCGGTCTAACTGGTCCGGTTCGGTCTATTGGTCTGATTCGATCATTTTATAGTCCTACCCATCACACAACTATTATCGAGCTAAACAAACATATCGGAATGAATGTTATTGTTTACCCTCTTTATTGGGCTGGTCAAATTATTACAGGAGGCCCAGTATCAAAACATAGTCGGCCCACGAACTGGGTAAAGAACAAGAAGAAGGCACGGGCCCGCGTGGGAAGCAAATCGACATGGAAACATGAGACACCGACTCTCTAACACTATCTTGCACACGCAAGGCCACCCCATATTTAAGGATCAAATACGGGGGTAGATAGAGATCATGGCAAGGCCCTCCTTTTCTAATAGGACACACGACAAAGTGGCCGCACTAACCAATTCTTCAAGTTTCATTTTAAAATAATACCTTAGCACCCAGATTTCCGATGCTTGGATCCCTTCACGCTTGAGTTGGTACCTCTCATCATGTTGTTTTTTTATGAGACTCTCTTCCGAAAATTAGTGGGAGGGGTATCACGAAATTCATTTATTTGATTTAGAATTTTTAATAATGCTACATATAACTATAAAATGTATAAATATTAGGTAATTATTTTAAAAAATAATATGTTTATTGTTAAAAATTAGTTTTTAAAAAATATGAATATCTTATTTTATTCCATTCTTTTCAAAATTATTATGCGATATTTATACCATTCATAATTTTAAATATTATTTCTTTTCATCAATCTATCACAGAAGACATAACACGGGAGAGTCATGTCACATTAAAAACAACAAAGAGATAACTTGTACAGAAGATGGCAACCTCTAAGATGTGATATATAAGAGAACAACCTTGACAAGGGTATATAAAAGCTGAACTCTAGGTTATTAGAACTTAGAACAGCTTTCTTACGTTCTTTCATTATATGCAAAAAAAATCTCTCTAAGAATCCACAAATTATTGACTTAGGCATCAAAAGTATTTCATTAAATTCGAACCCTCATCTTCCTTATATTGTAGGTGATCGAGCTTGGTAATCGGTATGTAAAACACGCTGTTAACACGTACCAAACCCATAAAACATTGGACTTCATCTGATGACATGAAGAGTTAAATAATCAGAATAAAATGAGCGTTTTAGTTCCTAATTCACTTGTTAATATAATTAATTGTTTAATAAAATATCCATCTCAGATGGCTCCCCCTCACATCGGCGGTGACATGGTTTTTTTGGACTGCAGCTACGGAGCTAGGCTGGTTGCGCAGTCTCGAAAGTAACAAAAATTCAAGGCCACAGCTCACATGCATGGCGTCCGGCCCCATCAAAAAAAAAAAAAAAAAAAACCCTATCTTTATTGTGTACTCTCTTTCTAAACCTTAAAGCTGAATATTAAAATATAAAAAATAAAACTAAAACTAGAATTTTTCCTAGGACCTACAATCAGTGTGATAAAAAAATAAAAAAATAGTAGCTGCTAGGGCGATACGTCGATGAAACGAAATACAATAAGGATCATCATGAGTGAGAGTTACAACTGTAGTATATGAATTAGTTTAATGTGGTTGGGCAAAAGATTCTTACGTTTAAACTTGTACTTCCGTTGACTGGAGGGTGGGTTCGATCTCCACCGTTAAACTGCTTCGACCCCATCCTCCAAGATGGATGGCCTCATTAGATGGACGGCCCATCCAATGTATAACAAATTCGAACATAACTTTTGTAAAAGGGGTGGTGCTAGGCACTGAAACTTCTACCCATTTTTTTAGTAGTTTTTTTTTAATATTTTTTAAATTAATTTAAATATTTTTAAAAATAACAAAATTCACAAATTTATTAAAAAACAATTCTTTAATAACCATTAAGTAAAAATAAGAAATTAATTTGATATACAATATTGATAGAAATCCTTGCTAGATTTACCATTTCTTCTGTAATATTAAGAGTATAATGACCTCTACTTAAGAGTTGTATTAGGATCTGATATGTAAGAACAAAATAACTTAATTTATTTTTAAAAAACTTTTGGAATTATTGAGATTTAAAAAAAAAAATACTTGTTTAAAAAGTTCTTTTCAATCGAATAATGCGCATGCAATGCAGTTTCAATTTTAAAGATGATTATCAATGAATGAAAGTATTTATATAAATATTTTTAAATAATTACAACTTTATGATTTGCTCTTATCATATATAGGATACTACCTCAAAAAATACACTTTTTATATTACCAAACAGCAAATAATTTTTTAATAACAGAGATTATTATTCTATTTGCAAATTAGTGGAGATGACACATCTTTTAATTTGAGGAGATTTGATTTTTAATATTGAGAAATGCTTAAGTCACTTTCCAAAATCACAAACATAAGTTACACCTCAATAAATTCTTGTTTGTTTATTATTTATTTTACTTAATGATTAAGTAAATGTTTTTCAATGATGTGGTGATTTTAAAAAAATAATATTAAAACTATTAAAAAATTGTGTGCAAAAAAAAACCAAAAAATAAAAAATTGCGCCTAGGTGAGATCCTGCAAGATTGTCTCTAGCGCCACACTATAATATTTCTAACAAACCAATTTATGCCTAGTGAAAAGTACGAGGGTGTGTCCTCTATGCTAGCTTGCATATAATCTTGTTCGAAACCTAGATCATCTTAAGGAATACAAAAGGTTGTACGTTCTAATGTTATGTTCGTAGGTTTGAAACTTAACATAGCCTTCAAATGTATGAGTAATACGTTCAAATGCTAACCTTTAACGTTCCAATGTTACATTCTCATGTTCGAATGTAAAAAATGGTTTACAAAATTTCAAAAGTCGAACATTCGAATGTTACATTTTAACGTTTAAACATTACAATAGAGAAATGGTTAAGTCGACTCAATCATTTTAAATATTACAATTTTACATCAAATGATTTAAAAAGGACCATAGAATTGAATTATACACTTCAAGAAAAGTTTATACTGTGTCGATTTGGCCATTGACAACCCGTGGTGGCCAAAAAATCAAGAAGAATACCTGGCCACAATTGGATTTCAGTTTATACCAAAATATGATCTAAATTTGACAAAAAAAACACATATAAAAGGGTAATAGAGGTATGCCTTATCTCTTTTGTGATGGTTGTGGTGACATTTGACAGTGCCAGCGAAGGTGTGAGTGGCAAAGTGCGACTGTTCGACTATTTATTAAAAGGTTAGAAATGTCGTTTAGTGTTCGTAGGTAGTGCTTATATATGTGAAACTTTCGAATGTTGATACAAGTAATGTTCAAACGTAAGGTTAACGTTCTATATATTTTGTATAAATATAATATTAATTAAATAGAATTATATTATAAATTATATTTAATAATATTATATATATATTTATATATAATAATATATATTACTAATTTATACATCAATTATAAATTATATATAATTTATGATATACATATATTATAAATCATATAATAATATAAATATAATTTATATGATCTATAAATAATATAGAATAAATAGTATTGTATTAAAAAGTATATATCATATTGTATATATATTTATATATATTAATACAATAGCCAATGGCTCTGATACCAAAAGCGTATTTCCCAAGTGATATAAACAGAGATAAAACAATATAAAATAGTGTCTAAGATGTTTATACTATTATAATATGTGATATACTATTAATATATAGTAATAATATACTATTACAGCTTATACTTAGACTATATACATAGTAATATATTATAATATTATCTATATAATAATAATAATCTATTACAAATATATATAGTATAACTATAACTTGAAATAATAGTATATACTATTTGAGGTACAAGTAATATACTAACTATATATATATATATTATAGAATACTATACTATAAAAAACTATAATAACTAATACTAGCTAGTATATTAGGTTAAATATACTATTATCTATTGTAGATATACTAAACTATACTATACTATATAGTATATATATATATATGATAGAGGAAAATATCAAACTTCATTAATCATCAGAAATACATGAGGAAAAGGATTACAAAACTGGACTATCGACCAGTTCAATCACATCCTTAGCTAGTTCAAGAGATTTTTTAGCTCAAGAGTGAGCAAAACGGTTGCTACTTCTTCTCACAAAAGACACTTGCCATTGCTTGAAAACTAATAACAAGAGCCTGGTATCATGTAAGACCAAGCCTACATTGTCCCATCTCTTCAAATGTTTCTTAAGGCCTTGAATTACTTGTTGAGAATCACCTTCTAAGATTACAGATTAAAGTCCCGTCTCCTTTGCCCGTACAAGCAGCTTGGAGGCCCTTTAGAGCTTCAATCAGCAGGTTCATGAAATCATATTCTGATAGCTTCTTAGTAGACAAGATAGAACCCTGATGATCACAAGCCACAAAGGCTAGATCAATTCAATTGCTAGCTTCACATAGTGCCACATCCCAGTTGATTTTGATGTAGCCTTCAGGGGGAGAAACCAGCATAAAGAGTTCATCTTTGATCCCCTAAAGATATTCCTTAGAGCCCCCTTGTGCTGCTTTGAAATCTTCTAGTGAATTAGCAGCTTGTCTAGCCACTGGGGTAGGATACGAAAAGAAGCCCTCGAAGATCAAATTGTTCCTTCTCATCCAGATGCCTCGAGCTGTCATAGAGAAAAGTGCCATCAATTTCTGTTCAAATGTAGAGCACAGCTTCTCTATTAACTCTTTAAAAGACCTCGCATTGTTCGAACTTCTTTGAAAACCAATAAGCCCTTGGCTCCATATGTCCATGGCTAATTAGCAGCTCCATAAGGCATGTGTAGTAGTTTCCTCTTCTCTGCAACAGAATCTATAATCTTTTTCTTATATAGGTTCAATCTCGTTGGAAGGGAATCAAGAAATGCTCTCCACATGAAGACTTTAGTAACATTTGGAACCTGAAAATTTCAACAGCATGTCCACTCCTTAATTCTTTGGACTCAAGGTGAGGTCTACCCCTTTTGCATATCCAACAACTGCTTTTCTTATGGTAAGCACTATTTATTGTAATGGACAAGTAGGGAGTTGAAAACCAGGGTGGAAGGAGCAGAAGAGGGATAGATGATTTGACCATTGAGGTAAAGTGTGGGCCATCGATAGTATGAAAGTTGAGAGGGTTTTCGAGATAAGGGAGTGGCTGCAGAGGTAGTAGAAAATGCTGATACAAAGGAGGGTTGTCATAGGCCATATCATGAATATTTTTATGTCTTTGTATATACTCTGTATATAAGCTTTGTAAAGTCATATGTACATCACATGAGGTATATGTATTTTTATATTTTTTATTTCTTACAGCTGCTAGTATAAATAACTGTCTCCTTCTGTAATGCCTAGTAACATCATTTTCGTGAATAACACCTCGAGGCATTTCAGAATCTTCACCATTTTCTCTGCTAGGGTTAAGGTTTTGGCCTTGATCAAAGGATAAGGCTAGTACTTTACATAGTATTAGAAGTATTTTTTTTTCTCTCCTTCCATTTCGCCTTCTCATAAGCCAGTTTCGAAGGATGCTACTTCTCCATATTTTCTTCATCCGAGCGATATTCTTGGAGTTCTTTTAGTCACTCAACCTTTCCTCAACGAGAACTATCATTCCTAGTCTCGTTCGATATCCATGGCACTCTTAGCAAAGAATAAACTCTATTTTTTTGATAAATCTATCAACAAACCCTCCGACCCTACAGATTCACTCATTTCTCTATGGTTATGGTCTAACAATATGATGATATCTTGGATCTTAAACTTTGTTTCTCCTAAAATTTCATCTAGCATTATGTATATTATTGCTGCTTGTGAGATTTGGTTTGATCTTAAGGAACAATTTTCCCAAAAAAATGGACCTCACATTTTTTAATTACAAAAATCAATTTCTTCTCATTCTCAAGGATATCTTTCGGTGAGTAACTATTTTACTTGTCTTAAAGACTTTGGGATGAACTCACCAATTACAAGCATGTTCCTACTTGTACTTGTGGTGCTATAAGGATTTTGAATTCTTATGTTCAACATAAACGAGTTTTACAATTTTTATTGGGATTAAATGAAACTTTTGCATTTGCTCGTGCATAAATATTACTCATGGAACCTCTGCCTCTTATTAATAAGGCTTTTTCTCTTGTTTTACGAGAGGAAGAACAACAAGAAATTTCTCTTGTTTTTTTACTTACTGTTGACTCACATGTGTTTGCCTCTCATGTTGATATAAGTACAAATGTTAAATCCTTTTCCAAGAAGGATTGACCAGTATGCAGACATTGTGGACGTACTGATTATGTGACTGAGAAGTGTTATAGATTGCATGGATTTCCTCTAGGATATGAACCACGACAGAAGTAATAGTCTATGGCTAATAATGTTGTCCTTAGAGACAATAGTTCCTCACCTGTTCTCCTTTTTCTTTAACTGAGGCTCAGTATCCGCAACTTATATCTATGCTTCATTTTAAATTTGTTGATCCAGTTTCCTCTTCTGTTAATGCAGTTGTTTCTCATTCTTGTTTTGGTATTTTCTTTCCTAAATAGTGTAAATCCTCAATTTTTCCTATTCCTCATTCAATTCCTTTTGAGTCTAATTCCTGGATTCTTGATACTGGAGCCATTGATCATATGATTTTCTTTTTTGATTGTTTTACTTTCATTACTAAGTCTGTCAATGCTTCTGTGAAACTTCCTAATGGTCAATTTGTGTCTGATACACATATTGGATTTGTTGTTATTTCTAAATATCTTGTTTTACATGATGTTTTATGTATTCCTTCTTTCAAGTTAACTAAATCACTAACTTTGTACTTCTTGTTTCATGTAGTTTTTATCTAAACCAAGACCTGATTTGTTGGAAGCTGATTGGAATGGGTAGATTGCAAGGAGGTATCTATATACTGCAAAAATTAGGCCTTTTTGTCTTTCAATCCATTTGTTTTACTAGTTCATTTGTTGATTATTTACCTGCTACTTTTTCAAAAGCCTGTTATGTTAAATCAAAGTGCTCTATTTTTGAGCTTGGGCATAATAGACTTGATCATCCTTCTTCATCTAGAATGATGTTTGCGAATAATTTTGTTGATAAATTGATTGTTCCATCTCATCTTTGTTTGATATGTCTTTTACCTAAACAAAAGAAATTGCCTTTTCTTAGCAATAACATCTTGTCTGCTGCTCCTTTTAACATTGTTCATTGTGATATTTGGAATCCATATTCTATACTCACTGTTGAAGGTTACAAATATTTTTTTACTATTGTTGATAATTCTACTTGTACTACATGGCTTTATCTTTTTAAACATAAATCTGAGGTTCCTTTTCTTTTCAAATTGTTTTATAAAATGATCAAAACACAATTTAATGTAAAGATTAAGACAATTAGAGTTGATTATGGCATAGAATTTTCTTTTGATTCCTTATTACATTCTAAAGGCATCAAACATCAATATAGTTGTGTTAAAACTCTTCAACAGAATTTTGTGGTAGAAAGAAAATATTAACACATACTTAATATAGCTAGAACAATCATGATATAGTCTTATCTGCTGATTGCTTTTTGGGGTGATGTTGTCTTGATAGCAACTTATCTCATCAATAGGTTTCATGTTCCTCTTTTACATCAGAAATCTACTTTTGAAATTTTGTTCAAAGCTGTCCCTTCATTTGAACATCTCAGAACATTTGGTTGTCTCTAATTTTCTTCAACTTTGCATAGGTCTATAACTAAATTTGATTTTAGAGCTAGGACTTGTAATTTTCTTGGTTATTCTTTTAGAATGAAAGGATATAAACTTCTTGATATTCACACAAATCAATCTTCAATTTCTAGAAATGTCATTTTTCATGAGCATTTTTTCCCTTTTTCAAATAATTTATTTTATTTCATTTGTCTTCTATTCCATTTTCTATTTTTCCTAAAGGATCTTGAAAATTAGATTTTTTAAATGTCCCTTTAACAACAAGTAATTTTCTTCTTCTTCATCTGATTCACATCATTCTTAATTTGATTCACACCACTCTTCCTTTGATCCAAATCATTCTTCTTACAATCCTCCTGTCACTATTTATTTACCCTCTGATCCTCTGATCAACTTAGAAGATATTCTAGGGTCAGAAAATTACCTGCTTATTTGTAGAATTTTCAATGTAATCTTCCCACTCCACACTCTAGTCTAATTTCTCCAACAACATCTGATTCATCAGGTTCTTCTTCTTCTTCTTCTTTTATGACTACTTCTTCTAAATATAGTATTTCTAACTTCCTTTCCTATGCTAATCTTTCTTCTTCACATAAGTCTTTTTTCATATCTATATCTGCAAATACTAAACCCGAGTTCTATCATTAAGCTGTCAAGCACTCTCATTGAAGAGATGCCATGATAGCTGAGATTGCAACCTTGGAAGTCAATAATACATGAACTATTACTTCTTTACCTTTTGTTAAGAAGCCTATAGACTACAAATGGGTCTATAAAATTAAGTATCATGCTGATGGTTCCATAGAAAGGTATAAAGCAAGATTTGTTGCCAAAGGTTATACCAAAACTGAAAGATTGGATTATTCTGAAACCTTCTCTCCTACTTGTAAGATGGCTACTGTAAAAACTCTTTTAGTTATTGCTACTATGAAAGATTGGCATCTCTCTCAATTTGATGTTAATAATGCTTTTCTGCACGAGAATTTATCTGAAAAAGTTTAAATGCTTTTGCCTCCTGATTCTCATGGTAAAGGGGGGTCTATAGTTTGCAAATTGATTAAATCTCTTTATGAACTGAAGCAAGCCTCTAGACAGTGATTCTATAAAGTTTCTTCCTTCATAATTAGTTGGTTTTTGAAAACCCAAACTGATTATTCATTGTTTACTAAGGCTGGGGGTCCTTCATTTACTTCACTACTTGTTTATATTGATGACATACTCATTGCCAGTAATAATGTGATTTTTGTTGAGCATTTAAAATCTTTGCTTAACGAGAAATTTAAATTTAAAGATATTGGTAAGCTCAAATAGTTTCTTGGTTTAGAAGTAGCTAGTTCTCCTACTAGTATTTTTTTGTGTCAAAAGAAATAAATTTTGAAAATTTTGCATGATGTTGGACTGCTTACCTTTAAGCCTACTAATGCCTATGGAACAGAACATTAAATTGAGTAAGCAAGTGGGATACTTGTTACCTAATCCAACAGTGTATAGAAGACTTGTAGGACGATTTCTTTACCTCACATTAACCAGACCAGATATATGCTATTCAGTCAACAAACTTAGTCAATACATGGCTAAGCCTTGACAGCCCCCTTTACAAGCTGTCTATAGAGTTTTACAGTACCTCAAAGGTACCACTGGACGTGGTCTTATATTTCCTGCCAACAGTACATTGTCCCTCAAAACTTTTGCTAATTCTGGTTGGGCTTATTGCCTTGACAGTCGAAGGTCTACAAGTGATTTTTTTTGTTTTCCTTGGAGATTCTTTGGTGTCTTGGAAAATTATGAAACAAACCACTATTTCTAGGTCCTCTGCTAAAGCCAAGAATAGATCAATGGCTTCTACCACTTGTGATATTGTTTAGTTTCTCACTTTATTATTTGATTTTAGCATTTCACATACTTAGTGCTCAACTTTTTTATGATAGTCAGATTGCTTTACACATTATTGTCAATCCTGTATTTCATGAGATAACTAAGCATATTGAGAAGGACTGCCACTATATTCTGGAAAAAATACAAGAAGACATTATCAAGACTTTTCATTTAGCCTCTGGGCATCAATTTGTTGATGTGTTGACCAAGCCTCTTGGCTCTCAACAATTTCACCATCTTATTGTCAAGATAGGAGTACATTCAATATACTCTCCATCTTAATAGGGGATATTATGAATAGTTTTATGTCTTTGATTGTACCCTATATATAAGCTCTGTAAAGTCACGTGTACATCACATGAAGCATATGTATTTTAATTTTTTTACTTCATACAGGTGCTAGTATAAATAGTTGTCTCCTTCTATATTGCACAATAATATCATATTTGTAAATAACACTTCCCAGGCATTCCAAATCTTCCCCTTTTGCTTGGTTAGGGTTTTGTGCCAACTTCATAAGGGTAAGTGATGTCACTGAGAAAAGATTATGACTGCTGCAGGAAAGGATAAGTTCAACGATTGAATTCACTCATTGATTAATGTTTTTTCTGGAGACATGGATAGTTGCCACGTGTAGAAGATGAACGGTGCGGGTCCTACCAGATGATAGAGGTCTAGCACTATTTGCATACAGGAAGGCATCTGGGAGCTTCTTGTCATTTTTGCGTTGCTTCTTCTTGTAATTGGAGTGTTGAGTGGATATGGTGTTGATTCCATGAAAGTATCTTCCTCAAACTGTTGTAGAAAGAGTATTTTCTTTTCCTTTGCTATGGCCTATTGGTCCGGGCTCCCGAATTTTGAAGGGAGGCAAGTTTGGAGTTCTTTTAGAAAAATCCTTTTCTAGGTCCGTAGAAGGTAGTTGTACCTTTTCCATTTTTGGAACTCTACGGGTATACAAGCCTTCTACATGAATGTCACGACTGTATTGGGGTGTTGAATTTTTTCCAAAGTAATAGGGACAAATATGATGGACATGACCGATGCTTCCACATTTGTAACAAAACTCAGAGAGACGCTCATATTTGAAGGAGATGTTTGCCGATGGTCCTTGAAGGCACGAGTACATAATACCATCAATTAAGGGCTTTGTAATATCTATCTCCACTCTTATTTGGAATGGTTTGTAGAGACTTCAGGAATATAATCCTCATCTACTTCTAACAGCTTCCCAAGTGCTTTCTTGATTCTGATAGCACTGATGAGTGACATTATTTCCAGTGGAAGATCATAAACTTGAACCCAGAAGGCTGCGTGCTTGAGGTCTATCTCGTGGAGGCTTTGGATCGGGAGGCCATTCTTTTAGAACCAGGTGGAAACCTCTAAAGTTCCATGGACGCTGACTTTATACTCGATCCTTTTCTTGTGGATTTTTGAAGGTAAAAAGGAAGGTGTTTTTGCCAAAGTCATCAATTTTAAGACCTTTTGTGAAGCTCCAAACTGCCTTAAAGGTTGAATGGAATGTATGCTTCTTTAGGGCTTTTGTTGAAATGAGCTTGCTGACTAAAGTGTGATCAGAGATTCTCTTTGCTGTGTTAAGCGTTGGTTCCGGAATGAGGTCATCCCATGAAAGGGATTCTGTTTGAGAAATGAGTGCTTCGATGTCAGATTTTCTTCCTTTCATGTTGGCTAAGGGTATAATTTGATGGTTTGTTTTGTTGTTTGCAGGCGGAAAGCTTTCGTTGGTGGGGAGGGTGGTAAGAAAATGTGTGGAGCAGGTGGTCAAAGATTTCCTGGAAAAGGGAAAGATCTGGAGAGCTTGATTGTTGGTGCCTGGTGGTCAAAAGTTTAGGAGTGGGTGAGAAAAAGGATTATTAGGGAAGAGGTTTCAGGTTTGACGTAAGGGTGGGACAGATGGAGATATTCTACTAGGAGAGGAATATAGAGCTTCATATTGAGAGAAAGCTGGGAGTCTACTTGATTGGATACTCTACTGGGAGAGGAGAGAGCTTAATCGTTGACATTGCAGATGGAGAAAATGTGCTTTTTCCCAGCTTCAATTAGTTTCCAGTTTTTCATTTCTTTCAATATTTATCAATTTTAATTTGGAGTATGTGGCGCCCTTGACCCCCACATGTAAACAGGTGGAAGTTGAGACACCTGGATGATGATCACACAGGTCACACACCCCATTGCTATATGCAAGTGTGTAGAAATAAGTAAAGTGTGCAGCACAAGAATATCACAGTAGAAAATAAAAAAGGGTTTGCCAACTAATGTGCTAGAAAATTTAAAACCTCACAATTCAAATTAAGATCTTCCTAGAGGGTTTATATAGTCATCCATTAAAATACAACTAGGGGTAAACTAGAACCATAGATGAATACGAGAGGAGATTGATTTCCAACCAATCACTCTTCCGACGAAGCCAATCTTGCTAATTCAAACTTTACCTCTACAACAAAACTACGGTTCCATGAGACGGAACCGTCCGTATATGGAAAGGAAACACCACATGAGATTATGACATCTCAACAAGTAAATAACCAAACACAATCAAAAGTTTAATATACATTCGTGCAACCAACACAATCCACAACACACAATAAGACATGCAAGATATAACCACTCCTTTTTCTCGAAAGCAATCACCACGTCCATAGCCACATAAAAGAACATGCAAGAGCAAATCCATCCTTTTCCCTAAAAAGGACACAATAACTCATATACGCCAAAATTCAGTTTTCAGCCAACAACACAAACTAATTATTAAGTGCACACCATGATCTCCTCTCGGGACCATTTGTACATTTTGGCTCCCTTCGTCACACCACAGGTGATGATCGTGCATGTGACTTCGTAACGAGCAATATCTAGCTTCGCGCCCAGTGCGTACCGTGACTGGGCATCCTCTAGCCCCCGCCAGCAAAAGGACCATGGAGTTGACACGAGAGCATCACTGTATTGTCCGACTCCGTTGTCGCCCATTGACAACCTGAGGGACGTCACGTCAGTTTATTACCCTTCCAAATGACTAGAGGAACTCCACCGAGATAATACCCCATCTCGACTTAGGGTCGTGATACACACACCCACATATCATTCCAGCACACATCACCCTTTCTCAAACACAGCATGGCATCTCAGCACATTTAAGTAATTAAAGCAATTAAACCAACACATCAAACCAACATCTATAGCCCATACCTTTGATACAACGCATGGCATCACATCACAACAAATAATCATGACAATTAAATAATTGTATATGCATAACAAACAAGTATTGGATGACATGACAATAACACTCGAAAAGCAAACATGACATCAATATAATCGCATCAACATTTCCATAAACAAAGGTTCCCAACATTTCCAATTCACAACCAAACAAACTACAGAGTGATCCCATCCTCCATCTTCTGGCCTTAGGCCCAACCAACCTACTTTCAATTTATTATTAATATTAACCAACACTTCACTAGGCTCGAAGTCCAGTCCAACCAACCAAGTAATATAAAATATTAATGAATAAATATCATTTTAAACCCTAAAGTTGAGTTCAAAAAATTACTTACAGCATGCATAAGCAATCTGGATTATCAAGCGTGCGTTGCAATAGCGAGAAGCACAGCACAGAGGAGCCCCACGTAAACATCACCGAGTAGCACAAGGATTAATCAAGGAACAAGGGTGTTGGCAGTCTGAGTCGCTACTCACAATGGTTGACCGCTTAACCTCGATCATCAACCAATGCCATTGAGTGCGACACGAAGAGAAACCAAGAGGGAGATGAAGGAGGTCCTACGAGTGCTACCATTAACAAAGGATGGCGATCATAAGACCCTGTGGGTGAAGCAAGAGGACGACGGTGCGAGGTGGAGGGCGTTGCGCGAAGCACCTACAGCAAGGAGAGAAAAGATTGGGGAAAAAGGCTCACGGGTTGCATGCATAGAGGAGAAAACCAAAAAAGAAGAGGGAAAGAAAATAGCAAGGGGCTCACGGGTTGCATGCAAGCTACTGACCGTCGAGCTCGAAGTCCAAAAATGAAGCTTCGACGAAGCTTCAATGGTGCAAGAAATTGATCTGCTACTTGTGGAACCGAAACTGGAAAAACAGCAAGGGGAAGCCCACCAATTGATTTGCAACTTGAGGAAGAAAAGGAAAAGAAAACTAAAACAAGAAAAGAAAATAAATGAAGAAGAAGAAGAAGAGGGGTGAGCTTAGTGGCGGAGCCATAAATTTAGGTTAGGGGTCCAAGTAAAGTTAAAATAAAATATATAAAATATTTTTTATTCTATTTATATACAACTTTTTTATGTGGTTTAAAATAATTTGATAGTAAAATTTACAATAAAAATAAAATACGTTTAATACAACTTATGTATTAAAATAGTATATAATATGATAAGAATATGTCATCATAATAAAAATATATTAAAAATATTTTAGGAATTATTCAACTTCTTTTTTATTTTTATTTTTATCTATAAAAAAATATGTCATCATGTTATTATATAATTTTATTTTATATGAGATATATTTTATTTTTAAATTAGATTAATTTTGTAGAAAGAGATCAAGATAATTTTTAGAAAGGGGCCAACACAAAATAAAAGTAATATTATTCTACAAAATTTTAAAAAAAAAACATATTTTTTTTTTCAAAATAACGTATATTATATATATATATATATTTTAAATAAGGGTAGGGCCCGTGGGGAGGGGGGGCCATGGCCCCCCTGCCCCAACGTGGCTCCGCCACTGGATGAGCTATATCGGGAGAAAAACGAAGAGGAAGAAGAATAAAGGAGTAAAACCCTAAGGTAAAACGCATAGCATATGGCGCTTAAGCAGCTGGGCAACAGGCGATTGGGCTAGCACTACAACAAAAACAACTATTTGTAGCGTAATTTTTCGTTGCAAAAACACCAAATATCGTGGCAAATACTCTTTCGCAACGAGTTAAGCTTCGCTGCAATATCGCCGGTACTAATTCTTCACTTCTGCTTTCCTGCAGCGAAACAGAAAATTCGCCGCTAATAAGAAACTTTTTAACGGCATTTTGTTTCGTCGTTATTAGTCGAGATAGACACCGCAAAAATGATTCCTCCTTTCGATTAAAAATCGTTGGCAATGATTATTTATAGCACCTAGAATGTTATTCGCAGTGATATAATTTCATCGCAATAAAATCTACCCCAGCGTTTTTGGCCGCGCCGCTATTGGAGTTCGATATCAAAAACCTCAATTGCAGCGCTAGATTTTCGCTGCAATATATATACCCCAGTGTTTTTTTCCACACCGCTATTGAATTTCTGTATAAAAAATCTCAATTGCAGCGCTTGATTTTCGTCACAACATATTTACCCCCAACGTATTTGGCCGCACCGCTATTGAATTTCTATATCAAAATTCTCAATTGCAACGCTTGATTTTCGCCGCTAAATGATATTTTGCAATGTATTTTATAGTGCCGTAAAAAACTTTCAATTTCCTAAGGTAATTTACAGCGACTTTTTTTCGCCGAAAAATCCATTTATAAATTGTGCCACAATTGATTTTCCTGTTACAAAAATCATCAATTCCTGTTGCTGAAGAAATTGTCGTTTCTCTCTCAAATCACATTCATTTTCACATATACCAAACACCATATAATCTTTGTTTCTATTAACAAATAACATTCATAAATATCTTCAAACATCAATTCATCCCAATTCATGTATTTATACATTGAGGTGGTGCATTATATTCATATTAAATACAAACCAGGTTACTAATAAATAAGTCATACATCACTATAGTAATAGATTTAAGGAGTCTGCTATCACTAAAATAAGGCGGCAAAATATTGGATTCAACTCACGTTACTGCTACTCAACCCAATCTTTATGAATGGTCATAGCACCATGTATTTTCAAAAGCTCTTCTCTTTTGCATAAGCCACTACACCCATTCTTGGGATGCCTAAGATAAAGGTGAAATGAAAAACTATAATGTGAGCAATACAACTCAAATTTGCTAAGTGTACTTCACTTATAATAAATAAATAAATAAATAATTGTAAATGTATCCAATGCATACAAGTCACCAGTACTTAGCAATAAACAAAAGCTAACTCCAATTACTAGAAAAAAGATATACATTCTAAAATAAAATAATTCTACTAGACATCTGTGTTGAAAAAATAACAAAATTACAAATTATTTTCTCAATCAATCAATATAAATAAATAATAAGTCCCAAAGACAATTGTTCATCCTATAAATTGCAACCATTAATAGTCATCTAAAAATGGCTCTTCTCAGAACTTAAATTTAATTTTAGAATTTCATTTATACAAATGTATCATAAGAATACATAATCTAGCTGCATTTGAGAATATAAAGGATGTTTAGTTTTCACAAACATCGTTCATGTCCATGAGTTTTCTATATATAATAGATAGGATGTGTGTAACATGAACCAAGCAAACTTCTATTTTTTATATTTAGCCTTCAATTGTTGATGAGAAGACTCAAATACATAGACTTTCTTCATCTCCACGAGTACGTCTTCTTTCTTGCGAAGAAGAAGGCATATATATTCACGGGACTTAACAAATTTATGGCAAACAAATTTATGGCAAAGTTTTTTGGCTACAAGACCTTGCTTGAAGTATGACTTGTCTAGACTAGTAATGGAAATGGAAAATCGGTTAATATCTGAATTGACAAGTGGCTTCCACAACAAAACACCTTCAACCCTTAGAGTTCTATTAGATTTTTACAAGCATATACTAAAGTTTCAGCTCTCATTGATAAGGATACCAATCAATGAAAATTATTCACTAGTAGATGATTGAAGCTGTCCTAATCGATCTACTGCTATACATTAAACCTTACAACATACATATAAGTTGATTTGGAGGTGAACCACAACAAGAGATTTTAATGTTAAGAGTGCTTACCACCTCAAAGGAGAATTGCAAGAAAGAGACTTGGAGCAATCATCAGCTTGCTTATATCAGAAGGGTACGTTGACAAATATGGCAGCTTGTCTCAATGGCCTCAACCAATGTAGCCTGTTGAGGAGGACAGTTGTTAATAGCTTTTTATGCCCAATATACAAGCAAGAACTTGAAATGAAAAACCATCTATAGTTTGCAGCATAACTCAAATTTGTTAACTGTACTCTACTTACAAGAAAAAAAAAAAGAAAATTCTGATTGCACCCAATGCATACAAGTCACCAGTTACCAATAAACATAAAATAATAAAAACTGAGAACTACTAGGAAAAAAGAAGACATGAAAGAGTCAAGTTGAATTAGCAAGGTATGTGGAGATCTATAATAGCAAAACTTATGTGACAGATATTTATAACATTATAAGAGATCATATGAGACATACATCCATAAAACAGAAGGGTAGGGGAGGAACAAACTCATGATTTAGGGATATAAAGTCATAAGAAATGACATCAAAATCCACTAACATATAAATCAAATTAACAAATGCAAATACAAAATGTAATAAATCGTATCCTCACTTTTCAATATGTGTTTAGCTGCTTTTGCTTTGCATCAAGAACATAAAAGTAACAAGTTTATGGGTGAACCTAACGATAAAAAGAAGTTGTCTATGTCCTGGCTTTATTTTGAAACATTGAATATCATATGATAGAATACTGAAAAAAATACCCAAAAAACAGCTAATTGGTTTGTTGGGTCACTTGCAAATCTAAAGCAGGGGAGGAACTAACTATGGAGCTCACCTATTCTGACAAGACCTTAGAGATAGAATACTGAAACTAACAAACAGGATGATTTTGAAATTATCTAGAAGTCTAGTGCAACTATTGAAAAAAAAAAGTAGAGTTCAAAAGAAGAAAATATACTTTTTATGATGAATTTTACATTTTTTCAAAGAAATATGCATAAAACTTGTATATCTTAAACTAATTGTATGCATAAAATTAATATTCTCAAACTCAATTAATTAATAATAAATAGGTCGACTTTGGCCTCCTCTAGCTTATATAAAATGGACATAACCAGTAAAGGGCAATAATCTATACCAAGGGTAGTCCTAATTGATCCGTACTAAGCATTAATAAAATTGGAATATTATTAATAAAATTAGAGTATGAATTATTATTTGACCTGTGGTCCTGATTGAAAAAAAAAAAATCAGTACCCATTTGTCGTAAGTAGAGGCCGTACTCAAGCGGGAATTTAATTTTTCATTTAAGGAAAACGTTATGTCACGTACTTTTAATCCTTCACTTCTAGACTCTAGACAGCCCTGTCACGTGTAACGCTTTCGTTTCCCCAAGACTTTTAATTAAGGACAGAAGCTAATTATTATAAATAAGAATATATATATATATATTTATATAGTATTAGCTGCTAGTACGTCTAGTTAGTCTTTCACTAATTTATAAGCTTGATCGGGACAATGAAGATCCTGCTAAATAAGTGCACCCGAACATGTCAATATCCCTGCTGCTGGAATATGTCAAATATTTTATAGTACTTGTTTCCCGTTACTGATCCATGTGGATGTCCAGGAAGTACACGTCCATACTTCTATAATTAGTTTCAAACTCTAAGATGAAATATAAATGTGTGTGAATGTGTATATATATATATATACGTATGTATATAATTCCCTTTCCATAGGTCAAATATGTGCCTTAAGTTTGCTGGGTTGTCCACGAATTCCATGCACGTTTCCCAGCTTGTGTATCATGTCTTATATAGATAATTTATATAATTCGAAATAATTGATGGGTTTTATTTATTTATTGATGGGTTTTATATAGATTGAAATGATCGAAGAATAGAATCATGATAATTAGTGAAAATGGAGTTACATATACACACACACACAATATATATATATATATATATCAACCTAAGTTCCCTTTAAATAGGAAATCCCCATTGAAGGAAACACTGGAGATATGCTAATTAATCTACAAAGTCAATCCAATAAGGCAGCCCCTTAACTCAAAGGCCCATGATTGATTGTGTTTTAAGAAACAAAACAAAATAAAGTAGGCCTAAATATTGAACCCATTCATGAATCAATAACGTCTATAGAAAACATGCTGGTTGGCTACAACAATCATTAAACATATGTTTGAATATATAACAAATTTCCATCGGTCAGTTAAAAAGATAGGGCATTTTTAAGCCTAATGAAGTGTATAATAGATATATAATTAATCTTAATAGGGTGGTGCTAATTTAGCAAGGAAGACAAAAGGGAAAATATCCATACCTCTATGAGGATGATCAGGAAATCTAGCTGGAGCACTAACTGTAATATATAACAAATTATAATCAAAAGTGAGATTGTGAAAGACCATCACATTCATGCAGAAATAGAATATAACTGAACATTATTATTATTATTATTATTATTATTATTATTATTATTATAACCAAAATTATTACTAATATAATATTTGGTATTGGAGGCTGCGGTGTTGCATTTTGTTTGTGATAGTAATTGGACATTCTGTATATTTTGTGTTCCACATTGTGTAACAAAGAATATAACTGAACATTATTATTATTATTATTATTATTATTATTATTCAGTTTTAACAGAAATATTATTATATGCATCTCCACTTTTCCCTAACATATCTGTCTTTGTAGGTTCTTTAGTGGGAGCCATTCCAAGTAGATTAGGATGCATTTTAATATTGGAAAGCTCCACACTTGTCTTGGTTCAAGCCCACTTTCAACTTCATGATAACCAAATTCATCTTCCCTAGCTATCTCATCTCATATAAGGAAAAGAATGATAGAAAGAATACAAAATCAAACTAATCCAACCATGCTACATGAAAATTTAAAATTAAAAAGCCAAGGCCAATTCATTCTCAGGATATATTTGGAGCATGCCTGCTACCTATGCTTTTACCCAAAAAGCATAAAAAAAAGTTCCATTAAACTTGTTTGTCACTGTATTCATCAACGATTCCACTTAGATATCATTACTCATGCATCTTTATATATATATATACATATATATATATATATATATATATATAAAAGGATAACGAGTGCCCATATTCAATTGAGAATATTCTTAATCATTAAGAATATCCTTTTTATAGATAATCTTATGCACAAGCTTTATGTACATTAATAATCTTATATGTCTAATTTAAGTTTGAATCCGTTTGAAAATAATTTCTAACCTATTATTTTCTTAATATGAAGGATATCAAAAAAAATATTCAAGTGATTAAAATAAGTAGTCTTGTAATTATTCAAGTGATTAAAATGTGTAAAAATTTCCATGGAGGGTGTAAGTAATTAATGAACTTGATGCAATCTGACTATATATGAGTTATGGCAATTAATTAAGTTGTGAGAATACTAGGAATCATGCATCCCTGGCCAAAAGAATACGATAGAAATTTGATTATTTTGAGTTTTCATATATAAATAGTTATAAATCATGGTTGAAGTGTTGAACCACATGATCATAAACGATATGCTTATCAGTAATTCCTTTCGATGAAATAGGAATTTAACTTGTGTAGAACAATTTTATCAATTTTATGTCGATCAAATGGTATTCATTATATGTTGCTTCAATTTGTTCACTCATTTTGACTCTTCAAATATTAATTTTTTTTTTTAAATGACTATTAGTATAGATAGGTATTTTTTTAATATTTATTAAAAAATTAAAATATGTTTAAAAATATTACAATAAAAAACAAAAACAAAAAAGACTTATAAAAACTACACTAAGCTGCAAAATAAATGACAAATTAAAGATGCATAATAGCACTACTTTTTTTATGTCACGTAGCATTTGAGGTCCAAACAGCCAACATCCATCTCGGGATAGATAACTTGTCTTGATTTAGCTATACAAAATAACCCTGGCTAGTTATGAACGTGGGTTTCAATTTTAATTAAAAAAGTAGTACTAGATCATGTCTGCCTAATTTTTCCTTATTTGGCCAAATAATAATCCATCTAGACTGAGATTTCCTCCACGCACTCGAACAAGCTTAAGAAATTTATCCCAGCCGCCAACCAAACTTAAAAACGAGGCCATAAAATTCTTATAGAGTACGTAATTCCAACATGTTTGCAGAAAACTAATTATATAGGAGCCATGGCGCTAGCTACAGCTACCCCACTGATCAACATCCTCACCGAGGATGTAATTACCGAGAAGCAAAAACATTTTTTTAGACCCTTCAAATTAAAAAAAAAAAAATAACAAAATTATTTAAAAATACTTGGGTGAACAGGAATTAAAAGTAAAAATAAAAAGCAAACCAGTAGATATCGGGGATTGCAGCATTTTTCTACATATCTCAAAATAGATAAAGAGCACGTACATACGTAGGCAATTAAGAGAAAGCTAACAACCTTTACATTCTAACTTCCCTTTTGCTACCTTCCAAACTTTGTCTTCCAAAATCTGGACCAGTTGAATATAAAATCTGGACCAGTTCATTTTAATGGTTTTGTTGAGAATGGTGCAGCTTTTGAAGATGTTAAAGGATTAAGTATGTGGGATCATTACAGCCACAAATACCCAGGGGCTAGGTCTCTCTCTCTCAATCCATTTCATTTCCTTTTGTACGACATAACGCTCTATGATAATTGATTATTTAAAATGATATCAAACTCGTACATACGTGCTCCGGACTTGTAACCTACATGACTAACCACATGATTAAGAAAATATCAGTTTTGCTCAATGTTGATTAAAAAATGACTGCTGCCTCTAATTCTTGCAACCTTATTTCCTTGTTTCATCCCCTCTTGAGTCTTCACCCCTTCAAGACCAGTCTTTTCCAAGTTGTGTTTGGGCTATAAAGTCTTATCAATTATACATTTCCAAGTTCTTAACACAGTAATTTCCCAACATATGAACATACTTCTTGGTCGGTGTGAGTTAGGAGATTAACAATATATCTAGAAATATCATATATTATTACGCTTGCCAATTGTTTTTATTGCGTATATATATATATATACAAATGTCGGCATGCATGCCATGCCATCATTAATGGTGAATAAATCTTAGGTTTCGGTCAAAAAATATGATCAATACCCAGGAAAACAAAGAGCGTCAAGTATGATCTATTTTTTAAGTCAAAGAGAACAATAGATTTCTATATCTAGCTAGCCACATGGAATGCTGCAAGTTAGTTTTGGTAGTGTGTTCTATTTAATATATATTATATTAATTCAAATGAGAGAGGCAGATTCAAGAATAGGTAACTGCCATATAAAAAGGCAAACTGAAAAACAAATTAAGCATATTAGATATAGATGGCAGAAACTTGAAGAGATCAAGTCATGTACTGCAAACTAAGCTCAAGATGGAAGCAATTACCATTCATGTTTCTACCTCAATCTCTATGGATCTGAACCCAAAAATTCCAAAAGAAGATGGAGTACTACAATATTTGTCCTCTCATTTGGTTCCAGCTGACCTGGCTATAACAATTGTTTATATATATATACATATATATATATACATACATATATATATGTAGTATATATACATACATATATATATGTATGTAGGTATATATATAAATAGTTTCCATTTATTTCAGTGGTATATATATATATATATATATATATATATATATTGGATGATGCTAAGTGAATGGAAGTAATTATGCATGCTAATAGTCGACCCATCAATAAACAACACATCTAATTAAACCCATACAAGATCATAATTTTGCTCCCAATCAAAACCCAAAATACCACATTGTATAGAATAAACTTGGAGCATGTTTAAACAAGCAGAGATATCTAGTAAATCAAGCAGAGATTAAACTTAAAACCATGTTTAAACAAAAGCCATAAGCTAAAGCATGTTTATATCTAATAAACAAAAGTCCTAACTTATCCTCACAAGATTGAGTGTTCAAAATTAAGTAGAATGTCTTACACCTCCTTATTTCACTAACTCCCAACAATTATATTCATCCCTCATAAACTAACATCATTGCCATCAACGCAAATGCTTAGCTTCCATGGAAGTTGACCTCTTCCAATTTTCTTGCATGGCGCACCCAACTTGACAGTCTTGTCATTGGGTATGATCTCCAGCATTTTATCAATGGCCAACGACAAGTGTATGAGCTTGTCGTTGGTATTGTTGTATGAGCTCCATTGTCTTTCAACTCATTGGGCTTCTTGTATGAGCTCCATTGATATTGTTGAGCCCGTTTAACGGAGCTGAAAAGACCTTTTTATATATAATTAATTAAAATGTGTCATATTAAAAAATATAATTAAAAATAAAAATTGTGTAAACTAGAAAACAAGCATTACTACTTTGACCCCCATTCTTTGTCCCGTTAGTGTAATTTTATTTTGGTTTATTTATTTATTTTTTTCATCATTTTTTTTAATATTATTTAATAATATTATGATTTTTTTTCTTTTTTTATATATAAATAGTTTCCATTTATTTCAGTGGTATATATATGTATATATAGAATAATGCTAAACGAATGGAAGTAATTATGAATGCTAATAGTCGACCCATCAATAAACAATACATCTAATTAAACCCATACAAGATCATAATTTTGCTCCCAATCAAAATCCAAAATACCACATTGTATAGAATAAACTTGGAGCATGTTTAAACAAGCAGAGATATCAAGTAAATCAAGCAGAGATTAAACTTGAAACCATGTTTAAACATAAGCCCTAAGCTAAAGCATGTTTATATCTAATAAATCAAAAGCCTTAGCTTATCCCCACAGGATTGAGTGTTCAAAATCAAGTAGAATGTCTTACCACAAGAGCGACAGAGCTTAGTACAGAAGGCGCAGATGGGGGAGCCGCGATACCCAAATCTTAGTCCCAAAAACCAAGCTGCGAAACAAACATCTTTGGGCTATTAGGAAACAAAAACCAAGTATTTTTTGCTATAAATCTTCGTTTTTAATGAAATGATTGAGAGAAAGTTTGGGTTACCTAATATACTCGAGAATGAGAAGAAGAGTTCCTCGCGCGAATGGATTTTAGGGTACCCGTACGTCGCCGGTGGGTTTATGCAACGACGGTGTTCGAAATCGGTGATGAATCCGGCACTGATTCTCTAGCAGCTCTTTGCAGACCAAGGTTTTCGTGGGAGGGAGGGAAAATAGTGGGTGGGAGGAAAATAAGAGGATAATGGCATGGGTGGGGGAAAAAGAAAATAAGAATGAGGTTTTGCGCACGGGTCTATTAAAAGCTTTATAGTGGCGAAATCAGACTCTGCAAATGTATGATTTGTTGGCCTTTGGCTATAGCGGTGAAATAAATCGCCGTAAAAATTATAATACATATAGCAGCGTATTAAATCGCCGCAATAATAACAGAAGTCGCTGCAAAAAAACATTTAGTCACCTACACAGTGATAACTTGCAGCGGTGACAAATTCGCCACAAATTCATTTATTTGTCGGCGATTTCTTTCCCAACGCCTGTAAAATCGTCGAAAAATCTACATTTTCTTGTAGTGTGGCCCCTCCAAACACCAAAACTCAAAGCCCAAAACACCCACACTCATGGCCCACAATCAAGAACACAAGTATACACACTAAAAGTCTAAACTCAATTATAGAATAAAAGAAAAAGATTCAATAAATTAAATTAAAATACTTAAATATAAAATAGAATAAAATAACAAGATCCAACAATTTAATAAGTTAAAATAAAAGAATCAATCCGAAATGATCCAAAAAGTAAAATGTTCAATGAAATAAAAGAAACCCCAACAAGTTAAACAATATTAAAAATAAAATCATTAAACCAAAAATAATAAAAATAATATATAAAGTACACAAAACTTGGAGTCTCATTCCTTTAAAGTATATGTTAAAATATATGATAAAAATATCTCAATATTATTAAGTTGAGTGATTCTATTTCGCATTCCTTTAATTATTATTTTTTATAATCTTTTGACGTGATATCAAATAAATAAGAAATTATTTATTATTTATTTACATAATTACTGTTCAAGTCCCTAGGGTTTGGACTTTTCCAAATTGGTACTCTTTATCTAAAGAAGTTTTAAACCATCCCTTTTTTAGAGTTTTTCGAGTTCTCGTTTCACTACAAAAAAATAACCCTTTTGCAGCGATTTTAATTTTCCTATCAAAAAATATCGATGCAAATGAATAGCAATAGTGACGTTTTTTTTGTTGGTCGCTGAATCCCAACGCCAAATTCACAAAAGACTGGAGAGATATAAGTGTTTAATTTGTTATGGCAATTTAATACTTTTTTGCAACAATACTTTTCGTCACAATAACATTACTAAAAGATGTAGTGGACTTATTTCGTTGTTGCAGCAAAACTAAATAGCCACTAAAAGTTTTTGTACGCATTTTTAGTATGTTATGATGAAATGAACATCGTTGCTATAAGTTCAAAATTCACCCTTTTATTTCTTCCCCACCCCCACCCCCACCCCCACCCCCACCCACCCCCACCCCCGATACTAGCTCAAAATCACGTATTCATCTCTCTCTCTCTCTCTCTCTCTCTCTCTCTCACGCTGTGTGTCAAGACCTCAGACTTCTTCTCTGTAATTAGTGCACACACAGATTTCTTCCCAAGTCTTTAGCTTTCGACACTTCAGTTCCAAAGTACCCCATGCCTAGTCTCAGTTTGTGTTCCTTTGTAGTCTTCTAGGGTTTCCTAACACTGTGATTGCGCCACCCCTTTACTGTGTCGTCATCATTGCCATCTCACTTGGCAAGTGAGTGTCTCTTGCATGCTCTCCCTCTCCAATCATCTCTCACAGCTCTGTTGTGCTCTTTCATTTTCAAAGGGTGGAATCCTAGTCTAAATCTCCTCAAAGAGAGGGATAAACATAGGTAAGCTTCTAAATTTTGGTTTTCATTTTTGGAGATTCTGATTCTACATGAAATGGCAACCTAAGGTTACTCTGAAATTTTTGTTTTGCTTCTAGCCGAGAGTCCTCCTTCATTCCTTCGGATCACACACTTTCATTTCCCTTATTTGATGCTTAAATTCATATCCTGTGAAGAAGAAGAGCAACTCAGGTAATGCTCTTAATTCTTAAATATCTCTTGTGGTTGGATTCATGCCTTTTTTTTTCTTTTATCTTTTAAGGTTCTTTATGGTTTTGGGAGCCCTTTCGCCAGTAAAATGATGCCAAATGATGCCAGAAGAGCCCTTCTTGCTTGATCTAAACTAGGTATATTTATATGTATTTTCTACATTTTGTTAGATTTTTTGGAGTAGGTTATAATTTGTCCAAAAACAGGGAAAAAACTTTTTATAGGCCTATTACTATTTTATTGGTCTCATAGTTACTAAACTTTTTTCTGGTCTTCATTTGTTAATTAGGTCGGATTGTAGGCAGTATTGAGTATTGTAGAGGTGTTGAGTACCTTTATTATAAAAATGGTAAGTTAGAAAAATGCAATTAACATCGTGTAAACCAAGCACATAAACTCATTTAATTAATTATATTCAAGCACTTCTATACACATACAGGCACTTATTTGCCTCTTTTTTAATTGCATTTTGTTAATATGTGGTTAAATTTGGGTTAGTGTACTGGAAAAAATTTGGGTTAGTGTACTTATTATTCTTTTCTTTTGTTCTAAAGTTATGAGTATAGTAATTAACTAGTTGCTCGTGTATGAAAATTTGTAGCAGTACTTTCTTTTAACTTGAGCCATTAGAAAAGTGATCTGCACATGGTGTTCCCCACATGGAACTGCTATTCTGATAGGAAAGAGATGCTATTGGATTTGATCATTTGGGACTTTTGTGACTATTTTATTGTCTCTATGACCCTTGCTTATCAGTGAATTAGGTTTGGTCCTAATATAGATCTCTGCCTATGAAAGATGTTCTAAAGAGTTCACCTCTGCTATAAGGTAATAGGGATATGGAAGATCACTGTGGTTGATGCATGGAATGTTCAAAGCAAATGGTGGATGTGGTTATATTAAAAAACCAATTTTCCTATTGAAGACCGATCCATATGAGGTTTTTCACCCTAAAGTTACATTATCAGTGAAAGAGACTTTGAAGGCTTTTGGCTGCATTATTTTCCTTAGGGATTCAAGGAACTGCCTTCCACAATATACAAGAGACCTTTTTGTTTATATCTTGAACAAAGGGTTAGTTCTTTTGTATTCAACAGGTCACTGTATATATGGGTGAAGGATGGTATTATCATTTCAATCACACGTACTTTGATTTCAATCATCACGTCACAAATCCACAAATTTATTACTCTCCTTTTGTATCATTAGCAGTATCAGTTTATAGAACTTTCTTTTGTGCCATTGCTCGCCATTATTTTAATTCAATATTATTCTCATTGTTTTTCTTAAATAATAATTTATTCGTTGCAGGTTTCTTCTCATGTGTTGATGGGTATTTTTTATAGTGCTTCATTCTCTTCCCTATCTCCACTTGGTGAGGCATGCTCAAGAAGGGCCTTGACTGCATGTAGATTTTGCATAGGTTTTTTTAAAAAATAAACAGCAGGTAGCAAGTGTTCCTTTAGTACATATGTAAATTACCTGTTTCAAGAATAGTTTATTTATTTAACACAATTTGATTATTGATTTTGTATTTAGGTTGTGGTAGCTCAAGATTGGTCAAAAGTCACAAAGTATATGCTGTAATTCATTCCCTAGCTTATTTTGGTTTTCTTTATTTTTGATTTTGTATTTAGGTTGTGGCAACTCAAGATTGGCCGAAAGTCACAAAGTATATGCTGTAATTCCTTCCCTAGCTTATTTTGGTTTTTCTTTGTAATGTAATTGTTGGTTATAAGTGCTTGGTTTTGCTCAAGTTTTGTAGAAGTTGAAGTGGGTTTTTGATAATTAATCCTTATAGTAAAGCTTAACGCTTTTGTGTGGTTTATTAATCCGATAAAAGGGTTATTCGTCTTATAATGCCTATGATTCAAAGAACCTGTCTTGCTTTGATATGCTATGCATATATATGTGACATGTGGGCATTGGTGATGATTTTAACATGCTAAACCCCTTTACATTTAAAACCTTTGTTAATTATATAAAGAAATAAATTACGATGTAAATTCTACGTCATTAATATGTTATCTTAATTTCTTGCTTGCCCTTTTTTTTTTTTTTTGGTTTAGAAATATATGCTTATCTCTCTGTTCCCTTATAAGAGGATCAAAACTTAGTGCATATGCAATATCATTTAATTGATATATATATATATATATATTTATTGAGGTTTTGGCATTTTAGCTTTTTTCAAAGTACCTTTTATATTAAATTATATAGGCCTGATTATAGGATGAGTTTCTCAAGGATTTGGTACTAACTCCTCAACCTAAATAAAAAAGTGTAGGAAATATAGGAAGTAAATTTGAATAAATTCACAAAGCTATCATTTGACACTTTTGGCTTAGAATCATTTGGTTTTGGGTGTTTTATTTCCTACATGTTTAACTTTGATGTAGTTATATTTTTGTTTTTGCTACTTCAAGTTTTTTTTAAACAGGGGTTACAATTATGAAAATACTAGTGAAATTGTATATACAGGTTCACTAGTATTTTTTTTTTTTTTTTTTTTTTAATTTTGTAACAGATATTTGCAATGACTTCTATTCTCCGCAAATACTATAATTTTTGCCGCAAATAACATTTTACAAAGTATCACATACACCTAAATAATTGTTTCAAGGTTGTCTAGACAGTCATTTGTGGCGAAAATATCTCTATTCATGTCCCATAAAGCGACGTAAAATCTTATTTGTGGCGCATAATTTCATCGGAAAATTCATCTCAGCGACACTTAACCATAGTTTAATCAACAATTGCAACGAATTATCGACCTTTTCCGACGGTTTCAACTCGCACCAAAAAAAATGTAATTGCAGCAAATTTCAAATTTCACTGGATTGTGTATAAACAACCATTCTATCCCAACCGTCGTGCGTCTATTTAAAAATGCCGATAATAATTTTTTGCGACATTTTTACATCCCTTTTGTGTTGAAATTTAGTGTTCCAATAAGTATTTTTTGTTGTAGTGTTTATTTTTATAGATGAGATGAGATTAGTAGATATACAAATTTAAAATTAAATCAAATATTATTATAATATTTATTATTATTATTATTATTTTAAGATTTGAAAATATTAAATTATTTATAATATTTTGTATATAAATTTAAAAAATTTATAATAATTAGATAAGATAAGATATATTGTGAAAATAAACAAATCACCGTAGTTAATTAAGTGACGAAGATATTGATATATATGGCGCGTATATACTGCCATGAGATCATTAGCTAACCATAGTCGTCGATGTGTCATATCATAGAACCACATGATCAGATTCTATCACTCAATGTAACATATTTCATTGGGATTTCTGGCCTTTCTATCTATAATTAAATTATGTATTATAAATAAATAAAATTATAAAAGCAGAACGTGAATGACAAGCTAGACGATCATGATCCAGACAGTAAAACCTAATTGCTTAATTTAATTGTGGCTTTCTTGATCATCTGGCGGCCAGCTGCAATATCGAGCTCGAGCTAATTGATCATCATCCTTCGTGTACGTAGTAACCTCAATAGTAACAAAGAAAAAGAAATTTTAACCATACTAATATATAATAATTCAGGGAGGGCCGGCGTCAGTCATGTTCGAATTATATATATGGTTGATCAGGGTTTTAGCCCTTACAAGTACTGTTCCCTTCCTATCCACACACATGATCTGTAATTAATTAATTAAATTTCTCATTAATTACTAATGTTCATTGAAGAAATTCCGAATTTATTCTCCAGTAAAATATAAATACATATTTAAACGTACTATTTATATATAACACCAGCTCAGAATTCATATTCCGGCTAGCATGACATGCCAGGATACACACACACAAAACCAGACATATAGGACACAGAAGAGCAAGAAATAATGCGGAGCTGAAAGGAAACACATGATTTAAATGTCAGGATTCGGAGGGTGAATTTACGGACATTTATGGCCGCGGGCGTACGTCGACTTCGGTGGAGTACAATGGTTATTGCCCTTTCCTGTGGATGGAGTAATGCACTTTGAATTTTGAGGAGGCCGATCATTTTTTTTGCCACAACTAAATGCTTTATTGGGATTCTTGGAGGCCCCGGAACCAGTATTTCTTCCGGCACCGGCAAGCATACGGCTTATGTAGGGGTTCATCAGCAATTCAATCTCCAAGTCGTCCTCCATGATCAGGCATTCTTCGAGGCGGCCATCGCATTCGAAATTAGTGGCGTTGCTCTTAACGAGGATGCCGACGGTGCCACCACCACAACAAGAAGCATTAAGGAGAATTAGGATCAGCATCGCAAAGCATGCAAGAGGATAATACACTATCGACCCTCCCAGCTTCGTCTTACAGTAGTACTCCATGTCAGCTTTTTTTTTCTTATTTTGCATGGGTTTTACTGACAGGTTGTAGACTATACGACGCTACGGCCTATATATAGTAAAACATGAGAGGGTAAAGACCGACATGAGATATATACATATAAATATATATATATATATATTTATATATAATTAGTCACCCTTATTAATTAATGTAGTCTACAATATGTATGATTATGAAAAACATATTTTAATACGAGAAAAAAATTCTAGATTAATAGAAACATGATTAATAATAAAATGAGAAAGGTTAACCATGGACTAACACCTTTAATTCTATAATTAAAAAAATGAATGTCCCACTTATTCTAGCGACCAATAATCCAAGTTCCAACTAATGAATTAACAATGACGCAAAAAAGGTACAATCTGTTATTCGGTTTCAGACCAAGTACCCGAAAATAAATTCAGCCCAAATGAACAGTTTTATTTAATATGACGAGATTTTTTTTTTTTGATAGTGCTACATTTTTATTTTTATTTTTTGAAAAGAAGGACTACGATTTATTTCATAAATGAAGTTTACATCTGAAACTAATAAATCCAAAAAAATCCGCACACAATATGTAAGATCTGTAGTATTTTCGCACACAATTTGGCGGGTTTTGTCTTAATTTCTAATTCTTCAAAAGACAAGTCACATAAGTGTGATTTGTCTGAGAGAGGTTCGGGACAACCAAACTTCTACCTTACAAGTAGGGGAAGGAGATCATCACTTTCATTCTCCAAGAGAGAGGGAGGAGATCACAAACCTCCATTCTCTAAAAGAGAAGGAGGAGAGTCAACCACATCCTCCAAAAGAAAAGTGGGAACCAAATAAGGAATAAGCATATTTCTATTTATTTAAACAAAACAACAACAATACCAGAAAGGAAAAAATTACAACACTAATGAAGAACAAAGCAAAACAAAACTTAGATCAACAAAATCTGGTTCGGGACAAAGCCAGAGCCGCCGGTGGAGGTGGTGCATGAGATACACACGCCACTTGGGAGAGTGCTGAACCGTTGTCTTAGAGGCTTCCGACAGTACTGGATCTTGGGCCATCGCCATGGAGGCGGTGGAGCACAAGAGTTAGAGACAAGTGGAGCACAAAAGTTGAAGGCGTGTGGAGGCATGTGGGTGCACATATTCGGAAAGCATCTATCGAAATCTACCAAACAAGTATAAATGTTTTTTAATTTTTTTAATTTTAATTTTAATTTTTTTAATAGTTTTAAATATCTTTAAAAAGAAAAAAAAATTACATTATTATTAAAAAATATTTTCTTAATTATTAAATAAAAAAATAAAAAATAAATATTTTAAATTCGATACACAAATTCGATAGAAAAAACATTTTCAATGTTTTGGAAATTGTAACGTTTTACGTGGGAAAAAGTGCCCATATAATATAATTGGTGAGGTCTTATAATTTCGGGCGTAATAATATATGGGCAGTGCGAGTCCTCTCATTCCAAACGTCCCGATTTCATCCTTGTTTATTTTTTATTTTATTTTTTCAGTTTTTTTTAACAGAATTATATTTTTTTATATGCTTTTTTAATATCTTAAAATATTTTTTATAAATATAAAAAAATACAATATTATTTTAAAATATTTATTTAAAAATTCTGTAAAAAAACACTAAAAACAAAAAAAGAAATTGAAAACGGAATAAAATTGAGCCGTTTGGAAAAGGGATAAATAGCATTTTCCTAATAATATATATAACTTGACTTCGTATTTGGGCAGAACAAAACGCAACAGCAATATTTGATGTCATAGTCATGTTCTGTAAAATTAAATTACGTATTACCGGTATTATAAAATAATTAACTGATAAGTACAATACAAAATTCTTTTTTTAGATTATTTAATACCATATAGACTCGATGCATGTGTTGATTAAAAATAAGTAAGATGGCATAATCTTCATTCCTCTAATTAGAAAGAGTTGTGCTATTCTATTGCTTGAATTATACTATTTTACTCTTTTTTTATCATTTTAAAATATATAAAAATATATTAATAATTATTTTTTAATTATTAAATTAAAAAAATATTAAATATTAAAATAAAATATCAAAATAAATAGATAAAATAACATTTCTCAATTAAAAATTAGTATCCCTTGCGTGCATGGTAAGTTATGCTTTGCTTGACCATGTAGGCCTTCCATTATTTATGTCAACTTTATTAAAGTTATAGCTAAGTGGGTCCAGTGCGCTTTCTTGGCTGTGAGAGAAAGAAGATCCGCATACCCGCCATAATTAAAAAGAAGACTCCGTTTTCCAAAGATTAGGGACGTTGTTGCCTCGTGGTATGTTTAGAACAAAAGTACACCAGCAATAGTTGTCATATTCATGTAATTCTGTAAAATTAAATTACTTAATACACGTGGTATAAACTAATTAACAGATAATTAAAATATAGTAAATGTTTTTAACATCATTTAATACCATACTCGATAGTTATAAATGTTGATTAAAATGTGAAAGATTACATATATAATCCTAATTAATTCCTTATATATTTTCAAAAAGAAAAAAAAAATCAATTCCATTTGTATTCCTCTAAGTATCACCTTTTTTAGTAGCATTTTAAAGTACTGTAGCAATATGGTGGTGAGAAAAAATGGGTAAATATACATGGCACAACCTTCATCTTGATCATCAGATCTCATTACAAGAAAAACAAACTTTTTGACAATTTTAGGTTCCCCACAAATACATTTGCTGCAAAAAGCGATTATTTACAACCATTTTACTTTTGTTGTATATATTTCATATTAATTCGTCCCTGGACTTTTTGCAACAACTTAGGCAAATAAAGCAATGAATTGTATCGTGGTAAATTATTACAGCAATTTATTTTGCCTAAATTAACATTTTTAAGAGTGACTTTGGCCTTAGCGTTTTATATCTCCTTTTATATTTGTCGCAAAAAATCCTTTAATGAACACGCGAAGGAACTCTAGCCTTATTCCCCCTCTGACCCTTAGTTTTCCCCAAGAAAACCTTAAAATTAATGCGAGAATTAGGGACCAGCAAACAAAAATCCCGAGAACCGAATACCCAAAAAACCCATCCCTCCTTTTGATCACGCACGCCCATGCCTTCCCACCCACCTACTCTGCCAAGGATTGCCACGAGCTCACCGCCTTCACTCGTTTGCTTTCCGCATTCGTGAGTTGCCACATTTCCCGAATAACTGAGGTATTTGACGTATGCTAAGATAGTTTTATAAAATCGCCTCCTCACCTTGCCTCCATTGCATTTTTGTGGATTAAGTGTGGTAAGAGTTCTGTTTTAGCTTTGAATATGTTCTAATAACTTGGAGCTTTTGATTTAAGATTTTAGTATATTGAGAGTTTGATAGTTGATGTTTAGGGTCTCAATAAGATTTTAGCATATGAATGGATTTATGCATCCCTTTTGGTTTTGCACTTTGGATTGTTTTTGGGTTGATTATGTTGGGATCGGCGGAAGCTCACAAATAATATGAAGACCAAAATATAACGTGGTTCGGCCAATTTGGCCTACGTCCACACCCACAGAGAGGAGAATTTTGTATTAAACAACAAACCAATTATTTGCAATGGTTTCCCTCACTCTCACTGTCTCCAACGGACCTCACATCACGCTCACCTCCTCATTACAATCTTACATGTATTTATAAGAGAAAGAAATAGTGTGAACGTGTAAAAAACGGTGGAACTCCGGCGGCCGACTTTCTTGAATTTTCCGGCGGCGCCTACCTTCCAGCTGCTACTGACGGTGCCGTCTTCCAGAAGCCTCCAGCTTCTTCAATTTGCGTGTGTTGATTTCTAACAATCTCCCCCTCAACACCAAATGGAGGATATCCTGGCACATTTTAGTTCAAGATACTTAACCTGGCTATGTTTCTACATAACTCAAGTTTTTCGTATGTGACTACCTTCGTTAGCATGTCCGCTGGATTCTCCTTTGTATGGATCTTTACAAGCTTCAACAGCTGTTGCTCCATTACTTCACGTATCCAGTGATACCGAATATCGATGTGCTTTGTTTGGGAGTGGTACATCAAGTTTTTACTCAGATCAAGAGCACTTTGACTATCACAATAGATTCTGTACTCTTTTTGACTGACTCCCATTTCTTGGAGGAACCGCTTTAGCCACAACATTTCCTTTCCTGCTTCTGCTATAGCAATGTACTCTGCTTCTGTTGTAGATAAAGCCACACATTTCTGCAGTTTGGACTGCCATGATACAGCTCCACCTGCAAATGTGTAAATATATCCTGATGTAGATTTTCTACCATCAAGATCACCTGCCATATCAGCATCTGTATAGCCATCCAAGACTGGGTTAGCTCCCCCGTAGCACAAGCACAACTTTGATGTACTTTTAAGGTACCTGAGAATACACTGTATTGCTTTCCAGTGTTCTTTCCCTGGATTTGAAAGAAAACGGCTCACAACTCCAACAGCGTGAGCGATGTCAGGTCTGGTACAAACCATAGCGTACATTAAACTTCCTACTGCTGAAGAGTACGGTACTGTAGCCATTTCTTGAACCTTTTCTGGTGATGAGGGACATGAGCTTTTGCTCAATTTGAAGTGATTAGCCAGTGGAGTACTGACTGGCTTTGCTTTCTCCATGTTGAACCTTCTTAGTATTTGTTCAACATACTTTTCCTATGACAGCCATAGCTTCTTTTTCTTCCTGTCACGAGTGATCCTCATGCCCAAAATCTGCTGGGCAGGTCCTAAGTCTTTCATCTCAAAGACTTTGGAGAGATCCTTCTTTAGCTTCCTGATAATGGATGGATCTTTTCCAATAATCAGCATGTCGTCAACATAGAGCAGTAACATCACAAAGTCACCTTCTGAAAATCTTCGGATGTAAACGCACTGATCTGCAGCAGTTTTCTTGTAGTCATGACTCATCATGAATGAGTCAAACTTCTTATACCACTGTCTGGGAGCCTGCTTCAAACCGTAAAGGCTCTTTTCCAACTTGCAGACCAAATGTTCCTTTTCAGGAACTTGGAAGCCTTCTGGCTGCTCCATGTAAATTTCTTCATCAAGGTTGCCATGAAGAAATGCTGTCTTCACATCCATCTGTTCAAGCTCCAAGTCAAGACTTGCCACCAATCCGAGTACCACTCGAATTGAAGTCATCTTCACAACAGGTGAAAATACCTCATCAAAGTCGATTCCTTTCTTCTGCTGGAATCCTTTGACGACCAAGCGAGCTTTGTGCTTCACCTGCTTGCCATCATTTTTCAGCTTGAACACCCATTTGTTTCTCAGTGCTCTTTTATCGTTTGGAAGTTCCATCAGCTCATAAGTCTGATTCTTCTGTAACGAGTTCATCTCATCCTGCATAGCCTGCATCCATTTGTTGCTATCTGGATGAGATATTGCCTCCTGGAAGTTTTCTGGCTCCCTCTGATCTGTAAGAAGAATATAATCTGATTCCGGATATCTTCGTGACGGAATCAACAATCGCCCTCTAGAGGATCTGTCCTGCTGAGGTTGATCACCTGACAACTGTGGAAACTCTGCAGTTTCTGATGGAGAAGGCAACTGCTCCCCCTACTCAGTGGTGGTTTCTCCGTTGTCAATATCCTCTTCTTCTTCTGGGAAAACTTCCTGTCTATCTTCAGTGTTTGAAACAGACTGAAGTGGTAGTGAACTCGGAGCCGGTTCTGGAGCACTTGGAGTTGTTTGTTCTGATCCAAACATCTGGTCTTCATGGAACACTACGTCCCTGCTTCTGATGACCTTCTTCGCTTTTGGATCCCATAATCTGTATCCAAACTCTTCATCTCCATTGCCGATGAAAAAACATGGAGTAGACTTTTCATCAAGTTTCTGTCTTTTCTCCTTGGATACATGTGTAAATGCTTTGCACCCAAATACTCTTAGATGAGAGTATGAAATCTTGCGGCCTGACCACACCATCTCTGGGACTTTGAACTGCAGTGGAACTGACGGTGTTCTGTTGATCAGGTAACAGGCTACTTTTACTGCTTCACCCCAGAATGGCTTAGGCAACTTTGCCATACTCAGCATGCATCTGGTTCGTTCCACAATGGTCCGGTTCATCCGTTCTGCTACACCATTGTGTTGTGGGGTGTAGGAAACACTCTTCTCGTGTCTGATGCCATGTCTGGAGCAATATTCTCTGAATTCTCGAGAAGTATATTCACCTCCATTGTCTGTCCGGAGGCATTTCAGCTTCTTGCCAGTTTCTCTTTCTACCATGGCATGAAAGTTTTTGAATTGCTCAAAAACTTGATCTTTCCTTTTTAGGAAATACACCCACACTTTTCGTGAAGCATCATCAATAAAAGTAACAAAATATTTGTTACCTCCAAGTGATTCAACTTCAAAAGGACCGCAAACATCAGAGTGTACCAAGCTCAATAACTCTGATTTTTTTCCAGCAGATGTCTGGAATGAAACTCTATGCTGTTTACCAAATAAACAGTATTCACAAGGATTGAGAGCAATTCCTTTATCTACTGTAATCAATGCTTTCTTTGCAAGCATAAACACCCATTTTTCTCCCATGTGGCCAAGTCTCCGATGCCACAAGTTTGGTGATGTATCATCTTCAGCTACATTGAGACTGCTTGCACATATCTTAGCACTTGATTTATACAAAGTGCCACAGACATGTCCCCGTGCAACAACCATTGCTCCTTTCTTCAATTTCCAAGTATTGTTGCTGAAGATGCTCTCGTAACCCTGTTGATCAAGGGTTCTTATAGAAATTAGGTTGAGTCGAAGATCGGGTACGTGCCAAACGTCATTTAGCACTATAGTACAGCCAACACTGGTTTTTATCCTGACATCTCCAATGCCCACAATCTTTGAGAAACTCGAATTTCCCATCTTGACTGTACCGAAGTCTCCTGCCTTGTAAGTACTGAAGAAATCCTTACAAGGAGTGGCATGATAGGATGCTGCTGTATCTATTACCCACTCGGTTTCCTCGCTTGAAACGTGCAAGCAAGATTCTTCACTAGCGGAAAGGAGTACACAATCTCCAGAAAGCGTCATTGCAGCTTCGCCTTCTTCGTGCTTTGACTGATTGCTTGGCTGATTTTGCTCCTTCTGCAGCTTTCGGCATTCTCTTTTAAAGTGGCCTTCAGTACCACAATAAAAGCATTTTCCCTTCTTTCGTTGTTTACCGCGACTTTGGGATCTCCCTTTACTTTGACTTCTGTTCCTTTCTCGACTTCTACCTCTACTATTTCTCTGATGCCTTCCTTCTGTTACAAAGGCATCTGTCTCGTCTCCTCCAATCTCCTTTCGTCTAGCCTCTTCATTAAACAAGGCGTCTATCACCATTGACATGGCGAGCTTTCCATCTGGAGCTGAATTACTAAGTGAGACCACTAGCGTTTCCCAGCTATCTGGTAGGGAACTGAGAAGTAGTAGAGACTACTTTTCATCTCCGAGCTTAAAATCTACGGATGCAAGTTGATTTACAAGATTCTGAAACTCGTTGGTGTGTGCGGCCACTGAGATGCCGCTTTTGAGTTTCAAGTTGACAAGGCGTCTCATTAGTAATGCCTTGTTCCGAGCAGTTTTTGCCTGGTACATGCTTTCCAGCTTTTTCCATAGCTGATAGGCATCCGTTTCCTGTGCAACATGATGAAAAACACTATGGTCAATCCACTGCCGGATCTGACCAATAGTTTTCTTATTTAACTTATGCCAGTCTTTTTCCGCTACATCATCTTGCTTTACGCTTTTCTCTTCAATTGGATTGAAGAGATCTTTACAATTCAGGAAATCTTCCATTCAAGGTATTCATAGTGCGTAATTTGTAGATGTTAGCTTGATCATCGCACTTGCTCCCGAGTCCTCCATCAGTTCGACTTTAATCTTTGATTTGAGTGACCGTTTCTCAACGTTCGGAGTTGAATCTCAATAAACGGAGCTCACCGTTGCGTCTGGAACGGTGGAAAACCTTGGAAATGACTCTTGTCTCGTTTCAAAACGATCAAAATTGTGCCGAAAACCTGAAAAATAAGAAAAACGAATATTCCTTTGTCTGCCGGAATATTCCCTCCGGTCACCGGAATATGCCCTCCGGTTACCGGAAGATTCTCTCAATCACCGGAATATTCTTGCACTAGAATATTCTTGCCGGCGACGAAATATTCTTTCTGGTGACGGAATATTCTTCCGGCGACGGAATATTCCGACGGAAAATTCTTTATCCGTCTGGTTACTGTAGCGGGTCGGAAAACCGGGTCAAACCGGTTCGGGTCGGATCACCCGGATTTAACGGGTCGGAAGTTGTCTTCTTCACTACGCGCGCGTGTGGCGCGTGGGTCCCGTTGCCGGCGCGTGGCCGTCGCCGAGGCGGCGCGTATGGAGAGTGTAGCTTCGTCTGGTGTCCGTTTGAGACGAAATTTTCACCAAAATTTTCGTCTTGACCTGAGGAATCTGATGGTATCCTCCAAACTTGATTTTGATCAAGTTTAAAAATGGGTCTCTCACGAAAATTCACAAATCAGGCCTCCTACCGGCTCTGATACCACTTGTTGGGATCGGCGGAAGCTCACAAATAATATGGAGACCAAAATATAACGTGGTTCGGCCAATTTGGCCTACGTCCACACCCACAGAGATGAGAATTTTGTATTAAACAACAAACCAATTATTTGCAATGGTTTCCCTCACTCTCACTGTCTCCAACGGACCTCACATCACGCTCACCTCCTCATTACAATCTTACATGTATTTATAGGAGAAAGAAATAGTGTGAACGTGTAAAAAACGGTGGAACTCCGGCGGCCGACTTTCTTGAATTTTCTGGCGGCGCCTACCTTCCAGCTGCTACTGACGGTGCCGTCTTCCAGAAGCCTCCAGCTTCTTCAATTTGCGTGTGTTGATTTCTAACAGATTAAGGCGAAATAAGTATCTACATACTTCATCTGCATTTGTAATAAATGCACTGCCTTCACATGTAAACTAGGAAGTATGAGTTAAGAGAGAGCCAGAGAGCAATTAACATTTTTATATAATGTATATCTTAATCTTGCTAGCAATAAACTACACCAGTAATACTGCCCAAAATCAATTTGAATATTTTCCTTGCTTCTTGATTATGTTTGGACATAGACTCTTGTTAGTTGACTCAATAAATTCTCAAAAGTACACCAAAATATATAGCAGCTTGCTGTTCTGAGGGATATACAAAGGCCAAAGGCTGAAAAGAATTGGTCAGGGGGACCAATTTTGTCACAAAATAGAGGACCAATTTTTAACGGCAAATCATATACAAATTTCAGCGATTTGGTGACGTTGGAAAATTGTTATCACGGCGATTTAATGTGCAAATTTGCTGCTTAAATGCGGCAAATATTTTAAATTTTGCAAATAAAATTTTATTTCAGCGATTAACTTCATTCACTGTGTTATCTTATAAGTGAATCTTTGATAACGATGAACGACTGGCATAAAACAATCACTGCAAATATTTTTTAATGGCGAATTTATATGTTTTTTGGGCAAATATATGCGCCGTAATTTATCTGTTTTCTTGTAGTGAAGTAGTGTAAATGTCAATTGGCAAACTATATATATGATGTTGGATTAATTTGCATTTCACTTTATTTAATTCGTTTTCGAAGTTCTTTGCCTCTCTAAATCCTTTTCTAAAATTTGATGTCAAGATTGTTAGATTTCTTTGAAAATCAAACCCATCTTCTTCCACAAATATACTGCAATTTTGGAGAACAAAATTAGATTTATAAAAAAAAATAAAGGTTAAATAGATTTAGAAAAAAAACAGACTTAATTTTTAAAAATTATATTCATGAATATAATTAGAAATTGACAAATGGCAAATAGCGCCAAGACACTACAACAAATAAGGCCTTTTGTGGCAAGTGAAATTTGTTGTAAAAAGTCTCAAAATCGTAACAAAAACTCAAATGCTGCGTTTTGAGGATCGCAGATAAACTACGGCTATTTGAGCATGACATAAGCCTAGATTCCTAATAGAGGGAAGAACATCTAGAAGTGTATAAACTAATTCTTCTTTTTCACAAGATGCAAATTTAAGCATCAAAATAAAGGATGAAGAGACGAAGTAACCATAGGTTGCGATCGCGATTTTGAGAAACAAAGCAACCCTAGATTGCGATTTCGAGAGATAAAGGAATCGAGAGAGAGCCAGGATTGAGAGATGAATGGAGAGAGAGAGAGAGAGAGAGAGAGAGAGAGAGAGAGAGACCCACTCCTAGGAGAGGCGACGAAGGCGAGGTAACGGCACGGCATGGAAGGGACGGCCGTCGATACTCCATAGAGAGAGAGAAAGAGAGGTTTGCTATGTGGGGTTTGTTATCGTGTCTGTGAGAGAGAGAGAGAGAGAGAGAGAGAGAGAGTGAGAGAGAGAGATTAGGGATTTAGAGGTCAGAAACGCAGAGCATCGAATGGGGGGTTATATTTTAATTTTTAAAAGCTTATTTGTGATGCTTAAATAGCGCTGCAAATAGCTTAAAATTTCATTACAAAAAAACTTTCCATAACATTCCCCACCTTTGCAGTGAAATTTAGTAAGGAAATGGAAAATTGCCGCTATTATAGACCATTTACGGCCAAAACTTTTGCTTCAAAAATAAAAACAACCCAGAAACGTTATTTTGTTGTAGTGACTCGATAGCCCTTAAACTACTAACTAGGTATTTTTTACACTTCATAGTAATCCAGATTATCAAAATTGATACTTTGCATTTTCAAGCTATTAACAAATAACTCTATTTGTCTATGTTTAATAATTAAGTTGGTTAAAACAAGTAAGAGGATATAATCCTCATTACTCTAATTATCAGTTTTTTTCCCAAGAAGTACATTTTATTTGAGTTTGGTAATATTAGTTAGTGGAGAATAGGTGGCACAACACAATCTTAATTACCAAGGTTTGAATATAACATACTTCGGGTATGTTTTAAGCGCAGCAGTCCTAAATTGGAAAGACTCATCAAGAGAGAGACAAGAAAAAAAGGAAGGATCAAGAGACAAATGTACGTGTACGTATACGGAGGACAGTGTCAGGCATGGAGAGGGTAATGCCTTAGTAGAGAAAATAGATTATTTGACATAAAGTAAAAGAAAGTAACATAAAGCAAAAGAATGCAATAGATAAAAAAAAAACATACGATTTTAAGGACTTTTGACCAGATTTTTTGAGACTTCATCTTCTCCAACCTTACAACAGGGAGAGTAGAGCGAGAGAAGCAAAATCAAATAGTAAAACTCAAATCTCCATGAGAGCCCATGAAAGATTGTAAACAAGTATATTATAGTGAAATCTTCTCTCTCTAGACGTTCATAGATGTAGGCCTAACTTCAAACAACGTAAATATGTCTTTTTTGTTTATTTTCTCTACAATTAGCTAGCACACATATTCAAAATTCAATTATTAACGTGTGTAAATGCAATTTTAATCCTGTTGAAATTGGGTTGGGCCTCCAATGGTGTTATGGGGACTCCCCAACGATAATCTAGTGTGACTATACGATATTTGTGTATACATCTATAGATTTAATTTGACAATACAATATATGTGTCATTAATTTTAATGGTTTATAAGTGCAAAGTCTAAAATAATACTTGTAGTTTTTAAAACTTATATTTAGATGTTTAACATATTTTGAAAATTGTGTTTGAGTTATTTTGCTTCTCCAAAATTGTAGTATTTCGAAGAATATTTATTTGATTTGTAATTAAAGGAATCTAATTACAATCTTGGATCTACAATTTTGGAACATGATGTGAAAAGACAAAGAACTTATAAAACAAAAGTAATATAGTAAATTATAACAGCTTACCATTTACAGTTGATACGTAAGCAGGGTCCAATTTTTAGGGTGAAAGTGATCTATCTTCCAATTTTAGCTTTACAGGTGGATCACATCCGTTCTTTTCTTTTTTTTTTTCTTTTTCTCTTTATATATTCCTTGCTAAAGTTGCTGACATGAATATTAACTGGGGCATGATGAAGCCCTTTGGGGGTTAAACGAGTGACTAAAAATACTGGACACAGATATAATTCACATAGTTCATTCTACATGTTGAGAATATAATTTTTAATAACTATCAAAAGTAATAAACAAGATGAACAAAGTTAATCAGTGGGACCGAGTTTAAAGAATTTGAAAATCCAACTTCCATTTGATTGGAACGATAATCCGTAAAATTTTGATTTTTTTTAATGATAGATCAATATGACCTTTAGAGAAAAAAAAAAAAAAAAAGATTGATCAATATGACAACCAGTCAAGCTAGCTTTAAAGGCCGGGAATAAAAGCACAGAAAATATGATTATTTATCATTATTAGGACATGTTTCCATTACATATAAAATTATAAGGTATAAGCCTAGTTTGTTTTTATAGATAAGATAAGATAAAAATTAAAAATTGAATAAAATATTATTTTAATATATATTTTAATATTAATTTTGTTTTGAGATTTTAAAAAATTAAATTTTTTATTTTATTTTATATGAAAATTTGAAAAGTAATAATGACTAGATGAAATGAGAGTATTTGTAAAAATAAATTAGATTGCATTTGGATATTAAGAATGTTTGTGAGTATTTGTAAATAATAGTAAAAAGTAATAATAAAAAAAAGTAATGAATAATAATAAAAAAATGTAAAAAATAATAATAAAATAATAAATAATAGTTAAAAATATTTAAAAATATTTTGAAAACTTCCGTTTTCAAACCTGGCTTAAACTTCAGAGTGTCGCGATTGATCCACGGCACGCATCGTAACGTATGCTTAATTTGCTTGATTATTACTTTAGGTTTTTCTTCTTGTTGTTTTTATTTTTTTCCTTTTTCCTTTTTCATCTCTAATCCTTCTCTGAGGACTAGGAAAAAAAAAAGTGTCGGTGAAACATTCCTACAGCAAATACGTAATATGCACTCCCGTTGCTAAAGTTTTTATACAATTCCAAACTTTCTAATGCTCAAATTAGATGTCAGCACTTCAAAGTCTCACGTAATTCACGCCTCGATCGCGTCACGTGGAAAATTTATTAGGAAAATATACAGTAATAAAATTAAAAATTACAATGAAGAAGATTCACGTAATCCTTCCCCAACAAATTTGAAGAATTTGACAACTGCATTTTCACGAAGTACAATATATACATCGATCGTCCTTCTCTTTCTCAACTGAGAGAGGCTAAGATTTAGGCTTATTTATTTTTAAAGATAAGATAAAATAAAAGTTAAATAAATAAAAAAATATTTTTTTAACATTAATTTTGTATTGAAATTTGAAATATATATTTTAAAATATTAAAAATATTAATTTCATCTCTTAAAATAAATCAGGCCTTAATTTCCCTTCGTAAGGAACCCTAATTCTTATTTCGAGATAGTTCCAGATATCAAACAATCAGCGATTATGGAAGAAGAGTTGTCGGAAAAAGGGAGAGACTGAAATTATCATCAGAGGAACGAGATGTCTTTGTCATCAAAAAGCAAGTTGAAGGAGAAAGGGAAACGGGGAACTTTCAGCCTTATCGGAGGAGTGTCTGAACTGGTTCCTTTACCAGTGATGTAGACTTCCTCCATATCTATATGTTTAATAAAAGATGTTTGATTTAAAAAAAACAAATAAACTTGAAGAATTTAACTTCATCTATAAAAAATCTTACTCAAATACTCCTAAAAGATACCAACACCATTAATTATGATGTACTCCTCCATTATTTAGTTATTTGTAGAATTTTAATTAACTATTGAATTTTTGTGACTACTTTTTTTTTTTACATTCAAAAGATTATTTATTACTCACTTTAATAGTAAACAATTATTTTGTTAAAATAATTAATCATAATAAATAATTTTTTTATACTATTTACTTTTTGAAAAATAATAATAATATTTAAGAAAAAATTTTAAAAATTATTTTTCCACGTATTAATTTGATATATTGAAAATTTTCAAATTTAAATTTAACAAAAACTCGAAAAAACTTAAATTCAATAAGCCGAACTGAAATTGATCGCGAGCATTTATTTTTATATTTTATTTTTGAAATGGTCGCTAGCATTTAGGTTCTCGTATATGATTGTTTGGGCATGCACCCTCTTTAATTTTTGAAAAATTTGAATTGAGAATTAAAAAAACAGTATTAAAATTTAAAAAAATTATATTGAAATTTATATTTTATATGAAAATTTTAAAATATATATAATAATGAGTTTGAAATGAGTTGAGATGAATTCAACTCGTTTTCAAATCCAAATAGAGTCGTAAGGCCGGCACTAAAATAAAAATATTAAGGTCTATTTGCTCCGTTTGGATTGGAGAGTGAGTTGAGCTCATCTCTATTTCATCATTAACTTTTTCAATTTCTCATACAAAACACAATTTCTAATATAATTTTTTCAATTTCAATACACTTATTTCAAATCTCAATTCCACTTTTTCAAATTCTAAAATAATAATAATATTAAAAAATAAATTAAATTCATCTCAATATATTTCATCTCACGATCCAAATGAGACTACTTGTACAAATTTTCTTATTTTATCTTATTTAATAATTATAATTAACTTTTACATAAAATATAATAAATAATTTCTTTTTTAAAATTTTCAAATTAAAATTAAAAAAAAAATTAATTTTAATAATATTTTATTCAAACTTTCAATTTTAAGCCTATCTTACTTTATTTTATCTATATCTAAACGAGCCCAGAAAATTAATTAGCCCGAAACCAGCCCAAATTTGAGGCAGAAGTTCTGGTAAGTTATTCATACTCAACATGATTATTTCTTCCATAAAATAAAAAAAAGACAATAATTATTTTTACCTACCAGGGGCAATGATTCTTTGGAAGATACGCATAAAAAGCTTAGTCGAGTGGAGTATTAGAACTAGTGCCAATTTAAACATGTCTGTATTTACTATAATTTTTCGTAGCTATACATAATATGAGTGGTGCTACTATATATTTTCAATTTGTTCATTTATTATGACGCCTAGTAAAATTTTCACTTTCATATTTTTTTAATTATTTTTTAAATATATTTAAACATTTTTAAATATATATACATACATATATATATATAAAAGAATATTAATACTCTAATAGTCACTTCATTGACCATTAAATTAAAAATTAAAAAAATTAAATATATGAGTGATTACGTCAAAAGAATAATGTGGTAGTTGTAGCACAGCTTTAAGATGTCGATTCCTTAACGAGATAGATTTAAGTAAAGAAAGAACAAGAAAACTAAAAGAACAAGTTTTAAATGCAATTTAAGATCTAAGACTACAATGTTTAAAAGAATGATTGTTCAATTTTATGACCAGCAAAGCAATTCTTTGTATGAATCAGGTATTTTTATTTATTCTTAATTTATTGAATGACATAGTTGAGAATTCAATTCTAATCCTTGAAAAGTCTTGGTTCCGTTCGTCCATGGGCCCAAGTCTCTTTCCAAATTGGGCTTTATAGTAGCCATGGAGCTCTTATTTGACTGAGTTGTAGCCTCATCTTTTATGCACTGAAATTCAGTATAAAAAATATGTTTAGAAAAATCTCAAAAGAAATAGAACCTAAGTTTAAAAATACAAGTTAATTCCTATGATTTCAATTCACATTTCAACTTTATAATCCAATAATATGGTATTTAGAATATACTTTTGTAAACTCATTACATCCTCTAACTTATTTATTTCTAATCCCTAGCACTTTCTATACAAAAGATATGAAAGTGGCTAAAGAAAATCATACAAATTACAGAGTGTGTGTGTATTCTCCAAACCATAATCATCTGACCACAAGTCTCGGCACATGCAATATCAAAAACGTCTTAAGCAAAATGTTCAATTCTACAACTCAAGACTATAATACTATTTCGTATAAGGACCCTTAATGGTGAGCTTGGATTGGATGTTCTTGAATAAGTTTTGACATGTTTTGGTAAATTAATCATATCGCTCTCATATGATCTCGTAATGAAGTGCTTTAAAATTATATAGATCACTAAGAGGATAATATAAAACTTTAATGTTTTGAGTTTTTGAAAAATAAAATTTTATCAAGGACTAATTTAAGCTAGAACGTAGTTGACTCCTTGAGAGGCCAAGAGGCCAGATACACCCATTGGAATATTTCTTATGATGTTATTTTGTCTTTACCTCCATGTGTTGGAACTCTTTGAACCCTTGATCAAAATCATTTTATAGGCGGATTAATCTCAACCATGGGATTAAAATAGCAGCAAATTCCTATAAGATTATGGGTGATCATGAGACAACAAGTGTAGGGGACACCTCACCCCAATCAGCTAAGGGTGTTGCTGAATTGCTCATCCCTTGCATTCCACGCCTCTCATGACTATAAATAGATGCATGGATTTTTCTTCTTTCCCCATGAGAGATACTAGTTGGCCATAATGAGAGATAGCCAAGAAAAATATACAAAAACCCACTCACATCACCTAAGTACCAAAATAGAGCTAATTGAGTGCATTGGAGAATAAGTGGTGCAAAATTTATCCTAAACATCAGATCTAGTTTTTGGAAAATTTTTAAATGCATATATTAACTTAATTTTGGTATAGAATAAATGGTTTGATGATTGAATTATTTTTTATATTTATTTGAGTTTTATCTTTATTTATGGGTTAAGTTGAAACATATTGAATTTTGGAATAGTTTTTACTATGAAAAAATGCTAGCAAAATTTGTAAAGCTATAGAAATATGTTTTATGTTTTATTTCTTATATGTGCACTCTTTAAGTAAATGGAAAAAGCACTAATGGAGAAAGCTCCAAGCTGGATTGGAGCCAAATTTGGTTTTCCACCAGCCAATAGAAAGATGACACCTTGGCATTCCATGGTTAAGAAAATTACACCTAAATTCACTGAATCATTTGGCCAATGGAATTAGAAACTTCTCTATCTCTCTCGCCCCCTCCCTCGAGTAAAACTCTATTCCCTTTTTATGCTTTTTCAATAAAACTCCCATCATTAATAGAGCCAACCGTTACAAAACACATCTCTTCGATAAGCAAAAGTTTAGGCGTATGACTAACATCCCTCGCTAATTTTGTTTCTGAAAACTCCTTATTACAATTGGTTTGAGAATTTTATAAATCTCTTTCAATTATTGCTCCTAAAGCAACCTGCTTTTCTATAACTTGGTTTAGTTTAGATAGCCATATTCAACTGTACTGAAAGTGCCATCTCTTAGAATTATCCTTTATTTTGTTCCTTTCTTCAAATTGGTTCCTTTATTAGGCTTTTACATATTATATTTATTTATATTATTTGGCTAGTTTACTATATTTTATTTTATTATATTAACTGTTCTTTAGTTTATTCTTATCAAGTATTAATTTGGATTTTAAGAATCTTATTTTATGTTTACTAAGTAGTGAAATTTATTTTAGGATCTTTGTTTTAATTATATTCCATCTTTGAATTGGGTTTGGGTATTATATGTGTTGTTTAAGTGAGTTTATTTTAAATATTAAGACCATTTCGGGCCCAGCCTATTTCCTGTGGGGAGCCCACGCCCAAAGGAAGCCCAATCCCCCTTCTAGCTATGCGTTTTGATCAAATGCCCTAATGCTGGACGACTCCTTCTTCCAGCGCCATTTCCCCCATTTCTTCCTTCACCCTCGTTTCTTTCTTCTTCTCTTCTTCCTCTTTCTTCTTCTCTTCTTCCTCGACGCCGAAGCATGCATCCGCCGCTCACCCCAACCATCTGCGCTGTAGCTCATACCTTTCACCATCACAACTCTCTTGTCGATCGTCCTTCGCCTCCCCGCAGCGTTGTCGCCGTTTATCCCACCGTGTGTCGTCATTGTGTGCCGTTTGCATGCCGTCGCTGCTCCTCATCTTGCAACCTGTCATAAACGGTTAGCTCTCTCTCTCTCTACACGACCTTGATGCCATACCTTCAACGACTTCTTCGAGATAAAAAGGGGTGATTTTCCTATGCTAGGATCGGTCCTCTCCTCCAGAACAGAAGGCATGCATCAACGAGTATAAAGGTTAGGTGTATTTATCTATGACTCTAAATTCAGAGGAGCTACAACTAAGGCCCTTGTCTCATCTCCGAGAAGACAAGGAGCTCTCAAAAGTCGGTTTCTTACTAAACCATGCGCATGTATTAGCTGGTGCTAGCCTAGAGACTTTGAGAAGGGTATAAACACTCTTCAGACTTTGACGCATTTTGGGCTTGATTGGGCATCTATTGATCCAAAGACTTCCACTCAGAGTTGAGTCAAATTCTGTGTTTGCCTCAAGGAGTTTCTCCCTTGGGTCGTGATGCCTCTTGAAGTTGTGTATGTTCGTGAAACTAAAAAAGCTAGCAAGGCCTTGGCTTCTTCTGGATTGGGTAATGGTACCCTTCACGGCCACCTTCTACCCATGCCATTCATCTCAGTTTCATTGTCGGCGTCATCGCTATCAACCGTGCGCCTCCATTGCTGTCGCCATGTTTGGTGTCATTCTGTCGTGGCGCGCACGCTTGCCTAGTCGCAGGACATTGTAGACCGGCGTGCATTCAGGGGCGGAAATATAGGACATTGTATATACTATATTACATTTTAAAAAATGTAATATAGTATATAGATTAATTTAATTTCTCTCTTATATATAAGAATATTTTTAAAATTAATCCCCCACAATTGAAATTACTTTTCTACAGCGTATAAATTTCTTTTTATATATTAGACTATTAGTTATTACCCATCGATTATCTCGTATTTTGTTGAGTTTAGAAATCATTATAGTCTATTAATTACTAATTCATAATTTTTGCAGTCTCTTATTGAGGATTGATGGTATTGGTGCTGTGTTTCCATATAGAGCACAGACAGAACTCTGAATGAAAAAAGGAAAAAAAAAATACTACTACAAATGAAAGTATCAAGATTTTTATAAATCACAACTTCAAAAATTACTTCACTCTTCTAAACTTGAAATTTGAAAACCACGTAACTGTCCAAAATCTTAGAGAAAATCTAAAAAATTATCAAAAAATCATCTTATTCGATATTCTTAAAAATTGTAAGACTTGCCTGGAATTCCAGACTTCTATCGTTTTGTCTCAGAGAGCTACCGCTAATTGATTCCGAATTTTTGAGCCCATTCGCCGCTTCGTCCATTCGCTCATCGCATTTGAACAGGTAAGGATCACTTTCATAGTTTCATTTTCATCGTGTTTGTACTCTGAAGTCTGAAGCTCGCTTAGGAAGAGACTTAAAAAGTGATCTTAAGAGTTGAGACATTGCCGATGTGTGCCGCATGTATTTATTTGATAATCATGACGTTGGTATGGCTTGTGAATATATGCCTCAGACCTGTTTCGCTCGACCCTTGCTCGAGCTTCGCTCAAGGGAGGCTTCTAGACTTACTTCAACCCGAGAGTTCGTTCGACCCTCGCTCAACCTCCAGCTCGAGCAAGGATCAGGCAGTGACTTCGCTTGACAGTCGCTCGACCTCTTGCACGAACAAAGTGCCACGAGTTGCCACGTGTCCGTTTGCTGCTGAGCGAATTTGACCTAGAAGTCCTCATTCGAGCGAGTTTAAGTTTCGCTCGAGCGAGATTACATATTATAAATATCGCGAAGTCATTTCGCGCGAATGGACGAACTGAAGCGCAGCGGCCCCTGTTTTGACGACGACGAATAGAGCTCCTCCCTAGATCATTTATTCTTCATTTCTCCACTATATTGAGTGAAACTTATGAGGATTGAGCGTATACACGTGAGATGAGTGCTTCCCTTTTGTAAGAATATTCTGATTCTCTCTCTGTAACCTCTATTTGATCTAGTGAAATTTTGAAACCAACCTTACAGTGGATGTAAGCTCATTTTGCGCTGAACTAATTAAATCGCTGTGTTCTTTATTTGTTTACTGTTTTATTTCTCATTGTTGCATTCGCTGCAGTTTATTTCATATTCTTGTTGTTTGTTTTATTGGTCATTTCTCAACAAACTGGTATCAGAGATTTCAGGCTTTGTAAATATTTGAAGGGATGGCCACAACAAGATTTGAAGTTGAGAAATTTGACGGCCAGAACAGTTTCAGCTTATGGCGTTTGAAGATGAAGGCATTGTTGCGCCAGCAGGGGTTATTCAAAATTCTAGAGGAAAGGACTGCTGATTCTTCTATACTGTCTAAGGACGATGAAGAAAAGGTATATAGTACTATTTTACTGTCATTGTCTGATGGAGTGTTGAGAGAGGTAGCGGAGGAGGAGACCACTGAGGGTCTCTGGAACAAGCTTGAGGGCTTGTATATTAAGAAGTCTTTCACTAACTGGTTGTATTTAAAACAACAGTTGTATATGCTCAAAATGACTGAGGGTTCATCAGTTACTGAACACTTAGATGAGTTTAACAAGATTGTTATGGATCTTAGAAATGTTGACATCAAGCTTGATGATGAAAATCAAACTTTAATTGTGTTGTGTTCATTACCTGCCTCATTTGAGAATTTTGTAAATTCTATGCTTTATAGAAGAGATACTATCTCCTTAGCAGATGTGAAGTCAGCTTTGAACTCGAAGGAGTTGAGGAGTAAGTATGATAAGGGTGGTGAAGCACAAGCCAGTGGCCTGTTTGTGAAAAATACCTCCGACAGAGGAAGATCCAGTGAAAAGGGTTCAGAGAAGGGCAGAGGTAAGTCTCGGGAGAAATCAAAGTCCAAGTCCAACAAAGAGAATGTAAAATGCTATTACTATCAGAAGTTTGGACACTACAAGAGTGAGTGTACGAAGTTGAAGAAGAAGGAGAAATCTACGAGTTCCTCTAATGCCATCAGTGCTGCTGATGAATCTGATGGCTCTAATGTGGTTCTTGCAATCAGTGATTTGAATAGTTGGTTCAGTGACAAGTGGGTTATGGACTCAGCTTGCACTTTCCATACATGTCCTGAAGGGACTTGTTCATGTCTTATGAACCAGTCAACAATGGTTCTGTTTTGTTGGGAAACGACACAGCTTGCAAGATTGCGGGAATGAGTTTTGTGAAGATCAAGATGTTTGATGGGATAGTTAGGACATTGACTAATGTCTGGCACATTCAGACTTGAAAAAGAATCTTATCTCCATGGGGGCCCTTGATTCTTTGGGTTTGGAGTACATGGGACAAGGTGGAGTTTTGAAGGTCAGCAAATGCTCCATGATTATTATGAAGGGAGACCTGAAAGATGGTCTCTATTTCCTCTAGGGCAGTACTGTTAGCGGTGAATCTGCAGTTTCAGTATCTGATCAGTCAGAGTCAGATGTTACTCGTATATGACATATGAGATTGGGCCATATGAGTGAGAAAGGGATGTCTATCCTCAGTAAGCAAGGGCTGTTAGGAAATCAGAATTTGGGCAAACTAGACCTGTGCGAGCACTGTGTATTTGGCAAGCATAGCAGAGTTTAGTTTGCAACAGGGGTCCACAGAACAATAGGTACAATGGACTACATTCATTCCGACCTTTGGAGTCCGTCTTCAGTTCCATTGAAAGGTGGAGCTAATTACTTGCTTACGTTAATTGATGATTACTCACGAAAAGTGTGGGTTTATTTTTTGAAACAGAAAAGTGATGTCTTCCAGAACTTCAAGCAGTGGAAAGTTCTGATAGAGAATCAGACCGGTAAGAAGGTTAAACGGCTTCGAAATGACAACGAGATGGAATTTTGCGGCAGTAACTTTGATGAGTTCTGCAAGAATGAAGGAATTGTCAGGCACCTTACAGTCAGGTACACTCCACAGCAAAATGGAGTGGTTGAACGGATGAACCGAACCCTCTTAGAACGAGCACGTAGTATGCTCTCCAATGCCGGGCTGTCTAAGGACTTTTGGGTGGAAGCAATCAATACAGTCTGTTTTCTAGTGAACCGTTCTCCAGTTACAACTATTGAGTTGAAGACACTTAATCAAGTATGGTTTGATGAACCTATTGATTATTTGAATTTGAAGATATTTGGTTGTCCTGCTTACTTTCATGTGAATGATGGTAAGCTAAAATCTAGGGCAAAGAAGTGTATATTCATGGGATATGCTTATGGGGTGAAGGGATATAAATTGTGGTGTACTGATCCCAAGTCACCCAAGTTTGTGATAAGTAGGGATGTAGTATTTGATGAGAAATCCATGCTTAATCCGACAAATCAGATTCCCGTGTCTACAGGAAAGAAGGTGGAGTTGCAGGCTTCACATGACACACCACCTCAGACTTAGGATCATGCTATAGCTAATGAGCATGATTCTGAGTTAGAGACTGAGACACCAGTTGAGGAGCAATACAGTATAGCTGCTGGTAGATAGAGGAGGCAGATCAGACCATCTTAGAGATATGCTCATGCAGATATGATCAGTTATGCACTCGCTATAGCAGAAGAAATTGTTGGGTAGGAGCCTTCTAGTTACTCAGAGGCTATGAAGAGTACTGAGTCTGCATAGTGGTGTTCAACGATGACTGAAGAGATTGAGTCTCTTCACAAGAACCAAACCTGGGATTTGATTAAGTTACCAGCGAAGACCAGAGTTGTGGGCTGCAAGTGGGTTTTCAAGAGAAAAGAGGGAATCCAGTCTGATGAAAGATACAAAGCTCGTCTAGTTGCTAAAGGCTACAGTCAGAGAGAGGGGATCGACTTCAATGAAATGTTCTCTCCAGTGGTAAAACACAGCTTAATCAGAGTTTTACTAGCCATCACGGATTTGTAAGATCTGGAGCTTCAGCAGCTTGATGTGAAGACAGCGTTCTTACATGGTGAGCTTGAAGAGACTATCTTTATGCGTCAGCCCGAAGGGTTTACAGTTAAAGGTAATGAAGACCATGTATGCAGACTGAAGAGGTCTTTGTATGGGTTGAAGCAGTCACCTAGGCAATGGTATAAACGTTTTGATTTGTTTATGATTGATCATGGTTATTTGAGAAGTAATTATGATTGTTGTGTGTATCATAAACAATTGCCTGATAAGTCTTTCATTCACTTATTACTTTATGTTGATGACATGCTTGTAGCTGCTAAACGCATGGTTGATGTTGATTTGATGAAAACTCAACTTAAAAATGAGTTTGAGATGAAAGATTTAGGTGATGCTAAGAAAATATTGGGGATGGAAATCCACAGGGATAGGAAAGCTGGGAAGTTATATTTGTCCCAGAAAAAGTATATAGAAAAGGTTTTAGACAGGTTTGGAATGTTTAACTCCAAACCTGTCAGCATGCTGCTAGCGTTGCATTTTAAACTTTCAGCTTCCCTATCTCCCCAGACTGATGAGGAGGAACAGTCCATGGCAAATGTTCTTTACTCTAATGTTGTAGGTAGCATTATGTATGCCATGGTGTGCACCCGTCCAGATATTTCACAGGCAGTGAGTGTGGTTAGCAGATATATGGCTAAACCTGATAGAACTCACTAGCAGGCCGTGAAATGGATTTTGAGGTACTTGAAGGGAACCTCGCATGTGTGCTTGATATTTGATAGGAATATAGATCTCAGTTCTATTGTTGTTGGTTTTGTTGATTCTGACTATGCTGGGGATTTAGACAAGAGAAGATCATTGACAGGCTACATTTTCACATTGTGTGGTTCTGCTATTAGTTGGAAAGCAACATTTCAGTCAACTGTTGCTTTATCAACTATAGAGGCAGAATACATGGCAGCAGCTGAGGTTGTTAAGGAGGCCATTTGGGTGAAGGGGCTGATCAGTGACTTGGGTCTTTAGCAGACAGAGATGACGGTGTTTTGTGACAGCCATAGTGCTATACATTTGACTAAAAATCAAATGTATCATGAGAGGACGAAGCACATTGATGTCAGGTATCATTTTATTAGAGGAGTAGTTGCAGATGGTACAGTTAGTATTTAGAAGATTGCTACTTCTGAGAATCTAGCAGATATAATGACCAAGCCAGTTGCAGTACACAAGTTCAAATTTTGTCTGGACTTGATAGGTGTTCGGGGTTTCCAGGTTCTTTAGGGAACTCAGGTGGGGTTGGTTTCTTCAGTTGCTGCATTTTACATTCTTGGGTTGATCTGGATTTTATGAGGCTTTTGGGTATTCAAGCCAAGGTGGAGATTTGTTGGTATGGCTTGTGAATACACGCCTCAGACCTGTTTCGCTTGACCCTCGCTGAGCTCCGCTCGAGCGAGGCTTCCAGACTTCCAGACTTACTTCAACCCGAGAGTTCGCTCGACCTCCAGCTCGAGCGAAGCTCAGGCAGTGACTTCGCTCGACAGTCGCTCAACCTCCCGCTTGAGCGAAGTGGCACGAGTTGCCACGTGTCCATTTGCTGTTGATCGAATTTGACCTAGAAGTGCTCGCTCGAGCGAGTTTAAGTTTCACTCGAGCCAGATTGCATATTATAAATATCGCGAAGTCATTTCGTGCGAACGGACGAACTGAAGTGCAGCGGCCCCTGCTTTGACGACGACGAACAGAGCTCCTCCCTAGATTATTTCTTCTCCATTTCTCCACTATATTGAGTGAAACTTGTGAGGATTGAGCGTATACAAGTGAGGTGAGTGTTTCCCTTTTGTAAGAATCTTCTGATTCTCTCTCTGTAATCTCCATTTGATCTAGTGAAGTTTTGAAACCAACCCTACAGTGGATGTAAGCTCATTTTGCGCTGAACCACTTAAATCACTGTATTCTTTGTTTGTTTACTGTTTTATTTCTCATTGTTGTATCCGCTGCAGTTCATTTCATATTCTTGTTGTTTGTTTCATTGGTCATTTCCCAACACATGATCTGCCTTTTTTTTTAATGTTATGATAATGATATGCAATATGCAAGCTTGCCTGACTTGCTTATGGCTATAGATTTATTTATTTATATATATAAATGGGTATGCAATTGCAATATGTTGCCCGTATGCAGCTTTTTAGTTTTTTCTTTTTAAATTCAATTTCAGATTAATATTTTTATGCATGCCACTTGACTCTTGAGATAATGATATGTTGATTTATTTATATATTATTAATGATATTATATTAAAATATTTTAGCTAATTTAGAATATTTTGAATAAAAATTTGATTTATATTTAGATTAGAATATTAGAATTTCAATTTAATTTTGATGTGAATTTAGTCCACTTTCTTATTTAGAATTATTGTTTATAACTGAAATTTATATGCTAATTTAGATTTATATTATATAGTATATAAACTTAAATTTATGTGTTGATTTAGATTTTTTTTTAGATTATAGAAAAATATGAGCAAGCCCAAAACAATTGATTTTTTTATATACAATTTTATTACATATGAATATTATTTTTATATATACTCACGTGTAAAAAACACATATATTTACACGTACAATACACTTTGTCAATCGCCTTCCTAAACACTAAATCCTAGTTTCGCCCCTATGTGCATTTGATTATCCAGACATTTGCCTGGGCACACTGTAAATAATCTTTCAAAGCAATTTTAGAATTTAAAATAATATTTATACTTTAAATATCTTATATTGTCTAGTTGGTTGCACTGAGCCTCGAGCCTAGTGAAGTGTTAGTTATTAATAATAATAATAAAATAGGAGAAGGTTAGTTGGGCCTGAAGCCAAAAAATGGAGGATGTGATCACCTCATAATCTGATTGGTTGTGAATTAGATTTGTTGATATGATATATGGATGATTATGTTTGCTTTCCTGGTGTCATTGCCATGTCATCCAATAACTATCCATCATGCATCGCTCATTAATTAATTATTGTCATTATTTAATTGTGCAGTGATGCTGTGGTGTATGTCTATAAAATAGGTGATGTGATTTGTCAAAGCATTTGAGTGCGTGTGTATCACGATCCTAAGTCGTGATGGGGCATTATCTTGATGGAGCTCCTCTGGTCACTCAGGAGTATATAAAATTGAGTGACATCTCCTAGATTGTCGTTGGATGACAATGAGATCGGACGAGATGGTGACACTCTTGTGCCAACTTTGTAGCCCCTCTGTTGGTAGGGATTAGAGGATGATCGAGTATGGTAGGTGTTGGACATGGAGCTAGGTATCGCTCGTTACGAAGTCATATGCATGGTTATTACCTGTGGTGTGACGGAGAGAGCCAGAGTATGCAAATGGTCCTTAAGGGAGACCATGATGCATGCATAATAAAATAATTATATAGATTGTATGGATCACGACCCTAAGTCAAGATAGAGCATTATTTTGGTGGAGCTCCTCTAGTCAATTGGGAGGGTAATAAACTGATGTGAAATCCTTTAGGTTGTCACTGAGCGACAATGGGATCGGCCGAGATGGTAACGCTCTCATGTCGACTTCATGGCTCCTTTGCTGGTGGAGGTTAGAGGATGGCTGGTCATTCTACGTGTTAGGTGCAAAGCTGGGTATTGCTTGTTGCGAAGTCGCATGCACGTTCGTCATTCGTGGTGTAACGAAGGGAGCCAAGATGTATGGATGGTTCCGAGAGAAGATCATCGTGTGTACTCAATAAAATGTTTGTGTTGTGGGCCAAAAACATTGTTTTTGGTGCATGTGAGTGTCCTTTTCAGAGAAAATGAGTGGATTTAATCTTGTATGTTGTGAAATGTGCTGGTTGCTTCAATGTGTTTTAAACTCTTAGATGTTTTGGTTGCTTACTTGCTAAGATGTCATAATCTCATGTGGTGTTTTCTTTCTGCCTGCGATTTCGTTTCATGGAACCATAGTTTTGTTGCAGATGTAAAGTTTCAGCTAGTGAGACTAGGTTCGTCAGAGAAGTGATTGGTTAAAGATCGATTTCCTCCTGTTTCAGCTATGGTTCTAATTTAGCTTTAGTGAATGACTGTATAACCCACTTGGAGAATTTTATTTTGGGATGTAAGGTTTTAACTTTTATGGTACTTAGTTCGACATGCCTTTTTATTTTTTTTCGCTGTGATATTTTTGTGTGACACATTATATGTTTGCACGCACTTGCACATGACGATTAGGGATGATGACCCATGTGGTCATCATTTTGGTGTCTCGACTTCCACTTGTGCCCACGTGGGAGTCAAGGGCACCACATCTGACCTAGGGCGCCAGTCTGATTGGTTTATTTATTTAGTTTGTGAAAGAAGAGTCCTCTATGCTTAACATTAATGAACTTAACCTCCTCTTGCTTTCTTCAATGTTGATGATTACTTCATTCATTTGTTCTTTTTTGCATCTAATGCTTTCTCCAACTCTAATCGATTTTTTACTTCCACTCTTATAGAAGTTTCAAGTTCTTCAACCTGCATCAAGAAGGAAAAATTTTGTAGTCATGGTTTTCTGAGGAACCATACAGAAAAAAAAGACTAATCACAAATTTGGAAACTAAAGAGGTAACATTAATTAATACTCCTCAATATCTCTCATCATCTCTGCCCATTTTAGCATTGTCAAAATTTTGAGTTGATTGTTTTATGTGGATTAGCATTACCACCGCATAGCTCGGTAAGATCTGTACTTTTAGAATAAGCTATTGTCTTCAATTTTAATGAGTTTGTACCATAGTTTTGAATTTCATACCATACCGGCCAGTACGGCCAGTACATGCCGTATCAGAACAGTGGCCGATACAGAAATTGGGTCTGTTTTGTATCGGCCCAAATTTCAACCGTACCGGCCATGTATACCGGCCTGTACTGGATTTCAAAATTTCATTTTTTTATTTTTTATTTCTTGCTATTTTTTTTTATCCAAATTTAGACTAGATTATTTACATATATATATAATTTATTGATATATTGACTATTATTTTGAAACATGATTTATATACGTATATATATAAAATTTTTTATGTATAGACTATTTCGAAACGGTACCGGTATTGAAATATTTCGTTTCAGTACCTTGACTGGTATGTTCATTGATACGGTATTCAAAACATTGGTCTATATACAAATCTGCCAAGAAGACCAATCTCTTTCAGATCAATTGTTGAGCAATATATATGTATGTGCCCTTGTGATTCAAACAGGCCAGTTTTTAAGAGCAATTGATCACTCAATTTCCAAATTACAGTAGATCATGTTATAGCTAGATTTTTGTTAAGGCATCGTGTGCTTCCATTTCCTCTAACCATATTACATACCAAAGCAGATTGTGCTATCAACTACTATTTCTTGTGTTCTTACCTTCCGTCTTGTGTTCTTAATCTATTCCTCAATTGGAACCATAACAAGTGGTATCTAGAGTCCTCGATCCATACTAAGATTTCAATGATTGTGAATGCCACCGATGAATAAATTTCCAGATTAATCAACAAAAATTTACCCCACAACAAGAAACATAGGAGAAGGGTTTAGCCAACTAATTAAAGTGATCATCAAGTTATTTGTATACAATGGACTAATTCTATGTAAACAATTGAGGATATTCTTAATTCTATGTAAAAAAAAGTAGCCCTTTTTTTTTGAACAATTCTTCTTGCAATCCATGTTTAGTAGACTGCAATGCAATTCACACAAAAACATTATCATTTTATGACTAAATAAAATGAATTTTTAAGATTTTTAAAGTTTTGTATTTATAAATAAGGATATTTTAATCAAATTTATTCTAAATTGAAAATTTTCTATTTTTTTATTGTTTGGACTAAAAAAAAAATCTAATTTTTTGGACTGTATATAATATTGCATTTTTTCAGCTTTGTTAACAAAGTGTAACATATGACATTCAAGTCAACAAAATTAAAATAAATAGATAATTAAAGTACTTTCCAACAGGAAAAAAAAGAAGATAAAAATAAAACTCTTGTGATCTCAAGCTAAATATAATAAGAGAAATGATAAACCCACAACATTTTTTACAATATTTTAAACAATATATGTTATAAAGTAGGGATATTTTTATAAGTGATGTTAATTTTATGGGTGACGCTTTGGGCCAATCCGACTGCCCCAATGTCAAAAGCAACTTAGCAACCTAAAACACAATAAACTCAATAATTTTTTTTTTAAAAATATAATAAAATAAAAAACAAAATAAAGAATATAATAAAAAAATAATATGAAGAGAACACAATAAAAAAATAAAAACATAATAAAAAACACAATAAAAAATAAAATGAAGATGATTTTAAGGGAAGATTTGGCCCTCAGTCGAGCGGAGCCTTTGCGGGTGGCGGTGGTCGACAACGCCCATGCCATTGGGACCAGCTCTCTTCAACGACCTCACCCCTGCAACGACGATTTCTGGTGACCTCCCACCTTCTCCTGATAGCCTTAAACCCAAAATGGATCCGTTAGAGTAGGTCCCGAGGGCATGGGTGGTGTCGACCACTACCATCGGAGGCGGCAGACTGCTTTTCTTAAGGGAGTCAATCCAATTCTTAATTTTATAAGACAGTTTACAAAAATAGTACTCCTAGTTTATAACAGGTGTTATGTAAGTATTGTAAAATATATTATGTATATCACTATTCATATAAAAATAGCACAAAGGACTCGCAATTCACACTAACTAATATCATTTACAGATCAAGATAAAGCTCCTTACATTACCAAGAAATCAAATCAAGGTGGGGGCAAACATATACACATTTATATGACTTTGCTCCTTTTTTCATTAATAGTTACTATAATTGATCAGCATAATCAATCATCACAGGTTGTGATAAAGCACAGAAGGGACACCTTTTAAGCTTTAGGGTTAACAGTGTCATTGAAAACATCTTCAGACGTGACACTATCGGAATCTAGAGTTGGGCAGGTTACCTAGTTTCATGAGTCCAAGTTAACCTCGTCCCACTATCCAATTGTAGCACTTGTCCACTAAGTACATTGTTGCATCGAGCAATTCTGGTGGTACTCGCATCGTGGAAGGATAACACCTCCGTATATGTATGCCTGCCTCCGGGATTGATTTTCTCCACAGCGTCATCTTCTTCCTTTTGCCGTTGTAACGTGAAGACGAGCTTTTCCATGACGCCATTCATGGTAGGCCATTGTATACCCTGATCACGCACGCAACTGATCTCTGCCACCTCCACGTATACCTTGAAACAATCCGGAGCTATCTTCCCCTTCAGATAGGGATCTATGATTTCAACCATGCTCTCAATCTCAATGCATTTTCGGGCCCAGTTCGTCAAAATCCATTTCTCCTCCGGCAGTCTGATATTTAGTGCTTTCTGGCCGCATAAAACTTCCAAGAGCACCACGTCGAAGGAGTACACATCGGATTTTTCAATCAGTTGTTGTCGTCTTGCATATTCTTCCAAGAGCCTAATGGCATATAGTCTGATTCTCCAAATAGAAAACCAAGCTTCGAAACTCCACACCCTCATGATTGTATAAAAAAAAATAATAATAAAGACCATCCTCTCTTTCCAATATATATATATATATAGAAAAATGATCTACTTATCATTCACTACAATACATTTGGGCTTTAGTGATGGTTTGGAATTTGTGATGGTCTCCAAAGTGTCGCCAAAACCTATTTTTTGTGATGAATTTTTGGAACTATCACTAAAGACAACTGCTGAATTTTTTTTACGTTCGAACTAAGATGATATTTCGTTGGAATGTTGAGTTTACGTTTAAACTTTAGATCACTGACGTTGGAATGCTCATGTGTTTGGCACTAACATTCGAACATAATTTTATAATGTTCGAACGTTTAGATTAAATTTTAAAAAATAAATATATACTTTGACACCTTATGTTGACACCCTTAGTATTTTAGTACTTTTTTTTTACTTACTATTGTAGGATTTGATTATTGGTGTATTGATATTTATTTTTTAAAAATATTTTAAAATGATTCAAACATGAATAAAAATATATGTAAAGAAATTAAAATTAGATTTTTCTCGAGCTGGATCTTGTTAATATTATACAAATTTTGTACTCTATTTAATTATAAAATAATTTAATTTGTGAAAGAAATGAAGTGCAATGATTGAAAATTAAATTTAGATAAGCTAATATTAAAGAAAATTGAGAACTAAAATAATATATATATACATTACATGAGAAGTTGAAGAGAAGTTGATCTAGTACATAAATAAAAAATGAATACAAAAAGACTTAAAAAAATAAATAAAATCGCTGACTAGATGAGGTTTTTGATTGATGTGAACTCATTAGTCAAAGTCTCGACCTTAATACGCAAGGTGTCTATATCAGTCGACAGCTGGTCCAAACGAGCATCCACATGCTCAGTGAGCGCACTGATCGCTATAGTCTGTGCAGCAAACTGTCGGTCGATGTGTTGCTATAGCTCTCCGAACATCAATGAGATCTAAGCAGGTTGCACATCTCCACCCGCAGTCTATCTCGTCTAAGTCTGTCGACTGGTGCCGAAAACGTTGGCAGGATTAGGCTCAAAGGTCTGACGCTAGGGAGGTGGCACCAGATTAGCTACAGGAGGAGGAATGTGCCTCCTCTGCCCTTTACTCCGATTGTATGTGCTGACGTCGATAGGGTCGATCTGCAATTGCACTGTCTTGAAGACCCATGGCTCCACTCCATTTGCCATGAGTAGCCGGGTAATGATAACTCCGTATGAGAGGTTGTCCGTCAAGACAGTGCATGTCGTATCGGATCTTCTCAAAGATCAGCCATGGTAGGTCGACCGGGTCTCCACGCGCCAACCTAATCAGAAACCGGGCGCAGGTCCGGTTGAATGTCGCCGTGTGTGCTAGGGGATCCAGGTTTGCTGCAACAATAAGATGCAGCATACAGAAGAAATCGAGGAGCGCATTCTGGGAGAATGAGTGTGATGTCTCATGCACCTCTCAGTCTCTGCCCGTGAGGATGTAGAAATCCTCATCCCGCTGTAGACCCTCTTGCTCAGATCTAGTATCTTCAGTCATCACGTCGTCGTCGAGATGATAACTGCTTGTAGAGAGAACTAGGCCAGTCTGGGACTCCGCCATGCCAGCATCAGCATCTGGCGACGGAGTCGGTACAACAACTGTGTCCTCCACCTGCTGTGTAGTTGCTGGCTGTGGCAGCAAATGCCAGATCTGCATTAGGTCGGCGATCACATCCGCCGAGACAGTGATCGTTGCCCACAGATCTTGATGACGTGGGAGTCTACGTCTTGCGGCAACATGGACATCGCCACGTCGAACTCGTGGACCATGCTAGTGTACACGATCCCCCTCAATGAGTACATCGGTACCCAGCCCCTGTCCACGAACATGGATTGAAGGCTCCTTTGCTGCCAGAATAACGAGTCAAACTCGTTAATATGGATCTCCCGCTCTGGTGTAACCGTGCGGACCTCGATACAATACGCCTCCCGTGAGGCTCCTTCCCGACACCTTTTTCTTGTGGTCCGAGGCTGCTGAGCTATTATATACCTGCATAAATAAGATAAAAATGAGTGGAAAGAAAAATTAAATTTGGCATAGAATGTTAGGCAAAAAAATGAAATTCTGAGTAAACATTCGAACGTAAGGAAACTCACGTTCAAACGTTTCTTCAAACGTTCTAATAGTCACGTTAGAACGTACCAACCGTACGTTCTAACGTGACGATTCGTATTTCAACGTTTAAGCATATACGTTCCAACGTTGGAAAACCTACGTTGGAACGTAACCATTAGTATTCCAACGTTTTAGAAGTCACGTTCCAATGTATGGAGTGTACGTTCAAACGTGACGATTGGGCTTCCAATATTGCAAAAGTTATGTTCGCACATATATATAAAATGTTCGAACGTAACACTACTTTTACGTTTGAACGCTCATTAGAATCTTCGAACGTCAAATCGGGAATGACTGAGTGTTCGTGTAAAATAATATACAAGCGTATAGAATCGTAACAAGTAGTAAAGTGTTTTATAGAAAACGGATGTCGAACCCACAGGGATTAACTATGTTATTGAATATCGAAATTCACTAAATAAATAACTATTTAGAAAATCAAAATTAAATCTAACGTTTCTACTATCTAATTAAACTATTTAACAAAAATAAATTTACGAATAAAAAATAACAAAACTTAAAATCTAAAAATCTAAAAATATGATAAGAATGGGTCTAGAGTGGTTGATTTCACCTAGTAAATCCCACACACTTTATTCTTCCTAATTATTAAATTCTAATAATCTCTTATTGATGATTAAAAATTTCTTAACTATTCAATATCTTCTCTCGAATAATATCAAAAATATCTCTAAGTAACAATTCCACATCTCTATATGAATTTAATTAATTTGAGACTCATTACGTACTTTGAATTTTTTTAAAAAAATCACACTAGTCGCGGTAAAGCATCTCTACTTTCGCTCAACTAATGGTATTTAATTCTAGAACTAAAACCATAAATCACCTCTCGGTCTCATTGTAACTCAATTGATCAAACAATAATCTGTAAAAATTGTAAGCGTTAAGAACAAGAATTAAACACTCAATCATGGAAATATTAAAAATAAGATAACTCAGAATATAAAGTGTGTGTTCAATGCTAGACTACATCAATGCTCTAGAAAATAAAATTTAGTTTATAATAAAATTAAAAAGAAAACAAATAAAACTTATGTTTTTCATCGGAATCGGTTGATGAACATGTTATTCTTGCCTCTGTCATTCAGATCTTCTTCCTCAAAAAATTTCAAAGAAAATCTTCTCAAAAATTATGCACCTCTTGGATTCTCTCTAGGTCTCCTCTTTCGAATGCAGTGCCCGACTACTAAAGTATGCATATATATTATGCCATGAATTAAAGTGAAGCTCGTGTCCCCATATATTGACTTGCCGTGACTCACTAAAATGCTATTGAGTATTGAACGGCTACCGTATTATGGCTTTTAAGTGAGACATGGGCCCATGAGTTATTGCATATGGGGTTAAATAAAATTGTAACCCAATGGATGTCCAAGTGGAGGTTGTTATGCTCTAATTCTATCAAAAACAAAAGCACTAATGCCCAATAAAACTACAACCACGCAGGGCCCAAGTGACTTGTAGTCCAAAATTGAATGATCCTTATGCTCTTTTACTCTTTTCTTTTCTTTTTCTTCTCATTCCTTCAATAAATAAAATAAAATAAAAACAAAATAAATTAACAATTTTAATAAGTGAAATGGATAATAAAATCATATAAAAATTACACTTATCACTGAGTCGACTCAGTCATTCCCGAAATTCCATTTCATAGAGTTTTAGGGCCAAAACATTCTGTACAAATGAAGTAAACACTTCAAAAATTCTTTCTATGGAATCCTTTTAGCCAATGGAGACCCATGGTGGCCGGAAAATCAAAGTGAAGTTTTAACCACCAATTCTTTTAAAACTTAAAAAAAACAACTAAATTAAATACAAATTACATGAAAAAAGTGGGTTTAGAGTTTTGTATTTGTTGGTGACGGTTGCGGTGACTTTGGTGACGGTTGTGGCGGCATGTGTGATGGAGAGATTTGAGAGAAATGAGAAAGTTTTGGTGAAAATGCGGACTGTCGTTGGGTTTACTGTATTTATACAATGAACATTCGAATGTGAATTAATGAACGTTCGAATGTATCATACGATATACGTACAATCCTTCTGAATGAACGTTCGAACATTGAACACATATAGTTCGAACGTTATGTACATATAGTTCAAACGTAGAGTTAAGTAATTTGTTGCCCAAGTTTTCTCTACGTTCGAACGTTATTTATGAACGTTCAAACGTATCACATGAACCTTCGAACTTTGAATACGAACTGTGATGTATGTGCCAACGTTGCATACAAACCGTCATATCCGTTCGAACATTATATACATATAGTTCAAATGTAGAGTTGAATAATTTGTTGCCCAAGTATTCTCTACATTTGAACGTTATTTATGAACGTTCTAACGTTTTATGGAAACATTCTAACGTTTTATGAGAACGTTCGAATGTTAGTTTGGAATGTTCAAACGTAGTTTTTAATTTATAAATTAAAATTAAAATTACCTTAAAATATAAAATGACATGCTAAAATAATATACTTAAATATATTATAGACTCTAAGACATTACTAAAATTCTCTAGCACCAATACTGATTTAGTTGGTTTATCAAAGAAATTTTTATAGGGTTTGAGTTTTTCTTTTGGCATGTATCCCATGCCTACTTTATCAAAAACACATATTTGACTATCAAGAAGTTTTTCAAAGAAAAACATTATTGTAATTACTCAAGGTTTTCAAATATGTCACATGTTATTTGTAATTTTTACAATAGAAATGGTCATAACTATCATGTTTGTCCTATTAGAATCAAACATACAATGATTATTAGGGCCATATGGGTACCAAAAAATTTTGTTTTTTTTAACACTAATAAATAAATGATTCAAAGAACTTGGGTACCAAGAAAAATTAGTTTAATTACTTTTGTAGGTATGCATGAGGTCCTCCATAGGTAAAAGTAAATGGTTTTTAGACAGCGGATGTTCAAGACACATAACATGAGACAAAACTAAATTCATTGACCTCACTTCTAAAGAAGAAGGACATGTGACATTTGAAAACAATTCAAAAGGAAAAATTATGGGAATAGGTAAAGTTGGTAAGGAGTTTTCTCTCATAATTGAAAATGTTCTACTTGTTGATGGCCTAAAACATAATTTTTTGAGTATAAGTCAATTATGTAATAAAAGATCTACTGTTACTTTCGAAAGAGATAAGAGTATTATTTTGAATAATTATGATTTCAATGTTTGTTTTATTGCTCTTAAAAATAATAATGTTTATACAATCAAATTTTAAGAAATTACCTCATAAAATGCTATTTGTTTATCAGCTCAACATGAAAATAGTTGGTTATATCATAGAAGGTTAGGTCATGCAAATATGAAACTTATTTCCAAATTTTTAGAAAATGATCTTGTGAAAGGTTTGCCAAAAGTGAACTTTTTTTAAAGACAAAATCTGTGATGCATGCCAGTTTGGTAAATAAACAAAAACTTATTTCAAAACTAAGAAATATATTTTCACTACTAGACCATTGCAACTAATACACATGGGCCTTTTTGGACCAAACAGAGTTACAACTAAGATAAAATTTGTGATGCATGCCAGTTTGGTAAACAAATAAAAACTTATGCATTTGTTATTGTTGATGATTTTTTTAGATATATTTGGGTCATCTTTCTCGTTCATAAATATAAGGTACATCATGCTTTTACCAGGTTATGCAAGAGAATTCAAAATGAAAAATGCTATATTATTTCAAAGATCCGAAGTGATAGGGGGAAAGAGTTTCACAATAAAGATATTAAATTTTTTTGTGATGAAAATGATTTTCTACATAATTTCTTTGCTCCTCGAACTTCTCAAAACAATGGGTAGTAGAGAGGAAAAATAAATCTCTTCAAAAAATGGCAAGAACAATATAAGAACAATTTACTTAGTTATTTTTGGGTCGAAGCGGTAAGTACTGCATGTTATGTTATAAATAAAGTTATATAAATGTCTAAATTAGATAAAACCCTTTATGAGCTTTGGAATGAGAAAAAACCTAACATTAGTTCCTTTCATGTATTTGGATGCAAATATTTTATTCTCAATAATATGGATAATTTAGGAAAGTTTGATGCAAAATCTGATGAATGTATCTTTATTGGATATTTTACAAATAGTAAAGCTTATAGAGTATGCAACAAAATGACTTTGACTGTACAAGAATCTATGTACGTAGTATTTGATGAATCTAATCCTTTACTCTCTAAGAAATCTATTGATGATGAAACAGAAGGTAAAAATAACACAAATAGTCTCAATCTCAACAAAGATAATATAATGAAAGAAGTCCAACATGGAGACATCAGGAAAGATCATCAAGACTTAGTACAAGATGCAACCAAACAGTGGAAACATGTAAAAATCATCCAGTGGAACAAATTCTAGAAGAACCTTTACGAACTGTAAGTACTCGATCATCTCTTAAAAATATTTACAATCACACTGTTTTTCTATCTCAAATTGAACCCAAAAATATTGATGAAACACTTATTGATGAATCATGGATTTTAACTATGCAAGAAGAGTTAAATCAATTTGAAAGAAATAATGTTTGGACACTTGTTCCTAGACCTAAAAATCATATTGTTATTGGAACAAAATGAGTTTTTAGAAATAAGAAATATGAGTCTAGAATCATTACTAGAAACAAGACTCGACTTGTAGTCCAAGATTTTAACCAAGAGAAAGGAATCGATTATGATGAGACATATGCACTAGTCGCAAGATTAGAAACCATTCGTATGTTACTCGTATATGCATGTTATAAAGATTTTAAGTTTTTTCAAATGGATGTTAAAAGTGCTTTCTTAAATGGTTTTATAAATGAAGAGGTATATGTTGAGCAACCTCCAGGTTTTGAAAATCTTATCTATGCTAATCATGTTTTAAGCTCAGAAAAGCATTATATGAACTCAAACAAGCTCCTAGAGCCTAGTATGAAAGACTTTGTAGTTTCTTGATTGAAAAAAGTTTTTCAAGAAGAAAAATCGATACAACTCTTTTCATCAAATATGAATAGGATGATATTCTTCTAGTTCAAATTTATGTGGATGATATCATATTTGGTGCTACTAATAAAAATATGTATCAAGATTTTGTTAAGAGTATGCAAGAAGAATTTGAAATGAGCATGATGGGAGAACTTAACTTCTTTCTTAGATTACAAATCAAGCAAGCAAAAAATGGAACATTCGTTAATCAATCAAAATATATCAAAGAATTACTCAAAAAGTTTGAGATGGAAGGTGCGAAGGTAATTGGAACACCAATGAGTCCAACCACCAAATTTGATAAAGATGAAAGCGGTAAGTCAGTTGACTAAAAGGTATATCAAGGTATGATTGGTAGTTTATTATATTTGACAGCTAGTAGACCTGATATTATGTTCAGTGTATGTTTATGTGCACGTTTTCAATCATTTTTAAAGCAATCTTATTTGATTGTAGTCAAGTGTATTCTTAGATATTTTGCTGGTACCATTGACCTAGGGTTATGATATCCTAAGCACACTTCTTTTGATCTTATCAGTTATTCAGATGCAGATTATGCTGGTTACAAAATTGATCGAAAAAGCACTAGTGGAAGATGTCATTTCTTAGGTTATGCACTTGTTTCATGGTTTAGTAAAAAATAAATTTCTGTTGCATTATTTATTGCTGAGGCAGAGTATGTTGCTGCAGGTAGTTGTTGTACTCAAATTCTTTATATGAAGCAACAGTTTAAGGATTTTAAACTTATGTACAATCGTATTCTTATTAAATGTGATAATACTAGTACTATAAATCTTTCAAAGAATCCTATACAATATTCTAGAACTAAACATATTGAAAGTAGATATCATTTTCTTAGAGATCATGTGCAGAAGAGTGATATTGTATTAGAATTCACAAGTATACACGATCAATTGGCATACATTTTCACAAAACCCCTACCAGAAGATAGACTATGTATGATTAGAAGAGAAATAAGAATGATGCATGAATATCTGTTGAATATTTTTATTCCATTATCTCAAATGACTTACAAAAAGTTGAGATTTCTAGCCTCATCATTCAAATATATTTGCTTTTCATAGATCAACATGCCATTATTGTCTAAAGGATTAGGTAATCGAAATGAAGAGGAAAATAAGGATTTTAAATTCTTATTCTGTTGTTTTAACTCTACTTTTTTTCTATTTGACTCATAAACAAGTCATTGAAGTACATAGACCGTTTCGCTAAATTTCTCAATTTCGCGAGTTTTGGACTGCAACTGAGCAGAAAAAGTGACAATAGATGATGAATATCGAGTTCCGAGATTCAAAAGCTCATAAATGGCGTCATGATCTGACTTATTAGCCAAATCAGTCTCTTGTTGTTTCATGGCACCTACAACAAATGCATAAATAGTTTGAGACAGAGGTAAAGAATACCTCATATCTTGATCACAAGAAGTACTGAAGCAAAATTGATAAGCCATTGAAAACTTATTAAATGAGAAAGCAGAAATGAGAAGAATATTTGATGTGAAATAGAAAAAACTAAAGATTGTTTTTATAGAGATGGAAATAAATACAAGACAAACTGTCATCTTTTCAAATTTTACTTAGTCAAGTTTACAAGATATGCTGGATGCATATTGTCAAAAGTAACTTAGCTAAGCCAGCGAGATTGTTTATAATTGTCTCTAATTTTCTCGTGAAACCCTGCCATTATTTGCTAATGTTGACTCTGTATTTAAGCTTTTACTTGTTTCATCTCCTTGACTCGTAGTTTCAGAACACGAGCTAATTCTGTCAAATCCTTATTTTCTTGCTTTAACATCTTATTTTTTCTACCTTTATTTACAAGCTTTTGATGCAATACATATATTTGATTGTTAAGTCAATCAACCTCATTTGCCCTCACCAATAATCTCCGAGACATGGTCGTAACAGTGGCAGCATATTGAGCACTGAGAGTTTTTGATCTTGCAACAACCTCAGAATCAGTCTTACCAGAAAAATGCATCTCGACTTCTATCATAGTATTGACAGTATCAAGAGACAAAATGACTGGTTGAGACGGTTCTTGGTTCAAATCCAGAAAATTACCAGAACAAATTTTTTCTGCCATTCTATCGTTTTGGATAAACAAATACTTGATCAATGATGAAAGTGAGACTTTTCTCGTGAGTATTCGATGGGTGAAAATGGTCATTTAAACAGCAACTCAAAGCTTTCAAATCTCAGTAATATCTCATTTGTCAACAACATCAAGCGGATTTCAAATCTCTGCACCGAAACGATAAAGTTAGGCCTCAGCCTTTGCAGCTTTTGTCAGACACGGGAGTTAGGTATCAACCTTTGCAGCTTTTGTGAGAACCCGTAATTTTACTACCATTGTAATATATTATTTTAATATTAAATATGTATTATTGTTAATGTGGATATTATGTGTTTTGAGTTAGTGGATATTAATATTATTTTATTGTGCTTGTGTTTAAATATTTGAATATATTTCTTTCTCATTTGAAGATATTATTTTCATGAATAATTGTAAGCTAATATATTTTCTTTTATGAAATTTGTTGTGATGCATTTAATTCAATGTTGGAATTTAATCTCATTATTTTATTATGTTGGTATTAAAATTAAAATGTTGTAATTTATTTTATTTCAAGTGATTTTTGGTGGGAGTATTTATATATATATATATATTCTTGGTGGGCTTTTATATAAATGCAGGAGTTTATATGTAGTGTTTGAGTTTTAAATTAATTGGGTTTGCGTGACCAGTTTTGGGTATATATATATATGTATATGTTTGCTTTTAAGAAGCCCAGCCCCTTTACTATTAAAACCAGCCCCTTTTATTTAATCCAAACATTGCCGTTTGGTTAGGGATTTAAATGAAGTCCCAAGCCTTCTGCTTGCGTGCGACCTGCTCCATCTCTTCTTCTTCCTTTATTTCTTCTCATTTCTTTTCTTTACTTTTTCTCCCCTGTTGCGTCGTTCCAGACCGTGATCCAAGCTCTGATTTTTCCAGCTTTCTTCTACTCCTTTTCATCCACGACTTGCTCTATTAAATACCCAATACCTAGTTGAATATTTCCCCTTTGATTTTGGTTCCGATCGATGCTGTACGTGCCCGGAAACGGCTTGAAACCGTGAGTGTGTAACTCTGTTTTTACCTTCATTTTCACCTGAACAATTTAGCATTTCTTCTCCTTTTTAACTTGGTTTTTTTGGCTTGATATTGGTAATATTTTACGTGATTTTTCCCACCCAAAAATCCACGTTTTTCAGCCTATAAAATACATATTTGCCATGCGAAAAACCCATGCTGAAAACCTCTCAATGCCGTGCCTTGTTTTGGTCTGAAACCGTGAGCTTCACATTCCTTTTTATCATTTCTTCCTCTTCAGTTAAACTAGAGTTTATCCTCTTTAAAACCCCTTTGAATCCGAAAATTATAGTGGAGTTTTTAGTGGATAATTTCTTCCTGTAAAATCACCGTATTTCAACGTTTACGATACTCTCGGTAAGCATTTTCTCTAGTTTAATTGATTAATTTATTATGTGTTAATCTTAATTTATTTTGTGGTATGATTTTATTTATGATTAAGTGATTAATTTAGTTGGATGATAATTGTTTTATTTATTTATTTACAGTAAATTAATTAATTTTTGTGTTGGTTTAGTTATAAATAAATGTCGTTCTATTTACGTGATCTGTTTAATTAATCTGTTAATATTAATTATTGTTTTATTAATGTTACCATATTTTATTGGTGTTCTATTTATGTTTATTTTAATTATTTTAGTTGTTTTCGATGTCGATATTTATTTACTTGTAATGATTTATATGCGTTGGCACTTTGGGCGTGATTGTAGCGGCGAGTACGCGGGTGGAAGCGCGAAATCACTGTTGGGCATTTTCAGTAACTTCGGAAATTATTAGCGAGCGTACTGTAAGTGTTTTCCAAATAAACTTTAAGATTTAAATATATTTTTGCATTAACATCTATGTGTTGGTTGATATTGGTATTTGTTGGTTGATTGGATTATTTAAATGTTGGAATTTGGTGCATGGTTGTCTGCATTGTGTATTTACGCGCATGCTCATGGAAATATTTGGAAAGTGGATTTTGGCACGATTTCGAATATTCATGTGTTGGAAATGGAAATTGGGTTTTTATTGAGTTTATGGAAATTAGATTTTAATGGTTTTGGGCTGAGTCATAACGGGGACGGTGATATGTAGCGCCCGTTGTGATCAGCGTGTGTGTGTGTGTGGATGACATAATGGGGACGGCGATACGTAACGCACATTATGGTCATTGGGTGTGCATTTCATATCGGGGACAGCGATACGTAACGCCTGGTATGAAATGAGTGTGTGTGGATCGTAATGGGGACGGCGATATGTAATGCCTGGTATGATTGGTTTTGAGGATATTATTTTATGAGAAAGGATGGGTGATTTTATTGGGATTTTTATTTGGACCTTGGATGACTGTATTAAATCTCCGGTTGGAGAATTTACTTTGGCTTGGTTTGTATGTATTTCTAAAAATTCTGGTACTTAGATATTGACTTTAATTATTCTGCTGTGACTTTTATTTATGTATGTCACGTGTGCACACACGTTTGGCACTTGTCGTTGGGATGTGTGACCTAGGTTGTCATCATCCTGACGCCTCAATTCCCGTGTTATTTTAAGGGGAATTTGGGGGCGTCACAGCTTTTGTCAGACACGGGTGGTTCCAATTATTCAACTTCTATAGTTTTTACTAACGTACCATTTTATTTGGTTATTAGTTATCGTAAGAAGAAATCTTACTGAAACCAATTGCGGTTCCTTTTTAATGATGCCAAAAGGGAGAGAAGTCTTATACTAGTATTATACTACCCTGTTATATATATTAGAATCATGTTTATATTTTACTTAAATATACTAACGCATATTTTCAAAGGGAGTTTAAGTATTACTGCAGGTCGCAGATTTCTACTAAATATTTGTCATCATAAAAAATGGAGAGATTGTTTAACCCAAAATTTCAAGTCTCGTATCTACATATAGATTTTGATGATAACAAATAAATTCAAGACTGAAACTCAAGTTGTCTATACATGAATGGAATTAAGCACATCAAGAAATCAAGCATGAGTAAGAAAGAGAAAAAGACTATAAATGAAGCTCATAAAGTAATTTTGTATATCTCTTGATAAAATTTAAAATTGGATTAAGGCTCAAAATTAATCTTCTCTTACAAAGTATCAAATTTCCTTTTCCACATGTGCATAACATATTATTGATGTCGTTAAAAGCTTTAATTTCAAAAATTATATTTTACATGTGTATGACATATGCATGACATCATTAAAATGTTTAATTTCAAAAATTATATTTTTCACATATGCATGACATCATTAAAAGTCCTAATTTTGAAAATTATATTTTTCACATGTGCATGACACCATCAAAAGATTTAATTTCGAAAATTATATTTTTTACATATGTATGACATCATTAAATATTTGAATTTGTAAGATGATTTATTGTCATTTTTGACATGTACATGTTTTGTTTGAAAATTTTGAAGGGTGGTTGTGTGTTTTTTTGACATATGCAAAAAGAAGATGATTTAGTTTGAAAAATAAATCATACTCATTTTGTCATGTATGAAAAGTAAAAAATTAAGTTTGATTTCTTTGAAAAATGAATGAACTTGTTTTTAACAAATACAAAAAGGAGATATTTTTATTTGAAAATTTTGAAACGTGAATACTGCTTTTATTTGACATGTGAATTTTTTCAAAATTGAAATTGAAGATTCATTTGCCTATAAATAGCAGACTTGAGTTTTGCATAAATTACTACAAGAGGCTACACATCAATTGTAAAACTTTGCATCATTCTTTCAAAACTCTCATTCTCTTTTCTTTAAGTTTTATACCTTAATCCTTATTTATTTTGAGAGAGATATAGGTTGCGCTGTATTATCCTTATTTCACTCATTAAGGAGTGTATTCTGATAATTTACTCACGATCAACTCTTGTATCAATAAGAGGATGTGTATAACTCTTGTGTCTATAGAAGATGTTCTATACAGGGACTAATTGAATCACTAAGTGTGAGGTGATTGCAAGTATAGAGGATGTTCTACACGAATTCTTTGTAGCGGTGTTGCTCAAAGGTGTAATAGGTTTCTATCTCTACCTAAGGAGATTGAATAGTGAATTTGGGATTCTCAAGGGGTAGCTTGAGGCGAGAACGTAAACAGTAGGGCTGAATCTCGTCAAAATATTGAGTTTGCTTTTTCTTACCTTTACTTTTTATATTTCTTACTGTTTCGTATTTTGTTTATATTTTATACTGTGTATTTGATTTATAAGTATTAATTTTTTAATAGAACTCAATTCACCCACCTTCTTGTATTAGTCATCTGGGCAACAATACTATAAAATATTATAGTATTAATTATTATATAATGCATTATATAGTATTACAATAGTCTACTATTTATAATTAACACTTAGTATTGTATAATGTTACTATAGTAGATAAAATTTATAAAGTAATATTTAAAATATATTAATTAAAACTATATAATGCTATGTTGTTTAGTGTTAAATTATTTTATAACATTAAGTAACACACATATAGTCAACACTATATAATACTTAACTAGTATTATAGTGTTCACTATATAATACCTAACAATAAAATAATTATAAAAAAACGTTCGAACGTCTTCTGATTACGTTCCAACATCTAAAATATGATTAATTAACACTATATAATACTATGTTGTTTAGTATTATATTGTGTTATCTATTTTGTTATAACACTAAAAAACACATATATGTAACACTATATAATACTTAACAACATAATTTTATATAGTATTGACTATATAATTACTTTTGTGCATAAACTTCTTAAAATATAAAGAAATATTATATCATTAAATATATAATAATTTATTATGATATCTATAATTTTATTAAATAGTTTTAATATATTTTGGTTTAATAAATAAACCAATCTGTGGATGTTAACAAAAAAAAAATTATTTCACAAATAACGTTCAAACATTAGGTTTTTACGTTCGAACTATTAGGAAAATGTGCGGGAAATTTCCCAAATTTTTTAGAACGTTCGAACTTAATTTTATGATGTTTGAATATTTGGGCCTCAATTTAGGATATTTTGAGCATTTTAACTCATGTTCGAATGTAAATACTTGACGTTCGAATGTCACAAGTTAACGTTCGAATGTTAGGTTAGAACGTTCAAACGTACTTAAAACTCAGACAGATTCAAATATAGGCACAGGACGAAGCATAATTTTCATTTATGCTTCATCCCGTGGGTTAGAGAGAGGGAAAGGGAGAGCTAGAGAGAGAGAGAGAGATAGAGATGGAGAGCTAAAGAGAGACAAAGAAGGAGAGAGAGACTCTTCTCAAAGGTCACTTCACTTGTGAATTTTGTAGAGATTTTTTTATTATAATATCCAAATTTGTGTGAATTTAATGGTTCATCGGGTATTATTTTATAGAGCTTGGTGGTGTATTTGAGGTGTTGTGAAGAAAGTCTAGTGACTTTGCTAGGTATATTTCCCATTTACTCTTTAATTTTAGAAGCATAAAGTCTTGTATTTGTATATTTTTTAGTGTTTTTCTATGATCGGATTTAAGCATACTATGACGTTCGTATTATTTTGCAATGTGAGGGGTATGCATTGTTTAGTTATTTTTTTCATGTGTTTAATGATTTTTCCAAGTATATATATATATATATTGAAAAATATTGGGTATAATATTATTCAAGAATTTTGGGTATAATATTATTATTGAGTATGTTATATTTGTAAATATTTTTATTTATTGAGCGATTAAAAATATTGGGTGATTGTGCATAGTTGGTCATTGTACATATTAGTAGCATTAAATATTTATATTTTTTTAGTAGCACTAAAGTCTACTTCTATGAAATAAAACTTTTCAAACATGTTGGATGATTATTTGAATGTGTTTAATCATATATTTGAATGAGTATATTTACATATTGGGTGTGACAATTTATGTATTTTTTGCAAATTTATGTTGGGTTCTATAATTTTGTTATAACATTGCATCTTTTGCAAACATGTATAAGTTAAATCCTGGACCTCGGAATCTTAGTGCCCAAACATCAAACCCTAAACCCTAGAATTGTGCATTTTTTGCAAACATGTTGATTACGCCCAAAGAATAACGCGGTCGTTTGCAGTATAGCTTTGGGGTGTCGATTCCACAGGGAGATGGATTGAGAAATTGAAGAACAGTAACGAAATTAACAAAAAGATTTAGATGTGTGCGAAAAGTAAAGCATCGGGAATCCTTTGTATATAATTGATATTGTAATTATTTTCGATTTATTAATAACTCAATTGAAAATTCTATGTCCAAATTTTCAATCGGAAAATAAAACATTAATAACCAGATTTAAATCAAATGTAATCTTTCGAAAAATCATTCGTCACAATATAAGAACAGGAATTGTTATCGATATTAAAGAAATTCAACGTCGACAATATACTCGTAGAGCAATATTGCAGCAAAGAATTAAATTAAAATAGATAACCAATTGAGCCAAACATAATCAAAGGATTATTGCATTTAATAGAAAAAGCATGACTGAATTTATAAATGAAATAAATTCTAAGATTATTTGGTGACGAAAACATTTATAATAAATTTCGAATGACTAAACAAAAGAGTTTAATATTTGAAGAACACATATATGAATAAAAAACAATTACAAATACCATCATATATACAAATTCATCTCTAGCTCTACTAGAAAATTAGTTACACATATTGAAAATATGCAACAAAAATTCTCTAAGAGATAATATGGAAGAGCCAACCATTATTTTCTTCTCTCTTCTTTGGTTTTTCTTTTCTTTTCTCAAGCTCTCAAAAACAATGTATCTTCCAAGGCATCCAAGCACACTAAGCATGGTCTTAGAACACACACCCCTCCCTTCTATTTATAAGCATCCTTCATGCAAGTTGTCATGACAAAATCATCACAATTTCAACTTGTTTTGCCATGTGCCATTCTTGAATCCAAGTGATTTGTGAGTTGTCATTTTGATCTTTTGTTTTCCCACCATGCATGAGCTGGATTTTGCTTGTAGGTTGAGTGTTTCAATTTTGCTTCTCTATCTATTAGTTGTCTTGTATGACTTAATATCTTGTGGTCAAATAATTTGTCTTGAAGAAACTTGAGTGCACTTCATCTTGTATCTGAATTGATCATTGAATTTGCAAGTTGGTGTAGGAGTGCTTGCTAGAAAATATTATGATGACATTTGGATTTGATGCAAGTGGCTGAAAAATATCCAGGAACGTCAAGTGCAGGTGCGTCCACTTGATGGTCGATTTTGTCTTAGATTGAGTGGATATCTCTTCAAACACAAAACATAAAAGTTATAGATATTTCTCTTGCGGTTCTAGATCATCTTGAATCAGCTCAATCGGAGATTGGATGAGAGAGTTATGCCCATTTTACGAAAAAATGTCAGAACTGTCTAAAATTCCGCAATTATCTTCATTTGCTCCTAATGTCTCCATTTGTGTCCTAAATCAAAATATAAGAATAATGAGTATATTTAGGCATCAAATAAGAATAAAGTATTAAACATTAAGAGAGGAAAATATGGTATTTTATATTCTCATCAATATATTAAATCATGCTTATATCTATCTCAAGATAAATGACCATTAATTTTATTAACATGAGTTATATCCATTGTTTTCTCATTTCTTTTAGTATTTAAATAGAGCATTTAGAGTGCATTTTTGTGCACTCATCACACCCCCCAACTTACTCATTGCTAGTCCCTAGCAATTTTCATGCAAAATGATGAGAAAGACCAAAGAAAATCACACATAGGGGCCATCAAGACACATTTTTCAAATTTACATATCAAAACAATCTTAGAAATTCAATAACCCTTTCACAAGTAATTCAAATATAGCAATCCACAGAGTGTGTATGTGTTCCAAACTATTTTTATCAAATCAGAGGTTTCGACACATGCAACATTAGAATATCTTAAGCAAAAAGGTTCAACTCCATAACTCACGGGTATAGAAGTGTTTCATGTATGGGTTCTCTCTATGGAGTTGACAAAGGTGTACATTTACTCTCATGGAAATTTAGCCAATTATATATAAGTAACAAGTAAATATTGATCTTATGATAGGAATACTAACAAATGAGATTTCCACCATTTTTTCCACAAGCATACTTAGGATCAGAAAAATCAACACAAAGGGTTGTAATGTGGTTTAGGGTTGGGGTTCATAAGAAGAAAAGGTGAAGAGATTTCAAAAACTTCCAAGTATACACAAAAGGGAATCTGTTAAATTTTTCAGTAGACTATACTTTCCTTTTGATGTACTTTTCAATTTTTTAGATTTTTGACTAAGTACACTTTTCCATCTTCTTTTGCCACTGGTGTCTTCGCAATTTGATGAACTCTTTCATGAATAATTTGATGGACACATCTAGCACCATGCCATTTTTGTCATGGTTTTTTTTTTTTTATGATAATTTCACACCTAGTACACACTTGGAAGTAAAATGGTAGGAAAATATAGTGTATAAGCTATACTCCAATGTGGAGAGGTATGGATGATGTAGATATGAAAAGAAAAGGCCATATGTGTATATTGGCTCAAAATTGGCTGCTAGGGATCTATGATGAAAAGGCTCAGCTTGAAAGGCTCAAACGTTAATCCTAAGTTGACTTTCGTCATATCCCAAGTATATCCACCATCTTACCACAAACCATGTAATGATATTCTCAAAAGAAGTGTCAAATTCAACAGATCAATGGATACTTATCACAATTTTTGTATTTGTAAGCTCTCAATTCTCACAAAATTCACATGAATACTTGAGCAAAATAATTCTTTAGTTACATGTGTCAAATCACCATATTACCACAAAGTTTGGAGAAGTGCATAAATGACTCTGTGGATGTTTTAGCAAAATGATTTAAAATGGGTTTGTTGAATTCACCAAGATGGTTATGAATGAGCATGAGTATCTTGTGTGAAAAGATGCCTGTGTGAAAAAATTTGGCAATTTTTTATATATTGATTAAAATATGCCACAGAGTTTAAATAATAGATTTTTATTCCCACCCCCCCAACTTAAATGAAACATTGTCCTTAATGTTTAAGAATCAGAATTGAATAACTAAATAGGGTAGAATACACCTGATGTGGGATGTGGGTGGCTTGCTTGGTATCAAAGATGGTATTTGTCAAAATAAAATTAACCTGTAACAAAATAAAGTAAACAATAAACAAAAATAAAATGAACGAAAATAAAATAAAAGAAAAACATACCTGGAGATGGTCAAGATTGATATACTGGGTCCATAAGTGGAATGTCTTCCACTTCTGGAATTTGTCTATCAATTAAGATTTTGAGGCGTTGACCATTTACTTTGAAGATACATCCATCTTTTAGATTTTCTATTTCTACCGCCCTATTTGTGAAAACGTTTTTTACTATAAAAGGGCCGGTCCATCTAGATCGAAGTTTTCCTGGATGCTTATGGAGTCTTGAATCATATAAAAATACTTGATCATTAGGCTTAAATGTTCTTCTCAAAATATTTTTATCATGAAATACTTTCATTTTAGCCTTATAGATCTTGGAGTTTTCATAAGCATCATTTCTCAATTCTTCTAATTCCGTCAATTGGAATTTTCTAAATTTTCCTGCTTTTTCCAAGTCAAAATTGAAATGTTTAATGGCCCAATATGCTCGATGCTCGAGCTCCACAGGCAAATGACAAGGTTTTCCAAAAACAAGTCTATAAGGTGACATGCCTAAGGGAGTTTTGAAAGCTGTACGGTAAGCCCAAAGCGCATCGATTAGTCTCAAAGACCAATCTTTCCGAACCGGATTGACCGTTTTTTCTAAAATTTGTTTAATTTCCCTATTCGCAAGTTCAACCTGTCCACTTGTCTGAGGGTGATATGCAGTAGAAAGCTTATGTATCACCCCATATCTTTTCATTAAAGCTTTAAAAGAACGGTTGCAAAAATACGTACCTCGGTCACTAATGATAGCACGCGGGGTACCAAATCGAGATAATACATTTTCTTTGAGAAACTTAATTACCGTCCTGTTATCATTGGTCCTGCAAGGTGCTGCCTCTACCCATTTTGACACATAATCTACTGCCACAATAATATATAAATATCCAAAAGAAGGAGGAAATGGTCCCATAAAATCAATGCCCCAACAGTCAAAAATTTCAATTACCAAAATTGGGTTTAAGGGCATCATATTACGACGGGTCATAGCTCCTAACTTTTGACATCTTTCGCATGAGCGACAATAGATATTTGTATCTTTAAATAAGGTGGGCCAATAAAATCCACACTGCAGGATTTTTGCAGCGGTTTTCTTCATTGAAAAGTGGCCACCACAAGCTTGGGAATGACAAAATTCCAAAACGCTTGCAATCTCTTCATCAGGGATGCAACGCCTTAAAATTTGATCAGGGCAGTATTTGAAAAGGTAAGGGTCATCCTAGTAGAATTTTTGTACCTCAATCATGAATTTCCTTTTGTCTTGGGTGCTAAAATCCTTTGGTATTTCACCTGCAGCTAAATAGTTCACAATATGAGCAAACCATGGTAGAGAAGTAATAGAAAGTAAATGCTCATCGGGAAAATCATCTTTGATTGGTATGTGGTTAGAAGTGTCCTCGAATGTGAGTCTAGAAAGATGGTCTGCCACTACGTTCTCCACTCATTTCTTGTCTTTGATGGTGATGTCAAATTCCTGCAAAAGCAAAATCCATCGTATTAATCGTGCCTTAGCATCCTTCTTTGTAAAAATGTACTTAAGGGCTGCATGATCTGTAAAGATAATGATAGGAGAACCAATCAAATAAGTGCGGAATTTATCCAAAGCAAATACTACAGCTAACAACTCTTTTTCAGTGGTGGAGTAATTCATTTGTGCATTATTTAGAGTTCGACTAGCATAGTAAATGACAAAAGGTTTCCCTTCTTTTCGTTGTCCAAGAACAGCACCTACAGCAAAATTACTAGCATCACACATAATTTCAAAAGGTAAATTCCAATCAGGTGGTTGCATTATGGGTGCTGAAGTAAGCTTGCCAATTAATGTTTTGAAAGCCTCTTGACAGGCTTGTGTCCATTCAAATGGGACATCCTTAGCTAGGAGGTTACATAGTGGTCTAGATATGGCAGAAAAATTCTGTATGAATCTCCTATAAAAACCCGCATGACCAAGAAATGATCTTATATCCTTGATTGTTCTAGGTGTAGGCAATTTAGAGATTAATTCAACTTTTGATTGATCAACCTCCATTCCTTTGGAAGAAATAATATGCCCTAAAACAATACCTGAAGGTACCATAAAGTGACATTTTTCCCAATTTAAAACCAATTCTTTTTCTTCACAACGAGTTAGTACTCTTTCTAAACTCATTAAACATGCATCAAAAGAAGATCCAAAAACAGTCAAGTCATCCATAAAAACTTCCATGCACTTTTCAACCATATCACTAAAAATACTCATCATGCAACGTTGAAAAGTAGCTGGAGCATTACACAGTCCAAATGGCATTCTGCGGAAAGCATAAGTACCGAAAGGACAAGTAAAAGTAGTTTTATCCTGATCTTCTAATGCAATTTCAATTTGATAATAACCAGAATAACCATCCAGAAAGCAATAAAAAGGATGACCAGCCACCCGCTCAAGAATTTGATCAATAAAAGGAAGCGAAAAATGGTCTTTTCGTGTGGCGGCATTTAATTTTCTGTAATCAATGCACATCCGCCAACCAGTCACCAGTTTTGTAGGGACTAACTCTCCAAGGTCATTTTTTATCACAGTTACTCCTGACTTTTTAGGAACAACCTGCGTAGGACTTACCCATTTACTATCAGCAATAGGATATATCATTCCTGCATCTAATAGTTTCAATACTTCATTTTTCACAACTTCTTTCATTGTGGGATTAAGTCTACGCTGGGGGTCTCTTCGAGGATTAGTTCCTTCCTCTAAATTTATTTTATGAGTACAGATTAGGGGACTAATGCCTTTTATATCAGCAATACTCCATCCTAGGGTTGATTTATATTTGCATAAAATCTGAATTAATTTCTCACCTTGGGACTCAGATAATTCAGATGAAATAATAACAGGAAAAGTATCACCTGGACCAAGGAAAACATGCTTTAAACCCTTAGGTAAGGATTTTAATTCAACTTTAGGGGCTTCCCTACTTGAAGGAATCTGTCTTTCTCTTTTTTCAGGCAACTTCTCAAACGTTGGTTGCCATGCCTGTGTGCTATAATCATGAATTTTGTCAAAAATAGCACAAATGTCAAATACATCAGATGAATCACTTATAGGATTAAATTCAGAATTAACAATAAAGTATTCAAGGGGATCTTAGTCATGAGTTGTAAGAACATCCCTTTCTATAAGTGAGTCAATCATGTATGTCTGATGACACTCGACATCCTCTTCTGGCTGTTTTGCAGTATGAAAAATATTTACCTCAAGAGTCATATTGCCAAAAGAGAGTTTCATCAATCCATTTCTGCAATTGATAAGAGCATTAGAAGTAGCAAGAAAAGGTCTACCTAAAATTAATGGAATTTTAGAGGTGGTTTCTACAGCAGAACTAGTGTCTAGAATTAAGAAATCAACAGGATAGTAAAATTTGTCAACTTGAATTAAAACATCCTCTACCACACCCCGTGGTGCTCTAACTGAACGATCAGCCAATTGCAATACCACAGAAGTTGGTTTGATTTCTCCCAATCCTAATTGCAAATAAATAGAATATGGCATCAAATTTACACTAGCCCCTAAATCTAGCAAGGCCTGTCCAAGCTCATGATTGCCAATGTTGCATGTGATGGTTGGACATCCAGGATCCTTGTACTTAGGGGGAATCCGCTGTTCAATTAGAGCACTAACTTGCTCTGTCAAGAATGCAGTCTTCTTCACATAATGCTTCCTCTTAACTGTACACAAATCTTTGAGAATTTTTGCGTAAGTAGGAACTTGTTTAATTACATGCAAAAGAGGAAGATTAATTTTTACCTGTCTAAGATTTTCCAAAATATCATTGTTATGATCTAGAGTTTGTTTGCTTGACTTTAATGCTTGAGGAAAAGGTACCTTACCAGGATTTTTTGTTACGGCAGGTTCCTCAGGTTTTGTTACCTCAAGTTCTTTGGGAAGCTTAGGACTGCTGCTATCTTGATCTTTCTCTACATCCTTTTTTTTGTCTATTATTGGATCACGTAGAGACTTACCACTTCGTGTCACAATGGCGTTTACGTCCTTCAGATCTCCTTGTGCCATATGTTGACCATGAGGTACAGATTGAGTTTGGGAAGGAAACTTACCTTTCTCATTCATAGTCAATGAACTCATTATTTTAGACACCTGGCTCTTGATTTCCTTATTTTCTTCGACAACCTGCATAATCAAAGATTCAAATTTTTGATTAGTCTTACCCTGTATTTCAATAAAAGTATGCAAAGTATCTTCTAAAGAATTTCTAGAAGATTGAGGTGCATGGTATGGTGCAGGATATGATCTAGAGAGTTGTACAGGCTGCTGGTTTTCAGACTTCCAGCTGAAGTTGGGATGATTACGCCATCCTGGGTTATAGGTTTCAGAGTAAGGTGTGAAGGGCTTTTTGTACATACCTAGAGCATTACTTTGTTCCTCATACATACCATTCATGTTAGTATGTGTAGGACACTCTTGGGAATGATGATCTATCCCACCACAGACAACACATGGCCCAAAAGATTCTGCATGATTAGCCGTGTGTGTTGGTTTTGAGTTTTTAGTTTTCAATAACTCTAATTCTCTGGTGAGCATTTCAACCTTAGCCTTAAGGTTATCCTCCTCCCTTAGATGGTAAATACCACCACTCAAGTTTCCTGTAGGTCGTGACCTGTTTGTGCTATCAGTAGCACTAGGTCCAGTCCAAGTATGAGCTTTTTCAGCAAGCTCATTGAGGTACTCTATGGCCTCATCGGGATTTTTTTGTAAAAGTTCTCCATTGCACATCATTTCCACGAATTGACATTCCCTGGGCGTAAGGCCTTCATAGAAATAACTCACTAAGCGCCAATTCTCATATCCATGGTGGGGACACATACTCAGTAATTCTTTAAATCTTTCCCAAGACTGGTACAAAGTCTCACTATCCTTTTGTGCAAAGGTAGAGATTTGTCTTTTTAAAGCATTAGTCTTATGTTGGGGAAAGTATTTATTGAAAAACACTTGAGTCATCTCACTCCATGTTCCAATAGACCGTGGTCTTAGTGAGTACAACCAACTCTTAGCTTTATCTTTCAAAGAAAAAGGAAAGAACTTTAGTCTTACCGTTTCGTCAGTGGTATTTTGACCGTGAAATGTTGCAACTACTTCCTCAAATTCCCTAATATGAACATAGGGGTTTTCATTTTCTAGACCATGGAAAGTCGGAAGTAATTGTATCATTCCCGTTTTAAAATCTACATGACGAACATTAGGTGAGAACATAATACAGGATGGTGTGGCTGTTCGTGCGGGATGAAGATAATCTTGGAGGGTTCTAACAGGTTGGTCCACGTGTTCACTCATTGCGTCAGAATTGGAAGAATTATCAAACAAGCGATTAGAAAAATTAGATTCTGAATCTGATTCTAGCACGGGTCTACTAGCAAACCGTCCAAAAGCGTCTCTGTACCTGCGCATGCAAAGTAAAGAAAAGCGTAATACTGAAAAAAAAATAATTACGAAAATAAAACTAAAATAAAATAAAGATGCAGAAAGCTAAAAAGAAAATGAACGAAACTACCGCTTTTTTTTTTTTTTTTTTTAACAAACTACTAAAAAAAACTACAAATTCTTTTACCGTCTCCCCGGCAACGGCCCCAAAATTTGATTACGCCCAAAGAATAACGCGGTCGTTTGCAGTATAGCTTTAGGGTGTCGATTCCACAGGGAGATGGATTGAGAAATTGAAGAGCAGTAACGAAATTAACAAAAAGATTTAGATGTGTGCGAAAAGTAAAGCATCGGGAATCCTTTATATATAATTGGTATTGTAATTATTTTCGATTCATTAATAACTCAATTGAAAATTCTATGTCCAAATTTTCAATCGGAAAATAAAACATTAATAACCAGATTTAAATCAAATGTAATCTTTCGAAAAATCATTCGTCACAATATAAGAACAGGAATTGTTATCGATATTAAAGAAATTCAACGTCGACAATATACTCGTAGAGCAATATTGCAGCAGAGAATTAAATTAAAATAGATAACCAATTGAACCAAACATAATCAAAGGATTATTGCATTTAATAGAAAAAGCATGACTGAATCTATAAATGAAATAAATTCTAAGATTATTTGGTGACGAAAACATTTATAATAAATTTCGAATGACTAAACAAAAGAGTTTAATATTTGAAGAACATATATATGAATCAAAAACAATTACAAATACCATCATATATACAAATTCATCCCTAGCTCTACTAGAAAATTAGTTACACATATTGAAAATATGCAACAAAAATTCTCTAAGGGATAATATGGAAGAGCCAACCATTATTTTCTTCTCTCTTCTTTGGTTTTTCTTTTCTTTTCTCAAGCTCTCAAAAACAATGTATCTTCCAAGGCATCCAAGCACACTAAGCATGGTCTTAGAACACACACCCCTCCCTTCTATTTATAAGCATCCTTCATGCAAGTTGTCATGACAAAATCATCACAATTTCAACTTGTTTTGCCATGTGCCATTCTTGAATCCAAGTGATTTGTGAGTTGTCATTTTGATCATTTGTTTTCCCACCATGCATGAGCTGGATTTTGCTTGTAGGTTAAGTGTTTCAATTTTGCTTCTCTATCTATTAGTTGTCTTGTATGACTTAATATCTTGTGGTCAAATAATTTGTCTTGAAGAAACTTGAGTGCACTTCATCTTGTATCTGAATTGATCATTGAATTTGCAAGTTGGTGTAGGAGTGCTTGCTAGAAAATATTATGATGACATTTGGATTTGATGCAAGTGGCTGAAAAATATCCAGGAACGTCAAGTGCAGGTGCGTCCACTTGATGGTCGATTTTGTCTTAGATTGAGTGGATATCTCTTCAAACACAAAACATAAAAGTTATAGATATTTCTCTTGCGGTTCTAGATCATCTTGAATCAGCTCAATCGGAGATTGGATGGGAGAGTTATGCCCATTTTACGAAAAGATGTCAGAACTGTCTAAAATTCCGCAATTATCTTCATTTGCTCCTAATGTCTCCATTTGTGTCCTAAATCAAAATATAAGAATAATGAGTATATTTAGGCATCAAATAAGAATAAAGTATTAAACATTAAGAGAGGAAAATATGGCATTTTATATTCTCATCAATATATTAAATCATGCTTATATCTATCTCAAGATAAATGACCATTAATTTTATTAACATGAGTTATATCCATTGTTTTCTCATTTCTTTTAGTATTTAAATAGAGCATTTAGAGTGCATTTTTGTACACTCATCACATGTATTAATTAAACCCTAAAATCCAAACCTTGAATCCCAAACCCCAAACTCCAAACCTTAAACCTTAAACCTAACCCCTAAACCCTAAATCCTAGACCCTAGACCCTAGTTTCTAGATCCTAGACCCCAAATCCCAAATCCCAAACCTCAAACCCCCAATCCCAAACCCCAAATCCCAAACTCTAAACTCTAAATCCTAAACCCTAAACCCTAAACCCTAAATCCTAAATCCTAAACCCTAAATCTTAAACCCTAAATCTTAAATCCTAAACCCCAAATTCTTGACCCTAAACCCTAGACCCTAGACCCTAAATCCTAGACTCTAGTCTATGTGACATTGCATACATGAATTAGGTGTCTACTGATTCCTGAATTGTCCAGTGCGGACAGCTTGAGATTATATTATCTGTGTTGCACATTTTTGTTACTTTTACTAATTTTCACGTTGTGTACGAAGTTTCAGTGTCTTCCTCATTTGTTCTTCGAGTATACTGTTTGTAGGGTGACAAACCCTCTTTATGAACACGTATACTTGGAAAATTATGGAGAGGTGTTGCCGATATTTCTACTGATGTGAGAAGTAGAAGTAACAAAAGTTGTGCAATATGGATAATATAATCTCGAACGGGATAGGACCAACTACCTTATCAAAGATGAAGTGAATTACTTGGACCATAATTTGCATGTGAATTCTAATGTTTTACACTAATAGATAGATTTTTTAAAAATGGATAAAAGTTGGATGCGTCTAGGCGATAGACTTGGGAATGATTATATTTCCTATGCATGTGGAGTTAGGGCCTTCATTGAATTTGCCCGGGCCTCTATTGACAGTCGTGGTTACATCAAATGTCCATGTCGAGGCTGTAAAAATCTGTCTGCTATAGGATTAGATGAAGCCGAACATCATCTATTTGTTAATGGAATGGATCTGGGTTATACACGATGGGTACTCCATGGTGAGCCATATGAATCGATACCGAATGTATCATTCAGTCATTTAGATTATATGCAAGACATTGATAATGAGAATAAAGGGGATGAACAGTATGAACAAGATGAGATGGATGAGATGGAAGTGATGTTGGGTGACATTAGTGCTGGGATGTTTGTGGATGAACTTGAAAATGATGACCCAAGCATTCGAGGGCATGATCCAAATAATTTTGCTACAATGTGCAAAGATGCAAAGCGCAACTTTTATCCTGGCTGTACAAAGCACAGCAAAATGTCTTTTATTGTGCGATTACTTCACATTAAGTCATTATGTGGAATATCAATGAAAACAATAAACACAATATTGGACTTATTTAACGAGGTACTTCCTTAAGGGTCTACATTATCGAAGAACTTTTATGAAGCTAAACAATTGAGAAAAGGATTAGGATTTGAATATAAGTCCATACACACATGCAAGAATGATTGTGTCTTGTTCTGAAAGGAGAACAAGGAAAAACAAGAGTGTCTTGTATGCGGAGAGTCGAGATGGAAAACTAAGAAGAACGTGCCTGTCAAGGTGTTGCGCTATTTTCCATTGTTACCTCGACTGCAAAGACTATACATGTGTAAGAAAACAGCTGAAAATATGAGGTGGCACGAAGAGAAAAGAGTCAAAGATAGCACATATATGAGGCACCCAGCAGATTCACTGGCTTGGCAGTCGTTTGATGAACAGTATCCTGATTTCGGGAATGAAGCTCGAAACGTGCGCTTGTAACTCACAATTGATGGATTCAATCCCTTTGGCAACATGAGTACAAGTTATAGCACCTAGCCCGTTGTGTTGATATCATAAAATCTTCCCCAATGGAGGTTCATGAAAGCTCCAAATTTTTTGTTAACTCTTCTAATCTCTGGACCGAGATCACCAGGGAATGATATTGATGTATTCATACAGCCGATAATTGTAGACCTAAAAGAGCTATAGGAAACGGGTGCTAGAACGTACGATGCATCAATCGGGATGTCTTTTCAGATGCATGTTGCGGTGATGTGGACGATAAATGACTTTTCTACATATAGAAATCTGTGTGGTTGGAGCACTAAGGGAAGTTGGCGTGCCTGACGTGTAATGAAGACACTTCCAGTCAATGGTTAAAATATTCGCAAAAAATGTGTTTTATAGGCCACCGCTATTACCTCGCAGGAAATCTTGCATGGAGAAGAAAATGTCTTAAATTTGAATGGAGAGTAGAGGAAAGATCTGCATTGAAAGAGTTGTTGGGGAACGATATATTGGAACAACTGCAACATGTAAGAGAGAATAATTTTGGCTAAGGTCGAGGAAATAACAAGAGAAGACGAGGCACAACAGAATTGAATTGGACAAAGCGTAGTATTTTTTTTTACTTGCCCAATTGGTCGTCCTACATGTTGTGACACAGTTTGGATGTTATACACATAGAGAAGAACATATGCGACAATATAGTTGGAACAATGATGAGCATTAACAACAAGACAAAGGACACTATCAAGATGAGAAAAGATCTTGACATAATGGGTATTAAACACAATCTACATCTGCGTGTGGATGGCAATCGGGTGGCCATGTCACATGCCTGTTTTACGATGAAGAAAGATGAGAGAATGAAATTTTGCAAATGGTTGTATGGCGTAAAACTGCTAGATGGTTATGCTTCAAACCTTGGTAGGTGCATTAACCCGGATGACTAGAAAATCAATAGAATGAAAAGTCATGATTGTTACGTATTTATGCAGAAGTTGTTGCTAGTTGGAATCCGTGGCAAATTGACGTCTAGTGTACGTGTGGCCATTATAGAGCTCTGTATGTTTTTCAGGAACTTGTGCACTAGGGTTGTAAGTCGTGATATGCTGCAGAAGATGGAAGAAGACATTGCCATTATCTTATGTAAGTTCGAGCAGATATATCCTCCCTCATTTTTCGATGTGATGGTCCATTTAACAATACATTTATCCCGAGAGCTATTGTTAAGTGGACTGGTATAGTTTCGTTGGATGTATCCAGACGAAAGATATTTGGGTTGATTAAAGCGCACAATTGGGAATAAGGCTAGAGCTGAGGGTTCAATAGCAGAAGCCTATATACACGATGAATGGTTAACATTTTGCTTATTATACCTTTGTGGTGTTGAGACATGATTTAATCATGAAGAACGAAATGCTGATCTTGTTGCTCCACGTCCTCGTGTACTATTAGTGTTCTCCCAAAATGTACGACCCTTGGGTGCACAAACTGGTTACGATCTCATTGATAGAGAGTTGAAAAAAGTTCTATGGTACGTGTTGAATAATTACCGGGAGATTGGCGACTGTCTTAGGCAGGGTAACTCATCCAATACTCCTAAAATTATTAGATCTTGACACATTAGATATATTAAAAAAAAATTTTCACGTTAATATACAGTGAGCACTTGGACAAACTTACTGCAGAAGGTGTAGATAATTTGGAGGCAAGACATGAAAAAGAATTTCCAAATTGGTTTGAACAACGTGTATGAACTCTAACTTCGAACATGTTTGATTTTGAAACTTTTAAATGTTTTTCGTAATGTATTAATTATTAACTGTTATTCTCTTTCATTGTTAGATTTTGGAACAACGTGTTTGTGATCCTAGGTCAATTACTCCTAAAATACATGCATTGGCCGGTGGTCCCTCAAACAAAGGGATGCAATACACGACATCCACTGTTCGAGGTTATAAATATCATACTTTGGACCGTGAACGAAATAGAAAGATACAGAACTATGGTGTGTTGGTTGAGGGGAGTCATGAGACAGAAGATATCGACTATTATGGTGTCATACATGATATAATTGGATTGAAATATTTGGGTGGGTCTATAACATATGTTTTTAAATGTGATTGGTGGGATCTAGGTGGTGGTCAGGTTTCAATGCATAAGGATAATCACTTCACGAGCGTCAATACTACATCAAAATGGTATGAAGATAATCCATTCGTATTGGCTTGTCAAGCTACACAAGTCTATTACTTAGGTGACCCACTAAAAGGCGTTGATCCAGATAGTAGAGAGATAACCTAGCGAGTCGTGCAAAAATTTGTTCCTAGGAACATATATGAGGCAGGAACGAGTGTGGATCATGAGTCTAATGGAGATAAAGATGACACTCCAATTGTAGAGGCTTACTAGGAAGATGGAGATCAAGGAATTAACTTGTTTGTTGATCTAGGTGCACTCGAGATGCTTCCTTTATCAAGAGATGATGTGGCACCTGTCCACCTCGACTCATCCGAACTAGATGCTCATCCATTTGAAGTGAGTGAGGAGGAAGGAGAAGAGTCTGAGGAAGAAGAAAAAGAAGATGAAGAAGACAAATAAGAAGATGAAGAAGAAGAAGAAGACATGCAAGATTACATTGAGGGGTCTATTGAGAGAAATTATGAAACAATCATGAAAATTTCATCCGAAGAAGAAGAATAAGAGTACAAGATTATATAAATTAAATTGTAAATATTATATTATTGAAAATAACGTTATAATTACAATTTTTTATTTGTTTATTCGTTTTCAAGGATGCCGCCAAATAGAGCATGAAGAAATGTAGCACATCTTCCAAGTCCCGAACTCGCTCTGGACTCACCCCCAGAGGAATGCGCACCTGAAGAAATCAACATGCAGGAAATGGATAACCAGTCGACACCTAATAATAATGAAATGTCGTTGGTAATTAATTAGCTATATTTTAATACTCAATAACATATATAACTAATATCATGCTATTGTATATGTTAGTTGATCCATCATCCTCTTGACGTGGTCGTAGCTGTACTCGTGGTATCTTTTTAGAGAGAAGTAGACGTCAAGGAAGAATCGAGGTCACGATTCCTGAAAATTCCTCTAGAGGAGTTGATGATAATGCGGCAGCACTTTCCTTTTATATCGGTACAATAGTTTGAGCTTATGCTTCTTTTTATGTGCGATTATGGAAAGATGTTCCTATTGAAGTTAAGGATCACATACGGAGCCGTGTGCTGGTAAGATAACTTTACAACTATATTGTTTTATTCTCAATAAGCATATCGTATTACTTACTTAATTCATCCCTTAGGATGAGTTCAACCTTTATTTTACTTGGACCGAAATGTAAGAATTGTGAATGGACTGATGACTACATTATTCCGATGTCACAAGGGCTGGTGCTATGACCACTTCAAGAAGTTTCAAACGTTGGAAAAGGCTGCGAAATTTGCTTTCCAGACGATGAAGTTAGATGATTGGGTAAAGTGTTGTGATCTTTTTGCATCTGTTAATTATCAGGTATTTTAAATTACGTAGTTACTTTCATTGTATTCGTTATTAATTAATAATAACATTATTAATTAATTTTGTAGAGCTTAAGTTCAACAAATGCACTTAATAGATCCGCTCTCACTATCCACCATCGTATTGGTTCAAAGTCGTTCCATCATCTTGCTGATAAGATGGTAATTAATAAATTTTAAAAATTCTACTCTTTTATGATACTTAATGTTATTTAATTACTAACATTAAGATTTTCAATTTCTAACGTGTCTTTGTTAGAAAATGATATTATGAGGTTGAGGCAGTATGGGTTGGAGTTTTTCTTGGAGTGACATACTAATCTAGAGATATGCATGTAAGAGCAACAGAGTGAGCATAAGGAAATAATGTGCACTACAGTCCAAGACCAAGTGTAGAGAGAAATGGTGGCCCAAATGGAGCGTGTTATGTCACTGCAGCAGGATTGTAGTCCACGAGGAAAAAAAAGAGATAAATTTAATCATTTTTTTACTATTTATAATTTTTCGTATCCAACTTTGATATGCTAAGACATTGTATGCTTTTTAATATGTAACATTGTATAATTTTATATATCTTTTGTTTTATTTTTTGTAATATGATACAATTTGTATGCTTTTTAATTTTATTAAAATTTACCATTTTTGACTAGTACGTTCGAATATATACTTCAAACGTTCGAACGTATATTACAAGCAAGTTCAAATGTATAAAGTAAACGTTTGAATTAATGACAAAACGTTCGAACTAATTGAACAAACGTTCGAATGTTCATCAAATTAACGTTCCAAGTTCCTAGGCCATGTTCGAATGTTATGTAACAAACGTCCAAACGTCAACATTACGTTCAAATATGAACTACGTTTGAATGAAAATATTAACATGCGAATGTTAAACATTCGAATGTCAACATTATGTTTGAATGTGAACAACGTTCGAATGAAAATATTAACGTTTGAACGTTTAACGAAGTATTTCATCATTCAAACATTATTTCATACGTTCAAACGTGACTTTTGGTAACATATTCTGACTGTAACTAAAGGTTATAACGTTCGAACATTGCATTGATCGAAAATACACCAACCGTCACAAAATATATTTTTTGTGATGGTTGAACAGTGAAGTTACGAATACTTATCTGTGAGGCACTTACTGTGACGGTTTCAAACTGTCACAAAAAATCTTTTGTGACGTTTTGGCCATTTTTTGTGACATTTTTGTCTGTCACAAAATCTCAAATTTGTTGTAGTGATTGGTTTACCATTCTTATTGCATTTATTTTTTTATTATTTTCTTTTAAATATTTTTTAACATCCTTAATCATTAAGAAGAAATATAAAAAAATTATAATTTCACTAATAATCACATTCTTAACTATTAAGTACGAAAAAAAAAGTGGTAGATGGATAGTAAGTGTATCATTATTCATATATATATATATATATAATATACTTATTGATGAGTGCACAAAAATACACTCTAAATACTCTATTTAAATACTAAAAGAAATGAGAAAACAATGGATATAACTCATGTTAATAAAATTAATGGTCATTTATCTTGAGATAGATATAAGCATGATTTAATATATTGATGAGAATATAAAATGCCATATTTTCCTCTCTTAATGTTTAAAACTTTATTCTTATTTGATGCCTAAATATACTCATTATTCTTATATTTTGATTTAGGACACAAATGGAGACATTAGGAGCAAATGAAGATAATTGCGGAATTTTAGACAGTTCTGACATCTTTTCGTAAAATGGGCATAACTCTCTCATACAATCTCCGATTGAGCTGATTCAAGATGATCTAGAACCGCAAGAGAAATATCTATAACTTTTATGTTTTGTGTTTGAAGAGATATCCACTCAATCTAAGACAAAATCGACCACCAAGTGGACACACCTGCACTTGACGTTCCTGGATATTTTTCAGCCACTTGCATCAAATCCAAATGTCATCATAATATTTTCTAGCAAGCACTCCTACACCAACTTGGAAATTCAATGATCAATTCAGATACAAGATGAAGTGCACTCAAGTTTCTTCAAAACAAATTATTTGTCCACAAGATATTAAGTCATACAAGACAACTAATAGGATAGAGAAACAAAATTGAAACACTCAACCTACAAGCAAAATCCAGCTCATGCATGGTGGGAAAACAAATGATCAAATAACAAATCACAAATCACTTGGATTCAAGAATGGCACATGGCAAAACAAGTTGAAATTGTGATGATTTTGTCATGACAACTTGCATGAAGGATGCTTATAAATAGAAGGGAGGGGTGTGTGTTCTAAGATCATGCTTAGTGTGCTTGGATGCCTTGGAAGATACATTGTTTTTGAGAGCTTGAGAAAAGAAAAGAAAAACCAAAGAAGAGAGAAGAAAATAATGGTTGGCTCTTCCATATTATCCCTTGAAGAATTTTTGTTGCATATTTTCAATATGTGTAACTAATTTTCTAGTAGAGCTAGGGATGAATTTGTATATATGATGGTATTTGTAATTGTTTTTGATTCATATATGTGTTCTTCAAATATTAAACTCTTTTGTTTAGTCATTCGAAATTTATTATAAATGTTTTCGTCACCAAATAATCTTAGAATTTATTTCATTTATAGATTCAGTCATGCTTTTTCTATTAAATGCAATAATCTTTTGATTATGTTTGGTTCAATTGGCTATCTATTTTAATTTAATTCTCTGCTGCAATATTGCTCTATGAGTATATTGTCGACGTTGAATTTCTTTAATATCGATAACAATTCCTGTTCTTATATTGTGACGAATGATTTTTCGAAAGATTACATTTGATTTAAATCTGGTTATTAATGTTTTATTTTTCGATTGAAAATTTGGACATAAAATTTTCAATTGAGTTATTAATGAATCGAAAATAATTAAAATACCAATTATATACAAAGGATTCCCGATACTTTACTTTTCGCACTCATCTAAATCTTTTTGTTAATTTCGTTACTGTTCTTCAATTTCTAAATCCATCTCCCTGTGGAATCGACACCCCAAAGCTATACTGCAAACGACCGCGTTATTCTTTGGGCGTAATCAAATTTTGGCGCCGTTGCCGGGGAGACGGTAAAAGAATTTGTAGTTTTTTTTCGTAGTTTGTTAAAAAAAAAAAAAGAAAAAAGAGAGCGGTAGCTTCGTTCATTTTCTTTTTAGCTTTCTGCATCTTTATTTTATTTTAGTTTTATTTTCGTAATTTTTTTTTTCAGTATTACGCTTTTCTTTACTTTGCATGCGCAGGTACAGAGACGCTTTTGGACGGTTTGCTAGTAGACCCGTGCTAGAATCAGATTCAGAATCTAATTTTTCTAATCGCTTGTTTGATAATTCTTCAAATTCTGACGCGATGAGTGAACACGTGGACCAACCTGTTAGAACCCTCCAAGATTATCTTCATCCCGCACGAACAGCCACACCATCCTGTATTATGTTCTCACCTAATGTTCGTCATGTAGATTTTAAAACGGGAATGATACAATTACTTCCGACTTTCCATGGTCTAGAAAATGAAAACCCCTATGTTCATATTAGGGAATTTGAGGAAGTAGTTGCAACATTTCACGGTCAAAATACCACTGACGAAACGGTAAGGCTAAAGTTCTTTCCTTTTTCTTTGAAAGATAAAGCTAAGAGTTGGTTGTACTCACTAAGACCACGGTCTATTGGAACATGGAGTGAGATGACTCAAGTGTTTTTCAATAAATACTTTCCCCAACATAAGACTAATGCTTTAAAAAGACAAATCTCTACCTTTGCACAAAAGGATAGTGAGACTTTGTATCAGTCTTGGGAAAGATTTAAAGAATTACTGAGTATGTGTCCCCACCATGGATATGAGAATTGGCGCTTAGTGAGTTATTTCTATGAAGGCCTTACGCCCAGGGAATGTCAATTCGTAGAAATGATGTGCAATGGAGAATTTTTACAAAAAAATCCCGATGAGGCCATAGAGTACCTCAATGAGCTTGCTGAAAAAGCTCATACTTGGACTGAACCTAGTGCTACTGATAGCACAAACAGGTCACGACCTACAGGAAACTTGAGTGGTGGTATTTACCATCTAAGGGAGGAGGATAACCTTAAGGCTAAGGTTGAAATGCTCACCAGAGAATTAGAGTTATTGAAAACTAAAAACTCAAAACCAACACACACGGCTAATCATGCAGAATCTTTTGGGCCATGTGTTGTCTGTGGTGGGATAGATCATCATTCCCAAGAGTGTCCTACACATACTAACATGAATGGTATGTATGAGGAACAAAGTAATGCTCTAGGTATGTACAAAAAGCCCTTCACACCTTACTCTGAAACCTATAACCCAGGATGGCGTAATCATCCCAACTTCAGCTGGAAGTCTGAAAACCAGCAGCCTGTACAACTCTCTAGATCATATCCTGCACCATACCATGCACCTCAATCTTCTAGAAATTCTTTAGAAGATACTTTGCATACTTTTATTGAAATACAGGGTAAGACTAATCAAAAATTTGAATCTTTGATTATGCAGGTTGTCGAAGAAAATAAGGAAATCAAGAGCCAGGTGTCTAAAATAATGAGTTCATTGACTATGAATGAGAAAGGTAAGTTTCCTTCCCAAACTCAATCTGTACCTCATGGTCAACATATGGCACAAGGAGATCTGAAGGACGTAAACGCCATTGTGACACAAAGTGGTAAGTCTCTACGTGATCCAATAATAGACAAAAAAAAGGATGTAGAGAAAGATCAAGATAGCAGCAGTCCTGAGCTTCCCAAAGAACTTGAGGTAACAAAACCTGAGGAACCTGCCGTAACAAAAAATCCTGGTAAGGTACCTTTTCCTCAAGCATTAAAGTCAAGCAAACAAACTCTAGATCATAACAATGATATTTTGGAAAATCTTAGACAGGTAAAAATTAATCTTCCTCTTTTGCATGTAATTAAACAAGTTCCTACTTACGCAAAAATTCTCAAAGATTTGTGTACAGTTAAGAGGAAGCATTATGTGAAGAAGACTGCATTCTTGATAGAGCAAGTTAGTGCTCTAATTGAACAGCGGATTCCCCCTAAGTACAAGGATCCTGGATGTCCAACCATCACATGCAACATTGGCAATCATGAGCTTGGACAGGCCTTGCTAGATTTAGGGGCTAGTGTAAATTTGATGCCATATTCTATTTATTTGCAATTAGGATTGGGAGAAATCAAACCAACTTCTGTGGTATTGCAATTGGCTGATCGTTCAGTTAGAGCACCACGGGGTGTGGTAGAGGATGTTTTAATTCAAGTTGACAAATTTTACTATCCTGTTGATTTCTTAATTCTAGACACTAGTTCTGCTGTAGAAACCACCTCTAAAATTCCATTAATTTTAGGTAGACCTTTTCTTGCTACTTCTAATGCTCTTATCAATTGCAGAAATGGATTGATGAAACTCTCTTTTGGCAATATGACTCTTGAGGTAAATATTTTTCATATTACAAAACAGCCAGAAGAGGATGTCGAGTGTCATCAGACATACATGATTGACTCACTTATAGAAAGGGATGTTCTTACAACTCATGACTCAGATCCCCTTGAATACTTTATTGTTAATTCTGAATTTAATCCTATAAGTGATTCATCTGATGTATTTGACATTTGTGCTATTTTTGACAGAACTCATGATTATAGCACACAGGCATGGCAACCAAAGTTTGAGAAGTTGCCTGAAAAAAGAGAAAGACAGATTCCTTCAAGTAGGGAAGCCCCTAAAGTTGAATTAAAATCCCTACCTAAGGGTTTAAAGCATGTTTTCCTTGGTCCAGGTGATACTTTTCCTGTTATTATTTCATCTGAATTATCTGAGTCTCAAGGTGAGAAATTAATTCAGATTTTATGCAAATATAAATCAACCCTAGGATGGAGTATTGCTGATATAAAAGGCATTAGTCCCCTAATCTGTACTCATAAAATAAATTTAGAGGAAGTAACTAATCCTCGAAGAGACCCCCAGCGTAGACTTAATCCCACAATGAAAGAAGTTGTGAAAAATGAAGTATTGAAACTATTAGATGCAGGAATGATATATCCTATTGCTGATAGTAAATGGGTAAGTCCTACGCAGGTTGTTCCTAAAAAGTCAGGAGTAACTGTGATAAAAAATGACCTTGGAGAGTTAGTCCCTACAAAACTGGTGACTGGTTGGCGGATGTGCATTGATTACAGAAAATTAAATGCCGCCACACGAAAAGACCATTTTCCGCTTCCTTTTATTGATCAAATTCTTGAGCGGGTGGCTGGTCATCCTTTTTATTGCTTTCTGGATGGTTATTCTGGTTATTATCAAATTGAAATTGCATTAGAAGATCAGGATAAAACTACTTTTACTTGTCCTTTCGGTACTTATGCTTTCCGCAGAATGCCATTTGGACTGTGTAATGCTCCAGCTACTTTTCAACGTTGCATGATGAGTAATTTTAGTGATATGGTTGAAAAGTGCATGGAAGTTTTTATGGATGACTTGACTGTTTTTGGATCTTCTTTTGATGCATGTTTAATGAGTTTAGAAAGAGTACTGACTCGTTGTGAAGAAAAAGAATTGGTTTTAAATTGGGAAAAATGTCACTTTATGGTACCTTCAGGTATTGTTTTAGGGCATATTATTTCTTCCAAAGGAATGGAGGTTGATCAATCAAAAGTTGAATTAATCTCTAAATTGCCTACACCTAGAACAATCAAGGATATAAGATCATTTCTTGGTCATGCGGGTTTTTATAGGAGATTCATACAGAATTTTTCTGCCATATCTAGACCACTATGTAACCTCCTAGCTAAGGATGCCCCATTTGAATGGACACAAGCCTGTCAAGAGGCTTTCAAAACATTAATTGGCAAGCTTACTTCAGCACCCATAATGCAACCACCTGATTGGAATTTACCTTTTGAAATTATGTGTGATGCTAGTGATTTTGCTGTAGGTGCTGTTTTTGGACAACGAAAAGAAGGGAAACCTTTTGTCATTTACTATGCTAGTCGAACTCTAAATAATGCACAAATGAATTACTCCACCACTGAAAAAGAGTTGTTATCTATAGTATTTGCTTTGGATAAATTCCACGCTTATTTGATTGGTTCTCCTATCATTATCTTTACAGATCATGCAACCCTTAAGTACCTTTTTACAAAGAAGGATGCTAAGGCACGATTAATACGATGGATTTTGCTTTTGCAGGAATTTGACATCACCATCAAAGACAAGAAAGGAGTGGAGAACGTAGTGGCAGACCATCTTTCTAGACTCACATTCGAGGACACTTCTGACCACATACCAATCAAAGATGATTTTCCCGATGAGCATTTACTTTCTATTACTTCTCTACCATGGTTTGCTCATATTGTGAACTATTTAGCTGCAGGTGAAATACCAAAGGCTTTTAGCACCCAAGACAAAAGGAAATTCATGATTGAGGTACGAAAATTCTACTGGGATGACCCTTACCTTTTCAAATACTGCTTAGATCAAATTTTAAGGCGTTGCATCCCTGATGAAGAGATTGCAAGCGTTTTGGAATTTTGTCATTCCCAAGCTTGTGGTGGCCACTTTTCAATGAAGAAAACCGCTGCAAAAATCCTGCAGTGTGGATTTTATTGGCCCACCTTATTTAAAGATACAAATATCTATTGTCGCTCATGCGAAAGATGTCAAAAGTTAGGAGCTATGACCCGCCGTAATATGATGCCCTTAAACCCAATTTTGGTAATTGAAATTTTTGACTGTTGGGGCATTGATTTTATGGGACCATTTCCTCCTTCTTTTGGATATTTATATATTATTGTGGCAGTAGATTATGTGTCAAAATGGGTAGAGGCAGCACCTTGCAGAACCAATGATAACAGGACGGTAATTAAGTTTCTCAAAGAAAATGTATTATCTCGATTTGGTACCCCACGTGCTATCGTTAGTGACCGAGGTACGCATTTTTGTAACCGTTCTTTTGAAGCTTTAATGAAAAGATATGGGGTGATACATAAGCTTTCTACTGCATATCACCCTCAGACAAGTGGACAGGTTGAACTTGCGAATAGGGAAATTAAACAAATTTTAGAAAAAACGGTCAATCCGGATCGGAAAGATTGGTCTTTGAGACTAATCGATGCGCTTTGGGCTTACCGTACAGCTTTCAAAACTCCCTTAGACATGTCACCTTATAGACTTGTTTTTGGAAAACCTTGTCATTTGCCTGTGGAGCTCGAGCATCGAGCATATTGGGCCATTAAACATTTCAATTTTGACTTGGAAAAAGCAGGAAAATTTAGAAAATTCCAATTGACGGAATTAGAAGAATTGAGAAATGATGCTTATGAAAACTCCAAGATCTATAAGGCTAAAATGAAAGTATTTCATGATAAAAATATTTTGAGAAGAACATTTAAGCCTAATGATCGAGTATTTTTATATGATTCAAGACTCCATAAGCATCCAGGAAAACTTCGATCTAGATGGACCGGCCCTTTTATAGTAAAAAACGTTTTCACAAATGGGGCGGTAGAAATAGAAAATCTAAAAGATGGATGTATCTTCAAAGTAAATGGTCAATGCCTCAAAATCTTAATTGATAGACAAATTCCAGAAGTGGAAGACATTCCACTTATGGACCCAGTATATCAATCTTGACCATCTCCAGGTATGTTTTTCTTTTATTTTATTTTCGTTCATTTTATTTTTGTTTATTGTTTACTTTATTTTGTTACAGGTTAATTTTATTTTGACAAATACCATCTTTGATGCCAAGCAAGCCACCCACATCCCACATCAGGTGTATTCTACCCTATTTAGTTATTCAATTCTGATTCTTAAACATTGAGGACAATGTTTCATTTAAGTTGGGGGGTGGGAATACAAATCTGTTATTTAAACTCTGTGGCATATTTCAATCAATATATAAAAAATTGTCAAATTTTTTCACACAGGCATCTTTTCACACATGATACTCATGCTCATTCATAACCATCTTGGTGAATTCAACAAACCCATTTTAAATCATTTTGCTAAAACATCCACAGAGTCATTTATGCACTTCTCCAAACTTTGTGGTAATATGGTGATTTGACACATGTAACTAAAGAATTATTTTGCTCAAGTATTCATGTGAATTTTGTGAGAATTGAGAGCTTACAAATACAGAAATTGTGATAAGTATCCATTGATCTGTTGAATTTGACACTTCTTTTGAGAATATCATTACATGGTTTGTGGTAAGATGGTGGATATACTTGGGATATGACGAAAGTCAACTTAGGATTAACGTTTGAGCCTTTCAAGCTGAGCCTTTTCATCATAGATCCCTAGCAGCCAATTTTGAGCCAATATACACATATGGCCTTTTCTTTTCATATCTACATCATCCATACCTCTCCACATTGGAGTATAGCTTATACACTATATTTTCCTACCATTTTACTTCCAAGTGTGTACTAGGTGTGAAATTATCATAAAAAAAAAAAACCATGACAAAAATGGCATGGTGCTAGATGTGTCCATCAAATTATTCATGAAAGAGTTCATCAAATTGCGAAGACACCAGTGGCAAAAGAAGATGGAAAAGTGTACTTAGACAAAAATCTAAAAAATTGAAAAGTACATCAAAAGGAAAGTATAGTCTACTGAAAAATTTAACAGATTCCCTTTTGTGTATACTTGGAAGTTTTTGAAATCTCTTCACCTTTTCTTCTTATGAACCCCAACCCTAAACCACATTATAACCCTTTGTGTTGATTTTTCCGATCCTAAGTATGCTTGTGGAAAGAATGGTGGAAATCTCATTTGTTAGTATTCCTATCATAAGATCAATGTTTACTTGTTACTTATATATAATTGGCTAAATTTCCATGAGAGTAAATGTACACCTTTGTCAACTCCATAGAGAGAACCCATACATGAAACACTTCTACACCCGTGAGTTATGGAGTTGAACCTTTTTGCTTAAGATATTCTAATGTTGCATGTGTCGAAACCTCTGATTTGATAAAAATAGTTTGGAACACATACACACTCTGTGGATTGCTATATTTGAATTACTTGTGAAAGGGTTATTGAATTTCTAAGATTGTTTTGATATGTAAATTTGAAAAATGTGTCTTGATGGCCCCTATGTGTGATTTTCTTTGGTCTTTCTCATCATTTTGCATGAAAATTGCTAGGGACTAGCAATGAGTAAGTTGGGGGGTGTGATGAGTGCACAAAAATGCACTCTAAATACTCTATTTAAATACTAAAAGAAATGAGAAAACAATGGATATAACTCATGTTAATAAAATTAATGGTCATTTATCTTGAGATAGATATAAGCATGATTTAATATATTGATGAGAATATAAAATGCCATATTTTCCTCTCTTAATGTTTAAAACTTTATTCTTATTTGATGCCTAAATATACTCATTATTCTTATATTTTGATTTAGGACACAAATGGAGACATTAGGAGCAAATGAAGATAATTGTGGAATTTTAGACAGTTCTGACATCTTTTCGTAAAATGGGCATAACTCTCTCATCCAATCTCCGATTGATCTGATTCAAGATGATCTAGAACCGAAAGAGAAATATCTATAACTTTTATGTTTTGTGTTTGAAGAGATATCCACTCAATCTAAGACAAAATCGACCATCAAGTGGACACACCTGCACTTGACGTTCCTGGATATTTTTCAGCCACTTGCATCAAATCCAAATTTCATCATAATATTTTCTAGCAAGCACTCCTACACCAACTTGGAAATTCAATGATCAATTCAGATACAAGATGAAGTGCACTCAAGTTTCTTCAAGACAAATTATTTGACCACAAGATATTAAGTCATACAAGACAACTAATAGATAGAGAAGCAAAATTGAAACACTCAACCTACAAGCAAAATCCAGCTCATGCATGGTGGGAAAACAAATGATCAAAATGACAAATCACAAATCACTTGGATTCAAGAATGGCACATGGCAAAATAAGTTGAAATTGTGATGATTTTGTCATGACAACTTGCATGAAGGATGCTTATAAATAGAAGGGAGGGGTGTGTGTTCTAAGACCATGCTTAGTGTGCTTGGATGCCTTGGAAGATACATTGTTTTTGAGAGCTTGAGAAAAGAAAAGAAAAACCAAAGAAGAGAGAAGAAAATAATGGTTGGCTCTTCCATATTATCCCTTGAAGAATTTTTGTTGCATATTTTCAATATGTGTAACTAATTTTCTAGTAGAGCTAGGGATGAATTTGTATATATGATGGTATTTGTAATTGTTTTTGATTCATATATGTGTTCTTCAAATATTAAACTCTTTTGTTTAGTCATTCGAAATTTATTATAAATGTTTTCGTCACCAAATAATCTTAGAATTTATTTCATTTATAGATTCAGTCATGCTTTTTCTATTAAATGCAATAATCTTTTGATTATGTTTGGTTCAATTGGTTATCTATTTTAATTTAATTCTCTGCTGCAATATTGCTCTACGAGTATATTGTCGACGTTGAATTTCTTTAATATCGATAACAATTCCTGTTCTTATATTGTGACGAATGATTTTTCGAAAGATTACATTTGATTTAAATCTGGTTATTAATGTTTTATTTTCCGATTGAAAATTTGGACATAAAATTTTCAATTGAGTTATTAATGAATCGAAAATAATTAAAATACCAATTATATACAAAGGATTCCCGATGCTTTACTTTTCGCACTCATCTAAATCTTTTTGTTAATTTCGTTACTTTTCTTCAATTTCTAAATCCATCTCCCTGTGGAATCGACACCCCAAAGCTATACTGCAAACGACCGCGTTATTCTTTGGGCGTAATCACTTATACTGCAAGTTCTAACCTTCATGAGTGTGCATTGCTTAAGTACCTGTGGGCTGCAACAGAGAAATGCATGCGTACTGTTACACCAAATAAGTACAAAAATGCGTTGAATATCTGATTGCATTTATATGTTATAATATATATCACTACAAGAAAAAGTAGTATTTGCAGCTACTTTTTTCCCCGCGATTTAATTATAGCCACAAAAGACAAGCTTTTTAATCTGGGAAAAATATTTGTGTCAACATTGGAGAGTAGCGGCAAATGTTAACTTTTTCTGGCGAATTATGCTCGCCACTAATAATATGGCCGCAAATAGCACCATTTTAAAACTTTGGTTTGTTGTTACAACGCTATGGGTTGCTCTAATAAGTCATCCAGTGTAAGTTTTTCGTCGTTTAACTTCTTATGGCGTTTTTTTGTTGCCGTAACAAGTCATATGTAAAATCCACATCCTCGCGTAATTTTTCTTCTCCCTTCTTTTACCACGTGTGATTTTCTTTCATTTCTAACATTGTCCCTCTCTTTCTCTTTCATGCTCTCTCTGTCTCTCGTGTTCTCCAGGACCCTTTTTGAAATTTCTAGGGTCTTCTTTGCTTCTCGTTATTTCATCGCCGCCTTCCATGCTTCTCACCATCCCTCTCAGCCTTCTGAACTTCTTGCCGAAGCCGGTAAGTTTTTCTTTCAATATTTTACTACATCGATCTCTCTACTCTCTCTGTGACTCCATCGCCCCAAATGCATCAAAATCATGGTTAAGATTTGTTTTGTTTAGCATTTTTCGAATAGTCTGTGCATCTTTTTTTCTGTCTCTATTTTTAGCATAATTTCATTTAGAATGGTCTATGCATTTTTCGAGTCTCAATATTCTGTGCATTTTTCCATACTTTTGCTGAAAATGATTTGGGGAACTTTATTCTTTTCTTTGATTGGCTACTGTTACATAGTTGATATTTACATAGTCAAATAGGTAGAAGGTCGGTATTGTGAAGGAGATAGCACAGCAAGCATGCATCTCATTTTCTTTTCCTGATAATATATTTATATGTATAGTAGCACAAGAAAAATATTATATATATATGCGAAGATTGCTTGCCAACGTGCGAAAATCTGTTTTGATGCAATGTTTTCAACATCTTTTTCTAAAACAAATTTGGCACTTTTACAATCAATTCTTAAAAGAAAATTTTGATTTTGATATTGAATATATAAAAGGATCGAATAATTCTATCCCTGATTTTCTTACCCGTGAATTTTTGCAGAAACATGAGTAAGAAGAAAAAACCAGAGAAGCCTGAGTGTTCCCAGAAGCCCCCGCTTCTTCCAGCACCTCCAGCTTCCCTTTTGTTGCCCACTTCCCCACTGGAAGTGGCAAATAGAGATAATGTTCTAGGCACGATGCCTAGACCAGTAACCCCAAGTTCGTTTGCTATGGCAGTCACCATGCCACATGATCCCTTGTCCAACCCTTTGGGTAGAACAAGGCCAAGATTCCCTGCTCCTAATAGAGCAGAAAATTTTCAAAAATCGCATTTTCAGAGTCTGTTCTACATTGAAAATATTGTAGAAACAGATCCCTTTCAAATCGGTTTTCATTATTTTTCGCCAGGATGGCACTGGGTTCCTAGGAATCCAGAAAAAGATTTGAAATTTTTTCTTTCTTGGAGGAGATACAAGTTCTCTCAATCTGATTTGAGAGTAGAACTGGTTCTATACATCCTGTTCATCTTGACAAAAACTAAAAGACTTGTGTACTTCCTAAGTCTTGGTCTCAGACCTTATCCTATTTGTACAGGCAACAAATGCCCAAGACAACAAATGTCTATTCCGTCTTATAGTCCTTTTCAAAACATGTTATGCCCACCAACGCCTACATGCCCTCCCGGCTTAACGGCTAAACGGGGCCTCTTAGTTTTGACACTCGACTTGCGGATAGGGGGGTCTACAAATAGAATAAAATAAAAGAACAAGAAATAGTGATACAGAGTATCTCTAGCAATTATCAAGAAGAAAAGGAAACAGAGATAAAGTTCAATAGTTAGCAACAGAACCGGAAAATGGCTCTGATACCATTTGGGGACGCGGAAGCAGAAAAGGAAAATAGATACAGAGAAATATGAAAATAATCAGAAGAACAAAAGAAAGAAGAAGAAGCACAAGGCCAAAGAAAAAGAAAGGAACAAGAGCGAGAAGGAGACAGAAATGGAAAACAGAAAATAAACATAGTTAAGAGGCGGCAACGCCGACCAATGCATGCATTACATGAGAAGATATAAGAAAAATTCTTAACAGGTGGCCAGGCCGACCATGTAAGGCATTGACAAGGAAGTAGGAGAAATACTTCATTGTATTAACAAATTTACAAATATACAAAAACTCACAATTTACAATCTCACAAGGTTCACTCATAAGATTGTCACTCAAGGCTCACAAGATTCTTTCTTGGAGGAGATACAAGTTCTCTCAATCTGATTTGGGAGTAGAACTAGTTCTATACATCTTGTTCATCTTGACAAAAACTAAAAGACTCGTGTACTTCCTAAGTCTAGATGAACAGGATGAATAGGATGTATAGATCTAGTTCATCAGATAGCTTCGGATCAGGTGAACCACCTGATACTTTTGATTATAAGGAAGAAGATTATGAGCTTGAGTATGAGCATGATAAACATGAGCATGATTTTAAAAATCATTACTTTAAATCTGATTTTTATCCTTTGTATCAACACGGTATTGATACAGTTCTTCCATCTTCTTCTATTTCTTCTATACCGATCAATATTAAGTCTTTTATAAGACCAAGTGTTGGTCATTTTGAGAAAATTGAGCCTCAGAAGATTGATAAACCTTTTAAAGTTGATTTTATTTCTTTATTTAATAATTTTGATAGCATATCTAACAGACCTAAGCGAAAAGCTTATGTTCGTGATTTTAGTCTACCTCAAAGACAGAGGGTCAGACGCAAATGGACAGAATGGATGTATGCCCATAACAGGCATATTCTATTTTTTAATTTTCTTGAAAATCATTATGATTTTAAGAATCTTGATTTTAAAGAAAAATTTTGAAATTATTTAAAAACTTTGTCTAAGAAAGCCGAAGAAAAGTTTCCCTTGGAAACAAAATCTTCGAAAGCCTCAGCAAGTTTTTCTAAACCTGTTGCTGAGAAAATTATTTTAGAAAAACCTTTTCCAGGGAACAGACAGAATTCAAAGCCTGTCAGTATTTTGGAAAAGATTGATCATATGTTAGCTGAGATTCTGCTAGAAAAGCAAAAACCTTCTACTAGTATCTCTGATAAGAGTGGGAAGGATTTTATTCTAGTTTCTACAGATAGATCTTTGGATAAATCTGTAGATTCTTTATTGTCTTTCAGTGCTCCTCCCAAAAGGAAGCACTTGAAAAAGAAATTTCACGGAGAAAAAAGAATTTCTAAAACCCGTGATAAAATTATTAAAAAATCTTTTAACAAAAGAATTTTTAATAAATCTTTGAAAAAGCCATCTCTTAAGAGATGTTATAACTGTGGGAATAAAGGACATAAGGGAATTAGATGCCCTAATCCTGAAAAACCCAGTGTTTTCATCATCTCTAAGGATAATTTATTAGAATCTTTTTCTGATCATTCCTCCTCTGAGGAAATAGATGGATACATCCCGAGTGCTTCTTCTGAACACTCAGAGACGGATTCGTCTAGTTTTATTTCTTTAGATCAAAGTGAATTTGGTTCTAGTGATTTAGTAATCACGAAGAGTCCGAATCATCAGATCATTTTTCTTCATCAGATCAAAATGAATTTAGTTCTGCTGAATTCCATTCAGAAACTGAATCATCAGATCCTGATGAATTTGAGCATGACTGCTCTTGTGGTGGTCATTGTTGTAATGCCAGAGTTAAAACAGTTAATGCTTTAACTATGGAATTTAATCAAAAATCAACTTCCCCACTGGAAGTTGACAAATCAGTATCTTCCCCACTGGAAGATACTATTGAATCATCTTCCCCACTGGAAGATGATAAACAGTCAATTTCCTTCCAGAAAATTGACAGTGAAAGTCTTTAATCTTCATTTCAGGAAGATGAACGATAGGTAACTTCCCCACTGGAAGTTACCATGATATCAACTTCCCCACTGGAAGTTGAGAGAGAGTCAACTTCCCTCCAGGAAGTTGACAGATCAGTAACTTTCGAAACGAAAGTTACTATTGATGTATCTTCCCTCCTGGAAGATACTATTGAATCATCTTCCCCACTGGAAGATGATAAACAGTCAATTTCTTGGAAGGAAATTGACAGTGAAAGTCTTTCATCTTCATTTCAGGAAGATGAACGACAGGTAACTTCCCCACTGGAAGTTACCATGATATCAACTTCCCCACTGGAAGTTGAAAGAGAGTCAACTTCCCTCCAGGAAGTTGATAGATCAGTAACTTTCGAAACGAAAGTTACTATTGATGTATCTTCCCTCCTGGAAGATACTATTGAATCATCTTCCCCACTGGAAGATGATAAACAGTCAATTTCCTTCCAGGAAATTGACAGTGAAAGTCTTTCATCTTCATTTCAGGAAGATGAACGACAGGTAACTTCCCCACTGGAAGTTACCATGATATCAACTTCCCCACTGGAAGTTGAAAGAGAGTCAACTTCCCTCCAGGAAGTTGACAGATCAATAACTTTCGAAACGAAAGTTACTATTGATGTATCTTCCCTCCTGGAAGATACTATTGAATCATCTTCGCCACTGGAAGATGATAAACAGTCAATTTCCTTACAGGAAATTGACAGTGAAAGTCTTTCATCTTCATTTCAGGAAGATGAACGACAGGTAACTTCCCCACTGGAAGTTACCATGATATCAACTTCCCCACTGGAAGTTGAAAGAGAGTCAACTTCCCTCCAGGGAGTTGACAGATCAGTAACTTTCGAAACGAAAGTTACTATTGATGTATCTTCCTTCCTGGAAGATACTATTGAATCATCTTCCCCACTAGAAGATGATAAACAGTCAATTTCCTTCCAGGAAATTGACAGTGAAAGTCTTTCATCTTCCCTTCAGGAAGATGAATGACAGGTAACTTCCCCACTGGAAGTTACCATGATATCAACTTCCCCACTGGAAGTTGATAGATCAGTATCTTCCCCACTGGAAGATACTAAACAGTCAATTTCCTGGAAGGAAATTGACTTGATTTTCCAAACTTCCTTCCAGGAAGTTCACAAATGCATAACTTTCCCACTGAAAGTTACTATTCCTTCATCTTCCCTACTGGAAGATGATCAGAGTCATACTGGTCCAGGAATGATTCTTGGAACAGAAAATATTCTAGTAATTTCCCTCCTGGAAATTACTACTCCCTTGTCAATACCTTTGGTCTTGACAAGATTAAATTCTTATTTGATTAATTTGACAAAATCAAAATTATTCTCTGCATCTCATGCAGATTTGAGCGAGAAAAACTATTTTCCTAAAATGGTTTTTCTTTCTTTTAATCATTCAGGAATCGGAACAACAACCATATTCCGATTTCACAAATTTGTTCTGATATTGTCTCACAATGAGTCAATATCTTCTTTTCTTAATTTCTTGGTTTCAACCAAGAATCTTTCCAGATTTTCACTCCCGAAGTTGAAGATGAAGATGGACTTCATTCTTTTTCGCCCGGGAAGAAGAGATAGAGAAGATCAACAGAAGATCAGTCAGCAGATGAAGACAAGATGTCCCCACTGCAGACACCTTTTGAGCCAGTCAGCACTAGAAGACAAAATACTTTCGGTGCAGACAAGATCATTGCCTGTCAGCCCAGCTTTCGGCGCCGACAGCTTTGCTTTTACTTTTTCAAATAGTAATTCACGTGGTGTGAAATACTATTTGCTTTTTACTTTCGGCTACTTTCGGCCGCTTTTTTGTTTGTCTCCCGTGATTATCGAGATTGATCTTTTGTAATGCCTCTCCGTCTATATAAGGAGAGTTTAGTTTTCATTTGAAGGCAGAACCAGTTCTACTCCCAAATCAGATTGAGAGAACTTGTATCTCCTCCAAGAAAGAATCTTGTGAGCCTTGAGTGACAATCTTATGAGTGAACCTTGTGAGATTGTAAATTGTGAGTTTTTGTATATTTGTAAATTTGTTAATACAATGAAGTATTTCTCCTACTTCCTTGTCAATGCCTTACTTGGTCGGCCTTGCCGCCTGTTAAGAATTTTTCTTATATCTTCTCATGTAATGCATGCATTGGTCGGCGTTGCCGCCTCTTAACTGTTGCATGTTTATTTTCTGTTTTCCATTTCTGTCTCCTTCTCGCTCTTGTTCCTTTCTTTTTCTTTGGCCTTGTGCTTCTTCTTCTTTCTTTTGTTCTTCTGCTTATTTTCATATTTCTCTGTATCTATTTTCCTTTTCTGCTTCCGCATCCCCAAATGGTATCAGAGCCATTTTCCGGTTCTGTTGCTAACTATTGAACTTTATCTCCGTTTCCTTTTCTTCTTGATAATTGCTAGAGATACTCTGTATCACTATTTCTTGTTCTTTTATTTTATTCTATTTGTACACCCCCCTATCCGCAAGTCGAGTGTCAAAACTAAGAGGCCCCGTTCAGCCGTTAAGCCAGGAGGGCATGTAGGCGTTGGTGGGCATAACATGTTTTGAAAAGGACTATAAGACGGAATAGACATTTGTTGTCTTGGGAATTTGTTTCCTGTACAAATAGGATAAGGTCTGAGACCAAGACCTAGGAAGTACACGAGTCTTTTAGTTTTTGTCAAGATGAACAGGATGTATAGATCCAGTTCATCAGATAGCTTCGGATCAGGTGAACCACCTGATACTTTTGATTATAAGGAAGAAGATTATGAGCTTGAGTATGAGCATGATAAACATGAGCATGATTTTAAAAATCATTACTTTAAATCTGATTTTTATCCTTTGTATCAACACAGTATTGATACAGTTCTTCCATCTTCTTCTATTTCTTCTATACCGATCAATATTAAGTCTTTTATAAGACCAAGTGTTGATCATTCTGAGAAAATTGAGCCTCAGAAGATTGATAAACCTTTTAAAGTTGATTTTATTTCTTTATTTAATAATTTTGATAGCATATCTAACAGACCTAAGCGAAAAGCTTATGTTCGTGATTTTAGTCTACCTCAAAGACAGAGGGTCAGACGCAAATGGACAGAATGGATGTATGCCCTATATATATATATATATAGGGGGATGCGGGGAACAAATATTTAAAAACATGAACATGATCAATAAAAGTCTATTGAGTAGTTTAGTAATTATTAGCTACTGCTTGTCATGGGAACTTGTGTTAGGAGCTCATCCTTTGTATGCTTCGAAATACTATAGATTTTATTAACAGGGTGTAACTAAATATTCTTAAGAAGGCAAACCATGGGACCTAAAATAGCAATTAAAAAAAACATCATATAGAGCTAATTGCTTCAAATGAAAATTTGGCATGCAGCTAAATATTCTTTTCTTTCATCTATTTACAGTATTTTTTTATGCAAATTTTATTGTTTCTTTTATATTTAAAAGCTTTTTTGAATTGCATGAATGGTGTTAGGCCATCGCTACTGATTTAAGAACAGGGGCAATAGTCATGGATAAGGGTATATATATGTATGTATATATAACTCTTGGTGAAGCCTGAATCAAATTCCACCATTCTCATTCTTGATCATTGCCAAGCATGATAAGTATGTATGGATTTTATATGATTTTTACTGCAGTACTGCATGCTCAGAACACAGACATTTATGTTAACGAGATTGGTCTCACAAGTGTCGTGGCATGTGCTCCACTCATAGGCCTCGTAGGCACTTTAAATCCATGCGCACGGTGTGCAAGAGAGCGCACCAAATCTTGCCCTCGAGTACTTAGCTAGCCTGCCCACACTAGGAATATCTCTTGCGAGTAATGAAGCTTGCCCTGAGGAACAAGAATGGCAAGCGAGTAAGATTTCCCCACACAAAAAGCTTGACGAGTACTTTTGTTGTGGCACTATGCACATCATTGGCTAGCAATTAAGTTTGCTGTGCACCAGAATGGTGGGCACTGGGCCTTCCCGCATAATGAGCGAGCAATATAACTAGCCCCAAGCAACAAGCGTAGCAAGCAATAAGTGTGACGAGTACTTACCTAACCTGAGCACTAAGACCTCATGATTTGGATGTTGAGATGTGATAATAAATATGTGCATGGTAATGAAACGGTTTGTAAATATTATTTTTATTTTGGGATTTGAAAGATTTATTTTTTTTATTTGTAAGTTTGAAAAAGTAGTAAGGACTAGATGAAAAAAATTAAAAATTTGAAATGGAAAAATATGTATTAGAGTTGTATTTGAATGATGAGATGAGATGACATAAAATAATCTTAACATTCTAACGGGCCTTAAATCTTTCCCCAAGCAACTAGCGTGGTAGCCATGTTAGAGTAACTGAAGATACTGAGGACTCCAAGACTCCAGCCAGAAATCCCATGACTTCAGCCTCCATTAAATCAGATCAGTCTAACATTACAGATCTAGCTGCAACACAAGTTACATTTTCAAGAAGGAAAGTCAGCTGGATGATCCCAAGATTTATGCATTCTTTTTGTATTATGTAACTGTAAATCATAGCACTTATAACATTTTTGTTTATAAATACCTCTGTATATTGTAATACAAAGATATATACAAAGAGACTTTTTCAAACTCTTACATGGTACTAGAGCAATACCGGTAAACACCCTTTACGATCCTAATGGCCTCTCCCAAAACACAAGTTCCCACTTTCAGCGCACACAATATCTCTCATTTGGCGTCTGTCAAATTAGATAGCACCAACTACCTACTATGGGTTTCTTAGTTTTTACCCATTCTAGTCGTAAATAACATAATTTATTTTTTTATTTTAATCACATAATAAACTAGAAAAGAATAATGATTATTTAATTTATATGACTCGGATGAATGTCATTAAAATCAATGAATACACCTAAATTTGAAGTACTTATTTTATTGTTTCTTTTATATTGTGAAAGCTTTTTTGAATTGCATGAATGGTGTTAGGCCACCACTACTGATTTAAGAACAGGGGCAATAGCCATGGATAAGGCCGGAATATATATGTACGTACATATAACTCTTGGTGTAGCGTGAATCAAATTACACCATTCTCATTCTTGATCATTGTCAAGCATAATAAGTATGTATGGATTTTATATGCTTTTTACTGTAGTACTGCATGCTCAGAACAGAGACATTTATGTTAACAAGATTGGCCTCACGATAAGCTGAATATGCAGGCTGTGGTTCTGTCATGCTGCACCATAGAACACAGACATTTATGTTAACAAGCACAAAACTAATGAATGTATCAGTCAAGGTCAACATTATAATATTCCATAATTTTTGGTCTTACTTGGTTGCTAAGCCTTCAAGACAAACTACCATAACTAAACACTAAAAACTCATACTTCAATGACTAAATAATGGAATGTAAAAGGACAACTTACGGGTTGTTCATAAGCGTGAACAGGGCCTGCAAATACCACATCAACTTTGTACTTCACAAAGCATAACTTTGTACTTCACAAAGCATTTCTCATGCTGCATTTATTCTTTACTAAATAACTTTTCCAACTCTACTTGTGTTTAGATGGACAAGAGTTGGATGCTAATTACTAATAGATTTGGATCTAAGGAATATCCTAAAGGAGTTAAGTTGTTCCTTACTTTGACCCGATCTCATGCTGCAAGTGAGGTAATTTGTTGCCCATGTGTCCAATGTTCAAATAATTACTTCCTACCAATAAGTCAGATAGAGAGACACTTGTTCATTAAAGGTATTGTCAAGAATTACACGGCGTGAATTTTTCATGGCGAGAAAGAAAATTTAATCATAAGAGATGACAATAATTGACATGATCCCGAACAAGAGGATGACTTTATTGATGACATTGATATTACGTTATGAGATATTCGGGCTGGAGAATGACTTGATTTTCCCGTAACTGAGTCATTCCATGCCGAGAGCTCGCCATCGGTTGATGCTAATTCATCTAGTACTTTCGATCAACTATTGGCTGATTCCCAACGTCCTCTTTGTGAGGGTTGTACGAAGTTCTCTTAACTATCATTGACTATCAAGTTGTTGCACATTAAAACACTTGATGGTTGGAGTGTAAAGTCTTTTGACATGCTTTTGCCCTTGCTAAAATCAGTTTTTCCCAATGCCCTTTGGCCAAACCCATATCAAGAATCACGTAACTTGAAAAAAAGCCTAGGTTTTACTTACACCAAGATACATGTTTGTTCGAATGATTGCATACTTTATTGGAAAGAAAATTTTGATAAAGAAGAGTACCTGAAATGTGAACTCCCAAGGTGGAAAATTTTAAATTTTATTCAAAAAAAATAATAATAATAATTGTTGAGAGGTGGCTTGAATAAAGCACCTCTCCTGTTTCTCGCTTGACTCTCGCTCGACATTCACCTTGGGCGATAGTCATACTGAGACTTTGCTCGACATCCAGCTCGAGCAAAATGCAGACAGAGATTTTGCAAGATTCTCGCTCAACGTACAGCTCAAGCGAGGTAGAGACAGTGACTTCGCTCGACCCTCGCTCGAGGGCCTGCTCGTTTGCTCGACAGTTCGCTTCGAGCTAATGTTCTACGGACTAAGGTGGTGCTGTTTGAAAGTGTGTCTCGCTCGAGCGAGAGTATTCTCGCTCGAGCAAGTGTCACTTATATAAGAGAAATGCGCTCATTTGAACGCACGACGCCCAAACTGCCATTTTGGTTTCTCTCTGCATTTTGAGTTTCTTTTGAGTGTTCTTGAGTTGTTCTTGAGTGTTATTGAGAGTAAACACATGTGAGGCTGAGAGTATACACGTGAGACTGAGTGATTGTATTGTAGAATCCTTGGATTCAATCTCTGGACTTCATTTTTTATTACACTGAAGTTTTGAGACCGATCCCTCAGTGGACGTATGCTTATTCTGAGCCAAACTACTTATATCACTATGTTCTATCTATCGCTTTTAATTTCTCTTTGTTCCATCTGCTGTGCTACTTCGATTATTGTTATTTGTTGAACTGCCTATTCCCAACAAATTGGTATCAGAGCTATCTAGCTCTGTGAAGGACTGAAGGGATGGTCACAACAAGATTTGAAGTGGCGCATAAAGATGAAGGTTTTGTTGCGTTAGCAGGGTTTGTATAAGGTTCTTGAAGAGAAGGTGTTTGCTGATTCTCTTATACCATCTAAGGACGATGAAGACAAGGTACACAACACTATTCTTTTATCACTGTCTGATGGAGTTTTAAGAGAGGTTGCAGAGGAAGAGACCGCTAGTGGTCTCTAGGAAAAGCTAGAAAGCTTATACATGAAGAAATCTCTCACTAACTGTTTGTATTTGAAACAACGGCTGTATACTCTTCAAATGCATGAAAGAACTTCCATTACTGAAAATCTAGATGAGTTTAATAAGATTATCATGGATCATAGAAATATAGACATTAAGTTTGAAAAGGAAGATCAAGTTTTAATTGTTTTGTGTTCATTACCTATACCATTTGAAAATTTTGTAAATTCCTTAACAGATGTGAAGTCTGTTTTGAGTTCCAAGAAATTGAGAAGTAAGTTTGGTGACAAGGGTAGTGAAAATCAAGCAAGTGACTTGTTTGTAAAAGGTTCCTCTAGCAGAGGAAGATCCAGTAAGAAGAGTTCAGAGAAGAGCATAGGCAAGTCCAGGGGTAAGTCGCAATAGAAGGGTAACAAGAAAAATGGGAAATGTTACTACTGTCACAAGTTCGGTCATTACAAGAATGAGTGCACCAAGCTAAAGAAGAAAGAGGAATCTACCAGTTCCTCGAATGCCGTCAGTGTAACAGATGATTCTAATGGCTCAACTATTGTTCTGGCAATCAGTGACTCGAGCAGTCGCTTCAGTGATAAGTGGATCATAGATTCAGCTTGTACATTCTATATGAATCAGTCAACGGGGGTTCCATTTTGTTGGGAAACATTATTGCATGCAAGATTGCAGGATTCGGCTCAGTTCAGATAAGGATGTATGATGGGATTGTTGGGACATTGTCTAATGTCCGACACATTCCAGATTTGAAGAAGAACCTTATCTTGATGGAGGTACTTGACTCTTTTGGCTTTAGGTACACAATTGCAGATGGAGCGGTGAAAGTCAGCAAGGGCTCCATGATAGTAATGAAGGGAGATAAGTCTGATGGACTGTATTTCCTTCAGGGTAGTATTGTGACAGGCGAGACTTCAATTTCTGTATCAGTTGATCCAGATTTAGATCTCACTCGTTTATGGTATATGCGCTTGGGCCATATGAGTGAGAAGGGGATGTCTATCCTCATTAAGTAGGGGTTGTTAGGGAATTAAAAGATTGACAAACTTGATTTGTGTAATCATTACGTCTTTGGGAAACAGTGGAGAGTGCAATTTACTACAGGAGTTCACAAAACCAAGAGTACTGTGGACTACATTCATTTGGATCTTTGGGATCCGTTTTCTGTTTCATCGAAAGGTGAAGCTAACTACCTACTTACATTGATCGATGATTACTCACGGAAAGTGTGGATATATTTTCTCAAGCAGAAGAGTGATGTTTTCACCAATTTCAAGCAGTGGAAAGCTTTGATTGAGAATCAGATAGACAAGAAAGTGAAATGGCTTCAGACTGACAATGGTATGGAGCTCTGTGGAGGAGAGTTCGATAAATTCTGCAAGAACGAAGGCATTGCCATATACTGTACAGTTAGACACACTCCATAGCAAAATGAGGTAGCTAAACGGATGAACGGGACATTGGTGGAGAGAGCATGCAGTATGCTCTCTAATGTGGGCATGTCTAAAGACTTCTGAGCGGAAGCAGTCAACACAGCCTGATTTCTGGTTAACCGCTCACCAGTCACGGCTATTGGTTTGAAAACACAAAATCAGATATGGTCTGATACTCCTGTTGATTACTCGAATTTAAAAATTTTCGGTTGTCCTGCTTATTTTTATGTCAATGAGGGTAAGTTTGAACCAAGGACAAAGAAATGCATATTTATGGGATATGCTAGTGGGGTGAAGGGGTATAGGTTGTGGTGTACTAATCCCAAATCACCCAAGTTTGTGGTAAGTAGAGATATTGTTTTTGATGAACAATCTATGCTTAATCCGAGAAAGGAGTTTACTGTGATGATAGGTACAGATCAGGAAAAAGGCAAACAGGTGGAGCTACCAGCTCTACAGAGAATGCCAGTTGACACCTAGGATCATGCAGTAGCTGATAAGCATGATTCAGATTTAGAGTCTGAGACACGTGTTGAGCAAGTATGTAGCATTGCTACTAGTAGACAGCGGAGGCAGATTAGACCGCCTCAGAGATATGCTCATGCAGACATAGTTATGTACGCCCTTACCACAGCAGAAGTTATAGTTGGTTAGGAGCCTTCCAATTATTCATGGGCTATGAGGAGTACAAAGTCTGCTCAATAGTGCTCAACTACGACTGAAGAGATTGAGTCTTTTCATAAGAACCAAACATGGGATTTGATTAGATTGCTAGTGAAGACGATGACAGTTGGCTGCAAGTGGGTCTTCAAGAGAAAAGAGGAAATCTAGAATGATTACGATGCAAGATATAAGGCACATCTAGTTGCTAAGGGCTAAAATCAAAGAGAAGGGATCGACTTCAATGAGGTCTTCTCCCCGGTTATAAAACACAGTTCGATCAGAGTTTTACTTGCCATCACGGCATTGTATAACTTGGAGCTACAACAACTTGATGCTAAAACAGCGTTTTTACATGGCGAGCTTGAAGAGACAATTTATATGCATCAGCCAGAGGGATTCATCATTTCAGGCAAAGAGGACCGTGTATGTAGATTAAAGAAATTATTATATGGTTTGAAACAGTCTCCGAGGCAATGGTATAAACGCTTTGACTCATTTATGATTGATTATGGTTATTTGAGAATTAGCTATGATAGTTGTGTTTTTCACAAATAATCGCCTGATAGATCTTTCATTCACTTATTATTTTATGTTGATGACATGCTTATAGCTGTTAAGAGCATGTATGATATTGATTTGATGAAAACTTAACTTAGGAATGAGTTTGAGATGAAAGATTTAGGTATGGCAAGGAAGATTTTGGGTATGGAAATCTATAGGGATAGGAAAGCTGGTAAGTTGTACTTGTCTCAGAGAAAGTACATTAAGAAGGTTCTCAACAGCTTTGGAATGTCTACTTCCAAACCTATTAGCACACTACTTGCATTGCATTTCAAACTTTCAGCTTCCCTATCTCCTTAGGCCGATGAAGAGGAACAGACTATGGCAAGTGTTCCCTATTCTAGTGCAGTTGGCAGTGTGATGTATGCGATAGTTTGTACCCGTCCAAATATTTTACAAGCAGTGAGTGTTGTTAGCAGATACATGGCTAATCTAGATAAAACTCATTGGCAGACAGTGAAATGGATTTTGAGGTATTTTAAGGGAACTTTGCATGTTGGCTTAATCTTTGATAGAGATGTAGATTTCAGTTCTACTGTTGTCGGATATGTTGACTCTGATTATGCTAGAAATTTAGATAGAAGAAGATCATTGACAAATTATGTGTTTACACTTTGTGGTTCTGCTATTAGTTGGAAAGCAACACTTCAATCAACTGTTGCTTTATCAACTACAGAGGTAGAATATATGGCAGTAGCTGAGGCTGTTAAGGAGGCCATTTGGTTAAAAGGTTTGATCAGTGACTTAGGTCTACAGCAGGAGGGCATGTCAATTCACTGTGATAGTTAGAGTACAATACATTTGACCAAAAATCAAATGTATCATGAGAGAACAAAGCACATTGATGTCAGGTATAATTTCCTCAAAAATATTGTTGCAGATAGTATTGTAGCAATTCACCTGTGACGCCCCCAAATTCCCCTAAAAAATATACGGGAATCGAGGTGTTGGGATGCTGACAACATGGATCACACACCCCCAACGTCAAGTGCTAAGTGTGTAAACATGTGACATGCATAAATAAAAGTAGCAGACAAATTAAGTCTATCTAAGGACCAGAATTTTTAGAAATATTTTACAAACCAGTTTAACATAAATTCTCCAACAGAAGATTTAATACAGTCATCTGAAATACAAATTAAAAAAATACATATTTATAAAAAGAGGAAAAAAATTTCCCAAGATAACAATTTATAATAAGAATACTTCAATAGCGGAGTCCTCCTCAGACTCAGCCTCCACAAAACTCTGCATCCAAAAAACTATCATGCAAGAAATGACATCGCAGGTAAGTACAATCCAAACAAACCTCAAGATATAAAATATACTCATGCACAACAACAACCTCACACATGAACATGACACCGTATATATGAATCTTAAAATCATATTTCCCAAAACAAATAAAATAACCACACACGCCAAAATCCCAATTTGGCCCAAATTAAAACTTTAATAAAATCATACATCATTTTCCCAGAAAATGATGTCCGTAAATCCATTAAAACTACAACCATTTTCCCAGAAAATGGTCCACATAAAACCAATAACCAAAACCCACCACTTTCCCAGAAAATAGTCTAAACATCCATTTTATTAACCGTATGCACAATGATCTCCCCTAGGGACCATCTGCACACCCTAGCTTTCATCATCACACCGAAGGTAACGACCACGCATGTGACTTCGGAATGGGCGATGCCTAGCTAACCGCGCCCAGCACGTACCTTGACCAGGCATCCTCGAACTCTTGCCAGGAGAGGAGCTACGAAGTCGGCACTAGAGCGTTACCATCCCGTCCGATCCCATCGTCGTCCGGCGACAACCGAGGGGATGTCACTCAGTATATTCTGCTCCCGAGTGACTAGAGGAGCTCTACCGATATAATGCCCCATCTCGGCTTGGGGTCGTGATACACACGCACCTGAAAACCATAAACACATGAAAACCTAGTTTCCATTTCTAACACATGAATATGCGTGTAAATACATAATGCAGATGATCATGCACCACAAATAGCCAACAACTAATAAATTTCAACAATAACCAAATACAATATTTTTTTATGCCAAAACTATATTTAAATCTTAAAGTCTATTTGGAAAATACTTATAGCAAGTAAAAACGTAAATCCTTGAGCAAACGCCAATCCGCAGCGTTCGTAGCGGTCACTTGTACGTTAGGCTAGAGTGCTCGGTTTGACACCAAAATTTAGGGAAATACTCATTGGAAGGTGGAGAATCTCATAGAGGTGGTGTTGTGGTGGCACAACCACCGGAAAGTGGCGAATGGGGCTCAAAATGGGTGGAAACCCATTTTCGAGTTTGGGGTTGTACAGGGAAGATGGGGCCGTGGTTGGAGAAACTGAGTTAGGAGGATGACCGGCTGTGGTAGGGGAGTAGTTTGGTGGTGGAGGTGAGATGCACGGCGGCCGGACGGTTGCGCGGTGAAGAACAAGCCATTTGAAGACCCATTTCAGGTGGAGGAGCAAACGACGGAACTGTGTGGTTCTAGGTAGTGGGTTATGTTCACTGGAGTGAAGGAAGGTTGCTGGTAGGTCGCCGGTGCCAAGAGGTGGCCGGCGGTGGCCAGAAAATGCAAGAGAAGCCAAAATACCCATTTTGGGTTTGTGGCCTTGGAGGGGCGGTGGGATGGCTGGAGGTGACACCTTCGGTATTGGTGAACTCGCCGGCAGGTGGGGAGGCCGGCGGTGTGGGCGGTGAAGGGTGGCGGCCGGCGGTGGGTGGCTGGGTTGAGTTGAACCGAACGAAAGTGAGGAGGGGGGGAGCTTGTGTCGCGCGGGTTTGGGTCTAAAATAGCGAGGAAGAAAAGGGAAGAAAAGGAAGGAACAGAAGAAAAAGAAAAGAAAAGAAAAGAAAAGGAAAAAAGAAAAAAGAAAGAAAACTAACTTAAAAAAAGTACAATAAATTAAATAAAAGCCGACTTGAAAATACTACAATTTCAATATGATTAAAATAAAATATTTAAAACCCAACAATAAATTAATTTAATTTAAAGAACAATTTAATTATAGAACACTAATTATTATTAAGAAAGCACATCAAATAAAATCACATATTAAAATAAAGGAATTTAATTCCAATTATTAAAATAATTAACTCATATTAAAATTAATAAGAAAAATAACGTAACTCAATATAAATATAAAACAACGTAAAACTGATACTAACTAACTAATAGATTAAATAAATATTTTAAACAAATAAAACACAACCAATAATATTATTAAAATAAATTAAAATAATTAATATCGAGAATAAAATAATGTGTAAAAATACACGTAAATCTAGGATATCACATTCTCCCCCCTTAAAAAGAATTTCGTCCCTGAAATTCGCTCAGCAGCAACTAATAGAAACTCTAATAGCTTATCTATCATATCACTCAATACTCACTCCAAGCATTAGCATAATCATCTATTTTTCGCAAACACAAATGGATGTTATTCTATCATAACCGTATAGTCTCCAAATAATATTTCATCTCTAAGACTCTTGAGGTAGCCAATTAATCTGAACTCCATATGTACCAGAACCTTAGCCCAACCTCTCAAAATTTTAATGTTTACTAACTCCAAACAATAATTTGTGTCACCCTAAAGTAATTCCCAAGTTTATCTTCCCAACTTAACCATCAATAAACATAATTTACCAAACGAAAAAGATAAATTTCCACTTACAAGTATTATCCCAAATTTCAAGTCACCACTAATTTGTCAAAATCAACACAAGACTTGAACCTCCAACTATAGTGCAAGATGTCACGCTTCTGTGCACACTCTAAAAACTCACCAAATGTATAAAATTAAGTCCTCATAAATTATCTCCATCAAGTAGAAACTTGCTCAACACCTATTAATAAGAAATTTTATACCACACTTCCAAATCCTAAAGTATTAATATCTCATAATTCCGATTATACCACCATGGTTGATACCTAAACTCTAATATACATCACATACAAATCATATCAACTCTGCTCAAATTAATTAGTAAGATAACCATGATACACATAATTCTCTCACTCATCTAAACCTACAGCACTCAAGAGAAAGAATAGTATCCAATATTCAAATTCTCAGGTGACTTCAAGTCACACTAATTCCCTAGGATACCTTGACAAAGGCAACCATGAAACACTCCAAATATCATACTTAAGTTATCCGCCACAACAACTTGCCCAAATTAATTTGCCTAAAAGCCTATAGTTTAGATCTCTTGAATTTAATACTATCGCATCAAATCAACCTCTATCACTTAACAAAACAACTTCATCAAGTCAAACACAAATCAAAGACAAGTACTCTCCAAAATTTATACACTCACAACTATTACACATTAATCTCTAAGCATCCACAAACAAAACCAAAACTTCACCAAAGAAAGAATTGATCATCTACCATCATAAGTATTCTTAAAAATAGATTCCATAACAATATATCAATGGCAAGGATTTCACACTCACAACAAGAGTCCACCTAGAATACAATTCCAACAATCTCCCAAAAATAAAATTAGAACTTAGAGACTCAAGCACTCAGTGAGACCTAGGTTATAGACATAATTAGTATATAAAATATCAATAAAGAAATACAATCATGTAAATACCAACGATTTATCAAAACAAATCCATCTTACAAAGATATAGTAATATACCCAATCACTAAATAAAACTCAAGTAATTCACATAAATATTATATAAAAACACAAAGGGGGAAAAGATCTAATAAACAAATAAGTAAAAGCCACTCATTCAAGAAAACAAGCCCACCTCCCTTAATAAACACAAAGTCACCAAAAACTTTTATTAAATAAAAGAAGGAGATTGAATTAAAAGAAGAACGGAGAAATAAAATGACAATTAAAACTTTGAAATTCTCTACAAAAACAACTCTAAAAAGATTTATTCTAAAAATTTCTAGAATTTAAAACTTTTTAAAGAAATGAACCATAGTAAACTAATTAAATAGATAAGTTAATTAATAAGTAAATACTAACAAGTCGCCAAAACAAACCCACTCGTCAAAATAAATAGATAAACCTTTAAAATAAAACAAACGGAAAGGTGAAAAGATAACAAATTTAAAAGCTTACTTCAAAGCACATGCCTAAAAAGAAAGCATAGCAACGATTCATTTTAAATCTTTGTCTAAATAAATTTCAAACTCTTAGAAATATTTAAAAGACAAGAGCCATAATTAAAATAAACAAATAATAAACAAAATCCAAAACTATCTTGTAGAAAACCTATGAATTAAAATCAAAATCAAATTCTGATGATAATTGAATAAAAGCTTAAGAAAACAAAATAACCCATAACAAAAGAAATAAACTTTAAAATAAGAAATTCCATAACATAATTATTTAAAACAAATGATTCAATGAAAAGAATGATACAAAATAACAATTTAATCCGAAACATCCAAATTCCAATTTAAACAAAAACAGAGGCATATATATAAAATAAGTAATTAAATAAATGCTCAACAACTTAATTAAATAAAATCAACTAACTAAAATCTTAACTACTACTCAATTACAATATAGAACAAATATTTAAATGAAATAAAGCAAAGCAAAATGACCAATCAGAACTAAAATAAACATGGAAATATAGACAAAAGGCACATTAAAAAAAAAAAAAATACAACACACCGAAACAATTCTATAAAATCTTACAATACAACATAGTATAAATAACTTAGAAAACGATTAGAATAATAAAATAAAATAAAATAAAATAACCAAACAATAAAACAAACAAATTTAAAACAAAAACTTTTCTAGTACAATTCTTAGGTAACTTGCGGATTTACCTAGAGTCGAACTGCTCTGATACCACCTGTGACGCCCCCAAATTCTCCTAAAAAAAGGGGGAATCGAGGCATCGGGATGCTGACAATACGGGTCACGCACCCCCAACGTCAAGTGTTAAATGTGTGAACACGTGACATGCATAAATAAAAGCAGCGGATAAATTAAGTTTATCTAAGTACCAGAATTTTTAGAAATATTTTAGAAACCAGTTTAACATAAATTCTCCAATAGGAGATTTAATACAGTCATCCGAAATACAAATTAAACAAATACATATTTATAAAAAGGGGAAAATAATTTCCCAATATAACAATTTATAATAAGAATACTTCAACAGCGGAGTTGCCTCCTCAAGCTCAGCCTCCACAAAACTCTGCATCCAAAAAATTACAACTCCAGAAATGGCATCGCAAGTAAGTACTAGCCAAACAAACCCCAAGATAAAAAATATACTCATGCACAACAACAACCTCACACATGAACAAGACACTGTATGCATAAATCTTAAAATCATCTTTCTCAAAACAAGTAAAATAACCACACACGCCAAAATTCCAATTTGGCCCAAATTAAAACTCCAATAAAATCATCCATCATTTTTTCAAAAAATGATGTCTGTAAATCCATTAAAACCACAACCATTTTCCAAGAAAATGGTACACATAAAACCAATAACTAAAACCCGCCACTTTCTCAGAAAATGGCCTAAATATTAATTTGATTAACCGTATGCACCATGATTTCCTCTAGGGACCATCTACACACCCTGGCTTTCATTATCATACCGAAGGTAACGACCACGCATGTGACATCGGAATGGGCGATGCCTAGCTAACCGCGCCCAGCACGTACCATGACCAGGCATCCCTTAACTCCCGCCAGCAGAGGAGCCACGGAGTCAGCATGAGAGCGTTACCATCCTGTCGTCGCTCGGTGACAACCTAGGGGACGTCATTCAGTATATTCCTCTTCCGAGTGACTAAAGAAGCTCCACCGAGATAATGCCCCATCTCGACTTGGGGTTGTGATACACACGCACCCGGAAACCATATATACATGAAAACCCAGTTTCCATTTCTAGCACATGAATATGCGTGTAAATACACAATGTAGATGACCATGCACCAAATAGCTAACAACTAATAAATTCCAACAATAACCAAATACAATATTTGTTGATGCCAAAAATATATTTAAATATTAAAGTCTATTTGTAAAGTACTTACAGCGAGTAAAAAAGTAAATTCTTGAGCAAACGCTAATTCGCAGCGTTCGTAATGGTCACTTGTACATTAGGCTAGAGTGCTTGGTTTGACACCAAACTTTAGGGAGATACTCATTGGAAGGTGGGGAATTTCATGGCACAACCACCGGAAGATGGCGGATCGGGCTCAAAATGGGTGGAAACCAATTTTTGGGTTTAAGATTGTACAGGGAAGGTGGGGCCGTGGTTGGAGAAACTGAGTTAGGGGATGACCGGCTGGGGTAGGGGAGTGGTTTGGTGGTGGAGGTGAGATGCACGGCGGCGCTACGAAAAACAAGCCATTTGAAGACCCATTTCGGGTGGAGGAGCTGGGTGGTTTTAGGTGGTGGGTTATGTTCGCCAGTGTGACGGAAGGTTGCTGGTAGGTCACCGGTGCCAAGAGATGGCCGTCGGTGGCCGAAAAATGCAAGAGAAGCCAAAATACCCATTTTGGGTTTGTGGTCGTGGAGGGGCGGTGGGATGGCCGGAGGTGTCACCTCCGGTATCGATGAACTTGCCGGTGGGTGGGGAGGCTGGCGGTGTAGGCGGTGAAGGGTGGCGGCCGGCAGTGGGTGGCTGGGTTGAGTTGAACCGAACAGAAGTGAGGGGGGGCGGCGCTTGTGTCGCGCGGGTCTGGGTTAGAGATAGCGAGGAAGAAAAGGAAAGAAAAGGAAGGAAAAGAAGAAAAGGAAAAGAGAAAGAAGAAATAAGACTAACTAGAAAAAAGCACAATAAATTAAATAAAAGCCGACTTGAAAATACTACAATTTCAATATCAATAAAATAAAATATTTAAAACCCAACAATAAACTAATTTAATTTAAATAACAATTTAATTATAGAACACTAATTATTATTAAGAAAACACATCAAATAAAATCACATAATAAAATAAAGGAATTTAATTCCAATTATTAAAATAATTATTTCACATTAAGATTAATAAGAAAAGCAACGTAACTCAATATAAATATAAAACAACATAAAACTGATACTAACTAACTAATAGATTAAATATATATTTTAAACAAATAAAACATAACCAATAATATTATTAAAATAAATTAAAATAATTAATACCGAGAATAATATAATGTGTAAAAATACATGTACATTTAGGATCTCACAAGAAGATTGCTACTACAGAGAATCCAGCAGACATGATGACTAAGCCAGTTCCAGTACACAAGTTCAAACTCTGTTTGGACTTGATTGATGTTCGGGGTTTCCAGATCCCTTAGGGGATTTTGATGGGGTTGGTTCTATGATGATTTCAGTAAAACTTGTGAGTATTCAAGCCAACGTGAAGATTTGTTGAGAGGTGGCTTGAATAAAGCGCCTCCTTTGTTTCTCGCTCGACTCTTGCTCAACGTTCAACTCAAGCAAGAGTCATACAGAGACTTCGTTCGACCCTCGCTTGACATCCAATTCAAGTGAGATGCAGACAGAGATTTCACAAGACTCTCGCTCGACGTTTAGTTCGAGCGAGGGAGAGGCAGTGACTTCTCTCGACTCTCGCTTGAGAGCCCGCTCGAGCGAAATTGCAACTCTAGCCGTTCGCTCGACAGTTCACTTCGAACTAATGTTCTATGGACTAAGGCGGTGCCATTTGAAATAATATCTTGCTCGAGTGAGAGCATTCTCGCTCAAGCGAGTGTCACTTATATAAGAAAAATGCGTTCATTTGAACGCACGACACCCAGACTGCCATTTTGGTTTCTCTCTGCATTTTGAGTTTCTTTTGAGTGTTCTTGAGTTGTTCTTGAGTGTTCTTGAGAGTAAACACTTGTAAGGCTGAGAATATACACGTGAAACTGAGTGATTGTATTGTAGAATCCTTGGATTCAATTTCTGTACACCATCTTTGATTATAGTGAAGTTTTAAGACCGATCCCACAGTGGACGTAGGCTTATTCTGAGCCGAATCACTTATATCGTTGTGTTCTATCTATCGCTTTTAATTTCTCTTTGTTGCATCCGCTGCATTACTTCAATTATTGTTGTTTGTTGAACTGCCTATTCCCAACAATAATAATTTGAGATCGAGCTCAAGTTCGGCTCGATTCGAGTTGAATGTCTACCTTACCGAGTCGAGTTCAAAGAAAGAATAAATAAAAATTGAGTTCGAGCTCCAGCTTGAGATCAAATATTTGGTTCAATTACAGCCCTGATGGTGTATGGTGTAAGGCTTCCTTATAAAAAATTTCTAAATTATATATTCAATTAGTTAATACACCACCAAATTGCTAACTATGAAGCCCACCAATTTTGAATCCAACTATGAAGCCTAATTTGAATCAAATTTCCAACGCCACCAATTTTTCTTTAATCTAATTAATAGATCAATATTTTATATACAACGCCGTCAAATTGCCTAATTCTGACGTAAACTCGATCCAGATCAATTACAATTTGACTAAATTTTGTTATTAGATAGAGTTACTACGACTTGAGGGCCAGTTTGATAAAGTTGCTTGGATTAAAAAATGGAAAATAACACTGAACAAACAACATAATTTTTCCCGAAGAATAAGAAATTTAAGAACTATCAGGGGCAGAATTCTGGAATCTGGAGCTACCGACTGCGTAGCTACCTTCTTCTTCATCATTCTCTCCTTTTGTCTTTGTCTGTATTCTCTTTCCGACTTTCTCTGCCTCCTCCACATGCAATCTCCTGGTCGTGCGCTACAAAGAAATTAATATAATAGAAATAGTAAGCGATTCAGCTTAACGATTCATCAAATGGTTTAGTATTTCCGCGCATGTGATGTGATGCTGCTTTATACGCAAGCAAATGACAGTAGGGGTAGGAACACTAGCTGAATAATTAGAAGTCATTTTATTAGCATGGCTTTGTCTTATTGAGAACATTAGTGATTTTATTAGGATTGGTGTGCTGATTTTGGCTTGAATTTGTTTTACATAATGTGAATTACGTAGAAGTATAACCTATGCACTAACATAGACTCTTTTTTTTTTTCAGATGAGTTGATGGTATGTGAGCATATGAGAAATATTTGGAGGTGACTCAGCATCTAAAAAGAATTTTACTATGTAAATCTTAGACTATTAAATGATATATTGGATGATACCATGTGAAACTTAGACTATTAAATAGTGAATTTCAAATATATTGTACGTAGAGATTATTTGAATGATATTGACATGTATGTTTGCAGGCATATATGAATTTCTTGAAATCTAGCCTTTTTTAATTTTGTTAGCAAGCAAATAATTTTTATAATAGAAACAAAGATATATATATATATAGAAAAATAGGTTAAGGTACAACAAAATAGAGGAAAAAATTCTAGTATGCAACACAAATTATTTATGGCAACCAAAACCCAATTTGCCGCGACTTAAAGTCGCACCTAAAGCTTTATTTTAAACTTTTTATGACATGTCGGGCGACTAGGTGTCGCCGTAAAAATTTGCTTGGCTCTCTAATTGCGACTACGTGGGACGGACAAAAAGTAGGCGGAATTAGTTAATACTGACTACTTTTTTGTTATTTCTAGCGATTTTATTTGTCGAAAATAATATAATTTCTTATAGTGATAGGATTATATATAAATGTTAGTCTATTTTTTTCAATAAAAGGTTGCGAAGGAAGACAACTCTTAATATCATCTTCAAAACTAATTATATCTATAGTAATAACCTCAATTTAAAATAGAAGTTGAAAATATATATAAAAAAAATGTCGCAATAAACTAATAATGTTCATGGCGCAAACGACACGTACCCCCTTTTTTTTCTTTCCCCTGGCCCCCGTTGTCTCATCATATTTTCTTTTTTACTTAATATTATTTTAATTTTCTTTCTTTTTTATTCTTTATCCATTTCCTTTCTTTCCTTTCATGTTCTTGGATGCTTTAGTTTCGACCATTCACAAAGTCTTAACGTTTCTGGTCCATCAACCATGGTAATAGCCAGGTCCGGCTCAATATTTAGGTCATTTAAGTTATTGTTTAAAGCTTCATTTAAATAAGACCTCCAAAAATAAAAGTGATTAACTATTTTAAAAAAAAAAAAATCATTTTATTAAATAAAATTAAATAAATATATTTTTCAATGTGTGCAAGACCCCATAATAATGCATTTTATATTTAATATAATAAATTATTTATATTTGTCAATAATTTTAATATTTAATACAATAAATTATTTATATTTTTAATTTTTTTTTTAAAATCATATTAAATTGAGGTACAAAATTTGTATTAAGGCCTTATTTTATACAAATTGTTGTATTAAATACAAATTCAAAAACAATTTATTTATAAATTTAAATAAAATCCCATTTTATTTTCATATAATAATTTATATTTGATTATATTATATATAATTATAAATGATTTATTTAAATTTCACCTTAGGCCTCAATATATATTGAGCCAGCCCTGGTAATAGCTACCGACCAAGTAACGTGATTCATGCTTAATCTTCGTAAATATAAAGCAATCATCTGTTTCTCATTAAAAGTAAAGTTCTGTATAGTGTGGTTTATATATAAGAAAAGACGTGGATAATTTAGGCATTTTAAAAAATGGTTGGTGCGCTGCACATATGTGCTGCTGTGCGTGTACATTTCAGAAAAAAGGTGTTCCTCAATACAAACACACGAAATCAAAAGAGAATCATGTTAGAGATTTCCTAACTTTTGTGAGAAGATCTTTTAGAAGAATTAGCCGATGGAGATGATTTGGTACTCGTCTCAAGTGGCTTCATGTTGGTCAGAAGTGGCCGAGAGTCTTCATTTGAAGCAGAAATGGAGTCTACTTTGAGCTGAGTTCTAATACCCTCTTGTGAGTCCAGCATGGGTACTATGGTGAGACTCGACCAAAGAGTAAGGAAGTGAGCAGGCAGCAATGGCTTGGTAAACACATCGTCTAGTTGATCCTTTGAGGAAATAATAACAATTCTCAATGATTTTGTAGTAACTCTGTCTCACACAAAGTGGAAATCAATTTCCATGTGCTTTGTGTGAGAGTGTAGAACTGGGTTGGCAAAGAGGTAAGTGGCATCGATTCAGCAGTGTCTGAAGCTAGAGTAGCTCAGTAGTGGTATTAGCTAATACCTTGTATTCGGCTTCCGTAGTGGAGCGAGCAACAATGTGTTGCTTCTTAGAACCCCATGATAGGATTTTGTTACCGAGAAACACGCAAAAACTACTAGTAGAACGCCGATTGTTTGGGTAGCCAGCCCAATCGGCATCTGAAAAGGCATGCAAGGAGTAATTTGGTGAAGGGTGAATCTAGAGGCCATATAGAGCTGTGTGCCAGTGAGGTAGCTAGGGAGAATGCATGAATGCTTTGTTGACAACAAAAGCTACATCAAGGCGGGTGAGGGAAGGTACTAGAGGCTTTCTACAGTGCTCCTGTATAATGTAGGATCAGAAAAGGATAGACCATCCTTGAGAGAAAGGTGAGTGGATGTGGCCATTGGAGATTTCACTAGTTTTGCTAAGTCCATATTGGTGTGTTTGAGCAAGTCACACACGTATTTGTTCTGAGACAAATGAAGTCCACTGGGAAGGTAGAAGATCTTAAGGCCAAGAAGAACCTTAGACACTCGAGTTCCTTAATTGGAAAGGACTTGTTGAGAGAGGTTAAAATAGAATCAGGCAGTTAGGAGTGTTAAAATAGAATCAGGCAGTTAGGAGTGTTAAAACGTGTCAACGAATCGTGTTCGTGTCGTGTCAGAGCGTGTACATAATACTTAAAGGATCAACACGAGCACGATCCGTTAAGGGCTTCGTATAAAAAAAATTCAACCCTAACACGACCCGTTAAGATAACGAGTTGACACGACATAACCTGGAAGACCCTTGACACTATATGACACGATACGCTACAATACGACCTGACACGTTTCAACCTGCAAATCCATTAGTGACCCATTTGAGTTTAACCTAATTGATTTTATACAAATATTAAAACTTAAATAATATTTATAAAACATAAAAAATTAATTACAAATTACAATCTTAAAATTATAATTCAATAAGTAGTACACTATAAAATATAATAAACACAAAAATATGATTCATATATTGTAAAATATTAAAATTACAACCCAAACATATTAAATAATAATGGGTTAACTTGTTAATGACTTTTTAAAAAGTACTTAAATGGGATAGGTAAGTGTCTAACGGTATAAAAGTAAATTTAGATTTCTTAACGTAAACAGGTTATAATGGGTTGACACGATTTGACTCAAAATCCGTTAAGACTAAACACTAAGCCGCTTTTATCATGTCGTGTTTATTTCGTATTAACATGTGGTATCACATATTGCCACTCCTAATAACAGTAGAACAAGAACCCGTGAGTATAATATTGTCAACATAAACAAGAAAAAACAGAGTAAATGAACGATGATGATAAACGAATAAAGATGGATCTGAGAAGGAAGAAGTGAACCCGAGTTCTAAGAGTCGATTGCTAAGCTTGTGAAACCACGGACGTGGTGCTTGCTTGAGGCCATAGATTGCCTTGTTCAAGTGACAAACATGTGTAAGGTAGTCTGGATCTATGAATCCACTGGGTTGAGCCATGAACACCTGTTCTTGGAGATCACCGTGAAGGAAAGCGTTATTGATATCCAATTGTCATAGCCCCCAACCTTCAGTGATAGCAATGGAGACAATGGTTTTGATGGTGGTAGGCTTACCACCAATTTAAAGGTTTCAGCGTAATCAACTCCTTCCTGCTAGTGAAACCCCTTAGCCACCAAACAGACCTTTCAACATTCAATGGACTTATTCGAAAGCTGCTTGGTGTGAAACACCCACCTACATCCAATCAAATTGTTAATGCTAGATGGGGGAACAAGGTTTCAGGTTGTGGCGTTTAGGAGGGCTTGGAATTCATTAGACATGGTCTGTCGCCATTTCTGGTGTTTGGAAGCTTGAGTGTGTGACGCCCCTAAATTTTCCTTTAAAAAAAATAAGGGAAATTTAGGCATTGAGATGATGACAACATGGGTCACGCACCCTAACATCAAGTGCCAAGTGTGTGTAAACACGTGACATACATAAAATATAAATCGCAGCGGATAAATTCAGTCGATATCTAAGTACCAAGATTTTAAATATTACAAACTAGTTTAACACAAATTTTGCAACAGGAGTTTTAATACAATCATCCTAAAGTCAAAACATAATAAATACATAATTAATAAGCAGGAAAACATTTCCCAAGATACAACCAAATCAATTACTCTAATGACAAAGCCGACTCCTTAGGCTCAACCTCCTCGTGCAACAACAATACTCCTGAATATGACACCAAATGCATGAAGCTTAAAATCATCTTTCTCAAAATAAACAAATAAACATACACGCCAAAATCACATTTTGGTCCAAGATAAACTTCAATAAAAACATCCATCATTTTTCTAGAAAATGATGCACATAAATCCATTAAAATTACAACCATTTTTCCAGAAAATGGTCCATGTAAAACTAATAATCAAAACCCGCCATTTTCTCAGAAAATAGCCTAAACATCTATTTTATTAACTGTACATCATGATCTCCCCTAGGGACCATCCACATACCCTGGCTCTCATCATCACACCATAGGTAATGACCACACATGTGACTTCGGAACGGGTGATACCTAGCTAACTGCGCCCAGCACGTACCATAACCAGGCATCCTCTAGCCCCCACCAGCAGAGGAGCTACGGAGTCGGCACGAGAGCGTTACCATCCCGTCCGATCCAGTTGTTACCTGATGAGAACCCAGGGGACATCACTCAGTATATTCTGCTCCCGAGTGACCAGAGGATATCACTCAGTATATTTAAATCTCAAAAGTTTATTTGGAAAATACTTACAATACGCGCGCTAATAATTTCTGAAGTTATCGAAAATGCCGAACAATGACTCTGCGCTTCCACCCACGTACTCACTGCTATGATCACGCCCAGAGTTCCAACGTATATAAATCATTACAAATAAATAAATATTAATATCGAAAACAACTAAAATAATTAAAAAAATAGACATAAATAGAACACCAATAAAATATGCTAACATTAATAATAAAAAAATAATATTAACAGATTAATTAAATAGATCACTTAAATAGAAAGACATTTATTTATAAATAACCAACACAGAAAAATAATCCCAAATATTTACAACCAAAATAAATTAATCATCTTAATGCAAGTAAATAAAAATGCAATTATTATCTAACTAAACGGTACACTAGATCATAAATAAAATCACACCACAAAAATAAATTAAGAAACACATAAATAAATTAATAAATTAAACTAAAGAAAAAGCTCACCGGGAGTATCGTAAACGATGTAAAACGGTGATCTTACGGCGAGAAAATACCCAATGAAAATCCCATTAAAATCTTGAATTACTAAAGGGTTTTGAAGAGGAGATACTCTATTTGAAGATAGGAAGAAGAAATGTATAAAAATGGAAGCTAAACGTTCGGATTTATAGATGAGAAAGAAAGATGCGGATGCATTTTCCAGCAAGTGGGTCGATGAGTTTTTATAGGCACGAAACCGAACATTAGGGAGTGGAAATGAGCGGGAAAAACTCACGAGAGAGCTTACCAAAATCAAGCCAAGAAAACCCAACTGAAAAGAAGGAGAATATTCAGCGTTTCAGATGAAAGAAAAAGAATAAAAATGGAAGCAATAATGTGGCTGGACATTCACTGATTGAGGTGGAAAATTCGGGCACGTGACTGACGGATCAAGGCTGGAATTTTAGGTGTGAAATCGATCAGACGATATGCTACGAAAGAAGGAACGCGTGCTGAAAAGAGAGGAAGAAAAGCTGCGATCGAAGCTGGAACTCACGGGAATACAGGTAACGAAACCAACGGAAATGATAAGAAAAGAGAAGAAAAGAAATAAAGAAAAAATGAGAGGAAGAAGACAACGTGCGTAAGCCAAGAATTCACTTAAATAAAGGGATAAAACGGTGTTGTTTGTATCCGTAGGAAAAAGGCGGCACATGAAGAAATAAGGGACCCTGTTTCACTAATCTAATAACTCAAACGGCAACGTTTGAGACCAAATGAAGGGGCTGGGTTTATTGATCCTGGGCTGGGCCACCACAACTCAAACACAACTTAATTAAATACAATATAAGCCAACCCAACAACAAACATTCTAGTAAAACCCATATCCGAAAATCACCTAAAATAAATAAATAAAACACATAAAATAAAAAATAATAATTTCCAACACTTTAATTTAAATACCAACATAATAAAATAATAAAATTAAATTCAAGCCTTCAATAAAGTGTATCATAATAAATAATATGACGAAATAAATTAACTTACCAATACACATGAAAATAATCTTTAAATGAAGATGAAATATCCAAATATATAAACACAACATATTTAATATAAAATATTAAATTACAAAGGTAGAATAGTAAAATTATGGGTTCTCACAAAGTGTATGATGTGGGTTGTTCAGGTATGTTATCATTAAAGGTTACAATGGTGAGAAAGCTACCGATAAGGGCAGGGGCGGGGGCGGGGGCGGGAGGGGTGGAGGAGGCCAGAGAATAGTGCTATTGTGGAATTTGCAGGGTTGAAGTGACTTTGTTTTTTATTTTGTAATGATGGGTCTTGATGTAGAGAGTGGTTTGGGAAGGGCATTGGAGAGCTGTAGAGAGGAAGGGGATGAAGATATATGTGTAGGAGTTGTATCGGGTGGGCCAGAGTTTGGATTGGGCCGAGAAGATTGTTGGAATGATGAGGTTGAATTAATGAAGGTGTTGAATTTAGTGGATTGACTGGGCAAAACGATAGGCCTGGAAGGAGTGGAATCCAGAGACGAAGGTGGTTGAGGTGAATTAAGAGGAAAGGGGTTTGCAGGCCTAGATTGTGGTATTGGGCTAAGAGTAATGGGAGACATGCTGTAGTGGGCTGAGAGGGAGGTGAAATAGAGGGCAACGGTTGTGAATATGGAAAAAGATGTTCATCAAAAACAATGTCACGAGAATAATAGATACGACTAGATGAGGGGTGCAAACAGTGGTATTCTTTGTGGGAATCGTTGTAGCCAAGGAAAAGACATTGAGTTGAGTACAGATCAATTTTGTGTCTATTGTAAGGCCTAAATGAGGCCAACAAGCAGTGCCAAATACTCTAAGAAATTTGTAGTTAGGAGGTTTAAAAAATATTTTTTCATAAGGTGAAACATTGTTTAGCATAGGAGTGGGTAACCGGATAATTAAAAAGACAGCCATATGGAAAGTGTCCTCCCAAAAGGATTGAGATAAAGAGGCTTGTGTCATTAATGCTAAGTCGGTTTCAACAACATGATGGTGTTTCCTTTCCATAACACCATTTTGTTGGTGAGTGTGTGTACATGAAATGCGATAATAAATGCCATTATTTTTTAGGTGAGTTTGAAGGGAACAAAATTTCTCTCCCCAATCACTTTGAAATGATACAATTTTGGAATTAAATAACCGTTTAACATTTTTTTGGAACTGTAAGAAAACAAGAAAAACATCAGGTTTCTTAACCAAAGGAAACCACCATACATAACGACAGAAGTTATCTAAAAAGGAAACATAGAATCTGAAACCATCATGGGAAGGAAGGGGAGCAGGGCCCCATACATTAGAATACACTAGTTCAAGAGGTTGAGTGGAGTGTTGATGAGATGTGTGCAAAGGGAGATGAGATCTCTTGGCTTGGCAGTAGGCAGAACAAACAAACTGGTCTTCAGTTGAAGAGAAGGGTGCCCAAGTCGTGAGTGCCATTGGGAGGTGGTGGTTTTCTCGCCAACTAGAGCTTGAAGGGATGACAGAGCTGGAAAGGAGTAGAGGCCATCATGCACTGGACCATGGAGGAGGAGAATCTTCGTTCTTGAATCCTTCAAAAGAAAACAAGAGCTATGAAATTTGTAAAACACAGAATTATCATGACAAAATTGTCTTAGTAAAACCAAATTTTGAGTGATTTGTGGAACATGTAAGAGATTCTTAAGAATAAAAGAGTGAGAAAGGGTGGATAGAAAGGAGTCACCAGTGTTTGAAATGGTTAAGGAAGAGCCATCACCAACTTTGATGGTTTCGAGACCTTGGTATGGAGAGGAGTTGATATTGAGATTTGTGAATTATGAGGTTAGGTGGTAGGTGGTGACTGTGTCAGGATACCAAGGTGAGCCAGAGGTGGAGCCAGAGACAGTGTAATTTCCTATAGTGAAGGATTTGGATGGGTCACTTTGATAAGATTGATCAAACTTGTAGTAGCAGTATATGGTAGAGTGGCTAACACGACCACAAACTTGACAGGTAGGCTTTAAGTGGTTGAGAGGGGGTGGGTTCGTGTAAGGGGGTGGATTTTTCTGACCATGACCACAACCACGATGCTCACTGTGATGGTTGCCACGGGGGAACCACAGCCGCGAAAAGAGGTTGTGATGTGAGCAGAGAGATCAGTGGAAGCAGGTAGTTAAGAAGCATATGCCAAGCGATTTTCGTGAGTGAGTAGCAAACCGTAGAGTTCTTCAGATGATAAGGGTTAAACCTGGAGGTCATTGAGGTGACAAAAGCATCAAAGTCGTTGTTGAGACATGTAAGAAGGTAAGAAATAAACTCGACAGTGGATAAAGGAGTGTCAATAGCACCCATGGTGTCGGAAAGGTTCTTGACCTTCTGAAAGTAATCCAAGATGGAACTTGAGCCCTTGGAGACAGTGGCTAACTGATAACGAAGTTGTACAATGCGAGCATGGGATTGGGATGTGAATATTTTGTCGATGGCAAGCCAGACTCCTCGAGTAATGATTTTGCCAACAACCTGAGCAATGAGGTTCTCAAATAAAGAATAGATGAGCGCACTAAGTATGAGTTGATCAATCTGAGTCCAAATGAGAAATTCTAGGTTTGGGTTGGTGGTGTTTGAGAAAAGAGGAAGGGGTGGAGTAGTAGAGCCATCAACAAAATGAAACAATTGTTTGCCCTTAAGGTAAGGAACCAAATGAGCTCGCTAGATTAAGAAATTTTCGTTTACGAGTTTGATAGTGACTAAATGGAAAAGGTGAGGAAGAATAGGAAGGGAGGGTTTTGGGTTTGTAAGTTGAAGAGAAGTTTCTTCTTCTTCAGCCATGGAAGGGACGTTTGTCCTATAATAGCTATGATGCCATGTAAATATAAAGCAATCCTCTATTTCTTATTAAGTTGTGTACAATGTGGTTTACATAGAAGAAATGCCATGGACAGTTTAGGCATTTTTACAAATGGTTAGTGCGGTGCACATATGTGCTGCTGTGTGTGTGCATTATAGAAAAAGGTGATCCTCGATACAAACAGAATCAAAAAAGAATCATGTTAGAGATTTCCTAACAACTTTTGTGAGAAGATATTCTAGAAGAATTAGCAGATGGAGATGATTTGGCACTCGTCTCAGGTGGCTTCTTGATGGTCTGATGTGGCCGAGAGTCTTCATTTGAAGCAGCTGGAGTCTGCTTTGAGCTGAGTTCTGATAATCTTTTTTCCATGCTTCATTGTCTTCTTATCTGAACTTGAGGATATCAAATTGGATTTATATATATATATATATATAAAGTGATGTTCCCATGATAAAAGAAAAAGAAAGTGATGTTCCCATGCATGCCACTATGGGACAAATGATCATATCGTCAGACAAGATAATAGACATGCATGAGCTTCAAGGTTTTTCGAATTATATATGAAGGAAACGGTTTTAGCTTTCTTCAATGTTGAGGAAGCGCAACTGTCGGAGTTAGCAAAAATGGTGTTTGTGTTAGAAAAATCAACACCAACCAAACCAACCAAAGTGTGTTGGTTGTGTAGGAAGTCAGCAATAATTGTTGAACGTGAATGCAGGCACCGAGTGAAGAATTTGGAGGCTGTATACTCATTTTTGTCAAGAATGAAGGCTGTACGTTCTCCTATAAAAGGAGATGAAATCTTGAGTGGAAATATAGTGCAGAGAGCTAAGTATCTCGAGTGAGATCTATTGGTGAGAATATAAGCACTATGTGCTGTGAGAGTCGAGTGAAACCACTGTAAATTGTTAGTTTGTTGTTTAATAGAAAAACTCTCCTCTGTGTGTGTGGACGTAGGCTAAATTGGCCCAACCACGTTAAATTCCAGTCTATATATTATTTGGTAGCTTCTATCGATCCCAACAGTTTGTAGAGTATGTGCTCACCAAAAGGGTTGAAGAAAACAGAGCAAAATAAGAAGCCTCGACAGATGGAAATGTTGTTGAATTTTGTAAAAGTATATTTCTCTATACAGTGTCTAATTTGTAGAAAGAACTGAATATCAACATATATTGTAATTAAGGTGGCATGCATGATTACGTCGCCTTAGATTGGTGTAGCTAGTACTGAAACTGAGTTTTCTTTTGATCGATGTTTTTGGTTCTGTTCCCATTGTTGCCAGGTTTTAATGTCATTCTTTTTTTTTTTCTTTTTTTCCTTGGCGATGCACAAAATAAGTCATGTATTATGGTTTATGGCCTTTCATGAATAACAATCCGTCAAAGTAATTATAAGATGCGTATCACTCCATACATCATTGATTTTGAATTTTTGGACTTATTTTCAATCTATTATTTTTAATAAATAAGAAAAAATATATGAAAAATAGACACTAGATCAGGATGATCAGTAAACACTATAAGATGCGTATCGATACTCCATACATCATTGATTTTGAATTTTTGGACTGACTTTCGATCTATTATTTTTAATAAATAAGAAAAAAACTATACAAAAAAATAGACACTAGATCAGGATGATCAGTACTCTGACAGCAATAAATAATCTTCATGTTTCAATTGAGACTTTCTTCATTAGGCGAGATCTATTAATACCTTTAATGGAGCTCCGATTAGTTTACTCATATGGTAATCTCAATTGCAATACACAAAAAAAAAACAAAAAAGAACAAAAAATATAAAAGGAAACTAATAAATCAGGGAGGGTATGTCAGCAAAACAAAATTGGAAAACTTTCCTCCGTAATTTTCATTATGTCTATAATGGTCTATATTTAGACTTTTTACAAGAAAGACTAAAGAATAAAATCTGTTACATAATAGAAGAGAATAACAGAAAATATAATACAATTTGTAAAGGCTATTTTCGGTGCTGTGATTGTTTTGTTGTTGGTGCGGTGCCTCTTCGATGTGCATTTTGATCATCTTGATTTCCATTGGAGGTACTCATGTTAATATGCCCCCGCGAGTCCATGGGGGTGTTAACCAAATTGAGATCAGTCTTGAAGCTAAGGAATTTAGCAGCAACCGTTGGTTTGGTAAGGGCATCAGCCAATTGATCTTTCGAACTACGAAAAGCAATTAGTAGCGTGTTTGTTGCAACATGATCTATGATGAAGTGATAGTCAGTATCCATGTGTTTTATCTTGGAATGATAGACAAGATTTGCACATAGATAGGTTGCTCCAATGTTATCACAACAGAGTTTGGGAGCTTGATGCAGTGGAAGGCCGAGTTCTCAAAGTAAGGTTTGAAGCCAGAGTAACTCAGCAGCAGTGGAAGCTAAGGATTTGTACTTGACTTCTGTGGAAGATCTAGCAATAGTTTTCTGCTTCTTGGAACGCCACAAAATCAAATGCCTTCCAAGGAAGATGAAAAAACCTCCGATAGACCTCTTGTCATATGGGCATCCTCCCCAATCAGTATCGGAAAAAGCTTGGAGTGTAAATCTTGAATGAGATTTAAAGAAGAGACCTTGGTTGATTGTCCCTTTAAGATATATCAGAATTTGTTTAAGTGCTGCCTAGTGGGAGAGTTTTGGTGTGTGCATAAATTGGAAAATTTTTTTTCACTGCAAATGATATATCGGGCCTGGTGAATGAGAGATATTGCAGTCCCCCTACTAGGCTTCGATACAAGGAAGGATCATCAAAGTCAGGGGTGTCATATTTGGATAACTTGATGGAAGAGGCCATTGGGGAGGTCACTGGTTTTGCCTGTAGCATATTACTTCAAGACAAAAGGTGTTTGATATATTTTCTTCGAGTTAAAAACACACCATTCACAGTATAATCAAGCGCAAGGCCTAGAAAGAATGACAGTTTACCCAAATCATGTACAAGGAAGGCTATGCTCATATCATGAATCAAGGTATCAATCAAAGAGGTGTTTGATGCAATGATGACAATGTCATTAACATAGACAAGGAGAAAGATGTGATTGTTACCTTGATTGAGCATGAAGAGTGATGGGTCAGCTTTGGAGGGGGAGAAACCATACTCTGTCAACCAAGAACTGAGCTCCCCAAACCAGGCCCATGGTGCTTGCTTAAGGCCAAAGAGAGCTTTGCACAACTTGCATACATAAGTGGGATGCTCAGCACTCACGAATCCTTGAGGCTACTGCATGAAGACTGTATCAGTGAGAGTGTCATGGAGAAAGGCATTCTCAATGTAGAGTTGCCGTAAGGGCTAGCCACGGGACACCGCAATGGACAATACAAGACGAATCGTTGTTGGTTTCACAACGAAACTAAAAGTCTCGTGATAATCCACGCCAGGCTGTTGATGAAAGCGCTTGGCAACCAATCTGGCTTTATGGCATTGAAATGAGCCGTCTGTTTTGTTTTGGTGTGAAAGACCCAACGACAGCCAAGGATGTTGGAGTTCGAAATGGGTGGAACCAGAGTCCAAGTTTCATTTCGTAGGAGAGTCGTGTACTCTTGTTCCACGGCTTGACACCACTCAGAGAACTTTGAAGCCACTGAATAACTTGAAGGATCGTCTGAAATAGTAATATTGGTGGTGTGACAGTGTCAAGATGGATACAGTACGGTACCATCAATGAAGATTTTGGGCTGTGAGGAGTTGGTTTGTGCTCTAGTGATGATCGGAGATCAGAGTGGGACAAGTATTGGAGGAGGACGCACTGATGAGGAAGAAGATGAGGTGTGAGATGGAGTTAGGGTTTTGGAGGTTGAAGAAGGGAATTGGGTATATTGTTGTGAGTCTGGGCTTGGCAGAGGGGATTGAGAATGAGTGAAGTTTGGTGAGTTAGGATTGGTCGTAGAGGAAGAAGATTGAGTGGGGTTAGGAAGTTGTGGGCATGGGCCGAGAAGAGGGCGATTGAGTTGAGATGAAGGGGGAGATTGAGGTGTGGTTGGGACTGGGCCTAAGATGGAAGTGGGAAAGATGGGAAGTGTAGTGGAAGATCATGGATTGGGAGACGGAATGTTGGTGTTGGGCCGTGTTTGAGTTAGAGAAAAAACAGACTCATGGAATGTGACGTCCCGTGATATGTAAAGTTTGTGGGTTCGATGGTCAAGACATTTGTAGCCCTTATGGACCATGCTGTAGCCCAAGAAAAGAGATGGAGTGGATTGAAAATGTAATTTGTGGAAAAATAAGAATGGAGGTTAGGAAAACATAGACATACGAAGACTCTTAGAAAATTATAGTTAGGGTCAGTTTTGTAGGCCATAGAGTAAGGGGATTTATGGTTAAGGGTTGGAGTTGGAAGTCAGTTTATGAGGTAAATTGCAGTTTCAAAGGCCCAATATGAGAAGAGAAGAGATGCATGGGCTAAGAGGGCGAGCCCAGTTATGAAAATATGTTTATGCTTACGTTTAACAAGCCCGTTTTGATAATGTGTGTAAGGACAAGAGAGTCTAGGATTAATTCCAAGGGTTTGACACATTGTAGTGATCGGTTTATATTCCCCTCCACCATTGGTTTGAAGATTAATTAATTTGGTATTAAAAAATCGCTCAACAAGAGGTAAGAATTTTGTGAAAATATGGATTGCATCAGATTTAAGTTTGGTTTGAAATAACCAAGAATAACAAGTAAAGTGATCAACAAATGAGATGTAGTATTTAAAACCCAAACGTGATACATAAGGGGATGGACCCCATATATCAGATGAAACTAAAGCTAAGGGCCGATTATATTGGGCCTGGCTAGAAGAAAATGGAAGCTAGTGGGCTTTGGCCAATGGGCATTCTGGACATTGAAAAACAACTTTAGTAGGACAAAATGACAAGCACTTAGAATGTAGAAGATGAAGAACAACAGCAAGAGAGAGGTGCCCCATCCGGCGATGCCATTGAGAAAGAAAGGTTGACTAGCTAAGATTGACGGTTGGATAGGAAGAACTGATGCTTAGGAAGACATAGAGACAATCACGGGTTGGCCAGGTTAGGAGGGTTCTCTTGTTCATTGAATCCTTCACTGAGAAATGAGTTGAATGGAATTAAAAAAAAAAAAAAGCAATTGTTGTCAGCACAAAAACAAAGAATACGAATTAAGTTTTTGATTATTTTGGGAACGTGAAGTAAGTTATGAAGATGAAACGAAGAAAAAGAAGTAAGAAGAGAAGATTCACCGAAATGTTGAATAGGAAGACCGTTACCGTCACCAACACGAATTGTATCACTACCAGTGTACTGTTCGGATGACAAATTTAGATTAGACAAATCATTGGTGATGTGGTGTGCAACTGTTGAGTCTAGGTACCAAATGTTCTCTAAGTGCGTACTTGGAGCAGTATAGTTGGTAAAGAACTGATTCGAAGCAAAGGAAGGAGCATGAAAACTTGAGGCTGATCCTGGATCATACTGGTAAGAATGATTGAACCGATTCCTACATTGGAGGAATGTGACCATACTTGTTGCAAACTTGACAAGTGGGTCGTTGCATGTTGCTCTGTTGTGAACCATTATTGGGTGAGTAGGAGCGACCACCTCGATTGGTAGGAGATCGTCCTCTACCCCTACCTTGTCTACCACTTTGAGAGGAACTACGGCCACGGGTTTGGGATGAGGAAGTGAAGTTGGCTGAAAATTTAGAGGAGGGTGTGGTAATTTTGGCTGTATGATTGAGACGATTTTCATGAAATATGAGAAGTTGGTATAAATCATGAGAGGTCAAGGGATTAGAATGTGTGGAGATGGATGTGAGGAAGGATTCATAGGTTGGGCCTAAGCAATTAAGGGTGTAAGAGACCAGTTCCTTTTCAGAGATGGGGTTGCTAGTTGCAGCGAGATAATCGGCAAGAAAACAAACTTTGCCGAAGTAATCCGTGATGGATTGTTCACCCCAAGTGATGTTGGTAAGCTGGAATCGAATTTGGAAATATTTAGCTTGGAATTGGGAAGAGAACATGGAAACAAAGAGTTCCATAATTCCTGAGCAGTGGAGCAAGAGAGGACATGATCTAAGATGGAGTCGGAGAGGGACGAGAACAAGATGCTGAGAACTAGTTGATTGGTGCATTTCCAGAGTGAGTAAGCAAGGTTGGCTTTGGGAGGTGAATTTTTAGATCCAGAAATGAATTCCGGAGGTTTGTGTTGAGTGCCATCAATGTAGCCATATAAACCCTGACGAAGAAGATAAGCATAGGTCTGGACTTTCCAGAGTAAGTAGTTTTTGGTGGTGAGCTTGGTGGTGACTAAGTGGGAGAAACAAGGGGTGATGGAGGGTTGGGTGATGGAGGAGGAAGAATACACAGAGGAAGAGGCCATGGATTCAGTGGGACTAGTTGAGTCGTGTGGCTCGTGATACCATTTCAGCAAAACAGAATTGGAAAACTTTCCACCATGATTTTCATTATGTAAATAGTGGTCTATATATAGACTTTTTACAAGAAAGAATAAAGAATAAAATCTATTACATAACAGCAGAGAATAACAGAAAATATAATACAATCTGTAGAGGCTATTTTAGGTGCTGTGATTGTTATGTTGCTGGTGTGGTGCCTCTTTGATGTGCATTTTGATCATCTTGATTTACAGTGGAGGTACTCATCCATGTTAATAGGGTAAATCCAATTGTGACTACCATTAATGCAAGGGATACCTTTCCACTGCTTGAAAATGTTATCAGTACGTTGAGAGATTTGATATAAGGATTTCTACATCTCGTAGCAATTCAAGATGTAGCATGGCAATAAAATTAATAGCTTGTTAAAAATCAAAGGCTGGCTGGTGTAAGCTGAACATCGACAGATATAGTTTGGGAAACCTAGGATGCTTGAGAGTAGGTGGATTGATTCGTGATGAGCAAGGCAAACTTCTGTTAGCTTTCTCCATGGACATTGACTTAGGCTCAAACAATAAAGTAGAGTTTTTGGCTCTACATTATGGACTAAGGTTCTATATTTTTCTAGGCATCAACCATATGGAGTTAGAGTTGGACTATATGATAGTAGTTAAGGGGCTAAAGGAAGACAAATGTGGTCTTTGGTACCTGGAAGACTTTTGGGAAGAAACCAAAACGATGTTATCCTCATTATCCTACACTTTACAACATGTTTATAAGGAAGGAAATGCTTTAGCAAATGGTTTGGCAAAACTGGGGCCAAAAGCTCTCTCTTGCTGCTGGTTAGAACCTTTAGGCCTTCTCCACCAACTCGAAGGAATCTACAGAGTTGATAAAGTATGTCTCCCTTCCTTTAGATTATATCTATAGCAAATCATCATGTTCTACCAAGCATCTCGGCTAGCCTCAGGTTTCTATCTTGGTTGCTCAGCTCAAGCTCACTTAGTCTCAAGATTTTGTTTCTTTCATTTGTAATTTTCGTTTAGTTTGAGTTGTTTGTAATGCAAGGGATGGGCCTATTATGTTTTTTTTTTTTTGTAAATCACTTGCATTTAGTCCTTGTTCAATGGTTTTCCTCTTCCTAAAATGAGGCTTCTTTAATAAATTTAGGGAGGAGGTCACTTGTGGACATGTGACTCTGACTCTTTGCCCAAAAAAAAAAGATCTATTATGGCATTTAATACCACTAAGAATCCTAGTTTCAAACAATGTGGTGCCACATAAAATCGTGGTCATGGGAGCAACTCATATGAAAAATCAACAAATGGCCGAAGTCAGCAACCTTCAAATCGTGGAGAAAATCATAGAGGACGTACATCACACGTAACCTACTTTAGTTGTGGAGGCCTCAATCATAAAGCTAACAATTGTTTTGCCATTGATGAAGAAGCTGAGAGATATCAAGTTTTTCTTGATGTTCAAGCAGGAGAAGTCAGTGATGAAGCATGGTACCCGGACATAGGAGCAAACCAATAAATGACCCCCATTCAATGTAAGAAACAAGGTATCTTACCATATAAAGGAATTGATGTAGTCATGGTTGGTAATGGCTCTCAACTTCCTATCTTTGGCATTCAAAATTCTTATGTGCCTAAGACAAATCTCATCATGAAGAATACACTTATTATTCCTACTCTATAGAAGAAATGACTTTCCATTTCTCAATTCACAACTGACATACATTGTTGTTTTGTATTCTATCCATGGGGCTTCATCATCAAGAATCTGAAGACGAACCAAGTAATGCTTAAGGACATATGAAGGACAGACTATACCCCCTACATTGCAAGACTTCATCTCTTGTAGCTTTTGTATCTACTAACGTCTTTGCATATCTTTGGCATGCCAGACTTGGCCACTCGAATCCTAGAGTTTTACATCCTTTGTTAAATTCTCTTAATGTCTTGAGTAAAAGTCTTATGTTTTGTGATAGTTGTACTTTAGTGAAATCCACAAAATTAACTTTCATTTTGACATGAACATGCATCAATTTTCCTTCGTACTCTCTACATATGGATGTATGGGGTCCTATGCCAATTATTTCCTCAGATGGATTCAAATTTTATCTTGTAGTTGTGGATGAATACTCTCATTAAATTTGGTTATTCCCTATGGCTAGAAACTCTTATGTGCTCTCTATAATTCCTAACTTCCTCACAGTGATGGGAAATCAATTTGATATTAAGGTATTTTGTTTTTCAATGTAATGGAGGAGGTGAGTTCGTAAATCAAATAATCAAAAATTATTTCGTGTCCCAAGGCATAATTCAAAGATTGTCATGTCCTAGAACTCCAGAACAAAAAGGCTTTGTTGAGAGGCGACATCGTTACATTGTTGATACATCTCTTACTCTAATAGCGCATGCTTCATTTCCAACCAAATTGTGGCCTACTATCTTTCTAACAACAATGTTTCTTATAAACAGATTGCCTAGTCCAACACTAAATGGTAAATCTTCATTTGAGTTAGTGTTTGATTCTCCTCCCTCCTACAATATTTTGAAAGTGTTTGGATGTGCTTGTTACCCCTACCTTACACCATTTGGCAGATCAAAACTTGAATTCAAGTCCATTCCGTGTATTTTTATTGGCTACTCACCTCACTACAAAGGCTACATGTGATCTTTAATTAGAACGGTTTTCCATTTTCTTCATCCATGTAGGTGGAGTCCTTAGGGATAGGATCTTGATTCAAAGGTAGAGTACTACCTAAAAGTTTTTTAAATGAGCATAGATGCAACAACATCTCCATATCTCCAATTGGAGTTGTTGTAAACAACATGGTACCAAAGTAAAGTTGTGAAAACTCAAATTTTTAAGTGTCATTTTTAATTTTCATGCTTAGCATGATTATGTTTTTTTAAAATTATTTAGTCAATCTTTGAAACTTTATATTTTCTATATTGGTATTAAGCCTATATGTATTGAAGCAAAACCTAAGAAAAAAATGTAAGTGTGGTAAAGGAAGGTATGAGAGGTGCCTAGAGTGTGGATTGATTTCTTCGATATATGAAAATTTTCAAGGTATTGGAGCATGAGAGATGGAGACGTAAGAAGGAAAGAAAAGAACTGATCTTTATATATGCACATAGAGTTGGGATTAGAGGAAAAATACTAGGGAAACACCTAGGTGTTTGAAAAATTATTGGAGACACTTAGCATGATGAGAAGAAATGAATTTTGAGTATTAAAGGATATGTTGTATAGAAATTGAAGGAAAATTGACAAAGGAAGTCAAGTGGTATAAGTAAGGAATATATCACCTGATATATTCGGATTGGGTAATTTCAGACAGTTTCGACATCTTTTGGTAATCTGAACGTAATTCTTTCATCTAATCTTCGAATGAGATGATTCAAAGTGATATAGAACACCAAGAAAAAGATATACAATCTTTATGTTTTGAGTTTTAAGAGATAAGGAACTAATCAAGGACAAAATTGGGATTGAAGTTGAGAAAACCGAATTGGGCATAGTGAGCACGACTTTGAGTTGACCACCGACTTTGCTTAAAATCAAATCTTTGGATTATCTTCTCAATCATCCTATGATGTTGACATGTGTATAGACATGTGGTAAATGAGGGGATTTCATCTAGAAAGCTTCGGATGAGACAAAGAACTCAAGGGAGCTGAATACACACATGTGATGTAATCTTAAATTTCTCTCTCAAGAGATAAAATTTTGCAAACCTAATGATTTGGTATATCTCTTAGGTGGCACTAGATGACCAATGAGTGAGTTTCCTTGCTAACCAAGCCTACCTAATAGCTTAATTACTCTAAACTAAAAAGCACTGTCTTAAGGAAGCAAAAAGGGTTCAGATGGCACCTTGTAACCGACTTAACCTTTTGAAGTTTTAGAAAAAATTTTGAATCTCAAATCAATAAGCGAAAAGTGTAGGGGCAAATGGTCCAATTAGCTTAAGATAAGCTTAAGTCATCTCAAATCCAACTAAGCCTAAAAAGGAAAACAAATGAGTATACTAAACCTTAAGGAAGTGAGGTGGCGTGGCAAGGATAGTTCGAGGGGCTTTTTGGGAATTTCTTACACTCTCTTTGGCATGAGAAGTCGCCCACTATATATAGGAGAATAGTTCTTCATTTCACCTCTTTGAGACACACAGCCAACCTAAGACTAAGAGAGCTCAAAACCTCTTCTCAACTCACTTATCTCCCAAAATCTTCAATAAGGGCATTTTGGATACATTGTGAAGGGAGTTAACAAAACTAAGTCCATTTACAAGTGAAAAATTTTGGAGAAACTTGTAAGTGCACTAAATAACCTAATATTGGCATTTGATTACTTGTATAGTAATTTTATAGCTATAATTGTTCTCTTGAACACAAAAACATTAGTAATTGTTAGTGTTATTTAAGTAAGCTTTAATTTATGTTTTGTTATAAGGAATTTAGAGGAATCTTATTAGAGAGTAAGAATTCATCTTAGCAAGATCTGGTTGGAAGAATAAATAAGAGTATATAAGGTTTAGAAGACAAAAGAAAGTGGAAATAGAGATTCAAGGGTTTCGGCCTTAGTGAATATTTTTGGAGTATTTTAGGTTGTCACTTAAACCATTGATGTGTTGATTATTTTGTGATATTAAAACATTAAATAAATTCTATGGAAAGATATAGATGTAGTCACGCATAGAATTAAGAAGGAAAAGTATTCAATAAAAGAAATAATTGAAAAATAAGAAGAAATACACATATAGTGATTTCGGCTTTGGAGGTTATGGTATTATTCTATAAATTTTTGGAATTTATAAAATAAGAAATAAGTTTGATTAAAAAGAAAATATTTTTTAAAAAACTCAGGGGTTTCGGCCAATACTTGTTATTTACATAAATTAATTTGTTTTACATTTCCTTTAAGTAAACTAATTATGTTTTATTTGATATAAGATAAATGATGTGAATTATTTATGTCATGCATTGATTAAGCATGTTTTATATGACCCATGTAAGCATGAAATATGCATGCAAAAGTCTAACAGTATATGCATATCCCATTTCGTCACAAATTTTTACGTCAAAGAACAGGATATGCATTTTTAAGAAAATAAGAATATTTATAAGAATAAGAAAGGAACAACTAAGAATAAGAAAAATTAAAAAAGTCACGTCATGACGGAAAAAATGATACTTAACTCCTGTATGACTGACGTACTGACGGAGAAGGCGATATATAATTCTCGTCAAATATTAAGAAGTAGTGTTATGACGAGGAAGATAATAAGTAACTCCCGTATAACTAACATGATTGGCGGTAAAAGCGATACGTAACTGCCGCCATAATAAGTATTTTCATGTCATGACGAATATGGCCTAACCACGAGTAATAATAGTGGATATGATCCAATCACAGGTAATAATAGTGGATTAAGCCCAACCACGGATAATAATAGTAGAGAACTCGACGGTGAAGGTGATGTGTAGCCGTCGTCAAGGTTAAGGAATAAGTGTGTGAAAGCGATACATAACTGCTGTCATACTATGAATAATAATAAGAAATGGGAAAATAAGAATTTCAAGAAAACGACTTTACATGTTACGAAAAGTTGTGCACCCATTTTCGTGAAAGTTCCTAATGAAAATATGTAAGTTTTCAAGAGGTTTGTAAGTTAAGTGTAAGTTAAGCATAAGTCATGTGTAAATCATGTTAGAAGTCTCATGAACATGTTACATGCATTGGCATGATGTCTGTATATATATATATATATATATTTATATTTATATATATGGAAGATGTTGTTATTGATGTTCTTATTAAGTTATCTGTGTATTTATTGAAATTTCTTGAAAATCTCATTCTTTTAATTTTGTTTATTATTTTTTATGGAGTGATAGACATTATTGCAGGAATAAATAACTCATCATGAGACCCAGACGTCGCAAGAGATTCTTAGGTACCCTGAGGGTCCTATAAAATACTCTCATTTTTATGGATTGATCTCTTACGTATATGACCAAGGGAGACAACTAAATTATAATGTATGTGACCAAGGGTGACAGCAAAATTATAAGAAAATTAGAAACGAACCCTGAGAGTAGAAAAAAGGGTAATGAGATATGCTATGATATGTATATGTTTTGAGACAATTGTGATGAAGTAAATATTTGGTACTCTCAAAAGAGATGAATAGTGAATTATGGCTTTATAGTATGCTTTACCATGTGATTATTTTATGCAAAAAGTTAGATTTCTTTGTATCTATTAGAAATTTACCTCATTCCGCTACGATTCACATTACATTTAACTAGTAAGTTTAGGTGCATGCATGCTGCTCCTTACATTTATGACGGGGTAGATAGCCTTGTGTCATCTATTTCGATACTTCAGTTTACGTTAAATTTCAGACGTAAATTGGAGGCGTCATAGTTGAGTTCTCAATCAAATTTAGTAAATACAAATGAAGCACCTGCAGCAACAAATTTGCATCAACACTTGGAAATACATGATTCTATTCCCACGGAACCTATCAGGACTCACAGCATGGTCACCCCGATCACAAGATGGGACAAGAAGACCTACGGTTTATTTCTCAGCAGAACATCCCTTACCAACATGTTATCTTGCAGATTTAAGAGCTATACCACTAGAGCCAAAATCCTACAAAATGGCACTCAAAGACCCGGAATAGAAGCAAGCCATGCAAATGGAAATCGATGCTCTTTATGAAAATAGGATATGGACACTAGTGCCTCTATCATCGAAAATGAATTTGGTTTCCAGCAAATGAGTGTTCAAAGTAAAAACAAAAATGGATGGTTCTCTTGAACGATACAAGGCATGACTCGTTGCTAGAGGGTTCAATTAATTGCAAGGATTGGATTATGAAGAAATATTTAGTCATGTTGTTAAAACGGGAACTATTCGTTTCACTCTCACTTTAGCCTTGTCTAATGGATGGTCTTTGAACCAATTAGATATGAACAACGCATTTTTGCATGTGGATTTGCAGGAAAAAGTATATTTAACTCAGCCTCCTGGATTTGAAGATCCAACTCATCCCGAGTATGTGTGTCGATTACATAAAAAAATATATTGTGACACCCCGTACACGTAAGGGGGTCCTGAATATCAGCCTGTTTGACTTGGACCTGTTTTCATCTACAAATTTTATCTAAAAATATATCTGATCAAATCCACAAATAATTCTTCTAACTCCAAATCATAAGAACAATTAAATCCTGAATATCCATATGTTCATACATTAAATAAAATAATGTCATCACATAGGGTCCACAAACTTCCCATCAAAAATCCTACTAACACTTTAATCTAAACATGCTAAATAACGCAACAACAAAATAATAAATATTGTCTTCACTTCAACCCCAAATATGACCGCCTATCCTGGTCCCAATATATTAACCTTGGTCCTCAGGCGAGACCTCTACTTCATCTGAAATGTATATGGATAAGGGGTGAGTTCATCCACAACTCAGTAAGCAAAACACCTATACTAGTATGTAAATCATGAGCATTTTTAAATAAAATCCTTAAGCATGTAACGGAAAAACTTTTATTCAAAGTAAACAATTCCAAAACTTATGAACCATCCAAAAGCTGAGCGAACCTTTATTTTTCATAAATTATACACCAAAACTAACTTTTTTTTTTTTTTTTATACTCAAAACACTTTGGCAAAAATAACTGTAACATCTCATCCATTTCCAAACATATACCATGTTTAACCCCCGTGGTAGGGTTGTGCTATCCCCGGTGGCCAAACCAGGCAGTATCATATTGTGAGACTTTCCCTCATTCGTTCTCGGAGCCCCGAGTGTGCACATAGGAAAGTAACACATAAAAAGGATCACTTTGTTTCCAAAGTGATTGCACTCCTATCATATTGTATCATGGAGGTACCAAACATATCACGTGAATCCATATAATCATGTCCGAAACATATTCAGAATTAAAGACAAACAGATAAATATGCCAAAGGTTTTTCCGTAAACATATCATATTAAACCCCTTGTTTTTCACTTTCTTATCCATTTCCATACAAGCCAAAAAAACACAACAAAACATATTATTTTATATGCACAAGATAGCATCAAAATTAATGTTCGCTCTTATGCATAGTTCAGAAATATGTCAAAGATTGCTCATGTCTACACATTTCATGTCAAAAGAGAAATTTCTCTATCATATAAATTTTCATGGGCGAATGCACAAAACGTATACTGAGGTTGTTTTTCACATTTTTTCTTCAAAAACAGAACATGCACATTTTATAAAAACCAACCTCAAACAAATTTTCTTTTTATGTAAATCTAGGATAGGAGCCCCGCTTACCTGACTCCTGTAGCGAATTATCAAAATTTGGGATCTGATCTCTAAGATTCTCGTCGCCTATATAAAAAAAAAACTTAACATTAACGGCCAGCAAACCCAATCTATAAGTATAAAAATGGTAATCTAAAGTTCCAAATCTGAAAAATTTTACAACACTCCTTTCTTCAACCTACACTAGCTTAAGGCGTTACAATTTGCTACAAATATCAAGTCAAACGACACCCATAACGTGCTGACCAGCCCCAACAATCCGGGTTGTTATCCCACGCTCACATGAACATATATTCCTAAATTTCTAGCTTACAACCAAACGAGACAGTCACCCAAAAAAAATTATTTAGCAACAAAATAATTGACCTCAACACCACCAATCGGTCTAGCCAGCCAAACAACATTTTACTCAATTAAACCAGCCAGCCAAACAACATCCACATGGATTAAAACCAACCAGCCAAACATCAGCCACAAGGATCCAGAATTTCCCAACCAAAACCAGCCATAAATCATCAACCCCAACTAGCATGTATTGACTTAAAATATTCTCAATCAATAGCTGGAGTGATACAAGGAAAACAACAACCAAAGTATCGCAACAAAATTTACATCTCTCAGATTTCCTTATGTAACAATTTTTTTTTTTTTTTTGTTCGGTACATCCACAATTTACGCTAAGTCATTCCCTTAACAGAAATCTATCCAAAGAGTCTTGAACCTTACCTAAAAATGAAGAACAATCCGCAAGGAAACAGGAGCTTAAACAATGAAATTCTCGCCTCCGTAAAGCTCAACTGCAACCAACGAAAACCGGCTATATTTTCAGTGATTAAATCTCCACAACAGCACCCTTATTCCAGCCATATTCAATCAACTCCAACTCCCGCATACCAACAACGGAAAGAAAAAAAAAACATCAACTAAACTCTGAACAAAACACAAATGCTACTACTCGGACAGACCCCGAAATTTAGAAGAAAAAATTCTAATCCAAAACACATATGTTAATCACCCATTCAATCGATCTGAGAAACCTACCCGAGAAAGGAGAGCAACCAGCAAGCACAACAGAGGCTAATACGTCGGATTCGTTTTCCCCCAATTGCTCGGCTGCCAACCACGAAAACACTAGATTAACAGTGGCTAAAATCCCCCAAACCGAACCCTTTAATCTAGATTAAATTTCAGAAAAATTGAGAGGATTAGATCAACTTACCGAGGAGATGAGTGGGTGGCCGCAACAGGGGAGATCGGCGGCAGAGAAAACCCAAGGAAAACAGGGGTATTCCCGTAGAGAAAGGGAGAGAGAAAGAGAGAGAGAGAGAGAGAGAAACCGGTGAAGTGAACTGACCGTGAGAGGAGGGAACTCCATTTGATGCAACCGCTGGACGTGGCAAACGGTTGAGTGAAAATCGGAAGGAAACCGAGGGAAAACAGGGGCTTGGAGCTCTCGGGTGCCGAAGGGAAGAAAGGAAAGGAAAGGAAAAGAAAGAAGAAGAAAGGAGAGGGGCGGAGAAGTTAATACCTGGGGCGAAACGGCGCCGTTTTGTGGTGGCTGGGCTGGGCTTGCAACGCTGGAGTGGCCTGGGCTGTGGGCTGCAGCTGCGGGCCTTACATCCTCCCCTCCTAAAAATAAATTCCATCCTCGGAATTTGCTACAAGAGTTCATAATCCTCGTTGAAGATGTGTGGGTATTTCTCTCGCATTTCCTCCTCGAGTTCCCAGGAAGCTTCACTACTTGTATGATTACTCCACAAAACCTTAACCATGGGGATGCTACGATTCCGCAACCTGTGTGCTTTCCTTTCTATGATCCGCACTGGTTCTTCGATATATGTCATATCTTCCTGAATCTGTAGCGGCTCATAATGAATGATGTGAGTTGGATCGGGAATATACTTCCTCAGCATGGATACATGAAATACATTATGCACTCCCGTCAGATTTGGAGGAAGTGCTAACTTATATGCCAATGGTCCAACCCGCTCAAGAATTTCAAAAGGCCCAATATATCTAGGACTCAACTTGCCCTTACTTCCAAATCTCATAACCCCTTTCATTGGTGCTATCTTCAAGAATACTTCATTTCCCACCTCAAACTCTAGTGGACGGCGGCGGTTATCGGCATAGCTCTTTTGTCGACCCTGAGCTGCTTTAATTCTAGCTCGAATAATGTCAATCTTTTCTGTGGTCTTCTGAATGATCTCTGGCCCCAAGATTTTTCTTTCACCAACTTCATCCCAATATAACGGAGACCTACATCTTCTGCCATACAATGCTTCATACGGTGCCATCCCAATACTAGTCTGGAAACTGTTATTATAAGCAAATTCCACCAATGGTAAATGTCTTATCCAAGTTCCTTTAAAGTCCATTACACATGCCCTCAACATGTCTTCTAAAATCTGAATAGTCCTTTCGGATTGTCCATCTGTCTGAGGGTGATAAGCCGTACTAAAATTCAACTTAGTACCCATTGCCTCTTGCAAACTTCTCCAAAATCTAGAGGTGAAACGAGGATCTCTATCTGATACAATGGATACTGGTATCCCGTGTAACCTCACGATCTCTTGTATGTATAGCTCCGCTAGTTTCTCCAACTTATGAGAAACTTTAATGGGCACAAAACGCGCAGTCTTCGTTAAGCGATCAACGATTACCCATATTGCATCTTGTCCGTTTAAAGCCCTTGGTAAACCTGTCACAAAATCCATGGATATATGCTCCCACTTCCATTCCGGAATCTGTAATGGCTGTAACAACCCTGCTGGTCTCTGATGTTCTGCCTTCACCTGTTGACAAGTCAGGCACTGTTCTACAAACTTAGCAATTTCTCTCTTCATACCGTTCCACCAAAAAGACTCTCTCAAATCCCGATACATCTTGGTACTCCCTGGATGAACTGTGTATAAAGAGCGGTGTGCCTCCTCAAGGATTATCTTCTTTAGTGTATCATCTGCAGGTACACACAATCTGTCTCTAAACTTCAGAAATCCATCTTCAGAAATGCTAAAATCAGCTTTGTCCCCGTTCTTAACTTCCTCCACTAGCTTTATCAATGTTGAATCTACTTTCTGAGCTGCTTTGATTCTCTCTATCAAATCTGGTTGCACTATTAAACTAGCTACGAAAGCACTTGTATCATTGGTGATGATCTCAATACCAGCCCTTTCTAAGTCCATTAGTAACTGGTGTTGAGTAGTAAGGGATGCTACTGCTGAACTCATTGATTTCCTACTCAAGGCGTCAGCTACAACGTTCGCTTTGCCTGGGTGATAATTGATATTACAATCATAATCCTTTATTAGCTCGAGCCATCTTCTCTGCCTCATATTCAATTCTTTTTGGGTGAAGAAATACTTTAAGCTTTTGTGATCTGTGTAGATTTCACACTTTTCCCCATATAAATAATGCCTCCAAATTTTAAGTGCAAACACAACTGCTGCTAACTCCAAATCATGTGTGGGGTAATTTTGTTCATGTGTCTTTAGTTGCCGTGAAGCATAGGCTATAACTTTCCCATGTTGCATTAATACACACCCTAAACCCAGTCTTGAAGCATCACTATATACCACAAACCCACCTCTCGCAGTGGGAACTGTTAAAACTGGGGCGGTCACTAGTCTCTGTTTCAAATTCTGAAAGCTTTCTTCACATTTTTCCGTCCACTCAAACTTCTTGTTCTTCCTTGTGAGTGCGGTGAGGGGAACTGCTATCTTGGAAAAACCCTCAATGAATCGGCGATAGTATCCCGCCAATCCCAAGAAGCTCCTAATCTCATGTACATTTTTCGGTGCTGACCAGTTCACTACTGCTTCCACTTTCCCGGGGTCCACTGAAATGCCCTCCTTTGAGACAACATGCCCTAGAAATGTAACTGCATTCAGCCAAAACTCACACTTCTTCAGTTTAGCAAACAACTTTTCTTCTTTAAGTGTCCCGAGTACTAGCCTCAAGTGTTCCTCATGCTCCTTCTTGCTCTTAGAGTAGATTAGGATGTCGTCAATAAAGACAACCACAAATTTATCCAAGAATCCATGAAATACTCTGTTCATTAAATCCATGAATACCGCTGGGGCGTTAGTCAAACCAAAAGGCATGACCAGGAACTCATAGTGACCATATCTGGTCCTGAAAGCAGTCTTGGATACGTCTTCAGCCTTGATCTTCAATTGATGATACCCTGATCGAAGGTCAATCTTCGAGAAAACTTGCGCACCCTGTAGTTGATCAAACAAGTCTTCTATGCGAGGTAAGGGATATTTATTCTTGATGGTTACTCGGTTGAGTTCTCTATAGTCAATGCACATTCTCATTGTTCCATCTTTCTTCTTCACAAATAACACTGGAGCACCCCATGGGGACACACTGGGTCGGATAAAACCCTTGTCTAATAGATCTTGTAACTGTTCTTTAAGTTCGGTGAGCTCCGATGGCGCCATTCTATAAGGAGCCTTGGACAAAGGTGCTGTGCCTGGCATAAGATCGATAGCGAATTCTACTTCTCGGTCAGGTGGCAATCCAGACAAATCTTCAGGAAACACTTCCGAATACTCTCTCACCACAGGAATCTCTTCTAGGCTCAACTCTTCTTTTGGTGCATCTATTACACAAGCTAAAAATCCTTGACAGCCATCTCGCAATAATTTCCCAACCTGAACTGCTGATATGATTGATGGGAATAATCGCACTTTCGTTCCCACAAATCGAATTTCATCCCCTTCAGGAAGCTTGAAAACTATCTCCTTTTTAAAACAGTCAATACTGGCATGGTATGAAGCCAACCAGTCCATACCCAAGATTACATCAAATCCAATCATGTCAAAAATAATAAGTTCAGCAAGCATCAATCTCTCTTCAATAGATATAGGACAGCCGCGGAGAATTTTGTGACAAGACACTGTAGTCCCCGTCGGAGTTGAGACCACTAAGTCAAAATCCAACCTTTCACCTTCCCATGAGCAGAATTTGGCAAAATTCTTAGAAATAAAGGAATGTGTTGCCCCAGAGTCAAACAGTGTAGTGGCATGATTAGAAAACAAAGAAAGAATGCCTGTGATCACATACAAAGTATCCTTTGATTTAACATCCACAATAATTACTAAGTCATTCCTAAAAGAAAAGTAAGGAATAATACCTGTGATCACATCCTCCCTGCCTTCAGCCTCTCCTGGTGTCAATGCGAAAACCCGAGCAGGTGCAGTAGGGCGTTGGGTATTACCTCGTGGCGCCCCTCCAGTCCTGGGTGGGGGTGGTAGTGGGGCAGGTCTATTGCTGCCCAAAGTAAGCGGGCAATCCCTGAGGTAGTGGCCCGACTTGCCGCACCGGTAACATAAGCCTAACTCTTTCCGGCACCTTCCCGTGTGAACACGGTCACAAGTTCTACAATGATAAGGCTGCTGATCACTCTGAATTGGCCTCTTGCTTGAATTACCCCCTTCATTTCTCTTCTTCCACTGTCCTTGGTTGTTGCTTGTGTGATATCCAGATGGGGTAGACCTCTTCCTTTGATCAAGTAAGGTGGCGCTCCTCAGAAGGCATCCTTCAAACAAAGTGGCCTTATTCACCAACTCTGTGAACTTTTTCAACTGGAAACCCATCACTCGTTCATACAGCTTCTCGTTCAGTCCTTGTTCAAATTTGCGACACTTCTTCTCTTCATCAGGAATCAGATATGCTGCAAAGCGTGCCAGCTCAGTAAACTTGGCTGCATATTGGTGTACTGACATCGTCCCCTGGACTAATGTGGCAAACTCCATCGCCTTATCCTCTTTCATTGAGATGGGGAAGAAACGCTCCAGAAAAACTTCCTTGAACAGCGACCAACTTTTTATTTCATTCTTTTCAGCTTCCCTGATGGTCCTTTCCGAGATCCACCACCTTTTCGCCTCCCCAGTCAACTTGAATGTAGCAAACGCCACTTTTTGTTCATCCGTGCAAGGCAAGACTCGAAATATCTCTTCAATGTCCTGCACCCAATCTTCAGCTAATATCGGGTCGCCTCTCCCATCAAAAGATGTGGGGCACAGCTTGTTGAAGTCTTCCACGGTGCAACCCCTTTCACTTGTGGTGCGGTGACGGCCGGATGAATTTTGTGCCAGATCGTCTATCAATTGATGTGCTGCTGCCCGGAGTACTTCAGAAGCTCTTGGATTTGCTTCCCTTTCATTCCCGGCTGCGTTCAAATCCGATACACTTCGTTCACGGCGAGGCGGCATCCTGAGAAGACTTGAACTATTAAACAAATTGTTTATTACAAGCACACATACAAGAAACTATATAAATATCGACGGGTAGTCATAGTAGTCCAACAATGGTATACAATTTCCCCAAAAAGTAAGGTATCCACCACAAGTATAATTATAAGAAATTCATAAACCTATTCCTTCAATCTCCAACCATACGAAATCAGCTCACTAGTCTATAAAATTCTACACCTCAAATAATTCCTAAAGTTGGCGAATTCTAACCCTCAAATTCCTAGACTTCATTGTATCAGTCTGCAGAACCTTAAACCTTTGCTCTGATACCAACTGTGACACCCCGTACACGTAAGGGGGTCCTGAATATCAGCCTGTTTGACTTGGACCTGTTTTCATCTACAAATTTTATCTAAAAATATATCTGATCAAATCCACAAATAATTCTTCTAACTCCAAATCATAAGAACAATTAAATCCTGAATATCCATATGTTCATACATTAAATAAAATAATGTCATCACATAGGGTCCACAAACTTCCCATCAAAAATCCTACTAACACTTTAATCTAAACATGCTAAATAACGCAACAACAAAATAATAAATATTGTCTTCACTTCAACCCCAAATATGACCGCCTATCCTGGTCCCAATATATTAACCTTGGTCCTCAGGCGAGACCTCCACTTCATCTGAAATGTATATAGATAAGGGGTGAGTTCATCCACAACTCAGTAAGCAAAACACCTATACTAGTATGTAAATCATGAGCATTTTTAAATAAAATCCTTAAGCATGTAACGGAAAAACTTTTATTCAAAGTAAACAATTCCAAAACTTATGAACCATCCAAAAGCTGAGCGAACCTTTATTTTTCATAAAGTATACACCAAAACTAACTTTTTTTTTTTTTATACTCAAAACACTTTGGCAAAAATAACTGTAACATCTCATCCATTTCCAAACATATACCATGTTTAACCCCCGTGGTAGGGTTGTGCTATCCCCGGTGGCCAAACCAGGCAGTATCATATTGTGAGACTTTCCCTCATTCGTTCTCGGAGCCCCGAGTGTGCACATAGGAAAGTAACACATAAAAAGGATCACTTTGTTTCCAAAGTGATTGCACTCCTATCATATTGTATCATGGAGGTACCAAACATATCACGTGAATCCATATAATCATGTCCGAAACATATTCAGAATTAAAGACAAACAGATAAATATGCCAAAGGTTTTTCCGTAAACATATCATATTAAACCCCTTGTTTTTCACTTTCTTATCCATTTCCATACAAGCCAAAAAAACACAACAAAACATATTATTTTATATGCACAAGATAGCATCAAAATTAATGTTCGCTCTTATGCATAGTTCAGAAATATGTCAAAGATTGCTCATGTCTACACATTTCATGTCAAAAGAGAAATTTCTCTATCATATAAATTTTCATGGGCGAATGCACAAAACGTATACTGAGGTTGTTTTTCACATTTTTTCTTCAAAAACAGAACATGCACATTTTATAAAAACCAACCTCAAACAAATTTTCTTTTTATGTAAATCTAGGATAGGAGCCCCGCTTACCTGACTCCTGTAGCGAATTATCAAAATTTGGGATCTGATCTCTAAGATTCTCGTCGCCTATATAAAAAAAAAACTTAACATTAACGGCCAGCAAACCCAATCTATAAGTATAAAAATGGTAATCTAAAGTTCCAAATCTGAAAAATTTTGCAACACTCCTTTCTTCAACCTACACTAGCTTAAGGCGTTACAATTTGCTACAAATATCAAGTCAAACGACACCCATAACGTGCTGACCAGCCCCAACAATCCGGGTTGTTATCCCACGCTCACATGAACATATATTCCTAAATTTCTAGCTTACAACCAAACGAGACAGTCACCCAAAAAAAATTATTTAGCAACAAAATAATTGACCTCAACACCACCAATCGGTCTAGCCAGCCAAACAACATTTTACTCAATTAAACCAGCCAGCCAAACAACATCCACATGGATTAAAACCAACCAGCCAAACATCAGCCACAAGGATCCAGAATTTCCCAACCAAAACCAGCCATAAATCATCAACCCCAACTAGCATGTATTGACTTAAAATATTCTCAATCAATAACTGGAGTGATACAAGGAAAACAACAACCAAAGTATCGCAACAAAATTTACATCTCTCAGATTTCCTTATGTAACAATTTTTTTTTTTTTTTTTTTTTGTTCGGTACATCCACAATTTACGCTAAGTAATTCCCTTAACAGAAATCTATCCAAAGAGTCTTGAACCTTACCTAAAAATGAAGAACAATCCGCAAGGAAACATGAGCTTAAACAATGAAATTCTCGCCTCCGTAAAGCTCAACTGCAACCAACGAAAACCGGCTATATTTTCAGTGATTAAATCTCCACAACAGCACCCTTATTCCAGCCATATTCAATCAACTCCAACTCCCGCATACCAACAACGGAAAGAAAAAAAAAACATCAACTAAACTCTGAACAAAACACAAATGCTACTACTCGGACAGACCCCGAAATTTAGAAGAAAAAATTCTAATCCAAAACACATATGTTAATCACCCATTCAATCGATCTGAGAAACCTACCCGAGAAAGGAGAGCAACCAGCAAGCACAACAGAGGCTAATACGTCGGATTCGTTTTCCCCCAATTGCTCGGCTGCCAACCACGAAAACACTAGATTAACAGTGGCTAAAATCCCCCAAACCGAACCCTTTAATCTAGATTAAATTTCAGAAAAATTGAGAGGATTAGATCAACTTACCGAGGAGATGAGTGGGTGGCCGCAACAGGGGAGATCGGCGGCAGAGAAAACCCAAGGAAAACAGGGGTATTCCTGTAGAGAAAGGGAGAGAGAAAGAGAGAGAGAGAGAGAGAGAAACCGGTGAAGTGAACTGACCGTGAGAGGAGGGAACTCCATTTGATGCAACCGCTGGACGTGGCAAACGGTTGAGTGAAAATCGGAAGGAAACCGAGGGAAAACAGGGGCTTGGAGCTCTCGGGTGCCGAAGGGAAGAAAGGAAAGGAAAGGAAAAGAAAGAAGAAGAAAGGAGAGGGGCGGAGAAGTTAATACCTGGGGCGAAACGGCGCCGTTTTGTGGTGGCTGGGCTGGGCTTGCAACGCTGGAGTGGCCTGGGCTGTGGGCTGCAGTTGCAGGCGTTACATATATGGTTTATAATAGGCACCCAAGGCGTGGTATCTCAAGTTCAACAACTATATATGTCAAATGGGATTTCAGCGTTGCCCCTATGACACTTCATTGTTTTTTCGACAGCAAGGCTCTGAGATTATCATCTTTTTAATATATGTGGATGATATAATTCTAACCGGCTCCTCAAACTCAGCCATTGAGAAAGTTATATCTCATTTGTCTACTATGTTTCACATAACAAATCTTGGAGATTCACAATTTTTTTTCTTGGAGTACAGGTCACTCAAGACTCAAGTTCAATGATTTTAACACAATCCAAGTACTTGATGAACTTATTACAAAAGTTTGGATTTGATGGAGCTAAACCAGTGACAATGCCACTAGTCTCAACAACACATTTGTCTATAGCAGAAGGAGAAATCCTTTATAATCCAACAACATATCGCAGGATGGTAGGCACGTTGCAATACCTGCCATTAGGACATTGCTACATGTCCCAAATTTGGGATCCCGATTTAGTTTTTTTTTAGTTTTTTTTTTACATGATTTTTAATTAAGTGTTTTTAAATAATGTTTTGATTTTTTTGTATTTCTAAAAAATATTTTATGATGTTACAAAAATCATTTACACGACCTATCATTAACTTGTCATTAACTCGACCTATCGTTGCATTTGCTGTAAATTATACTTCTCAATTCATGCAAACACCACGAGCTCTTCATCTTGTTGAAGTTAAAAGAATTTTCAGGTATCTCAAGGGCACTATTAATTTGGGTCTTCGTCTCACCGAAACAAATGTTTCGACCTTGCATGCATTCTGTGATGCCGACTGAGCTGAAACAAAGGATGAATGCGTTCCACAAATGGTTTTGCGGTGTTTCTTGGAAATAATTTGCTCCCTTGGGGAGCCAAGAAGCAAACAACCGTGGCAAGTTCCACTGCAGAAGCGAAATATAGTGTTTTAGCTTCCACCACTGTTGAACTTATATGGTACATGAATCTGTTAAAAAGCATTGGATATAAGCTGCAAGCCCCTACCTGTTTTCAAACAATATCAATGCAATTAGTATGGCCCAAAAACTAGTATTCCATCATTGAACAAATGTGCATTTTGTAAAGGAACAGGTAGCATGAGGACTAGTTCATCTTAAACATCTTCCAAACAATGAGCAGGTCGCGGACATTTTTACGAAACCATTCTATCATCCGAAGTTTGAACCCAACAGGAACAAGCTCCTCATTAAACCAATCCCGCCTTGAGCTTGAAGGGGGATGAAAAGACAAATGTATCGAGAATTTTGCATGGACTATCACAGCGCCAATGATCATGTCTATATTAGCTCAGACAACTAAGTAGATCAATCTGTTTATAATTTCGGATTCCTTCATTTTTAATGTACGTATTTGTAACGTCACTATCTTTACATATTTTTGTTATTTCAAATTTCCTTTTATAGGCCTCTAACGGTTGGATGTAGAGTTTGTAATCTATTTAAATATCAATATACAAGCATCAAGCATGCCAAAGCACAGCAATTCACATTTACAGAAAGATGGAGGGATGACGCCGGAGTGGTGTTGGGCAAAGAGATGGTGTTAGGAGGAATGTAAGGTGCGGGCGAAGGACAGGGGTTTCATGGGAGGAAATTCGAAATTGTTTTAAACCGACTCACACATTCGAAACGCACGTTTGAATTAATTTAGAAAAAAAGAAGAAGATTGACACGTCTAGCGTTCAATGTCTGCAAGCTACATAATTACTCTTAACTAAAATAGGAAACTTGACATAATCCTAATTAATTACTTATATATTCTTGTAAGTAATTATCACTTTTATTAGTAGCCACTACAAGAAGAGGTAGCAGTTTGGGCTACTTTTATTTCTGGCGACATTAATATTGTCGAATAAGTTATATTTTCAACTCATTTGAAATCTTTTGACCATTGGAAAGATAGCTGAAATTAATTACTTTTTCTGGTGATTTTTGGTTAATGGAAATAAGTTTGCCGCAAATACCACCCTTTAGGTTGTCATAATAAAATTGTTGCCTTTATATGTACTTTTGCGGCAAATATTTTTTGCCATAATTGATTTTGCAGATTATTTTTCGTAAATTTGATTTAATATTGCAACTTGTAATTCAACGTAATAAATCTTCTAAATCCCCAATCTTACCCGCGCTTATTTTCCCCACTTTCTTTATTCTCTCTCTCTCTCTCTCTTTTAACATTCCCATCATCTTCTCGCCGACACCACCCCCTTCCGGACTTCTCGCTAACGCCGCCGTCTTCTTTGTAACCCTCTCTCTCTCATTATCAGCAAATATGAGAGGTTGATTGTCCCTTGCCTTTCCATCTCTTACATGTGCGTATGGAGTTTTGGAATACGGACATTAAAGGAGGAAGCTTGCGTTTTTGAATGTTGGCATTGATAAACATTTCAACAGGAGAAGGATAAAACTAAAGATCTGGTGACCCATCTGAACAAAAAGGCCTAACATTAAGCTTCCATTCCCGTTAAATGCCATTTGGACAGTTTATTTATGCAAGCAATTTATTTCTCTGTCAGTGAGTGCTACCGATCTGCTAACAAAAAGTTCAAAATGCTGTGTTCAGTAGCTCAAAATTCAGTGTGACTAGCTAGCAAATTTTAGAGACTTGATGCGTTGCCTCTTTGTTTCTTTGTCTTCTCAGCTATAGAAACAATATCTTCTTTGTTTTACCTTTTCTTTTATAACTTCTTTTTCGTCTTTCTTTTCAATAAATAGATGCACCAGTTTCACCAATGTCGGTTTTCCTTTAAAGGCATTATTTAAGCTGGGATGCTCTATTTCCTTCGTTGAAGAGGTTACTAAAAGTTCAGAAATGATGTTTGTTTAGATGTGATTTATCCTAAAAAAACTAAGCAATTTAAGTTGAGTTTATAGAGCCGGGAATGTAAGAATTTTGTTCAATTAGATTCAAATTTGACCTATTTTCTTTCACAGTTATCTCAGCTATCAACTAGAGGATAAGGGTTTTCTAGTTTTTCCTGGAGCATTCTAATACCTCTGTAATTAGATTTTCAATTTCCATATGTTGGACAAATTTGAGATGACCTTTGTATTTGTTTTGATCATTTTTTCTAATTATGTTTATTCTCTTTATCTTTTATTAAAAAACGAAATGACATGAAATCCTGCTATACTCGATATTTTCCTTAAAAGAATATATACTAGAACTTTGTTGTTAAGTTTGGTGAGAGAATTTATTTGGAGGATGGTAGCCGGTTGTAACGTCCCGGTCCCGCGAGGGTCGGAGAGTTACTTGCTATTACAAAATTCACATTTCAAGAGAATAATTAAAGACTTAAAGTTCTCCAATATTATCTAAAGTTTGATTCCAAAATCACTTTCCTCAAGATCATCAATTCTGGAAATACTACGTCACAAAAATACAATAATACTTCCTTACTAAATCTTGTCAATACTCATTTAAACTCTTTATGATTAATCTATCATTCCTAAAATCATCTCACCCAATGCTTCATAATCTGATCCTCCACTGAAATATCCAAATACATCTGAAAAATATTCAGAGATAAGGAGTGAGTTTAACCACAACTCAGTAAGCGAAGGACATATACCATAGTGCAAGCACGAGCATTTACAAAATGCTGTATGCAAAATAGAAATAATTCTCGGAGTTAATATGCAGAATAAAACATATTTTCAAATGTAACAGAGCGATCATTTTTAAATCATATAAAACACAGAGTACTTTGGTATAACAAAATTGAGCATCATCGTCATATCCAAACAGAGTATCTTATAGAGCAGAGACCATGTTTAACTCCCGAGGTAGGGTTGTGCTAATCCCGGTGGCCAAACCAGGTAGAGACAAAGGTGAAACTTTCCCTTAATCATTCTCAGAGCCCCGAGTGTGCAAGCAGGAAAATCCTCAAAAACCACTTTGATTCCAAAATGGGTGCACTCAGAGACAGAGAAGTTGGTACCAACCGAAACAGAGCAGAGACAGAGCAGAGCAGAGACAGAGTCAGATATAAACCAGTATACTATGCCAAAGGTTTTCAGAGTCAATCAAAATAGCACAGTTCGAAAATATTTTTAGAATTACCCTTACATAAATAAAATAGAGTCAAAACTTCTTTCTAAAATCAATGTAAAAATTTCAGATAAAACAATATCGCTCTTTTTTGTATTTCAGAAACACATGACAAAATTTAAGCTCATGTCTGCACAATGCATGATAGAAACATTTTTCTTTCTTTCATATAAGCTTTATGAGTAACGCAAAGAAATGACTGAGGTTGGTTTTTCTCAAGTTCTCATTTAATAACGAAACATGCTTAAATTTTCAAAAAGTCAACCTCAGTCTACATTTGGTACAAAGTCAAGCATAGGAACTCCACTTACCTAAATCTTTTAGCTTTTCAAAAATATCCTCAACAAAGCTGCACAAACTCAATCGCCACTTATAAGATAATCACGTACTTTCGTAAATTTTCCAATTGATCACAAACCTCGAAAATGTAACCTAAGATATAGAATCCAATATCTTATCTTAACATTAACAGATCCCGGAATCTTGAATATAACTCTTAATAATTGAATTTACCAAAATCCTCCAAAACGCTAAAATTCTCCAATACCTCAATTTTCGCTAGAAAAATACTTAACCCAAATTTCTGCTCAAATCAAGTATCTTACGAAAATCAAAACTCAATCCATTTAATAGAAAGCAGTGCCATTTATCCATTCAAAAAAATCATTTAAAATACGTATCCAGAAATAATTTTAAAAAAATCGAACCCGACTCAAAATATTTTAACTTCAAAATAATCTAACATAGTCGTAATAATTCAAGACTCGTATCTGAAATAATTTAAAAACATGAATCCAAAATAGTTATGAACCTAATCGAACCCAATACATTTTACCAAAAACAATCAGAAAATTACGTAGCTAACAGGCTCAAAAGCAAACTAGACATACTAGCCAAAAACGATATGCACGGCTTAGGCCCACACCAAAACCTTTAATTTTCAAAAACAAACTTAATAACATACTCAAAATAACAAGTAATCCTGTAGAAAAAAAAAGACTTTAAAACTCACAGTTTGTGTTAAAACCAAGGGAGAAAAACGTAAATCCAATAAATGAACACACCCTATGCTAAGCTTACAGAAGAAACAGTATCAGCGTGGTCGAAGCTTACCCACAAGAGGAGTTGTGCACAGACTGGAAGGGCGGTGGTCACGACGGCGATTTAGCGAGTGAGAAACGCAAGAAGACCGACAGACCCGGGGAAACGGACAGCGGTTGCTATGGGTTTTTAGGATGATTTTCGGCGATTTGTTCTCGGTTTGTAGTGTTTGCAGTGGTTGATGGTAGGGGTGGAGAATGCTCTGTTTCGAAAGATGGCAACAGAGGAGCAACTAGCCGAGTGTGGGGAAGAATCTGGGTCGTGAGAATTAAGGGTTGCTCCGGTTTTAAGTTACAGAAACAGGAGTACTGAGGGCATGCCATGGTGGCTCTCCCACTAGGCATGCGATGGTGGCTCGCGGTGGGATTTTCTTGCGTGGTTTCCGGTGTGAGGTATGTGGCTGAGTTGAAGTGTGCGTGGAGGGCAATAGTATGGGATGCTCTGTTTTCGAGTGTCAAGAACAGAATACTGCTTGTTGTGTTTTCAATGGCTTAAACGATGAGGAAGTAAATCTTGTTTGTTTTCGTTTGGAGGAACGGCGCCTTTTCAAGGTGGTGCAACAAGGTGGTTAATGGTCTGCAAGGGTGTCTCACGGTGGCAGCGTAGTGGCGTAGGGTGAAGGTCCAAGACGTGGTTCAGCGTGGAAGTCTGGGCTGGGTGGTTATTTTCGGTGGTGGTGAGGCTTTGCAGCGGCGACGATAGTGGCTTTGCCATGGGTAAAGATGACTGGGGTATGAGGTCCGAGGCCAAGGTAGTTTTAACAAGTGTATCTAAATTACCAATACGCATATATATTTGTTGAGAGGGAGGTTTTAAGAGAGAATCTAAAACGGAAACCGCAGAAGTCGTGAGAATTCAAAAACTCGAAGGAGCAAAATCAATAGGAGATGTGCCAAGTGATTGGTATCGTGCACGGTGCCTAAATAGGTGTTTGAAACCCTAGGGTGAAAGAGAGGGAGCATCTGAGTTTTGAATCTATTAGGGGAATGAATTTTATGTGAGAATCCGGAAGGAGACTACAAAAATCGTGGAGAGTTAAAACTCAAATGGGGAGAGGAAAATCGGGGTAAGATATATACATACATACATATATATATATATATACACACACACGAATAAATAAAATAATAATAATAATAATAAAATCAATATGTCTAAAAAATTTAATTAAAGAAAATATTTTAAAAAGAAAGGTGGCATTGGAATCGGGTGTTACATTGGGGGAGATGCTTCGCTGATTCATCTATGAAAGCCACAGGTTGTCGATAGTAGTGGCTGTGCGGGAAGGTTGGTGACGTTGCAGCAGAGTGAGTGATGGCCTTGGTTACGGTGACTGCAAGGAGGTTTGCAATAAATGATAAACTCAGAGAGAGAGAGAGAGCACCTAGAGTATGAGAGATATGGATAGAGAGTTTGTTAAGAGAGACTTGAGAAGGTATAAACAAATTGTAGATGCGCGGGGGTAATGAAAAATTGGTGGCGTGATATTCGGAAGATAACTAAAATAGAAAACCGCCTGGAAAGGAAATCACGTGTAGAAGGAGACTTCAACCAAAAACGGCATTGTTCTGACATTTTCGGTTGGCTCAAAATTGTTTGGATTAGTGTTTCCGATTTGGGACTTTTTGGGCAAGGCTGAGATGCGGGTTAGGCCTTAGAGCCGGTATTACACCCGTAGTCGGCGTACTTAATATTCTGTGCTATTCATATTCTGCATGTATGATCTGTATTAGATAGCTAGCTACTTTATGGGCCACTGCCTCCGTGTCTATCATATATTGTTGAAAACATTTTCTCATATATAATTGCAGTGAATCTCTTCTTCCTTTTCCCTAATCACAGACATACCTTTTTTTTTCTCCAAGTGTTTTGCTCTATGGGCTTGTGGCAATGTCAGACCAAGAATATGCTTTATTTTAGTGTTCCATTCTATGTGTGTGTTTGTTTTTCTATGGTTTCTCAAGTAAATTGCCAATTCCTTGTTATTAGGACTCAAAAGCAACGGATAAAGACGTTATACATTTCTCTTGCATTCACAATATTAATTACCCAGTGAAGCTGGTGCGAAATGAAAACAACCTAATATGGCTAGTTTGTTGTTGGTGTTGGGTTTTGCTCCTTAATCCCACATGGAAAGAAAGTGGGAGTGGAGCAAGGCCATAGGCCTATTTAAGGGGGCTTAGCCTCCTTGATTTAATTACACCAGTCAGAAACTTATCTAGTAACTTTTGACTTTAGTAAAATTCCTCTGTTGTCCTTTTTGTTTGTAAAAGGAAGAGAGGTGAAAGTTTGAGTTTTACTAGTGGGAGAAGTTTTTATGGGTGTCGTTGGGGTGAGGAAAAAAATTGTGTGATTGTAACAATTTTTCACGTAGTGTATTTTCTTCTCTGGGTCTGGTGGTTTTTCTCCTGTTTTGGAGTTTTCCAAGTAAATTCTTGTGTTGTGTTTATTTCTCTTTTTTTCTTATTATTCTGTCAAAAGTAGATCCTGGTGATGGGAATTTGGAAGCCCAGATTCCTAACAAGTGGTATCAGAGCCACTAGGTTCTTTTGGCAGGGTGGAGATTTGGTATGGTAGTGTGAATACGGACGGTCTAAGTAGGTTCTGTCTAGGAGATTGGAAATTTTAAGTGTGTCCGTTGTGACTTTCCAATTTTTCTTGGGAACCTTGAAGTTCTGTCTAGGAAAGATCGGTCTTTCCTAAAAACTTACTTAGTGGGTACTATTCATTTCTACGGTAAAATTCATCGAGGCAATGTCAAGAATGGAGGTAGAGAAAGTTGATGGGAGAATCAATTTTGATTTGTGGCAAGTGCAAGTCAGAGATATTTTCATTCTATCAATATTACACAAGGCGTCGACCAACCCATAAAGTCAGCAGTTTGCTGGAGGTTGTGACAACCTGGGCACATCAAGAAAAGTTGTCAAGAAGAAGTGGAGCCGGTTCGGCAAGTGGTTCCAAGTCAGTAAATGGAGATACTGGAATGAAGCTAACATTGTGTCTCTCTCCAGAAAAAAGAAAAGAAAAGAGACATGTATATCCTTATGGCGTGCTGCTAATCCCAAAGTTTCCATGATTGAAGATGTGTTAATATTAGTTGTTCCACAAATTTGCACACGGGCATTGGTTTGGCATTGATGCAAGGTGTGTGGTGGAAATTCATGTCGATGGCTGATGAACTTCCAGGAAAGCCAAACGTGGGAGTTGCACCATAATTTTTCAGCAAGATTATTTTCGACATGGGCCAAAGTGAAATGCTTGGAATTGGTTATTCTGAGTGAGTTTGCTTTTATGGTGGAGCATGATAGCAAAAGCTATGAATCTTCATTGCGGTGGAGCGTGGTTGTAGGACCAGTCAAGGTCGCAAGGTGGAGATTGTTAGGTTTTGCTCCTTAATCCCACATTGAAAGAAAGTGGGAGTGGAGCAAGGCCATAGGCCTATTTAAGGGGGCTTAGCCTCCTTGATTTAATTATACCAGTCAGAAACTTATCTAATAATTTTTGACTTTAGTAAAATTCCTCTGTTGTCCTTTTTGTATGTAAAAGGAAGAGAGGTGAAAGTTTGAGTTTTACTAGTTGGAGAAGTTTTTGTGGGTGTCGTTGGGGTGAGGAGAAAAATTGTGTGATTGTAACAATTTTTTACATAGTGTATTTTCTTCTCTGGGTCTGGTGGTTTTTCCCCTGTTTTGGAGTTTTCCACGTAAATTCTTGTGTTGTGTTTATTTCTCTTTTTTTCTTGTTATTCTGTCAAAAATAGATCCTGTTGGCGGGAATTTGGAAGCCCAGATTCCCAACAGTTGGTATATTTTTAATTGTTTACTTTTGGTTCCAGTTGTATTAATAAGCTATATGTATATATACTTATTTTCTTTTCTTTTATTTTATTGTCGAGGAATCAAATCGCTGCTTACCAAACAAAAACAACCTAATATGGTAAATTTTGTCAATAAACGTGTATATAATATAGCAGTACATAACTTCATGATCCACGTCTTTTTCTTTCTTGTACAAGTTATTTTGGTGCCGAAGACCCTATTCTTGTAATCATATACGCCACCGCCAAGCAACAATATTTTGGTATTGAATTTTGCAAATATAGAATAGAGGACAATTAAAGATATCTTAGAAGATCAAGTTTGTAATACCTCGTTCCAGCACCATACTTCCTTCTAAAATTATTGGTTTTAAATGCATCTATAATCCATTTGAGATTTTCAAATATTTAGATTTCAGGCTGAGTTTATTTAGTTATTTATTTATTTTAAATGGATTCTAGAGCATTTTTTTATTATTAAAATTCTTAAATATCCAAAATTTTTTTTTTTTTTCTGTTTTGTTATCTTTTGTATTTATAGATATAACTCTTAAACCCACGCCATGCACACCTGCCATCTAGTAATTTCTTCCTCTATTTTTAGCGCAGTTAATATTATAGTTATAAAGTTTCTTTTCAAACCAAGATTTCCCTCACCGTCTGTATCCCGGGAGTGCAGATTCACATCTCCATATCCTTAGGGTGTGGATTTCAGTTTAGTTAAAAACTCCTTGCCACTCACGTCATTCCCCTTTTGTTTTTTTTTCTAGAGTTTTTCTTTTTGGTCTTTCTTTTGCCTATTTATATCTGCTATTAACCCTCAAACTCATGCATGTATCGACCATCCTCAACCCTAGACTAAGATGCCGCCACACCATGCAATCTCTAGAAGATTTGCATCGTAACCCACTGCCATAAACTCCTTCACGCCGTAGGCATGCACCCACACATGAGGGAAGCACCACCGTAAACCGACCCAAAAGTTTCCGTTGTCCTCTTTTCATGTCCTCAGCCATCAAAACTGCCTAGACACCACATAACAACCCTACAACACCACCCAATGCTGCCGAGATCACACGAAAACGTGAGCGGGCGCTGCTCTGTTTTGCACCACCAAAACAAGGGAATTATTTTCCCCTCCGTAAGCCAACCAGCCATCACAAGCGTCGCAGCCCTCCATCGATGCCATGCTCATCTCCTCTGTCCATGGTTCCACCACCGTGAACGACCTCCATTCGTCTCAATAAACCAGCGGAACCTCCTCGGTTTGTTCTATCTCGGTTTACTCTCTTGTTCTCACTATGCCCCTCTCGCTCTCTCTGGTCCGTGTTCAGTCTTCTTTTTGCTGGTAACTACCGTAAGCCCTAGGTCCTCCGCTTGCTGCCTCTGCCTCAAGGTGAACCTCCGTCGTTTGAACTTTGGGTCTTACGTGTTTTATCCCTGCAAGTAAAAATTTTTCTTTTGTTTTATTTTATGTTATGTTTTACGTAGGTTTCATTCGTAGATAACGGAATGCATGTTTTGCAAAATTTATTTCTTTTGCCCTTAGTTTTAAAGTAAGGTATTGACAGTATGTTTTTCAGTGGGTTGATCTTACTTTCGGCTTCATGGGCTTCTATTCTCTTGGATCCCTTTTTATTTTCATTTGTGTTTTGTTAACTCATTCGGGAATAAATGTTTTGGGTTGGTTCAAGCTATATTTTATTTTAGGCTTGGTTTTTAAATCTTTTGGGGTTCGCTTTCTAAATTATTTTGGGTTTGAATTGAAAATCATTTTGGATCGAATCTTGGGTGTCGCAATACTTCAATGGACTTTTAATGTTTTAGCCGGAGATTTTTGGGTTATTAAGGAGTTTGGTTTAAATAATAAGTTAGGTATTGGAGAATTTTAAGCTTTTGGAGGATTTCGATAAATTCAAAGCATTTTAGAGAGTTGATAATCAGAATTTTGTGGATCGTTAGATGTTAAGAGAAGATATTGAATTTTATTTCTCAAGTTCTTTTTTTTTTAGGTTTGTGATCAATTGGAAATTTATGGAGTTACATGATTATTTTATAGGTGTCAATTATTAATTGTTCAGCGTTGTTTGAAGAATTTTTGAAAAGTTAAGGAGTCTAGGTAAGCAGGGTTCATATTTTTGGTTTTATACCAAATATAAACTGAGGTTGACTTCCTGAAAATTTATGCACGTTTTATTATGAAATGAGAACTTGAGAAAAACTAACCTCAGCCAGTTATTTACATTAATCATGAAATCTATGTGGAAAAGAAAAAATTGTTTGACATGCATTGTGCAAACATGAGCTTAGTTTTTATCATGTTGTTTTTTAAATGTGAAAAATGAGCAATATTGATTATCTAAAAAGATGTGCATTGTTTTCGTAAAGATACTTTGACTCTATTGTATTTATGTAAGAATGATTATGATAATATTTTTGAAACTCGGTATCATTTTGGTATAGTTCTAAAAACCTTTGACATGGTATACTGGTTTGTATCTGACTCTGTCTCTACTCTACTCTACTTTGCTCTATCTCTGCTCTGTTTGGGTTGGTACCAACTTCTCTATCTCTGAGTGCACCTACTTTGGAAACAAGGTGGTTTATTGTGGACTTTCCTGTGTATACACTTGAGGCTCCGAACGAATAAGGAAAAGTTTCACCTCTGTCTCTGCTCGGTTTGGCCACCAGGATTAGCACAACCCTACCACGGGGGTTAAACATGGTCTCTGCTATGTAAGATGCTCTGTTTTGATATGACGATGATGCTCAGCTTTGTTATGCCAAAGTATTCCATATTTCTTATGATTTAAAAATGATCGCTCTGTTACATTTGAAAATATGTTTTATTCTGCATATTAACTCTGAGAATTATTTTTGCTCTGCATTCAGTATTTAGTAAATGTTCATGTTTACACTCTGGTATATATCCTCTACTTACTGAGTTGTGGTTAAACTCACCTCTTATCTCTGAATATTTTTCAGATGAGTTTGGATATTTCAGCCAAGGATTGGATTATGAAGCATTAGGTGAGATGACTCAAGAATGGTTGATAAAGTATAGAGAATTTATATGAACATTGATAAGGTTTAATAAGAAAATAATATTGTATTCTGGTAACTTAGCATTTTTGGAATTAATGATAATAAGGAAGTAGGTTTTAAGACTAAGTTTTATATGATATTTGAATTTGGAGTCTACAATTATAGTGTTGAATGTGAGTATATGTGGTAGGTAGTAACTGTCGGATCCTTGCGGGACTGGGGCGTTACAAAGCTAAAATGAAAGGTATCTATGCAGCTGAGTTTTCTGTTTTCCTTTGACGTTTCCCACTACCATTTGGTGAAACCATAAGCTTCTAATGTCCCTTGTTCTACCATGGCTGACAAATAAAAGTGATGGTGATGCAAATGCAAACTAAAGGAAATTAGTGAGGCTAAGTATAGAAAGTAGATCTAAAGGGTATAAAATGCTTACTATAAGAAGCATTGATTCCCACTATTTTCACTTGATTCTAATGTTAAAAGCACTTAAATCTGCAGCTGTAACTAAAGATTTCTCATATAATAGTCACCATACTTAAGAAGAAAGAAAGAGGATTTGTTTAAGAGAGAATGCCATAAACCTTGGAACTTACAATGTGGGGGTATGAAAGCTGAAAATTTTCTGTTGCAGTTGTTGCATGTTTCCTCCCCTAATCTTGCTCAACTTCTTCCAAAATCCCTTTTGGGAGAACGGATAGATCTCACACACACACACGCACACACACACACACACACATATATATACAATAGAGTAATTCTACATGGAGTCGACTTTAGAGAGTCGATGGGGAGTTGACTTTAATTTAAAGAATAATTCTACATGATTTTCCTCATTTTCAACCTTATTTTCTATTTTTATATATATAAAAAAACCCCAATGAATCTCATTAGATCCTTGAAAACAAAGTTGAAAATAAGAATTTTTAAATCAAAGTCGACTCTCTATCGATTTTCTAAAATCAACTCCATATAGAATTATTCTGATATAAAAACGATTTCTTTCATTTTCAACATTGTTTTCATGGATCTAATAAGTTTTATTGATTTGTTTTTGGTATAGAATTTGAAATTAAGATTGAAAATGAGGAAAATCTTTTTTAAATTAAAGCCGATTATCCATCAACTCCATGTACCATTATTCATATATATATATATATGTATGTATGTATGTATGTATGTAGCTAGCTAAAGTACTAGTACTATAATGTGACTTGATGCGATGCATGCATGCACAGTGTTTTTTTTTTGCTGTTTTAATCTTAATTAATTATAATTTGTGCCTTAGCCCAGGAACGGCGTTGTTTTGATCCAGGTTTATTGATTCCTCTGCTTTCCTTTCCTTTTCTTTCCTCTTTTCCCCCGACGGTTTCTTCTCCCCTGTTTTCGCTGCTCTCCGTTTCTCTCTCACTAGACCACGTCTTTGGTGGTTACTTGCTCCAGATGAAGATATTTCTCTCTCTCTCTCTGTCCATACGGCGATTTACCCCTGCTTGGGTCTCCTTCCTTCCATAACCCTCCCTCTGGTTTCGGTTCTGCTACAAGACTCATGGTAAGCTTTTCTAAATTCTTCCTACGATTTCTTTTATTCATGGGTTTCGGTTTTGGTACATTTAATCACTGGAAATTTGTGTATTTCCGGTAGGTGAAGTCGAGCATAGAGAAGCAAGAATTCGGTCCCTTTTTACCCTGTTTTCATGCGGTTGTTACCCTATTTCGTGCGACTTACTCTTCTCTTTAGGTAAGACTCGTAGGTTTTGGATGGGAGCTCATCCTAGGTTTTTCATTAAAGAAATTTCTTGTGTATTCTGGATCAGTTTTGAAGAGTTTTCGATGGTTGCCCATGGATTTCGTAGACATTTTCTTACTGGGTAATGTTTCCGTATTTGTTGCTTAGCAGTGGTTTTGGGTTGATACAGGATGAAGGAAAATGATTAGTGGGTGCTGAAATTTTGTGGTTTGTGAAGTTTTGTTGAAACGCATATAACAATATTTTGTTGGTAGCTAATTGTATGTAATAAAAAAATTATATTTTCCATGGTATTTTGGAGTTATTTGAGATAAATACATAGTAAGCTAAAATAATGACTTTGAGGGAGACATTCTTTTTGTGGAATTAAATGGTTTTGGGTGGCTGGTTGCTTGGTAATTGTTTGCTAGAAATTATGAATTTAGGCAGGCAACGTAGTTAGCTTATAATTTTTCAGATTTAAGCCTTGGGGATGGTCATTAACATAAAGGAATTTATTTTTATGAATAGGTGGCAAAACTCTTAGTGGTCAGACTCAAAGTTTTGATATTTTGCTGCAGGAGTCAGGTAAGCAAAGTTCGTATGCTTGGTTTTATACCAAAAAAAGCTTGAGGTTGACTTTTTAAAAATTTGTACTTTTGTTAGTTATGAAATGAAAACTTGAGAAAAAACAACCTCAATCAATTATTTCCATTATTCATGAAACTTATATGAAAGAAAGAAAAATGTTTCTGTCATGCATTGTGTAGACATGAGACTGTTTTTTGTCATGTTATTTCTGAAATGTGAAAAAGGGCATTTTTTTCTATCTGAGAAAAATTATGCTTTAATTGTGTTGACTATGTTTTATTTATATGAGCTTTCTTCTGAAAATAGTTTGGAACTATGTATTTTTAATAAATCTGAAAACCTTTGGCATAGTATTCTTGTTGGTATTAGACTCTATATCACCTTTGCTCTGCTCTGCTCTATCCCTTCTCTTTGGATTGCTACCAATTTCCTGTCTCTGAGTGCACCAACTTTGGAAACAAAGTAGTTTATTGTGGGCTTTCCTGTGTGCACACTCGGGGTTTCGAGAACAAATAAGGGAAAGTTTCACCTCTGTCTCTGCCCGGTTTGGCCACCGGGGTTAGCACAACCCTACCACGGGAGTTAAACATGGTCTTTGCTTTGTGAGATGCTCTGTTTGATATAGTGATAATTCTCAGATTTGTTATGCCAAAGTACTTTATGATTTAATTGTTTTGAAAATCATTTGCTCCTTTATGTATAAATATGTTTTGTTCCGTACTTTATTACTTGGTAAATGCTCATGTTTACACGCTTGTATAAGTTTTTCGCTTACTGAGTTGTGGATAAACTCACCCCTTATCTCATATACTTTTCAGATGATTTGTATGTTCCAACAGAGGACCAAGAATAGAGTTTTTGACCAAGTTTAAGCAGTTAGAGCCACTCAAATAGATGGGGAAACAATTAATAAATATTCTAGATGTTTTTTTTCTAGTTCATTGGATTTTAGAATATTATTTATTCATCATTGTTAAGATTATTGGGAGAATGTGAACCCTCTCGTTTATGATTACTCATATTCTTTTAATTATGACTTGGTGGACATTTTTAATATGGATTGGAATGTGGGAAATATTTTTATTTGAACATTGTCGGAGACATATTATTTGTAGTTGAGGATATATTATACTAAACAGGTTGGACTCCTCGACCGCTACGAGTACGGGGTGTTACACTCTCTTCAAAAGCTCTCTCCCAAGCCAAAAAAAAAACCCTCACCTCGCCATTGATCTTAGCGCGGAGGGAGGCAGACCTCTGGCTCCATTCTTCCCTCTGCTCCGCTTTTCTTCTCTCTTCTTTTTTCCAGCCACAATTTCTTTAAGTTTCAATGGTCGTTTCTTATGTTTTTGTTTTAGTCGGCTTGATGCAGGTTGAAGTAGTTCCAATGGCCTAAGCCAACCACACGCCCCACTACCGTTCTCCCATCTATTGATCTTATAGTCGATCAGAGTTTTTGTTGAATAGAGCGGCGCGTGTTCCAAATACGCAGGGTCCATCGTTTGATGCACCTTGCAATCTAGAGGGATCCTTCCATTATATGCAGTTGTTCAAGTATCTAGGGTCGCCGAGCTATTTAGCCTTGTGGGTGTTCACTCCTAGTGTGGCACGTGTTGTCCACGTGTCACTACAGCCGGTTGTTTTTTGGTTGTTTTATGGTTTTGTTGTTGTTTGTTTATCTGTATAGAAAAAAAACTATATTGAGAAATACTCTCTTGGACTTTTAGTCCATAGAGTTTTAGTTTTTCTCATCTTTTGGAGGATAGACTTTAGTAGGGGTGTTACCACATGGTGTGGTGCGGGGGGTATCCTACCCCGCACCATGCAGAGGTGAGGATTTTGACCCCACCCCTAGCCCCGTTATGGAGGGGTAGGGTTGAATCTGCACCTCACTCAATAGAGAGATCCATTGGGTCATTATAACTCATTAGAGTTATAAAATGATTTTATATATTTATATAAACATATATTGTATACAAATATATACAAATTGATAAACTTGAAGTCGAATTCAAGTTAATAGATTACCTTGACATCCTAGGCCAACTTTTAAATATTGAAGATGCGGAGTAGGGGGTGGGGCGGGGCGGGGCCCCACAGCGTTCATCCAGCTCCCCACCTCCGCTTGGGTATCTCATGAAGGGCAGGGGGCCCAGCACCCGCATGCCCACTCCGCCATCCGGGGCAACGGGGCAGTCATGTAGGGTATGGATAACCCGCTGCCCACCCCTAGACTTTAGTAAATGCCTCCTATGGAGGTAGTGACTGGTTTCTCAGACATTTTCTCAACTGTTATTAGTTGACTTGTAAACTGAGTTCTCTCATTCATATAGGTCACATTATAAACTTCATGTTCATGGATTTCATGATAAGCCTTTTTCTCAAAAATAAAAAATGAAAAAATAAAAAATGAAAAAATTAACTAATAAGTTAATTTAATTATAACCCCTAACTCCCCACCCCCCAATTTAGTGATCACCGTAATATCAACGCTTTTAAAGTTCATGAATTGGAGTTATTTTGTGAAAAGAGATACAATTGGAGAAGTTTTGAAGCTATTTGTGGAAAGATATAAAATTGGAAAAGATATATCATAGCACATTTTTTATTTTTTATTCAAATTATTTTAGTTGTTTTATGAATAAATAATTATTACTCACAGAAAGGCTTGTAGTTGTATTTTAGATCTTTCTTTTATATGGCCAATTCTATTTTAAATATTTAGGAGAAAATACATTTGACTTTTTTTGAGCAGCCTTGCCGCATTCATGGGCTTGTTTAGTGTTTGTTTTGCAGACCAGGATTTCATTAACTGATGACAAAATCTCCAAATTCATATTAAATGTTAGAAATGGTGTTTGTTAGCTTCCTATGGGCTCTCCTGTAGGAGCAAACTTTTATGTGTGTCTCCTTTCTTTTCACAAACTAGTGACGACAGTCAATGGTGCAGGATCCTTACAATCCTGCAAGCTTCGGACCATATCAAGAGTTTGATTGCCTTTTCTCAAACTTCTTTAAAAACACAATATTATAGAATTAGCTTTCTCTCAGACTGAGTTTTAGATTCTTTATATGCTGTAAATATAGGTGCTTACAACTATTGCATGAGAAAACTAAATGAAATTAGGACTATATTTGATGTAAGTTTTCTTAATAAATGAGCTATTCAATTATTAAATTTTCTATTATAGAACAATTAATGTACATGTAACACTACCAGTCTACGTTTGGGATTTAACATAATGGACATGTTGGGATAGGTAATGCTAGACTACATTTCCCTTCGTACATGTCGAAATTAGTATGCATGCACCTAAACTTACTAACAGTATGCCTAAAAGTATCGGAGTAGAATAAGGTCAAATCTCTAAAATAGGTAAAGAATTAAAACTTTGCAACTAATCACATGGTAACTACATCAAACCCATAAACTTTATAACAAATATTAAGTTACAGTGCCAAAACAAGTTCATGTTTCCTAACATAATATACATAACATAACATCATCAGTTAATACAAATACCCCATAACTCACTATAGGAATTCTTTCTTCACTTCTTTATAATCAAGACCGAACCGAAATTAGCCCATGCTGATTTTTTCTTCCTGACGGCGTCTTATCCCTATTGGCATTTCATAAACGCTGTCTAGGGTCAATAAGCCATCTGAGCACAAATCTAGGCAGTAACCCATAGGTCGTCACCCTTCCGGCGACTCTGCTCTATCCTGCCACATAACACTCAAAAGGTGGTCAACAAAACAACCTACCATTTCCTTAAAAGCAACATAATCAATGAGACCCTCAGGGCTCCTCAGAGCCTCTTGGGAGGTCTCAGTCTCCCTCTGATCTATCTAATCTTGCAAAGGCTTCTATCATTCCAGAAGGAATGATAATGGAAATAAATAAAAGGGTGAGATTTCGAAAATCTCAATAAGTACTCAGATAACTAGAATATAAGCATTGTTAACATATACTGATACACAAATGCATGTACGATGAACAAGAGACTTATGAGATGAATTATGCATGACTTATGCACCATGCTTTTTCATGAAATATTTTCACGTATCTTAGATAATCATTGACACATATAATCTTGAAACTTTTCATAAACTTTTCATGTCTTTTCTGATTACTCATAACTTTAGATGTCATTTTTCTTATTAATATCATTTTTAGGCTCATAGCCTTTCTTGTCATGACTTTCTCATAATGGATACGACTCCCTTATATACCATGTGTTTCCTACTAGTTACCGTATCACGCTGTGACTATCTTAGTCGAGGTGATTGTGTAATAATCATAATCATTACTGCAGGTTGTAACACCTTCACCTTCCTTGGCACCCACCAATGTTAGGTGTGACCACACTCAGAGATCCTTTAAAAAGGAACCATTCATGGCCCACCGACTTTTCTTCGTCAACCCAAGAGTTTCACTCAACTTTACGCACTCCTGAGTGAACAGGGAGTTCTATTGGGACATTACTCCGTCCCAACCTTTGGGGTTCTTTTAAGAAATCATTTCTTATCTTATTTTCTCTTGCAAACATGATGACTTAAAAACAAACATGGGACTTAACACTTGGATGGGCATACATGTAACATGTGACTCCTTATGCAGCATTGGATTCATGGAACTTGTGAAGTATGCATATCCAAAAAATCATCAACTCATCTATTTTTCAAGAGGATCATACATATTCAATAAAAAGGAATCAAAACAATTATAACTCAAGGATAATAAGGCCGAATTCCCTAAGGATTCAAAACTTAGTTTTTCCTCCTTCCTTTAGAAAAACTTATACCTTCTTTTAGAAAAAATAAAAAATAAATAATAACTATCAAACTATAAAGGCTTAGCCGAACTCTAGGAGCCCTTTAGACTTATCATTCACTTGTTATCTTTCCACATCAAGTACTAAGTCTTATTTAGCTCTTAAACCACTCAAGAAATTAAATCAATATCACATCCTTAATCAAGATATGAATACCTAAATTTTGCCTTTAAAGCTCACTATAGCCAAAATTCCTACACTCTGAAAAATAAAATTTCATCACTTAAAAACATATAAGGCTTGACTTAACCTAGCCGAAAATTACTAGCATATATTCCTTATGTTTGTTCATCAAAACTTATTCATTATAACCCACCAAAAATTACTTGAATTAAAGCTTAAGATCTAACCTTACTAAAACATAGAAAACATAACCAAATCATTTTACACTCAAGCTAATTGATCAAGATCATATTTACTTCATGTACATACAAAGAAATACTGGGCTTGAGTTAAAAGAGTACTTACAATTTCTCAAGAAGCAAACCACAAAAACCTTGTGAAAGATAGGATGTACCCTAGATTCTTGAAGAAAGCTCACACTAGTGTTAGGAAAGAAGGTTTGGAAGGTGAGGTAAAGAGGTGGAGGGGTCTTGGCGGAAGCACTTATATAGAAGTGTGAAGTTGTATCCCCTTTGGCCCTTAGTCGAACTCAAGCATGGATAGGTGTAGAAAAACCTTTCCAATCAACCATGCGTCCTCTAGGGACTTAGAATACTCATTTCCTAATTTAGGCTTAGTTGGCATAATAGGACCAAAGGCTTATCTCATAGTGTTTTGTGATCAACACTTAGGAAAAGGACAAGGGAATTTTCGACTACTCCTTTCCCTTTTCACCCCACTTCTAGCCAAAATCCTCCCAAGAAAAACACTTCATTTTATCCTCCAATCACCACACACCAATTGTTTGTTTCTTGTCATGGAAGTAAGGTTAAGTGAAGGTAACAAAAGGACAAGGGGATAAGTCGGTGCACTCCCCTCCCCCTCCAATCTGTTGCTTCCGATGAGAATATTCCCAACATGCTTTGCTTGTTTGACTTGATTTTTTTTTTTTTTTGCTTTTATATTTTCTAGATCAACCTCCTAGAATATCAAAAGTCATCCATTTCCTTTGTATAGAAAAAAAAAAGTTAGGCGTATATCAAATCTCCACCTATCCTTGAGATACTATACACATAAGATAAAATAAGAGTGGCATTCAACTATCACCATTTTCCAATCCCATCCTATTCGAAACTCACAAGGAGAAATAGGTCAAACCTTGCTTACATCTCTCCTCCACTTCCACTTGTCATCGTCTTTTAAAAGGTGTGTTTTTGCAAGAGAAGAAAACAATAAACTAGATATATGACCAATCCGAAATCACCTATAGAAAACATCATGTTCTTTTCTTACTTTTGAGTCAACTCTTCCTTTACAAGAAATAGACTCACCTAAAGGAAAAAAAACAATGCTCAAGACAAATTCCCTTTCTCCCAATTTCTCCAAAGTGCTTCTTCCATTGAAAAGGAATATACCTTTCTTGATTCCCTTGAATTCCTAAGCAAAGCTTGCCTAAATCTTACTTCCATACAATATCATCTTGAAATTCTAAAAAAAAACTGATGAAACCTTAATATGCCAAGTGTTCCAATTGATTTCTTAAACAAAAGAACATTTCTCTAATTGTACCTTCTCATCCAAAAATTCTTCCAAGAAAAGAAAACACTTGTCTTCACTTGCATCTCTAAATTTCTCATGTGACACTCTTTGGAAACCTATATATATACCTAAGAAAAGCCTAAAATAATGAGCATATTTCTAAATATTCCTAAAGAATAAAAAGGATATTTTCACCTCAAACATAAAGAAAACAAATGAAAGAGAAGAACAAAAATTCGGATTGTCACAGTACAAGTGATAGATGCACAAGAATTGATATCATGATTCATCTTCATGTACTTCACATTGGTTTTTTGCTTTTAAGGGCAGAGTGGTGAGGCCTCAATGATGGGTGGCATGAATAAAGGCCCTTGGACCTACGAGCTACACAATGTTGGGTAGCTTTCTCCTGTTTCTCTTCTATATATATTAAAATGAACTTTATAATCTACATATAGACTACAGTGACGATTGAGGTAATGTATAAGTACTTTGTGTAACAAATGGGCGTTCCTGAACTCTTTCAATAGAAATATAACAGAAGCCAATATATGTTGACATTGAGTAGTAATACAGAAGGACTACTCCTTCCTTAGCTAAAAATAATTAAATCGAAAAAAAAATACAAAAAAAATAAAATAAAATAGGAACAACCAGATGTATTTTTGGCGAGCACATTAGTATTTCTGACAAAAATATATCGCCACAAAAAAACCTTTTAACGAGAAAATTGCGGAATGTAGATAAGAATTTTTTGTTGCAAATTGTTACACTATTTTCGGTGATTCTAAATTATTTCTGTCCATCGCTACAATAGCCAGAAATAATTGTATTTGATTCTAAATTAGTTGTGATTTTTGGGCAGCCATTCTTAGCTGGAAAAGAGTACTGCTGGTGAATTTTAATCTACTTTCAACGACTAAATAATCTTATTTCTTGTAGTGAACACTTTAAAGTACTGTAGCAATATAGTGGAGAGAAAAATGGGTAACGTGCATGGCACAACCTTGATCATTAGATCTTGGCATTGTAGGTTTGCCATTTGTCAATTTCTAAAAATTTTACGTAGTTTTTAAAAATTATATTAAGCTCTTGAACTTTTTTTTTTTCTAAATTTGTTTTTGTTCTCCAAAATTGTAGTATATATGTGGAAAAAGGTCGGTTTGATTTTCAAAAAATCTAATAAAATTGACATCAAATTTTAGAAAAGGATTCGAAGAGGTGAAGAACTTAGCAAACATTTTAATGAAAGCGAAATGGAAGTTTATCAAGTGCAAAAATCATTGCAAGCAATTCTTTTTTAGTAGTGGTATAATTTTTTTAGTTATCATTCAAGGTTCTACTAGCATAATAAATCACAAAAGGCATCTTATTCACACGTTGACCCAAAACTGCACCCAACGAATAGTCACTTGCATTAGTCATGATTTCAAAGGGAAGGTCCCACTACAGAGGTTGCATAATGGGAATGGTGGTAAGCAATTCTTTACGAGTATCAAAAGATTTTTGGCATTCATCAGTCTAAACAAATTCAACATCATTTTGTAAAAGAGTGCACAAAGGTTTTGCAATAGAACTGAACCCTTGAATAAATTGCCTATAAAAGCCAGCATGGTCAAGGAAAGAATGAATATCTTTAACCGTTCTAGGGATAGGAAGTTTAAATATCAACTCAATTTTTTCCTTGTCGACTTTTATACCTTCCGAGGAAACAATATGACCCAACAAATACCTTGAGTAACCATAAATTGGCATTTCCCCCAATTAAGTAAAAGATTTTTTTCCTCACATCTTTGGAGAACACATGCCAAATTATGTAAACCACTCTCAAAAGATTTTCCAAAAATAGAGAAGTCATCCATGAATATTTCACAAATATCTTCAACCATATTAGAAAAAATACTCATCACGCATCTCTGAAAAGTGGCTGGGGTATTATACAAAACAAAAGACATTCTGGTAAATGCAAAGGTGCCAAAAGGACAAGTGAAGGTAGTCTTCTTCTGATTCTCAGCCGCTACAGCAATTTGGTAATAACTAGAAAAACCATCCAAAAAATAATAAAAAGTATTATCAGCCACTCTTTCTAGAATTTGATTCAAAAATGGTAAAGGAAAATGGTCATTCCTACTGGCTGAAATAAGTTTCCGATAGTCAATACACATTCTCCAGTCAGTGACCATTCTAGTTGGAATCAACTCATTTTTTTCATTTTGCACAATAGTCAAACCTGATTTTTTTGGGACTACTTGAGTAGGACTTACCCACTTAAAATCTGAGATGGGGTAGATGATGCCCACTGCAAGCTATTTGAGCACCTTCTTCTTGACAACTTCCTTCATTGTGGGGTTGAGCCGACGTTGAGCATCTCTTACTAGTCTAGCATCATCCTCCAAGTGGATATGGTGAGTGCAAACGGTAGCATCGATGCCCTTGATGTCAGCTATGGTCCAGCCTATCCCTCCTCGATGCTTCCTTAGGACTTCAAGTAGAAGGTCTTCCTCTAGCTGTTTTAACTTTGAGGAGATCACCACAGGGAAGGTGCCTTCTTCCGAGCCAAGGAACACATATTTTAAATCTTAAGTAAGTGGTTTTAGTTCCAGCTGGGGGACTTGTTCCTCTAAAGACTTAAGTATGTGAATTGGCGGTGGAGTCTCAAATTGGGGTTGCCATCTTACACTTGCGGCTTGCACCTCAAGTAGTGAAGAAAAATCTACAAAACGATCTAACACTTCAAGAAAACTTATATTAGCATAGTCAGTGTTCTCATCAAGCAAAAATTAAGAATTCTGAAAAATATACTCATCATTAGGAAAGGAAATCAAACCCTCCACAGCATTCAAGCCATTTGTGTCGTCGGGATTTGGCATCTTACACGCATTAAACACATTCAGCTCAAGTGTCATGTTCCCAAAAGTGAGCTTTAGGATGCCACTTCTACAATTAATCAAGGTATTCGACATAGCTAGGAACAACCTCCCAAGGATGACAGGAGCTTGAGAGCTGTTGACACTTGACTACTGCATATCCAAAATCACAAAGTCTACTGGATAATAAGATCTGTCGACTTTCACAAGTATGTCTTCCACTAGTCCTCTTGGGTTTTTGATTGATCTGTTGGCTAACTAGAGCATGAGTGTAGTCGCCTTCAATTCTCCCAACCCAAGTTGCTCATAAAGTGAGTATGGCAACAAATTTACACTACACTCCAAATCCAACAAGGCTCTAGCAATTTGGAATTCCCCAATCATGACAAGAATTGTGGGGAAACCTGGGTCTCTATCCTGGGAGGGGTTTCGTGCTGAATTATTGCACTGACTTGCTCCATGAAGAAGGCCTTTTTCTTTACATTCAACTGTCTCTTCACCGTGCATAATTCTTTTAAGAACTTGGCATAAAAGGGAATTTGTTAAGTTGCCTCCAAAAGCGGGATGTTGATTTTTACTTGCTTGAATACCTCTAGAATCTCTTTTTGTTGTCTAGTCTTGGTAGCCAAAAATAATCTCTGAGAGTATGGTGCTGCAGGCACATACTCTTTCTTCAATTCTTCAATTTTCTAACCCAATGGTTAAATTGCCTTAGGTAATTTTGGTGCATTTTCTAAAACCTCAGGGAGTTGCTCAGATTCATGCTTATCTTCCACTGACGACCTTCGTTTAACTTGTTCAAGGATGTCTAGTCGCTCAACTTGCTTACCACTCCTAAGTATGATCACTGCCTTTACTGATTTAATGTCTTCATTTTCTACTGAATGCACATGTGATTGCTTGTACACTTGCGGGTTGGGATGAGCTTAAGCTGGAAATTTACCCTTCTCCAAAGTGTTCAGAGTGGTCATCGTCTTGCTCAAGTGCCTCTAATTTCACTAATGGCCTGAGAACTCTGAGTGTTGGTTGCACTTTAGCTTGCCATAAATTGCTGAAAGGTGGCAGCCATCTAAGCAACTGTATCATCTAGTGTCTTCTTGGGCAGTTCGAAAGGCTGTTGATATTGGGTCATGGGAAACTACTGAAAATTACTCTGAGAAGGTACAACTGCTTGATTTGACTGGCCATGATCATTTCTCCATGAAAGGTTTGGGTGGTTCCACCATGCTAGAGTGTATGTATTTGACATTGGTGGATTCTGAGGTCGACTTAACAAATTTACATTCTGAGGTTGTTCTGCACTACTATCCTGATTCATCAGAAAAGCGGGACACTCCAAAATTTTTTGACTTGTGTCAGCACACAAGGCACACACTTCTTGGATTTTATTCACTATTTTTTCTTTTGTCAATTCCATGACCTCCAATCTTCTACTGATAGTAGCTAACCGAATATGAACATCAACGTCATCTTTTATCTCATGTCGCCCTCCACCTCCTTTTGCTCTTAATGGTTGAGCCGCAAGTGGCTTTCTATCGACCCTGGTAGTCCACTATTGAGCGTTCTCAGCCAAATAATAAAGGAAACTGAGAGCATCCTTAGGTTTTTTATTGAAAAATTCTACAGTACACATAAATTGAGCAAACTGCTTCGACTCTGGAGTCAAAGCTGTGTAGAAATAATATACCAGCCGCCACGACTCAAACCCATGGTGAGGACATATGTTGACCAGCTCTTTAAACCTTTCCCAACTTGAATGAAAAGTCTCATAAGCTCTCTGCATAAATTGGCTGATCTGTTCCTGAAATGATTGAGTTCTCTATAGAGGAAAAAATTTATGCAAGAATTATTTTTCCATGTCAGGCCAACTAGATAAGGAGTTGGGCCTAAGAGTATTAAACCATGCCTTTGCCTTATCTTTTAGTGAGAAAGGAAAAAGAGAGAGCCTAACCATCTCATCAGGGACAACCTTATGCATGAATGTGGTGCAAACAAGCTCATAATCAGTTAAATGCTAATATGGATTTTTAGACTCTATCCTATGAAATTGTGGTATCACAAACATCATGTCATGCTTGATGTTAAAATTTTGTTCATGCTCAAGCAAGATGATGCAAAATGGTTGTATGGTTTGTGCAGGCTGTAGATAATCCTTAAATGTCCTAAGAGGTGTTAAGCCATATTTTCAAAAAAGGGATTTTTGAAATAACTCTCAGAATCCAAGTCAAAACTAGAATCCAAATAAAACACTTGGCATACTACTACTTGAATTATGATTCATGCGATAAAGCCTTCCTGTGTCATCCCTAGTCCAAGACATCAAATATAAGTGCCACTAAGTTGAAATACTCTTAAACAACTAGAAAAGAAAAATAAATTGCAATAACAAAAAATAATACCCAAACAACTAAAGTACTAAACGAAAGAATTAAACACTAATGCAATAAAAAAAAAACAAGGAAAGACAAGATAAAAAAAAAATAGAGTTAAAGAATTAAACCTTAGCAACGGCACCAAAAAACTTGACTCGTTCTAAAAAGTGTTTTAGAAATGACTCCCGAGCAAAAGAGTTGTCAGGTAATATTAAGGAAGTCCCTAAGTCATTTCCTTAAAGAACGATTGCTTTAATATGCAAATTCGCCCACTACTAAAAATAAAATGAAATTATAATCTAAAACTATTTGCAATGATGTTCACAATGAAAATGGATTTTTTTTTCGGACTTTATAAAAATGTCAAGTTTCTTTTGTTTGAAATGATGAATTAATGCTAAGACTCGCGCTAGAAAGATCTAGGAAAATAATGCATCAAACTTGGATTAGGAACAAAAAAATGTTTAGCTAGCATATAAGAAATTTGCGCTCTAATATGTCTTGATGCTATTTCAATCACTTCCACAAACTAACTGGTTTTGAGAACGTGCGTTAAATAAATTATGGTTATCCTTGCTTGAGAAGCTAAACTCCGTTCATCAATGTGATCTAATCCACGCTTTCAAGAAATAAATAGAAATGTATGAATTTTACGTTTTAAGAGGCACTTTATCAAACACCATGTGTGCAAGCGTAAACCAAATATTTCCCTGGTTCTAAACAACTCAACTTAAGGCCGGAACAAGCAAGAATATAACCCAAGATGCAAAAACTTAAGTGGGACTGCTAGGACTTATGACACATGAGAAATTAAATAAAAACAACCAATTACAAACCACTCAACTTCTAAAGTAAATAAGGCTTGCCGACACCTAGTTTCTGGAATGCATCAAGAAAATACCAAAACATAATCAGATATAAATTACCAAACAGTGCAATACAGTAAGAGAAATGTAGTTTGTAACTATTGGAATTTATTTATGAGGTACGAAATGAAGTCTAGCCACTAACATGAAGGCAAACAAGGCTACCAAAATGAGGAAGGCTACCAAATATAAGCTATACTAGAGCCTAAAATAAATCAACTCTACAGCAATGAACTAAATTGAAAATAACTTGAATAAAAATGCGATGAACAAGAAAGCACCAAACTTGATGAAAAATATACCACCAAACAGACATGAGGTTACCGAAATACAACTATCGACTGGGGAAGAATTTCAGCTGCTGAAAATGGAACCAACACAAAAATGGACATTGCAAGTAAAATACAGAAACGAAATCAAATTAAAATAAAAATAGCTCAAAGGTAAAACAATAAAGCAGAGCTCCAATCCAGTCACAAATGGTCTAGGGATTCTGACAGGGAAATCCCGAGTGGGCTAGGCCCGAAGGGATTAAACCTGAAAGGAAATGAGGGTGAAGCCCAGTCGGAGGAACAGAGACAAGGCGAAAGGCTGATCTCGAACGTCCATACTAATAGGAAAGGGGGCCAGGATGATCCCGACCATCCACTAAGTCAGAGAAAATCGCAGACTAAGAAGACAATGTATCTCCCCCTCCCTCGCCGCAACTGACTTTGCATTAAATGATAACAAGGCCCCCGTCGATCTGACAGAACACCTCGTTTAATGCAAAGTTGGTTCAAGCATACCACATTAATTGCTGGACTAGACAGGAAGAGTGCCGCATTCATTATTGCCCATCATTCGAACTGACCAAAGCATTGATCGGAAGGATAAGTTACCATGGATGGGACAGAAAGGGATAGACCATCATGCGCCAGTGACGATTGGATGGTGTCACTGCAGGACACCTTCTTCTTCGTCTCCATCCTCAAAGAGAGTAGACAGGTATCTATAAATAGAACGCACTCAATCCAGAATCGGTTAAGAACATACATTTCTTGATCTTTCATTTACATGACCCTATCTACAATTTATCTGATACTAACTTAGGTATCGGAGCAGTCTCGGACCCCAACCTCCCCCCTCCTATTTTAGTATCTGCAGGAAGAAGTTGATTGGGACCCTGAAGGGCTGGGCTGCAGAATACATCCTCAACAGTGGCACCATCTGTGGGATATCTAGAAGTGCACTTTTTTGTATTCCTACCACGACGCAGCCCAAACGACCAATGACGAACGATGCTAAGACTTCGACATGAAGGAGAGACTAAAAGAAATGGAAGAGACCATCAACAAACTAAAAGAGGAGAATGCAGCCTTGCGACAGCCCAATGAAGGACTCTTAGCGCACAACAAGGTCAGCCTTAATGAGAATGTACACTCACAACACCGTGGCAAAAATAATGCATCCGAAGAAGAATGACGCCAGATGCATATTGAGCTCAAGGAACTGGGAGAGAAGTATGCTGAAATGGCTAAATTGATCGACTTGCCCGAGAGACCTGGCTCGTCACAAGGAAGCACGGGAACACCTTACAGTTCTGGCGTCATGGCGGTCCCTCTCCTATCGAATTTCAAAGTCCCTCAGATGGAGCTGTATGATGGGTCCCAAGATCCTGTGGAGCACTTGGAAACCTTTAAGGCGCATGCTAGTTTGCATGACTATCCCGATGAAGTGGCGTGCTGAGCATTCCCCCTAACACTAAAGGAACAGCCCAAACAAGGTTCGAAACCATTCCCCTGGGATTGATCGACAGTTTCAAAGGATTGGCTGGCTCTTCACTACCCAGTTCATGGCCATTAGGAAGAGGAGGCGCCCAGCAGCATATCTCTTGACTGTTAAGCAAGGCGAGAGGGAAAACCTAAAGGGGTACCTAGCTAGGTTCAACAGAGAAAGAATGACGACTGATGACCAGGATGAGAAGATCACACTAGTAGCCCTCTTAAGCGGCATATGGCCCAGGACCCCTTTTATGGCAGAGATAGCTCGGAAGGACCCCCACTACCTTAAATAGATTCATAGATCAAGCCGATGAATTCATTAATGTCAAAGATACCCTAGAAGCCTTGATAGCCTCACAATGTGGGGAACTCCGACAGCACAATTAGCAATAATCAGCGATAGAGGGAACTCTGATCAACACCGAACCAGAAGGAAAATCCCTGACAAGACAAGAAGATGAGGTCCCCCACAGGAGAATAGACCTCCACCATGGTCATATTCCAATCTGGCAGTTGAAGATTGAAACCCGCTAGAGTTAAGACGTGAATCCATTAGGAGAAGACAAGGAAACATGTACTGTGAGTATCAGAAGACAATCGGGCACAACATGGAAGACTTCTAGGCTGTACAACGATCAGCAGCCCAATCAAAGAGGAAAAACCCGATCCAGATCCCCCCAGTCGAAAACCGGAATCTATCCAAGGGGGGGGATATCCCTACGTCTAACCGCCCGCTTGGTGAGATCAAGACCATAGTCGGAGGACCTTCCAAAGGAGGATTGACTTCCTCCTCCCAAAGTGCACACACTCGAAAATCTAAGTATAAGGAAGTTTTCACCCTGAGAAATATCCAAGGGCGAGGCAATCAAATCCCCCAGGGAGTACCGATCATTTTTTACGAGCGGGATGAAGTAGGCATCATCCATCCACACGACAACGCGTTAGTTGTATCCATGCTAGTGGCTAATTTCACCATCAAAATAATACTGGTTGACAATGGGAGCTTAACCGACATCTTGTTTTGGGGAGCCTTTACACAAATGGGGGTCGATCCAACCAACTTCGATGCGTCCAAGCACCGCTTGAAGGCTTCACAGATGAAGCAGTATATTCTAAAGAAGTCATAACTCTTCCAATCTTGACAGGTTTAGCACCAAGAACTACGTCAGTCATGACCAACTTCCTGGTGGTAAAGGCCCCCTCATCCTATAATGCCATCTTGGGGAGGCCGACACTACGACCTACCACCTCAAAATCATATTCCCGACTAACAGAGGGGTGGGCAAAGTCAGGGGAGAGAAAGTCACGTCCAGAGAATGCTACGCATAAAAACTGAGATACAACGCCAAATTAGTAACCATGGTGTCACCCAGGCCTGAAAGTACCGAGCTCCTGCCACCTTCTCTCCAAGACGGATTGGGACGACGAATTCAGAGATGAAGGAACCTAGCGTCAGGCAGAGGCCAACGAACCATTGGAGCTCTGTGTTCATATTGGGATCCATTCTGGTTCTTATTCGTACGGTCCACCCTGTGTTCATATCGGTGCCACCCTTTCTTTCAGGATCTCCGGAAAGCACGTGAGTGGGATGCACCATGTGAACAAGCATTCAACCAGTTGAAAAACTACCTGACTTGCCCTCCTCTGCTTAGCCAAACCGTCCTGGGAGAAACTTTGGTGGCTTACTTGGTGGTCTCACCTCATGCAACGTCTGTGATCCTGGCGAGAGAAATGGACCAAGTGTAGAAGCCAGGTACCCTTAAACCGATATGCTGGTGTTTGCTCTACTGATAGTGGGTCGCCAACTATACCCTTACTTCCAAGCTCACTCAGTCAAGGTCTTGACCGACCAACCCCTCGGTACTATTCTCCAAAAGCCCAATACATCTGGCCCGTTGGCTAAATGGACGATCTAGCTGAGTGAGTTCAACCTAACATTCTAGCCAATAACGGAATAAAAGCACAAGCTCTAGCAGAATTCATAGTAGAATACACAAGATTTCCTGAGGAGCTCCCTAACAGACCTCGGTGTTAGCTGTGGCAATTGTATGTCGATGGGTCCTCGTGCTGAACAAGCAGTTGTGTGGGAGTACATATCACTACTGCCCAGGGTTCTTAACACATTTATGCTAAATGGGCGATCCAGCTGAGTGAGTTCGACCAAACATTAAAAGCACAAGCTCTGCCAGGGATCCAACTTGTGCATTTAAAAGATAACATTATGCTAAATGGGCGATCCAACTTATGCTTTTAAAAGCACTACTGCCCAGGGATCTGAACACAATTATGCTAAATGGGCGATTCTGTGTATTCTGACAATCCAGCCAAGAACAGCAATAAAAGCACAATCTCTGGCAGACTTCATAGTAGAATACACAAGATTTTTTGAGGAGCTCCCCGACAGACCTCGGGGTCAACCCTGACAATTATACATCGATGGGTCCTTATGCTGAACATGAGGTGGTGCAGGAGCACATATAGCTACTGCTTGGGGTTCCGAACACAATTATGGTATAGGCCAATCCTTCAAAATAACCAACAATGAGGCGGAATATGAGACGCTCATAGCCAGAATGACAATCGCCCGGATTCTATGGGCAACTAAGGTGGAAGCCTGGACTGACTCCCAGATAGTAGCCAACCAGGTGCTCAGTCAGTACATCACAAAAAGCGAGAGGTTGAAAAAATATCTACAACTTGTATGCACCAAAAGACCAATTCAAGTGCTTCCAACTGCAGCAGATCCCGAGATAGGAGAATCAGTTGGCAGATCGATTAGCAAAAATAGCATCAAGGAAGGATGAACAACCACCTCCAGTGCACACTGAAGTCAGGTCAATAGACACCCCCTTAATCGGGAGCCAAGTTGTAGCTAAAGCCACCACAGTCCCGGACTGGGGAACAGAAATTGTCGTGTACCTTAAAGAAGCATACTCCCCCTGACCCAGAGCAGACACACAAGATCAGGAACAGGTCAGCTAGGTTCGTCCTGATTGAGGAAGTGTTATACAAGAAGGGCTTCTCCAAACCCTTACTCAGATGTGTGACAAATAAAGAAGCACAATATGTGCTTGCCGAAATCCATAAGGGGATTTGTGGGGCCCACATAAGAGGAACAGCCTTAGTTGTTTGCTTGACTCGTGCATGGTACTACTGGCCGTGTTCACTTAAAGAGGCAAAAGAATTCGCCAAGAAAAGCCCGAAATGTCGAGAGCACAGCCCAATATCGCGCTCCCCACCGGAAGAGCTCACACGATGTCATCTCCCTGGCCCTTTGCCCAGTGGGGACTGGATCTGATCAGGCCATTTCCAGTCGAAAGGGGCAGGACCAAATTCATCATGGTAGCAGTAGACTACTTTACAAAGCGGGTGGAAGTGGACGCCCTCGCCAGTATCACCTCTGAAGCCATCACTAAATTCCTATGGAAGTCTATTATTTGTCGATTCGGGATACCTTAGAGTTTCATATACTACAATAGGAAACAGTTCGATTGCAGCCATTACCGAGAATGGTGCTCCGAGTTGAAGATTAAAGTAAAATACTCCTCGCCTGGACACCCACAAGCTAACAGGCAGGCCCAAACAACCAATAAGACAAACCTCTCCAAACTGAAAAAAGACTCGAATCCACAAAGGGGCATGGGCCGATGAGCTACCTGGCGTACTTTAGGCCTACCGAACTACGGTCTGAACCCCCACGGGTGAGACCCCATTCACCCTTACCTACAGCTACGAAGCAATGATCCCCGCCGAAATCAGGATACCCACGCTACATGTTCAACACTAGGATGCAACCACTAATGACACTAAAATGATGGAACGGTTGGACTTGCGAGAGGATCGAAGAAAAGAAGCCCTTACCCAGATCGCCAACAACAAACACAAGATAGAGTAGTACTTCAATAGATGAGTAAAACCGTGCAACTTCAGGATCGGGGATTTAATGTTAAAATAGACAGGCGTCACAACCTCGACACAAGGAAAGCTTTGGCCAAAATGGGAGGGACTGTACGTGTTAACGGCAACCAATAGACTTGGGTCATACCAACTCAAGGATAGCCTAGGAATAGACCTACCCCACCCATGGAAGGCTGAACGACTAAAGAGGTATTATGTATAAACATTCTGTCTTATGAATGTCATTTTCATTGAAATTTGTAAAATTTTAAATATTATCAATAAGATGAGGTATTTGAAAAATGAAGTCTGTCAAATCTAAAGAATCCCGCAGGGTCGGTCTACCCAATACCCACCCATGCAAAGTCAATCGAATCCATCGAATCCCGCGGAGTTGGTCTACCCACCCATGTGAAGTCAATCGAATTCATCGAATCTCGTGGGTTCGATCTAGCCACTCAGGATTGGTCTACTCACCCATGTGAAGTCGATCGAATCCCACGGGGTCGGTCACCCACCCATGTGAAGTCAACCGAATCCCGCAAGAGTAGGACTACCCACCCACGTGAAGTCGATCAAATCCTGTGGGATCAGATTACCCACCCCATGCGAAGTCGATTGAACCCCGCGGTCAAGATGCATAATTTACTCACCAACACTTAAGTGAAGAAGGTATTAAGTCCTGATTGAGACACTTAATTTTTACAATTCCCAATCAAGTTGAACTTGCCAGGAATTCGCGGGGTACAACCAGGCAAAGCAATACAAAATCAAAAAACTAAGCCAAAAATTATAGGGAAGAAAGCACAGAACTAAATTTGAAGAAAAGCCAAAATTAAGTTTCATTCGTTTCATTATATCATTTAAAAAAATAAATAGATACAAATGGTTAGCCCTCTAGAGGCGGTCGGGGGTTTAAATCATCGAAGGGAGGATAGCTACGCTTCTTGATCTTCTTCAAAAAAATCTTCGCAATATGATCAAGTCGAAGGGACCTAGGGCTAATAGTGCTAATGCTGAGCTAAGGATCCACCAAGAGCTTAGCCCCTACCCATCGCAGACCCTCAACATAGCCATATCCCCAGGCCGAGTTGTGAATGGCTACGACACAGGATGTTTAGTGCTCGAGGTCAGCTATCCTCCTTTGCGCACCCTCCAAAGCACTACGAACTTCCCCCAGCTCGACGTCTTGGGCCACTCATGCAGTCTTCGACTTGGCCAACTCCACCCCTAGAGCTTCCCTGGCATGCTCGAAGTTAGCCAACTTCTTTTCCCAAGCGCTCGAGCAGGCTTTGAAGCTGTCAACTCTTCTTCCCTTAAAGAAGGGGCTTGAGCAGAGGCAGCCAACTCTAATGATTGAGTAGTCAAGTCTGCCCGGAGAATTACCTTGCCTTGTTCAGTGGCCGATTTGGCATCAAGAAAACACGCATTCCTTCAATGAGCACACCAAGGAAGACCGAATCACTTTTAGGTCGATCTGGAGTGAGACATTGGCCTTCTCCAGGTTCTCCTTATCGGTCTTTAGCTCCTCAATAGTCTTGATCAGACCCCCACAGGTCCACTGAGAAGCATTAAGCTGGTCCTTTGTCTGTTTTGGCTTATAAGAACTGAACCTACAGATCATCTCGAGCTCACTATTAAACTCCCCAAGTTTCGCCAATTCGAAACTAACGGCCTGGGATATCTGCTCAGCAACTTGAACGCAAAGAAGAAGACTATCAGTCAGGCACAAAATATATATATATATATATATATACCTGGGCCAATAGAGGCTCCAACATCCTTGCCACCCGCATTGTAGCATCCGCCTTGAGCTACTCAAACTCAGAAGGGGCGTTTGAGCTCCCCCTTCACTTCTTTCGCCCCTGTCTCCCTTTTCCAACCTACCCTAACCCAACTCGAAAAACTGTCCGAGTATGGCAACTTCACTGCGTAACTGGGAAGGAGAGAGGGTGGGTATAGAGGCTTCTGAGCCTGGAGGTGGCTGTTGACATTCAGGTTGAGTCCCCGAATCCAATCCCATCTCAAAAATTGGAGGTGGTCAATATTGAGCCCCCGACGTCAACCTCATCTCAAAAATTAGGGAAGGGCCTTTGGGAGACTTGTTGACAACAACAAAGGGGACCTCGCCCCTACCAAAAGCATCAGCACACGTTTCCTCCCCCAGGAGGGCCCTGCCTTCCTTATCCGTCCTCTCGACCTTCGCCTTGCCTCGATGACCCCCCAGCTCACCTCCTTGGTTGTCATCTCCCTGGTCATCCTCAAGATCAACTCATCCTCACTCTCTGAGGCATCATTATGAAGCTCAGGGGAAGAAGGTTGGGAGGGGGGGTGGGCAGTTGACTTCCCCTAAAGGCCTAATCCTTCGACTCTTGGCGGAATATCTGGTCGAACGGCGTAGCACCTGGTAAGAGACCAGAAGCATGCTCTGAAGCCTCTGCAAAGTCCCGATCAATATCCTCCCCATCAATATCGTCCGAGGAAGTCTACGACGAGGCTTGAGCAAGATCCTCATCACAAAGAACCTTGCCCTTCTTTTGTTGGGTACCTCGACTTAATGACCCCTCACCATGACAACTCTTTGTCCGCCTCTCCTGTTGAGCGTCATGATCAGGGGCACGCTTACGAGACATATGGGGGGGCTCCTTAGAAATCTAGAGGATGTTCTGACCTTCGGTATAAGACCGATCTGGCCAAGTTAGATGCTCCTCGATGTTCTCCTCGGTCAGGAGAACATCTAACCATAGCTGATCAGGATCTTCTACTCCCTGGGCAAGAATGGCCATTACTCTCTTGGTCTCAAAGGTAGTAAGGGTGATCTCCAGGTGCGCCAGTGAAGGGAGGAAACTCCAGTCTTTTTGGATTAGGAATTCATTCCTCTCTCTCTCGGGGACATCCCAATCCCTGCTCGGGACGAAGAAAAACCTATGGTAGTAATCCTTGGCACTCAAGTGCCTCTCCTCCATCTGTATCAATTGGCACTTGGGCTTTATTTGGAAGCCCGCAATGTTTCCATCGAGACAAAGGAGCCGATACATCCAGAAGAACTCCCGAGCAGTCAAATCAAGGTAGGGATCGTTCCTTCCGGAGAGAATGATCTGAAACGCCACATAGGTGGCCAACAGAATGCACCACCCATTCAGAAGGATCTGGGCAAGAGCCAAGCCCAGGAAGTGAAGGATTTCTCGAACGGGGTGGATGAAGGGAAGACGAAAGCCCTTTAAGAACATTATCAAGCCCTAATGCCATCCCCAGGTGCTTCAAGGGTTTGCCTCCATGAAATCTAGTGCTTCTTCCTCAAAGAATTGATATTGGAAGTCTACACAAAAGAATTCCAACCATTGCTTGAGAAGAAAGGGCATAGATTGGTGGAAGCCATGGAAACAGAAGTTCAGGGAGTAATCGGAAAGCAACGAGAAAGAAAACCAAGATCGGGGTAGAAACGATGAGGTAGGTTTGAGGGTTGGGTAATTTATACCCAAGAACCAAATTAAAAACACGCGGGAAAAAAAGCAGCACAGCAATCAATTCACTTGACGTGACCCTTGGAAACAGGGGAGCATACTCGGGACAAGCCAATCAGAAGCGAGGATCATTAACCGTAATGACAGGTTAGCAAAAAATGGCCAACGCGTGAAGGTCACGAGCCAATTACCATTTAAACGGCATTAATGGTTTAAAAGTCGAGGTGAAAAGGCCATTCAAACCAAAAGGTATTAAATGCCCATTACTTGGGATACAAACCGAACATCAAACGGCATTAATGGTTCGGAAGTCGAGGTGACAAGACGTTTCAAACCAAAAAGTATTAAATGCCCATTACTTAGATTACAAGCTGAACGCCGAATAGCATTTATGGTTCGAAAGTTGAATCACCCCCCGATGTCCAATCGGCTAGAGTGACGTCAAGTAAAGCTTTTGTAACTCCAGAACCTATTTGGACCTCACTCAGGCTCAGAGGGCTGACTTGCTCGGTACCTAGTCCGAACAAGAGAAAAGTAAGATAATCACCATCCTTGAAGTTTTTTTTTAGAATCCCAATCGGAATTCCTCCGATAAAGATTCAAGGGGTACTGCAAGAGAAATCCCGGGTGGGCTAGGCCTGAAGGGATTAAGCCTGAAAGGAAAGGAGGGTGAAGCCTACGGCCGGATCAAATCAACTCAGGCCCAAGCTCGTTTGGAGGAATAGAGACAAGGCGAAAGGCTGATCTCAAGCATCCATACTAATATGAGAGGGGGCCAAGACGATCCCGACCATCCACTAAGTCAGAGAAAATCGCAGACTGAAAAGACAGCATATCTCCTCCTTAGACTTTGCATTAAATGATAACAAGACCCTCGTCGATCTGAGAGAACACCTCGTTTAATGCAAAGTCGGTTAAAGCACACCACATTAATTGCCAGACTAGATAGAAAGAGTGCCACATTAATTACTACCCATCATTCAACCTGACCAAAGCATTGATCAGAGGGATAAGTTACCAAGGATGGGAGAGAAAGGGGCAGACCTTCATTCACCCAATGACAATCGGATGGGTCACTGCAAGACACCTTCCTCATCTCCATCCTCAGAGAGAGCATGCAAGTATCTATAAATAGAACCCACTCAATCCAGAATCGAGTTAGAACATACATTTCTTGATCTTTCATTTACATGACCCTATCTACCATTTATCTGATACTGACTTAGACATTGGAGCGGTCTCGGACCCCAACCTCCCCCCTCCATTTTAGTATCTGCAGGAAGAAGTCAACTGGAACTCCGAAGGGCTAGGCTACGAAATATGTCCTCAACACATTCCAAAGAGGACTGAAAGAAACAAAAATGAAGTATGGGCAACTCTTGGGGAGTTTGGCTGAGAAAGCAGTCAACAATCCCTCCAAACAAAAACCCCCTTTGAAAACTTCCTTCCTCCCTTTTGTTCCCCTATTTATTCTCTTTCCGTAGGTGCCAGCTCTTTCTTTGCCCAAACAGGTTTAATTCCTCTCTCCTTTTTCTCTTTTCAGCTGTTGGGTGTCCATATTGGGTTACAAGTAACCAAGGGGTAAAAACTTTCGGGTCTTCATTTTCTTATTTTTGTATCAGTCAACACCCAAAGAACCAACGGACATGTGGCTTATATCTAGTACAAAACAGAGTCTTGAATCTACTGTGTTTATGCAAGGGCTTGCCAAGGCCTAGAGTGAAATGCAACTTGCCACGTTTTGAGCAATAGTTGGAATGCTGCTTGAGAGTTTCTATATTTCTGGGTCTGGAATGAGTCAAAATAAGGGCTGCCTTAATGTGTATTTTAGTGCAACAACTAGACCATGCTTTGAATTGGTGTAGCCCTTTCTTTGCCAGGCAGGTGTTGCATGTTGCGGTGTAACATGAGAGAGGTCCGCGTGGCTTGGCTTGCCTTTGGTTGAGGGCCCAGCTAAACTTCAATTCGATGCTAGTGAAGCTCCATGCAAGGTTGCAGGGGTTGGGCTTGCGTGTGCTGTTAGTGCAAGCTTGCTACACCTTAAAGCAATTAATCTCCGTGAGGTGGACATGGAATGATTCGATGATATGCTTTTTTTGATATTTGGTCTTGAAACTATGAGATGCAATTGGGTGCTATGAGTTGAGTCCATTAAGGTGCAATTATTGATGCAAGTTGGTGCTTGAATCGGTGCATGAGGTGTCACATATGTGGCTTGCAAATGTGACGCACAAAATGATGCATGGGCTTGCTTTCCACCTGAATGTTTGCCAATAAATTATATACCAAATGAATCTATTCAATTGTAGACAATCAATTCGAAATCAGAGTTCACAAAATTAGGCATTTTTCAATTGAGTTATAGTGATTTATCAAAGCCTAATTTGCTCAATTTCTAGAGGGAAATGTGTGATTGACATGAAATTAAAGTTCAAAATAACAACAATATTATGGCTCAATCATTACGTTCGAACGTACTAAGTATACATTTGAAAGTAACCCTTCATCTTCCCAAGATTAAACTTGGACGCTCAAATGTTCATATGGAACGTTCGAACGTTAAAATGAGAATGGTTGAGTTGACTTAGCTATTCCCAAAACTCCATTCCATGCTCTGTAGAAATGAAGTGAACACTTTAAAGAATCTTTCTACGGAATCCTTTTGGCCAATGGAGACCCGTGGTGGCCGAAAATTCAAACTAAAGTTCAGGCTACCACCTTTTTCAAAAACTTAAAAAAATAATAATACAAAGTATATAAAAAGAGTGGGTTTAGAGTACCCTACCTATTGGTGACAGTTGCGGTGGCTTCGGTGACTGTTAAGGCGGCGCGCGTGGTTAAGAGAATTTGAGAGAAATGAGGGAGTTGCGGTTGCATATGATCCATCATTAACGTTCAAACATATTATTATAACATGCGAACGTCATCTACCTATAGTTCGATCGTTCATGTTGAGTAATTTGTTGCCCAAGTACTCTCTGCATTCAAATGATCCCTATGAACATTCTAACGTTTCATGAAAACATTCGAATGTTAAACTGACACGTTTGAACGTAGTGTCGTATTTTTAAATTAAAATTAAAATTATGTTATAATATATTATAACACAGTTAAATATATTATATACTCTAAAATATAACTAAAATTCTTCAGTGCCAATAGTACATAACACTATAATATTAACTATTATATAATATATTATATAATATTATAATAGTCTACTATCTATAATACTATAGCACTTAGTATTGTATGATGTTACTATAGTAGATAAACATTTTATGAGTTATGTTTAAAATATAATTAGTTAACACTATATAGGTCCATATTGTTTAGTATTATATTATGTTATATATTTTGTTACAACACTATGTAACACATACATATAGACAACACTATATATTATATAGTGTTGATTATATAATTACTTTCCTACATAAATCCCTTAAATATAAAAAATATATATTATGTTAACTATATTAAATTATTATATATTTACTATAATTTTATTAGAAAATTTTAATATATTTTTGTTTAATAAATTATGCAATCTAGGGATTTAATCATAATTTTTTTTAAAAACAAAAAAACGTTCAAACGTCATATAATTACGTTCCAACGATTAAAAAAAAAAGTGAAAAATTTCCCGCACTTTCTAGAACATTCGAACGCAACTTTATGACATTCCAATCTTTATGTCTGAATTAAGTGTTTTATAGCATTTTAATTAATGTTTGAACGTAAATTCCTAACGTTCGAATGTCAGAGGTAAACGTTCAAACGTCATTAGTGTGTTTAAGTATGTTTGAACATTATGGTTAGAACATTCAAATGTTTTTAAAAATTCAGACAAATTCAAATATAGGCATGGGATAAAGCCAGAATTGTCATGTGTTTAATGGTTTTTTTAAGATGGATATATTTTTTGTGTAAATTTTTCCAAAAATATATATAGTGAAAAATATTGGGTATAATATTATTGATGGATTTTAGGTATAATATTATTGTTAGATATGTTATATTTGTGCATTTATAACATACCTAACAATAATGTGCATCTAATCCTCTCAAAGGTAACTTCAGAAGTCATTTATGTAGAGATTTTTTTATCATGCTATTGATTTTTGACAACACTAATTAATGGATAATTGTGTATTTTTTTAGAGCTTGGTGGTGTATTTGAGCACTTGTGAAGAAAAACTAGTGATTTTGCTAGGTATATTTCCCATTAATTCATTGTAAATTTTACGATTTGTTTGCAGTTTTGTATGTTATATTTGTGAAATTTTTTAGTTTGTTTAATTTTAAAAGCATGAAGTTTTGGATTTGTTTATTTTTTAGAGTTTTTTCTATCATGGAATTTAAGCATATTGTGTTGTTTGTATTATTTTAGTCATAGGGGCTTGCAAACATGTTGCATAATTATTTTCATGTGCTTAATGGTTTTTTTACGGTGAATATATTTTTTGTGTGAATTTTTCCAAGTATATATATAGTGAAAAATATTGGGTATAATATTATTGATGGATTTTAGGTATAATATTATTGTTAGGTATATTATATTTGTGCATTTATTTATTTATTGAGTGCTTATTGAGTGATTACAAATATTGAGTGATTGTGCATAGTTGGTCATTTTGTATATTAGTAGCATCAAATATTTGTATTGTTTTAGTAATATTAAAGTTTATTTCTACGAAAGTGTGTTGTTTAAGTATGTTGGAAGACTATTTCAATGTGTTTTATCATATATTGAATGTGAGTATCTTTGCATAATGGGTATAACAATTTATGCCTCTTTCACATATTTATGTTCGGTTGTATACTTTTGTGACTTTGTGCATTTTTCGCAAGCATGTATTAATTAAACCCTAAACCCTAGTTCTTAGACCCTAAACTCTAGACCTTAAATCTTAAACCCTATACCCTAAACCCAAACCCCAAACACCAACATCAAATCCTAAACCCCAAATCCCAAATCATAAATCCCAAACCCAAACCCTAAATCCCAAACCTCAAACCCTGAATCCCAAATCCTAAATCCTAAATTCCAAACCTCAAACCCAAATCCCAATTTCTAAACACCAAACCCTAAACCCAAACCCCAACCCTTATTCTATAGTTTATATAACAATTAGAAAGTAACAAATGATATCATCTTTGTCAATGAGATGGATCTGAGTTATACACAATGGGCACTCCATGGTGAGTCGTATGAACTTATATCGAATGTATCATTTGATCTTCCAGATTATATGCAAGATATTTGTGATGAGAACGAGTGGGAGGATGCTGATGAACGGGATCAGATGGAGGAGGCGTTGGGTGACATTGGTACTGGGATGTTTATGGATGAACTTGAAAACAATGGCCCAAGCAGTCGAGAGAATAATCCAAATAAATTTTCCGCAATGTGGGAAGATGCTAGGCGTGAGCTTTATCCTGGCTGCACAAAGCACAACAAAATGTCATTTATTGTACATTTGCTTCATATTAAGTCATTGTATTGAATGTCAATGAAAGCAATAAACATGATATTGGACTTATATACTGAGGTGCTTTCTGAAAGGTCCGCATTGCCAAAGAACTTATATGAAGGTAAACAATTGAGAAAAGAATTAGAATTTGAGTAGAAGTCCATACATGCATCCAAGAACGATTATGTTCTATTCTGGAAGGAGAACGAGGAAAAACAAGCGTGTCCGGTATACGGAGAGTCGAGGTGGAAAACTAAGAAGAGCGTGCCAGTCAAGGTATTGCATTTTTTTCCTCTAAGACCTCGACTGCAAAGACTACATATGTCTAAGAAAACAACTGAAGATATGAGATGGAACCAAGAGAAAAGAGTCACAGATAATGCATAAATGAGGCACCCAGCTGACTCACTAGCATGGTAGTCCTTTAATGAACAACACCCCGACTTTGGGAACGAGACTCGCAACGTGTGCCTAAGATTCACAACTAATGGATTCAATCCATTTGGCAACATGAGTACAAGTTATAGCACTTGGCCGGTTGTGTTGATACCGCACAATCTTCCCCCCTAGACATGCATAAAAGCGCCCACTTATGATGCATCAATTAGGACCTGATTTCAGATCTTGCTGTGGTGATGTAGACGATCAATGACTTTCCTACATATAAAAATCTCTTTGGTTGGAGCACTAACGAGAAGTTGGCATGCCCGATGTGTAATCAAAAAACTTCCAGTGAGTGGTTAAAATTTTCTCAAAAGATGTTTTTCATGGGTTATGGCCGTTCTCTCTAACAAATCATGCATGTAGAAGAGAATGACCTAGGTTTGATGAGAGAGTAGAGGAAAGATCTACACCGAAGGAATTGTCTGGGGATGATATAGTAGAACAGCTACAACATTCGAACAACTTTGGTCAAGGTCGAGAAAAGAACAAGAGAAAACAAGGTGTAATAGAAATGAATTGGACGAAGCGCAATAGTTTTTTTGATTTGCCGTATTGGTCGTCCTGTATGTTGTGACATAGCTTGGAGATATTGTTAGGAGGACCGGTACAGTTCCATTGGATGTATCTAGTCGAAAGATATTTGGGTTAACTAAAGCGTACAACTAGGATTAAAGCCAGAGCTGAGGGTTCAATAGTAAAGGCCTATATGCACGATGAATGGTTAACATTTTGCTCACTATACTTACTTAATGTTGAGACACGATTTAATCGTGAAGAGCAAAATGTTGATCTTGCTATTCCACTTCCTCGTGCGCTATTAGTTTTCTCCCAGAATGTACGACCCTTGGGTGCACAAACCAGTTACGATCTCAACGATGGAGAGTTGGAAAAAGTGAGATGGTACGTGTTGAATAATTGCCAGGAGATTGATGACTATCTCAGATAGGGTACTCATCCAATCTTTATTTATATTAATCGTGAAAGTTGACACACTGAATGTATTAATATATTTTTCTTGTATTAATATACAGTGAACACTTGGACAAACTTAGCGCAGAAGACGTAGATAATGTGGAAGCAAGATGTAAAAAAGAATTTCCCAGTTGGTTTGACCAATGTGTATGAACTACAAATTCAACATATTTGATTTTGAAATTTGTAAATATTCTCTACAACATATTAATTTTATTTATTGTTTTATATTGTTAGATCTTGGAATAACGTGTTCATGATCCCGGGTCAATTACTTCTGAAATACATGCATTGACCCATGGTCCCTCAAACAGAGCGATGCAATACACGTCATGCATTGTTCGAGGTTATAGATTTCATACTTTAGACCGTGAATGAAATAGAAAGACACACAACTATGGTGTGTTGGTCAAGGGGAGTCATGAGATAAATGATATCGACTATTATGGTGTCATACTTGATATAATTGGATTGAAATATCTGAGTGGGTCTATAACATTATGTTTTGAAATTTGATTGGTGAGATCTAGGTGGTGGTTGGGATTCTATGCATAAGGATAATCGCTTTACGAGCATCAATATTAGATCAAAATGATATGAAGATGATCCATTGTATTGGCTTGTCAAGTTACGCAAATCTATAACTTACATGATCCACTAAAAGGCGTTGATGAAAATAGTGGAGAAATATCTTGATGAGTCTTGTAAAAATTTGTTTTTAATAGCATATATAAGGCAGGAATGAGTGCGGATCATAACTCTAATATAGATGAAGATGACACTCTGATTGTAGAGGCTTACCAAGAAGATGGAGATTAATGTATTATCTTGTTTGTTGACCTCGGTGTACTCGCGATACTTCCCTTATATAGAGATGATGTGGCATTTGTTCACCTCGACCCATCCAAACTAGACGCTCATCCAATTAAAGTGAGTGAGGAAGAAGAAGAAGATGCTATTGAGAGAAATCCTGAACCATCTGTGGAAACTTCATTCAAAGAAGAAGAATAAGAGTGCAAAATCAAATAAGTTAAATTGTCAATATTATACTATTAAAAAAAGCATTCTAATCACTTTTGTTTCTTAATGTGTGTTTTCTTTCTAATTGCAGGATAAAATGTTGGATATGCATTCAGCTTTTGAGGAATCCTCTCGGCTAGTGATATAAACATTTTCAAGAGCAAGTGTAGAGGGAGATGGCGGCCCAGACGGAATGTGTTATGTCACTGCACTAGGATCACGGTGGACGAGGAAAAAAGAAAATTTAAATTTTATCATTTATAATTTTTAGTATCCAACTTTGATATGCTATAAGACATTGTACACTTTTAAACATTTTATAATTTTGTATGTTTTTCTTTTTATTATTTGTAATATGATACAATTTGTCTGCTTTTTAACTTTATTAAAATTTACCAATTCTGATTAATACATTCGAATGTACAAGGTAAACATTCGAATGTTTATTCAAAACAAGATCTAATGTACACAAAATGTTTGAACTAATTGAACAAAACTTTTGAATGTTCATAAAATTGACGTTCCAACTTAGTGGCATGAAACATTCGAACATTACCCAAGAAACATTTGAACGTCAAAAATACATTCAAACGTGACAAGCGTTCGAATGACAAAACAAACGTTCAAACGTATAAGAAACGAATGAACTAGAGTCTCATTCGAATTTCAGCCAGATGGGTTTACATTCGAACATAACTTTTGGTAACACATTTGAGCCATCACTAAAGGTTCTAATGTTCGAACGTTACATCAAACGAAAGGACACCAACTGTCATAAAAAATATTTTTTGTGACGGTTGAATAATAAATTGTCACAAATATTTATCTGTAATGCACTTACTATGACGATTGTTGTAATGGTTTCAAGCTATCACCAAAAGTTTTTTGTGACATTTTGACCAATTTTTGTGATGTTTTTATCTGTAACAAAAGCCCAAATTTGTTGTAGTGAAAGTAAGTAATATTTTTTTTTTGAAAGAAAATTAAGTAATAATTAGTAGTGACACTAATTAAGTTTTAAAAAAATAAAAACTAATTAATACTTTCATTTGATTGGTTTAAATGAAATCATAAAACAAATAAATCTTTTTATATAATGATATTATTTATAAGCTGATTATATTTTTTTGGGAGTTTTTAGGAAGATACTTTTAGTCCCAAATTAATAATATGGCTATTCATTCATGCGTAGTGCTGCAATCTAGTCACTCATGTGCTTCACATTCTTCAATTAAAGTGAAAGTGGTATCAAGGGGTCTGGTCTCCTGAACATCTTAAAAACAAAACCATCTCTCAACATTGCACGATATCAGTGCACACTCTCCTGTAGATGACCTTGATTTTATGGATATTTTTTTCTCCCCTATCATGAGCCTACATATAAGCCCACAAGGGATAAAACTCGTTCATAAAGAAATCCCTGCAAAAGATTACCATGTAGCAGAGATTGGTGGAAGTCACGACCCTAACACCTTCCCACGACGACCTACACATGGGAACTTCTGATAATATGCAAACGAAAATAAAAAGTATCAGCTTTGACCTCTTAACAACAGACAAAAGAAAGGCAAAAGGGAAGTCAGCAAAATAAAGTGGACCATGGAGTCATGCCACATTAATGGCACCAACTCCTGGACAATACGCCACATCAATAACACCATCACAGAGCCATCCCACATTAAAAGAGCTATGACAAAATTAATAGTTGGAAGGAAATAAGGCCCATAGGGATAGACATGATCTATCCCACTAGGATCCTAATATAAATAGTAATCTCCAAGTACAAAAAAGACTATCTAGACTCTCTTCCTTAATATACAAGCTCCCAAAACAATATACTAACTTAGGCATTAGAGACTCATTTGGCCTCACCAAGGCATCCATTTTTCTTACATTCTTTTGCTTGTAGGACGTAGCCCAAAAGACCTGATTTGCTAGAAATTGGCCCAAAAGCTTACAAAACAAGACGTTAACAGTTGTGCTATTTATGGGATCATAATAGACTTCTATGTACTTTGTATGCCTATAGCAACCCATTCTCAAACAACTCAAGAACGAGAGGAAGCAGTGTCAACTAACATAGAAACCCGCTGATAGGGAAGTGAATCTCCTCAGATAACCACCAGCGAATCGTGGAATGAAGCAGAACCTAGGAACTGAGAGTGTGGAGAGTTGTGTGAAAATGGAGGGGGGAGGAAACTCAAAGGAAAGACAACAAAGCACTTAGAAAGGGATGCCTTGGAGGGGCAGGGTGCATATGGTACAACCCCTTGGCAGATAACCACATCTTCCCACTACCACCTGAGCGCTCCCTAGCAGATGGAGAAAACTAAGATAAGACTATTCTCAAGGAGGTGGAGCCAAATGAGCCATTGGATTTAGTCCCCCTAAACCCAAGCCAATCAAAAGCCACTTCCAGGATTGGTGGCGAGATGACGCTCAAGATGTGGAGCGCCATGCAACAACTTCTCACTAACATCGGGATGTCTTCGCCTGGAGTCATGAAGACATGCCTGGCATAGACCCAAAAATCATACACCACCACCTTAGCATGGAGCCAAAGGCCAAGGGAATAAGGTAGAAATGTCAAAACCTCAGCACAGAGAAGAATGCCGCCATAGTTGTAGAAGTTGACCGCCTGCTTGTGGCCAGGTTTATCTAGGGAAGCCTGCCTAAAGGACAGCTTCCCGCTTCCTCTTATTAACCCATCGTCGACTCCATGACAAGCCATCACATGCTTAGCTTTATAGATGTCTATTTTGATTATAACCAGATTTTCATAAATAGGATAATAAGGAGAGAATTTCAACCGAGAACTACAATGCTACACGATAGTGCCATTCACACTATATAACGCAGGCATTCAAGGTCCTCAAGAAGTATCGTGCGAGCCCCCATTACTCAACCAACCTAAATATAAAGCAACGTTGATCCTGTAGTTGCTGATCTCTCTGCAAGTTGCTTCCTCGGCTTTTGTACGTTAAGAGGGTAGAGTCTAAAGATCGGTTTACTACACCAGTCAGGCTTACTACAAGGCTGAAGCCACATATTCTCTTATAGAGCCACCCGCCTTCACCTTAGTACTGACCACTCGCAATTTGTGCCCATCCTTTCAAGCTCATTTAGTAAGAGTCCTCATGGAGGCCCCTCTAAAAAAGCTCCAGAGAAGACTAGATGCCTCAAGTCGACTTGTGAACTAGGCTGTGGAGTTTGACATCAAGTATGCACGGCAAAACACCATCAAGGGGCGAGTATTGGCAGATTTTGTGGTTGAGTTCACCGACTTCCCAAAAGAGGGCGAATATGCACCTCTTGTGAAGTCCTGGTATGTCTTCGTGGAAAACTCAACTTGCTAGGCTAGTGGGGGAGTGAGGGTCGTGCATATTGTTATGTACGAGAGCGAGGAATACACTTATACCATCAAGTATGAAGCATTTTTTTAGTCTTGGCAATATTGCCAAGTCCTTGGGCACTGCAACGGTTGTAGTGCAAGTCAATTCGCAGGTGGTCGCCAATGGAGGGGGGGGGGAAATTCACTGCAAAGAGTAGAAAATTGAAGAAGTACCTAGTGCTAGTAGAAACTAAGCACTCCTATTTCAAGTACATCCAAATCCATCAGGGGTCGAGGGTAGAAAATCAAAAAGTAGACAAGCTCATATGTGCAGTATCTTGGCAATAAGACTCCCCTTGCTAGGGTAAACGGTGATTCAAACCATAGAAGTACTCGCCATTGGGATGAAATGGTAGAAATACAGCCAAGGGCCCTGTAGTAGGCGATGGACATGATCAAATACTTGGATGCCAACTATGTACCCGATGACTGAAAAGAAACTAGAAAGATTAGTAACCGTGTAGCATGCGACACACTAATCGATTGAATCCTGTATTGAGGTGGATATTTGATGCCACTATTAAGGTGAATCTTCCCCGAAGAAGCCAAATATGTATTGGAAGAGATACACAAAGGGATTTGCGGTGACCACTCGAAAGGAAATGTGTTAGTAGGTAAAGTGATGCGGGTGGGGAACTACTCATCCTGTGCCCTGCAAGATGATTAGTATGCGCGGAATTGCCGAAAGTGCCAAGAATACTCCAAGGTGCCCCAATGCCTGCCAAAAGATCTAATGTCGATTACATCACTGTGGCCCTTCATCTAATGGGAAATTGACTTGGTAGGCCCCTTCCCCTAGGCAAAAAGGGGTAAAATTTGTGGTAATGGAGATCTCCAAATGGGTCGAGGCTGAGGCACTAACAACAATCATGGTGAGTAACATTACGCGTTTCTTGTGGAAGGTAGTGGTCTACAGGCTTGGTATTCCACACACTATCATATTAGACTACGGGAGACAGTTCGACTTAGACTACTACCATAAGTTGTGCCAAGAGCTAGGGATTAAGTTCTGATACTCATCCCTCAGTCATCTCCAATCCAATGGACAAGTAGAGGCGACCAACAAAATGTTAATGAGAGTGCTCAAAAAGAAACTTGGCGGTAGAAAGGGTAGAACAACTCCTCAAGGTTCTATTGTCATACCAGGTCGCAGTAAGGGTCCCGACAGGAGAAACCCCATTCACCCTTAATTATGGCCAAGAGGCAATTCTACTAGTAGAAATTGTGATCCCCATTGACTGGGTGCATAACTTCAAGCAAGACTCTAACAATAGGTGGTTAGATGAGAAACTAGACTTGTTAGAAGAGGTTAGGCTAGAAGTGGAAATAAGAACTGCGATCAACAAGAGAAAAGTGGAGCTATGCTTTAACAAACTAATGTGCCCAAGGATGTTCAAAGTCAGGAGCCTCATACTCAAAGAAATAAGGACGGCAACTTGAGATGAGGGAAGCTAAACCCTCAATAGAAAGGCCCTTATATGGTCAACACCAACCGAGCACCTATGTTGGCACTATGAATTCTAAAGACAAGGATGTCGCTCTTCAAGAACATAATGCATTTCATGCCAAGGATGTCGCTCTTCAAGAACATAATGAGTTACATCAAAGGGATTAGATAGCGCCCAAGAACATAATCCCTAGCTCATCCCTAGCTCATCTCTAATCCAATGGACAAGTAGGGATTAAGTTCTGATACTCATCCCTAAGGCTATCTAAGACAAGGATGTCGCTCTTCAAGAACATAATGAGTTACATCAAAGGCTATCTAATCCCTTTCATGTCAGAGTGTGGGTAAGCCTTTGGTTGCCCGAAAACTTACTTTCCTCCTCATGAGAGTCAACAAGCAGGAGCTAGCTAGTCTTAAATTGTTTGGACAACTCTCCGCGAGACTAAAAAGGCATGTTGCACCGAAGGCCACGTTGTCTCTCTCGTGATGAAGAGCAAGTCCAACCCCTCGGCAGCCCAAAAACTTAACTTGACTTCTATCGCGATAAAGAGAAGGCTTAGTACCAATCTGACCCAACACTTACTTTCCTACGATGTCAACAGGTAGGGCTAGGTTGTATTGAACGAGGCGATGTGGGTCTGCCGTTATCAGAATCTCTTCGACTGTCATCAAAATCTATTCGATTGTCGTCAAAATCTCATTTGCCATCATCAAAATCTTGTCTGCCTTCATTGAAATCAACCAGATCAGGTGCTCTTTCCTTCTTTTATGTGGTATTCAGTTGGTTACTGATGAGGTTCTTATGTGATTCTTATTTGTGCCCTTTAGTTTAAACGATTCTCATTTATGTTAATGAAAGATCTTATATGACTAGAAAAAAATAAGGATAGATCTGAGACATGGGTCTGCCATCAATTTATGTCAATGAAAGATTTGAGATGACTAGAAGAAAAAATAAGGAGAGATTTGGGATGTCGATGTTAGATTCTGGTTGTGTAATGTCTAGAAATTACAGAGCGCATTTCCAAGCAACTAGATAGATAGCTTATATTTTGGGACAAAGGAAAATGTTGCTTGAATGATATTCTTCCAATAATGATACAAGCACATTTCGGACAAAGGAAGATCTTGTCCCTTTTTGCTTGATTTTTGGGACTTCCAGTATTTGCTTGTTTAACCACTTATATGAAATTTCATATTTAAATCTCTATTTTTCATCAATAACTAAAATTGAAGCTAGAGTTTTATAGAGATCTACCATCAGTTTGTTTGGCCTTCAATTGCCTCAAATGATGGTGGATGTATTAGTATTTTTTTTGCCAATTAAAAAACAGAAGAATGGTGCATTGGAAAGGTCAGGCTGCTCGTGCTCATTCAGAAGTAAGCGACTAAGAAAAGTCACTGACTTTTGGCCGAGAAGAAATGATTGTAGTTTTATGGATTGTGAGAGGACAATGGAGAAACTAAATATCCTAGTTGCCTTTATATTTGGATGTTTGCTCTGTGTACTCACTTTTGCTCTATTTCTGGTTTTCAATGAGTATTTTGCTCTTTTTTCTTTGTTTGTTTAAGCATAGAATACTGTTTGTGTAGCGAGCTAGATACCACCCATATTTTATTTCTATTAATGAAACCTTAATTCCCAAAACCATATTTTACACAACAACAAATGCTACGGGCAAGCTAACATTGTCATTTTCACCTTGTAGTCTAGCAAGAAGGATAATGGTGCAAGTAGATAAAAGCTTCATAAGGCAACAAAAATTCAAATATTTTGGTACACCTGTATATTGCAACTTTTTTCCATTCTAGTACACCTGCACATGAAGATACCTATGAAACAAGAAAGCTGATTTTCATAACTAACCAAAGATGCACTCTACTTCCAATCAATAATATGCTCGTTTCATACAGTGGCATACATTTCTCAAAATACATTTGTCTGGCATACATGCTTTTAAGCACATAATGAAGGGTGACCAACAACTATTCAGATACACATAACAACTAACTTCTAACACAAATCTGAAATCACTTATAGACTACCAAGTAACATGCTACAACAAATGCAAGAACCCATTAAACTCGGCGTAGTGTGCATGCTCTTTCAGCTTCATGTACAACATGTAGAAACTCCTCATCTCTATTGGATAGTACCAACTCAATCCCATCCACTCTCTTTCAGAGATCAATCTCCTTTTCGATATCGTTGAGTATCTTCTTCAGCTCTTTAACATCTCTATTGGCATCGCACTAATATTAATAATTTAACTAATATTTTCCCAAAATATTAGATGCACCTTAGTGTTGTTCTTTCGACAACCTAAAAAAGATCGTCCTCGATTTCTTGGAGTGGTTGCATATCTCACTTGGGCTTCAACCTCACAGAAGTAGAATTGTTGACCCAGAGTTTGTTTAGCAAAAGATGAAGAAGAGATCTTCATGGATGATGGCATGCTCTTATCAGATGGCCAATAGCTACCATGATAATCCCTGTCATAAATATTGCACTCATTTAGAAAACCTCAATTTAGCATATAGAAGGAACCTAGCAGATAGACACATTCAAATGCAAATAGCTGACAAACCTAATGGATAGATGCATAAACCTGATGCCACACAATACAATACATAGCAACTTGGAAGTGCATTCTCACTTGCTGCACAACTTATCTTTTGAGGATGGATTTGTTAAGCTTACAAGGCACAAGACAAAGTAAATGGCTTTTCTCATGCTACTCAAAGCACTAGTACCAACTTAGTAATCAAATCACTTGTTGTTGATACAACAAAAAAAAATATGGGCTGGAACATAAGAAAACTCCAAGTAACACTAAAGAAGATGTAACATAAGAATATCCAACTTAACAAATCTACTCAAGAAACTCAACAAACATAAGAAATCTCCAAGTAAGAAATGTAACTTAACAAACATTATTCCACTAAGAAACATGATTCCATCTTTTTTAAAGTCAAATATTACATTGGTGATGAAACTAAGAAACATGTCAAACTTTAGAAAAGATGGAATAAAAAAAGAAAAAAAAAATAGATAGTATTCTTAGTGGAGTAAAGTGCAAGAGAACACCATGTACCATGTTTTTGGGTCCTAGATACCATGTTTCTGTTGTACACTAAGAAACATGTCAAACTTCTTATTGGTGATGTACCTTAACAAACATGATTTCATCTCACTAATCTACTCAAATCATTGTATCCCTTGATACAACTAAAAAATGTAACATAAGAAAACTCTTAGTAACACTAAAGAAACCCAAGTATAAAATTATACACTACTAAGAATGCACCAAATAATCCAAAAAGTTGGTAAGGGATGAAAAGAAAGGCCACATGTAGTTCAAGCATTTGATGAATGCCTCTATGGGCTTTGTCTATTCATAATAGCATTTGCAGTACAGAATTTCCCCATTACAGAGCACTATGTGCTGCATAGTATTTATAGAGAATACACTCGAGAATGTATAACAGAAAATAATTCTAGCTAAGTCACAGAAATAAAACAAAATCTGGAACAAACCCAAGCACCAAATGAAATCAATTATCCAAGCATCAAACGAAATCAAATAAAATAAAATCTGTTGGAAACCCAGGCACCAAATGAAATAAAATCTCCAAGCACCAAATGAAATCAAATAAAATAACATCGTAAACAAACTTGAGCACCAAATGCTATCAAATATCCAAGCACCAAATGAAATAAAATAAAATAAAATCTGAAGTTTGAATATTCTAAGCCCATTTCACTCGAACACCCAAGTTCAAATATTCTCAAATATGCGAAGAAGAAGAAGATGAGAAGAAGATGTGAAAAAGAAGAATATTAGTTGTAGTTGAAAGGTACCTAATATGAGAAGAGGGTGGGATACTACAAATCTGAGGAATCGAAATGGGATGCTACCGAATTCGATATGGGGTTTTCACCTTGTCAAAATTGAAATGGAGGGGAGAGCCAAATTCTTAAATGCACTGTATAAACAAAAAGTGAAATGGAGACAGCGTTTCACTAATTCTTTAAGAGAAATGATTGTTGTACATGCCCATGGGGACACGGGGCGTATACACTGTCTACGTGGATAAATTAGTGAAACAACGCGTTTACGAAATTACGTGTAGAGCTCTTATAGAGCTTAAATTGCAGTTGCTACAACTTTCATTTACCATCTCTCTATCTCTATTTATCTATTTTTTTAGTCTTACAGTTAGAGTAGGAATAGGAGTAATGCAATTTAATTTTTCATTTAGTTTACTTTTTTGTAGCTTTCGAAAGTGAACTCAAGTGGGGAAAGAGAGCATGGCATCAAGGTTGTAGAGTCCTTCGTGCCCAATTGCTGCCTGGCTTTCCTCCTTCACTTGTAATATTCATCTCCACCTTCTCTTATTTCATTTCTTTTTCATTCAATCCTATTTTTCTGTAATTTTTGAGGTGAAATCAAGTGAGGAGAGAGAGTATGGCACCAAGGTTGTAGAGCTCTCATGCCCAACTGCGGCCTGGCTTTTCTCCATTTATAGTCTCCAATCTCCAACTTTTCTTTATTTCAATTTGAATTTTATGATGCATTATTGTGAACTTTGGCATTTTAATTCATGCTTATTTAATTTAATGTTATTTACATTTCTTACTTCTTTAACCTTTCATTTTAATTCCTTGTTCTTTTAATTTGATGTCATTTACTATTTTTGCTCATTTAAATTTCGATCAATTAGTTTTAGCAAATTAAATTTTCTGTTTAGTATTTTAATATTTTACATTTCCTCAGTATAGTCAAATCCAACAATATGAATCTAGTTCACAACCAGTGCTCTTTTTATTTTTATTGCACTCTTCTATCCACATATCACCATTTTTATTTTTTCTTTGTAAATATCTCTAGTATTTTAGGCAAGTTTGATTTAAAAACAACTTTCCTTGAGTTAAAAACAACTTCCTTGAGGAGACAATTTAGAAATTTATTCCTAATTATTACAGGACACCCTCCTGCACTTGGGATAGCATTTATGCAGCTCATTTATTAGTGAGTCGAGTTTTTGGCGCCATTGCTAGGAAAAGTTGATTGACTTAAAATTAAACCCATTTTTTTATGTTATTTTATTTTTTTGTTGTGATGTGCATGATACACAAATGACCAATACACTCCACCCCACTCACTGGAATTTGTGATAATATGAGATGTAAATAAAAGAAATCCCCTATGATCTCTTGATAGAAAACACAAGAAAGGCTAAAAGGAAAGTTGGCGTAATAAAGTGGACTATGCAGCCACACCGCATTAATTACGTTACATCCTGGACAACACGTCGCATTAATAACTTCGTTACAGAGGACAAGTTGCATTAAAAAACTCTAATAACGTGAACAATTAAAAGGGCATAAGCCCCATGAAAATAGGCACGATCTATCACGCCCATGATCCTAGTATAAATAGCAATCTCAGTTACCAAAAAGTTCTCTAGGCTGTCTTACTTAATATATGAAATCTCGAAATCATATACTGACTTAGGTATTAGAAACTGTCCCAATTTCATCAAGGCCCCAACATTCTCTTTGCCTTATTCATGTTCGTAGAACCTAGTCCAAAAGACTTGACTTGCTAAAACTTAGTCTAAAAGCATATGAAACATGACATTAATTCCAAATTATATAATTTATTCCAACAAAAAGGGAAGTTAACTTTTTATTATTATTATTATTATGTACAAATAAAAGCATTAGATCAAGATTATTTACCCCGACCAGCACACATCCCAGCACATCGTTATCATTAATGAATAGCTACAATCATGTGATCATCCACTTAATTAATTTAGAATTTTTCAAAAAATAGTATTTTTTCAGCTTCGTTAACCAAATTTAACATATGACATTCAAGTCTACAAAGTTAAAAGAAATCTATAGGTAAATAAAATACTTTAAAAAGGAAAAAAAGATGAATATAAAATTCTTGCGATCTCAAGCTATATATAATAAATAATACCACACTGTTATAAAACTTAAAGAAATGAACTACTATTGCAAAAGAGAAATAAGAAATTCTCTTGAAACTCTTAAGAACTGAAACTTTCTTTCTCTCTCTATTTTTTCTTATGAATTTCATTACAACTGAAGCCCATATTTATAGGCGTTGAAATTACTATGCAAGTTACTATGCAAGTTACTATGCAAGTCACTATGCAGATTTAAAATAATAGTGGTGGGGTCATTCACATAATTTAGTGGTGGGCCAAGGGGGGCGGCTGCCGACTCCATTATAATCGTTTATAACACTCCCCCTTGAATGACCACCCATAAAGAATCTGCCTCGTTAAAACCTTGCCAAGTAAAAACCCAGTGGGAAGAAAAACCAATGGCGAAGGAAAAAGAGTACAGTCTTTTTATGTATCCACAAGTGCTTTAGGATTGCCTCATTAAAACCTTGCAGAGGAAAACCCAGTGGGACAAAACCTCAGCGAAGGAAAAAGAGTACAATCAGCACATTTACTCCCCCTGAAAAGTGCATGACAAAAGATCTTTGAGTCTTCGCATTCCAATGTTATGCACAATCTTCTTGAATGTGGAAGTTGGTAACGCCTTTGTGAATAAATCTGCCAGATTATCACTAGATCGTATCTGCTTGACATCAATTTCACCTTTTTCTTGAAGTTCATGAGTATAAAAGAATTTTGGTGAAATATGTTTGGTTCTGTCACCTTTGATATATCCTCCTCTGATTTGAGTGATACAAGCAGTATTATCTTCATATAAGATTGTTGGGCTATTATTGATCATGAGAAGTCCACACTTTTCCTGGATATGTTGAATAACTGATCTCAACCAAATACACTCTCGACTTGCTTCATGAATAGCAATGATTTCTGAGTGATTTGAAGAAGTAGCAGATAGTGTCTGCTTAACAGATCTCCATGATATGGCAGTATCTCCATAAGTAAATAAATATCCAGTTTGAGATCTACCTCTATGTGGGTCTGAAAGATAACCTGCATCTGCATACCCAATCAATTCTGAACTTGAACCACGTTGATAAAATAATCTCATATCAACCGTACCATGAAAGTAACGAAGGACATGTTTAATGCCATTCCAATGCCTTCGAGTTGGTGCAGAACTATATCTTGCAAGCAGATTAACTGAGAATGTAATATCTGGTCGAGTGCAATTTGCAAGATACATCAAAGCTCCAATTGCACTGAGATATGGTACTTCAGGACCAAGAATTTCTTCATCGTCATCACAAGGACGGAATGGATCTTTCTTCACATCAAGTGTTCGAACAATCATTGGAGTACTCAGGGGATGAGATTTGTCCATATAGAAATGCTTTAGGACTTTCTCAGTATACATGGACTGATGAATAAAAATTCCATTTGGCAAGTGCTCAAGCTGCAGGCCGAGACAAAGTTTTGTTTTGCCAAGATCTTTCATTTCAAATTCATTCTTTAAATATATAGCGGTTTTTGAGATCTCTTCAGGAGTTCCCACAATATTTAAATCATCAACATAAACCGCAATAATGACAAATCCGGATTCTGATTTCTTAATAAAAACACATGGGCATATAAGATTATTCTCAAATCCTTCTTTTAATAGATATTCGCTTAAGCGATTATACCACATGCGTCCGGATTGCTTCAACCCATATAAAGATCTTTGTAGTCTGATTGAGTACATATTTCTAGATGTACTTGTAGATGCTTCAGGCATCTTATATCCTTCAGGGATTTTCATATATATGTCATGGTCTAAGGATCCATATAAATATGCAGTGACCACATCCATCAACCGCATTTCTAATCCTTTTGTAACAACCAGACTAATCAAAAATCTAAATGTGATTGCATCCATAACGGGAGAGTATGTTTCTTCATAATCAATCCCGGGTTTCTGCAGGAAACCTTGTGCAACAAGCCGTGCTTTGTATCGCACAATTTCATTTTTCTCATTACGTTTTTGTACAAATACCCACTTATATCCAACAGGCATTACACCCTTTGGTGTTTGGACAACAGGTCCAAATACTTCTCGTTTCGCTAGCGAATTTAATTCACCTTCAATAGCTATTTTCCATTTTGGCCAATCATTTCTACGTCGACATTCTTCGACGCTTTTTGGCTCACTTTCTTCATTACTTCTGGTAATGTCAAAGGCCATTTTATATGAAAATATGTTGTCGACAACAGTTTTATTTCTATCCAGAATTTCTCCAGTTTTCATGAAATGTATTGAGATCTCATTATTTTCAGGTACCTGTTCCTCTTCAGGGGAAAACATTTCTTGACACACCTATTCAGGAGGTCCCTTTTTAGGAGATTTATACTCTTTAAGATTTTCCTCTTCAGGAGGTTCTGGAATAGAAGATTTAAGCTCTTTAGGAGCATCAATTATATTTGTGGCCTGTATTGTGGGTACGTGTTCTTCAGGAACACCAAATTCATTTTGTATTCTTTTCCTTCTGGGAATTTTATCTTTTGCACCAATAGGTCTTCCACGCTTCAGGCGTATTTTAGATTCACCTATTGCTGTTTTGACAATTTGTCCTTCAGGGACTTCAATCCTTGCTGGAGTATTAACAGCAGGAATATAAGATTTTACTACACCTTTAGTGTCAGTAAATACATCCGGTAACTGATTTGCAACATTTTGCAAATGAATAATCCTTTGAACTTCCCGTTTACATTCATTTGTAGGAGGATCAAAATGAGACAGGGTCTTATTATCCCAAGTAATATCTTGTCGTGCTTCAGGCACCGACTTTTCTTTACCCATTAACGGAAAATTTGATTCGTCAAAATGACAATCCTCAAAACGTGCTTTAAACATATCCCCTGTAAGGGGTTCAAGGTATCTAATAATGGATGGAGAATCAAAACCAACATATATCCCAAGTCTACGTTGAGGGCCCATTTTTGTACGTTGTGGAGGTGCAATTGGAACATATACAGCACATCCAAAAGTACGAAGATGAGAAATATTTGGTTGTTGACCATATGCAAGCTGTAATGGAGAATATTTATGATATGCAGATGGTCTAATGCGAATTAGAGATGCTGCATGAAGTATAGCATGTCCCCAAACAGAAATAGGTAGTCTTGATTTTATAAGTAAAGGTCTAGCGATTAATTGAAGCCTTTTGATCAAAGACTCAGCTAAACCGTTTTGTGTGTGTGTATGGGCAACAGGATGTTCAACATCTATTCCTATTGACATGCAATAATCATCAAAAACTTGAGATGAAAATTCACCTGCATTATCCAATCGAATGGTCTTAATTGGATACTCAGGAAATTGTGCTCGTAGTTTAATTATCTGAGCAAGAAGTCTAGCAAATGCAACATTTCTAGTGGAAAGAAGATAAACATGTGACCATCGACTAGATGCATCAATTAGAACCATAAAATATCTAAATGGTCCACTTGATGGATGAATAGGCCCACATATATCTCCGTGAATCCTTTGTAAAAAGGATGGAGATTCAACAATGATTTTTGAGGGAGATGGTCTAATAATTAACTTACCTTGAGAACATGCAGAGCACGGAGATTCATTGGGTAGAAATATCTTTTGATTCTTTAAGGGATGCCCATGCGAATTTTCAATAATTCGTCTCATCATTATATAACCCGGATGTCCAAGGCGATCATGCCAAGTCATAAATACTTTAGGGTCAATGCACTTCTGGTGCATTACCACATATGATTCAATTGTTCTCATTTTTGTATAATACAATCCAGAACATAGAGCAGGCAGTTTTTCTAATACGAGCTTCTGGCCCGATACTGTTTTAGTAATAAGAAGATGCTCTTTACTGCCTTCATTGGTCGTTTCAATATGGTAATCATTACGACGTATATCTTTGAAACTCAATAAATTTCTTCTGGATTGTGAAGAGAATAGAGCATCATCAATACAAAATTTGGTGCCATTAGGCAACACAATATAAGCTCTTCCGGAGCCCTCAATTAAATCCGATGAACCTGATATGGTATGGACATAGGCTTTACTTAGTGTTAGATTTTGAAAATATTTCTTTTCTTTGAGAATTGTGTGAGTTGTAGCACTGTCAGCCAGACATATATCTTTATCATTCAACTCAGAGATAAAAAGCTCATCAATGTGATCCATGATTCTACAAAATATACAAAACTTTTATTATTGATAGAAAGAAAATACATTAATTGAGTGGAACACTTCCATCTCCAATTAAGTGTTCAATACTACCATCAGGATGATTAAAGAAATCAGATACATCAAGATGAGTAACATCTACATCTACTGAATCTAATAAATCATCTGATGGTTCTACTAAATTTGTTTCATGCACTTTATTCTTTCCTTTAACAGAAGCTTGATATAAATCAGCTAAGTGCCTGGCCGTACGACAGGTACGTGACCAATGTCCAGTCATTCCACATCTATGGCACACCTCTTCACTTTTCTTTGAAGAATTATTTTGAGGATTTTTACCCCTCTCTGAATTGTACCACTTCTGGTGATATGGTATATTATAATCCCTTTTAATGTTGTCACTCCTGGGACCAACATTTCTATAATTTCTCCTACCACATCCACGCCTCCGATTTCTTCTAAAGGATGCACCATTCACTTCTGGGAATGATGCAAACCTATTACCATTCACTTCAGGGAATGATATTGAGCTAGTAGGGCGTGTACGGTGGCTTTCTAATAAGAGCTCATTATTCTGCTCAGCTACTAGAAGACATGATATAAGTTCAGAATATTTCTTGAACTTTCTCTCTCGATACTGCTGCTGCAGGAGCACATTCGAGGCATGAAATGTAGTAAAAGTCTTCTCTAGCATATCTTCATCGGTGATTTTCTCACCGCATAATTTTAATACTGAGCTTATTTTAAAAAGTGCGGAATTATACTCACTAACACTTTGATAATCTTGCAACCTCAGGTGCATCTATTGAGAACGAGCTCTTGGGAGGATGACAGTCTTCTGGTGTTCATACCTCTCCCTTAAATTATTCCACAAAATATAGGGATCTTTTACAGTGAGATATTCAGTTTTCAATTCTTCATGAAGATGGTGGCGAAGGAAAATCATTGCTTTAGCACGTTCCTGCAGGGATGCTTGATTTCCTTCTTTAATAGTTTCTCCCAGGTTCATTGCATCAAGATGTATTTCAGCATCAAGTATCCAGGATAAATAATTTTTCCCAGATATATCAAGAGCAACAAATTCCAATTTTGTAAGATTTGCCATTTTAAAGGAATAAGGCCACTAGCTTCAGAATTGGCAGAACCGTCGTGCTGATAACGTGTTATAAAACTTAAAGAAATGAACTACTATTGCAAAAGAGAAATAAGAAATTCTCTTGAAACTCTTAAGAACTGAAACTTTCTTTCTCTCTCTATTTTTTCTTATGAATTTCATTACAACTGAAGCCCATATTTATAGGCGTTGAAATTACTATACAAGTTACTATGCAAATTACTATGCAAATCACTATGCAGATTTAAAATAATAGTGATGGGGTCATTTACATAATTTAGTGGTGGGCCAAGTAAGGCGGCTGCCGACTCCATTCGTTTATAACACACACAAATTTTTCAAGTACTCAAAAGTCACAACCCACACTTACAACTAATTTATGTACAGAAGAAAAAGGTCCTTACTTTACTGAGAAAGCAAATCAAGGTGAGGGCCAAGGATCCGAATTACACAGTGCACTTACATGCACGCGCGCACATACATATAAACATATATTAGTTTGCTCCTTATCAAAAAAAAAAAAAAAGTTTGCTTCCTTTCACATTAATAATTACTATAACTCATCAGTATATATATATAATCAATCATCGCTGGCAGCGATAAAGCATAGAAGGGGACACCACCTTTTAAGCAGAGTTAACAGTGTCTGTGAACGCATCTTCACATGTAACGCTATCGGAATCTAGAGTTGGGTAGGTTAACCCAGTATCACGAGTCCAAGTTAACCCCGTCCCACTATCCGATTCCAGCAAGTGTCCGCTAAGAACGTTGTTGCACCGAGCAGCAATACCGGTACTGGTACTGGCATCTTGGAAGGATAATACCTCTGTATATGTATGCCCGCCGCCGGGATTGATTTTCTCCGCGGCATCATCTGCTTCATTCTGCCGTTGCATTGCGAAGACGAGCTTTTCCATGACATCGTTCATGGTAGGCCGTTGAATCCCCTGATCACGCACGCAACTCTCTGCCACCTCTAAGTATACCTTGAAACACGCCGGTGCTATCCTCCCCTTCAGATAGGGATCTATGATTTCGCCCATGCTCCCATTCTCAATGCATTTTCGGGCCCAGATGGCCAGATTCCATTGCTCCTCTTGCAGTTTATGATTTAGTGCTTTTCTGGCACATAAAACTTCCAAGAGCACCACGCCAAAAGAGTACACATCGGATTTTTCAGTAAGTTGTTGACGTCTTGCGTAATCCGGGTCCAAATACCCCCAGGTACCCTTTACCATGGTACTAACCGCGGTGTTATCTAGACCCTCTTTGGACAACCCAAAATCTGAAACCTTGGCCACCCATTTCGAGTCCAACAGAATATTGGTCGTCTTCACATCACGGTGGATTATTGGCTTTTTCATGCCCGTGTGCAGGTAGTTTAGACCACACGCCGCTCCGGTACAAATCTCTAGCCTCTGTTTCCAATCGAGGGGAGCATTGTCGGTGTCATAGAGGTGGTGGCGGAGTGTGCTGTTGGTCATGTAGTCGTAGACAAGGATCATCTCGCCCCCATCGTTGCAGTATCCGATGAGAGAGACAAGATGGACATGGCGAAGCTGAGAGAGCATCTCGATCTCTGTCAAAAACTCGTGACGACCTTGCTTTGACTCCGGGTTCAAGCGCTTGATTGCCACAGTCTCGGTACCCTCGTCAATGAAACCCTTATATACATTGCCAAAACCTCCCTTGCCGATAATTAACTCTTCGTGGAAGTTGTGGGTTGCTGTTTTGATTTCCTCTAGTGAGAAGTGGCGGCATAGTTCTTCCGGCAGTGACGATGCTTTTGACCGTTTGGACTTTCCTGTACTGGGGTCGGACCAGCACCGCAACTTCGATAGTGGATAATAAAAACCATACCGTTTGGTCTTTCTCAGTTTCCAGAGAGCCACGCAACATGCTAGAGTGAGCACGACCAAGAAGCCCACAACGCTTCCGATGGCCATGAATATTGTTTTCCTAATCTTAGAATCGTTAGTTGTCGAAGCAGGCTTTGGTGGAGAGGCAACGGTAATCATGATAGGATTGGGTCCAGCAAGGCTATCTCGCTCACTCAATTTGAACACTTCCATCCCGTTTAAAATAGCATCGTTGATTGCAGCAGTTGCTTTTCTAGGATGTAGAGCAATGGAGAAATCACGCTTGCCCTCAACTCCCTTCTTTTCGATCAGTACTATATAGTCGCGAAACACAGGCGTATTCTGTGCACCGCTCCACAGAATAACATCTGCGATCTCCTCGGCTGTCTGATTGTCTATATAAATAATGAAAGGCCTTTCGCCGGCTTCCGTTATATTGGGCTCTATTTCGCAGAAATGAAGCCTCACCAGATACTTGAATCCTACGTCAACGTTTATACCCCAAGTCAAATTTGAGAGCAAGTTCTTGTCGTTGTACGGACCCATTGTAATTGCAGACCGATAGACATCATCCGGTGCAGTGTGATTTTTTATTTTTGAGTATAAGAGTTTCAAAGATGGCTCGCGAGGGTTAAACACTTTAGTAGTACCCAACCTATAATTTGTGTCCTGACTCCATTCTCTGAACATGCCTGTATCGTCCATCGCTGATATCGAGCTCCCTCCCATATTTAACCGAACAACCATCTCGAGTGCAGTGTTATTGTTTATGTTGAGCCAAGAACTTTGTCCGACGTACTTAGGGATGCCTTCAGGGTCTTCTGAGATATAGTAGAGATCATCGGGCATGGAGACAATCTCAATTCCATTAATAAAAGCATAGAATCTACTAGAAGCAGTACTTGGAGTTGGAGATGGGATGAATGTTAAATTCAACTTTTGATCATCCTCTTCAACGACGTTGATGCAGAATTCTTTGGAAAGAGTCTTTTCGTCCAAGTCGTTGGCAAGAATGTTATAAGCACTGAAGTTTGTAAGTAAAGTGAACTTACCTGCTTTGACGGTAAAAAAAGCCATAGATGCATCAAGACCAGAGTAAGAAACCGGGTAAAAGTACAAACGAACAAATTTCGGACCGGAGGTGACAGGAAACACGTACTTGAATTGGGAATAAGAGACACGGGCAGTCATGTAGGGGACGGGATCGACGGAGGAGTCTGGGGTTTGAGCTGTCGAGTTAAAAGATTTATGGTCATGATCTTCTTCTATGGGAGCGAATTTGGAGTTATCTCCGTCTCCAGTCCACTCGCGCTCGTCTTTAGCGGTCGACTTCTCAGAAGTGCCGCAGTTGAGTGATATATTCTCAACAGCTATGTAAGGAGGAGTAGAGCTTGTAGCGACTGAGATATGATAGAGAAGGAAGACTGAGAGGACGAACAAGATAGGTTTGAGGATGGAGATCATGTTGCCGGCCATGGCAGCAAAGATCATCACTGATCAGTACCGTGACAAATTGGGAATCTGGAGAGGAGGAAGAGCTCAATTTTATTCAAAGAAAATAAAGTTGTCCCATTCACTAATTTTCTTTTTCGTAAAAGCAGCATTGGCGAATGAAAACGGTTCTCCATAACTTTATTACCATTATTAGCGCTTTATGGAAAAGCAAGGGAAATTTCTTAAAAGGTTGGCCAATTTTCCATTGGGACCGATCGATCGAGATTAATTCACTACAACAAGAATGGCCTTTCGCTGCCTTTTATTTTATCGGCAATAAGATTTCATGGCAAAATAGCTATAATCACCGACACTGCTTGAAAATGCCGTCAATTAATCCCTACGCCACAAATAAAGACTTATTGCTGTGGAATCTAGTCGCCGCAAGTAAGATCGTAGCTAAAGCAGACATTAATTGCTACGATTACTCTAACTATCGAGTCGATACACAATTGTGGCGCCCTTTTTTTTTCGCCATAACAAAAACTATTTGTTTCTGATGCATATCTACTTGTCGATAGAAGGCAGTTACGACAAAATATATGTTTCTGCGGAAGGGATGATCGACAACATATGAGTGAATTTATTGCGACGGCTACAAGTCGACGTAATAAATATATTGCGACAATGACTTATCCACACGGAACATACAGCTAACTCGATGTTTTATTGCAGCGGAACGAATTTGCCACAATAACCATTATATAAGACAACTCTAATCTCAGGCTTCTCTCTACCTGCGTATTGGAGGCAAAGGATGTTTCCTTCCCCTTTCGTGATTCATTTCCTAGTCTGAAATGGGTCCCGCCACTCTTACCATTGTGAGGCTGTTGCTGCGCCATCGCCAAAATAGCAGGTAAAAATCCCGAAGTGTCTGATCTGGTATTAGATTATGTTCATCAATCTTCACTTTCTCTCCCTCTCTCTATAACTCTGACTCCAATCTATTTGTCTCCCCCTAAGCTGCTCCACAATTTAATCGTAGTCCCACCAGTGCTGCCTGTAATATCTCGATAAGTATAGGTGGTGTAAGGGATCCCATATTATTTGGTAATGAGAAGTTCTTGCTTTTTATAAGGTTGCAATAAGGTTTCAATTATATCATTAACTAGTCATTTTGAAGTATAAACCTTGTGGTTTGGGTCTTGCATTGGAGTGTTACACCACTTACCCTTATCAAGGTATTACAATCTATCCCCTTAAATGTTCAATGCCCTTGTCGGGTCTATTCCTGGTAGGTGGCATGGCTCAAATCCCACTTTTTTTTATTGGAGTATAGGCCATATAGTTTGGGTTTTTCATCGAGGCGTTACACTGCCATACTAGATAGAAGTTGTGGATTAGCACCACATCGTTCAACGCGGTAAGAACTGTACTTTTAGAATAAGCTATCAGCTTCAATTTGAATGGGTCTATACACAAATCTGTTAGGTAGACCTATTTGTTCCAGATCAATTGTTGTGCAATATATATGTACCCACGCGATTTAAACAAGCCAATTTCTTAAGAGAAATTGATCACTCAATTGCCAAATTATAGTACATTAAGATGTAGCCAAATTTTTGTTGGGGCATCGTGTGCTTCCATTTCCTTTAACAAGATTACATACCAAAGTAGACTGTACTATCAACTACTATTTCTTGTGTTCTTATTTTCCATCTTGTGTTCTTCATCTATTCCTTAATCGGAACCATAGCAAGTGGGATCTTGAGTCATCAATCCATGCTATGATTTCAGTGACTGTGAATGTCACTGATGAATTATAAATTTTCAGATTGATCAACAAAAATTTACCCCTCACTATAAGAAACATAGGAGAAGGGGTTAGCCAACTAATTAATGTGGTCATCAAGTTATTTGTATATAGTGAACTAACTGTATTTAAATAATTAAGGATATTCTTAATTATTTATTTGGCTAGTAGCTTTTTAAACTCTATCTCCCTACTTTTACTTACATAATCTTGAGTGTGTTTGGTTAATATTGGGTGTCAACACAACCTGAAGTTTGAAGACCTTTGATACATGCATATATGTGTGTATAAATTAAATTTATTTGATTAGACAATCAAATTTTATCACAACTTGATGGCCAACTATTCATAGTGCATTTTCCAAATACATATATATTGGCCTTGAGATTGTTTATAAGGAATGAATATGATACTAAACTCCTATCTAATTGTTTAGCTAGAGTATTGCTACATAAAAGACAATTGTATTTTTCATCACGTATGGTGTAGTTTTCTTGTGGTCTTTGACCCTTTATTTTCCTTATTCTGGTATTGTTTAAATAAATTTATCGTTTTTTGCAAAGTAGCTTAACTTGAGTCATTGTTTTTGTAACGCCCCAGTCCCGGAGGTTCAGAAAGTTAGGTCTTTTTTCTCGAATCATCTCAAATAACACCAATTCATATATTCCAAATTCTCTAATGACCAACTATTATTAAAAAGACACTCCATAATTATTTAACAAATATTCATGATACTCTTCAAGAAAAACTAAACATAAACTTTAATAAAATCAAATGACTTCAAATATTTGCAACAATCCAGAACTTGACATACTAAAAAAGAATCAACAAAGATAAATTTATACTAAGACTCAAAGAAAACTTGTATCCACGAGCACTTATTCTCCTATAATCACCAAGCCTCTTTAGTAATGGCTACCCTTGCTGAGATTGCACTGAACATCTCAAATATTTGAAAAATGTTATTAAAGGAGGGGGTGAGTTATCCACAACTCAGTAAACAAAGAACATATACTAGTGTGCAAACATGAGCATTTACCAAAATTCAGAATGCAGAACAAAATATTTCTTACTTTTCAAAAAAATGCAAAAGTAGATTATATTATCAAAAATCAGAGCGAGAGTTTAATATGAACAGAACCAGAAAATCCTTTGGCATAGCTTAACTAAAATATCTTATCAGAACAAAAATACCATGTTTAACCCCCGTGGTAGGGTTGTGCAAATCCCGGCGGCCAACTAAGCAAATATAGAATGTGAATCTTCCCCTTATTATTCTAGGAGTTCCGAGTGTGCACACAAGAAAGACCACGCAGAAAACTACTTTGCAACCAAAGTAGATGCACCAGAAACAGAATAGTTGGTACCATCCCAAAACTGAATAGAGCGGAACAGAACTAGAATGTTAGGGGTAGGCTCCGACTCCGACTCCGACTGTAGTCGGAATCAAAAACAACTTTCAACTCCGACTCCGAATCGGAATCGGAGTCTGACTCTGATCGGAGTTCGGAACTCCAAACTCCGATCGGAGTTCGGTCGGAGTTTCGATCGAAAGTCGGAACTCCGATTTCCGAACCGACTCCGATTGAAATGGGCAAATTTTTTGGCCCATTTCTGATTCTACTTGGTTCAAAGGAGCCAATTTTTTTATGTATTTTATCTGTTTTACATATAAATAATAAATTAGTCAATTAGTGTTAAATAATCTACCATTTAATAGTTGATATTTGATAAACAAATAATACAAATAATATTATTATAATTTACAATACTAAGGCTAATACAAAAAATAAAACAAACTGAATAATACAAATAATAGTACAAACTACAAAACCACTCGATGTAAAGTAAAGAAAAAATATATGCAACCGCTCCATCGTAATGTAGTTCATCGAATCATCAATCATCGGCAAGTATGTCAGGATTAATATGTAGATCTGTGAAATTATAGACAATATAAGTTAAATAGATTGATAAAATCATAAAAAATAGTTATTGAAATAATTATATACACTTTGTTACTTTAATCATAAAAAAACAAGTAAATTAATTAATTTAATTTTACCTGACTCAAGTCTATAGCTAATAGCATCGATGCCAATGCTCTCTAGTCCAAATGGAATATCACTAATCCAATTCTGCATGCAAATGAGGGCCTCCACAGTTGACGGTGCCAATGAACTCCGATAAGCATCCAACACTTGACCTCCGGTGCTAAATGCCGACTCAGATGCAACTGTAGTGATAGGAACGGCTAGTACATCTCGAGTAATACGTGAGAGGATTGGGTACTTGGAAGAATTAGCCCTCCACCATATCAAGATTTGAAATTCATCTGTAGGCTCCTCGACCTCTGCCAATAAATACCGATCAACCTCATTCGTACACTATAGTGGATTTCTCGCCGACCTTGTGTGAAACAACGTCATAACGTTGAAGCCTCGGGGTCGACTGACACTGTCTGCACTGGCCTGACGGGTATGGGCATTTGAATGAGGTCTTGACCTCGAGCTCAAATGTGAGCTACTGCGGTTGCTGAGGATGAAGGCTGGCTATTAATGCTGTAGTGGCTGTATAAGTCATTCAGATCAACCTTAAGTGCTACGATAAATGCAGCTGCCTTCACTGTCCCGAGAACTTCATTTGTCCACTATTCTATCACCGCCAACTTCAATCGGGGGTCGAGGATAGATGCTATGAATAAGAATCGATTTATTTTCTCAACTTGCCCCCAATATTTATCATATTTCGACTGCATTTGTAATGCCATACCAGATAACAGTCCGCTCGGGTCAGCACAACCTTCTTTCAAGTGGTGGTGTACCATTGAGATCTCGCTGAACTACATGTTTGCCGTCGCATATGCAGATCCAAATATCCGCTTAGTAATATCATAGAAAATCTGTAAAAAGTTAACAAACTCAGATATAGCTTGCCAATCCGTACTGTCTGGCGGACCGAGCCCCGTTCCATTAGGCTCCAGCAGGGCATACCTCAGACCCCCATCCTCAATCTCCAACCGCTCAAATGCCTTCTGGTACTTTAGTGCCACATCCAACATCAGATATGTGGAGTTCCATCGAGTGGGAACGTCCAAACACAACATTTTTCAAAACTCAACCCCAACCTGTTCTGCTATTGCCTTGAACTTCCGCAGCCTTTGGGAAGAAGCCCTCGCATACCACACGATATTACAGACTTTCTTGATGGAGTCGTTCCCATTTTCCATCCCCTTAATTGTTTCATCATTGAAAAATGATACCATTTTCAAAATTATTAATCATAAAAATATTAAAATATAAAATACAAAATCAAAACCAGAGAGGCTCACCAACAATAAGGTTGAGTATGTGAGCAGTGCATCGAACGTGGATATACTGATGATTTTTAATCACATCGTATCTTGCCCTTGTATTCCACAAAAACCACTCGATGGCAGTCTCATTAGCACTGGCATTATCAACTGTAATGCATAGCATCTTTTGGATGCCCCAATCTACCAAACAATCATCCATCTCTGCCCTTATTGATGCACCCTTATGGTCAACTATTTCTTTAAATCCAATAATTCTCTTTTTAAGATTCCACTCACTGTCAATGTAGTGTGCTGTGATACACTTGTACGACGTATTCTATATAGACGTCCATGTGTCAGTCGTAAATGACACTCTTTGGCCAGTGGTGATGAACATCTTCTTCATCTCTGCCTTCTCCCTCATATGCCTCTTCATGCAATCACGCATTGGTGTATAACTGGATGGCAGTGGAAATCTTGGCTCAAGCAGCTTCACAAACTTTCGGAACCCTTTCTTCTCAACAATGTTAAATGGCATCTCATCCTCTATAACCATCTCTGCAAGTGTCTCACGGTACACCTTCTCACTGTATTGAGGGACCACCAGATTTCTCATCTGGTTTCCTGTCCCATCAATTGCTGTAGAGGTCTCGTAACTAAGATTAGTTTGAGACCCACCTGCAACTGCATATAATAATTTATGGCCCAATATTAGTTTTAAACTTTAAAGTTAAATGAATAAATCAATTAGCATACATAATACATATGGCCCTATGAGATTAATAAAACACTAACCTCTTGACGCCAGCCCCTTCGCTATTTGGTATCGCTGGCAATCATTGAGATGTGATGATAGACAAGCGGTGCCTTGTCTTTTTGAATGACACCCAACTTGAGCGCCACAATGGTTGCATTCAGCCCATGGCTTCTCAGGATCCCCACCATTAACTTTCGTGAAATGTTCCCATGTCCACAATCTTTTTTTATTTGATCGTGAACGGGGTGGCCCCATAGCTGCAGGGTGTACTGGTATATCCAGATCTTGAACCAGATCGTCCCCAAGACCCATATCCTCCTCCTCCATAAATTGATCGAAATCTCCCGCTTCTAGTTCTATGTTGACTGGAAGTGGAAATCCACTACTAGCACACGAGGTCTATGCTCGAGTGGAGCTAGGTAATCGACTCCGAGTCCGACTCGGTATTGCTGCTTGGGATGCCGACGGAGTCTTGGCATCCGGAGTCTCATTTGGAGTCGGAGTCCCACTGGCACTATGTGAGCGTGAGGGATCCATCTGTTAAGTAGACCTAAAATTCAAATATAACAATATAAAAAATGTTATATATGTTTGACTTATATATAAGTTTATATATATGCTTATAAAATATCACCCAACTCACGCCGCTAACTATATATGTTTGCTTGAAGAACCTAATATAGAAATCATGTAAAGGAGTCAAAGATCATACTAGTTTATCAATTTTTTATATTATTATAATTTATATATTATAATTTATATATAGGTCCTGTGTCGGTCATTATCCACCACAAAATAATACCCTAACAGAGGAGCAGAGACGAGCTACATGCCCATTATAACAATAGCACAAAACCTTCTAGAATAGCAGAGTAGAGAAAGTAGTTAGAATTTCCCTCAAGTTATTGTAATCAACACATATTCTTTTATTCTTTTATATTGTCTATAAATACAATCCACAATACTCAATGAAAGATAGAGACGTTTTAGTATATTTCCTTTGTATTAACAAAAGGATGAGATGAATAAAAAAATGTCATATTGTTTCTAAGACCTTACTATATAATTACTTCGCTATCTTCACCTAGAGCTTGACCAGTACTTGATCCATCATAGTTCCACTTGGGAACTGGGAAGCTCAGATGGATGCCTAACAGGCTTGGATATTGTCCAAAAATTTGAAAAGAAAGCAGCAAGAATACCAATGTTCAGGCATGTTGAACTATATATAAATAAGGAAATAACTAAACAAATGAAATTAAAAAAAAAACACATTCCCAACAAATGCACACTTGCATTCTAACTTATCATATAAAAAAGCACATTCCCAACAAATGCACACTATTACAATTAAATAAAGACTGTCCTCAAGGGCCAAGGCTAGAATCACTTTGTTCCATTTCAACTCTGAGAAAGCAAAGTAGGGACGATGTAGTTATTTCTCTTGGAAGATGTAGTTATTGAGTAAAAAGTTCGTTCTCTAGTCTATGGCAGATGATCATGAGAGCCCATGTTTTGTTTTAGGGTAAAAAGGAACCAAATAATTACTCTATAATTCATAAAATTAGAATGACTGAATATAAGGCATAATATGACTCTTTTTTCTTTCCATGAAGAGGTCTGCATCTTTTTTTTAATTGCAATAGTGACAGAACTTAAGAATTTCAAACAAAAAAATAACCTTGCATGCATGGAGAAAAATTAAGTTAGTTGTTTATTTAGTTGTTTATGTATTCTATTTGGTTAGTGAGAAAAATTAAGTAAATAGAAAGGAAATAATAGAAAGTTAAGGAATATCATTTTTTTTTTCCAGCCATAGTTTGAATAAGGAATTTCATAACAAGAAAATGTACTCAACTTTCGTGAAATAATAGAGGACCCCCTATGACTACCCCTTAAATTTACAGTGGAACTTCATAATGCATAAGAATGATGATATCCAAAATTGTAGTCAATAATGTGCTCTTATGTAGTGATAAACTAAGCACATCAAGCAGCCTCCGAGTATAACACAATAGTAGCTACTACTTTTAATTATATATACTTTTCCTCCACATAAAGTAATAGCAAAAACCCATATTTCCACGACCAAAATGCACCTCAAGATTCATAAGATCAGGTCGTGTATAATTACTTGTACTCAATGGCACTACTGGCCGGTCTTCATATTTTTTTTTTTGAATAATATGTTGAAATGTCTTAAGAAGCAGCCATATTAATTAATGCACCTGGAATCAACAGAAAAGTAAAATATAAATATGAATAAGCTGAAAAGGGGCTAGCTAGCTAGAAATTTCAGTTCAACAGTATCAATTTGGAATACAAACATTAAAAAAAAAAAAAACTCAATTACATGTACCAGCAAACACGACCATCAACAACGTCCCCATTCAACTTCTAATTATATAACTCAATCTGGCATGATTTAAGCCTTTGATAAATCATCCAAGAATTAAAACACAATTATATGATCTAAAAACAAAAAGAAAGTGCTTCTAGCTAGCTGGCCCTCATTATATGATCATGAGGGCCAGCTCTAGAAACAATATCTTCTATAGATCATGCTAGCATGATATACAGCTAGCTAGAGATATTAATGCCACTACACATGTACACCATGGATGAGGTTAAGAGGTAAATGCCATGAAGAAAAATCCTTAACCACAGGAGAGCCCTAGTTACTTTTCTAGTGATAATAACAAAATGCATTATATATCTTGAAGCCAAAATTATGATCAACTTATAATCTATTTCTTAGACTATTTATATATATAATTCTCAAATATCTGCATAGAGTAGTACTAGTACTCCACATTTGCAAGTGTCAATCTGGTAATGAAAGATGTGCTAATTCGATCGTTTGTTACCAAAGGTTACATTTCTTAATCCAATAACGGTTGTCAAATTAATGAGGGTAAAGTGGTTTAGAGGGATTGGATTTAATTATATTAAAAGATAGCATCATGAGTAACAATATCAATTGAGACTGATATTTAAAAAGTTGTGAAATGATATTTGCATTCATTTATAGTAGTGCACATGCACATGCACAAGCACCTTGTACTCGAAAAAAAAAACATTCATATGAAAAAGAAAAACTAATATTTTAATAGTGGACCTGATTAGTTTTTAAACATATTATAGGATGTTTATACATTCTAGCCTACTAATTTCATTAAAATTAGAGGTATTGAAATATAATAAGAACGTATATACTTTACTTATAACTTTAAAGAAATTAGTAATTATTGTCAGTTAATACTTTGAGGGTTGGTCCGGATTCCTTAGGCAAGAAAGGATCAATTCGAACTTCGGACCCAAATCAGGGAGAAAACTGATGCAAGAAGTACAGACCAAACTCAAACGACTACAAATTAGAGGCTTGAAAAAACAAAGAAATTAAACACTATAATTTCGAATCTTCAATAGTTCAATTACCTTACAAGTAACAAAATTGATACAGTAGAAAATAATTAACACAATCCTCAATTAAAATTAAAAATAAAATCCTATTTTGAAACCCTAAATAATACCAGGATTACGGACTTAGAGGCTCTCCTCGGCAGTGGCGGTCCGGCGCAGCGAAACTCAGACGACGAAGTCGCGGCTGGAGAAGCGGTTGCTCGAGCCTCGAAGACGGGAGAAGAATCGAAAATGAAGCTGGGTTGTTGCCTGCTGGAGAAACCGAATGCAATGCGAAAGAAAGAAGAGGAGAGAAAGAGAAGAAGGGATCCGGGGGGAAGATAAAATAATTTGAAAACGGCGTCGTTCCTCATTAGTTGGAACGACGTCGTTTAATTTTTTTTTAAAAATATCCCAGATCGTTTTGCATCTAGATTATTTTAAAAATATCGGAGTTCGGAGTCAGAAGTCGGAGTATTTGTTTTCTCCAACTCCGAATCTGACTTCTGAATTCCGATTTCGATCGGAGTCAGAATTAGAGCGGAACTCATTTGGAAGTCGGAATTTTTGCCCACCCCTACAGAATGTCATGCCAGAGGTTTCAGAAATCATATCATATCATATCAGAGTAGAGAACTTTTTCAAACAGAACAGAATCAGATCGAAAATATTATTTATGCACAAAATTTCATATTCGCTCTTTTTCAGTTCAGAAAATAGAATGCAACAAAATTAGCTCATGTCTACACTAGTTCATGCCAGAAACACTTTATTCTTATACATAAATCTTATACAGATGCGAAACAAAACTTAGGTCACTTCAAAGTTTCTTTTCGTAACTAAAACATGCATATTTTTCTCAATAACCTCAGTTAATATTTTTAATGCAAAGTCTAGCATAGAAACCCCATTTACTAGAACCTCTTAGCCTTTCAGAAATTCTTCAAATAACACCGAAAAATTAATAATCAACACCTATAAAATAATCATGTAACTCCATAAATTTCCAAATGATTACAAACCTCAAAAATAGAACCTGAGACATAAAATCCACTATCTTCTCTTAACATATAAAAACCTCCAAAATTTTGATTTAACAAGTATCTCGATATTAAAACTTAGAGTACTAAAAATCGCCTTATTCTACTTCCTCAAAATTCTGAAAATTCTCATAATCTAAAATTATTGTCATCCTCCATAATCATCGAAATCCACTTAAGAATGCCTAACTCAAATACCAAATCAAAAAGTCTCCTTCAATAATAATAATAATAATAATAATAATAATAATAATAAAACTCAACTTACTAAATAATGCCACACCCATGACCTGCTTTAAAATACTTTAAAAGCCGATCCCCAAAAATAAATTAAAACTCCAAGTCTAAACCTCAGAATACCTTAACTTCAAATTTTTTTAAAAAAAAATATAGCACAACACACTCAAAATAAGAGAGAACTAGTATCGACAAACCCATAAGGCCTTTAGCAAAAACAACCCATCAGAAAAAGGAAAAAAATAACTTTAAATCTAATTTGTTTTAGAAGGTAGAGGGCAAAACCATAATTACGTAAACAAACAATTTTTTTCTATAACACCCGGAAGGGCTTGAAAACACATCATGCAAAGAGTAAAACAATTGCAGGGAGCATAATGAAATGAGATAAAACATGCAGCAAGGGCTCACCACGAGAGGAGAAGGTTACAACGGGACTCGGGTGGAGCTGGGCTACTGATCGCTAGAAGAGAAACAATAGGATGAGAGAGAGAGTGACAGAGAAAAACTGGTAGGGGTGAGAGTGAGAGGGAGATGCAGTGATAACAAGAGAAAGCAAAACGAGAAAGAACAAACCAGAGTAGATGTCAGTACTTTACCATGAGGGGGACGAAGGACCAGAGGTGACCCAACTGGCGTTTTCTGGGCAAGTAATGGCAACAAGGAGGGAGTCGGCATTGTGGGTGGCTGAGTTGTGGCTGGAGGGAGCAGGTGCTCTATTTCAGGAAACAAAAACAGGGGACGAACGGGGGTTGTTTTCGATGGTGGCTAGTGGCTAGTTTCTACCGTTGTGGGTTTAAGGATGCTAAGGTTGGGTGTGGCTGAATTATGTGAAGGCTTTCAGTGGCTGGGCACGGTTGTTCACAGTTTGGTTGCTGGTATGGAGGCTGCTACATGACACAGGGTGCAGTGTTAAGCTAAAGGAGGGGCTGCGGCTATGGGTTCTCTTCATGCATGCATAAGCCAGAAATGTGTATATGTATATATATATATATACATATAATTGAGAACCCTAAAGGAAACGTGTAAGCGGAGTGAAGGGCTCGACTAGTGCAAGCCGAAAAATCTGGAATTATTTTCATGATGCCGTGATTCTAGGTGATACAGCAGAGCGGGCGGATGTTGAGATGGAAAGAAGAAAAAAAAGAAAATAATAATAATAAATAAATAAACAATACTGATAGGTAGCGGCAGGATCAAGCGTAAAGAGAATATATATAAAACTGAAAACCTAGAGGAAGAGAGTGTGCAAGGAAAGATGTCGTGCATGGCATGGGTCCAAAAAGATGTCAACTGGCTTGGTCTTGGGAAACTGGGTTACATCCATTTTAAATAAAGGCTCAAGATAGGATAGTAAAATAAATAAAAAAATCACATGTTAAAACTATGTCGAAAAAAAGATCTGACTCCTCAAGGATCTGGGTGTTACATCCTCTCCTCTTTAAAAAAATTTCGTCCTCGAAATTTGTTGCGCCTAATGCCAAGTCAAAAACAATACTAATCCTTCTCCTTCCATTTAATCACACTCAAACCCAACCCAACAAAATTTATTGAGTAGTGTACCTATGTGCATCGTTGTCATCCTCCGCAACCTCAGTGGTTAGTGCAAACACACAAGCTGGCCCTCCTATTTCATGCTGATTGGTTCCCTGAGTTGCCTTTTGGGGACCCGGAGGGTTAGTCTTGTTGTCCAACAGGAGTAACGGGCAGTTCCTGATAAGATGTCCAGCCTTGCCGCAACGAAAACACGCCCCTAATTCTCTTCTACGCTCCCTAGTGTGAAGGCGATTACAAAACTTACATAGAGTGTTAGTTGATTTCCCTGTGTTTGCTTTTGGCCAACATTATTGCCTTCATTCCTCTTTTTCCATGGACCTTGATATACTGTTGATTGAGACCCTTGAGTTGCAGTCCTCTTCCTCTATTCCACCAGTGTAGCACTCCTCTGTAGGCTTCGCTCAAAGATAATGGCCTTATTCACCAACTCAGTAAAATTCTTTAATTGAAAACCCACCACCCGCTCAAAAATCTTTTCGTTCAGTCCTTGCTCGAACTTACGACACTTCTTCTCCTCATCAGGGATCAAGTACACAGCAAAGCGTGCTAAGTCAGTAAATTTGGCTGCGTATTGATGTACCGACATAGCTCCTTGGACCAAATTAGCAAATTCCATAGCCTTGTCATTTTTAACTGAGTCTGGGAAAAAGCGTTCCAAAAAGAACTTCTTGAATTTTTCCCATTCAACAATTACTGTTCTTGTAGATTCTCTGATAGTTCTCTCTGAAATCCACCACCTTTTCGCTTCTCTCATCAATTTGAAAGCAGAAAATAATACCTTCTGTTCTTCTATGCAAGGTGTAACACGGAGTATCTCCTCAATGTCTTGGATCCAATCCTCTGCTAAAATCGAATCTCCCCGACCATCGTAAGTGGGAGGATACAATTTATTAAAGTCGTCTATAGAGCTCTTCCATCCATCATTTGTGGCATTCATACCAGATAGACTCCGTTCCTGACGATGAGGCGGCATTCTGAAAACTCAAATAATAAAATCTTACCGAAAAAATAATCACAAGGGAACCATGCAATAACTTTAAATATAAACCTCCAGTAATAACAATTAAAATCTTATTGTCAATCCAAGTATACACCTCAACCAAAAAAAAAAAGTCAATACCTAAAATCATCGACAATCTAAATTCTCTTGACCAAACAAGTCCATAATCTCAAACCTAAATCTAAATCTTGCATCATAATCGAGTCATGCCAACAAAATAAACCAATTGAATCTAAGTCATTCACTTCCCAAAAATCCATCCTATAAAGTCTACACTCTCAAACTTGAACTTTCCTAGAATACATTCCCGAAAACCAATCGAATTCTACAACCTTAAACGCAAATAATCAATTCTATACATAATCCACAAGTGTCTATACCTCTAAATCTGGAAATTATTTCCTCAAGTCCACAAACAATTAATCAACCTCAAATATTTTAGTCTGAAGAACCTCAAACCCGGGCTCTGATACCAACTGTAACGCCCCGGTCCTGAAGGTCCAGAGAGTTAGGTATTTTTTCTCGAATCATCTCAAATAACACCAATTCATATATTCCAAATTCTCCAATAACCAACTATTATTAAAAAGACACTCCATAATTACTTAACAAATATTCATGATACTCTCCAAGAAAAACTAAACATAAACTTTAATAAAATCAAATGACTTCAAATACTTGCAACAATCCAAAACTTGACATACTAAAAAAAATCAACAAAGAGAAAGTTTTAGTAAGACTCAAAGAAAACTTGTATTCACGAGCATTTATTCTCCTATGATCACCAAGCCTCTCTAGTAATGGCTACCCTTGCTGATATTGCACTGAGCCATCTCAAATATCTGAAAAATGTTATTAAAGGAGGGGGTGAGTTATCCATAACTCAATAAACAAAGAACATATGCTAGTGTGCAAATATGAGCATTTACCAAAATTCAGAAGCAGATTATATTATCAAAAATCAGAGCGAAAGTTTAATATAAACAGAAACAAAAAACTCTTTGGCATAGCATAACTGAAATATCTTATCAGAATAGAAATACCATGTTTAACCCCCGTGGTAGGGTTGTGCAAATCCCGACGGCCAACCGAGCAGAAACAGAATGTGAATATTCCCCTTATTATTCTCGGAGCCTCGAGTGTGCACACAGGAAAGACCACACAGAAAACCACTTTGAACCAAAGTGGGTGCACCAGAAACAGAATAGTTGGTACCAACCCAGAACAGAACAGAGCGGAATAGAACCAGAATGTAAAGCCAGAGGTTTCAGAAATCATATCATATCATACCAGAGTAGAAAACTTTTCCAAAATAGAACAGAATCAAATCGAAAATATTATATATGCAAAAACTTTCATATTCGCTCTTTTTCAGTTTAGAAAATAGAATGCAACAAAATTAGCTCATGTCTACACTAGGTGATTTCAAAGTTTCTTTTCATGACTAAAACATGCATATTTTTCACAATAACCCCAGTTAATATTTTTAATGCAAAGTCTAGCATAAGAACCCTGCTTACCTGAACCTCTGAGCCTTTCAGAAATTCTCCAAATAACATCGAAAAATTAATAATCAACACCTATAAGATAATCATGTAACTCCATAAATTTCCAAATGATTACAAACCTCAAAAATAGAACTTGAGACATAAAATCCACTATCTTCTCTTAACATATAAAAACTCCCAAAATTTTGATTTAATAAGTATCTCGATATTAAAACCTAGAGTACTAAAAATAGCCTTATTCTACTTCCTCAAAATTCTCAAAAATTCTCATAATCTAAAATTATTGTCATCTTCCGTAATCATCGATATCCACTTAAGAATACCTAACTCAAATACCAACTCAAAAAGTCTCCGTCAATAATAATAATAATAATAATAATAATAATAATAATAATAATAATAATAATAATAATAATAATAATAATAATAATACTAACTCAACTTACTAAATAATGCTACACCCATGACCTGCTCTAAAATACATTAGAAGCCGATCCCCAAAAATAAATTAAAACTCCAAGTCTAAACCTCAGAATACCTTAACTTCAAATTTAAAAAAAAACAATATAGCACAACACACTCAAAATAAGAGAGAACCAATATCGACAAACCCATAAGGCCTCTAGCAAAAACAACCTATCAGAAAAAGGAAAAAAATAACTTTAAATCTAATTTGTTTTAGAAGGTAGAGGGCAAAACCATAATTACATAAACAAACAATTCTTTTCTGTAACACCCCGAAGGGCTTGAAAACACATCATGCAAAGAGTAAAACAATTGCAGGGAGCATAATGAAATGAGATAAAACATGCAGCAGGAGCTCACCGCGAGAGGAGAAGGTTACAACGGGACTCGGGCGGAGCTGGGCTGCTGATCGCTAGAAGAGAAACAACAGGATGAGAGAGAGAGAGTCACAAAGAAAAATTGGTAGGGGTGAGAGTGAGAGAGAGACGCAGTGATAACAAGAGAAAGCAAAACAAGAAAGAACAAACCAGAGTAGACGTCAGTAGTTTACCATGAGGGGGACGAAGGACCAGAGGTGACCCAACTGGCGTTTTATGGGCAAGTAATGGCAACAAGGAGGGAGTCGGCACTGTGGGTGGCTGAGTTATGGCTGGAGGGAGCAGGTGCTCTGTTTTAGGAAACAAAAATAAGGGACGAACGAGGGTTGTTTTCGAAGGTGGCTAGCGGCTGGTTTCTACCGTTGTGGGTTTAAGGCTGCTAAGGTTGGGTGCGGCTGAATTATGTGAAGGCTTTTAGTGGCTGGGCACGGTTGTTCACGGTTTGGTTGCTAGTATGCAGGCTTCTACATGACACGAGGTGCAGTGTTAAGCTATAGGAGGGGCTGCGGCTAGGGGTTCTCTTCGTGCATGCATAGGCCAAAAATGCGTATATATATATATAAATATATATATATATATATAAATATAATTGAGAACCCTAAAGGAAACGTGTAAATGGAGTGAAGGGCTCGACTAGTACAAGCCGAAAAATCTGGAATTGTTTTCATGATGTCGTGATTTTAAGTGATACAGCAGAACAGGCGGATGTTGAGATGGAAAGAAGAAAAAAAAAGAAAAATAATAATAATAAATAAATAATACTGATAGGTAGCGGCAGGATCAAGCGTAAAGAGAATATATATAAAACTGAAAACCTAGAGGAAGAGAGTTTGCAAGGAAAGATGTCGTGCATGGCATGGGTCCAAAAAGATGTCAACGGGCTTGGTCTTGGGAAACCGGGTTACATCCATTTTAAATAAAGGCTCGAGATAGGATAGTAAAATAAAAATAAAAATCACATGTTAAAACTATGTCGGGAAAAAGATCTGGCTCCTCAAGGATCTGGGTGTTACAGTTTTTACACAACTAGGATACACGTGTCAAGCAGATTTACGTCACATGAATACTTAGAAGGAATTAATAAACTCTCACAACGGCAAAAGCCAATGGCGATCCTGGAAGTACTACCTTCAGGTGTTCATGTCGAAAATGCCATAATAACCAACTTCTACCAATCAATGAAGTCAAAGATTATTTAATCACGTTAGGTATTGACCCAAGTTATATACATTGAATATTTCATGGGGAGAGTGAAAGTTGGAGTGTGAATTCGTCAGACGATGATCATGATACATTCAATGACTCATAATTTTTGATGATATAGATTACATGTTAGATGACATGCAGGCTGCATCATTCCTTTTCCATTCATTTGGGGAACATGGTACCACTTCACAACCCACCATGAGTTATTGACAATCAAAAACCTTTGAACAATTGTTTGAAGATGCGAGACGTCCACTTTATCCAAGGTGTGAGAAGTTTTCTAAGCTTTCATTTATAGTGAAGCTGCTTCATATCAAAATTGTTGGTGGGTGGACTATCAAGTCATCTAACATGGTTTTACAATTGTTAAAGTCAGCTTTTCTAGATATTGAGATATCGAACTCATATCACGAGGCCCAACATTCAGAGCATGGTTTGGGTTTTAGTTATGTAAAGATAGACGACTATCTAAATTATTGCATTTTATTTTGGAAACATGAGGTGGACAAAGAAGTTTGTCCTAATGTGCGTGGCAATGAGAGGAAAAAAGACAAAGATTCCCCAAAAGGTTTTGCGATACTTTCCACTAAGGCTCAGGTTACAAAGACTATTTATGTCGAGAAATATAGCAATGTCCATGAAATGACATAGAGAACAAAAAATATCTAAATTTTCCTGAAAAAATAAAAAACAGGAAAGAACAAAACAAACTAATGCAAACATAAGGAAGGCAATCCAAAATGATCCATACGAATCAAGCCCCTCAACAAACGTGGGGCATCGACAATTGAGTGCCAAGAAGAATTTATGCCGCTTGCTCCTTGTTTAGCAAGCCAATCAGCCACTTTGTTTCCTTCTCGAAAAACATGAAGCATAGTACAATCCAGTGAGTAAATAATTTCATAGACTTCTTCCCTAAAACCTTCCAAATACCACACTCCACATCTTCTACTTTCTATCATGAAATAATATTCATTGAGTCAAGTTCAATTTCCACAAAAGAGAGGCCCAACTGTTGACACATCTTAAGCCCTTGGAGTAGAGCTAGCAATTCAGTGTTATTGTTGGAGGCAATACCAATATGAGATGCAAAAGTATGAATGAAATGACCTTGCCCATCTCTAATAATTCCTCTAATACCCAAGAATCCTGGGTTTCCTAAATTGATTCCATGTGTTTAATTTAACATTGCTTGAATCTGGTCGATGCCACCTTACTACTATACATCGACGAGATAAAGGAGCTACTGCAGGGACCTTTAAGGCTTGGAGCACTTGCATATCGAAAGTTGACAATCTTGATACTTTATGGATTTTCTTGCAAATTGTCTCAATCTAATATTTAATATAATTAAAAGCAACTGAATTGGACTCACGATAGCCTTCCACGCAAGCTAGGCACCGTCATCTCCAAAGTCTCCAAATAATAATCACAGGTAAAATACTTAACAAGAGAACCACCTGTGTAGAAGAGCTTACTCAGTGGAACCAAGATGTTTTTGTCTCCTTCCAATTCCGGTCAAGAGGTTCACCAAAGAGAGCTCCATAGAAGATCCACACCTGCTTGGGAAAATCTTCGTCGAACATTACATGATTCTGATCTTCATAATGGCTTGTATCACAACAATCACAATAAGAAATAATTGGGGTGCCAATACGGCATAGGTAGTCATCAACACTTAAGGCCGAGTTCCATGCTTTGCATATGTTTATAGGCATTTTTAAAGGTAGCAATTTATGCCACATCTAAGAATGCCATTGAAGACTAATCCCCCTTATTCAAATGCAATCCCAAGCTGATTTGGTAGAGAAAGAACCCATCTTTTTTAGTCCAGATTAACACATCCGAACCTTCTTTTGCAGTTGCTAAAGCTTCCAAAATATCATCAACATTATTTTCACCAACAAGACTCACAAGGATCTCTACATCCCAAAAACTATTCAATTTGTAGTCATTCACTCATAGTAAAGGCTGACCTACCATTTGTATCTCCTCAAATAATGGTCCTTGATCATGCCATTTATCATACCAAAAGAAAATATCTCCATCTTTAACCTTCCATTTTGAATTGTCCATAACATGCAAAAGGCTTTTAATAATCATTTTACAAAATCTAGTCCCCATATTAGGATTAATAAACGCAAGGTTTGTTACTCACATATTTTTCTTCAAAAAAAATCGCCCAAAGAGAATTATCTTAAATAAGGTTCCAAGAAAACTCATATGCAAAGTATGATGGATATTATCAAGGTGTGTCAAGTCGAGGCCTCCATCTTCAATCGGATTGGAAATCTTATTCCAAGAAACCCATGACTCAATCAAGTACAGGGAGAGGCCGATGTGCTAATAGACCAGGTCAAGGGGTGTTACCAACAACTGAAACCAACCCCACAGCAAGTACCAGGAGGTTGGACTGTAAGGGTTGAAGCTGTCGTGGACTCATATAACTCCACTCAACCCCCAAATGATTTACATGCATTGATTTAATTTGCCATCCAATACTCCTGCAGATGATAATCCAACTATCGAGGGTAAGTATAAACTTGGTTTCACTTCTTTATTGTGGTGTTTCTTAAACTATACATTGGGTGCCAATCTGATTCACAAACTATAGTCCAAAAATTTCTGGAAATTTGTATTTATGGTATAGTAACAGTAGCTAGTAAATGTGGTAGGGGTGTAGTGAATTGGCCATAGTTTGAAAGGATGCGAAAGTATGGAAAGATACCACTTGAGATCAAAGATGGGAAGATAGATCCATCATGAAACAATTATTTAGTATACACAACGAGAGTTACGTGGATCACGATGCACTATGCAGAAATGAGGCATGTTAGCTGGAGTGATGTCAACGAGAAGGAGAAAGAGGAGCTTGTACAATGTGTTTGAGTATGCATTTTATTTATAATGCTTTGAATATGAAGTGTTGACTAATGAATTAGGTTCCATTTTGTTTTACTGTTTGTTGGTAAAGGAATTACATTTGCAATATCTATTTGTGAATCCCTGTTGTCAACACATAAATAATGCTTTATTCTCAATGTTTATCAATGTAAAACCTATGCTTCTAAGAAAAAAAAGTTCATACATCCAAACTTGATTCAAAGATTGAGACACATGAATTTTAACTTTTATCTCCAATTGCTGAAACTTTATTATGACTTAGGAGTTGTAATGGTACATTGGGAACAGGGTAATCAATATAGCCTGAATTATGAGTTCTCAATTTGAATGAACTGAACATATAATTTAAAGTGTTTCTAAGTTATTAACAAGTGTGTTGAACCCAATATTTCAAACTTCATATTTTTATATGTCTACGTATAGATATTGATATAACAAATAAACTCAAGTCTTAAGCTTAAGTTGTCTACACAATAGAGCCAAGTACATCAAGGAATGAAGTATGCACAAGAAAGGAAACAAGTCTACAAGATAAATCTCTTAAAGTAATTATGTACATCTTTTGATAAAATTTGAAATTAGATTAAGACTCAAAATTAATCTTTTCACATAGAGCATCAAATTACATTTTTTACATGTACATGACATTATTAAAAGTTTGAGTTTTGAAAATTGTAATTTTTATATTTGCATGATATCATTAAAAGTTTTAGTTTTAAAAAACTGTATTTTTCACATGTGCATAACATTATTAAAAATTTAAATTTTGAAAATTTGTAAGATGGTTGATTGTTGTCTTTGACATGTGCATATTTTGTTGAAACGTAATTGATGCAATTTTAACAAATGCAAAAAGTAGATGATTTGGTTTGAAAATCTTGAAAAGTAGTTGATGTTTTTTTGATATATACAAAAAGAAAATAATTTGGTTTGAAAAATAAATCATGCTCATTTTGTCATATGTGAAAAGTAAAATATTATGTTTGAGTAGTTTGAAAAATGAATGAAATTGTATTTGACAATTGCAAAATGAAGATACTTTTATTTGAAAATTTTGAAAAGTGAATGGTACTCATTTTGACATGTGAATCTTTTAAAATTAAAAGTGAAGTATTATATGTCTATAAATAGCTCAATTGAGTTTTGCAAAATTATAGCAAGAGCATACAAATCAATTATCAAGTTTTGCATTATTCATTCAAACCCTCACTCTCTCTTCTATTACCATTGAACCTTAATCCTTGTTCATTTTGAGAAAGATATAGTTTGCGCTGTATTATTCTTATTGCACTCATTGAGGAGTATATTATGATAATCTACCCACTATCAGCTCTTATATTAGTAGAAAAGTGCATATAACCATTGTGTGTGTAGAAAGTGTTCTATATAGGGAATAGTTAAATCACCACATGTGAGATGATTGTAAGTGTAGATGGTGTTCTACACGAATTTTTTATAAATAGGTGTCTATCTCCACCTAAAAGAAATTGAATAATAAACTTGACGATCGTCAAAGGGTAGCTTGAATTGAGGACATAAGCAGTATGGCTGAATCTCGTTAAAATATTAAATTTGTTTATCTCGCCCCACTCTTTATATTTCCTGTTGCTTCATATTTTACTTACATATTATATTGTATACTTAGTTTATAATTGTTAATTGTTAATTTTTAATCTAACCCAATTCACCCCGCCTTTCTTGTGTTAGTCATTTGGGCAACAAAGTATGCTAACAAACTTACAATATACATGGTACATGGGTTTTAACACAAAGGCATTGATAGGCTAACTTTGCCTTGGATTCGACCAAGAAAAATCATTGGCAAACAGTTAACCAATCAACTGAAACTTAATTTGTAAATAATAAATTTGAGAGTTACATGTGGAAATATTATAATGTAGATTCCCACATTAATTTAGACTTTTTTTGTGAACCAATCATTTCATTGGTTTTTGTTTTATACTAGAAAATGTGAACCCAAAACAGAGAAAATAGGAGTAAATAAGGAGTCAACCACACAAGTGGAAGGACTTCTTTTGTATTACTAATGGAAAAAAAAGGTATGTGACATTTGATCAATTAATTTGGATGGTGTTGCCAGAGATAAATGATGGATATTTGGAATAATATGTAAAAGAGGATGACTGGTATGGCTATGTTCGTGTAGATGGACAAGAATGTGATTGATTTCTACAAAAATGTGCATTGGTCAAACAAAAAGGGCAAATTTGTCATACCAACTATAGAATACAATTATGTAAGCATATATTTACTATATTTTCCCAACAATTATGTGAGTAGATGGTGGAAAAGCTGAGTGCCAAAGAGCTAGAGGCTCGCATAGATGAAGCACTAGCAACTATTTTTAGGTAGGTTTATGGCATAAAATAGGGTATTCGAGAGGGTTAGGCCATTCTGTTATGCCTGAATCGAGTAAAGTGCCAGGAGTACCCAATGATGAGTAAGAATGGCTTGCCAAGCAAAATGAACAAAATAGGAAAGATACAAAAGTATTACTGAAATCAGTTTGAGCAGGCTGAATATAGATTCTTGGCTATAGGGGAGCATATAGAAGAATATGAGACACACATGGGATTTCAAATGTTAGAAATGTAGACGCAATTTGAGTCTCAATGAGAGATTCAAACTACAGCTCCTTAGCCATGTTGTGTTTGCTAGCAGTCACTATTTTTGTATTTTGATCATTATGTTTTGTAAACACTTTTGACAAAATTGTCTTTTGAAGGATGAATTCCCACATGCAGTACTACATTTGAGTATTTTGGAATGCTGTTTTCCCACCTGGGTGTTGGAGAGGGTGAAGGATGCATGAGAGGTAATGTGGTTTCTTGCATGTACTTTAGTTTATTTTACATATATATTCAAATTTGATAGGTCATGGTAATTAGAATAGCATCTTGAGCATCTTTTTAGAATCAAAAAGTGACTTGGGTTCAGAATTGTTCTATTAAATGTCGTGTTGCTCAGGAAGGACTTTCCAGGTTTAACATGATTGCATGCAATGTGTGCTATATTAAATATTTTTGTAACTTAAGGAGAATAAAGCTTTGTTGATTATTGACCATTACTGAAAATTATGACAATATCTTAGGAGCTGTATGCAAATAAAGTATATAAGTTACAATAGAAAATTAGCTAGTGAACAAAATTCAATTATAACATGATTTGCATTATGAAAATGATTTTCTGCTTTAAACAATTGTTTCCCAACTCATCAATTGGTATAGTGCTCTAGTGATCATGTGAATGAGATATCATTAAACAAATTGTGTAAAACCAAAAATTTGAAGAACTTTGCTTTTTCATACACAGGGTATTGAGCTAGAGGGGTTATGGAACTGAATGCAATCCATCATTAGCCTGGTATGACTTGAGGTTGTTCATGGCCCTATCAAGTAGACAAAAATCATCAGCTTCAAATATCATCATAATTCAAATGTATTAGGAACAAGAATTTGGTATCAACATGTAGCTAAATTGACATCCCACAACTTTATATAAACCATCAGTTATCACACATTGCAATACCCACCACAAATATCCCATCTGAAGTGCAAAATTAAAATGAAGGAAAAATGAAACATAAATTTAAGGTAACTTGAGGGATTCTTCTAGGATATTTTAAGCTGAAGGATGATATTTTGTAGCCTATTTTTGTAGTCTATTTAATATGTGTGGATTTTTGGAGACTAATTTTATAGCCTACTTGTTAAGTTCAATTTTTATGCTACATGATGCATGATTTCACATTCACCATTGCTAATGGTATAGGAATAACTTATTCTAGGTTGGTGGTCTGGTAGCAGGAACGCGTGCTATGGTCAAGAGCTTCCAAAGGCCAAGACTTGTTTTGGATAAGCTAGTTGATACCCCAAACAAGTTCAACGTAAAAAGTCCTCTGTACATGATTATGGTGTACACATGTACGAGTAGAAACAGGTACGACTGCTGGCATGTTGAATTATAAATTAGCAAGTGATGCATTGTATAACCAATACAATTAGAAAGAGTAATCATCTCTAGATGATGATTGACATACTGATTGCATTCTATATAGTACTACTTCATAAAGTTTTATGTGGATTACGGTTTTTCTCTGTCATCTGAAGTCTAATAGTTGTTGTATGCAATCTAGTGGAATAACATTACATACCCATTTTAGTTGACTTCTGTGGATGATTTCCTTGCAAAACACATGAACATGCATGCATACAAAGAAACTAGAAAGTAGCCCAACTGATCAGGATGTGTGTGTGTGTGTGTGTGTGTCATGTGCGGGTGCATGAATGTTTGTGAAAATTACCCCATGATCATGTGCAAACCCATTGGATTTCAAAGGTCAAAAAACAAAGTCCCTTGCCTATGTGAAACCAACTTTTAATATTTGTACTACTACTTGTGTTTGGTTTGATTTGTATTCCATCCAACACAAGTCATCAAAGTACACCAATATATATATATATATACACACACACATATATGTGTGTATGTATATATATAGACATATATATATTTGATCGGTAATCAAAGTATTTTATTCAATAAAAGTAGACAAATCCCAAGTATACAAGAAGTATACATCTGAAATACCTAGCTAGAGTTTTCAACTGATAATAAAATGCCATGAACATTAAATCCATTACAAACTATGGCCCTCGCCCATGAGAACAATGTTTTAAAGAAAAAAACTTTCAACCCCTCCATTTTCTTTTCATAGTTTTCAAAGTATATATTATTTCACTCCCACCAAATGCACCAACACATGCATATAGGGACCATCTTCTAAATCGCTGCCACTTGTGAATTTCCTCGTAGGCCTCTCCAACTTGCTAGAAAATCCATAAGAATAAAAGGTATGACCCAAGAGACGCCAATTCCTGCAAAGAAGTGATCCCACAAGTTCCTTACCACCTTGCAATGTAAAAACAAGTGCTTTGCAAATTCCCCATCTTTCTTGCACATACAACACCAATCCAGAACCATCATCTAGTGTTTCCTCAAGTTGTCCATGGTAAGAATTTTGCCTAGTGCTATTGTCCAGACAAAAAATGTAGCTTTTGAATGAGCTTTTGTTTGCCAAATGCTCTTCCAGGAAAATGTGTGCATGCCTGGGTTTGATAGAACTTTATGAAAAGATTTAATAGTGAGCTTTTCTTTCTTGGAAGGACTCCAAAGCATTCTATCCATTGTGCCCTCCGTCATACATACCGAATACAGGGCCGCATAAAACTCAGGAGCCAATAGAAAACACCAGGAGCTCTGATATCGCTGCCTCTTTCTCTCATGCAAGCTTGAAAATGGCAGGAAAAGTATATTTGAGGTTTGGTTCACCAAGCCAAATGTCATACCAAAATCTAAGTCGAGAGCCATCACACGGTACAAAATGCGTATGTCTCCTGAACAACTCCTAAACTTTTATAATGTACTTCCACAACCACCACATATGGTCCAGATAGGTATATATATATATATATATATATATGTATACCTATGCATGCACAATCTGATCAGTTGGGAGAGATCAAATTTCTATAGATTAAACTCATCATAAGTCTTAGCGCAAGTTTAGGTCCAAGTAATCCAGATAATAATATATGATTGTTACTTTAGGTTCAATTTTGTAGTTGCCCTAGATAAATTAATAGGTCCAAATTTGCAAATTTCACTTCACAATGAGTAATTATCATCAAATTAAATGAAAATTTGAATGCTTGTAATTAATCTATTCCTAGGAATTAAGGGGTATCGTTGATCAAAGTTCAACACCATAAATGGTCTTCTACCTTAGGCTGAAAAATCTATTTTAACAGTTCTTTCACTATAGCGAATGTTATGAACCTATCATAAACGGCGTCGTTTGCTGAGGATTACCTTGGTGCAACGCAGCGTTTTGCTTCTTTAGATAGATTGCCTTTAAAGTCTTGTAGTTGTTTTATTTTCTAGAAACTGTTATTTTACTTTAACGTGTTATCTTGGTAATTGTTGAGTTAGTTAGTCAGCAAGGTTATGTAGGGGAAGGGAGGCCTGGTTCAATTATTCTGGAAAATTGTTTGAAATTGGTTATTTGCATTGTGGAGGAAGGGAGACCTCGAATACTCCCAACGTAATCAGCATTTTATCATTGAGCATTTCTATCAAACACGTCATGTGTCACTCTTGTTTCATTGTTGCTTTCAGTTCCTTGCTTTCCTTATTACTAGATTGCATCCAACGTAACATGTGATTTTATCCGAAAGGGATTTATATCAAGAGGTTCCTTACAAGTGGTATTATGAGCCCACAGTCCTCCATGTATGAATTGAGAGAAGTTTTCCTTCAATGGTTGATTCAGGATCCAAATATTCTTAATTGGCATGCTTTGATTGAGAAATACTCACTTCTTCAAGTGGCGGAAAACTTGTTGCGTATGAAAGAAGCACTCGATTGAATGCGACAAAATCACAAGCGAATGTACGAATCCTTCAATGTGTAGAACGACCAAGAAAATGAGAAGATGAGGCAGTAGAGAATGATTCCGTAGAAAAGGTGGGTTTGGATACATATTCAATGTTACTTATGAGTCAACTTGCAGACTTTTTGTTGAACTAGCCATTTCATGTGAGCCTAAGTTCCTCATATATACACTTGGGAGGTTGCTGGCACTTATTGAGTTTGAAGCCATTAGTATAACTAGTGTTTGTTGGTTGGTTGTGGAGTGGCAAAAATCTCTTTCAAATGTTGGTGATAAACTGAAGGGGATTAATTGTGCCCCTAAACTGCTTGATATAGTGACACTTAAGTGTGTTTTTGGGTGGTATGAGGTGAATTTGCCACAACTCGGGAAAGTGATTAGGAACTCAATTGATTTTGTTGGTCTGAATCACTATACATCAAGGTTTATTGCTTATACAAAAGATAGTCCTCGTTAGGGGTGTTCATCCAAGTTTCAAATTTAGAAATCCAGATTCTAAATCCAAAATTTTCTTAAACCTTTTAAATAAAAATGTCAAATTTATTGAAAAATAAATACAATTTCAAAAAAACGAAATGCATGCTTACAAAAGGATAATTCCCACACAAATGAAACGCATGCTTGAGATGGGTTGATGGTCGATAATTCGCTGTGTAAAGATATTACTATCCATCCAATTGTGGGAGGTTTTAGGAGACGGAAATTTCTTAAGGAGCTATTTGATCATAAATTTGTAGATGCAGTATTAAACGAGTGGCAAAAAACAATGATGCTACGGTATCAGCCTGCAATGCCATTGTTGTTTAGTCACTGGCTCCTTCTCATTCATATGGGAACACATTCCACTTTGATTTGCAAAGTACATTGCAAAAGCTGCCTAGTAATATATTTCAAAGAAGTTTCGCATTTTGTGAATTTCATATACAAAAGAGAATCCACTCATTCTTCTACGAGGCTGCAAAGTTGTTTATGGTTGGGTTAAATGCTGGAGCAGTGCCGATGTTGTTCCAAAAAAATCACAACTAACCAACTACTAGCACATCTAATCCCAGCCAAACTCAAATTACATTTACAATCTCCCCTTTGGCTGATTTGATGTCAAGGCATATATCGGATGAATGTAATTTAACCTACAAACACAACTAACCAACCACTAGCAAAGATCTCATGTCGCAAGTCATATTTCATATAAAACTTTACCACAGAAATTTCTAAGTATTGCTAAACATATCAAAAGTCTTTGCAATCCACACATATCAGTTTAAAAGTAGCAGAAAGAACCACATCATTGTTCAAGTTACATATCAAACTAAAACATAAAAGAAATTAACAAAATAGTTTGATGGTGATTGTCAATATCTTGTCTGCACTTCTCCTGCCAGCTCCTCTTTCTCTCCTGCTGATAGTTTGCATTCATCCCTATACTCCTCCTATGTCTTGTCAGCAACTCAGTCAAAGGCCGAATTTTCCTCATCTTCATGTGGGTTGCCAGTTTTCAGCACTTGATCCATGTCTACCACTACCTGCTGTAACCTGTCATTGACCTTTTGGATTCTTTAGCAAGAAATTTTTCCATTAATCCTATTCTTTCTTCCCATTTTTTAATAAAGGAGTCAAATTTCAATTGAAATATTTGCAGTAGTTCCATCAATTCTGGTGAATGAGCAAGATTTGGAAGGGAGGAGGTTGAAGCATCAGTGTGAGTTCTCTTTTCGCCACTCATTGCTGCTTTTGACTTAGTCACTATCTTGGAGGATATTTTTCCATACATCTTCACTGTGACCTCAGTGTTTCTCAAAGGAACCTTTGCAACAACGGCCAATTTAGATATAAGTCCACCAAATGGTAAACTTTTCTTGTTAGTAAGGTCAGATCTGGCCTTTGAGATCACTTTAATGACATGTACAAAAAAATCTATAGGATGACCAAAGCATACATCAAATTAGCCTTTTCAAGAGTAAGTTCAATATGCCTTGATATTGGCCACAGGTTTGTTAGCATGATCTTAGCCAAAAAGCTATACTCAGGGAGCATGGAATTCATGGAAAGTCTGTTAGACTTAGTAGGCCAAGAGGGAGCATCCGTTCAACAAAACAGGTCCTTCATTTGGGCCTTATATGGAGTGGCCATTCTCTTAAAGGGATAACTAGGATTCCCTACATTTGGTAAACTATAGAACTCTCTAATAACTTCAAGAGTTACTAACATCTCAACTCCCCTTACAGTAGATGTGATAATGTTATCATCGACACTTAAAACAGCATTAGCATAGAATTCTCGAACAATCTCAATGTAAGGAGTAGGAGCACCCTCAGTAATTTTTTCCCACTTCCTATCAGCAAACATATGAGCAAGAAATTTAAATCCAGGTTCCTGAATATCATATAAAGTTACTTCCCTTTCTCCAAGAACTGTTCTTTTTGAGAACAAGATTTTGTAAGCCTATTCTGCCTCTTCACTTACAAATTTAGAACCTTTGAAATCTTTGGGAACGGGTTTGGAGGTACTCCCAATTTTTGAAGGCATAAGCCTTTATCTAGTGCTTTGGATTTCTTGGGAGAATTCTTTAGTGTTCTTGTTTCAGTTTCCTCATCACTTGAGGAAGGAGCAAGGGGTGCTTTTCTATCAAACTTTGCCTTCTTGGCAATTGTTTATATTTCATCTGCAAGAAAAGAGAAAAGAAATTTGAATATTAAATAGACACTGTTATCCAAGCATCCATAATAGTTTTTTCCGAAATATTGTCTTAATTGAGTCAAGCCAAATTCTCATATTTTCTAAGCCTCATGCCGAAATGGATAGAGGATTCAAACCTGAGAAGCTATTCTTTTTAATCGAGGAAAATATCTAGTTCTCAATACAGGAATATCACAGGAGGATGAAGACGACAACATTGTAAGAAGGATTAAGAAATCAAAACCAGCCAATCAGGCATCCTCAACTGTTTACGTCGTTACTACTTTCTTAAATAGTATTGATTACGCCCAAAGAATAACGCGGTCGTTTACAGTATAGTTTTAGGGTGTCGATTCCACAGGGAGATGGATTGAAAAATTGAAGAACAGTAATGAAATTAACAAAAAGATTAAATGAGTGTGATAAGTAAATTTTAGAGTGTGATGTAAATTAAAACTAAATGAGTAATTTGAAAAATATAAAAATGAGACGAAAAGTAGAGCGTAGGGAATTCCTTGTGTATTTGTGGTATTCAAATTTATTCTTAATTCATTGATAACTCAATTAAGAATTCTATGTCCAAATTCTTAATCAGAAGATATAACATTAATAACCAAAATTTAAATCACATGTAACTCTTTGAAAAATCATTCTACGCGCTTAACTCTCATAAATTGTTATCGATATTGAGAAAATCCAACGACGACAATATACCCAAGAGGCGATATTGCAGCAGAGAATTAAATCAATATAGATAATCAATTGCTCCAAACATAATTATAGAACTAATTCACTCAATAGAAAAAGCATGATTGAATCCATAAACGAAATAGATTCTATAATTATTTGAAGACGAAAAAACATCACAAATAAATTGAGAATAATAGAACAAAAGAGTTTTAATATTTAAAGACCAAATACATGAATCAAAAATAAATTACAAATACCATCACACACACAAGTTCATCCCTAACCCTCCTTGAGAATTTAGTTACACATATTAAAAATATGCAACAAAAATTCTCCAAGGGATAATATGGAAGAGCCAACCATTATTTTCTTCTCTCTTCTTTGGTTTTTCTTTTCTTTTCTCAAGCTTTCAAAATAATGGCTCTTCCAAAGCATCCTCCCACACTAAGCATTGTCTTAGAACACACACCCCTTCCTTCTATTTATAAGCATCCTTCATACAAGTTGTCATGACAAAATCATCACAATTTCAACTTGTTTTGCCATGTGCCATTCTTGAATCCAAGTGATTTGTGAGTTGTCATTTTGATCATTTGTTTTTCCACCATGCATGAGCTGGATTTTGCTTGTAGGTTGAGTGTTTCAATTTTGCTTCTCTATCCATTAGTTGTCTTGTATGACTTAATATCTTGTGGTCAAATAATTTGTCTACAAAAAACTTGAGTGCACTTCATCTTGCATATGAATTGATCATTGAATTTCCAAGTTGGTGTAGGAGTACTTGCTGGAAAATATTATGATGACATTTGGATTTGATGCAAGTGGCTAAAAAATATCCAGGAACGTCAAGTGCAGGTGCGTCCACTTGATGTTCGATTTTGTCTTATATTGAGTGGATATCTCTTCAAACATAAAACATAAAAGTTATAGATATTTCTCTTGCGGTTCTATATCATCTTGAATCAGCTCAATCGGAGATTGGATGAGAGAGTTATGCCCATATTACGAAAAGATGTCAGAACTGTCTAAAATTCCGCAATTATCTTCATTTGCTCCTAATGCCTCTATTTGTGTCCTAAATCAAAATATAAGAATAATGAGTATATTTAGGCATAAAATAAGAATAAAGTATTAAATATTAAGAGAGGAAAATATGGCATTTTATATTCTCATCAATATATTAAATCATGCTTATATCTATCTCAAGATAAATGACCATTAATTTTAATAACATGAGTTATATCCATTATTTTCTCATTTCTTTTAGTATTTAAATAGAGTACTTAGAGTGCATTTTTGTGCACTCATCACACCCCCCAACTTACTCATTGCTAGTCCCTAGCAAGTTTCATGCAGAATGATGAGAAAGACCAAAGAAAATCACACATAGGGGCCATCAAGACACATTTTTCAATTTTACATATCAAAACAATCTTAGAAATTCAATAACCCTTTCACAAGTAATTCAAATATAGCAATCCACAGAGTGTGTATGTGTTCCAAACTATTTTTATCAAATCAGAGGTTTCAACACATGCAACATTAGAATATCTTAAGAAAAAAGGTTCAACTCCATAACTCACGGGTATAGAAGTGTTTCATGTATGGGTTCTCTCTATGGAGTTGACAAAGGTGTACATTTACTCTCATGGAAATTTAGCCAATTATATATAAGTAACAAGTAAACATTGATCTTATGATAGGAATACTAACAAATGAGATGTCCACCATTCTTTCCACAAGCATACTTAGGATCGGAAAAATCAACACAAAGGGCTATAATGTGGCTTAGGGTTGGGGTTCATAAGAAGAAAAGGTGAAGAGGTTTCAAAAACTTCCAAGTATACACAAAAGGGAATCTGTTAAATTTTTCAGTAGACTATACTTTCCTTTTGATGTACTTTTTAATTTTTTAGATTTTTGACTAAGTATACTTTTCCATCTTCTTTTGCCACTGGTGTCTTCGCAATTTGATGAACTCTTTCATAAATAATTTGATGGACACATCTAGCACCATGCCATTTTTGTCATGGTTTTCTTTTTTTTTTCTTTTTTTTTAATTTCACACCTAGTACACACTTGGAAGTAAAATGGTAGGAAGATAAAGTGTATAAGCTATTCTCCAATGTGGAGAGGTATGGATGATATAGATATGAAAAGAAAAGGTCATATGTGTATATTGGCTCAAAATTGGCTGCTAGGGATCTATGATGAAAAGGCTCAGCTTGAAAGGTTCAAACGTTAATCCTAAGTTGACTTTCGTCATATCCCAAGTATATCCACCATCTTACCACAAACCATGTAATGATATTCTCAAAAGAAGTGTCAAATTCAACAGATCAATGGATACTTATTACAATTTCTATATTTGTAAGCTCTCAATTCTCACAAAATTCACATGAATACTTGAGCAAAATAATTCTTTAGTTACATGTGTCAAATCACCATATTACCACAAAGTTTGGAGAAGTGCATAAATGGTTCTGTGGATGCTTTAGCAAAATGATTTAAGATGGGTTTGTTGAATTCACCAAGATGGTTATGAATGAGCATGAGTATCATGTGTGAAAAGATGCGTGTGTGAAAACAATTTGGTAATTTTTTATATATTGATTGAAATATGCGCAGAGTTTAGATAACATATTTGTATTTTCACCCCCCAACTTAAATGAAACATTGTCCTCAATGTTTAATAATCAAAATTGGATGGGGAGTAACTAAAAAGGGTAGGATACACCTGATGTGTGATGTAGATAGCTCGCTAAGAGTCAAAAGTAGTGATCTGAAATGACAAAATGATACTATCCTGCAAACAAAAATAAAGAAAACAGTAGTAAATAAAAACAAAACAAAACAAATAAGATGATAATAACAATAATAATAATGATGATGATAATAATTATAATAATAATAATAATAATTATTGTTACATGCTGTGGTCAAAGTTGGTAGACCAAGTTTACAACCGGACTATCTTCCACTTCTTGAACTATTCCTCCTGGGTCAAAAACGAAACGCTTATTTGCCCAATAAACTCGGTGCTCGAACTTCACAGGTAGGTGGCAAGGTTTAAGATTAACTTTGGTTACTTGCCCACTTGAAGGAATCTGTTTTTCATTTTTCTCAAGAAACTCCTCAAACTTCGGTTGCCAAGCCCGTGTGCTATAATCTTGAGTATTGTCAAAAATTACAGAAATATTAGCTACATCAGATGAATCACTGATAGGATTATACTCAAAATTAATAATAAAATTCTCAAGGGGATCAGAATCATGAGTTGTGAAAACTTCCCTGTCTATGAGTGAGTCAATCATATATATCTGATGGCACTCGTGATTATTCACAGTTTCTTGTGCCATATGTTGACCATGAGGTACAGACTGAGCTTGAGAAGGGAGCTTACCTTGCTCATTTACACTCAAGAAACTCGTTATTTTAGACACCTGGCTCTTTATCTCCTTTTGTTCTTCAACAACTTGCATAATTAAAGACTCAAATTTTTGGTTAGTCTTACCCTGTACTTCAAGAAATGCATGCAAAGTGTCTTCTAAAGAATTTCTAGAAGATTGAGGTGTATGGTATGGTGCAGGATATGATCTAGAAGGTTGTGCAGGCTGTGCAGGCTGTTGGTTTTCAGACCTCTAGCTGAAGTTTGGGTGATTACGCCATCCTCTCATGTTAGCATGTGTACGACAGTCTTGGGCATGATGATCTACCCCACCACAGACAATACATGGTCCAAAAGATTCTGCATGATTAGCCATGTGTGTTGGTTTTGAGTTTTTGATTTTCAATAACTCTAATTCTCTGGTGAGCATTTCAACCTTAGCCTTAAGGTTATCCTCTTCCCTTAGATGGTAAATACCACCACTCGGATTTCCTGTAGGTCATGGCCTGTTTGTGCTATCAGTAGCACTAGGTCCAGTCCAAGTATGAGCTTTTTCAGCAAGTTCATTGAGGTACTCTATGGCCTCAACAGAATTTTTCTGTAAAAATTCTCCATTGCACATCATTTCCACGAATTGACGTTCCCTGGGCGTAAGCCCTTCATAAAAATAACTCACTAAGCGCCAATTCTCATATCCATGGTGGGGACACATTCTCAGCAATTCTTTAAATCTTTCCCAAGACTGGTACAAATTCTCACTATCCTTTTGTGCAAAGGTAGAGATTTGTCTTTTTAAAGTATTGGTCTTATGTTGGGGAAAGTATTTATTGAAAAACACTTGAGTCATCTCACTCCATGTTCCAATAAACCGTGGTCTTAGTGAGTACAACCAACTCTTAACTTTATCTTTCAAAGAAAAAGGAAAGAACTTTAGTCTTACCGTGTCGTCAGTGGTATTTTGATTGTGGAATGTTGCAACTACTTCCTCAAATTCCCTAATATGAATATAGGGGTTTTCATTTTCTAGACCATGAAAAGTCGGAAGTAATTGTATCATTCCTATTTTGAAATCTACGTGACGAACATTAGGTGAGAACATAATACAGAATGGTGTGGCTGTTCGTGCGGGATGAAGATAATCTTGGAGGGTTCTAACAGGTTGGTCCACGTGTTCACTCATCGCGTCAGAATTGGAAGAATTATCAAACAAGCGATTAGAAAAATTAGATTCTGAATCTGATTCTAGCACGGGCCTACTAGCAAACCGTCCAAAAGCGTCTCTGTACCTGCGCATGCAAAGTAAAGAAAAGCGTAATACTGAAAAAAAAAATTACGAAAAGAAAAGTAGAATAAAATAAAGATGCAGAAAGCTAAAAAGAAAATGAACGAAGTTACCGCTCTTTTTTTTTTTTTTCAAACTACTAAAAAAAAAACTACAAATTCTTCTACCGTCTCCCCGGCAACGGCGCTAAAATTTGATTACGCCCAAAGAATAACGCGGTCGTTTGCAGTATAGTTTTAGGGTGTCGATTCCACAGGGAGATGGATTGAAAAATTGAAGAACAGTAATGAAATTAACAAAAAGATTAAATGAGTGTGATAAGTAAATTTTAGAGTGTGATGTAAATTAAAACTAAATGAGTAATTTGAAAAATATAAAAATGAGACGAAAAGTAGAGCGTAGGGAATTCCTTGTGTATTTGTGGTATTCAAATTTATTCTTAATTCATTAATAACTCAATTAAGAATTCTATGTCCAAATTCTTAATCGGAAGATATAACATTAATAACCAAAATTTAAATCACATGTAACTCTTTGAAAAATCATTCTTCGCGCTTAACTCTCATAAATTGTTATCGATATTGAGAAAATCCAACGACGACAATATAACCAAGAGGCGATATTGCAGCAGAGAATTAAATCAATATAGATAATCAATTGCTCCAAACATAATTATAGAACTAATTAACTCAATAGAAAAAGCATGACTGAATCCATAAACGAAATAGATTCTATAATTATTTGAAGACGAAAAAACATCACAAATAAATTGAGAATAATAGAACAAAAGAGTTTTAATATTTAAAGACCAAATAAATGAATAAAAAAAAAATTACAAATACCATCACACACACAAGTTCATCCCTAGCCCTCCTTGAGAATTTAGTTACACATATTAAAACTATGCAACAAAAATTCTCCAAGGGATAATATGGAAGAGCCAACCATTATTTTCTTCTCTCTTCTTTGGTTTTTCTTTTCTTTTCTCAAGCTCTCAAAATAATGGCTCTTCCAAAGCATCCTCCCACACTAAGTATTGTCTTAGAACACACACCCCTTCCTTCTATTTATAAGCATCCTTCATGCAAGTTGTCATGACAAAATCATCACAATTTCAACTTGTTTTGCCATGTGCAATTCTTGAATCCAAGTGATTTGTGAGTTGTCATTTTGATCATTTGTTTTCCCACCATGCATGAGCTGGATTTTGCTTGTAGGTTGAGTGTTTCAATTTTGCTTCTCTATCCATTAGTTGTCTTGTATGACTTAATATCTTGTGGTCAAATAATTTGTCTACAAGAAACTTGAGTGCACTTCATCTTGCATATGAATTAATCATTGAATTTCCAAGTTGGTGTATGAGTGCTTGCTGGAAAATATTATGATGACATTTGGATTTGATGCAAGTGGCTGAAAAATATCCAGGAACGTCAAGTGCAGGTGCGTCCACTTGATGGTCGATTTTGTCTTATATTGAGTGGATATCTCTTCAAACATAAAACATAAAAGTTATAGATATTTCTCTTGCGGTTCTATATCATCTTAAATCAGCTCAATCGGAGATTGGATAAGAGAGTTATGCCCATATTACGAAAAGATGTCGGAACTGTCTAAAATTCCGCAATTATCTTCATTTGCTCCTAATGCCTCTATTTGTGTCCTAAATCAAAATATAAGAATAATGCGTATATTTAGGCATAAAATAAGAATAAAGTATTAAATATTAAGAGAGGAAAATATGGCATTTTATATTCTCATCAATATATTAAATCATGCTTATATCTATCTCAAGATAAATGACCATTAATTTTAATAACATGAGTTATATCCATTATTTTCTCATTTCTTTTAGTATTTAAATAGAGTACTTAGAGTGCATTTTTGTGCACTCATCAAGTATCCTTAAGATTGTATAAATCCTTCTCAACCAGATTACTTAGTTCTAGTCCAACTCTGAGTTTTGAGATTTTTCAGATTCTAGGGATTTTTAAAACAACTTCGGAAACTCAACAAACCCTAATAAGAGTCCTAATCCATCAAGAACTCATTTAATTGAAAAACACAGCACCACTTACCATGATATTCTATAGAGAAATAAACAATTTTGTTTTGGATTAGGGTGAAGAGAGTGGATGATCCTTCTCTACAGAGTGTACCAAAGAGAACCCAGAGAAGAGAGAGGACAAAAGGGAAAAATGAGGGAAGATGGGTGATGGACATGCAAGTTCATGCAGTAGCTTTTTCAGGTTTTCCTACCCATGCCATGAACGTGCCATGCACGCTGGCCCCATCTTTTGACACGAGGTCAAACAGTTTTCTCTATTTGGAGTAGTTACATGCCCCTTTTCTCTTTGTTTTTCATGATTTTCTTGGAAAATATTTAACACATGAACCAAATTTTAAAGAATTTTAAAGAGAAAAAAAAAACTTTAATAATTACTAAAGAATCAAACAATTAAGCACTAAACAATTCATGTCTTTTATCATCTTGAATGATTTCCAGGTCCAAGCCTTATTACACTCAATACTTATTCAACCATCTAGGAGATGAATTTTCCTTATTGGTCAGTCCTCACAATTGAGCACTTATCTTAATTGATAACTTGTCAAGAATTCATGTGTGAGAGGAGAAAAAAAAAGCTTTTTTTGTCATTTTTTTTTCTTACTCTCCATTTCTTTTATAATTTTTCTGTTATTACATCAATAAGGGTGAACTTTTCTTCAAAGTCAAACTTTATGCTAGGGCTTAGATACCCGAAAAAGTAACTTCCCTCAAGTACAAAACCATATTCACTCTTTATGTCAATTTTGTATTACTTATCTTTTTTCACAATGATTGAAGGAACGATTTTTCCTACAATGACTTTTACAGCTTAGATCCATGCATGAGTGTTCGTCTTTTTTCTCAATGACTTATGAACACCCGACTTTTTTTATAAGGATCGACCTTAATGCATGGCAAGAAGAGACCTTTTTCGATTTAGTACTAGGTTCAACTAGTTTTAGTCAATTCAAGGCATAGATTCCCCATTACTTTGAGCATATCATGAGTATACGACTGTAGTCAGCAATTTGTTAGGAAGTCAGAATTTAACTCCTCATCGTGCAGAAATTAGAATTCTTATGTGGTCTTTAACTTCATATTTGTACACCAAAAGGAAGTCACATACCAGTTAAGATCTTCTTCAATCCTAACAAGTTGAATTTGTGGAGTTATAAAACTCAAAGACCGGGTATACTCGTATGGCTTGTTATTAGCAAGATGTTAACAACATGAATGTTTTAAGGAAACAAGCAGAAACATTACACACTTTTTTTTGTTTATTTATTTATTTTTATTCAAAACGAAATCAGGGCATGTCACATACACCAATGGCTTTTCTAAGAAACTCAAACCTTAGACCATCTAATAGTTTAGTGAACAAATCTGCTAGTTGGTGTTCAGTATCGACATGTTCTAGTGACACAGTCTTAATTTTGACCAAGTCTCTTATAAAGTGATATCTAATATCTATGTGCTTGGTTCGAGAATGTTGCACAAGGTTCTTCGAGATATTTATGCACATGAATTATCATAGTAGATCGTCATAGTATCTTGAAGAAACCCATAATCCTCAAGCATCTTTTTCATCCAAAGAAGTTGAGTACAACAACTGCCAGCTGCAATGTATTCGGCTTCTGTAGTAGACAAGGAGATGGATTTTTGCTTATTGCTCATCCATGCTATCAAATTGCTGCGAACATAAAAGCAACCATCAGTGGTGCTTTTTCTGTCATCAGTATTCCCTGCCCAATTGGCATCGGAATAGCCAACTAGATTTAGTGTTGAATCTTTTGAATACAAAATCCATAGTTAAGGGTAGCACTTAGTTATTTTAAGATTCTTTTTACTGCTATGAGGTGTGATTCTTTGGGATTCGCTTGAAACCATGCACAAACACCAACACTAAATGCAATATCAGGTCTGCTAGCAGTAATATAAAGAAGACTACTGATCATGCTTCTATATAGAGTGGCAACAATGCTCTTATTTGAAGCATCGGAGCAAGTTTTTATAGACGTGCTCATTGGAGTGCGAGCATGTGTCTTTCCTTCCATGCCAAACCTATTAACAAGGTCTTTGGCATACTTTGATTGAGAAATAAATATTCCTTCTTCAGATTGTTTAATTTTAATTCCAAGAAAGAAATTTAGTTCTCCAATCATACTCATTTCAAAATTCTTTTTCATTTCATTTAAAAATTCATGTGAAAGTTTGTCAAGAGTAGATCCGAATACTATGTCATCTACATAAATTTGAGCAATAAGGAGATACTTACTAGTTTTCCTTAAGAAGAATGTTCGATCAGCTTGATCTCTTATGAAATCAGTTTTAAGCAAGTATTTAGTTAGTCTCTCATACCATGCTCGAGGAGCTTGATTTAGTCCATAAAGAGCTTTCTTCAACCTAAAAACATGATTAGAAAACACATGGTTAGAAAACCCTTTTGGTTGTTTAACATATACTTCTTTATTTAGTATGCCATTTAAAAAAGCACTCTTAACACCCATTTGATAAAGTTTAAAATTTAAATGGCTAGCAATTGCTAACAAAATGCGAACAGATTCCAAACGAGCGACTAGTGCAAATAATGTTGTGATCTTCTGGTCTTGGAACAAGCTCCCATACTTCATTTCCAGTGAACTGGTATAATTCTTCATGCATGGTATTCACTCAGCTTTCATCTTGTAGTGCTTCTTCCACCTTTTTGGGTTCCACTTGAGATAAATAGCAAACATATGAGACTTGATTTAAAACTCTTTTTCTCAGTCTCATGCCATCATCCAAATTTCTAATGATGTTTTCCTTTGGATGATTGTGAGTGATCCTTGTAGAAGGCTATTTTTCATGGTGTGAAACTAAGTTTGGTGGAGTAAGTTCCACTAGTTTTGGAACCTCTTGATCAGTTATGTTTTCTTCAGCTTCCTTCGCGAGTTTGCTCAGTTTCTTCTTGGTCTTCTTCTTCGAGTTATCATCCATGACCACGTTGATCGACTCCATCACTGTTTTTGTTCATAGATTGTAAACTCGGTAGGCTTTGCTATTTAATGAGTATCCCAAAAATATTCCTTCATCACTCTTATTGTCGAATTTGTGAGTGTTGTTTCTATATCTCAAAATGGAGCAAGTACTCCCGAACACCTTGAAGTATTTTACTATGGGTTTCTTTCCATTCCATAACTCGTAGAGTATGAGTTTGGTCCCTGGATGAAATACCACACGGTTCAAGATGCGTTCAGTAGTGTTGACTGCGTCTCCCCATAAGTGTAGAGTCATCTTCTTGCTGCTTAGCATGGTGCGAGCCATCTCTTATATTGCTCTATTTTTCTTCTCCACAATTATATTTTTTTGTGGAGTGATTGGGGCTGAAAACTCTTGGTGAATATCCTGTTCATCACAAAAGGAAGAAAAGTTAGTATTTTCAAATTCTCTACCGTGATAACTACAAATTCGAGAGATAGTAGAATTCTTCTCTGTTTGAATTCGTTTGAACAGTTTCTTAGCAAGCTCAAAGTTCTTAAATTTTTCTCTCAGTAGGATAATCCAAGTATATCTTGAGTAATCATCAACGATAATCGTTATGTACTTCTTTCCACCAAGACTTTCACTCTGCATGGGACCCATAAGATCCATATGTAGCAACTCAAGTGGTATTTCAGATAGAATATCAACTACTTTCTTGTGCTGAGATCTAGTCTGTTTTCCTTCCAGACAAGCTCCGCACATAATCCTTTTATTTTTCAGTATTTTAGGCAATCCTTGGATAGCTTCTTTCTTGGAGATCTTTTGCATGTCTTTGTAATTGATGTGGCCTAGCCGATGATGCCATAACTCTATTTCATCCAACTCTACCTTGTGACAACACAATGAGTTCATGGGAGAAACTCCATAGCAGTTGTCAACGGTTCTTGTGCCTGTTAAGATCCACTTTCATATGTTGTCATAGACTTTGCACTCATTTTTTGAAAACTGCACAGAAAGATGTTCATCACAAAATTGACTAGTACTTAACAAGTTGGCCTTTGGGCCTTTAACAAACAATACATTGTGAAGAATTGGCAACCAAGAACATTAACACTTCCCTTTCCTTCCACACTTGCTGTGCTCCCATTACCAAAGGTTACTGATCCTCCATTTATGGTCTCCAATTTTTTAAACATCCCTTGGTCTCCTGACATATGTCTAGAGTATGCACTATCTAGGTACCACATACTAGTATCCATAGCTTTAAGTGCAGTGTGTGCAACAAGACAGATGGCTTTTTCTTTTACAACCCACTTGGTTTTACTATTTTTCATATTTTTGGGAAAACACAATTTGGACAGTTCACCAAGATTTTTATCAATGGATTTTATTTGATTGATCAGATTATTCACCTTGGTTTCTAAATTCATTCCCTTACTTGAAGGATTGTTAAGATTACCTTTTCCTTTTCCTAGCCTAATGCAATTTTTCTTAATATGTCCAATTGTTCCACAGAAATGACATATAGGGACAGACATACCTAGGGGCTTACCTGAAGAAGTCATTGTAGACTTGCTTTTGTCCACAGATTTCTTTGGGGTACTTTTTATATTGCTTCCTTGTAAAAAGATAATACCTTTGAATGTGGATGCAGCGAATGCGTTGAGATGTAAATCTTTGGAAGCATTGTATCCCAAGCCCGTGTGATTAGAAGTATTCCTTTGAACCTTCAGCATGTCGTCAAGTTTTTGGGTGGAAGTTTTCTCTTGACAAGTTACTAACATCCTCTCAAGTTCTTCTTTCTGTGCTCGCAATCTTGTCACCTCCAATCTATCACCTTCAGTGCCTCCATCAGATTGCTCTTTTCATTTTCATGATGGTCAGTCTTTTGTATAGTTTCTTGTTCACCTTTTGTATCTTCACAAATTCTCCACAGAGTTCCTCATAAGCTTCCTGCACACTTAATTCATGATCAGCAATTTTGGTGGCAATATCAGAATCAGTATCACATACTGACACATTGTTATCAGCACAATATTGGCTTACGTCAACACCATCAGTAACAGATGAGGAAAAAGAAATGAAGGCAATATCATTTTTAGATGATATTTCTGAACTATCAGAGTCAGAATCATCACTCAGAGAAGTATTCAAGGCTTTTGCCTTTCTTTTATAATTCAGACATTCAATTCTTATATGTCCAAAACCCGATCGTTCATGACATTGTACTTTTTCTTTAGGCTCAATTTTGTCTTTATTCTACTTCTCAAAATCATTCTTTTTAGTAGGATTTTTTCCTTTATTCATCTTGCCAGAGTTCCTTTTATTAAACATGAATTTTTTAACTTCTTAGTTGCTAGTGCTAAATCATCATTACACATATCTTCATCATCAGATTGATTTTCACTTTTAGCAGATTTGAGAGCAATGGACTTACCTTGAGGACGAGGTTCTTTAAATGGAGGGTATTTATTATGAACCTATCATAAGCGACGTCGTTTACTGAGGATTACCTTAGTGCAAGATAGGGTTTTGCTTCTTTATATAGATTGGCTACAAAGTCTTATAGTTGTTATATTTTCTAGAAACTGTTATTTTACGTTAACATGTTATCTTGGTAATTGCTAAGTTAGTTATGAAATTATCCAAGTACCCCTGGATTCACAAGTGAAATCTAAACAAGCACTATTAGCATAGATTAATAACCAATCATAAAGTATTAAAAATGTTAACACAATTATTTGGTTACGAAGGGAAACTCTTTGAATAACTCTTCAAAGATAAAACCCTACAGGGTAACCAAACCCAAAAAAGTCAATTTTATTAATTGAGAGTTTTACAAGTAAATAGTTTACAAAACCTTTGTAACCTGACACATTTACCCAATACACGTAACCCGCTTGTCTTCTACCTCAGTAGGTAACCAGAAGCTCTGATACTCTTCAATCCTTGCCTTTCCTACTGGAACCTTCAGTGGTTGAACACGATCACAGCTACTCCCCCTTGGAGTATGCTCTTACTCATTCCCACGGATTGAGCCTTTTGGAAAATCCTTCACTCAAAGTATTTTCCTTCACACGATCACTTGAAGCTCTACCCCAATCTTCAAGCTCTTCAAGTCTTATATTTGTGCTCTTGAAGTGTTCAGTAAACCCTTCAGTCAACTCCTCTATTTATAGGTAATGCAGTGGTGCAATGCTTGTGCTGGAGTAGAAGTCTGTCGTTGAGCCTATCCAGAATCCAAGTATGTTACGTTGCTAACAAATTGCTAATAACCTGGATTGGATCACTTCAACTGGATGATTCCGAGTTTTGATCAGCTTTGGTTTCTTCATTTGAAATTCGAATCCTCATCCCTTCAACTGACTCTTTGACTTGTAATGTACATAAGACTCTTGTACTTCTTATTTGAACAAGTTTGGATAAGAAATACAAATCAAACTTTATCCTTATTGGATAAAAACACTTCATCCTTACCGGATGCAATCATAGAGTCCTATTTAAATACATTCATCCTTAATTTGAATTTAAATACAACTTCATCTAATTCTATTCAAACTCAAATTACATTTACAAGTTAGTCAACAAGGATATGTAGGGGAGGGGAGGCCTGGTTCAATTATTCTGGAAAATTGTTTGAAATTGGTTATTTGCATTGTAGAGGAAGGGAGACCTCGAATACTCTCGGCATAATTAGCTTTTATCCTTGGGCATTTCTATCAAACACTTCCTGTAAGAGTTTCGTTGTTGCTTTCAGTTGCTTGCAATCCTTACTACCAGATTGCATCCAACTTAGCCTGTGATCTGGAAGGGATTTCTATCAAGAGGTTCCTTACACCGAACCTCGCCCATTGGTGGATTTGGCCTCCTCGTGAGTATAAACTCAGTTGCAACGAACAAATGGTCATAGATAGTTGATCTGAAATCACCGAGGAGTTTTGAGTTGTTGAGACTAACAAATGGTCGCAGGCAACCAGATCTCGCATTACCGAGACCATTATTGTTTATTACGATAAACATTCAATAACATAGGAGAGGACCTTTAGTCGTCGAGTGGAAGGCAATCTCTTCCGACGATTAGGACATTTTAGTATTGACTAACGAATTTTGCGGCGTCTGATGGACTCGGTTGGCCACCAACAGTGAAGGCAATGACCTGTCCATTTCTCAACAAATAAATCGATGAAAATACCCAAACCCTAGTCAGCAATTCCATTATGGCGAAGAAAAGAGAAATGCAGGCTAATTTTGTTTAACTAGTCAAATAGAAAAATTTTGGCTGCATTGACAATAGACTAGTCAAATTCATTGTTTAACTACATAGTAGTTAAGAAACATTAAAAGCATGCTGTAACAGTTTTTCAACAACTCTAAAATTAAAATAATTCTTTCTCCTGACTCACCAAATTATTTTTTGGGACTAAAATATTCATCCATTATTTATTTTTATTTTCATCTCAAAGTCATACCAACATCTAAAATTGTTGCACAGCATACCCATGTTATTTTTTTTTTTTTATCTTATTCTTCCACATGCAATATTTTTCATTTTTAGTAATAATTAATATTCATTACTTTGATCTTCTCGACTACAGATCCTTAGATATATTAAGGTGTTCATTCTTAAAGAATATAACCGTTAAAAAATATTACCTTTAAAAAATTGTATCCGTTAGAAATAATTTTAACATTAGAAAACTAATGTGTATTTTATAATAACAAATCAATATTCAAATTATAATTAAGTAAAAAAATTGAAAGTTAAAAAATAATATTTTAATAGAATAACTATTGATTTATTGAGTCTATTATTTGATATAATAAAAAGTAGCTAGCCAAAATTTATAAAAGTAGAATCTCTAACCAAAATTTGGTTAAACAATAATTAGACTATTGTGAATGCTCTAAATGAATTTGCCACATACGTTTCTCGGTTTATTATTGTGACAATAGTGGGCCACAAAAAGCATAAACTCGAGCACTCTCATTAAATTTAGACATTAAAATTCGTTTTAAACCCACAATGGATTGTTCAAAAGCCAAATATGTGAATAGTAAACCTAAAACAAATGTCAAATATGGTCAATTAAATACAATGGCCAAATCTTTATTCTAATTTTTTTTCTTTCTCTTTCTTCTTTACTCTCTCTTCCTATAGTTCTTGAGTATAGATAATCAAGTTGGTAAGAAAATATAGTTGGATGAGAAATATATAGAAATAATCTTTTTAAAATATCAATTAGTAATTTAATTTAAATATGATATGATTACAAATAATTTTTAAAACTCATAATTTAAATAAAATATGATTATTCATTAACATATAATAGATAGAATAATCAAATATGATAAAATTAATTAATTTAATAATTACAAATAATTAAAAATTAAAAATTAATCATTATTATGTATCTTCATAAATGAATAATTGAATGTGAAGATTTAATGTGAATAGCCTAAGTTAAAAATTAGTTATATTATTTTATTATTATATTTTGAAAAAATAGCTCATCCAATTTAGAGACTTAAGTAAATAGAATAACCAAAAATCAAAATGGAAGTTATATTGACTAAAATTGTACTTTAACAATGGCTAATCCAATAAAAGTACTCTAATGTATATAAGATCTAACCTTCTTGAGTGTGCATTGCGTAATTATACTACAAAAAAAAATAAACTTTTGTGACTATTTTATTGCGACGAAATGACTATTTACAACCAAAATTTGTTGCAAATAGTTATTTGATCGCAATTAAATAGTTACTAATAAACAGTTTTCTTGTAGTATTACCTATTAGAGCCAATAGAGAAAATGAGTTGAATATCTGATTGCATTTAGAAGTATGTTATAATATATAATAGGATTATAAATGTTAGTCTATTTCTTTTAAAAGAAAAAATAGCGATAGGAAGACAACTCTTAACAACATTTTCATAACTTATATCTATAGAAATAAGTACCTCAATTTAAAAAAGAATTATAAAATATATATGAAAGAATGTCTCAAAAAAATTAATACTGTTGATGAATAAGCCTAACCATCTAGATAAAAATATAATGAGAGAAAAATAAAAATAAAGAACACGAATAGTAAAATTTAATGACATGTAAAAATAATATTTGTATACAACGTATAAGCAAAAAATAAACAAGCCGTATATAAATAATATTTCTCAACCATTTACATTCTCCCGTGAATCACCAAGAAATAAAGGCGTGAAACCGAGGTGCCAACCGTGCCATGGCACGAGAGGTCTCAATAGAATTCTCATTCAAAAAGAAAGAATGTAGCTTCTCTATCAGCCTACCTTCGTCTCTCTCGACCTAACCCTGAAAACTCCCCTCCAACAAGCGCCGTGGGAGGGGGGAGTGGGAGTCTCAGCTCCCCTCCCTCCCTCCCCCCTTTGCCTTCTCCTTCCTTCCTCCCCCTGCCCCTCTCTATTCTCATTCCTCTCCATATTCTTGGTTTTAGTTTGGTTTTCTCCCCCTCCCCACCTTTCCCTTCTCTACTTTGTTTTCTTTTGTTTTCTCTTCTAGTTTTGTCTTGCAGGGGATCTTCGGCACACATGGACTCCCTGGAGACCTTCGACTAGTGGCAATGGAAAGGCAAGCGGCCCTATGTACTAGTCTCGCAATGACTGATCCCCTTCAATCCACTGACTCCCAACTCAAATGTGCCATACCACTAGCCTCGATCTATCACCCAGGATTGGAGTTTCACTAGTTAAAGCCGCGCGTGTCCCTCACGCATGTCATGTATGGGGTTGTTGTCTCCCCACGCGCCTCCTCTTAAGCAGCCTTTCAGCTACCACGAGCGACCCAGTTGGGACTGGGGTCTCCAGTTTTGCTGCGCGTCTTCCCGTCCGCCACCCTCTAGGGGCGGCACATGTAATCCACGTGCCCTTATGTAACACCCATTTTCTCATAGGATAAAGAGTATCACGTAATTTTCTAAAACTTTTAATCTGATACATGATTCTTGGTTTTAATAATAAAATAAATAACATTTATTCCAAAAAAAAATTGAAGTTGTAATAAAATGTCTTTCAAAAAATACTTACTGAAATAACTGAAAGTAAATTTGTGTCATAAAAATACTTATTTCTAGAAATGCTGAAAATTTAAATAACTGTTCAATCGATTCCTAGCCTGCCTACTCGCACTGGTTAACTTCCTCACTTAAGTAGTTTTAAAAGTATAAAATAAACTAAAATGAGTCGATGAATTAGTAAGGAACTCACCACAATGTAAGATAATACTATAAGAAATTTTCATAAAATTTATGTTAAAATCTGAAAACATGATTGTACATGCTAATGCTCATACTATGCATGGCTGAACTATCTGATTTAACTGACTAACTAACTAGTCTAAATTAACTGACTGATCTGATTAAGTTTACTAACTGATTTAACTGAATTTATTTAGCTGAAATAATTTAGCTTAACTGATTTAGTAGAATTGATTTAGTTAAACTGATTGGCCAACACACTTAACCTTGTCTGCAAGGTTGTGCACCGGTCCCACGTCCCGCTGCAATAAGGGGAGCCATGAATAGTACTCTAGCGTACTATAGTAGACCACGCTTAGGTCCATGACTTGTACATCCACCCTAATCTAGTATGTATTGATACATGCATTTGAATGATCATTTGAATTAATTGATTAACTGACCAACTAATTAATTGATTTTTGTTCTAATATAATCTTATACTTGAACTTAATTTAACTTATGCGACTTATGCAATATAAGATGCATAATTATATACTAATATAAATAATTATAATTCGCTGAATCTAAATATGATGCTAAATGACATAATCGTATTCTGTACTATACTAAATGACATGCTTGCATGACGTAAGGAGTATATGAAAATGGTTATCAAATAACCGGTTTTACTAATAATATAAGTTACATGTGAGGATCCTAATTTTGTAATCAAATTCACTTATCCCGTAGCAATGCTTTCTAAATTCTCCTTCATAATTTATTACCAATACGAAATATGAATCGCCACTAATGTTTCTAAAATGTCGTACATGTCGTAATATTCTACTAAATTAATACATATCGTGAATAATAGTACATACCATGTTTCATAAAAACATATTAAATACTAATAACATATTTGCACAATTTAAAATATAATTTCGTGAAATACTTGTCTATATTTAATCATACGAAAGGACTTCGTGGAGACCGAATTAAATTCTTCAAATAATACTTAATATAATTATTTTACTTTTACACGAAAACTTCATAAATACTAATATCATTTGAATATTGTTTAACATATTACTTTTTTTTTTTAACTAAAACTTTAATAACATAACCATATCAAAAACTATAATAATAACATTTAAGATTTATTCCATAAATACGTTCGTTTCATAAGTTCTAAACCAAACATAACTATTTGAGTAAAAATATGCCAATCGGAAAAGTAAGTCCAAACCTATTAAAGAAAACCAAAGTCTAAAATAATTTGTCACAGCTTAATACCAAGGGTAGTAAGATAATAGACAGAAATATAATCTTGTAAAATAACTGATGCTTAAAAAAAAGCCCAGAATATTAAATGCAATTTTAAGAGTCGATTAAAAAAATGAAGCCCAAGAAAACTATGAACCATACATCTGTTAAAGCTTTCGGGTTAAGTAGCATACTTGTAAATAACTTAAAATTACACCTTTACAACGTTAGTGTTACCATATAAAACCAACTACTAGTTTTTCATTTCGAAGTGTAAAACATGCGAGAAATGAGTTCGGTGGCAATGGCTTACCAAGCAGACTAAAGATGCTATGGAAGCGAAGCGCGATGGAGCTAGGTTGAGGGAGGCGGCGAGTGCGACGGCAGGCAGCTGTGAGAGACAGAGAGAGAGAGAGAGAGATAACGTGAGAGTGCTTTTAAAGGGAGAGAGAACTGGAGAAGAGAAAGTGGAGGGGGATAAGCGTACAGGGCTTACTGAGATGGTGCGCGGCTGACGGAGGGCGTTCTGGCGGCATTTTCTGGGTGGTTTTCGGCGAAGTCATGGTTGGTGGTGGCTGGGCATCGGTGAGCACTTGCTGCTCTGTTTAGGATGGTGTAAAACAGGGGCTTTCATGGTGGTTTTTACGGCGGGTTGGTGTCTAGATTTCCACTAGTTGGACGCTGGTTGGTGGATTTCGCTGCATGGAGCTTAGGCTTGTTAGTGGCGTGGGAAGGAGCAATTGAGGCACGGTGGGGCTTATCGGTGGTTGCGCGGCATGGAGAAGACACGTGTTCACGTGTTTGCTCTGTTTTGATGTAGTAAAACAGAGGGGTTGCTGAAAGGCTTTGGATGGTTTCCAACGTGTATGGTGGCTGTCCAAGGAGCAAGGTGGTGGTTTGTGGAGGTAATGAAGGCTAGGAGGTGGCTCACGATGGTGCTAACATGGTGGTTCAAGGTGCTGAGCGGTGACGACGAAGGGCTGTGTTCCTCTCAGTCCAGAGTAGCGACGGCGTGTGGTTTGGTATGCTGTGATGAGATACGTAAATATATGTAAGTGAGGAATCCCTCAAGGAAAGAGGGAGAGATGTGCATGGAACGTATCAGTTGTTGAAAAACCTAGGAAAGATAGGAGGAACGAAACTACACAATCTTGAACGTAACAATGCTGCTGACGGCTTGGTCGAGTGAAAAGGAACGTAATTGATGGAGATATACCCCTTAGAGTAGGATTTAGTGTTTGGGACGATTGAAAAAATGTATTATACGTGTAAATATAAGTATTGTGGATTTTTTATACGTGAGTATATATAAAAATAATATTCATACGTAATAAAATTATATAAAAAAAAAAATCATTGTTATAAGTTTACTCATATTTTTCTATAATTTAAAAAAAAAATCTAAATCAACACATAAATTTAAGTTTATATCCTATATAATAAAAATCTAAATTAGCATATAAATTTGAGTTATAAACAATAATTTTAAACAAGAAAGAGGACTAAATTCACATCAAAATTAAATTGGAATTCTAATATTCTAATTTAAATATAATTCAAATTTTTATTCTAAATATTCTAAATTAGCTAAAATATTTGAATATAATATAATTAATAATATATAAATAAATCAACACATCATTATCTCAAGAGTCAAGTGACATGCGTAAAAATATTAAACTGAAATTAAATTTAAAAAGAAAAAACTAAAAAGTTGCATACTGACAACATATTGCAATTGCATACCCATTTATATATAAAAATAAATAAATCTATAGTCGTAAGTAGGCCTGTTCATCCGGACCGGGTTGTACCTGGTCTGATTTAAAATTTTATTTGTTTCTTAACATTTTTGAATTTTTTTTTTAAAATGTTTAAAGAAATTTTAAATCGGAGTTTCGAATTCGAAACTCGGATAAAACACCCCTAGCCGTAAGCAAGTCAGGCAAGTCTGCGTAGTGCATATCATTATCTTACCATTTAAAAAAAAAAGGAAAAAAGAAAGGCACATTATGATTATCAAATAAATACACGCGGCACACATCGGCAATGTCATAACTCTTAAGATCATATCATTATCTTACCATTTAAAAAAAAAAAAGAAAAAAGAAAGGCACATTATGATTATCAAATAAATACACGCGGCACACATCGGCAATGTCATAACTCTTAAGATCAATTTTTAAGTGTCTTCCTAAGCAAGCTTCAGACTTCAGAGTACAAACGTCATGAAAATGAAACTATGAAAGTGATCCTTACCTGTTCAAATGCGATGTGCGAATGGACGAAGCGGCGAATGGGCTCGGAAATTCGAAATCGATTAGTGATGGCTCTCCTAGGCAAAATGGTGGAAGTCTGGGATTTCAAGCAAAGTCTTACAGTTTTTAAGAATATTGAATAAGATGATTTTTTTTATTTTTTTTAGATTTTTTCTAAAATTTTGGACGGTTTGATGATTTTCAAATTTCAATTTCTGAAGAGTGAAGTAATTTTTGAGGTTGTGATTTGTGAAAATCTTGATCTTTTCATTTGTAGTAGTATTTTTTTTTTTTTCCTTTTTTCATTCAGAGTTCAATCTATGCTCTATATGAAAACACGGTACCAATACCATCAATCCTCAATCAGAGACTGCGAAAATTATAGATTAGTAGTCAATAGATTATAATGACCTCAAAACTCAACAAAATATTAAGACAATCGGTGGGCAATAACTAATAATCTAATGTGAAAAAAGAAATTTCTACGCTATGAGAAAGTAATTTCAGTTTTTGGAGGTCTTATTTTAAAAATATTCTTGTATATAGGAGAGAAATTAGATCAATCTATATACTATATTACATTTTAAAAAAAATTGGGGGGCACTAGCCCCGCTAAGCTGCATGTAGTTCTGCCCCTGCCGTGCGAGTAGGAGCATACATGGTGAAAGGTGAACTAGGGTGCGGCATGGAGACGTGCAACGTAAGGATGTCAAAACGTATCAACAAGTCGTGTTTGTGTCGTGTTAGAACGTATACAAAATGCTTAAAGGGTCAACACGAACACGACTCGTTAAAATCCGTTAAGACCTTTGACACGATATGACATGACACGACACAACACGATTTGACACGTTTCAACCTACAAACCTGTTAGTGACTCATTTGAGTTTAACTTAATTGATTTTATACAAATAATAAAACTTAAATAATAATTATAAAACATAAAAAATTAATTATAAATTACAATTTTAAAATTATAATTCAATAAGAAGTACAATATAAAATATGATAAACACACAAATATGATTCACACATTATAAAATATTAAAATTATAACCCAAACATATTAAATAATAATGAGTTAACTCGTTAATGATTTTTTAATAAGTATTTAATTGGAATATCTAAGTGTTTAAAAATATAAAACTAATTTTAAATTAGGATTTTTTGAAGTTTAGGTCAAGGGTATAAAAGTAAATTCTAATTTCTTAACGTGTCTTAATGGATCATAACCCGTTATCAAATCGTATTTTAACGAGTTGACACGATTTGATCCGAAATCTGTTAAGGCGAAACACTAACCCACTTTTTATCGTATCGTGTTCATTTCGTGTTAACGTGTCATGTCACATATTGCCACCCCTAGTGCAAGGTTTAAATTATGGAATGAAATCCGTTATCTAGAAAAGAAATCTAATTGAAACAAACTCTGTTTTGAAACATATAGTAATAATAATAATAATAATAATTAAAACACTATCTGCAATAAAATCCACATTTAAAATATAAACTAGTTATTTCTCGCATATAAACCCATCAAAAATATAATACTAGTAACAATATAAAAGAATTCTAAAATATTATTAAAAGTTAAAAGATCGAAATATTCGTATGTAACCGTTACAAAAAACATAAAACATCTGGATTGAGATGTTACACCTTATAATTGTGGTCCTCTACCAGTTCTAAGCTTTCTTCAAAGTTGAAAATCGGATCTATATTCATATGATTCGATTTTTTCATGTTATTTCTTTCTGCTGTTGATTTCTTTTTATTAAATAAAAAATAAAAAAATAAAAATAAAAACACTAGTCTCTAGAACTTTTAATCCTTAGAATATGTCCCCTTATGAGATTTTGTTTAGTTATTTTGTTTGTTGGCATGGTAATTGTTACTTTGTTTTGAATGAAGTTAAATTATTTCTCAAATGATATTCTTGACAGATTTGCAGCTAGAATTAAAATATATTAGTCATTTTTCAATGTATTTAAGAGTTATATATAGTCATTTAATAATCTTGTAATGTATGTTTGATATATATTTATAAGTCTCATTATTAATTAATGAAATGTGTTTGATTTTTTAAAATAAAAAAGAGACCCCGATTTTTTGCCCTGGCTTGTTGTCTCATCATATTTGCTTTTTTACTTAATATTATTTTAACTTCCTTCCTTTTTCTTTTTTCTTTTTTTTTTCCTTCATTTCCTTTCATTTTCTTGGAGGCTGCTTTAGTTTTGGCCAATCACAAAGTACTTAACGTTTTTGATTCATCGACCATGGTAATGCGTGAATCATGCTTGGCTACGTTTGAATAATAAAGCAACTATTTTCAAAATATTTTATTATTTTTTTTTATTATTATTAAATATTCATTATTATTTTTTCTTTTTTTAACTATTCACAATTCTTATTTACACTTATTACTATTCAAAATTACTTAAATCTTTTTTCCATACTTCAATCTCTTCTTATCAGAACTTGAGGATATCAAATGGGATATCTATATATATATATATATAATGGTTATTAACATACATTTTTTGATTTAATGAAAACTGTTAAATTATGTAGAACCTCTTAATTCACTTAAATGATTCATCTTTTCACTTAAAGAATATTTGTATTTAAATCAATAAAAATAAAAAATAAAAAAGAGCAAAAGGTGGTGGATTGAAAAAAACGTCAGAATTAAAAACGGTTAGCAAAAAATACGTACGAATAATAGATGAATCAAAAGAGGGAGAGGCCCAAGTGGTAATCCCGCCCTTTTGTATTTATCGTCAATCAGGACCCCCCACTCCACATGTTCAATCCACCCTTTCATCCATTCACATCCCTAATCTGTATTCAAGCATGAATTTAAAAAAAGAATAATAACCTCTATTAATTCCATTGCATGTTTAAATTTACGATAAAAAAATTATTTTTAACTTAAAATTTATAATTTAATATTATAAATTTTACTATTAAAAAATTATTTATTGTTTGAGATGTATATATTTAAAATACTTTTTAAAATTAATTACGATAATTTTTTAAAAATATATAATAATTTGCAAAAACTTTTTAATAAAAATTTTAATTTAGTATTTTTTTAAAAAGCTAAATTTTAATTCTTTTTAACCAATTAAAACACTTTTTATAAAATTACCCAACATATTATTTTTTCTCTAAAAGTACTTTTAATTACTTAAAAACGTTTTTTAAATTTTAAATTGCAAATCCTAACAGATTCTAAGAATCCTTTGGTGCAATTTAAAAAGCCGTCTGTTTTGGTGCAATTTATATATTCAAGCAATTTAAAGAAAATTAATGACTTAGACCATTTACATTCCGTCTATTTTGGTGCAATTCCAAAAGCCATCTGTTTTGGTGCAATCTAAAAAGTAAGACAGCTCCTTTCAAAAAAAATAAAAAAATAAAAAGTAAGACAGCCTGTATTCATTGGGAATGCACTCCCATTCAATTATCAGTTATGAAAAGTTATTTATGGAAAAGATTAATAACTATATTCACATATTCTGAACATAAAATTCAATTGAAAGGTTAAGGGCAAATTCTATATTTATCCTCATTAGTCGTACCCGTTCTGGGAATCTACCAATTTTTAAAGACCCCGCAAATAGCACCTCCCTTTCCCTCCTTTTTCTTATTTTGTTCATTAAAAACCTATACTTAATAAGAAAATCTCATACATAAAATCTTGCTTCACATTTATCTTATCTGGTTTGTAATTTTAATCTGCAGGACAGTCATCGTATTTTATTAGTTGGTGATTTTTTTCAGATCTACATACCTAATTTTTAGGTTTGTAAGCATACTTTATTATCTGGTTATGATATAATAATTCTGATATATTGTTTTATGTTTGCTGGTGATATTGTTTTCTGGTTATTTATTATTTTTTGGTTATATAATGTTTTTATCTTTTTGAATGGTTTGATTTAGTTAATTTCATAAATGGTTAGGACATCTAATTTCTTCATATTTTATATTCTGTTCTTGTTCTTTGAAAAATTAATTTCAGTACAAATTTTCAATAAGAGTACAAGTATTCAATAAGTTTTTTTTCTTCCTTGCATCTCAAAAGTAAATTTGATCAAAAGAAAATAAACAAGACGATATTTATCTTATAAGAGCATGATCTTTATGTTTTGTGATTGCAGACAATAAATTAAACCTAAAACTTGTGGGTGAAGAAAAGAAAAGAAAGCAAGATGGATGAACTTTGGCTGCGAATTAAGTGGTCCAAAAAACATGCACCCACTAATTGATACAATAATAACGGTACAAAAACTTTTTAAAGCTTAATTAGGAAGTATGCGAGCTGTAAACTTCAATTAAATAACACCAAATTGGGCTTGTGTTTGTAAGAATTGCTTAGTATTAAAGCTGGTCTTCATGTACTGCTAGCAAGCTAGATTAGATTGTAAATATAGACTATTTTATAAACTTCAAACATGCAATTCCTACCTGTCTGTCTTATTTCTTATGCTTCACTACTCTCAGGTTTTAACTGAGTCCTAAGCAAAAAGACACTGTAGAATAGATTATTGACACACTACAAGATATTCATCTCATGTTATTACATTATTTAGATTATCTTCTTGTTGAATTTGAATTTCCATTTGATAAAAATGTTTACCCTCTAATAGAATATATATGTGGAAGTAATAATGTAGGTACATTTTTTGGTAGTTTTATTTTTTAGTACATCAACCAGCTGTCTGGAAAACCAATGTTATAATTTTTTTATAATAATGATCCGTTTTAATGTTCGTTGGAATTTGTTTGCAAATATGCATTAGGTCCAGTAATTGGGAGCCAAAAAATATGTCATATTTTAATCCCCATCAAACAATATTAGGTCCAGTATTTGTTACGGGGATTAGAAGACCCATTAAAATATTCCATCAACGAACAACCAATATTTGCAGCGAACATATTTTTGCATCAATATACAAAAATATTCATTAAATCTAATGCTTTTGCTGGTCAGGAAATGTTTATGTTCTGCGAAACCAATATTATAACTTTTCTACATGAACATGTTCAAATTAATAAACCCACTACTCTAGAAATTAAATAAATATTTATATAATTCCTATAGCCAAATAGTGAAAGAAGCAAAACATAGAAAACTACAACAGTATATTTCAACATACACGACATTTCACGAAAAAAACATAAAAGCTCAACAAATTTATTTTATAGTAGTCCGACCATTCGAAATGTTCAAAAACAGAACACCAAATAATTTCCTTCAACATATACGGCTAACAAGACTCAAAACACTCCCAATAGAATAGCTAAACTTTTCTTTTTTTTTTAAATTATATTTTTTGCACAACTTCCCACAAAATTTGGTTATATTTAATCAAAAACTACTAAAAGAATTATTGAAAAGGTTAAAAAGTACACTTTATTTTTAAAAGTGAATAGTAAAATTAAATTTTGCTTCAAATGCGAAGAAAAATTTAACTTTATTATTCATTTTTAAAACTAAAGTGTACTTTTTGATTTTTTTCAACTATTCTTTTAGTAGCTTTTGATCAAATATCACTACAAGATAATAGGTTTTTTGAGACAAATTATTTTGTCTCAAAATGTCTATTTTTTGTCCCAAAAAATCTTTCGAGTCAAAAAAATTTCGTCCCAAATTTGTCTCAAAAAGTCCGTCTCAAAAAGTTTTTAGGGATGAAAATTAAATTTCGTCCCTAAAATGTTTTTTAGAGACAAAATCTTACTTGCCCATCCAAATCCGTTTGGACGGGTTTTTTTATTTGGGACAAAAAAAATTCATCTCAGAAACCCGTTCGGACAAACATTTAAGTTGTCTGAATTGGCAGTTGCCGTTTGAACAGATATATATTTGATTCGAACTGATTACCTGGTTCGAATGAGGTAAGTATCCGAACGAATATTATATGTTCAAACGAATAAATTTATTGGAATTAATCTTGTTCGAACGGACTCTTTATAGTTCGGACGAATTTTTAAATCGTAATGTATCGTTCGAACGTGATTTTTTTGTTTGAATGGTACCGCTACACAGATTCATATTTAATTAAAAGATGCATTGCTATTATAATAAAAATGTAATTTGCACATTATATTTGTTCCAATATTGTTGTTAAACAGAATAATATATGTACAATTAATATAAAAAATAAATTTTAAGATCGTGGTGGTGGCATAACATTTTGGGACATCCTCTGCCATTCTTCAAACATTGCTCGAGTTCTCGACTCCAGTATCTCTTCTATTCTTGACTCTAACTCTGCTGCTTTATCTAATCTGATTAGCAACTCTTGTTCTTTGGACTTCAATCGTTCTATCTCAAGTTGTGCTGCTTCTAATTCCTTAGTTTTGTTTTCATTGAATCTAGCCTTAAAGAGAATGATGAACTGGATGATGGCTTCACACAACGCCCTAAGCTCTTCAATCTAGAACGTGATCCAAGAACTTCAGATAGGATCTGAGCATCGTTGACAGATGATTCATCAGATGGATCTGCAGTAGCGTCCTTTAGAAATTTCATCTTTTCCTAAAAAAAAAAATCATTAAAGTTAGTATAAATAATAGGAATATTCTATTAGACTTGACTTAATTTACTTAAACTTACATAATTTACCTCAGCTTCAGGATTGGTCCAAACACCATCACGATTTTTATGTGTTTTAGCATATAAATGGGTTAGATTAAAGTCACCAGAACTTTCAGCTTGCTGCAAAAGAAAAACTATATTAGAACTTGAAAGAGAAAAGTACATATTTTAATATGAGACCGGAATTAATAGCACTGACAATTTTTTTATGCAAACGATAAAAAGGTTGAGAACCCGCACGATGGTGAATCTTTAAATTTGATCTATTTACTTTGTTCACAGCATTTCGTTGCTAAAAAAAAAAGAATTTGATTATAAGTTTCAAATTATAATACATATATAATTTTCTATTACAAAAATATAAATGTGATATTACCTTATAAGCAGAATCTTCAAACAGATCACAAACCTTCTCCCACTCGGCTGGTAGTATTGCTTGGAATGGATTTCGGCATGCCTCTGCAGCAGTGCTGAATTTCTCAAAATGTGCGTGGCACCGACCTTTGTACCTCCGGAATGCACCCAATATTAGTTCTTCAACTGTTTTTCAATGCTCTCGTCAACTAAAATCTAGATCAAATTCATCCTTTAAAAAATTATAAGTAATTAGTAAAAATACAATTAGCATTAAATTTGAATTTTCTTGGGATGTAGCTCATTACCAAGCAACGATTTTTTATGTGATCTTTTACATCTTCGGGAACGTTAACCTAGTAGGCTGTTGACATTGGAGCATACGTGCGAGTGATGGCATCAACATAAGTAGAAAGTCGTGCTTGTGAATCACTATGTCCACCAGTGTGACCCTCTAATATAGCAACTTTAATTTTATCCATTTTTCTGACTTTCTCTATGCAGACACCCCTCGTGATGCCTCGCCCTCAGTGCTGACTTACAGCTACAAGTACAGTAATTAGAACAGATATAAAATTTGGTAAATATATATTAACTCATGTGGTAAATACCATAATTTGACAAATACCTGGCACTGGATTTGGTGATGCTGGTACACTATTACTGGTCAGTGAATCACGTGCATGAGAGTCAATAATGGGTAGGGGTGGGGAAGGCGCATGAACTGCTTTGCATTTAGGAAGCATATCTATTTGAAATTGTAATGAATTAAATATATAACCAGATAAATATTGTTGATATTTATCAAATTTATACTTACACAGATATTTTAATTAATTCAATATCAGTTTTGCTGGACGAATCTCCTTCATCTTCACTAGACACATCAGTAGATTCATGTTCTTCTGACATTTCACCCTCAATCACTTCTACTGCCACATCTTCTCTACGAAGTGGGACCATGTCATATTGACTTAGGTCAACAAATAGATTGATCACTGGTTCATTTTCTTGATATGCTTCTTCATTTGTCGAACCATCAAATTCTTCATGTGGTTCATCTGCCTCTGGAATATAATCATATACATTTCTTGGTGCAAACTTCTCCACCACTTGCCATGGGTTCCTATATTCCGGATCATCTAAATAAAAAATTTGATTCGCTTGGCAGGCGAGAATGAAATGATCATCCTCGTACCAGGTCCGGGATGTATTCACACTAACGAAACCCCCATCTTTATGCATTTCCAATTTAGGATGTGAAACATCCCACTAAGTACATCTAAACAACCAAGCAATATAACCTCCCACATATTTTAACCCTATAATATCTTCTACAACTTCGTAGAAGTCAATATTATCATTTCCATGGCTCCCTTCAATTGCGACCCCACAATTTTGAGTTTTTCTATATTATTCTCTATCATGTGTGTGAAATATATATCCATGCACCAAGCAATCCGAATACTAGATAGCCCTCTTACTTGGACCACATACCAATGCATAAAGTTCTGGTGAGATTTCATCGGAATTTGTAGCATGTTTTAATTGAACTTACATCAATAAATATATTTAGTATAATATTAAATATCAATAGAATCCATATTAATTTTTTAATAATACCATATGTTCAAACTACAAGGTGAACTCCTCTTCATACTTCTTTTGTATGTCAGCTCCACCACTAGAGCTAAGTAGTTGTAAATGTTCGCTGCACGTTTTCATGTGAAATATTAGTTATATAAAAATACTAACCTCAATTATTTTAGTTATACGTAAATTCATTACTAATATCAAGTAGTGTTCAATTTTTGCACAGTTATTCAGTACATACCATCGAGCTCTATAAAAATCTCATCCACACAAGTCGTAGCCCTCCTGTGTGCCCATTGGACCTACAATTTGTGAAAATACAGAAAATGATGATGAGATACCCATTTGTTCACCTTCATAATTTCGATCCGGTCTTGTAAATCTGGTATCAATCCCACGAAAATACATTGAACAAAAAGTGTGTCATTCATTATCAATGTAGGACTCTACAATCAAACCTTTTAGATGAGCCTTATTTTCCACACTTCGCTTAAGCTTTCCTAAAAATCGCTCAATTGGATACATCTATTTATATCGAATCGGGCCAGCAACTAAAGCCTCACGAGGTAGGTAAACAGCCAAATGAACCATTTACATCAAAGAAAGAAGGCGGGTACAAACCTTCTAGTTTGCACAATATCACTGCGATCTCAGCTTCCATTTTTAACAATGTGTCAACTTGTAACGTCCTATTACAAATGCCTTTGAAAAATGCCCCTAACTTTGTGAGAGTTGTATGAACATCTCGAGTAAGCTTTCCACGCACACCGACTGCCAACAAATGTTATAAAAATATATGATAGTCGTGACTTTTAAGACCAGTTATCTTCCAGTCATGTGTTCGCACGCATCTTGACATGTTCGAAGCATACTCATCAGGTAATTTGATTGACAATAAACAGTTACAAAATTCCATTCTCTCATCACTTGATAATGTATACCATCCAAGAGGCATGATGGCTCGAGACCCATTATCTTGTAAATGCAACTATGGTCTTATTCCCAACTCCTTCAAATCTTTACGGGAGTTAACTGTATCTTTTGTTTTTCCTTCTATTGACATGAGAGTACCCAAAATATTTTCACATATATTTTTCTCAATGTACATGATATTTAGATTATGGCGAAGTGTCAATGTAGACTAATATGGCAGCTCGAAGAAAATTCTTTTTTTTGTTCATTTGAATTCTATTGAATCTCGTTTCCTCTTTCGCGCTCATGCGTCCTTCCCAAATCTATTTTCTGGAATCTCAAGTAGTTGTGTAAGAATATCATCGCCAGACAGTGTTGGCAGTGATGACCTCCGCTCAGTCTTCCCATCAAATATTGTCCTGTTCGAACGCCATCTATGATTATTAGGTAAATATCGATGATGACATATGAAACATAATTTTCTTCCATTTGTTAACCACTGGGATTGTGTATCTTTGTTGCAAACAGGACAAGCCAATTTACCTTTTGTGCTCTATTCAGACAAGTTTCCGTACGCTGGAAAATCATTTATTGTCCATAAGATTACGGCGTGCATCTTGAATTCCTGCGACAAGGCTGCATCATATGTACTCACACCCTGTTCCCACAACTCTTTCAATTTTGCTATTAATGGTTGTAGATATACATCTATGTCATTTCTTTGTGACCTCGACCCTGGGATCAATAAAGCCATCATGAAATAAGGGTCCTTCATACACTTCCAATGTGGCAAATTATAAGGCATTAATATCACAAGCCACATACTATGAGAAGTGCTCATATTGCCAAATGGATTAAAACCATCAGTTGCTAACCCGAGATGTACATTCCGAGGCTCTTCGGCAAACCATGGATACTCTCCATCAAACTTCTTCCATTGTAAGAGATCTACCGGATGCGAGAGAAATTGATCATTTCGAATTCTTTCTACATTATGCTAAGTCATATCCTTCGCAGTCACTTGAGAAATAAACAACCGTTGAAGTCGAGGGATCAACGGAAAATGTCTCAACACTTTATTCGGTATATTACACTTATCTGATATCCATCTTGACTTGTGGCACATTGGACATGAATCAAATTTTACATATTGCTTCCAAAAGACTACACAATCATTTTTACAAGCATGGATAATATTGTAATCAAATCACAATCCTCGCTTCAATTTTTTCGCCTCATAAAAGTTACGAGGCACTACTTTATCTTGTGGTAGAACCTTTTTAAATAACTCAAGTAGCATGCCAATGGCCTTTGCAGAAATCCGGCATATTGACTTGATATATAGCAATCTCATTGTGAATGACAACTTGCTATGACGGGTACACCCCTCATATAGTTGTCGTTGTGCATCCTCCCACAGTCTTGCAAAATTCTCGTTTCCCTTAAAAGATTATGATGATGTTCCTTCTCTATCTCGAACCCCAAACATGCCTGCGCCAATATCGCCTAACATCTCAATGATATTCTCTCCATTATCATCACTATCTCCATTATCATCACTATCATTCGAAATGACCACATTTGTATTGTCGATATCGATCTCATCACCAATTTCCTCCATCCAATTGGAATGACTATCAAATCGAACTCCTGTAAGAAATGGTTGGCCATGTAGAGCTCAATGCGAGTATTTAGGATCTATCTCATTGATGAACAAAAGAGACTCCACTACTACCATGTTTAAATAACTCAGGTTCTTACACTTCTTGTACGGACATCTTATAAAACCCCGACTGTCAGAACTATTTTTCACAAACTCTATAAAAAATTTCACCCCCCGTGCATACTCTTTATAGTCTCGCCCAAGTCTATCTCCTAATAGCATCCAACTTTTGTCCATTATATTTTCGTTACCCGTCTACTGCCTATTAAAAAAAACCTAAATCATTTCATAAACATCATCAATAATACTGTAATTGATATCCTCATAACACTATTTATTTATTCTGACTGCACGAGTTTCGTTCAAACGTATATTTTTACGTTCGGACGGACCTAAACAAAATTTAACATTCGTTCGGATGTGAATAATTCTGTTCGAATGGAACTCGTGCAGACAGAATATCAGAACCAATCCTCAACATCATGCAAGTAAGCAACAAATGCCCAAATAAACAAATCATGCTCGAAATGGGTTATATAATAAAACTCCAAATATCAAACTCTATATAGAAAACTAACCTCAACTTTTGCACTTCCAACTTCAAATCTAATTCAACAACACTGTCTACAATTAGAAATCATAAGATGAGAAAACTCCCAACTACTTTTAATGTTGAGAAATACACAAAAAAATATTGAGAAATGAGATTTACCTATTCCCTCTCAAGAATATCAAGTTCTCCACACTCAAGAATCCTCCTATAATATACAATCCTTCTCTGCCTCTCTCTCGGCCTCCCTCTCTAAAAAAATAGCTCAATCCTGCTTGAAAAATGAACTGAAGAGTTGGTGTTTAAATCATTGAAGTTGCGTTCGGAAGTAGAATTTATTCGTTCGAACGCAAAAATTTCAAATTGCCGCCTTGTTTTCCCATGAAAAATTTCAATTTTTTGCATCCGAACGGAAAATTTGTGCATCCGGACTCTTTATTCTAAGCATATTCTGAGTATTTATCGTTCGAACGAATTAGAGGCCGTTGGGACGTATAACAGTCCTCAGTATTTGGCACGAACATTTTTCTCCAAATTATTGACACAAACTACGAGATAAAATACGTTCGAATAATAGTAAATTACGATTCAAACAAGTACTTCATATTAACATACTAAATAATACAAAAAAATATTATATCATTATTGTAATAGGCTTGTACTACGTAATGTAATATATTATCTTAGTGTTATATCATCTTATAGAGTTACACTAGAATTATAATACTAATATACTAGATAATGTTTAATTATTATTATTATATATGTTTATACAATGATATTACTAATACTATTCTAAATAATATATATTATAAGTTATGTCTACTGAATAAGTGATGACACTACAAATTATATATTAAGTAATCTAAGCAACATGTACCTAATTATTATAAACTAAGTACTACATGCAAATAGTATAATACTTATATTCTAACTAATATATATTAGTATATACAAAGTATTCGATCTATATGAAGTTAAAGTACTTGATATATACTTATTATATATAACATTATCATCTTAGTATTATGTATAGTGCATGTATATTATAAAGACTAATTTTAGTACTTTTTTTTACTAAATACTTTATAATACTATTAGTGTCGTATGATATATAGTAATAACGTTATAACTAGCCGAACTGATAGTAGATTGCTTAAACCCCAAACTCTCTTATTTTCGTTCGAACAGATACCCCTCCGTTCGAACATATACCCTTACTGTTCGAACGCTTATAAACTCCGTTCGGACGCTCAAACTTGTTCGAACGATAAATTGCTCGTCCGAACGAGTGTTGGGATATATATACCCAGCCCTCGTCGAATGCCTCATTTTTTCATCAAATGATAGATTCCATTATCTACTCCCATTCGAACAAGAATCACACCAGAACTTTCCAAAATCAGCATCTACAGTGAGATATATAAGGTATGGTCTCTCTAACCCCTCCTATTGATTAAAAATGGGTTATGAACACCCATTTTTATAGGGGTCGGATTTCAAATCGAATCCAACCCATTTTTCATAGTTTTTGTAATTTTTTTTCTAGTATTCATTGTTTCGGACCTTTAGGAGTGATATTAGGTTGATTTGGTCCGAATAAATTTGATTTTTGTAGGAAAAAAATAATGGCCGAGTCAACTCGGCCATTTCTCTTCGCAGGGGTTTCCGTTCGAATGGGAATGACCCCCGTTCGAACGAGATGTAGGAGATGATCCTATTTGTTCGAACGGGCTTATAACTCGTTCGAACGTGTTATTTTCCGTCCGAACGAGCTAGTGCCAAACAAAACAGTTTGATATAAGTTTTGGTTTTATTTAAGTATTTTGGGTTCGATCAAACCTGTCTAACTTCTTGCATCACTTATTTGTTAAACAGTATACGAATGGCGAGTAGAGCTCAAAAGCGTGGGAGAGATCAGATGATTAGAAGTAGCGACACACCTCCACCAGTGAACGCTACTCCAGTTGCCTCCACTCCCGTCCCTCTCGCTGCTCCCAGTGCTCCTAGTGCTCCTGTCCATAGGTCTGTTATAGTAGAGCAGCCTGTCACCTTGGATGACTTCAGAGAGCTGGAGTGGGAGGGACACACTATCCACCAGATCTTCACAGAGCGAGGATGAGCTCCGATCTGCATGCAGGAAGGGATCGCATATCCTGATATGGTTTACGAATTCTATCGTGCATTGGGAGATTAGCCTAGAGATAATCACCACTACGTGCTAATGGTGCGGGGAGTCAGCATCACCTTCTCTCCTCAGGTGATTGCAAAGTATTTGGACATCCCGCGCGTGATGGATGCATATCCTCATCCCTCCGTAGCAGCAACGTCTAGATCTGCCAAGGCAAACACAGAGGCTGGATCCTCATCGCCCTTTGCAACATGGACTGCCGATGAGTTGGCTGCAGGCTCAGACGTTGATGATAGCGATGAGGAGTACGTACCTGATGATGATCTCACAGACGATCAGGTACGTGAGCTACTATGACATCTCGATGCTCCTGTATATGATGGCGGGAAGGCCATCAAACAGGTCGACTGCACTCCATTCTTCAGATTGTTGAATCTGATAGTCGGGTATAACGTGGACCTGAAAAAGCACAAGACAGATTTCGGAATGGATCTGGCACGACTTCTTGTGCAGCTAGCGAAGGGGGACCCGATTGATCTAGCGCTATATATTTTCTACCGCATAAAACAAAAGACACGATATGGGAGTGGAGGCAGTCTACCATTTGGATTGTTGATATCTAGCCTCCTACTCCAAACTGGAGTTACAAAGCGGATTGGTGAGAAAAGAGAACTTCAGATGGGGGCTCTTAACAAGATATCTATCAGCAAGAGCAAGGGGCACCCCTACGTAAGGACCCCAGGGTCGACTGATGCTACTACCAATACTGCTACCCAGCTTGCTCAGAGCCAGCCTGCAGGATTTACACTGGAGTTGTTGGTGGCAATGGTGGAGGGCGTGGTGGAGAGAGTAGCGACCCACGTGGTAGCAGAGGCTGAGGACCGCATCATGAGGAGGATAGATGATGTAGAGACACAGATCAAATTTATGCAGGAGGACATAGATTTGATACTGAAATAGTAGGAGTATTTTTATTTAGTATTTTATTTTATGTGTTGTATCAAACAATATTATATATATTTTGAGATGTAATTAGTATTTTATTTTATTTTTAGTGTTCATAACAATGTTTCTTTTTTTATTTTTCTCATTTTACTTATTGCTCGTGATAATAAAATAAATATCTTTTTAAAAGTAATTACATAAAATTAATATGTGTATTTATAAATATTTTAAATTTTTCATAAATCATAATATGTAACATAAACACATTTTTTTAATTTTGAAAATGATAAAATTAAATTAATAGAAAACAAATATATATATATACACAAATGAATAGTGATGAACAAAAATGAACCATTTCCAACATGTTTTCCGTCCGAACGGTATACTTTTGGTCCGGATGGACTTGCAATTCTGCCGCCACGTTTCCCTCCTAATATATTCCGTTCGGACAAATAATTATTCGTTCGAACGTATTTTTTCGTCTTGTTTGGATGAATTTTTGTCCTTCCGAACGGATTTTGCAACTCGTCCAGTTTTTGGGATGAGTTTTAAAAAATGTCTCTAAAAACCACTTTTAAGGACGAAATAAATTTCGTCCCTAACAAATTTCGTCCCCAAAACTAAAATTTGTTGTAATCTATGATCAAATTTTTTGGGAAGTTGTGCAAAAAGTACAATTTTAAAGAAAAATTTTAGATACTCCATTAGGAGTGCTCTCAAGCATGAACTAAAAAAAATCACACAATGGAATTAAAAGAGGTATAAATCTGGAAAATACAAACTTTCAACAATTAACGGCTCAGTTAGCATCAAACAATAATCCAATCTGTAATATCCAGAAATTTTTAAGATAAAGTTTTATTTGGATTTCTTTAAGGGATTATATTTTTGGGAATATATTTTCTAGGAAAAAAAGAGTTGGAACCTAAATGAGAGTTTTGGACTTAGAATAAGTGAGAATTTGTATTAGAGAAAATATTGTGGGGGAATCTTTGAGATTTGGAATAAGGTATCAACTAGAGAAATTCATTTTTAACTTAGAAGGAGTTGAAGTATCAAAGATTTGGGTGTAAATGTAAGAGGATGTGATAGAACCAAATATCAAACACTTGGTGTACATTCTCGGATTAAATTGTCGAGTTTTAGTGTAATGATCATAAGTTACTCATATGAGGTCTAATTTAGATAATTCCACTTTTTATAGAATCCTACGAGATAGATCTAAAACTTTTATGTTATGAGTTTTTGAAGATTTGGACAATATCAATGGCTTATTTAGGAATCAAGTGGATAACTCTGGACTGAATTTAAACCAGAACTCGAGTTGGAGAATATATATCCAAATGAGATTCTATCCTAGCCAAACTAAGAAGTGGCCTTCTAGAACTTGTTAAGTAGAGTCCTAAGGAGGTTAGCAAGTAACCAAAAGAGTTAGGGGAAGGCTAAGGGGGCATGGGCTAACTAGATGAGGGCTGGAAAAGGGAGATGCATGCATGGGTCGGTAGGATAACACCTCATCCCTTATCCTATAAGCCTCTTCCCGAACCATTGATCAAATGGTTAATAAAAATATCTCAAATACTGACCATTGGATGATCTTTTCAGCTGTAAAGCTTAGGATTTCTGGGGATTTAGCTTAATCATGGAAAAAGATTTGGAAGGGACACCTCATCCCATGTAAACCAGAAAGCATTTGTTTTTACCAAGTTACTCTTTTCTCTCCTTCACATGAGTCGACCACCACCCCTATAAATAGAAAATTAGGAGTCTTCTAACTCTTTTGAAGAAGCATAACACGAAATCCTTTGAAGGAAACCCAAGCAAAATCCTTATCTTGTCCCTTAACCTCCAACTACATCCTAAGTGAGCTTAGTAAGAGTTTTAAGGAGAAAAATTGCAAAGACTTGGTTTGATCATCTTCAACCAGACTTAAAAAGTGTGTAAATTCAAATTATAGCTTAACTCTAGTATGGAAATGGTTATTTAAGAGGTTGGACTATACATGTTAAGTATTGAACCCTTCTATTTGTTAAAGTGTTATAATAAATCTAAGTGTTGTTTGAAGTGGTTTTGTTAATGGAAATATATTAAATGGAGTTAGAAGAACCTAAAAACTATGTTATAACAAGTAAACATCAAGTTTATGTGAAAAGATTGTGAGTTTTGGATTAAAAAGCCCATACTCTGTAACTTCCCTTGACTCCCGCTCAAGCAACGGATCGAGCAAAGAACAATTGCAAACTCTCACTTGACTTTCGTTAGATGTCTGGCTCGAGCGAAGTGCAACGCGAGACTTCGCTCAACACTCGTTCGATGTCTTGCTCGAGTGAGTTCTAACCCAAGAACTTGCTTGAATCTCGCTCAATACCTTACTCGAGCGAGATACCCAGTTTGCGTAATATTTGCCTGATACTTTGCTCGATCGAGCTCCAATTCGAGACTTCGCTCGACTCTCGCTTGATATGTTGCTCGAGCGAGATACCCTGTTTTGTTATTTTAAGACTTTTGTTGGGATAAATGTATACATTGAGATAAGAATGAATTATATGTATTATCTAAGTGTGTAGCATATGTAAAACGCTTGGAAGAATTTAAAATACATACATGTGTGAGTATGTGATAGTTTAAGAGTACATGCATGTTCTAATATGTGATGAGATTTAAGAAAAGTGATACATCATGTACTTAACAAATGTTCCTAAGAATAAGAAATTAACAACTAAGAATAAGAGATACGGATAAGTTAGTCACATCATGACGGGAACGGTGAGAAGTAACGCCTGGATGACTGACGTGTCGACAGGGATGGTGATACGTAATGCTTGTCGTATGCTAAGAGTGATATGTATTATTAAGGGGATGGCGAGACGTAACGCACGTGGAAGTGATATGATAAGTGGGGACGGTGAGACAAAACGCCCACTATGTTAAAAGTATGTTCTGTGTCAAGACAGGAATGGCGAGACGTAACGTCCGGAAGATTGACACGAAACTCATCATAACAGAAATGGCGAGACGTAATGCCCGTATGATTAATGAGTTATAGGTGATGGAGACGGCGATACGTAACGCCCATCCAGAATAAGAAAGAAATATGTTGAAAAATGGTTATCTGCAATGGGGATGGCGATACGTAATGCCCATTGAAGATAATAATTGAATAAATGTTAAGAATGTATCAATGATTAAGAAAAGAACTTAAGATATCCTAAGAGTGTAAATCTGTGTGGGTGATTGATAAATCACGTTAAACATGTTTTTGATCATTAACTGTTATTCTCTTTTCTTAAAAAGATTAATGATTACTGTGTCTATGCTTTATTAAGCTAATTATGTACTTACTGAGATTTCTAAAGGAAATTTCACTCTTTTGTGGTTTTATATTTCTTTTTGGTATGTGTAAATTATATACAGGATGTGATGGCCAACTGGGGGAAAGCCTCGATGACACAGGAGACTCCGAGGAGTCTTGAGGGATTTTTTAATTTTAGTCCTTATGAAAATTTTACTTTTGTGTCCCTGGGACTTTCTATATATGATCAGCTAGTGGATTTGTGGTATCATAGTGTACCTGCTTTTGTCGAGGAGGAGTAGCGTATAGATTGCTGTTTAACTTTACGATTGGATGGTTCCCTATCTGTATGTGGGGTTTTATCGACACCACAGAGACAATATCTTCAGTAAGACCGTTGTCTTAGTTTGGATATGTTCCGTTATGAGAAGGAATTTTCTGAAGTTAAGAAGGAATCCAAGTGACCATAGAGATGGTCTTTTGATATGTATTTCTATTTGGTTGATAATGATAACTATTTTGGGCATGTATATATAACAGTACAATGTTTGATGTATGAAAGAAGAATGTGGAAGTTGTATGTTAATATTTGCCATATGTGATCTTTAGAATTGGTTATAATTAATACCTAATTCGCTGCGAATTAGGTGACTTAGGTCAGTAAGTCAAGAGGAATACTTTAAGATATTGATACGTATGCGGGTAAGTAGTTTAATGTTACTTATCCTGACCCTTTGACTTACGTTAAATCTCATACGTAAGTTGGGAGTGTCACACAATCAAAGAAATCCAAATTAGAGTTTATACCTTTACAGAATCTCTACCAAAAACACAAAATGGAGTAAAGAAAAGTTAGATTCGGCATGGGAAGCTAGAGAGCGTACGAAATCCTCAGCTGGAAGTAAAAATCAAAGCATTAACAAAATCCACACTTGATTAAACCATATCAGCATTAACCATAGCTGATATTTCTCTTTTGAGAAGATGAAATACCATGATCTTGAGGCTAGGGTTCAAAGAAACACAAATGAGCTAAACGAGAGAGAGCAAGAGAGAGATGAGAAAGAGGCGAAGAACAACAAAAATCTGCAACCCCAAGAGCAATGACAAAACCAAAAAAAAAAAAACAACAAAATTACAAAAATTAAAACACTTTGAAATTTGTAGACTGAGATTTGTAGGACTTAGAGAGAAGAGAGTGAGGGAGCATGATGAAGCTTTGAGATGAGAGAGAGAGGGAGGAGATTTGGGAAGAAACAGAGAGTGAGGGAATGGAATGGATTTTTGGAATCAGATACCAGCTTTTATGAGATGTTGAAGGGCAGGGAAGGAAAGAATAGGAAATGGAAGGAAAAAAAAAGCTAGATGAAGATTACCCTCAACCACTCGACAGACTCAGAAGGTTTTCACAAAGAAAAAAGCCTACAACACAGTGACAATAAGACAGACGGAGACACAAGAAAAGAGAAATAATGACAAAGACATAAGAAAAGAAAAATAACTGAAACACCAATTAACATATTACGACCTGGTTGGTTTTTTTATTATTATAAATTATTTCATCTCATTTTAAATTTATTATTATATTTTTTAAAATTTTTATATAAAATAAAATAAATAATTTATTTTTATAATTTTAAAATAATCTTTTTAAAATTTTAAAATAAAAATATTATTAAAAAAATATTTTATAATAATATTTTATTTTTTATAATTTTTTATTTTAAGTCATCCCTAAAAATAAAGAAAGCAAACCGTCCAAACTCAAACAAAGTGACTAGGGCTGAGCACCGACTTAGTCGAAGTCGAAAATAGGATCCTCCGACTCTGACTCCGACTTTGTCAATAGCGGAATCCGACCTCCGACTCTAACTCCGACTTTTATACACTCCGAATCGACTCCAGTAGAGTCAAAACGGAGTTGGAGTTGGGCTTTTTTGTTGGGATTTTGTATTAAACTTTTTCTTAACCCATTTGAAATCTAAATTTTACAATTTCGAACTATAATAGATCGAAGTTGGATTTCGATATCATTTTTTTTTAAATGTTATTTTATATTTCAATATACAAATTAAAAATATATAATTGAAGCCAAAGATCCAAAAGTACAAGCTAATATCATTTATACAAATTAAACACAACCAAAGCCTAAGGTCCAAACTTATACAAATTAAAATTACATAACCAATTCCAAAGGCAAATGTCCAAAATTACAAAATAAAAGCATTCATACAAATTAACAATACATAACTTGATGGTAGCAACCATACTATTGTCTCATTTCACCAAAAAATAAAAGCAAACACCACCTATCATCTAGCCTCTATCATCTACCATCATTAAACCCATATTCCATCATCCTGGATATATATAAGCAAACAACATCCATCACGTATCATCATTGAACTCATATTCCATCATCTAGCACATCATATAGATGATTCATCCACATCCCACAATTTATCTTCCTAAATTTCAAATTATCATCCAACAACAAAAGAGAAATAATAGAAAACAAACAAACAATAGTTTCCTCATTTCAAAAAAAAAAAACTAATACAAATTACTTGTCATTTCAAATTTCCAACTTGTGCCTAAAGAAAAAAAAGAAGAACAAAATTAGTAAGGAAATAAGATAGCACATAAATTTATTAAAATAAGAAAACAATATTAAAGAAATAAAAAAGTACACAAATTCAACAATAACAAATGCACCTCAAATCTCAATCATCTTCATTCTTCACGTAGTAAGTTTGCCATATTAGTAACCAATTCTACATTAACATGTTAAAATAGAAAATTTTAGTACTAAAAAAAAGACAAATCAAAATATATAACATAATTAATTAAATTTGAAATATATTACCTGAGTCTAACTTATAGCTCTCTGCATCGTCAATTAAAGCGAAATGATCTTGACTCAAGCATATGTGAGTGGATTTCAACCAGTTTTGCGTACACACAAGAGCTTTCACAATTCTAGGAGCCAAAGAACTCTGGAATGGATCCAAGATACGGCCTTCCGTGCTAAATGCAGACTCCGAAACAACAGTGGTAATTGGAATAGGTAAGATTTCTCTCGCCGTCTTTGCAAGAACTGGATATTTGGTGGAGTTGACCCTCCACCAAATTAAAATATCAAAACTCTGTGAGAGGATCTCAACAGCTTCCAACAAATACCGTTTTAACTCCGACTTAGTATCCATCATACTTGAACTCTTATTTTTTTGGAGATCCATGTAAATGTCGTCACCAATAACGCTATTGCTATCCCTTTTTAAGATACTAATATCACTTTAAGTGCTAGAAGTTACATCTCTAGGACCACTTGTGCTAGTGTACTCACCATTAGACTCTGCATATTGTTCATACAGTCAGGTAAAATCATCCTTAAGGATTTCAACAAATTCCTCACATTTATCCTCACCCAATGCTTTTTTGAACCAATATTCTTGAGCTTCCAACTTACACCGCGGATCAAAAATTGCAGCAATAAACAACAACCTGTTTATATTTTTAATATCCCCCAGTATTTATTATATTTTTCTTTCATTCTCAAGGCCATTGAGCTGAAGCGTCGATTGTTACTCACGCAAAAAATCCATCAAGTTTTTATGAATGCCAGCGAGCTCTTTAAAAAATAGATTTGAAGTGATATATAATGTACCAGAAAGATGCATTGTGACATTATAAAATACTCCTAAGACTTCGAAAAGTTATCTATTGCCTCCCAATCATCATGCATGGGAGCTCCCAATCCTTTTCTCGCATGCCCATCTTCATCATCAAGCAAAAGTTGTAAGACCTTTTTATACTTGGTAGCCACATCCAACACAAGAAAAGTTGAGTTCCATCTAGTGGGTACATCAAGACATAAGAAATTATTACATGGAACTTTTGACCTTTCAACACAAGTTTTAATAGTGGCAAGTCTTTGAGGAGAAGACTTCACATACTTAATCAAATTACGGATCTTGCCGATTGACTCATCAACTTTTTTTAAACCTTCTTGGACAATAAGGTTTAAAATGTGCGCAGTACACCTCATGTGGATATACTCATGATCCTTAATACACTCCAATTTTCCAACTTCAACTGTTTTCAACCAATCAATAGCGGAATCGTTAGTGAAAGCATTGTCCATAGTTATTGTAAAGCAATTTTTCAATCCCCCAATCAAGCATACACTCCTCCAATGCCCTACCAATTGTTGCTCCTTTGTGATCACCAATATGAGAAAATGAAATTATCCGCTTATGTAACTTCCAACTACTATTAATAAAATGAGCCGTGACACACATGTAATTGATATTTTGAATAGATGTCCAAGTGTCGATGGTCAAGCTCACTCTTTGCTTAGTAGTTAAAAACATTTTCTTCAAACTATCATTTTCTCTCAAGAATAGTTTCATGCAATCCCTCATTACTGTAAAATGAGAAGGAATAGAAAACCTAGGATCAAGAGATTTAGTGTATTCCTAAAACACCCTTCATCCTCAACAATTGAAAAAGGCAACTCATCATTAATCAGCATCCTAGCTAGGGTAGCCCTAATTTTTTTTCATTGTACTTGGTCATCCCTAATTTCTTTTCCCCTTCCCCTTCGTCAGTTCTTGCCTCCAGGATCAAGAATTGTTGATTCTTCCGTTTCTTAGGCCCTTTAGGGCAAAGGTCAACGTGGGTTTTCAATGCTGAAGTACCCCGCCTCTTGATAACATTTAAATTTCTTCCCACAATGGTTACAAGTGCATGTGGGTTTATCGGGATCGCAATCTGTATCTTTTGTGAAGTTATCCCAGTCAATAGACCTATTCTTGGGGGGATTTTTTTGACGAGTAGAATAGGTTATCTTAGAAGTGGGCTCAGTGGCTGTCGTAGAGTCTAATTGTTCATTAGACTCGCGATCATGGGAGAGGGAGATTTAAGTTCTTCAACAAGAGGAGGTAGTGGTGCTGTTGGACATGATGCAAAGGTGGACGTACGAGTGCTTCCAGAGCCTTGAACATTCATAATTTAAAACTTCAAAATAAAAAGTAGAGGAAATATAAATATGATGATGGGTTATACCATGAAGAGGAACATGAATACAAGAGGGTATGTTTGGGGCAAGGTAGTACTGTTTCTTCGTGAATATTTGTTTCTATGTCTCTCTTTATCCAATTTACATTCCCATATTAATAAAGCTTTTGCTAAATGAATGACAACAAATCATAAATTGAATCGAAGATAGCAGCAACATAATTCAACATTAATATATATTATGAGTTCAGCATTGATGGGATCAAGATGAATAAGTAAAACACCGTAAGTAAATAAATGTTTCAGCCCAATCCTTGTGAATTTCTATAGAGACAAGGGTTAGCCAATCAGCTTTGCAGGTTCAATATGGATTTGCTCAACTATCATCTTGTTCCTTCTATTCTAAACAGTGCAATATATCTCAACTTCTATACTAAAAGGCCCAAGCTGTGAAGAAAAAGGTGGTTAGGTCATTTATATCTCCACTTACTCAGTATAAACAGTGAAATATTCATTTTCCTAGGTTTCCCCCCATTTGTCCCAGTCTTTGGAGGTTATAGATCAGACTGCTCCACCCAAAACCAGCCAACACTCACTCTACATCAAAACCACTACCTATAGATCTCCTAAGATCAATTGTGTAGGTCCAACTCTATATACATACCACCCTCCATCACCATGCAACCTCCTGTTTGTCTGAACGTTCTCCAATATACATACAACCATGCGTGGTCTGTCTTTAGGTGATGGTCATTTTAGAACAATTGAATATTGTCATTTAATTGCGGAAAGGACCAATGAATATGACAAATGCATAGTATAGTAGCCTTATAAAAATAAGATATATCAAAACAATCATGCTGGCAGAGATGGGATTAATATATATTTTTTTTCAAAGCAGAATAATCTCCCTGCAAATAAGTCTCTTTTTCCAAAAATCACAAAAAATCACAGTAACCGATCTCTTTTTCCAATAAAAAGGACTTCAAAGATATAGTTTTCAATAAAAGATTAGATACAATAAATAATCGACTGGCACAAATCACATTGATCGATCTTTTTTACAAGACTCAAACCATCCTAAATTAAACAAATCGACTGAGAGCATTTTGATTAGATTTGTTAAAAATTAGTTTTAAAAAAATATATTTTTGTATAAATATTAAAAAATAAATATTATATTTGATTAAATATGATAATAAAACATGTAAAAAGATGTTCAAAAAATATTTTATGTACATAGTAAAACTAAAACAATTTCCAAAAAATTAAAATAATTATCAAATTTAGTAATTATTAGATAAAATTTTAATTTTACTATTTACAAAAGTATTTTTATTTTTATTTTCTAAAAATTTTATTGTCATAGATCAAATATGATATTTTTTTATATTTATATAAAATTATACTTTTTAAATGATAATTCTTACACAATCCATTAAAAATGCTCTGACACAAATCTTCCTTGAACGATGACTTTCTCCAAGACTCAAACCATCCCTTTCTCCTTAAAATCAACAATAATTTAAAACAAAAACCTAAAACATCATAACATCAAAATAAATAAAAAAAAGTTAGTAGAGAACAAAAAACAAAAGGCTCGACGTAAATAAATAACAAAAATTAAAAAAATCCAAATTTTAAAAACGAGAATTGGTAAATATTATATATAAAAATTATTTCTAAGCTTCAATAAAAATATAAAGATACAATAAAATTAAACTAAAAAATTAAAAACAGATTTTTTGGATGAGATGAAGCTACATGCGGATTTGATGAGGTTTTATAAATAATAATAATAATGATCTATCTAAAAGCTAATGGATATCCACTTGGGTAAACCGGATTGAATCCAGTTTACCCAGGCAGACAAACAGATTGAGAAAACTTTTAGTGGTCGGTTTGCACTCTCCTTTAAATGCATCCCTCCAGTTATTTCGTGCCACGTAGGGTTTCCACTTGCGTTACCGTAGTCCATCACCACACAGAAATAGACCATCTCCCCTCTTTCAAACCAATCCCCCTGTTTCTCAGAACAGATAATCCCCCCTTTGAGCTTGACAAGTCTGGATCCCCCCCCCCCCCCCTCTTTCCGCATCTCCCTTTCACGTCGCGAGCACCCTTCTCCCTTTCCTTTTCCCCCACTCTTTCGCACTGCAGCGTCAAGACTAGGTTTCACATCGACTTGTGTTCAACCTTTGAGTGACGCGACACTGACTGGTATGCTCTCTCACCACTCCAAATCTTAGGAACCCTAATTCCACCAATTTAAACAAGTGCTTTACTATTATATTAAATGAAGGTTTTGTTTTACTATTAGGGTTTTGCTTAACTGTTAGGGTTTTATTTTTCTTTTAGATTGGAAGAAAGAAATTCTACCATTGAAGCCACAAGAATGCTTAGTGTAGCAGAAAGTGCAATTATGAAATTAGGATTTTGCTTCACATTATTTAGTTTGCTTGTTTGGTATCAGTTCTCAGAAATTGTGTTTAGTAGCAGTGTCTCAGAAATTATTTTGCTTCTTTGGTAGCAGTCTCAGAACTGTTTATTTTTGCTTGTTTGGTAAATGTTTGGGAGATTGCTGGTAAATGTTTGTATATCTTGACGAATTTCAATTCTTAGTATCTGCATATATTTTTTTCTCTCTAATTTTTGAGTCATCGAATCAACTTTTGATGTCTTTAATGTCATGAGAAAAATCGTTTGCCTTCATTTTGAAATACTTATTAGGGGCCTTTTAACTTTGGAAAGGGATGATCTTTTTTACCTCATATGTAAATGAACTTGTTTTTGGATAGTGTTGAGAGTTGTATTTTTTCCATTCCTCGTATGTAAACATCTAGTCTAATGTATTTTTACTGCCTGTGATTGCTGAATAATCCATCCCTACTTTTTCTTGTCATTAGTAACCACTTGCTTCGTAACCTTAATTTAGGGTGTAGTTGATATTTTTTTTTCATTTCTTTACCTTCTTTCATTCTCTCCTACACCTTGCCACAACAATACACTACTTTGTATTGCAGGGGGTCTCTGTTTTTAAAGCATTTTATGAGCTGCTTGAAAGTTCTACAATTGTCCAAATCATCAGATGAGTAAATAATGTGATTTATTTGAGTGGATTGATTTGGAAAGTTACCAAAACAACTGCTGTAAGCTCACGTTGGATTTAGCTGAACAAAGGAACGAGAGGATACTTCATGGGTGTCGATGCATCGAGCAAACCAAATTTAACGCAATGAAAAAGAAATATAATCGATTCATGATGGTGTTAATTTTTTCATGGTTGATTTTTTTTTTGGTTTGTGTTGTTATCTTAGACATGTTTGTTGGGATCGGCGGAAGCTCACAAATAATATGGAGACCAGAATTTAACGTGGTTCGGCCAATTTAGCCTACGTCCACACAGAGAAAAGAAAAATTCCACTAATAACCGGTGAAATACAGAGAATATTTAGGGAGGAGATCACACCCTCTCAACTCGCCTCTCACTTCTCTCAGAGCTCAACGAGCTCTTTCTTTCTCTCCTTACATCTCTCATTCACGCCCCCCATTTGTTTCAACTCTCATTTCATGTATTTATAGGCAAACAAATAAGTGTGAACTTGTAGTGGAATTCCGGCGGAGATTCCGGCGCCTCAATCCAGCTCCTTCCGTTCGGCGCCTACCATTCTAGAAGCCTCCAGCTTCTTCAATTTGCGTGTTGACTTGATTATTCCAGCAATCTCCCCCTCAACACCAAATGGAGGATGTTCTGAGATCTTTTAATTCAAGGTATATATTCAAACTATGTCTTCACATAGCTCTTGTGAGATTACCTTTGTTAGCATGTCGTCAAATTCTCTTTCTCATGGATCTTCACAAGCTTCAATAGCTACTGATCCATCACCTCATATATCCAATGATAGCGAATCACATTGTGACCCAAGTCAAAAGCTCTTTTGACTTTCACAATACACTTTGTACTCCTTGGTTGAACCATGTCTCTTGGAGAAACCGTTTTAATCACAACATCTCTTCCGTTGTGAATAAAGCCACACATGCCTACAGTCTGGACTGTCTTAATACAGCTCCCCCTGTAAATGTGTAAATGAATCTTGATATAGATCTTCCATCAAGATCACCAGCTGTATCAGCTTAACCTTCCAAGACTGGATCCGCTCCCCCATAGTACAAAGTTGATGTACCTTTGCGGTACCTGAGAATCGACTTTACTGCTCTCCAGTATTCTTTCCCTGCATTTGAAAGAACACTACTCACTATTCTCATAGCATAAGTGATGTCAGGTCTGATATACACTACTTGTGTACATAGGACTTCCTACTGCTGAAAAGTAAGAACTGCAACCATCTCTTGAATCTTTCCTAACTCCCCTCATCTGCCAATTGTGCAGATTCTAATGGAAAAGGAAACTGCTCCCCTTGCATAATGTTTATTCCTCCATCAGTTCGGCTTTAATCTTTGATTAGAGTGATCTTTTCTCAACGTTTGGAGTTGAATCTCAACAAACGGAGCTCACCGTTGCGTCCGGAACGGTGGAAAACCTTGGAAACGACTCTTGTCTCGTTCCAAACCGATCAAAATTGTGCCGAAAACCTGAAAAATAAGAAAAATGAAATATTCCTTCGTCTGCCGGAATATTCCCCACCGTCTACCAGAATATTCTCTCCGGTCACCGGAATATTCTCTCAGTCACCAGGATATTCCTGCACCAGAATATTCTTGCCTGCGACGGAATATTCTTTCCGGCGACGGAATATACCGACGGAATATACTTTATCCGTTTGGGTACTGTAGCGGGTTGGAAACCGGGTCAAACCGGTTCGGGTCGGATCACCCGGATTTAACGGGGCGCGTGGGTCCCATGGCCGGCGCGTGGCCGTCGCCGAGTCGGCGCGTGTGGAGCATGTAGCTTTGTCCGGTGTCCGTTTGAGACGAAATTTTCACCAAAATTTTCGTCTTAACCTGAGGAATCTGATGTTATCCTCCAAACTTGATTTCGATCAAGTTTAAAAATGGGCCTCTCACGAAAATTCACAAATTCGGCCTCCTACCGGCTCTGATACCACTTGTTGGGATCGGCGGAAGCTCACAAATAATATAGAGACCAGAATTTAACGTGGTTCGGCCAATTTAGCCTACGTCCACACAGAGAAAAGAAAAATTCCACTAATAACCGGTGAAATACAGAAAATATTTAGGGAGGAGATCACACCCTCTCAACTCGCCTCTCACTTCTCTCAGAGCTCAACGAGCTCTTTCTTTCTCTCCTTACATCTCTCATTCACGCCCCCCATTTGTTTCAACTCTCATTTCATGTATTTATAGGCAAACAAATAAGTGTGAACTTGTAGTGGAATTCCGGCGGAGATTCCGGCGCCTCAATCCAGCTCCTTCCGTTCGGCGCCTACCATTCTAGAAGCCTCCAGCTTCTTCAATTTGCGTGTTGACTTGATTATTCCAGCAATGTTTTGATTAGTGTAATGAGAACTTTGGACATGTCTTGTGAATCTGTTAGTGTAATGAGAATTTTTAACATGTTTTGTGAATTTGTTTTGCAATGAGATCTTTGGACATGCTTTGTGAATCTGATTTGGCATCTGATTTGTAATGTGAATCTGTTTTCATGGTGATTGCATTTGGGAGGCATATTAGAAGATCCACTTAGAATCTAGTAAAAAATTATAACACTAAGAAGGATCTCAAAAGGCTGCTCAAGTCTCAAATTCTTGTTCCTCTAGCCTCTAGAACTAATAGCAGATCCAAGCCCCACCGAAACACCAAGAACTTCTATTTAAGCAATTAAATCAGCCGACAATCCAAGAGCACAGCTATTTTGCCAGGAATCCGAAGTTTCCATCCTATTTTTGTTTTTAATTTTTTTGATCACCTAAAGATCTAAAACTTAAGTTTTTGTGATAAGGGAAAGTGAAATCTACCTTGCAAAGAGAAATTGGAACACCCTCGAATCCTCCTGAGTAGCTAGCAATTAACTACTACCAACAGCAACAAGAAATATATTTCATCACATATCATCAACCAACACTCTGATCCAGCCTCCATTACCAAAACAAGCTCAACCACAGTCATTTAAAAAATGAAGGAACCAACGAGACCAACCACAAACCAATCAAAGATAGCTATTGAATTACGTAGAACAGTCATCATTGAAAAAAATCCAGTGTCCAAAATGAAACTTTTTTAATATGACCTTGACCCCTCGAGCAAAAATTCCACAATGTGCAAAGCTCAAGAAACTTGTTTGTTTTGATACAAATCCAGATTTTAATATATGGTCCAAACAAGGAATTTGGATTTTCAAACCCCAAATCCAAATCATCCACCTAAATCTATTCAGCCAAACGCAACATAAGTGAACTCCTTAACTAGCAATCCTAAACATTATTTTAGAGAAGACCTAAAGAAACATAAATCAGAGCAAAAACACCAAATGAATCACAAGAGACCATAGGTTCCACAAATATTCGATAATGAGAATAAAAATCATTCAGAACTTCAGACATCGGTTAAGAGTCTTGAAAGTGTTGTCCCGTACTAGGAATTGAAACAAAACCCATTACTGTAGTACCAAAGCACTATACTTCTCAATATTAGTAAACAATAACGAAACCATAGATATCAACCAAAAAGTTTGCCTCTCCACTCTTCTACTCTTCCTTGGTGACCGACTCAGCAGCCTTCTTGTCATGCTTTCTAGCGTACCTCTGGTCAGTACGCTAGTAAAGTAACTCTTCTATTGCTCACAATCTTCCACCTAACTCCCTGTCACATTAAAGTAAGGTCGGGTTAAATTAACTTCAACTGCATCAAATATTAAATCAAGCTCGCCCAAACAAGCTTGGTGCCTTCATCTCCACTATATTTATCGATTGAAGAAGTCAATGCACTCTCTTTGTAGTGACAAATCAAGCTTTTCCGAACAAGCCTGATGTCTAAATTCAAAAGCTTTTGTTCACATATTTTACCCAGAAATCACAAACTATATGAAAGCTTTTTAAACGATTTCATGATGTCTAAACTTAGCTTTTGTTCGCATATTTTCCTATAAGAAACTGCATATTTTCCCATTAAAGAAATAACGAAATCTGGACATATTTAAACACGAAATCGCATATAAATTCACGAAATCAAGAAATCTGCTGTAAACTCATGAAATGAATTTTAAAAAAATGAAATCAACATTTTCGAAATTAAGAATACCATTTTGGGCTGATGCGCAGAACTCGGGCGATGAAAAGGGGTGAAATCTAGAGATGGAAAGGGGCGACATCTGGAGCAGTTGTTTCCGAGATCACTGGTGGCGAGAGACGATTGTTGGGAAAGATGAATCCAGCTGCATTTGGTAGTGTTCTTCATGCGAGGGAGAGAGTAAAATGGGAAAGTCCAGAACTGAGGGGAGACTAGTGCGTGTGAATCATCTTAATCTCATGCAATCGAGCTTACCTTTCCTTCAGTGAAATATGCGACGTGTTTGTATTCTATTGGATGGTTGCAAACATTCCTAATGCAGTCATACCGTATAAAAGAGGGACACATACGGATTTGGCAAGAGATGTCCTTTCGTTTTTTAAAACTTTTTATTATTTTAAAATATGCTTTCATCACCACAGTCAGAGAGATTAATATCAAGATAAAAATAGAAATTTATAGACTATACATAAGTTTGTTAAAAAATTATAGACTATGAATTATATTATTGATCGTAATTTATTTTTTTTATAAAAATGATATATTATATAAAAATATCTATTTTATTAAATTAGACAAACATATTTTATATATTGCTCATATATATATATATATATAGTGATGTTCCCATGCTATTGTGGGAAGATATATAATAGACACGCATGAGATGGTTTGACAAATTATATATAAAGGAAACAGTCTTAGTGCCTCTCGATCTTTTTTCTCTTCATTTGATCTGAAATTTCTAGGTTACCTTTAAATACCAATGTCATGCTTCATAAGAATAGTTAAAATTAATTAGTAACCAACAATATTATTTATGAAATATAAATTAAAATAAACACGATATTAGTCATAAAGAAAAACTCAATAAAAAAGTCTTTAATGATAAAATTCTATAGGAAAGCCAAATTTAGGAAAATTAATTTTATTAGATTGAGATTACAAGTAAAGTTTTCATATTACAAAACATGTACAACTAGATACTCTTACTTCATAAGACAAACGACTCACTTGCTTTCTACTGTAGTAGTCGTCAGAATCTCTGATGATTTCAAACCATTGTTTTTCCTTCTGAAATCTCCAGTGGCTAAACATGAACACTTCAATTCATTCTTGGAGTAAGCACACACTCAAACCCTACGACTTGAGCAACTCGAAAATTCTTCTCTTGAAAATTTTTTTTCACACGAATATTTGTGGGCTCTCTTGGCTTCAACCTCTCGACAATACTTGTGAAATATTTTTGAAGTATTAATTCAAACTTTCAGTCGAACCCTTCTATAAATAAACAATGTAGTGTTTTAGTTATATCAAGATTCTACTGATGGCCTATCTAATCATTCAGTCTATTACGTTGTTAACATGTTGCAAATGTGTTGGATTGAAACACTCAATTAGATGTTACCGAATTCAAGTCTACTTCGATATTTTCAATTAGATCTTTTTAATTTGGTTACTTGATATCTTTAATTGTTTTCGAGACTTGATTCTTTATCGTGGATTCTTTGAATATCTTTTCTTTGAATTTGAAAATTTATTATAATAGTTACAATACAATGGGGATTATATCCTTACTACTTGTTCAGATAAGTTTTAGAGTCTTAAATTAAATTACATTCATCAAATTGTTCAGAATTTAAAACCTAATCAACTAGTCCTAACCAACATGAAATTTACATTTACATGATCATCATCAGCTTCCTCAAGTACATGAGATGGTTACGTTGCCTTAGATTGTAGTAGCCAGTACTGAAACATAATTTTCTTTTGCAAAGCATCTTTGGGCCAATGACACCGTTAAGGTGGAAATATCAGAGGCCTATCGCATTCTGCATATACCCATTTCCTCAACACTCAGTTTGGAGTGCGTAGCAAGGAATAATCTTCGGTTTCTCTTTGCAGCGCCTATCACAATTGAGCAAGCTTTCATTTCCTCCCGTGAACCTTGAGCATGACCCTTCTCTTTGCAGAGACCCATTATCGACCTCTTCCCTTCCTTGCCTCACCATCATCACCACAATGAGAGAGTCCTTCCCTGCTGAGACTGAGAGTCCTTCGAGCTTCCGTCCTAAGAGTTTGCGAAAGCTTCCTTATCTTCAATTGAAGAGTTTGCATTTTTTCCATCACTAGAGTCCGTCGAGCACCTCATCATCTCTTAATAAGACCTGCAATTCAATCCCTGGTTGCAGGAAGATTAACTTTTTGAACTGTCGTAATAATCTCGTACAAGCTATTCAATTTTTGAGATCCATGTTATGTTAATTCCTCTCTCTTCTTTTTTTTTTCAACATTTTCTTGTTTATATGCAGTTTAACGTCGAAAATTTCTCAACTTTCCAAATGATCCCTCTAATTCTGCTATCGTTCAACTCCATCGACATGCAAAAATAGCTAATTTCCTTTCGTGTCCACAACCCCCATCTACAATCATTCACCAAATACTCTCTTGTTTTTCATTTGAAAATTCCTAAAACAATTCACGCCATAATGTGGGCTATCTCAATTCGGTGCTCTCAGATTCAACACGGGTTCATGCCGAAGATGTGCCCGTAAACGGCGGGGGCCTCAGGTTTAAATTCTTTTTATGAGTAAATTCTTGCTTTGAATTATATATTGTAGCTCTTTTGTGTTCCGCTTTACTGTTTTGTATGCTTTTCCTTAATCTGCGTTTGTGTTTGATCGGTTGTAATATATGCAATGATCAAGAGATAGCAGGGGATCGAAGAAGAGGTTGTGAGCAGAGAGAGGTGTAAATACGGGATCGAGAGAGAGAGAGAGAGAGAGTGAACAGAGAGTGGGGATGGTCGATTGAGTCCGTTATCCCTTGCTGCGCGTCTCATATCCTTCTACCGTGTATTCCTTTGTGTCCTTTACATGATGAAAGGGATGGTAAATATCTACACCACTTCAACAGTACAAAAAAAAGACAAGATTTGACCAGGGGTGATGGGAGCTGTCAGGAAAATAAAGAAAGGAATAGGAACAAAGTAAGAACTGACACACACATACGGCTAAAGTAAAATATCTGACTGCCCAGATATTTTACTTGGCAATAAAAGGACTCGAACAGATGAAAGAGGGGGGACTCTGGCCGGCTGGAACAATTTAGGTGGTCTCTTCTTCTTCAACTTCAGCTTCTCCAGATTTCTCCAAAAGCAGCATGGCGAATTTATCTAAATATTCATCTATATTTTTTTCTGTACAGTGAGATATGAGAAACTGTAAAAATTTCCATTATAATGGATTCTCATCTTCAAATACTCATAGACGTAGGCATTTGCTGAACCACGAAAAATTGTGCGTCCATCTCTCTTATTTCATCTGTTATTACGTACGTATAGTCACACCGAGATCTTACCGGAGCCCCAAACGATCTCAAAGGAAGCCCAACTCGCACCAGTGAGTTGAAAATAATTCTTTCTCTCATCCCGATCCGTTGGCCCATTTTTTATGACCTCAACACGTGATGTTACTTGACAGGCCTCCAATATTTCAACCTTAATGATGTCACCCACGGGAAGACTACTTTTTCTATTTTTATCCATGTTTTTGGTTCTATTCCCATTCTTGTTAGGTTTTAATGTAAGTCGACATGTCTTATCATTTATGGCCTTTCAATAACATTCTGTCAGAGTAGTTAGCAAGATTGTAGATCCAGATCAATTATAAGATGCATATCACTCCATACATCATTGATTTTGAATTTTTGGACTTGTTTTCGATATTTTAATTTTAATAAATAAGAAAATATACAAAAAAATAAAAGACACTACATCAGGATCAGTACTCTTGCAGCAATAATCTTCATCTTTTAACACCAAAGAAAAAAATGTTGCAAAAATTATTAATGCTTAAGACTGTTCATCCAGATGGGATATTTTTTTGATTTTGGATTTCGGCCTGGATATCCAAATCCCGATTTCGAATTCCATTCGAAACCATGTGCGATCCGGGATCCGGATTATAAAATCTGGATAAATATGATCCAGATCTGGTTGTGTAATCGGGATATTGGATTTTAAAAGTCCAGATCTCGGATTTATATATATTGAAAAAGGGAGGCGCTCGAGATCGGTCCGATCAATCCCCATTAAAAAGTTGCTCCCTAAAAACACAATAAAAAACTCTAAAAAATATATTAAAAATTACAATAAAAAACATAATAAAAAAATTAAATTTAGAAAACACAATAAAAAACATAATAAAAAAATTAAATTTAGAAAACACAATAAAAAACATAATAAAAAAAATAAAATAAAGAAAATATAATAAAAAACACAATAAAAAAAATAAAAGAAGATGACTTCACATAGGGAGCTTTCGACCTCAGCCCAATGGAGCACGAACCCATTTTGGGTTTAAGGCTGCCGGAAGAAGGTGGGAGGTCATCGGGAGTCGTCGTCGTATGGGTGAAGTCGCCAGCAGAAGGCAGTCCCGATGGCATGGGTTGTGACGCCACCGGTGGCTAGTGGCGTCGGGCGCTGGTTTTGTAAGATGGTCGGATGGTCCAACTCCTAGATTTTCTCATTGAAAAAACCTTAAATGCTAACCCAGAGTCTAGAAATATAATGAATCAATTTTTTTAACATATTGTTAGCCATTCCATTGTGAGAGCTAGAAGGGAGAAGTGAAAATATTCATAACCACAGAGTCTCTTAATAAAATCTAGATCTGGATCGTAGGTATAAGTTTTAGATGATGTAGAACTCATTTTCTTATAATAGATTTGTTTGGATTATCGTTTAGTTTTTGTTTAGAACCTAATACAAAATGGTGCTATCTGAGGAAAAGAAGAAACATTGATCTGGATTTCTTGAGAAATGGCATATTTGTGCTCGTCTGTCCCATTTGTCATTTAGTTTCATTAATCAATTGTTCTTTTGCAATTGATATTGCTTCTGGCTTATCCCGAGGGCCCGAGGCTATGCTATTTACAAAGATCATCAAATTTTGAAAAACCCATTGGTCAATCCTCAATTTATATATCTCTATGCTTTTTGTTTTATTTGATTTCTTTGGTCTCTAGTACACCAAGGTTTATCCTGTGGCTATTCTTGAGGTAGATGATCTATAAGGATCCTTTTAGTTCAAATAGTTGGATTGATCTGTTTGGTAAATTTCATTGAAAATCGTAGAGTTTCATTTTCTCTGCAGATTCCTTTAATTGTTTTTAGTGCAGCACTAATAGATGAATTTGGGAGACAAACGCTGTTGAGGCCAGATTAGACAAATAGATATCTACCATAATCGAAAACTATTGCATTTCTTAACATATATGTACCATAATTAGGAACTTGGCTGGTGGAAAGAAGCAAGTCCCATTTTGGTGCTGATAGGAGTTTTGGTATGCAAATTTATTTGACAAATAATGTTTCTATCTTTCATTTTTTCAGTCTGTCTCCATTCAAACAGTACTAAAGAATTGGGCAAGACAGTGAAAGTACCACTTTGTTTTCAGCAGGTATATATGAGAGGTCTTATGCATTTGGTATGGGTGGAATACCATGGATTGTGGTGGCGGAGGTTGGTTTATACTATATATCTTCTTTTTTTGGTTTTGTTAATGTTATGTATTTTTTTTTCTTGTTAATGGTTTGCTTTGTTCTCTAGATATTTCCAATTGTTCGACTGGAACCCTTTCCTCAAAAAGCCCAGATAGCCTACTTCAAATTGCTACGAAGTCAAATCACTTAAAATAGCACAGATCACTTTAAAGTTGCTATTTGCTCGAATTATTTTGTAATTCATGTCTTGTAGTATTGTATTGTAACGTAATGTGTAAATAATAAAATAATGTAATATGTTGTGAATTGCAAACATTTAGTTTTTATTTTATATATTTTTATTTCTCTTAAAAATGTTAGTATTATGCTTTTTAATGAATTAGTATATTTTTTTAACATAAATAGGCTTTGATAAAAAAAAGTATGATTTTCAATACTTCTTTTTAATTTTTTTTTAAAATATTGGAGAATTATGTTTTTCAACATTTTCATATAAATATAGCCTTTCATTTAAAAAAGGTAGGCATCTGAAAATTAAAAAAAAAAAAAACTGGTTCAGATCCAAAAACCGGATTTCCGGTTGGTTAGAATCCGGATAGATCCAAAATCCAGACCAGATTGTAACCCAGGTTGATCCGGTCTAGAATCCAATTGAAAGTATGGGTTTCGGGCTAGATTGATCCGGACTTCTAATCTGGAATCCGCTAGAACGCTGATGAATAAGCTTAATTTTCTTCCCGTGAATCAAGAAATGAAGGCGCTACTGATAAACTGAGGTGCCTTGGCGCAAACGACACCGATTTTTTTTCCCTGGCCTGTTGCCTCATCACATTTGCTTTTTACCTTTACTTAAATATTATTTTAATTTTCTTTCTTTCTTTTTCTTTCTCCGTTTCCTTCATTTTCTTGGAGGCTGCTTTAGTTTCGGCCAATCACAAAGTCCTGAACGTTTCTGATTCATCGACCATAGTAATAGCGAACGGCCATTGATTAACGTGATTCATGCTTAATCTTATTTTGAGCTTAATTATTTTCTTCCGTTATGGCTTTAATTTGAGACAACGTCTGATCATATCGTCAGACAAGATAATTTAAAAGACATGACTGAGATGGTTTGACAAATTATATATGAAGACCTCTTTTTTCTCTTCATCTGATCATCAGCTTCCTCAGAATTGAATAGATCACGTTTTTGTTCTATTCCCATTGTGGTTAGGTTATCTCAATAAAATAAGTTAGGATAAAAGTTAAATCTTATATAAAAAATTATTAGAATTATTATAAAAAAAAAATCACTTATCCATAGTCAAATATTTTTTTATCAAAATGATTATTTCCTACCAAATAAATTTGTTTACGTTGTAAATAATTATCTTCATCGTAAATAATCTATCATAAATACATATTTTTTTATTTTGAATATGTTTTTTGAATATTATTTTTATTTTAAAATTTTAAAAATAAATTTTATATTTTATTTTATATGAATATTTAAAAAAATTATAATAATTAAATAAAATGGGATAAATTTTTTTATGAAAATCGTAAGTATGTCAAGATTCATGTCTTTTTTTTTTTTCCTCAACGATGCACAAAATAAGTCATGTCTTATATATGGCCTTTCAATATATAACATTCCGTCAAAGTAGTTAGCACTACAATAGAATACGTCTTTCGGGATTTCGTCCCAAAAAATATAATGAAAAATTTTATCTCAAATTATAGGGATTTCGTCCAAAAAAATATCTTTGAATGAAATAATTTGTCCCAAACTCGTGCCAACAACACTGTCCCAAAAGATATTTTAAGACGAAAATCACTATTTCATTCAAAAATATATCTTTTGGGATGAATTTGAAGGAAATCGTTCAAACGAGAAATTTTTTTTGTCACGGTTTCAATTCATCCCAAAATATCATTTGAACAGTTAAAAATTTACATTTGAACGTTATTAATTTGTTTGAACAGTTGCAAAATACGTTCAAACAAAAATACATTAGATACCCGTTTGAACGATATAAATATAGCTTTTCGTTCGAACGTTAAAGGGACAGATCGAATGGTATAAGTATTCGAACGGTTGAAATTTATGTTCGAACGCTACAAAGATAAATGGCGTTTGAACATTATGTGGTCGTTTGAATGATTTAATAAATGGAGTTCGAATATTATGTAGTCATTCGAACGATAACTATTTTATTTAAACTCAATAATAAAAAACCAAATAGATAATCATAATATTTGAAAAAATACATTAGAAACGATTTAATACTCACAAAAGTTTTATAATAAGTGTGAACTAAATAAATGACTATGAGATTGACATTGTTCGTACATAAATAGATAATTAATCCAAAAATCTGTCGTAAAAAACTATCAGTTGCTTAAAGGCTTGTACTGTTGCATAAACTATTGCATTTGGAGTTGCATCTGTTTCCTGAACTCTTCTTGTTGTTCTTCATGTTGTTTGATGCACATCTTCATGTCTGCTTATTTCGCCAATTGAGCCTCTAACTCATGCTGCCTTATAGTCAATTCTTTGATTTTGGAATTTGCATTCTCTAGGGTGATAGAGGTCGTAAAGGCAAACTCGAAAGAAGAGGAAGAGCGAGAAGGCTTTACACAGCAACCCAAACCTCTCAATATCCTGAATGTTGACCTAGGACTTGTGTAATAATATCAACATCACATGTTGAGGAATTTTGATTTGACGCAGATTCAACACGTAGGGCAACCATTTTATCCTAGACATATATATAAGATAAAGAATTAATATCGTCATAAATATTCTAATATATTTAATTAAAACTGGTTATAATACTTATATAATTTTCACGGGCATCAAGATGAGTCCACTCTCCATTACAATCAGTGTGCAATGCAGTATATAATTTTGTCAGATCATAATTGATATCTGAATCTTATTCCAATAAATATGTATTAAGATATAAAGTCATTATGATTCATCCAAATAATTAACTATATCCGATAAAAAAATAGCAATACCAATTTCTTAGAGAGGCGATGGAAAGATCTTGAGCCTGCATGATGATTAATCTTCAATTTTAATCTATTTATTTTGTTTATAAAACTTTGCTCTTGCAAAGAAATTGAAAATATTATGAAACGAAATGAAAAATAGGGCAAGTAAAATAATTAATTTAGTTATACCTCATATGATGGATCCTCAAACATGTCACAAAGTTTAACCTACTCAGAAGGTTGGACATCCTGAAAAGGATGTTGGCGTGCATCTTCCTTGTTCTCAAACTTATTATAATGCTCATGACAGCTCGCCTTATATTTGTAGAATGCATTACTTATAAGCTCTTCCACATTCTTACGCTCTTCTTTCCGACCAAAATTTAATTTGAAATCATCATTGAAAAAAATAGTCAAAAACATATTATCATTTATAATATTCTAAATTTAAGTAAAATATAGAAATTTATTCTACTAAATCAATGTTTTAAACAATACCAAATAACACTTCTTGATAAGCTCTTTAACATCTTGGGGGACTTTTTGCCATGAAGTCGTTACCAAAAGTGCATAAGTTCGTGTAAGAGCACCTACATGTGATGCAAGCCAAGCTGCTGGTTGTCCTTCACCTCCGGTATGTTCGTTAGGAATATTAATCTTGATCTTACCCACCTTACGATACTTTTCCAATGCCACGTCTCTAGTTGTGCCTCGACCTTGACGATATTGTGCTGTAGACTCTATAAAATATAACATTGTAATCAATCTCTATTATATGTCTATTATATGACCTTAATTAATAACTTTTATGAGTATTAGATTTTCACCTTGTTCTGTAGAGTCCATCTCTAATGGTGAGTCTGAAGGGGAGTTAGGAATAGGTGAAAATGGGTTACGAACTTCCTTCCTCTTTGGTGGCATAATTTCAAACCACTGATACAATCAATAAGTAAAATATTTGTCATCAAGTGTAATCTTAACACACAATCGGTCAATCATAATCTATATCAGTTTCATTTGACAATTCGCTCTCATCATCTGTAGATACTTCATATAATTCAACATTTTTCTCAATTGTCGCATCAGGAATTTCAACATCAATATCTTCTCTATTTAATGGAATCATCTCATACAGGCTCAAATTCACAAACAAATTTAAGGCGGGTGACTCTCTTGGTATACTTCTTGAGTAGATGGGTCATCTTCTTCTTCATCTTATTTTTCTGCCTAAGGGATAACATCAAATATATTTCTTAGAGAATATTTTTGTACTTCTCGCCATTGATTTCCTAACTCCAAGTCATCTAAGTAGAATACTTGAGATACTTGAAAAGCCAAAATAAAAGGATCATCTTCATACCATTTTTTTGATGTATTAATACTAAAAAAATATTCATCATCACGTACTCCAGTTTGAGGATTGCTTAAATCCCACCAATCACACTTAAACAAATACATCACAAGCTCCCCCAAATATTTCATTCAAATTATATCGACAATAACCCCATAGAAATCAATGTTTTCTCCATCATGACTTCATTTAACTAGGATACCACTATTTTGGGTTTTCCTATAACAATCTCAATCAATTGTGTGATACCTACTTCCCCGAGAAATACATTCAGAATATCAAGCAGCTAGTCTCGATGGGCCACACGCCAATACATACAATTCATCCGATATATCGTTTAGATTATTCGCATGCATTTGTACAACCTATAGTATCATTGAGTAAAGCATATATTATATCAATATTTAAATCAATATTTTTTCATTGGTTATTGAGTAAAGCATATGTAATGTCATTACCCGTTATTCAAACCATCTTGGGAACTCCTCTTCATGTTTCTGGTTTATATTATTTACTCCAAGTTTCTTGGGCACGTTAATATGATCATTGAAATTAATGATTACCACAAATATTTTATATTCTTAGAATTTTTTTTAAAGTAAATGAGCGAGTTTAAAATAAGAAAAAGTTATAACTTACTTCAAGTGGTTCTCTATCTCAAGGTAATTGTTAGCACGTACCACTGAGCTTTCTCGAACTCTCTTCCACACAAGCCATAACTATGCACTGCACCAATTGGATGTACTTGTTGGGAAAACACAGAAAACACATTCAATTGTCTTGCTCGGTCAACGTCAAAGTTTCTTTTCGGCCGATCAAAGCTAGTGTCAACTCCATGTAAATATTTGGAACAGAAGGTATGCCACTCATCGTCAGTATGTACTTCTGCAATTGATCTTTCTGGGTGGGCCTTGTTACTCACTGTACGTTTCAATTTTCCAAGGAATCGTTCAATGAGATACATCTATCTATATTAAACTGGTCCTGCAAGTCGAGCCTCACATGACAAATGAACGGCTAGGTGGACTATGACGTTGAAGAATGATGGTGGGTAAATACTTTCTAGTTTACACAATATTATGGCAATTTCCCATTCCAATCGATCCAAAGCTTCTACATTCAACATCTTAGCATAAATCTTTAAAAAATGCACCAACTCAGTTAAAGCCATGCGCACGTTTCTCATCAAGTACCCATGGATACCAATAGGCAAGATATGTTGTAAGGAAACATAACAATCATGACTTTTTAATCCAGGTATTTTTCAATCATTTGTTCTCACACACCTTGTTAGATTCAAGGCATAACCGTCCGGTAATTTAATCTTCATTAGCCACTCACAAAATGTAATCATTTTGTTCCTTGACAATGTATACCACCCAACTAGCATGTAGTCAGACGAACCATTTTCTTGAAATTGCATTTCTGGTCTTATTCCTAACCGCTTCAGCTCCTTCTTTGAGTTTAATGTATCTTTTGTTTTTCCTTCAATTGACATTAATGTTCCTAGTACGGATTCGCAAATATTTTTTTTAATATGCATAACATCAAGATTGTGCCGCAATTTTAACTTCAACTAGCATAGGAGTTCGAAAAATATACTCTTCTTTGGCCAATTCAACTCATGTGTAACTTGTTTTCTCTTTCGTTGTTACTTACCAAATTCATTACAACCAACATCTATAAATTGTGCAAGTACATTTTTACCAAACAAATATGGTGGAGGTTGGCCCCATTCAACAGTTCTATCAAACATTCTAGAATTTCCACGCCATCTATGGTCACCAGGTAAAAATCAACAATGACCCATGAAACATAATTTTCTCTCGTAAGTAAGCTATTCAGACTTGGTATGTTTGTTACAAGTTGGACATGCCATTTTCCCCTTAATACTCCAACCTGACAAGTTTTCATAAATGGGAAAATCATCTATTGTTCGTAACACTGTATCATGCATCTTGAATGACTTGTCTACTGATGAATCAAATGTGACAATCCCATTCTCCCACAAATCTTTCAATTCTGCAATCAATGGCTGTAAGTGTATGTCTATATCATTTTTCGATGATCTCGAATCTGGAACTAGCAAATTCAGCATAAAATATGGATCTTTCATACACTTCCACGGTAGTAGATTATATGGCATAAGTATAACTAGCCAAGTACTATGACTAGTATTCATGTTCCCAAACGAATTAAATTCATCTGTTGCCAACCCAAGTCGCACATTACGCGATTATTCAGTCAACCATGGGTGTTCTTGATCAAATTCCTTCCACACCTGAGAGTCAGCAGGATGTGATAAAATATCATCATTCCTTACTCTGCCTGATGAGTGCCATGTCATATCTACAGCTGTTGCGCATGACATAAATAATTATTGTAATGTAGGTATCAATGGAAAGTGGCATACGACCTTTTGCTACACATTTTACTTGTCCGATATCCATCTTGATTTGTGACATATGGGACACTTGTTCAACTGTTCATTCTCCCTCTAAAATAACATACGGTCATTCTTACATGCATGTATTACGTCGTAATTAAATCCGAGTTCTCGTTTAAACTTTTTTTCTTCATAGAGGTTACGAGGTAAAGTATTATTTGATAGCAATGCCTCTTTAAACAATTCAAGTAACATATTGACAGCCTTAATAGATAATCGACACATTGATTTTATGTGAAGTAGTCTTACAATAAATGACAACTTACTGTGTCTTCTGCATCCTAGATATAGTTCACGCTGTGAATCATTCTACAATCGTGCAAAATTCTTATGGCCCCCATCATTTAAACTTGATGTGTCCATGTCACCTTCGTCCATAAACATTCCTGCACCGATGTCACCTAACATTTGCTCCATATCCTCATCGTATTCATCTCCAACAACTTCTACTTGTACATCTTTATCGATCTCTTCTTCTTCATGTGGAGCCTCGAATGAACTTGGATATGATTCGCCATGTAAGACCCAATCAATATAACTCTTGTCAATACCTTTGACAAGCAGATGCTCTCTCACTAAGTCTATCTTTTGAGAACGCCAATTCCTGTATTCTCTACATGGGCATCTAATATGCCCATCACTATCACATGTACCAATGCAAACTCTAAGAATTTCTTAACACCTTTAGTATATACATTGTAATTCTGATCTAATCGATTGCTAACTCGCATCCAACTCATATCCATGCCGATTATCTTCATTACAAACAGTCACGTGTGCATCAACAAACAACCATGTATCATGTTTCAATTAAGGAGTATGTCACCTTTCACCGGGTAGTTGGTCTTATCCCGTTCGGGATTATAAGATCATAGTCGCCAACCTATGATCTATTATTTTTCACGTCCAACAAAATTTTGACAGCATCTCCCCATAGTTCTCCAAATATGCTCATTTGGCTATGTGCACTAACGATTAACACGTCGTTACACCATCACCGAAACTGCATATCCGAAGAACAAGGGAGAAAACTACCAAAATCATAATTTGGACGATAACAGATAGGGCAATGATATGGGGCCCCGGCGTTGTGGCCCCTTTGCGCCCCCACAGTGTAAAATTTTTTTGCACTTTTTTATAATTCATTTTTTTTACAAAATCAATAAAAAATATATGTAGATAAAATATATTTAGTTTTTTTAATTATTTTTTTCTATTTAAAAAGCCCCATGGGGGCGCAAAGGGGCCCCAACGCCAAGGCCCTAAAACATTTCTCTAACAGATATAGTTCGATAATTTGCGAGAATGATATTACAATCCCAAATTGTCCACTCTGGACAATTCAAGAGTTATCAATCAAGCATTCATCCGAATTGATAACTCTCGAACGAGTCTAAGGTTTCTTTTGATGAACAAACAATGCAAGATATGCTAACAGATTTCAAACAATAACAATAGATTATTTACACAACAATACAAAAAAACAATAGTTATTAAGTATTATTTAAGATTTAGTATTATTTAAGATTTAGTATTATTTTAATTTAAATACTTTATTTTATTAACTTACAATTAACTATTAAAGTATTATTAAATCTTAACCATTCGTATTTTAATTTTAAGATTTAGTAGTGTTTTAATTTAAATATTTTATTTTATTAATTTAGAATTAACTATTTAAGTATTATTAAATCTTAACCATTTGTATTTTATTTTTAAGATTTAGTAGTATTTTAATTTAAATACATAGAATTAAGTACTTAAGTATTATTAAATCTTAACTATTTGAATTTGAATTTTAAGATTTCATATTAAATATTTGTATTTTTATTTAGTTTAAGTATTTTAAAACTATTTTTGAATAATCATTATGGACAACTATCCTTATATATTCTTATTTCTAATTGTAAATACATTGATGTATAAGCTTCCGTTCGAATAGTGTTAATCTATATTCAAACTGGACCATACCCATTCGAACGGTAAGCCTAATCCATTCAAACGGGCATGTTCTAGATTCCAATTGTCTTCAACAACCACAAACGTCATTAATCCCAAACTCATACCAACAACACAAACAACAATATCAAGAACAAATAATATACTAACATTGCAAAACAACATATTTAAACCAAAATGAGAATATAAAAAACATACCTAAGTTTTGGGAGATGAAAACGCAAGGAGATTAAGCAAGATTGTCGTGTATCCAATGTGAAGGAGCTCCCAAAAAAGCAATAAAAATAACAAATTAATCTAATAATAATTGAGTGAGATGAAAACTAATAGTATTTTGGGGCTGAATTGAGGGAGTGTAATATCCCGAAATTTCTAAGATGAAGTATTATTTGGATTTCTTTAAAGGATTATAATTTTGGATATATTTTCTAGAATAGTAAAGTTGGAAACCTAAATGAGAGTATTGAACTTAGAATAAGTGAAATCATGTATTAGAAAAAAATATTGTGGAGGAATATTTGAGATTTGGAATAAGGTATCAACTAGAGAAATTCATTTTAAACTTAGAAGGAGTTGAATTTTCAAGAATTAGGGTGTAAATGCAAGAAGAAGTGGTTGAACCAAAGATCAAACACTTAGTGTATATTCTTGGATTAAACTGTCGAGTTTTAGTGTAATGATCATAAGTTACTCATATGAGATCCAAATTAAGTGATTTTAATTTTTATAGAATCCTACGAGATAGATATAAAACTTTTATGTTATGAGTTTTCGAAGATTTGGACAGTATCAATAAATTATTTTGGAATCAAGTAGATAACTCTGGACTGAGCTTAAACCAGAACTCGAGTTGAAGAATATGGATCCAAATGAGATTTTATCCTAACCAAACTAAGAAGTGACCTTTTAGAACTTGTTAAGTAGAGTCCTAAGAAGGTTAGAAAGTAATCAAATGAGTTAGGGGAAGGCTAAGGGGGCGTGACTAACCAGATGAAGGCTAGAAAGGGAGATGCATGCATGGTTAGGTGAGATGACACCTCATCCCTTATCCTATAAGCCTCTACCCCAACCTTTGATCAAATGGTTAGCAAAAATATCTCAAATACTGACCATTGGATGATCATTTCAACTGTAAAGCCTAAGATTTTTGGGGGATTTAGTTAATCATGCAAATAGGCTTAGGAGTGACACCTCATCCCATGCAAACCAGGAACTTATGGTTTTTATCAAGTTATCCCTCTTCTCTCCTTCACATGAGTCGACTATCACCCCTATAAATAGACATTTGGGAGTCTTCTAACTCTTTTGGAGAAGCCTAACATGAAATCCTTTTGAAAGAAACCAAAGAAAAGCTTTTCTCTAGTCCCATAACCTACAACTACATCCTAAGTGAGTTTAGTAAGTGTTTTAAGGAGAAAACTTGCAAAGATTTGGTTTGATCATCTTCAACCAGACTTAGAGAGTATGTAAGTTCATATTCTAGCTTAACTTTAGTATGGAGATGGTTATTTAAATGATTGGACTATACATGTTGATATTGAATATGAGAAATCTAAGTGTTGTTTGTAGTAGTTTTGTTAATGAAAATGTGTTAAATGAAGTTAGAAGAACCTAAAAATTATGTTATAACAAATAAAAATCAAGTTTATGTGAAAAAATTGCGAGTTTTGGATTAAAAAGCCCATGCTCTGTAACTTCGCTCGACTCCTGCTGGAGCGAAGGATCGAGCGAAGAACAATTATAAACCATCTCTTGACTCTCGTTAGATGTCTGGCTCGAGCGAAGGGCAACCCGAGATTTCGCTCGACACTCGCTTAATGTCTTGTTCGAGCGAGTTCTAACTCAAGAACTCGCTCAATACCTTGCTCGAGCGAGTCCCAACCCGAGACTTCGCTCGACTCTCGCCCGATATGTCGCTCGAGCGAAATATCCTGTTTTGCTGATTTTAAGACTTTTGTTGGATAAATGTGGACATTGAAATAAGAAGGAATTATATGTGTTATCTAAGTGTAAAGCATGTGTAAAACACTTGGCAGAATTTAAGATACATATATATGTAAGTATGTGATAGTTTAAGAGTACATGCATGTTATAATATGTGGTGAGATTTAAGAAGAGTGATATATCATGTACTTGAGAAATATTCCTAAGAATAAGAGATATGGATAAGTTAGTCACGTCGTGACGGGAACGGCGAGATGTAACGCCTGAATGACTAACGTGCTGACAGGAACGGCGATACGTAATGCCTGTCATATGATAAGAGTGATATGTATTATCACGAGAACGACCAGACGTAACGCCCGTAGAAATGATATGATTAGTGGGGACGGTAAGACGTAGCACATGGAAGATTGACACGAGACTCATCATAACGGGGACGGCGATACGTAACGCCTGGGTGATTGATGAGTTATATGCAATGGGGACGGCGATACGTAACGCCCATTGGTGATAAGAGATAAATATGTTGTATAAGAGTTATCTACTATGGGGACGGTGATACGTAACGCCCATTGAAAATAATAATTGAATAAGTGTTAAAAATGTGTTGATGGTTAAGAAAAAGAAACATAAGTTTCATAAGAGTGCAAACCTGTGTATGTTATTGATAAGTTGCATGAAACATGTTTTGATCACATTTTGTTAGTTTCTTTTTCTAAAAAGATTAATGATGGCTGTGTCTATACTTTATTAAGATAATTATGTACTTACTAAGATTTCTAAGGAAATCTCACTCTTTTGTGATTTTATGTTTCTTTCTTGTATGTGTAAATTATATACAAGATTTGATGGCCAATAGGGGGAAAGTCCTGATGACGCAGGAGACTCTGAGGAATCGTGCGGGACTTTTTAATTTCAATCCTTATGTAAATTTTACTTTTGCGTCCCTGGAACTTTCTGTATATAATCAACCGGTGGAGTTGTGGTATCACAGTACACATGCTTTTGCCGAGGAGGAGCAACGTATATATTGCTGTTTAACTTTGGGATTGGATGGTTCCCTATCTGTATGTGGGGTTTATTCGACACCACAGGGACAGTATCTTCAGCAAGACCGTTGTCTTATCTTGGATATGTTCCGTTATGGGAGGAAATTTTTCGAAATTAAGAAGGAACCCAAGTGACTAGAGGGATGGTCTTTTGATATGTATTGTTATTTTGTTGACATTGATAACTATTTTGGGCATGTATATATAACAGTACAATGTTTGATGAATGAAAGGAGAATGTGGAAGTTGGAAGTTAAATTTTACCATATGTGATCTGTAGAATTTTTATATTTTAATACTTAATTCGCTGTGAATTATATGACTTATGCTAGTAAGTCAAGATATATGCTTTAAGTTTTTATTACATACGAGGGTGAGTAGCTTAATGTTACTTATCCTGACCCTTTGACTTACGTTAAATCTCAGACGTGAGTTGGGGGGTCACAGGGAGAATGGCGCAGTTTGTAGATATGGCTCTAGTTTGTGAGAGACTGAAACGGGCGAAAGGAGAGGGAGAATGAAGTTTTGTTGTGTATTTGCAGAATATTTACCGTTCGAATGGTTATTTCCCTCCTAAAGTTTTCCATTTGAATGTATCAATAGTACGTTTGAATGGTTATGGATGCATTCCTGCTTTACGCCAAAATATAATATAAACGTTCGAACGCTTATTAGTAATAGTTCGAACAGTGTGGTAAATGCTTAATAATTTGTTTTTTACACTATACCTTGAAATAAAAGAACAACATTAATATATATATATACATATTAGATGATACAATAGTTTTGTATCATAGTAATATCATATTATAATATATAATCAAGCATATTATATATTATATTATAGTGCAGTATATATGAATATATAATATCATACTAATTCAATTATAAGTAACATATATATAGGATCAACATATTCTCTCATTTATACAACTAGCATATTATATAGTGTCATCTAATTGGATTATAACTAAAATATATTATGTTAATATATTAAACTATATATTACATATATATACTATCATATTTAGTGTCATCTAAGTAGACTATAACTATAATATAATATGTTAATATATTAGACTATAGATAACATATATATTCTATCATATATAGTGTCATCTAATTAGACTATAACTATAATATAATATATTAATATATTAGACTATAGATGACATATATATACTATCATATATAGTGCATATATATACTATCATCTATAGTGTCATCTAATTAGACTATAACTAATATATATATATATATATATAGTATCATTGATATTAGACTATAATATCATATTTATTATAGTATAGTAAAGTAAAATACAATATATATTATTAACTATATATATCATATAAGTAGTACTATAATATATAGTACTACATGTTATATGTTATATAATATATACTAGTATTAATTATATTAGTACATTACTATATAGATTAATTATATATAAATTATATTTATAGCTGTGAACTATAGTATATAGTACTAGTATATATATTACTACTAATAGTTACTAAATAGTATTAATTATAATAGTATTAATTAAATTAGTACATTACTATATATACTATATACTATATATTATATATACTATTATATTATATATTATTATATATAATATACTATATATATAGTTATTATATTTAATATGCTATACATTATATAATATATTAATATATTATATTATATATATAATATCTATAAGTTATATAATGTAGTATAATATAGTATATAACATATTATATACTAGTATATGTTATATAATATATAACATATAGTACATTATAGTACTACTTATATGATATATATAATTAATAATATATATATTATGTATATACTAGATACTAATATAATTAAATTACTATAGTAATATAATATAGTACCATATAAGACTATATAGTGTACTAGTACCATATAGTACTATAGTTAATACCTATAACTATAATTTATAGTACTAATAGTACTATATAATATAGTTAAAGTACTAATATAATTAATAGTATTATAATTAATACTGTATAGTAATAGTTAGTAGTAATATATATACCACGACTATATACTATAGTTAATAGCTATAAATATAGTAGTACTATAATAGTATTATAAAGTTATATAATATAGTACTATATACTAGTACTATATAATAGTCGTATATATTAATATAATAGTACTATATACTATATTTAGTATATATAATATATTATATACTAGTATATAATATATTATAAACTATATTATACTACATCATATAACTCATAGTATATTACTTTTTAATTATGATAATTATACTTATAGTGATATCATAAGTACGATTAAGAAGCTTGGTATTAGTATGTGTTATGATCAATAATTGACTCATCAACAGATGAAGAATAGAAAGAAAGCCAAATATAAAATGAGAAATTTTTGTAAACAATTTGGTCTTCTTCCTATTACTCCTAAACCCTAGAAATAAAGACACTTTGATACCAATTATAATCAAACATCTTATGGTATTGTAAATTATTCAAATAATCAGAAATACGATTAGTATTGTTGGAGGGTGTTCCAACAAAATGCTTATTACTAGTGTAAATCAAAGTTTTGACACCATCAGGAATTCCCCTTCCTATGGTCTCATCAAATATGGATAACCCTTCGTCATCATACTTAATAGCATTCTGAATGATTTGTCTTGCTTCTAAAGTGAGATGTTTGTCCCACCATGCACGAAGCATACCCGAAAATCCAAAAGTCAATAGAGTGACAATCTCAGATTGTTGGATATTATTATTAACATAAGTACTAGCTACCATAGACATTTTGTGCAATGTATAGAGGACTTCTTATTCAAATTATCCATCAATATTCCATTTATAAATTTTATCAGTAGTAGCCAAAAATTGAGATTGAAACATTCTTTCTTCAAATTGTAAATCAGGGGGAGAAGGCTTGTTGAACTCAAATCTGAGATTAACTCTCTTAAGTCTGAAAATTCATCTTTCAAACAAGATTTACTTTCTTTAGAAATTGAAAATCAATTTGATCTTGCATGTCCTTCTAATAAAGAGGAAACAAATGTATCAAACCATTATGAACCCTCTGGTCCTGTTAAGGATATTTGTTTACTTAAACAACCTATTCCTTCTAAATGGTATTCAAAGGTTGATATTATTGTTTGCCATGAATTTTCTTTTTCTGTGATTGTTTTGATTGATTCTGGATCGGATCTTAATTGTATTCATGAAGGTTTAGCTCCCACTAAATATTTTGAAAAGTCCACTGAGAAATTATTCTCTACAAACGGATCCAAGATGAATATCAATTATGAGCTAAACACTGCTCATGTTTGCCAGGACAATATTTGCTTTAGGATTCCTTCTGTTCTTGTAAAGAACATGACTTGGGACATCATATTAGGAATGCCTTTTATTTCATCTATTTTCCATTTTCTAACCGAAACATATGGGATTACCATTGAACTATTCGAACAGAAAGTTAAGTTTAAACTTGCTTCTAAATTTGATATTGATGTTTCTAAAGGTTTACGTTATTTGATTTCTGCGAAAAAAAAAAAACCATTTGAACTTCCTTCAACAAGAAGTAAGATTTAAAAAGATCTCTGAGTAATTATTTGATCCATTACTTCAGTCAAAAATCAACGATTTTCATAAAAAAATTGATTTTTGATATTTGTTTGAACTTCCTAATGCCTTTTGGGATAGGCCTTTTGGGATAGGAAGAAACATGTTGTTTCACTTCCTTATATTAAGGAATTTTCTAAGAAAAATATTCCAACTCAAGTCAGACCTATTCAGATGAATAGTGGGACTTTGGAGTTTTGCAAAAATAAGATTTCAGATTTTCTTTCAAAAAGTCTTATCAGGCATAGTAAGTCACCCTAGTCGTGTACTATTTTTTATGTCCAGAAAAATGATGAGGTTGAGCGTGGGACACCCCGTTTAGTCTTTAATTACAAACGTCTGAACAAAATTCAAGAGTGGATTAGGTACCCTATTCCCAACAAAAATGACTTGGTCTATAGGTTGAGTGATGCAGTTATTTTTTTCTAAGTTTGACCTTAAGTCTGGATTTTGGCAGATCTAAATTAGGAAATCAGACCGGTACAAGACTGCGTTCACCACTCATTTTGGTCACTATGAGTGGAATGTAATGCCTTCTGGCATTAAAAATGCTCCTAGTGAATGTCAAAATATCATGAGCGATATCTTCAATTCATTCACTCATTTCATCATTGTCTACATTGATGATGTTCTTATTTTCTCCAAATCTATTGATGATCACTGGAAACATTTGTCTACGTTTCTTGATATTATAAGACAGAATGGTCTAGTGGTTTCTACGAAAAAGATCAAATTATTTCAAACTTTAATATATTCAATATCAAAATAAAAAACACTTAAAATAGCTTGCCATCATGCAAAAATATGTTTTGATGCAATGTTTTGGACATCTTTTTTGAAAACATACTTAACGCTTTTGCAATCAATTCTAAGTAAGAATTTTTTATTAAGTAAATCACTTTGGAACTTTGAAAAGCATAGTATTATAGATAATATTTCTTTTATAATAGTACTATAATTAAGCTGTGCATGATTCCAGGTTTCTAGAGTGAAATCGAACAATTTGTTCGAAAAAATCTGGTAAAACAATTTGTTTTAGAATGCCACAATAACCTATGTCTAAGGCATTTGTTTCAACAATTTTGAAAGAATTTGAAGTAGAAATATCAAGGCATGAAAGATTTTTAACAAACGCCTTGATTTGTTTAACTAAATTAGTATGAACATCTTTAAATATAATAACTATATACTATATTTAGTAACATATATAGTATATCATAAACCGTCACTAATTATTATCTTATATAATAACTAAAATATATTATATATCTTATATTATTATATCATGATACATATAGTTTACGATATAATAAATTATTATAATATATTAAATAATATAGTATAGTATATAAATGTATTGAAGCAAACCGTTCGAACTTACTAACTAACCGTTCAAACGGTATTGCATATATAAGTTCAATATGATGGTCATTTTCACAAATGCCGAACGGTTTAGTAATATCATCTTTTCCTCAATAATTGTCCATCTCTGCCGTTTAAAGCTGTCGTCGCTGTCGTCAATAGTACGCAGTCAAAGCCTTTTCCTCTAAGCACTGGTACACTCTTTTTCTAATCATTTTATCGCTTAAATTTAGGTTTTTGATGGATTATTTGTTTAAATTAGTATAAAACAATTTATCCATCAATACTCACCATAGATTTGCTTAAATCCATTGTAGGAAGGTTTATTTAAGTTTCTATCTATTAGTTTGTTGAAAAATCCATGAAAAATCGAATGATTCTATAGATTTCAATGGCTGAGTCGACTCAACATCGTCCACTCGCATACCGTTCGAATGATAGGTAGGGCATTCGAATGGTATGAACCAAACAGATTTCTTTATTATTTGTTCGAACGTTGTTTTAGACGTTCGAATGGTACCACGTTCAAAAGTTCAAACAATACGAGCTAAACAAGTTTTATACCGTTTGAACACTAATTTTGGCATTCAAACAATATAATTAAATTGATTAATATTATTAGTGAATCCTTATTTTTATTCCATATTATACTTCTATTAAATCTTAACGAGAATATATAGTATATTATATATAAATTAATATGGAAAATTTCTAACATTTTGTTAAATATTAAATTTCTATTAATATTAATCTAATTAATATTAAATAATGTGATATTATTTTTATAAAATTATGTGGTTCACAATGTCTTACTTTATTAAATTACTATTTGTATGTAATTTAGTAAAAAGTTATTTATTATATTTTTATCATTAATGTTGTATTGATAAATTATTTAATTGTAAATTTCAGGTTGATTAACCGTGATGTCTTCTTTTAGGTCCGGACGTAAGTGACGCAATCCATCTAAGACTACTATCAGTTGAGTAAGAGATATGATTGTTTCATTAGAGCAACATGTTATCATTTTTGACTTCTAGAGTCTTATTTGGGAGGGTCATTCCCTACCATCAGTCTTCAACGATTGTGGTTGGAGACCTATCTTAGATGAGCGGGAGGAATCATGGGAGACTGTCTCCTATATTGACATTGTTGTTGAGTTCTATAGAGAACTCAGCGGTGCCAGCCTAGATGACGGAGGGGCATATAGGATCTCTGTCTGAGGAGTTCTCATTGTATTTCCACGGGATGGACTTGTTGGGCATCTCGGTATTCTTAGGCTGCCAGATGCATATTTGAACGTGGTGCATAGAGAATCTAATCTTTCAGCGGAAGTGGAGACAACTGGGGAGGAGGCACTAGTTTATACAAATGAGGTCGATGCCCTTGCTGATCATGAGGTGAGGGATTTGGTTGTTGGTCTAGATGCTCCATCGTATGACAGGACGAAGAGCATCAAGCAGGCATATCTATCTTCTTTTTTTAAGATTCTGAATTTGATAATTGCCAACAATATTGACTCTCGGTAGCACAAGACAGAGGTTTGCAATAACGGGCAAAATTTAGGATATGAGTTCGTGGCATTCCTATCGATCTAGTGGGGTATATATTCGATAGGATTCGATCAGAGTCCCGGTACATTTCGATGGATATACTGCCATTCAGGATTATGATCACTCGATTTTTGCTAAATGCCGATGTCGTACCTGATGTTGCCTAGCATCAATGGGAGTCAACGGGACCGATCAACAGGACCACCCTCTCACACAGCACGGGACACTAGAGAGATTGCGTCTTCGTGGACATGTTCCAGACCTGGTTGATACTCAGAGAGATGCACAGCCAAGAGATCATGGAACATTGACTGCTGACACATCCACACAAGCCGAGGCATCAGTACACAACACTACTCATGAGGACATGGTCGAGATAGTGTGTGCAGCGATCAGCGGACAGACATCAACGCTAATCGATGCAGTGCATATGGAGGTTCGTACTGTTGTGTTTGAGTTTCGTACAGAGATTACTGCTAGCATCTCTTAATTCTGTATGGAGTTTGATGCCATGTCTGCAACTCAGGTCACCATCAGTACTCGACTGACACAGATAAAGGAACGCTTAGCTGCAGTCGAGGAATGGTACAAAGACTTGGGGTCTTAGTACTTTCTATCTTTTATTTTTTTATTTTTTATTTTTAGAATAAAAAATATTTTGTGTTTTGTAAATTCAGTATTTAATTATGAATTAATATTATTTTATATTTTATGAACTAATTATTGATTTATATTATTCCTATTATTTAATTGATAAATCTTTTATAATTACTAGTTAATATAAATATAATTTTGTAAAAAAAAAAAACATATGAACATCGTTTGAACCCTACAAATTACGTTTGAACAGTGCTGATTCATCATTCGAACGGTGAAATTGGTACGTTCAAATGGTAGAGAAATTTTTCGCTATAATAGTTTTACTTAACATGCCAAAATGTACGTTTGAGTTCGAACGGTTAAATTTAACCGTTCGAACGTTAAACATTACATTCGAATGGTCTCATTATTAGGAACAAAATATTTCGTCCTTAACTATATCGTTCCAATGAGTTTGAACTATATCTTCCGTCGTTTTTTTGGCACGGAATATGAAATTCGTCCCTAGATCTCACTTTTTGGGACGATGTTCTAAATCAAAATCGTCCCAAAAGATCATTTTTGTTGTAGTGTAGCATAATTTTAGATCCACATTATAAGATGCGTATCACTCCATGTATCATTGATTTTGAATTTTTGTACTTATTTTCGATCTATTATGTGTAATAAATAAGAAAATGTACAAAAGATGGACACTATATTAGGATGTCGATCACTCTGACAGCAATAAGCTAGCTTCATGTACTTTTATTTGGACTTTCTTCATCACGCTAGATAGATCTATTAATACCCTTAACGTATCTCCTAATTAAATTGCGGATTATAAATTGACTCATATGGTAATCTCAAATATTGCAATACGTAAACACAGAAAAGAAAAGGAAATTAATAAATCAGGGAGCTAGGGTACATATATATATCAGTGTACAAATGGAAGAGGATTAATGTTGGTACCTCTCATATATATATACCTCTTATATATACATATATAAGGTAATTAACTCTTACAAGCAGTACTACTGATCCTTTCCTATCCGGCAACACATCTGTTAACTAGCTACGTACGGTTTTAAGAATTATTCATTACAGCTGGCCATGCATGTTTGACGATCATCTGAGGAAATTGCGTATTTATTATCCAATAAAACATGCATACATATATTAACAAAAGAATAATGTTATATGTCTAATTAGTTGGCATTTTTTTGATATTTTATTTTATTAATTTTTTTATTTAATGATTAAGGAAGTGATTATTAATATATTGATATTTTTTTTTATATTTTTTTAAAATATTTTAAAATTATAAAAATAAAATAAAATAAAAAGATAAAATATACCTAACAGTAGTCTAGAGCGGTAAGGTCAAGGCAGCATTGTAGCAGATCTCTTAACAAAAACACCTTATGCACACAGACATCACCGATCGACTCATAATAAAGTATACACACATACGTTTTTCTTGCGTCTTTCCTCTCTTGCGTCTTTCCTCTCCTAGGATTCCGAAAGCAATGGCCGACGTGAGGGGGAGCTGATCTCAGGCTCCGTCTCCTCCTATATTTTCATTTTTCTTTCTTTTGTCTTTCTCCCTCTTCTTTTTCTGGTTTTCCCGGCCACCATGTTGCTATTTTGGTGCTGATGGTGGTTTTTAGCTTTTGAAGGTTGGGTAGGCAAGTTCGAAGGCTTCAGGATTCCTATGGTCACCACGCATGATGTCACCGCTCTACTAGCCCGCCGATCTTGTCGTTGCCAGGAGATTTTGCAGAACGGTGAGGCCGTGCTCCTCACGCGCATGGACCAAATGGGCTTAGCTCTCATTTTTTCTCGTTTTGTTGGATCTAGCTGGCTATCAATGGTTCAGATCGGATCCAGAGACACTGGAGCTCCAATACCGTGCGGCGTTTCACTCCTATAGTGGCGCGTAGATTATACGCGCCACCACAGATAACCTTTTATAGTTTTTTCTTTTCCTGCTATTATATTTTGTTGTTTAGTTGGTTGTTTTGTGAATATTGTTTGTATAGAAAAAATTATATTGGAAAAATAGTGTTCCGGACTCAGGTTCGTGAAATTTGAGTGCTCTCCTCCTTTGGAAGATGAGATTTTAGTGTACTACTTGTGGCAGTAGTTTAGTCTCATAGACTTATGTCTATTGAGAATTAGAAGGTGTGCTTCAGTATGCTTTTAGTGCATTTGTAAACTGAATTCTCTCAGCTCAATAGGTCATATTATAAGTTTCATTTTTATGGATGAATGCTATAATCCTATTTCTTCAAAAAAAAAAAAAAAGTAAACACACATATGTACACACCGCATCTTAAAAAGACAAAACGCATATAAAAAAGTCTAGTGCAGTTGAAAGGATGCACATAATCTCTGTGCAGCTGAAAGGATGCACATAATCCAGATCGAAGGCGATCGGATTACACTTTGCATACTTGTAATTTTATTTACCGCAATTATCTCTGTTGTATTTCGACTTTTTAGGTTCACAGTGATGGTTGCCTTTCAACTTACTAATGCAGTCAGAATATGCCTTCCCGTCCTGTGGTTTCCCACGAGGATAACCATTACTTTTATGGTTGGAGGCCTCGAGTCCACCGTTTTTTTTATGATGATCAGCAAGAATCCGACTGATGTAGGGGTTCATCAGGAATTCCAGCACCAATTCGTCCTCCACGATCGTGCATTCTTCAAAAGCGGCCATTGCATCCGAAAGTGGTGTTACTCTCAACAAGCTGGATGCTGACGGCAGCACCACCACAAGAAGAAGCATTAAGGAGTAGGCCGAGTATGAGCATGGCAATCATGAATGCAAGAGGGTAATGCATCCCATCCTTTCTTATCTTAGAGCATTAGTATTTGACTCCTCAAAATTTAATTTCTTTTAAAATTTGATGGAAAATACAAGTTTGATAGAAAAGACACCTAAAAAAATTCTATATCGAATTCATCAAAAAAAAAAAATTGTCATAGTTGATGAAAAATGAGGAAATAAAAGTAGGAAGAATAAAATATAAGTACTTTTAGTTTGATTTTTGAATAGTAATTCGGATTTTTTTAAGTTTGTCATTTTTATCAAACTTATACTTTTCATCAAATTTTAAAAAAAATTTTTGATGAGTCTAATTTTAATGCTTTTATATAAATATATATATATATATATATATATTTTTTTTATAAAAGCATTAAAATTGAAAGGGCGATCGACTTCAACCCTAAGCCCAAAAGAGTCGGTTGGGCCCAAGACCCGTGATTTGAATCTAGATGACGGGGTGTCCGAATTCAACCAGGGATACTGGAATCAGAAACGATCCGAGTAACTGGTTATCCCGAATCAAGAAGAAGAAAATAAATCAGCTTCCAGGATACGCTAAGGTCGAGAATGACGGTTCATTTATTGACATATCTCCTGGTCATTCCAAGCATTTATGAGTAACCAGACAACGGCTGGTCTATAGATTGTCCCTCTTAAATGCGGAGATACCATAGACACGCATCATTAATTGCTGGATTGGAGGGGGGAAGAGCAGCATTTAATGTCCCTATAAAAAAAGGTCTAATGAAGCATTAATTAAGGAGATACTCAATTAATGCGATAAGGCAGACAATTCTCAAGGATGACGATCGAGCGATGCCCCAATTAATAGATTTTTCACCATCAAACCCCCCTTCAGGGGAACACCTATAAATAAGACCAAACCAAAAATGAAAAGGGGTACATTCTGACAATTCTCTAAAACAAACTTCTATATATTTTCTCCCTGAAACTAACTTGATCGTCGGAGCGGTCCCGGACTCCGATCTTCCTTGTTCTTATTTTGCAGGTTCCGGTCGATCGGGATTTGATAAACCAGACTGCAGAATACGTCTTTAACAAAAAAAAAAATATATATATTTTCTATCCACTTTTCCCAATCTGCAGGCGCGCGTACGTATAAAATATAAATGCAAACAGAAAGCCATGCAAATTTCGAAAAAAGGGGGATGCCCCGGTGATGATCATGTGGTTTTATGGTTTCAAGGCCAAGGCGCTAGCTCCACATTATTTTAAGCAAATCAAACAGCGTAGTACTAGGTTTTCCAACGCGCGAGCGCCTTGCATGCAGTACTCGATAGTTATAGGAATATTAAAAACACGTATTTATAAGGTCTTGCGGAGTCCTAATTACCAAAAAAAAAAGGAGAAAAATAGAAGTTTGCTCAAAGATAAGTTCAAAAAAGAAAAAGAAATAGTACTCTGATGTATGTCGTGACTTCAGAATTTGGCGGAAGGGGGGGAAGTGTTGTGGACCACGGATCACATTTTTAAATTCTCTCTCGGCATGAAAATAAAGCTGCTGAGTTATAAATGAAGTGATATTATATGCCGAATTGATTTCCCTTTCGGCTTCTCCCCATGTGTGTTCATTATATAATATGCTAATAATCTCAAATAGGCATGCTTTGCCAATACAAATTTCACTAAATATACAAATCTTGTCTATTTTCTTTTTAAAAAGTTAGACATCACACTAAGAAAATTACTTATTTACAATAAATTAATTTTAGAAAAATAATTATATATAACTAAAATTAATCGCAAAATATAATCTTTTTGTCACAGTTAATTAGTCACAAAAGCCGACGCAAGAATTTTTTACTCTCTCTCTCTCAAGAAAGTAGAGGCTCTACACCTTCATGGTGGCTTTCGTTATCTTCCTTGATAGAACAGAGCTAATATTGTAAGCTTTCTAGTTTACCCAGTAAAGTCAACACATCATTTTCACTCTTTTCTTCTACCTGCTACGGATTATCATCACAATAAGATGGATTTGGAAAAGTTGATCACTCAAACGGAAGCACTATCATGGCGTGATCTGGATTTAGAACCGGAACCAGATTTAGCAAAATCAAAACCAGAGCTTATACTAGTGGGCTAGCTGGTGGCAGATCGCTCATTGAACAAGCAAGCACTCCAAGCTAGTATAAAAGCTGCTTGGAATTTTACCAAGCCTTTTCGCATGGAAGAAGTAGACAATAACAAATTCATGTTTGCCTTCCAAACTTCTCATGATAGGCAACGAGTGCTGAACCAAGCACCCTGGAATTTTCGGGGATATCTACTAGTGCTGAAGCCATGGCTGACAGATAAAACAATCAAAGAAACTTATCTAAGGTAAGCCTCTTTTTACATCCAAATCCATGGCCTTACCCTAGATTATATGACTCTGAAAAATGCAAAAAACATTGGGAAAGCATTAGGAAAACTCATTTTAGTGGAAGAGGATCCGATATTTGGAGTTACATGGCGTCAATACTTAAGGCTTAAAGTGGAACTAGATATCACTCAACCTCTCAAACAAGGGTTTATGATGATGAGAGATGATGAGACAGAAATTTGGCTAGCCTTGAAATATGAAAAATTAGCAGATTTTTGCCATGTTTGCGGAAAGCTGGGACACACTCAGATATACTGTTGTAAAGCAATACAGTCTGAAGCAAGGAAAGAATTTGGACCTTGGCTACGCTCGGAATATAATAACCCAAACCCTGTTGAGGAATTTCTACAAACACATGCAAAGCAAAGTTATCAGGCAAGAAGTTCATCATCGCAAGGGAGTAAACAATCTCATTACCAACAGAGCAGAAAAGGAAAAGAGATCCAAATCTACAATGAAAAAAGAGGAATAAGCTACAAAACCCATTTCTCAAGCCCTTTTGCCAAGAACGAAGCAAGCCATTTCAGAAAGGACTTAGTTCTGGAAACCCATCTCCTATCTACAAATTATGATTTCAGTCAGTCGTCGGAAACGCATTGGGGAACTACCGATCCTTTGCAAGCTTCGAAAACACTGTGCGGAAACAGTAACCAAAGATCTTTACTCCACAATCTCCCTGAGTTTAATATCTTTACTGTTCCACCAGCAAACGTTAAAGAGAAAATATCTCAACCGGCAGGAAAGTACAGTAATGCTTGGCTCGAGAAATCTGAACCAGCACTTATGGAAACCATCATCCCAACAACACCAAATTATCGTTTTAGTCGGCTTGTTACTCCCAGTCATCATACTCCTTGGAAAGCAGGTTGGAGAAATCTGTATTTAGTCACTAGAGGAACGAAAATGCACACAGAAATGTTTGGGCCTCTCCCACAGCAGGAACATCAGTCGGCCCATTTGGTACCCCCTCATTACACACCAAGTCAACAATTTTCAACAAAGGGGATCTCAATGGATCAAGACTCGAACTTGGCCCAACCCTTTTCTCAGCAGTTTTCAAATTATCAAGGACCAATCCTCGCAGAGCTACAACATCAATTTTCTTCCTCTAGGCCCAGTGTCTCACCTTCAAATCAACCGGCTTTAAAAGGCCAGGCTTCATCTCATTCTCCTCCTTTCCGTTATCCACGCATACAAAGCTTTTTGCCCCAGATAAACTCTCTTCTCCTGATAAGAGCCAATCCATGGAAAATAAACCAATCCATCTTGCAGAGAAACATGTCACCAGAATTTCATGGATTGGTTTATTTTCCATTATCTGCAAGAAACATGTCACCAGAATTTCAGCAGGTTATGAAAAAAGTGAAAATAGAACAAATTCAAGATGATGGAAGCAAACTGGAATCGCAACAAGACTTACATAGAGCAGACTACTCTTCAAAAGGAAAACAGATTGAAAGTTCAGGGAAATCCAAGAAAAGGACAAGGTTCGAGCAAACCCATACAACAAACTGATGCAAATCACTAAAATCATCCAAAAAAGCGAAGGATGACAGCTCTAATGTGCCTCCCATACTTGAATGAGGACAATGATATGGAATTGCCGAGGTTTAGCTCAACCAAAGGCAATCAGAAGTTTAAGAGCTCATATTAGAATAAATAATCCGGATCTAATATTACTTTCGGAAACTATGCTGGCTTCTAATAGTATCAAAAGTCTTGTAAATAACTTAGGCTTCTACAATTTTGTATGCTTTCCAGCTATATCTAAGAAAGGTGGCCTTATTTTGATGTGGAGACCGGGTATTGACGTAGAATCGGTTAATGTTAATATTAATGTTATTTCAATTCTAGTTTACTCGGATCCTTCCTATAATCCTTGGCTGTGCACAATGGTCTATGCTCCTGCTCATAAATCACACAAAGCATACTTTTGGGATCATTTAGAATCTATTCATAAATCTTTTGATGGACCTTGGATTTATGTAGGAGATTTTAATGATATTATACATCATTCAGAAAAATTTGGGGGAAAACCAATGTTACCGAACAGAAGTAATGGTCTAAAAGATATAATGAATCGAAATGGCCTCATTGACATAGGATATACTGGTCCTCAATTTACTTGGACGAATAGGTGATGAATGCACAAAAATGCTCTAAATACCTTATTTAAATACTAAAAGAAAAGAGAAAATAATAATATAACTAATGACTCGAAGACTTGAGTCACTTACTTATATTTATATGTCATATAGACAGACACTATGTGAAACAAAAATCAAGAAGTGCTATAAACTTACATCAGCCAGCCTGTCAGGACCAGCACCTTGATTATTCATCTTCCACATAAATATTTGAAAGCAACCTAAGAGAGATTTTACTTGAAAGGAAAAACACAATTTCACCAAAATTGCTCTAAAAGAGACAATAGCAACCAAGGATACCAGAACCAAGATTAGCAAAATACCATAATAGAGAAAGGAAGAATAGGAGAATAACATAGCTGATCTTAAAAAACCATAATATTTTCTCCCATCTCAGTTGGTTATAGAGGTTTGGAAAGCTAGTTATGCCAAGGTTTGGACATCTGATAGTATTCATAATAACTACTTAGCCTTCTGCGAACCTTGTCACTCAAATATATAATTACAAGTTGTTTAAATCACAAACAGTTTCAAGTAAAAAGAGTATCAAATTAAAGGAGAATGTTATAACCGATGAGTTTAGATCCTTACATTGAGGAATGAAAGTAGAAATTGAGGTAATTCCCAATCTATGTACTCCCCATATTTTCTTGTAGCTTCTTCAACAAGATTTTGTTTCATATAAGAAATCTTTTGTTTAATAGGTACAGATGTCTGCATTAGACACTCATGGAATAGAGTTTCAAATTCCTCCAACTAAAATAATATGAGCATTAAGTGAAACCAAGAGAATAAAGCTTTGAACCATATACTCATTCACAAGGAAAATTTGCAAAGCTTGGGATGATTAACCAAAGATTTGTTTTTGTTTTTTTTTAGCAAGTTATGTAATCTTATAAGTACATACAAGTTATATGGTAACCTCATAAACATGTATCATATTCAATAGAAAAAAAATAACATAGGATATGTTCAACTAACCCAAGGTATATCGAGTGATATAGTCTTCATGGACAGAGCAAATGTTTCCTTTAAACCACATCAATGATATATAACTTTTGCTCGTCCTCGGGCAAAACTCTAATCTACTTTTCCAAAAAACACCAAGGTTGCAATGCTATCAATAAAAGTCAATCAAATTTTTTAGAACTCATAACATATCATGAACAAACAACTTTAGTCAGCATTTTCACTTGAAGATAAAGTAAACTAAAAATGCAAATCTTCACGGAATTTAACGCTCAATTCTCATGTGTTTGAAATGTATGTGTTTCGCTTAAATTCATCTCAATGGAAATGATCTACCATAAGCTTGCATATCTTTTCATTCTCCACTACTATGATTACATGCATAACACGAATCATAAGGACTTTCCAAGGGATGTAATAAGGTTAGGGTTAAGGTAGGAAATATTTGGGAGTGTAGTTCAAAAGTCATAGAAGCTAGTGGAGTAAAAATTAATCAACTCAAACTTGCGTATATAAGACATGTAAAACCAATCTCCTCATTCAGCAGCTTTTTCATTTTTTTTTTAATGCATTTAAACCAAATAAAACTCATGTGTTGAAAAAGAGATTGTTCAAAATGAATATTTTTTTATTTGTAGCATGGAACGATCATTTGCAACAACTTTCACATTGCATATATCATAAGTAAACAGAAACCTTTCTTATATATATATATATATATATATATTTTGAAGACAGAATTCACGAATTGAGAGTGAGAACATATTCCATTCACCATTCATAGCCATATTACAAATCCAGACACCCCCACACTTATTTCTTGCACATCCATGAACAATTTTCCACTAGTTCTATAACTTGGGTAAAGATATTGTTTTTCAGGTTTAAAGCTTGTAATGTGGGTTTACAACAAATGAAAATGATTAATAAGGCTCAAAGGGATTTCAATAAGGAAGAATTAATTATCAGGTGGGCTATTTGGCTTATGTAGCTTATAACAAAGAGGGCCTTAATCATGTTCATGCATGCATGTATCAATGTGATTTCAAAGAGAATCAAGGCAAGTTCTAGAGAAATAAATCTATTAAAGAATATCTCACATGAAAGAAAATGGTGAGACTGATATAGATATGTCAGTCTATAGGCTCAAAATCTCACTGGCTTTTGTTTACCAAATTTAGTCACTATCATTTTGAAAGAAAATAACTAGACTAATTAATTTGGAAGATTACTTATTCAATCATGTTATGATTTTTTTTTAACAAAAATATATTTAAAACACAACCTAAATTCCCTCCCTTACACTTAAAACTTCATTGTCCTCAATGTAAGGTTAAATACAAAGAAAAGACAATATATATATATATATATATATATATATAAATGTGAGAATAAGAAACAAACTCCTTTTGGGTTGCCTCCCAAGTAGCGCCTTTGTTTATTGTCGTTGGCTCGACTCAAGGTTTTTCTTCTTTATAAATTGGATCCTCAAGATTCAATTTTACCGCATTCTCTACTTGGAATCCTTCTTGGAAAGTCTTAATTCTATGGCCATTTACCTTAAATATTTTGGAAGTTGCTAAACTTTGAATTTCAACTGCACATGAGGAAAAACATTAGTAACGACAAAAGGTCCAATCCAACGAGAACGCAACTTACCCGGAAACAAACGTAGCCGTGAATGGTATAGAAAGACTTTTTGACCAACTTTAAATTCCTTCCTCAAGATCATCTTGTCATGAAAAGCCGTCGTCTTTTCCTTGTAGATCCTTGCATTCTCATAGGCATCATTGCAAATTTCCTCTAACTCTTGTAATTGTAACTTCCTATGTTCTCCACTTTCATCCATTTTCATGTTGAAACTCTTGATAGCCCAATAAACCTTGTGTCCTAACTCAACTGGAAGGTGGCACAGTTTCCCAATGACTAATCGATAAGGTGACATACCAATGGGTGTCTTATACGCAGTTCTATATGCCCATAAGGCATCATCCAAATGCAAACTCCAATCTTTTTTACTTGGATTGACTGTCTTTTCAAGGATGGACTTGATTTCTTGATTTGACACTTCTGCTTGTCCACTAGTTTGCGGATGATAAGCAGTTGACACCTTTTGGGTTACGTAGTACTTTCTCATCAAAGTCTCCACAGTTTGATTGCAAAAGTGAGTACCTCGATCACTTATTAACCTGGAGAATATGTTAGACTTGATAAAATCTATAACAACTTTAGAATCATCAGTCTGGTGGCTTTAGCTTCCACCCATTTCGAGACATAATTAACAGCAAGCAAAATATAAACATAACCGAAAGATACAAGAAACGGTCCCATAAAATTGATGCCCCAAACATCAAAAATTTCACAAAATAGTATGGGGGTTTGTGGCATCTCATTCCTTTGGGATATATTACCTGTCTTTTGACAATGATCTCATGACCGCATGACTTACAAAAAGAATATGAGTCGTACTTTTCTTGCCGTTCTCTTAGCTCCAAAATGACCTCCACAAGCATAAAAATGACAAAATGTGAGGATGGAAAAAATTTCATTTTCAGGAATACATTTTCCTATCACTTGATCTGCACAATGCTTCCATAAGTGATAAGAAAATGTACCAAACCCGCCACCCATTTTCTTTTCACTTGATCTGCACAATGCTTCCAAAAGGAAAATGGTCCTTGCGGGTTACAACATTTAATTTTCTATAATTTATACAAACCCGCCACCCATTCTAAACACAGGTGGGTACCAACTTATTATTCTGATTTTTCACAACAGTTATTCTAGTCTTTTTTGGAACCATTTGAATCGGACTAACCCAATTGCTATCCGAAATAGGATAAATCACTCCAACTTCATGAAATTTGAGGATCTCATTTTTTACTACATCCATCTTGGGCTGCGATCTTTTTTGTGGTTGACGAGAAGGTTTTGCTCCCTCTTCAAGTAAGATACGATGCATGTAGATGGGCTAATTCCTTTAATATCCGCAATCGTCCAACCAATACCTGTCTTATGTTCCTTAAGTACCTGCATAAGCTTTTCTTCTTGCAGTGCACTAAGTTTATTGAAGATAATCACTAGTAATGTTCCTCATTCTCCAAGGAACATGTACTTGAGGTAACTGGGAGAGACTTCAAATTTGAAATAAAGGTCTGCAAAATAGAGAATAAAGGCCTTTTGTCAAAAACTGGCAAGGTAATATAAGGAAAGTTACCTGACTGTTGTAACTTGGAGAATCATTCAATGCTGCAACAGTTTTCTGCAATTCAATAGTAAAGGTTAACTCCTCATTCTCTTTCTCAAGATGTTTACAAATGGCAACTTCCAAAACATCTTTTCCATTAAGTTCAAAAACTTCCTATGTTAAAGAATCAATCACATCAATAGAATAAACAGGATTATCATTATCGGGATATTTCATGGCATCATAAATATTAAACTTAACAATTTCACCATCAAATTCTATGGTAAGTGTGCCACTATGAACATCTATCTTAGTCTTGGATGTGTTTAAGAAGGGTTCCTAACAAAATAGGAGCATTTTGATCACAATTTTCCATATCAAACACATAGAAATCAGTAGGAAAAAATAAACCATTAACTTGTACAATTACATCCTCAACTACACCCTTAGGATATGCATTAGATCTATCAGCCAATTGAATTACAACACTAGTTTTATTCAAAGGTCCAAGTTTCAAAGAAGCATATATAGAATATGGTATAACATTGATAGAAGCTCCTAAATCTAGCATGGCCTTCTCAAATTTAGTGTTATCTACCGTACAAGGGATAGTAAACATACCTAGATCTTTGCAATTTGTAGGCAGTTTTTTTTGAATAACTGCAGAAATATTCTCCCCTACTCTCACCTTCTCACATCCTTTAAATTTCTGTTTCCTCTTAGTTGTACACAATTCTTTCAAAAATTTAGCATATCGAGGTACTTGTTTAATAGCATCAAATTGTGGAATATCTACCTCGTATCTTCGAAAATTTTCATATAAATCTTTATTTTGCTCATCTTTTTTAGATTCAGCTAAAGTCTGGGAAAAATAGGGTATTGGTTTATAATCAGATAGAGGCAAAAACTTACGTTTAGGTCCGTCATCTTCATTGAGAATGTTCTTGTCTATTACGACGTTTTTCTCTTTTTCTTGTTCCGATGATACAGGAGTTGCTTTTACTGAAATTTCAACTTCTTTACCACTTCTTAAGACGATTGCACTTGCATTCTCTCTTAGATTTATTATCGTTTGAGAGGGTAATTTTCCTAAACTCTACACCTCTAGATGACTAATTGCAGTTGCCATCTGACCCATCTGATTGTCTAAATTTTGAATACTGGCCCTTGCGTCTTGTTGAAATTATTTTGCCTCCTGTTGAACTTGCAAAGTGTTAGTGGCAAGAGACTTAACAATATCTTCTAAAGACATACCAGAATTAGAAGTTTGGCCTTGTTGTTGTCTAGGAGGATATGACTGCTTATATTGCTAGAAATTTGAGCAGTTTTGAATAACAGGCTGATTTATTTGTTGATTCCCATAGCTAAGATTGGGGTGATCCCTCCATCCTGGGTTATAAGTGTACGAGTAGGGATCATACTTCCTTTGCAGTTGTCCAAGAAAACCACATGCCATAATCACTTGCTCAATGGGTTCTTATTGAAAAGTTGGGCACATATCGATTGGATATCCTATTACTGAACAAATCCCACAAACTTTTGTAGTTTGCATATTACCTATAGCCATTTGACGAACAAGAGAAGTTAAACTCGCAATTTGTTGTTCAATGGAGGAAACATTTACCTTATTAACTTGCTTAGATGGAAAGTCAAGTCTAGTGCCAAACTGTTGAGAATTGGCTGCCATATTTGCAATCAAGTTTCTTGCGGCCTCAGGAGTTTTATCTACTAGAGCTCATCCACTAGCAGCATCAATCATACCTCTATTAGTGGGTAGAAGACCCTCATAGAGATATTGGATTAGTAGTTGCTCACTAATTTGATGATGAGACAGCTTGCACATAATTTTTTAAAATGTTCCCAGTATTCATATAGGGACTCTCCGTTGTGCTGCCTTACACTACAATTTTCTTTTCTAATGTTGGTTGCCCTTGAAGATGGGAAGTATTTTTTCAAAAATAACATTTTCATCTCATTCCATGTGGTAATACTCCCGGAGGGTAAATAATAGAGCCAATCCTTAGCCGAATCTTTCAAAGAAAACGGAAAAGCTCTTAATTTAATTTGATCTTCAGTCACCCCTATGGGTTTCATACTTGTGCATACCACATAAAGTTCCTCTAAATGCTTGTGAGGATCTTCACCTACAAGGCCATGAAAAGTAGGCAAAAAGTGTATTAGTCCAGATTTTAATTCAAAAGTAGTAGTAAAATCTAAAGTAGGAAACATTATGCATAAATGTTGTTGGTTCAGTTCAGGAGCGACAAGCTCTTTCAAAGTCCGATTTCCAGCCATGACTTCTTCTTCTAAATGAGAATCTCTAGCAAACAGGGAGTCAGAAGCCAAGTTGTCCTCCTTATAATTTCTTCGATTTTCCCACCTTAATCTGTGCAAAGTCCTTTTTATTTCTTGATCATATGACAAATCACCTTGATTAAAAGATCGAGTTGCAGTCATAAACAATTAAGGAAACTATAATCAACCATAAAAAAAACTACCAAATACTAATTTTTTTCTTTTTTACAAAATAAAAATCACAATAAGCAAAAAACTTAACTAGAACTAGTCCCCGGCAACGGCGCCAAAATTTGGAGTGCTGTTGCAAGCACCCAAAAATAAAATCTTGTACTCAAAAAAATATATGTAGTAGTGTGAGTAAGGGTCGATCCTACAGAGAGTGATTAGCTTATTTTAATGCTATTAAGCAAGGAAGATGGAGTTTTTGATTGTAATGAGAATATCTTCAAAGGAAATAAAAACAACTAAATAGCAATTTAATTTCGAAATATTAATCAAAGGAAAAAGCATTGGTCGAAATCAACGTCCACAATCAAAATTTTATAACTGATCATTGATACAATATAAATCAATTAATACTTTGAATATTCACCATTAGAATTATTTTCTTATCTCTCCTTAATTTTAATTAATTAGAAAATAAGTGATCTAATTAATCTTAACTACTAAACAACCCAAGACAAACGCTAAGGATTAAATCTAGTAGCAGATTTAAGAATTAGAGAGATCGATGAAACTAAACAATACAAACACAAACAGTTACATTCAATTTAGTTGAGTGTTCTTCTTAAGTTCTAATAATTTCTGACCCAGCAAATCACTAAAACTTAATTGCTTCACAGATTAGAGAGATTAAACAATTACGAATTTGATATCTAATCTAGGAATAGATTATAACGAATAATAAACTAGCAGGCCTTCTAGTAATTAAACGAAATAACCATGAAAATAAGTATAGAAGAACATTTGATACTCAAAACATAAATTGAATGATAAGAACAACTTAGATCTCACAGCTATATAAATTCAGAGGCTTTCGTTTCCTTTGACCAATTACAAAAGTTTAGCCACTCAAAATCATAACAAAAATATCAATCAAAAGAAAAAGAAGAGAAATGAGATATTTGGTTTTTCTTTCAAGATAACACAATAACTCAACTAAACATCAAAAGTATAGTCTTAGAACACACACCCATCCCTTCTATTTATAAGCATCCTTCATGCAAGTTGTCATGACAAAATCATCACAATTTCAAATTGATTTGCCATGTATCATTTTTGAATCCAAGTGGTTTATAAGTTGGCATTTGATCATTTGTTTTTCCACCATCCTTAGCTAAAAGTTTCTTGTAGCTTGAGTGTTCAATTTTGTTTCTTCTTCATTAGTTGTCTTGTATGACTTTATATCTTGTATTCAAACAATTTGTCTTCAAGAAACTTGAGTATACCTAATCTTGCATGTAAGTTGATTATTGAATTTGCAAGTTGGTGCAGGAGTGCTTGTTGAAAAATGTTGTCATAACATATGGATTTGATGCAATTGGTTGGAATTGTGGCTAAAGAATATTCAGGAACGTCAAGTGCAGGTGCGTCCACTTCATTGTTGATTTTATCCTAGATTGGGCCGATATCTCTCAAAATTGGGGTTCTATATCATCTTGAATCAACTCAATAGGAGATTGGATGAGAGAGTTATGCCCATATTATGAAGAGACATTAAAACTATCTAAAATTCCGCAATTATCTTCATTTGCTCCTAATGCCTCTATTTGTATCCTAAATCAAAATATAAGAATAATGAGTATATTTAGGCATCAAATAAGAATAAAATATTAAAAATTAAGAGAGAAAAAGATGACATTTTATATTCTAATCAATATATCTAATATATAAAAGCTATTCATCCTTATTTGAAGAATTGATGTAAGTTGAAGCCATACTTTCTTTCCTGCCATATCATCCCGTTCAATGGGGCATCTTGTACAATATAGGAGTTATAGGTCCTTGTTGCGTATGCCTACAAATGCACTAAATATTTATAAGCACTTTAATGATAATGGTGCAAGTCATGAGAAATATGTCATTTAGGAACGAGGTTCAACACGAGCTAATTCCACCATATTTGCAGTCTAGATATTTATAGTTGATCACAGGAATATGTTAGTGTCCATAAAATCAATGGAATGAGTTTAGTGCATTCTGTTATGCAGCGTTTTCGACTTTGCCATAGCAATCCAGCACCAAACTTTCCAACATTCTAACTTTAGCCTATTTGAGTTGAAGCAGCTTTCACTAGAAGCTTTATTTGAGGTACTGCAGTCTGAGCCCTGAGGCAGAGGCAACATGTTCCCTGGACAACTACCATTTCTTTCCCTAAGGATTTCGTTTTTTTACCCTCACATGTCATTTTGTTCGTGGTTGAAAATTTTGATGGACCTTCATCAGCTTCAATTTAATTATTAGAGATGAACAAACTTCAAATGATTTTAATACATTACTTTTTTGGGATTAATGATTCAAATTCAAAGAAATACACCCATCAATTAACCAGAAATATTATTTATGCCCAGTAATATAGTCATATTACAGCTAATAAATGGTAAATATTATATAGTCCATTTAATAGCATGTCTTGTTAACCAACTCAAGGAGAAAGCCTCTGCTGTTAACGAAGATCATGCAGTTGGTGACAAATTTGTTAGCAAAGATAAGGTTGTTGAAGTTAAATCCTCAGCCAAAGATTTATCGAGAGATTGAGAGCAATTAAAAATTGTTATGCAATCTCTTATGTAATTGTTTTATTCAAATTTAAATACATTCAAATATAACTCATCTCTATAAATATATGCAATACATACGGGTTGATCACTTGTGATCTCCCTTGTTTTCTTCACTTTGTTTCATGGTATTAGAGTCTTTGGGCTACGCCTCTTACTTTCTACACTCATGGCATCCAACTCTTCCACAAGTCTCCCTTCCATAATGAATTTTCCCAACTTCACTCAAGTCATCTCTGTCAAACTTGAAAGCACTAATTATCTCATGTGGCTATCTTAATTTCCTCATGTTCTTTGTAGCAGTGATCTTTTGGGCATTGTCGATGGCTCTGAGCCATGTCCCACAAAATATCTCAAGGATGCTGAGGGAAAAGAAACTCTTAACCCTAAATATAAACTTTCGGTACGAAAGAATCAAACCCTCCTTCGTTGGATCAATTCCACCTTATCTGAGAAGGTTTTGGCCATAGTTTATGGCCTCAACACCTTTAAGCATGTCTGGTCTACTCTTGCAAACCGATTTGCATCTCAATCCAGGTCTCATATTGTGCATTTGAAGAGGCAATTGCAAACATTAAAGCAAGGAAATCAGTCTTGCTCTGAGTACCTTTAAACTGCCAAAGCATGGGCTGATAAGCTTGCAGCCATAGGCTAATCCATTGAGGATGATGATCTCATCTCTTTTATTATTGGTGGACTCAATCCTTCCTATACTCCATTCATCACTTCCTTCTCCTTAGCTAACCGAGACAACCCCTCGAGGTCCTTTGATGACTTTCAGAATTAACTTCTTAATCATGAGATAGTTCTCAAACAGCAACCAACACCTTTCTTGGACACCTCCACTTATGCTTTATACAATCAAAAACCATCTCATTGAGGTTTTCACCAAAAGTAGAAACAGACACCTAAATTTTCTACCCTATTTACTGGACCCTCTAAGCCTAACTCATCTACTAGTCTCCTCCCCACCCCTAAACCAAAACTAGAACACACAAATACATCTCCTAATCCTTCTTATCGTGCCCCATGTCAAATCTGTAGAAGGAAAAATCATCAAGCCTTGGACTATTTCCATCGAATGGACTATCCTTATCAAGGAAGACACCCTCCACCTCAACTTGCAGCTATGGTTGCACAATCAAATGCTGTCTTTGATGATCAAACTTGGATTGCAGACAGTGGGGCCAATGCTCATATAACCAGTGAGCTTGAGAACATGTCCATAAAGCAACCATACCAGAATGAGGACATGGTAGCAATCGGCAATGGGGCTGGTCTTAACATTGCCAACACTGGTTCATCTCTTTTCACTATCTCTACCTTTAAACAATCTTCAACTTTTCATTTGAATAATATATTACATTGCCCTGAAGCCTCTGCAAATTTATTATCCATTAATAAATTCTATAGAGACAATTTATGTTACTTTATTCTCACTGACTCTACTTTCTTTGTTAAGGACCTTCGTACTCAAGCACTATTGCTGGCGGGACAGTGTGAGAATGGCCTCCATCCACTAAGATTGCATAAACATTTTCCTCCAAAGAGCACTCTTCTCAAAAGTTGCTCCCTTTACTGCTTTCATTGGAATAAAGACCTCTTCCAGAAGATGGCATTCTAGATTAGGACATTCGGGTTTTGATGTAGTTCAATATGTACTCAAAAATTTTAAGCTTCCTGTTTCTATTAACGATTTCAATAAAGATCATGTTTGTGCCTCATGTCAATTAGGCAAAAGCAAGTGTCTACATATCTCTCCCTCTACTCGCATTAGCACCACACCATTGCAACTTATTCACTCTGACATTTGGACCTCACCAATTCCTTATGTCACAAGTTATAAGTATCATACAATTTTTGTGGATGACTTCTCGCACTATACATGGATTTATCCTATATACACCAAGTCTGATGCCTTTAGGTCCTTTGTCAAATTTAAGACACTTGTTGAGAATCAATTATCCACTACCATCAAACAATTCCAATTTGATGGAGGTGGAGAATTTATCTCAACTCAGTTTCAAAATTTCCTCCACAAGCATGGTATTCTACATCATAAATCCTGGCCTTATACTTCAGAACAAAATGGGCTTGCTGAAAAAAAAATTATGCCATATCTTGGAAACATGCCTAACTCTTCTTGCACACTCACATCTACCTAACAAATAACTAGGCTGATGCATTTCTTACTATAGTTTATTTGATTAATCGCCTACCCACCCCCACTTTAAATAATCAATCTTCATTTAGCAAACTCTTCAAGAAAGAACCTGACTACAAAGCATTAAGAGTTTTTAGATGCAAATGCATCCATTGCTCCGACCCCAAGGCTTACATAAATTGGAATATCGGACAAAGTCTTGTATTTTTCTTGGTTACCACCATGTAGGATACAAATGTCTTGATCCACTTCACAACAAAGTCTATCTTTCTCGACATGTTATTTTTGATGAGAATGCATCCTAGAAAATGAAATGGAGCCTTCCTCACTGCCTTCCAGCATCTTTGCACGAGTTGTTTTTCCTTTTATGGTAAGTATCCCTCACCCCATCTCACAAGGTTCTCTTTTGAGCTCTTCTACCACTAATAATCTCACTCCCACAAATAGAGTCCCTGTGATATCTAATAGCCCTTCTCCTAGCCCTTTACATCCCTCTCATAGCCCCTTTTCTTCTCCACAAACCTCTCTCTCTTTACCTGAGACATCTACTCCCTCAAATGACCACCAATCACCTTTTCAAATCATCCTCACTCACTGTGACACCGCCCAATTTTCCTTAAAATAAATACGGGAATCGAGGCGTCGATATGCTGACAATACGGGTCGCGCACCCCCAACGTCAAGTGCTAAGTGTGTGAATACGTGACATGCATAAATAAAAGCAGCAAATATTTGATGTCATTATCTAAGTACCAGAATTATTTTAGAATTATTTTACAAACTAATTTAACACACATTCTCCAACCAGAGATTTAATACAGTCATCTGAGATACAAATTATACAAATACATATTTATAAAAAGGGGAAAACAATTTCTCAAGATAACAATTTATAATAAGAATACTTCAACAGCGGAGTCACCTCCTCAGGCTTAGCCTCCACAAAACACTGCATCCAAAAACTACGACGCCAAGATGGCATCGCAAATAAGTACAACCCAATCAAACCACAAGATATAAAATATACTCATGCACAACAACAACCTCACACATGAACAGGACACCGTATGCATGAAGCTTACAAATCATTTTCCTCAAAATAAATAAAATAACCATACACACCAAAATCCCATTTTGGCCCAAAATAAAACTCCAATAAAATCATCCACCATTTGCCCAGAAAATGATGTCCATAAATCCATTAAAACCACAACCATTTTTCCATAAAATAGTCCACGTAAAACCGATAAATAAAACTCACAACTTTCTTAGAAAATGGTCTAAACATCCATTTTATTAACCGTATGCACCATGATCTCCCCTAGCGACCATCCGCACACTCTGGCTTTCATCATCACACCGAAGGTAATGACCACGCATGTGACTTTGGAATAGGCGATGCCTAGCTAACCGCGCTCAGCACGTATCATGACCAGGCATCCCCTAACTCCTGCCAGCAGAGGAACCATGGAGTCAGCACGAGAGCGTTACCATCCCGTCCGATCCCGTCGTCGCCTGGTGATGACCCAGGGGACGTCACTTAATATATTCCGCTCCCGAGTGACCAGAGGAGCTCCACCGAGATAATGCCCTATCTCGGCTTAGGGTCATGATACACACGCGCCCAAAAATCATAAACACAATAAAAACCCACTTTCCATTTCTAACACATGAATATCCGAAATCATGCAAAAATCTAATTTCCAAATATTTTCATGAACATCTACGTAAATACACAATGCAGACGATCATGCACCAAATAGCCAACAATCAATAAATTCCAACAATGACCAAACACAACATCTGTTGATACCAAAAATATATTTAAATTTTAAAACTTGTTTGGAAAGTACTTACAGCGGATAAAATCGTAAATCCTTGAGCAAACGTCAATCCACAGCGTTTGTAGCAGTCACTTGTATGTTAGACTAGAGTGCTCGTTTTGACACCAAAATTTAGGAAAACACCCAATAGAAGGTAAGGAATCTCATGGAGGTGGTGGTGTGGCGGCATAACCACCGGAAGGTGGTGGATCGGGCTCCAAAATGGTGGAAACCTATTTTCGGGTTTGGGGTCGTATAGAGAAGGTGGGATCACGGATGGGGAAGCTGAGCTAGGGGGTTGGTCGGCTGAGCAAGGGGAGTCTTTTGGTGGCCGGGGTGAGGCCTACGGTGGCCGGACAGCGGCGCGACGAAGATGGATCCATTTAAGGACCATTTCGGGTGGAGGAGCAAATGGCAGAGCTGAGTGGCTTTGGGCGGTAGGTTATGCTCACCAGAGTGAGGGGAGGCTGCTTGTAGGTCACCGATGCCAAGGGGTGGCCGAAAAACGCATGAAAAGTCAAGAACTCCTTTTTGGGTAGGGAGCTGTGTAGGGGCGGTGGGGTGGCCGGAAGTGACACCACTAGTACCATTAAACTCGGTGGCATGTGGGGGTGAGGTTGGGTTGGGTGGTGTCGCCGGAGAGTGGTTGACGGTGGCACTGGGGGAGGAAGGAGAAACGGGCGGAAGAGATAGCAGGGGAGGGGGGGCTTGCGCACTGGCTGGGAAAGCAGGGGAAGAAAAAGGAAAGAAAAGAAAGGAAAAGAAGAAAAGTAAAGAAAAGAAAAGGAAAAAAGAGAAAAAAGAAAAATAGGACTAACTAGAAAAAGTACAATAAACTACATAAAAGTCGATTAAAAATACTACAATTCAACATCAATAAAATAAGATATTTAAAATTCAACAATAAACTAATTTAATTTAAAGAACAATTTAAATATAAAACACTAATTAATATTAAGAAAACACATCAATTAAAATCACATAATAAAATAAAAGAATTTAATTCCAATTATTAAAATAATTACCCCACATTAAAATTAATAAGAAAAACAACGTAACTCAATATTTAATTATAAGAACAACATAAAACTAATATTAACTAATCAATAGATCAAATAAATATCTTAAACAAATAAAACACGACTAATAATATTATTAAAATAAATTAAAATAGTTAACATCGAGAATAAAATAATGTATAAAACACGTAAATCTGGGATCTCACACTCACTCTATGGTAACCAGGTCCAAAACTGGCTCTTCAACCACGAACATTCCGTTATTTCAAGCTTTACTCCAGCTCCAAACATCCCTTCACTTGTGTTCATAGTGATATGCAGGATGTTGAACCAAGCTCTTGTAGTAAGGCTGCTATCGACCCTTGTTGGCAAGCTACCATGCAACAGGAATTCGATACTCTCATGGCTAATAGCACTTGGTCCCTTTTTCCTAGACCACCTAACAGCAATATAATCAGGAACAAGTGGGTATATAAGATCAAATAAAAGGCTGATGGCTCAGTTGATCGCTTCAAAGGTCGGTTAGTGTCTAAGGACTTTGAGTAAATTAATGGCCTTGATTATACTGAGACATTCAGTCCAGTAATTAAACCATCCACTATTCGCATTATTTTATGCTTGGCAATCCAATTTGGGTGGCATATCCGTCAATTAGACATGTCTAATGCCTTTCTTCATGGTTCACTACTTGAGGAGGTGTATATGGGGAAACCTCAAGGTTTCAAGGATGCACGTCATCCTCAACATGTTTGCAAACTGCATAAAGCAATTTATGGTCTTAAGCAAGCCTCTTGGGCTTGATTTCATAGATTCTAAACCTTTGTCTTCGATCTTGGATTTACAAGCTCCTAAGTTGATTCATCCATTTTCATTTATCATCATGGAGATGTCAAACTCTATATCTTGGTATATGTGGATGATATCATTTTTACAAGTAATCACATTGAGGTTTTACAAACATTTATCTCTCGGCTTCAACAAGAGTTTCCACTCAAAGATTTGGGCCCTCTTAGTTATTTTCTGGGAATTCAAGCAACCAAAAATTCTCATTGTTTGCAACTCAGCCAGACCAAATATATCACAGACCTACTCACTCGCACCAACATGCTTGGTGCTAAACCTTCGAAGACACCTTGCTCTGCCATATCCAAACTCTCACAGTTTGATGGTGAATCTCTTTGTGATCCAACAAAATATCGACATGTAGTGGGTTTCTTGCAATACTGCACTTTGACCAAATCTGAGATAGCATTCTCAGTTAATCAACTTTGCCAACATCTCCATCACCCCATTTTAGTTCACTGGACAACAGCCAAAAGGGTGCTACGCTACTTAAAGGCTACTACAGATCACAGTTTAATTTACACTCCACGACCTCTTCAACTCTCAGCTTATTGTGACTCTATTTAAGTATACTACAGATCCCATTTTAGTTCACTTTTCCCTTGAGAAAGTAATCAATCGAGACATCATAATTAAGTATATCTCGACCTAAGATCAACTAGCAAATGTTCTCACTAAAGGATTATCATCACCAAGATTTTTGTTTCTCAAAACCAAACCCATGGTTGTTCCCCCCATTAGTTTGTGGGAGGGTGTTAGCCAACTCAAGGAGAAAGCCTCTACTATTAACGAAGATCATGCAATTAGTGACAGATCTGTTAGCAAAGATAAGGTTGTTGAAGCCAAATCCTCAGTCAAAGCTTTATCAAGAGATTGAGAGCAACTTAAATTTATTATGCAGTCTCTTATGTAACTGTTTTATTCAAATTCAAATACATTCAAATGTAACTCATCTCTATAAATATATGCAATACATACGGGTTGATCACTTTTGATCTCCTCTGACTTCCTTTGAATATTATTAGAATTTTGGGGCTGACTTCCTTTTTATACTCGGCCATGCATCAAATCTATGTCATTATTGGGTTTGATTAGTTAAATATAAGTTGAAATATTAATTATTGAGTGGAAACAAATTATGACGTTGTTAAAATTTGGTACAAATTAAAATAGGCAGCAAGAACTCTATAATTGTGATCCGGTTTATCATTTTCAGAAACGGCTTTCACACATTCCTAATTTTCATCACGACAAACATCTTTTAAAGACTCCATCCATTTCCTTAGTTAGATCATAGCCATTCACAATAGGTCCATTACAAAACCAACTCTAGAAACAGCAATCTATAGCAAGACCACTCTACAACCTATCCCTTGGGGATTTTATTTTGCAGGTTGAGAAATAAGGAGGAGGAGTTGAAATACATTTCTTAAAGAGCCTCAAAATTAAAGCAAATAGCATCTAAAAACATTTTAATGTTGAATGTTTGGGCAAAAAATACCTTTTTGCTGGAAAAATAGAACAATTTGTGGTTCGGCTTCCTTGATTCTCCAACAAATCGAGCTCACAATCACAAAGTGTCAATGGTGGGATCCTTCCTCCAAGTCATGCCCAACTTTAATAGTTGAATGATATTAGTGCAGAATAGAGTGGAATTAAGATAAGAACAAAATATCGAACGATAGCCCTATAAACCCGATTAGTAAGGCTCGAACCATCCCATACATGGATCTGTTCATTTCAACAGTAAGGCTCTGAGTTGATATTCAGGTTGTTAAAATCATGCGTAATGTGATGAGTTGCCGCCGAATCGAGATACCGAGTTGGATCCTAGAAGGTGTTAGGCTGAGTGTAATTAGTCGTGGGCTAAGTGTAATTGGCCAAGAACGAGGTTGGGGCACCAAATTGATAGTTGTGATCAAAGCGATGACGCCATTGAAGAGCAACATGTCTAGATTTCTAATAGACCTGGCAAGTGGGTCGCTAAGAGGTTTCTGGAGAAAAGCTATGACCACCCCTGTTTTGGTAATTGGATTGACCTCCATAGCCATTTCGACCATTGCATCCACCATGTGCTTAAGTGTGACCACCATGACCAGTAGTGTTGGTGAAATTCGCCGAGAATCCAGCAAAGGATGAGCCACAAGCACTATGAGCTAATCTGCTCTCGTGAACTAAAAGGAGTTGATATAGCTCAGTGGAGGAAGCGAAGTTTGCTCAAGTGGTGATAAGTGTAACAAAACTCGTAAGGAGATAATGTAATAGCTGAAATTTCTAAGATGAAGTTTTTACTTGAGTTTTTTTTTTTAAAGGAATTTATTGGAAATATATTTTCTATGAAAACAAAGTTGGAGACTTAGATGAGAATTTTGAGCTAAGAATAGGTGAAATCATGCATTCTAGGAAATATTATGGAAGGACCTTTGAGATTTAGAACAAGGTATCAACTAGAGAAATTAAATTTAAACTTAGAATGAGTTGAATTTTCAAAAATTAGGGTATAAATACAAGAGGAAGTAATAGAACCAAAAATCAAACACTTGGTGCCCAAAATATGCATTCTCGGATTAGTCTGTCTAGTTTTAGTGTAATGAGCATAAATTACTCATATGAGGTCCAAATAAGGTGATTCAAATTCTTGTAGAATCATAAGAGAAAGATCTAAAATTTTCATCTTTTGAGTTTTTAAATATTTGGAAGGGATCGTCGACTTATTTTTGAAATAAGTAGATGGTTCTGGATTGAGCTCAAGTGGAACTCGAGTTAGATGAAATTGATCAAATTGGGGCATGTGATGAAATATGTAATTGGTTTTGAAGTTTTGAAGTATCTTTACATGTGTAATAATAGTTGGCAAGTGATAAGAAGCTAATCTAAAAGCTTAGTTAGCTTATATTTGCGATGGAAACACAAGGGAACCAAAATCTGCTAATAGGTAACTAAGTGAATCAAAATTAGACTCTATCCCAACTAAACCAAAAAGTTACCTTCTAGAACATGTCAAATGAAGTTTTAGTCGGATTATCATGTAACCAAATGGGTTAGGAGGAAAATGGGAGGCGTTGGACACCAAGAGAGGACTAAAATGGTTTGGTTCATGCATGGTTAGGTGAATGCCACCTCACGCCTTATCTAATAAGCTCCCTTCTCAACCATTGACCAATTTGCTTGCAAAAATATCTTAAATGTTAACCATTGGGTGATCATTTTAGCTGAAAAGTCTAGGATTTTGGAGGATTAAGATTAATCATTAGATTTTTGAGGTAGGAGACCTCATTCTCCAATAGGCAGCCAGTTACCCCTACCTATCTTCATCTCTTCTTTCCTTTATATGGGTCAACCCCTTCCCTGTAAATAGGTATTAGAGAGTCTTCTAACTTTCTTTGGAAGCATAGTACATGTTCCACTTGAAGGAAGAGTACGAAAAAACCTTATTAAGTCCTTAAATTCCACACATCCTCTAAGTGAGCTAAGTGAGTGATCTTGAGGAGAAAGCTTGCAAGGATTGGTTTGATCATTTCCAACAAGGTTTGAAGAACTTGTAAGTCCACATTCTAGCTTACCTTTAGCATGGAAATGGCTTATTTGAGTAGTTGAACTATGCATGCTAGTATTGGACTTTTAAAACCGTGTTTAATTGATGAAATGGAATCTAAGTATGTTTGGATTGGTTTTGTTATGAAAAGGTGTTAAATAAAACTAGAAGAACCGAGATTTATATTTTAATGAGTAAAAATAAGGTTTATGTGAAAGAATAGCATGTTTTAAGTTGAAAAATCCTATGAACCGTGACTTCGCTCGACTCTGACTCGACTTATGGATCGAGCAAAGAACAATTATAACCCTTCGCTTGACTATCGGTCGATATCTTGCTCGAGTGAATGACAACTCAAGACTTCGCTTGATGCTTGCTCGATACCTTGCTCAAGTGAATACCTTGTTTGCTTAAATTCGGGACTTTTACTTAGATAAAAGTTGATGTTTTAATAAAGAAGAATTTTATTTGTTATCTAAGTATATAGCTTGTATGATACATGTGGCAAGATTTATGATACATACATGTGCAATTACGTGATAAGTTTTTAAAAGAAGCATAGTATGTATTTATTAGAATAAGAAATATCTATAAGAATAAGAAATGAACAATTAAGAATAAGAACTATTAATAAATTAGTCACATTATGACGGAGACGGTGATATGTAACACCTATCATATGATAAGAATGCTTATGTCATCACGGGGACGGTGATACGTAACGCTCGTGAGACTGACATAATTAGTGGAGACTGCGACACGTAACGTCTGCTATGCTAAGTATGTTTCGTGTCAAGATAGAGAAGGCGATATGTCACGAGACTCATCACAACAGGGATGGCGAGACGTAACGTCCGGATGACTGATGAGTTATATGCGATGAGGATGGCAATACGTAACGCCTATCAAGTATAAGAAATTTTTAAGAAAAAGGTGATAAGTCCTCGTAAGAATGCATACCAGTTTAAGTTAAGTAAAGTATAAGTTATGCATAATTCACATGGAATATATTTTGGGTTATATCCTTTTTCGATTCTCTAGGAAAAATTAATGTTTGCCTTTGTCTATGCTCTTTTAAGCTAATTGTGTACTTACTGAGATTTCTAAGGAAATCTCACTCTTTTGTGGTTCTATATTTCTTTCTTGTACATATAAACTATACACAAGATTTGATAGCTAACAAGGGGAAAGCTCTGATACTGCAGGAGACTCCGAGGAGTCCTGAGGGACCCTTTAGCTATAGTCCCTATGTAGATTTTGCGTTTACTTCCTTGGGACCTCCTATCTATGACCAGCCTATGGGATTTTGGAGTCACGGTGCATCCGCTTTTTTTGAAGAGGAACGATGTTCGGGATGCTGCTTAACTTTAGGTTTAGACGGTTCCCTGTCTATATGTGGAGTTTACACGACGCCATAGGGACAATATCTCCAGTGAGATTTTTGTTTTAGTTTAGATATGTTTCGCTATGGGAGGGAATTTCTTGAAGTTAAGAAGGAATCTAAGTGGCTTTAAGGATGATCCTTTGTAATGCTACAAGTATTTTGTTGACTCTGATAATTATTTGGGTTTTGTATATATAACAGAACAATTTTAAGTTATGAATGGATGATGTGGTGTAATAAGTATATTTTTCTCCATGTGATCTTTAGGAAATTTTTATGTTTTGAGACCTAATCCGCTGCGACTCTTATGACTTATGATAGTAAGTTTAGATACAAACACTAAATTCTTGTTATGTACGGGGATGAGTAACCTAGTATTACTTATCCTGACACCTTGGTTTACGTTAAATTCTAAACGTAAATTGGGGGCGTCACAGATAAGTAACGAACTCAAAGTCTGGTAATGGATTCCCAGAGGAAGAAAGGATATCAGCAAGTGATCTGACTTTACCAAAATTAGTCAATAATGCTTTGGTCACCATGAGTCAAGTTAGCAAGCTGGAAGTGAACCTGAAATTGCTTCGCTTGAGAGTGAAAGGTCAGAAGAGAAGAAAGTGAGGTACAAAGGGCACGAGAAGTGTTTGAAGAAAAGACATGTCCAAGTACCGTGTTAGAGATTGAGGAAAATAAGACACTAAGAACAAGTTGATCATTCTTTTTGTAGGAAGAATAGGCTAGATTAGGTGGAGTAGGCAGAGAACCATCAACGTATTGATAGAGTTCCTAGCCCCTAAGATAGGCAAAGATCTAGACAAACCAAATAGGGTAGTTTGATGTGGTGAGTTTAGTAGAAATGATATGAGAAAAGAATGGTATAGCAGGAGAATTTGTGGAGGAGATGATGGAGGAGGAGGAGGAGGAAGAAGATGAGAAATCCATGGATCAAAAGATGTGAGTCAGAGTGCTCTTGATACCATAACAGAATACCATGACCTCTGAATTCCTTGTTATGTTACTATTGCATATTACATGGATATTTATACATGTGCAAAACAATATTCCAGAATAGTGAAAAGAATAAAAACGGTTACATAACTTGAAAGAATAAATTATCTTTACAAGCCTATACAGTGCCTATGGTATCCTTAGTATTGACAGAAATATATATCCTCTCTATCAATAACCCTAACTATTTATTCACCTATTGAAGAAATGAATGGAAGGAGATAGGGCTCAAGATTACTATTTCCCTACCTTAGGATTCGGGCCAGACTAAACCTTCAAGAGTCAAACCCTTCAATAGACCTTCAATTCGATTTGGGAAGGGAATGTCGAAACTTAAGAACAAAGCCAAAGGTATGTTGACCGGAAGTTATGTTGACCGCTGTGGGATGCAACTTTGAAATAGTAGTATACGGGGAACCTGGGGAAAAAATAAGTACGTGGGTTTCTGAGGTGTTTCTATATAAGCCTTGCCCTAACAAGTCCTCATCTACGAAGAAAAAAAAAAACGAAGAAATGCACATGCAAGTTACGACGATATAATCGCCGTAATAGTAACCCAATGTCGGCGCTAATTGTTTTTAATTGTTCACTCACGCTTTTAAGAGGGATTGGCTTTTTCTTGTAGTGAATTAATTAATTCAGGCCAATGATTTGATTGGTTTGAATTAAATCATTAAACAATTAGAACTTGTCGATCACCCAGACTGCAAAAATCTCGCTTAATTAATATAAGGGTGACTTTCTTCAATAGGCTAGACCTAATAATTAATACCTCATTAAGACTTCTAAATGGCAGAATAATGGATTCATATCGTAATCTCAATTGCAATAAATTAAGGAAAACATTGAAACGAAATTAATAAATCAGGGAGGGCTCCCCCTCTCATGAGTAGTACTGTACAAATGGCCGTAGAGTCTAGAGGAATTCACGCATGTTGATCATCCGTTACAAGAACTAGTTCCGATCCCTCTAATTAATTCCTATAATATATCCCTCCAACACCTGTTAATTAATAATATATTATAGCCATATATATATATATATGCATGATCATCATTTAGGAAATTGCGAATTTATACTCCAACATGCAGATACATTAACTAAAACATGATTTGCAAACATACATGATATAACAGTACCGACTCCCGACTCACCGTCCCTACATCATGCAGGCACTAATTTATTTATATATATGGTACATGAACCTCTTTAAACAAAATTACACATAATTAAACATATATATAAATATTAAGAAGACACAAAACCCAAATAAAGCACATCAATGCTAGGATTCAGACTAGGGCTGGTGAGGTTAATTATCACAATGATTACTAGTGCGTTTGTACGCCGTACATTTGGCTGTCGTTCTTCCTTTTTTCGGGGGTATAGTAATGCATGGAGAATATTGAGGCGGGTGTCCCTTCCCGCAAGTAATCGTTCTTCCGCTTTGCTTGGAGATATCAGTTGGATGATGATTCTGAGGAGCAAGAATCCGACTGACGTAGGGGTTCATCAGGAATTCCAGCTCCAAGTCGTCCCCCATGATCAGGCATTCCTCGAGGCGGCCATTGCACCCGAAAGTGGTGTTGCTCTTTACAAGCTCGATGCCGACGGCAGCACTCCCACAAGTAGAAGCATTAAGGAGGAGTAGGAGGATGAGCATCGCAATCATGAATGCATGAGGGTAATGCATCCCTCCCTTTCTGCTCTTGTAATACACGGTCGCCATTTCAGCACAGATTGCTCCTTAATTTTAATTTTTAACTCACAACTCTCTATTAGCTGCTGATTTCAGTAGTACTCCACTACCCACAGCTCAAGTTCACTGCATATGTGTGCGTACGTTGAGATTCGAGAGGGGGATACATATATATATATATATATATATATATAAAATATTCTAAACACAAAAAAAATTATATGATAAAAATAAATTTACAAACTGATATAATAATTTATGTGATACTTCAAATTATAAAATTATTTTTATTTTAAAATAATTTTATTAATTAACGTATATATAAAATTACATTAATTTATAAAAAAATTGATTAATTAACATATTTATAAATTTATATTAATTTATAAATTTATTTTATATAATCGCTTTATATATATATATATTATATACAGTACACATAAATATACACACCGGTTTCGTTAAGGGATCGTGCGCGCATGGCATATATTGCGCTTTATTCTTTTTTTGGTAAAAATAAAAAAATTAGCCTTGTTAACGTTTTTGAAAGCTGTATTTGAATCACTTCTATCATACACGTACTGAAATCGCTCGTATTAATAGTTTTTACATATTTGACCGATCGACCAAATTATTAGTCTATAAATTTCTAATAATATTTTATATGATATATTAATGATTATATGAGATAAAATGAGAAAAGAAGAGATAAGATGAATTAAAAGAAGTTGTAAAAATTGATGAGATCTTAAAGTCAATTATTAATTAAATTGTGATAGTATTACTTGTAGTTTTTAAAACATAATTTAGTAATTAAAATGTTAAAAAATTTTCCTATATAAATTGTGTATGTGTCTTGTGCTTCTCAGAATTAAGTAGTACTGTAGTTTTCGAAGAATATTTATTATTATTATTATTATTATTATTATTTGAAGGATGAAGAATAATTATTTGAGTTTTACTGAATATAACAATCTTGAGCTAGCTAGCTAGCTAGCTACAGTTTTCAAAAATGATTTGGAAGGCAAATTAAGAATTTATAAAACAAAAAGTGCTATTTGAAATTTAACCCAAAATCATGAAAATATAGCTAGCTTGCCATTTACATGATCGATTTTAGCTTTACAGGTGGAGCATATATATCTTCTTCTTCTTTTTTTTCCTCTTTATTCCTTCCTAAAGTGGCTGACAAGTGACAATATTAAGTGGGCTTGGTGGGGCATGAATTACAAGATGATTTTACATTATCATGTTTTTACATATTCACATAATTTTACATTATCATGTTTTTCATCAATAAATTAATATAGATCCAGGTAATAAATTACAAGATGATTAAAGTTAATCAGTGGGTCGACTGAGTTTAAAGAATTTGAAAACCCAACGTCGTTGCAACAAAATTACAAAGTAATGGAACGTAAAGAAGAATAAGGAAATATAAGGGAAATAGTGCATATATTAATTGTATAAGACATGTTCGCATTATTTATATATATATATATATATATAATATGGCTTAATAATAAGGTGCATGTTACGCCTAAAGGCTAAAAGTATCGTGCTTTGCTTGATTAATTAAGGTTTTTCTTCTTTTTGTTTTATTTTATTTCTTTTTCTTTTTCCCACTTTACGTGCTGCTTAGCGTAGGAGTTGGACTGGGATGTACGTTCCTGCAGAGAAAGTGTCGGCCATGCAACATTCCAGCTGCGGACTCCTTTTTTTTTTTTTTTTTGAAGAACTGCGGACTCCTTTTTGGTATAAACACAAGGAAAACATTCTATATTATAAAAATAATATTATAAATTAATATAATTAGACATATTAAGTCAGATTATAAAATTATTTTTATTATAAAATAAATATAAAAAATTAAATAAAAATACATCAATTTTTTATATTATATTTATATAATTTATTTGTCAATGTAACACTCCTATTGTCCTAAACATATATACTTCTATCAAAAGTTTTGGTAGGACTATCTGTAACATACAATCTGGGATTTCCAGAGTCTTAATTATCGAATTTCCACAATGTATATGCTATTTGTTATTTTTTGAAAATTTGAGAATACAATGCGTCCCTTTTATTGTTTATAAGTACAAAGTCTAAAATAGTATTTGTAGTTTTTAACACTTATATTAATTTAGTTATTTAACATTTTTTCTTAATTGTGTTTGTGGTACTTTTACTTCTCCAAAATTGTAGTATTTCGAAGAATATTTATTTCATTTATAAAGAAATCTAACAATCTCAGATCTACAATTTTGCAAATTGATTTGGAAAGGCAAAGAAGTTTTAAAACAAAAGTACTAATATAGAAATTAAACCAACATCAAATAGCTTGCCATTTACAGTGATCCGCAGGCGCTAGGGTCCAATTTTTCTGGTGATCTCTTTTTTAGCTTTACATGAGGTGGGTCACATCTGTTCTCTTTTTTATTTTTTTGCTTTTTCTCTTTGTTACTGCCGAAGTGGCTGACATGAATATTGAGGAATGATTAGGATATAAAGTTGAGATAAGATAAATTAAAATAAAATTAGTTTAAATGAGTTTTAAAAATTAAATAAAATATTATAAAGTAATATTTTTTTAATATTATTATTATTTTAAATTTATAAAAATTGAATTATTTATTATATTATTTATAAAAATTTAAAAAAATTATAATAATAAAAAAATATAAAATAAGATAAGTTAAAATAAATTTTTAATCCCCAGTATAACTAGGTTGACAAAAGCATAACTTCTCTTTCTACTTTTATCTCTATTAGTGATTTCTGGAGTCTTTTCTAATAATTTATAAATATTTTATTTAATTATTTTAATTATTTTAATTTTTATGTATTATTTTAATTTTTTTTAAAATATAATAAATAATTTAATTTTTTTAAATTTTTAAATATTTATAATATTTTTAAATAATATTTTATTTAATTTATTTCAACTCAATTTAATTCAACTCATTCTAACATTTAAAAGCAAGCTTAAGTTTCAAGAGTCCCCCGAATAGTCCACGCCTCTCCTCGTAAATTATATATATATATATATTTTTTTTTTTTCTGTAAACAAGCTTCGTAAGGTTATATGCTTTGCTTGATTACTACATAAGGTTTTTCTTTTTTCTTTTTTCTTTTTCCTTTTTTCTTTTTTCTTTTTCATCTCTCATCCTTAGCGTGTGAGTGTACGTACGTACCTTCCTCGGGATAAAAGTGTCGGTGCAGCAATCCTGCAGCGCTGCTAAAGTTTTTATCCAATTCCAAACTTTTTTAATGCTCAATCATGGTTATTATAGAAAAAGACAAAATAAATACAAAAAAAACTCAATCATTACTGGTTTAATATCAATTTATCTCGTTTTATTCTTTTATTATAAATGTTATAAATTTTTATATAAAATATAATATTTTTTTTAAACTTCAAAGAATAATATTAAAAAATAATATTTTACCAACTTTCAATAAAAAAAAAAAAAAACTTTTTGTAACAAATTTTGTGTCGTTAGAAACAAAATCATTACCATAAGTCATCAATTCTAACAATTTCTATGTTATCGCAAATTTTTTCAACTTTTGAAGCTAAGTCATTTTTTGCAATGACAAAATTTGCTGCTTTATGCAAATTGTGCTTTTATATTATACAAGCCTATAACCACACACTGCACATATTGTTATGCAAATTTTATAATTTTTATTATACATAATCACTATTTTAATAATTAACAAATTTATTTTTAATTTTTTTAAATTCATCTGATGGCTCATAGTACGTATTACTAGGTTATCCTCCTTATAGTCCAACACATTTGGAATTCTTTCTAAAATGAAAAATATTTTATTAAAATTATCGTGTCTTGAGAAGTACTTCATGCATTACAAAAAAAAAAAAAAAAATCCAATAGCAGCTTCATATATATCTTAGGAGTGATGTAACGTGTGAGGCACGTTGTCCTGTTTCACTATAAAATAAATTAAAATAATATAAATATCTAGTATATATATAAAAAAAGAAAAAAAACTTAAAATGAATGAGAATAACATATTTCATTCAAATTACAAACTACTAATTCAAATAGTAATATGTTTACACAAATTATAGATCCAAACAAATTTAGACAAATCATAATTTATCCTATGAGAACAAGATGCACCAATTATGGCGTAATATATGATCAAGCATAGGAGCGTACATTACAAAGAAATTACAAAAGAAAACATAGCAGCATATATATCTCTAATTGGACAAGACCATAATCAAGTTGCTACAAAACTCCAGTGCAGAAAATTGTTGTCTTTCCTATTCCAAGCTAGTCACAAAAAATATATTTTTTTGACAAAACTGTAAACCAGATAACTAAACAAAAGCATCACCACAAACTGAATAAAAAAGTCGAAAAAAAAAATACTAATTTTCAAAACCTACAATACACAAAAAAACATAAAAAAAGAAAAAAATAGATTCTTTTTCAAATTCACAAAGCTGACAATAAAAAAAATCAAACTAAGCGCAAGTAACTGTGAATAACATAGAGAAGAGAGAAATTTCTATTTTTTATAGATAAATCTAAAAACTTTTGGGAAGCTACAGTAATTACAAGCTTAACCGGCACCATGCCTATAGCAAGTGATACCTAGTGACTTGGCTTTGGGGTGGTTTCTCCATGGACAATGCGGCCGTCTTAAATCCTTTTTTAGTCTTTCATCATTTTCTCCCCTTTATTTTAGTACATGCCAATCTTTTTCATCTATCCTCAACAACACTACATTAAAAAAAAAAAGAACAAATTGATATAATCAGAAGCAAAAAATAAGGAAAGAAAACCTTTTTTGTTTTAAAAAAATGCAATTCCAAAAAGAAAAAGCCAACAAAGCAAAAAAAAAAACCCACTAACTCATCATTACACAACTCCTTTAACAAAAACTTTATCTAGAATGAATGCAACATTCTTAATGATTTATGAAACTCTTTCACTAATGCAGTTAGAAGCACACATCCAAAAGATGAAATATACTGGCAACATAATTCAAAAGAACTGCTAATCTCCTTAAGCTTTTCACATCACACAATTGTCAAAAAATGCTTTCAATATATATACATATATATGATAGATATACTATACATATACATACATATCTAATTCTTTCATATTTTCATTAATCGATATATGCAACATATGCCAAAAAGATAATACAGTTATGAGTTCTCTCAAAATGCTATGAGACAAAAGAATTTTTTGGTTATCAAGAAGCATTTATGGTTTCAAACGCTTCAGTTCACGATCAATATACATACAAACACATTGCTTGTATATGATCAGTTATTAATCCTTGATAAAGCAGACTTCAGATTCAATAAGAGATAAAAAGAAAATATAAATTATAACTAATAACTTGCCTAAAGTCACACACACACACAAAAAAAAAACCATTGTAAATTGTGAAGCTCGATAATTAATTTTTTTTTAATGCAAAAGGAAGCCTGCAGCTACATGACAAATTATCTAGGAAAATGAAAATGTAAAGAACATAAGAGCCCTATGTCAGTATAAGACCATAATTAACTTCTTTTGTCTCCATATCAATTTAAATAACAAAAATAAAAATACAATAACGCAATGACATGCAAACAAGAAACCAAAATGCATACACTTTTTTTAATGGCTTTGTTTGAGATGAAATTCTAGAATTTTTTTGAGGTTTTAATGGTTTTGACTGCTATTTTTCTAACTAATTGATTTCTCCTACTTCAAAGGGAGATGCACATTGATACCTTAAGAAAATGTGAAAACGAATAGCTGAAATAACTAAAAATATATCTGAAGATCATTAATGGGCTATGTTATGACATGCTTTCTTTGTCCTCCAAAATTACCCCTCAACATTTCATCTCAAACTATGGTATCAGCACACACTTCTAAACCCAAAACCTATGAATTTAGGATGAAGCAAATTAAAATTAAAAGAAAAAAAAAAGAACTGAAGGGCATGATGTAAAAGCTTCCAAAATCCTAATGGTCATCCACATGTAGAACTCTATTAGAAATAAGAAATTACCTTAAATATATAATCCATCACCACATCAACCTCTTGACCTTTAGTTGTTTTTACCTAATATATCAAAAGCCAATAGACAGAAGAAAGCCACCATCACTAACTATAAAACTATATCATGTTTAAAAAAACCAAGATTAATGACTGTTCAATCCAAGTTGACCTTAATTTTTTTGCTCATAGTATGAATCATGCTAAAGATTATAGTTGCAAGCATTGTTAGTCTTAATAGAGACCTCCCAATGATAATAATTATTGGCCAATAATTTCTGTCTCACCTTCATGTAGATATCAACATCTTGATCAGGTTTGATATTTGTTTATTTTTCTCTTCTAGACAACTCTACTTGCATATCTGCAGATTTTAAAAATTTTAGTCATTCTTTCATTTATAGATTACTCCTCGAAAGAGTTTAATTGAAGGAAATGAGAAAATGTAAAAAGTTATGCGAAAAAGTAATAATCTAACACTACAATTAGCTATTAATTCAAAATTTTTGATATTTTGTGATCAAGATTAAAGCATCTATATGATTAGCCTAAAAAATAAACTTTCATCTAGTTGTATTTCCTGTTTCTTTGACTTCTCATCCCTAACTTTTTCAGCCTATTGTAAACAAAAATATGAAATTAGCTTGACAAAATGTAAGAACATGAACATCTTTCATATCCTTAAACCTCACACCCTAATTCACTTCGGCACCAATAGACTTGCTTACCTCAGAACACATTTTCTGATAAGTAAGGCCACAATGATGGTAAATGAAATAACATGGAAGAAATAAGATTGATCCGTACAAGAAAGCTAAATCCAAATCAGTTTGTTGATATGGTATTGGTACCTCTTAAATTTAGCACAATTAAAATCCACCGTCTCAATGATAGACTACATAAATTTACTTGTCATTCACAATGTAAACTTAATTAAAAAGCCATAACATGTAAAGCACATGCAAATCAACTAAGGTAGTTGCATGCTTCATACTTGGCAAGTTGAACCATGTACAACCTTAACTGAGAAAACAAAAGTACAAAAGTGCAAAAATCAGCTTCTTCCTAAACCAGTAATAAGAAACTACTTAAAAAACTTACATTGTCTATAATGGTGGAACCATAGGCGAGGGGAGTGACTACAAACTATGACACTCCGCAATTAAAAAAAAAATTAAAAGAGGGAACATAAAAAACTTACCACCCTAGCAAAAACCTGCTATAGTAATGGTACTCATTATTTTAATATGGCTTTGAATGACTTGGTCATCAAATTAAGCATTTAATCAAATCTGCATATGGGTTTTAAGCATTAATTAAAACTCAAACTAAGCACCAAACCAAATAAAGAAATAAGGACGCTTAATTTGTTAAACCAAATGGGTTTTAATTTCTCTATACCCCTGTACTACTGAATTATCCCCTCTAGAAACATCAAACTAAGCATAAATTATCCCTTCAAGAACTTCTTTGTGAAAATATAAAAATCCAAACTAAGCAACAAACCCAAATTCAGGATCTGATTTGGTCCTCCACTCTTCATCACCACTTGAAAAAGTAAAACCAAAAAGTTATTAAAACTGTGCTCTTTGCCACTGAATACATCAACATCAGACTAATTTGAATGAAAAGCAAAAATAAAATAAGTACAACATACAAAAAATACAACATAAAAAAATCCAGAGAAAAACAGACATAGAAAAACAGCAATAAAAAATACTTATTGAATATTAAATCAATGCTTCTGAGAACAATATAAAAAAAATGAACAAAATCAAACAGCAACAGAATATCATAAGAACAGAATATAGGAACAACATATAAAAGGAAAAAAACATAATATATACAAAACAAAATACAGAATCAAGACCATAAGGACAGTAACATCTAACAGCCTTGAACAAACTTAATATTCTAATCACATGCAAAAAAAAAGATCATTTTGTACTAATCAAATTCTGAACTTTGACGAGTCATTTCAATTTCTATTTCGGCAATTGAACAATACCATTTTGTTGTAGTTTATGGCCCTATAAAGACACTGCTCACATGAGTAACACTATTCTAAAAATACTAGAAGGTTTAAAGTGCATACAAAAGTCTTTAGGCTAATTTATGGATATGAACTATGCTAAGGAATTCAATTTGTAGAACTACATGAACATGTTTCTTTTTCTCAAACAATTAATAAGGAAAAAAGTAAAACTTAGCGCCTCTTTGCATAAAAATATATATATATCCACATGTATACAGTAACAGAAGTGACTATTAATATGTTGCATATTTACCTATATTTACATATACATCATCATCAACTTTGATGGTTAATATACCATTCACTAATTAACTCTCAAAAGCAAAAGGAAACAAAATCTCATCAAAATAGCTATCTATCACAAAACAAATATAGACCAGAATTTTCTAGTCCCTGCCTCAATAATAATATATAAAATCAAAATTTTCTTTCTCCAAATATTTATTAACCGCTGCAATTCTATCAAGACCTAATACCTTGTACTTGCTCAAATTTAATGAACTCTACAACCATCATCAACCCATAACAATAATAATATATACAATCACAAATTTTCTTGAAATAAAAGGACAGGCCAAGAAACTGATCTGAATAGATTTCGAGATGGGAAAACACAAACATCATGAAAGAACAATTGTTTCTTCTCCGGTTATATAAATCCAATTACTGATGCTTCATTAATTCAAACTCATTAATACAACCCAATAATCCAAACAGCATAAATCAGTTTACTCATCTAATATAAAAAAACCTGCACATGAGAGCCCAACAATAGAAAATGCACAGGAAAAAAAATCAGAAACTCATTAATCTAATAAAACAAAGCAGGATCAATTAAAGAAAATAAAAATAAAAAGAGCCCATCTTCTGAAGACCTCCTAACCTCATAACTAAATTAATAAAAACCCATAGCCGAGCTCCAAGTTAGCGAAAGATTTAACTAAAGACCTCCTGACCTTATAACTAAATTAATAGAAATAGATTTTAAGCATGAATCAGGATGGGTTTTAAGAATGAAAACCTATTTGTACATGCTTAATAAGCATGAATAAGGATGGGTGTTAAAAATCAAAACCTATTTGTACATGCTTAAATACCCAACATTATTCCCCAAAAAAGGCAAAGTCTTAACTTGGAGAACCCAATAACAAGTCATTTTATCAAATAGATAGGCATAACATGAAACGTGATTTCTTTCTTTTTATTTTTTCTTTTGTTTTCTTATAAGGGCATGGAGTAAAATATTAACCAAGGAGATATCCATCATAATGTATCGCCGAGAATAAAATAAGAATAAGATTTTGAGGAGAAAAGCAAATCCAAAACCTTAAAAAATTACTGATAAAAAAAAAGTAGGGAGTCTTACATTTCACGATTACTCCTTTTCTAAAAGAATTGTTCTTGAAGAGGGCGCCGAATTCATATATATATATATATATATAAACTTATATATATATATATATATATATATAGAGAGAGAGAGAGAGAGAGAGGAAGAAGAAGAAGAAGAACTAAAATAAAAATAAAAACCAGAACCTAGCCTGCAAAATGCAAAGTGAGATTTTAGAGAACATAAATATATACTAAAAAATAAAAGGCATGCAAGTAACGAATGCGTGTGAGAGTGAGAGACTACCAAGATGAGGGTCACCATTGAAAAATCCATCAACATAATTTGGTGAGTGTATGCACGTGTAATTTATTTGAAAATTTGCTTATTAACACCAAAAGCAACCATTGAATCCAAATCATTCAAACGGATTACATCCATGTACTCCAAAATAAGGACTTACTCTGTTGACTATAAATACAATTTATAACATGCCTATAAATAGAATCAGCAAAACACAACATCATTTGTTGTCAGAAGTTTCAAGAATAGAGACTTTATTCCACAAATTTGATATATGCGAGACATAATGACAGAAAAGAAATCTATGCAAAGTTTACTCCTTTTTTTCCGTCATTCTTGTTTATGCCAAACTATATATGAAAATCCATTAAAGGACAGACTGTAGCCCCTATAAAGAGCAACAATATATAATTTTTTTCTCAAATCTGAAAAAGGATATTTGGCCATTGAAACAATATGTTCAAAACACTATTCTTTATAAAGAATCAAACAAGATACCTTAAATCACCAACACAACAAAATATTTTCCGTATTGAAAAGACAATTCAATCCAGATTTAGAGAGAAAACACTGAACTAACTCACAAAAACCCAGATCAATATTTATCAATCAACTTTTCTCAAATCTTGAAAAAGAAATATGGAAAGGGCATTTGGCCATTAAAACATATGTTCAAAATACTATTTTTTTATAAAGAATCAAACACGAAACCTTAAATCACTAACACAACAAAATATTTTTCGTATTGAAAAGAAAAATCAATCAGATTTAGAGAAAGAAAACACTGAACTAACTCATAAAAATCCAGCTCAATATTTATCAATCAACTAAAATACCCACACTATAGGTTCTTCAATCGACTACTGCTTTGACCAGAAGCATACTTAAAGAACGTCATCTATGTGGATTTTATAAATTAAAGCAAACGACACTCTTAGATTGCCGATATAATTAGAGAACCTAGGAAGATTTAACCAGAAAAACAACAAACAAAAGGCATACAAGTAACGAATGCAACTCAGAACCCAATAATTCATACAAATAAGTTGCACCCAAAAACCAGAATTTACAGGGACTTCAAGAATTGAATGATAGACCAACAGAAACAATTCAATAATAGAAAAAATGGACTTATCTAGGACGAGCAAATACCCATTTCTATAGTACAATGTATTTCACTAAAACTTTTTAATTGCTCTGTTCTGCTAAGCACCAAAAAATATATGCTTTCTTGGATGCTCTGTCGAATCGATGGCTAACCTCAAATTTAAGAGAGAGAATGGAGAAGAACACGCTTGATCAACCAAGAACACCAAACTTTTTCTCCCAAATTTCTGTCGCTGGCTTACCATACAGGAGCCTATCTCTATCCCTCCTAGCAGCAGACGGCAGAGCAATAAACGAAAGAGAAATTGAAGGCAAACTTTGCATTTCATGGACCCAAAAATAGAGAAGCATAATAAGTAGAGAACTAAACCATATACCCAAATAACCGATCGGAAAATGCATGAAATGTCGACCACAATTGGGAGATCAAACTTAACGATGCAAAATCAAAATAAAAGTCAACAAGTAACAAATAATCAACATGATTCAAATCCAAACGACCACAATAGAAAAGCATGCTCACGGCGCACTAAAGGCTAAAACCCTAAGATTTACAAGTTTGTTTCGAGAAGCAAAGAGATTGGGGAAACAGAAAATCAAAGAGGGAGAGAGACGGGTGTCGAGGGGCTAGACCTCACAGTGGGCTTTGTGTCAAGGGGAGGAGGAAAGGGTGATCCTGGGGTGGTCGTGCTGCTCGACGGCAACTGTTTACGGCGACGTATGGCTGTGTGCAGCTGAGAGAGAGGCTGCCAACGGGATTCGCCGTGTAAAACCCATTTTGGGTTGTGCTCGCGTGTGGCTGAGAGAGGGGCTGCCAAGGGGATTCCACGGTGGGGATTGCTAGCCGGATTACGAGGAAGCTACCGGAGGTGGCAGTGAGGCTAAGTAGCTGGCGGTGAGGCGCAATCATGGGTTGCTTGGAGGAGAAGCCGAAGGCGCGAGATTCTTAGGATGTTGTCGTGAAGAAGAAAGGAAGAGAGATTGCGAGTTGTTTTTTGGCCTGAAATCGACGGGTTGTAGACATACGAGAAGGGTAATTTTGAGATAAATGAGAGGTTGTCGTGTGAAACTTAGGGTAATTTTGGAAATTTGAATGTTAAACAATTATTACTGTTCATCAAGGATACGCACTTTTTAAGTATAAAGATATATATTCCAATTAGGAAGCTTTATCGCAAATAATTCATTCACATTCCCCACTGTTTAGAATCAATACTTGGACAACATGGAGAGATATAACTTTATGTAACCCTAAACTAAATCCAATCTTCACTCCAATAAACGTTAAACTGATATACAGAAATTCTTTAAATTGGACTTTATTTTTTGATAATTCTTTGAACCGGACTTGATTGGCAAAATAACTCATAACCTAAACTTAAACTTACATGTTGTTGAAGACAATAAGCAAAGTCGTATATTTTAGCAATAAGATAAGTTTGTTAGTCCAAGAGGAATCAAGAAAATAAATGGGTAAATAGTTATAAAAAAGTAAAAACACCAATACATTTTATATGCTAGCTGATTTAGAAGACTTCCACATTATTCGTGTGTTGTATATGTTAATAAATAGGCTCAAACATAGGTTTTTTTCCCAATGATTTTCTCTCTAGGTTGTCTTTGGACTTATGAACCATCAACAACAAGAAAAATTGGTTTATCTATTTATGACCTAAAGGCTAGGATATTTAATCTTATAGAATATACTCACGGGGTAGATATAATCAAACCTAGGTCCCTAAAGACTACAACGAAGCACAATTAAGCAGCGAAGGGGTACTTAACTTGGGAGAGCTACAAAAAAAAGGGCAGTTGGTACATGTCAAAAGGCAGTTGATACACACGATTGGAACACACAATTAGAATCATATTGTTTTCAAGTGGACCCAAATATCAAACAATCTTATTGGAATGGTACTTGAGAAAATATGTATACCAAGTCCACCATGTTTGATGAAACAACTTAACGAAATCAAACTATTATATATTAACTTATAAGTTACTGGTAGAGAAGGCCATTTATACCAAAATATAATTAAGATGATTATATGGCAGCCTCAACTTCATTAGAATTCACCTCAACACCAATTGGTCTTTTTTCTTATCGATCGAAGCTGAGTAGAAACATCAACTATAGCAGAGTTCAACTAAATGCAGTACCCACTGAGGGTGTAGCCCAAGAATTGGTTCCGATAATGTAATTAGTTTTTTTTATTGACTTATTTCTTTAATACATTTAAATATTTTAAAAAAATCATAATATCATTCAAAACAATTTGTTAATCATTAAATAAAAAAATACATTTGAATCCATCCTATTTTAGCTTATTCATATAGAAAATACGAAATGCCATATTCAGTGCAGCACATCTCACTTGAGTTTTAGACGCGACCTTTGTGAACCCTAACCAATTTTGTGCAAATCCAGACTCCACCTGGCACCTACAACATAATGTGAAAATAAAGCATCCATTGGTAATCCATTTTATATATCAAGAAATCCATCGACATGGAACAACATACAAGTTAGCTAACTTGTGTACTCTAAATTCAAAATTTTCATAAATTCAAAACTCAAATTTATGGGTATTTTGGTTCCCCTAATTTTAGAGAGATATGTTACTCACACAGCAGTCAACATGAACAAGCCATATGATTTTCCCCAAGGAGGTTTGCTACTGATAAGACTGTTAGCTGAGAAAAATAGTTTTGCTCCAATAACAGAATGTATTTGTTATGAATTATGATCACCTCTTGAAACAAACCCCTCGATAACCTTCTCAGGGTTGCAACCAAGACATTGGATATTTCTTTCATCAGTTCAAAGGATCAAATAACTAACATACTCACAAAACCATTAGTAGCTGACAAATAAACTCAGAAAGAGTCTCAATGTCATTGACACTCCCTTGAACTCGAAGGGATAGAGGATGTTACCACATCATCGAAAGCCGCTATATATAGTGGCACTACAAGAAATCATGGTTTTTGCAGCCATTTCTTTACAGGCGAGCCAATGGTTGGATGTGGTTGTGGATATTAGGCCATTTGGATGCAGCGAGGGAAAACAAGCCGTAATAAAAATCTATTGCGGCAAAAACATTATCGTTGGCATTAATGGCGACACATAAAATTCATCTCTGTCGGTTGATGAGTTTATTATAGTCAGTATAACTAATTGGCCGTAATAGAAGTACGTGGCATGTATTTGTTGCAGCACAGAATAGGGACGCTATTTCATAGGTATTAATACTGACACCAAAAACTTCATGTGTCGTCTGATGAGTTTATTGCGTCAACTATAACTAACGGAACGCAAGAGCTTTATGCATATCGCTTTGTTGCAGAGCAGAATTGACGACACAATAAATCTTGACTTAAATAGTATACCAGCTCTGTCAAATTTTCTAGATGATCCCCAACCATTATTGTAAAGCCCTTGCTTTACTCCCGTTTCTCTCTATCGCACGGTTTGTTGTCATTACCGCTTCTTCTCATGCAGTACTGTCTCCACCTTGATCGTCGTCGCATCACAGGTTAGTCTCTCGATTTCTTGAACAATCTACATGATCTATATTTCTCTGTCTCCCCCAGCATACTGATTTGGGCCTATGGCGGTCCTCACTCATCTGATCTCTATCTCTATCTAGTCTCTTTCGGTCTATTGTTCATTACAGCAACAATATTCCTTCCTGACCAGTCTCCCAATCTGCAATTCTTGATCAGGAGATTTTCTCTACACGACAACTCTGTGGTTGCTAAACAAGGTAATTTCTCACGGATCTGTCGTGACTTTGCTCTGTCCCCTTAAATCCCCTACTCTCTCGCCCACTATAAATGTAATTTATTTTGTATATTGTGTTGTTCTGTTTGGTTGTTCGTGGGGTTACATGTATATGTCCACACTACTTTGTCATCATCAGGGATTCAAGATGATTTGTTGATCAATGGGAAATCAAGATCAATTTAAAAATGGCCGATAGACTTGGGATCTATATATATTGCTCGTGAATTCGTCTTTATAATTAAATTTCTCACATACCATGGAGGACAATCATGATCATTTACTCATCTATAATGCTATTAATTGAAAAAATTAATTGTAATTTTCAAAACTATTTTATAATGCTATTTTATTTTATTTCTTCATTAATTATTGCATATATAGATCAGATCATATTCACGAAGTCAAAATTGGGGAATGTACTTGATAAATTGAATGTGTATTATTTATTTAGTTTAAAATATTGACAAATAAGTACTATTTTATGTTGACATCTATTTAAAAATACAATGATGAAATACTGTAATATATCTCATTCAATGAAAATGTGATGGAGAATATCTTTACTTTAAAATCAAAATAGAGAGTATCTTTACTTTAAAATTAAAGCTGGATATATCTTAATTTTTTATATTGTTTAAGGAAAATGATATTATGTCTCTTGAGTTTGCTCCATCAATTTCATCACTCATGTATTTTAATTAATTTATTAATATTGTTTTACTTAAAATTAAAGAAGTTACGTCTATAAGTGTATTTGATGTTCTTTTTTTAAATACTTAAAGATAGATTTAGAAAATGTTTAAAATAGAATGTAAAAAAGAAAAGAAAAGTGCAATTTAGATACATGATACACCAAATATGCAAACTTGGGTTGCATAATAGCACTCCCATAATTTAATTTGTTTTGCAATGATCATTCCTCTCTGACCTCTCTCTTTTGGATTTCTTAATGGAAGTATGGTTGGGAGACGGGATCGTGATCAAAGACTCAAAACATATTTTCCCTTAATTATAAATGTGTAACAAATGGTACTTAATTAATAGTTGTGTTATAATTGATTAAGAAAGTGGAACGGTAACTGAAATTTTTTAATTAAGAGTCATCATCCTTTTCCCTGTTTTCTCTCCTTTTTGGGCTCTTTCACCCTCCAAAAATTGTGATCTTTTCTAGTTTGTTCCAGCAGGAAGTGATTGCTGAAACTTACATATAAGAACATATATATAATAATAAGGACAATTAACTCTTTATGGCTTTTCTTTATTAAAAGAAAAAAAAAATCTTTCAGCCACACGACTTGTTTGTTTGTTTGCCAATCTTGGTGGACAAAGGAGGCTTAGGAAGAATGCTTCCAAGTTGGAATTGAAGTGGTGGCTAGTGGTCATGATCCTAAGTCATGAGCATTGGAGTTTACACTGCATTGGTATTCTTTTCAAACACACAAAAAAAGGAGCTAAAATTAATTGAAGTGGTTGTTGTTTAAAGTTTTTTTAGTCTGAAATTTTTTGCATTTAAAGTATGATGACTCAATTTATATAGATAATTGTTGAGTTAATCCAATTTAACTAAACAAATGTCTTAAGAAGAAATAATTTTGATTTGAGAACTACTATTGCCTGCCTAGTACCTCTGCATGCCTAAATTCCTAATCAATAATTGTGAGTAGCAAAATCTAGTCTCACCCAAACAGCATGCAGCTGAATCCATGGGTTTCTCGTGCATTTGTTTAGAAATAATTTATTTTACTTACTATTAAAACATTTGTAGACTATTTATCAAAATCTCATTAATATGAAGAATATTTTACAACTATTCTCCAACATTTGTTCAACTTGCATCCAAACATCATAGTTCCCAAACATCCATGTGTGCATTTACATAGAAAGAATGTCGATTCAAATAAGGTAGACATGATAAGGATGTCATATCCCACTTTATTCAACAATGAAATTACCAATTATTTTTGTACCTGGCTTATAACTATGTTACAAGATAATTGTTATGCATGATTGATTAAAAAGTGGGTAATATAAAGCATTCATCCAACTTATTCTAGTTTTAGTTTACACCAATGAACTTACTTCGAAGTCTAAATTCTTTTAAGATGAACAAAAGTTGGATGCATATTTCTGATAGACTTAGGTCAAGAGAATATGGGGAAGGGGTTAGACAGTTCCTCACAATGGCTCGAGCTCATGCTCTGGGAAGGAACAATGTCAAATGTCCATGCCGTAGAGGTCGTAATAATTTCTTCCGACCTATCAACGAGGTCGAACGACATTTATTTGTAACAAGTATTGATCCAAGCTACACTGATTGGATCTTTCATGGGGAGGAAGACCCCATTAATATACAGTCTGAGGACGAAGATGATAATGATCTTGGTCAAGATAGCTACATTGATGACATCGACAAGATATTGGATGACTTTCATGCTGCAAGCAATGTAGGCCTTGATGACGAGCTACTTGCATGCATTGAGGGAACCACATAGATGAACCCCACGACAACCATCCACCTTTGAGCAGTTATTGGACGATGCTCACTGTCCACTATACGAGGTTTGCACTACTTATTCAAGACTATCATTCATTGTCAAGTTGTTCCATATCAAAATAATAGGTGGGTGGAGTGTAAAGTCTTTGGACATGCTGTTACAACTTTTGAAAACTGCTTTCCTGAGTCACTCTTACCAATCTCATTCAATGAGGCACATTCATTAGAGCAAGGGTTAAGATTTAGATAACACCAAAATACTTGCTTGCCCAAATAGGAACATGCCAAAAAGCAAGAGTGCCCTAAGTGTAGAGCATCTAGATGGATGTCATCTACATCATCTAAGTGAATAGTCCCGCAAAAAGTGATGCAATACTTTCCATTAAAGCCCATATTGCAAAGGCTCTTTATGTCAAAGAAAACTACTAAATACATGAGGTGGCATCAAGCTAAAAGGGTCCATGATGAGAACACTTCACGACATCCTATGGACTCGAAGGTGTGGACCACATTTGACAAGGAACATCATTGGTTTGCCGAGGATCCAAGGAATGTGAGGATAGGTCTTACTAGTGATGGGTTTAATCCATTCAATAATTTGGCCAAACCATACAGCATATGGCCAGTTATTCTAGTTCCCTATAATTTGCCACCATGATTATGTATGAAGGATTCTTTCTTTATGCTATATGTGCTAATTCCCGAGGCTAGATATTTCATGCTACATGGTGATAAAAGGAACCGATTTTGTGCATGGATTAAAAATGTCAAACTACTTGATGGTTTTGCATATAACATTACGAGATGAGTTAACGTTGATGGGTGTAAAATATTGGGTATGAAAAGCCATGATTCTCACATTTTCTTGCAAAGACTATTGCCGGCTGCAATTGGAAGGTACTTAAGATCTGACATACATCTCACCCAAATGGAACTTAGTATATTCTTTAGAGAATTATGTGCACGGACTTGCTAGAAAGAAGTTGTGAAACGTCTTGAGACTGACATTGCCCTCATTCTTTGCAAGATGGAAATATTTTTTCCACCAAAATTTTTTGACGTAATGGTCCACCTAACTCTCCATTTACCTCATGAGTTGTTGTTAGGAGGCGTAGCTCAATATCGGTCCATGTATCCATTTGAAAGACATTTAGGTAAATTTAAGTGTTACGTTAAAAACAAAGCCAGGCTAGAAGGATCTATTGCGGAGGCATATATTCATGTCGAATGTTTGGCATTTTCTTTGATATAGTTGAATGATATACCAACTAGATTCACTCGACCAGACCGAAATATTGATGTAGGGGTGCAAACATCTGAGAGATCTACCTTATCAAAATTTTCACAAAAAGTTCGCACACTCGGGACTTTTATTCCTATCGAACTAGAAAAGCGACTATTTAGGACTGCAAAATGGTACGTCCTCAACAATTGTGGGGGGATTAAGCAATACTAGCAGTAAGTAACGAAGATTATACTTTTCTTGCCTTTAACAACTAACTTGTCTTTAGTTTGCTAAGTACACTTTCATCCATTTTTATGAGTTCATTGCTGACATATTAATGTATTACTTCATTATAGGGAACACGAGGATATCTTGAAGGAGCAAAGCATATCTAAACATGAAAGGAGACAGGAAATTGAATTTCCATCATGGTTTAAATAACGTGTACAAAAAATGGTGGATCATTTTAATAGAAGTTAACTTATTCTTAATTTATAATAACATTTTATACGGTCATTGACATTTTGTTCTCTTCTTGCATTTTTAATCTCGTAGATTCAAGTGCTCCATGCTACTGATCTTGACAAAGTATCTAATAATCTTTATGCAATAGCTTGTGGTTCTGACCCTTGGGTGAGTTCATATACCGGGTGTATAATGACGGTATACATTTTCATACAAAGCAAAAGGAACTAAATCGTAGGACATAAAATAGTGGTGTATGTGTTACCAATGAGCACCAAAGTACTATGGTGGACTTCTATGGCGTGCTGAATGAGATATTGGAGGTACGGTACATGGGTTGGTGGCATGTATGGTTGGTTAATTGCAATTGGTTTGATGTTCGTGATAGACATCGATGGATACATGTTAGCGAGCATGTTACAACTGTCAATATGTGCAGAACATGGTACAAGGATAACCCCTTCATTTTGGCATGCCAAGCTTCACAAGTTTATTACCTTAAAGATGCCCAATTGCCTGAGGGATGGCACATCGTACATAAGATCACATATAGAGATGTTTATGACATCCCACAAGTGAATGAAAGCTCCAACGTGGATGAAGATAGCGAGCCCGAATTGTTCCAAGAGGAAGAGCTTGATGAGATTCAAAGAGATATACACGTCAATCACAGTATACCATTACCATCATGACTTCGACCAGACGTTGAGCCCAACACAGTTTCTACAGTTGCCTTGTCTAAAGACGATACTAACATTCAAAGAGATGCCCAGCATCTCAATGGCAACAATAATGAGGAGTCAAATTTTGATGATAGTGACTATTTTAATACTGACTCGACTAATGAGGATCTACCTATGGGCACCAATGTTGACAGAACTGATGACGTTAGTTCATCGGATGATAGTGATCGTACATTGCAGTGGGAATTACTTCTAATGTGATAACCTCTCCAAGTCATTCATAATAGCAAGCGACTCAACAGCACAATATGCTTAATATATATATTGCTTTCAATTATGATTAATTATGTTTAACGAAATTCATTATTACCTATAAAAAAAAATTATGTTTGACCAAATTAACACAGAGTTCGGGCAGTGAACACTAGTTCCTTTCATGCACCATCTAGATCAAGAGTAGCAGAAGAAAGTTCATGTGCTTTGGTGTACAGGTGTACATGATATAAAATAATTTGAATTTATGCAAGATGGGAGGGCATGGACTACTTATGTCTATTTACAGAAATTTGTTTATGCATTTCGAGCTGAATGAAAGTAAGGCTGGAAAGTATTATTCTAAGGATGTTGAGAATTGTCCACTAATTTGATATGATATGATTTAGATTTCTGTTTTGTTATTCGTTTTAATTAGAAATGATGAATATTAATATAGAAATTGTCAGACTAATTTAGTCTACCTCAAATTAGTAGACATGGTGGTGGACTAATTAGCACATAATTTCATGTCAAATCACGTTGGGTCCTACAAATGGAACGGATCGAGTTGTATGGACGTGGCATTTTACAATTCATAAGCTCCTAGGGACATGAGAACCAGGGAGAATTACATTTCAAGCTGAATGAAAGTAAGGCTGGAATGTATTAATCCAAGGATGTTGAGAATTGTCCACTAATTTGATCTAATATGATTTAAATTGCTGTTTTGTAAATTTGTTATTGGTTTTAATTATAAATGTTGAATAATATAGAAATTGTTAGATTAATTTTAATAACCTTAAATTAGTAGACATGGTGGTGAACTAATTAGCACATAATTTTTTGTCAAATCACGTTGGGTACTACAAATGGACACCAAGTTGTATGGACGTGGCATTTTACAATTCATAAGCTGCTAGGGACGCGGGAACCAGGGAAAGTTATGGTGGACTTGCGCATGCACTTAGAGGCAGGAAATGAAAAAACCAGTGGCGGGATGGGAAATTTTAGGAAGGGGCAATCTATAATTTCAACAAACAAACTCTAATATCAGCTTGACACTTCAACTCATGATCGGGCATATAAGATTATAAGCTTGCCGAAACATACAACTAGTTACTTTTCTTTTGGGCCAGTTGCATTGTCCGTACATTGTTGAGGGTGCTCGCCATTTTCTTCACCTACAAACCATCACACCACAGCAGATCATAAGTGGCCAGGTTCCAGGGAATTGCAGAGAAGCCACTCCATTTGGTACATACCATATTTTCTAAAGGTAAGTCTATTTTTTCATATTTCTTCTTTCAGATATGGTTTTCTCTCCCTCTACAAAGTCTAAACCTGTTATATTCTTTTTCTTTTACTTCGGGAGATACATGGTTATGAAAAGCATCTACCTTTCTCGTTGGGTTTCACTCTTTTTTAGTTTTTTTTCTTTTTTTTTTTTTTTTCATATTTGTGGTTTTTGTTATTTGTAGTTCTGTACACATTATTGCCTCATCTGGGGGTTGCATGTCATTTAATCCGTGAAACAAAATACTCATGTTTTAATCTGTGATTCACCTTCACGTGCATGTTCATGTTTTATTCTGTAAAACAGAATGGCGCACATTGTTTCTCTCCCTCAAACAGAATGCTCACAGTTTTACATGTATTAATTTGTGATTCTTTCATGCTACATTTATTAATTTGTTTAGAAGTTGAAGATTTACCTCATATATAATAAATTACATGGGATTCTTTAGAAGCTAGCTTGTGGTTCATATCAAATGCTATTAATGTAGCTTGTGCATTTATTAATTTTTTTTAGAAGCCCAAGATTTACTTCATATATAATGAATTGTTTTTAAATGGGCCTTGCATTGGTGTCATTCATTAACAACTTTAATGAATGGTTTTTTAAATGGGAACTCATGACATGCAAACGTATGGTTTTGGAGATAATATGCATTAAACGTTAGATAGCTTCTTATCATGGCTAATTTATGATTGGTTTGAAGGGGGAACTTGTTTGCCAAATTAATTAGTAGACATGGTTGGAAATATACGATCAAGAGAAATACGTTGCCAAGGGGGCAGTTTTAGGGGCTTCTTGGCTCACAGGCCAAGGGTATAAGATGGACCATCACTCCCACGAGATGCCAGCCTAAGGGTATAAGCTGAACCATCACCTTCACAAGATACCAGGCCAAGGGTACAAGTTGAACCATCACCTACACGAGATATCAGGCCAAGGGTACAAGTTGAACCATCACCCCCACAAGATACCCCAATGTTAAGAGATGACACTTATCAATCCTCTTAAGATGACTCAGCCCCACCGCCCAACGTCGTCTTTGAAAATGAGTTTCCAGACCAGATTGATAGTACAGGTACAATTTTCAATGGGTTCGACATATTTATTCAATTATTTCTTTATGAGTGTGGTATTTGTAAGCAATTGTAGTTATAATACTAACTAATTAGTTGTGGTGGAGATGCACATGTAGTACCTATCACTAAGAAACAAGGTTGTGGACGAGCCAAGATGACTAAATTTGATTCTCTTAGAAAGATTGGCCCCATTCCTTTGATGATAAAGGATGGGGACATGAAGGTTTCATGCCAACATGCAAGTATATTTAGCGGAAGAGTTACATGGGTCATCAAATACTATGCTGACTTGGGTATGCTCACTGGAATGATATGCCAGATGTTGAACAAGAGGAGTTGTGTGCACGTGTTCGAGTAAGTAACACGGCCAACCACAAAAGTAGCTTTGTCATTCTTATAATTTCTTAATAGTTCATTGTCTTACTTGTTGATATTGACATATATTCGGGAACTTATCACTTTAGGCTGACTTTATCCTACAATGGGAAAAGCAAAATCACTGCAAAACAGTCACGAAACAATGACGAAGAAGGTTTAATATTTCCACTACGACCTGCACAATATCTATGTTGACTATGGAAGTCATAAAGTTGCTCTAGCAAAGGGCACTGATCTCGTGGATGCAGAGGTATGGAAAAATTTATGCATCCAGTGGGGTAATAAGGACTTCAAGGTAATCACACTGCCCTCATCTAGCTGGATAACATATTTGTTAATGCAATAGTACAAATGACATTGTCAAAATTGGTGGTGCTGAAAATCTGCATGCATGAGTACTGTTTGTTTGCTTAGAATATGGTGGGTTTGATCAAATATATGGTTCATTTGATTAAACATTTTTTTTCATGAGTATTCTTGTATGGGCGCTTTCACTACAAAACAAGGTGAATCAAGACAAACAACTAATTAACCACACTGCTGGAAGGAAGTCCTTTGCTCGAATCATTGAGGAGAAGGTAATATAATTCTGTGGTAATTCAAAATATATGGTTTATTTCAAAACTTAAGTTGCTAAGGGGACTATTGTAACATGGTCAAATTTTGATACTAACTTTAATATGCTTAATAATTTCATATTTCATGGTGAGAGTGTGACTAATCTAGTGGACCTTTTCAAAGTGACCCGTTGATCAAAGAATAAAAATAGATTTGTAACCAACATGACCGAAGTATTCCATGTGAGTCACCAAGCTACTTAGATGGACAGTTTTATTCAATGATATATAACATGCCTACTAGATTAATACTAATTACCACATTGCTTACAAAATATTATTGTTGATCAGTTTTATTTTCACCTTTGCATAAAACTTTTTACTTGTTTATTCTCATTTGGAAGGACAAAATGGTGGAGAAGCTTAATAACATGCCACTTGAAGAGTGAACAAAGGAAGCTGCAGCTATGGTGTTTAGAGAGGTTCATGGGCAAAGGTCTGGATATGAAAGGGATTTGGGTGAGAAAATAATGCTGGAAACATTAGTGGGTCCATCTATGTGTGAAAATGGAGGTGAACTTTCACAAGATGCACAATATTACAAGGCCACATTTGAGGCATTGCTGGCCAATTTTGAGGAAATGGGGCTAAAGCAGGCAAAATTTGATAAGTTTATGACATTTTCAATGTCATAGAGACAATTTTCAGTAGAGTCTCCAAGGGAGACTCCGGGAGCTGTCTAAATTGGTTGGGTGATATTTTTTTGTGGTTTTTTAGTGTCCTACTTGGCTGTCACTAGTAGGAAATGCTTTTGTTTATAAGCTATAAGCTATAGGGAGGGAAGTTAATTATAAGTTAATTTTGTGGGTGAATTTTGATGGCATACATTGGTTGGGTGGATGGGATGCAAAAAATATTAGTTGGTATGTATATACTTGCACTACAAGAGAACAGGTTTTTTGAGACAAATCATTTTGTCTCAAAAAATCTTTAGAGACAAAAAAATTTTGTCCCAAATTTGTCTCAAAAAGCCCGTCTCAAAAAGTTTTTAGGGATGAAAAGTGAATTTCGTACCTAAAAATGATTTTTAGAGACAAAATCTCACTTGCTCGTCCAAATCCGTTCAAACGGGTTTTTCTATTTGAGACAAAAAAATTTTGTCTCCGAAATCCGTTCGAACAAAAATTTCAGCCGTCCGAACTGACGGTTTCCGTTCGAACTAATAAATATTTCGTTTGATCAGATTGTCTTATTTGAACGAGGCTAGCGTCCGGACGGATATTATCTGTTCGAACAAATAAATTTATTGGAATATAAATCTTGTTCCAATGGACTATTTTTATTTCGGACAAATTTTAAATAATAATTTATCGTTCGAACGAATATAAGAGTTGTTCGAACGGATATTATCTGTTCGAATGAATACAAGAGTTGTTCGAACGATACTGCTATACAGATTACATTTAATTAAAAGATGCATTACTATTATAATAAAAATGTAATTTGCACATCAATTGTGTTCAAATATTATTGTTAAACACAATAATAAATGTACAATTAATAAAAAAAAATAGATTTTAAGATCGTGATGGTGGCATAATGTTTTGAGACATCCTCTGCCATTCTTCAAACATTGCTCGAGTCCTCGACTCCAGTCTTTGTTCTATTCTTGACTCTAACTCTGCTACTTTATCTAATCTGATCAACAACTCTTATTCCTTGGATCTCAAACGTTCTATCTCAAGTTGTGCTGCTTCTAACTCCTTAGTTTTGTTTTCATTGGATCTAGCCTTAGAAGAGGATGATGAACTGGAGGATGGTTTCACACAACGCCCTAAGCCCCTCAAATATCCAGAACGTGATCCGAGAACTTCAGATAGGATCTGAGCATCGTTGACAGATGATTCATCAGATGGATCTACAGTAGCATCCTTAAGAGATTTCATCTTTTTCTACAAAAAAAAAAATATTAAAGTTAGTATAAATAATAGGAATATTCTATTCGACTTGACTTAATATACTTAAACTTACATAATTTGCCTCAGGATTGGTCCAAACACCATCACGATTTTTATGCGCTTTAGCATATAAATGGGTTAGATCAAAGTCACCTGAACTTTCAGCTTGCTGCAAAAGAACAATTAAATTAGAACTTAAAAAAAAAGGGCATATTTTAAAATGAGACCGGAATTAGTAGCACTGACCATTTTTTAATATAAACGATGAAAAGACCGAGAACCCGCATGATAGTGAATCTTTAAATTTGATCTATTTACTTTGTTCACAGCACTTCGTTGCTTTACAAAAAATAAGAAAAATATTATAAATTTCAAATTCTAATACATATATAATTTTCTATTAGAAAAATATAAATGTGATATTACCTTATAAGCAGAATCTTCAAACAAATCACAAACCTTCTGTCACTCGGCTGGTGGTATTGCTTGGAATGGATTTTAGCGTGCCTCTACAGCAGTGCTGAATTTCTCAAAATGTGCATGGCACCGACCTTTGTACCTCTGGAATGCACTCGACATTAGCTCCTCAACTGTTTTTCGATGCTCTCGTCGACTAAAATCTAAATCAAACTCATCTTTGAAAAAATTATATTTAATTAGTATAAATACAATTAACATTAAATTTGAATTTTCTTGGGATGTAGCTCATTACCAAACATCGATTTTTTATGTGATCTTTTACATCTTTGGGAACGTTAACCCAGTAGGCTACTGACATCGGAGCGTACGTGCGAGTGAGGGCACCAACATAAGTAGAAAGCCATGCTTGTGACTCACTGTGCCCACCAGTGTGACCCTATAATATATCAACTTTAATTTTACCCATTTTTCTGACTTTCTCTATGCAGACACCCCTGGTGATGCCTCGCCCTCGGTATTGGCTTACAACTACAAGTACAATAATTAGAACATATATATATCATTTGATAAAGATATATTAACTCATGTGGTAAATACCATAATTTGACAAAATACCTAGCGCTGGGTCTGGTGATGCTGGTACACTATTGCTGGCTAGTGAATCACGTGCATAAAAGTCAATAATGAGTGGGGGTGGGGATGGCTCACGAACAGCTTTGCATTTGGGAGGCATATCTATTTGAAATTGTAATTATTTAAATATATAACCAGATAGATATTGTTGATATTTATCAAATTTATACTTACACATATATTTTAACTCATTCACTATCAGTTTTGCTAGACCAGTCTTCTTCATCTTCGCTAGACATGTCGTTAGATTCATGTTCATCCGACATTCTACCCTCAATCACTTCTGGTGCAACATCTTCTCGACGGAGTGGGACCATGTCATACTGACTCAGGTCAACAAATAGATTGATCACTGGTTCATTTTGTTGATATGCTTTTTCATTTGTCGAACCATCGAAGTCTTCATGTGGTTCATCTGCCTCTGGAATATAATTATATATATTTCCTGGTGCAAACTTCTCTACCACTCATCATGGGTTCCCGTATTCCGAATCATCTAAATAAAAAACTTGATTCGCTTGACAGGCGAGAATGAAAGGATCATCCTCGTACCAGGTTCGGGATGTATTCACACTAACAAAACCCCCATCTTTACACACTCCCAATCTAGGATGTGAAACATCCCACCAAGTACATCTAAATAACCAAGCAATATAATCTCTCACATACTTTAACCCTATAATATCTTCTACAACTTCGTAGAAGTCAATGTTATCATCTCCATGGCTCCCTTCGACTGCGACCCCACAATTCTAAGTTTTTCTATATCGTTCTCTATCATGTGTGTGAAATCTATATCCACGTACCAAGCAACCCGAATACTTGATAGCCCTCTTGCTTGGACCACATGCTAGTGCATAAAGTTCTGGTGAGACGTCATCGGGATTTGTAGCATATTTTAATTTAACCTATATCAATAAATATATTTAGTATAAGATTAAATATCAATAGAATCCATATTAATTATTTAATATTACATATGTTCGAACCACGAGGCGAACTCCTCTTCATGTTTCTTTTGTACGTCAGCTCCATCAACATAGTTAAGCAGTTCTAAATGTTCACTGCACGTTTTTATATGAAATATCAATTTATACGAAAATACTAATATCAATTATTTTAGTTTTCCGTAAATTCATTACTAACCTCAAGTAGTGCTCAATTTCTGCACAGTTATTCAGGACATACCATCGAGCTCTCTCGGCATCTCGTCCACACAAGTCGACGCCCCCTTGTGCCCCCATTGGACGTACAGTTTGTGTAAATACAGAAAATGATGATGGGACACCCATCTGTTCACCTTCATAATTTCGATCTGGTCTCGTAAATCTGGTATCAACCCCACGAAAATACATTAAACAAAAAGTGTGTCATTCATTATCAATGTAGGACTCTGCAATCGAACCTTCTAGATGAGCCTTATTTCTCACACTTCACTTAAGCTTTCCTAAAAATCGCTCAATTGGATACATCCATCTATATTCAACCGAGCCAACAACTAAAGCCTCACGAGGTAGGTGAACAGCCAAATGAACCATTACATCAAAGAAAGAAGGCGGGTACAAACTCTCTAGTTTGCACAATATCACTGGGATCTCAGCCTCCATTTTTAACAATGCGTCAACTTGTAACGTCCTATTACAAATGCCTCTGAAAAATGTCCCCAACTCTGTAAGAGCTGTACGAACATCCCGAGTAAGCTTTTCACACACACCAACTGCCAACAAACGTTGTAAAAATATATGACAGTCATGACTTTTAAAACCAGTTATCTTCTAGTCATGTGTTCGCACGCATCTGGACATGTTCCCAGCATACCCATCAGGTAATTTGATTGACAATAACCAGTCACAAAATTTCTTTCTCTCATCGCTTGATAGTGTATACCATCCAAGAGGCATGATGGCTCGAGACCCATTATCTTGTAAATGCAACTCTGGTCTTATTCCCAACTCCTTCAAATCTTTATGGGAGTTAACTGTATCTTTTGTTTTCCCTTCTATTGACATGAGAGTACCCAAAATATTTTCACATATATTTTTCTCAATGTGCATGAAATCTAAATTATGGCGAAGTGTCAATGTAGACCAATATTGCAACTCGAAGAAAATACTTTTTTTTGTCCAATTCAATTCCACTACATCACGTTTCCTTTTTCGTGCTCGTGTGTCCTTCTCAAATCTATTTTCTAGAATCTTAAGAAGTTGTGCCAGAATATCATCGCCAAACAGTGTTGGCGGTGATGACCTCTGCTCAGTCTTCCCATCAAACATTGTCCTGTTCGACCGCCATCTATGATTATTAAGTAAATATCGACGATGGCCCATGAAACATAATTTTCTTCCATTTGTTAGCCAATGTGACTGTGTATCTTTGTTGCAAATAGGGCAAGCCAATTTACCTTTTGTGCTCCATCCAGACAAGTTTCCGTATGTTGGAAAATCATTTATTGTCCATAAGACTGCGGCATGCATCTTGAATTCCCGCGACAAGGCCGCATCATACGTACTGACACACAGTTCCCATAACTCTTTCAACTCTGCTATTAGTGATTGTAGATATACATCTATGTCATTTCCTGGTGACCTCGGTCCTGGGATCAATAAAGCCATAATAAAATAAGGATCCTTCATACACTTCTAAGGAGGTGAATTATAAGGCATTAATATCACAGGCCACGTACTATGTGAAGTGCTCATATTGCCAAATGGATTAAAACCATCAATTGCTAACCCAAGGCGTACGTTCCGATGCTCTTCGGCAAACCATAGATACTCTCCATCAAATTCTTCCACTATAAGGAATCTGCCGGATGCGAGAGAAATTTATCATTTCGAACTCTTTTTGTATTATGCCAAGTCATATCCTTTGCAGTCAATCGAGACGTAAACAACCGTTGAAGTCGAGGGATCAAGGGAAAATGTCTCAACACTTTATTCGGTATATTATGTTTATCTGAAGTCCATCTTGACTCGTGGCACACTGGACATTAATCAAATTCTGCATACTGCTGCCAAAAGAGTACACAATCGTTCTTACAAGCATAGATAATATTATAATCAAATCACAATCCTCGCTTCAATTTTTTCACCTCATAAAAGTTACGAGGCACCACATTATCTTGCGGTAGAACCTCTTTAAATAACTCAAGTAGCATGTCAATGGCCTTTGCAGAAATCTGGCATACTGACTTGATATGTAGCAATCTCACTGTGAATGACAACTTACTATGGCAGGTACACCCCTCATACAGTTGTCGTTGAGCATCCTTCCACAGTCTTGCGAAGTTCTCGTTTCCCTCAAAAAATTGTGAAGATGTTCCTTCTCCATCTCGAACACCAAACATGCCTGCGCCAATATCATCTAACATCTCAGTGATATCCTTTCCATTATCATCATTATCATCCGAAAAGACCACATCTATATCGTCGATATCGATCTCGGCATCAGTTTCCTCCATTCGATTGGAATGACTCTCAAATCTAACTCCTGAAGGAAATGGTTCGCCATGTAGAACCCAATGCGAGTATTTATGATCTATCCCATTAATGAACAAATGAGACTCCACTACTACCATATTTCAATAACTCAGGTTCTTGCATTTCTTGCACGGACATCTTATAAAACCTCGACTATCAGCACTGTCTTTTGCAAACTCTATGAATACTTTCACCTCCCGTGCATACTCCTTATAGTCTCGCCCAAGTGTATCTCCCAATAGGATCCAACTTTTGTCCATTATATTTTCATTATCCGTCTACTACCTATTAAAAAAAAACCAAATCATTTCATTAATATCATCAGTAATACTGTAATTGATATCCTCATAATACTATTTATTTATTCTGTCTGCACGAATTCCGTTCGAACGTATATTTATACGTCTGGACGGACATCAACATTCGTTTGAACGTGAACAGTTTCGTTCGAACGGAAATCGTGCAGACAGCATACTAGAATCAATCCTCACCATCAACTAAGTAAGCAACAAATACCCAAATAAACAAATCATGCTCGAAATTGGTTATATAATAAAATTCCAAATATCAAAATAAGTATGCAAAATCTATAGAAAATCATCCCAAAATATCAAAATAAATCTCTAATCTTTAAACCCTAATAATTAGAAAACTAACCCTCAATTTTTGCACATCCAACTTCAAATCCAATTCAACAACACTGCCCACAATTAAAAATCGTAAGATGAGAAAACTATCAACCACTTCTAATATTGAAAATATACAACAACAAAAATTGAGAAATGAGATTTACCTATTCCCTTTCAAGAATATCAAGTCTTCCACACTCAAAAACCCTCCTACAATATGCAATCCTTCTCTGCCTCCCTTTTAGTCTCCTTCTCTAAAAAATAGCTCAATCTCGACTAAGAAATGAACTGAAGAGTGGTGTTTAAATCTGCGAAGTTGCGTTCGAAAGTAAAATTTATCCGTCCGAACGCCAAAATGTCAAATTGCCGTGAGTTTTCCCGCGAAAAATTTTCAACTTTTTGCGTTCGAACGGATTATTTTGGTGTTCGGATGCGTTATTCTTAGCATATTTTAAGTATTTTCCGTTGGAACGCATAAGAGACCATTATGACATATAACAAGTGTTATATCTTATAGACTTACACTAGTATTATAATACTAATATACTAGATAATATTTAATTATTATTATATATTTATATACTGATATTACTGATACTATTATAAATAATCTATATTATAAATTGTATAGCCTCAATAAGTGATGACGCTACAAATTATATATTAAGTAATCTAAGTAACATGTACCTAATTATTATAAATTAAGCACTACATGTAAATAGTATAATACTTATGTTCTAACTAATATATACTAGTATATACAAAATAATTGATATATATGAAATTGATGTACTTGATATATATTTATTATATATAATATTATCATCTTAGTATTATGTATAGTGTATGTATATTAAGTAATCTAAGTAACATATACCTATTTATTATAAACTAAGCACTACATGTAAATGGTATAATACTTATGTTCTAACTAATATATACTAGTATATACAAAGTAATTGATATATATGAAGTTGAAGTACTTGATATATATTTATTTTATATAACATTATCATTTTAGTGCTATGTATAGTGTATGTATATTATAAAGACTATTTTTAGTATTTTATTTTTTACTAAGAACTTTATAATATTATTAATGTCGTATGGTACATAATAATATCGTTATAACTAGCCGAACTGATAACGGATTGCTTAAACCCCAAACTCTCTTCTTTCCATTCGAATAAAAACCCATTCATCCGAACATATATCCTTACCGTTCGAACGCTTAAAAATTACGTTCGAACGCTCAAACTCGTTCGAACGAGAAATATCTCATCCGAACGAGTATCGTGGTATATATGCCCAGTTCTCGCCGAACGGCTCATTTTTGCATCAAACGGTAGATTCCAAAACTCAGTCCCATTCGAACGAGAATCACACTCCACCTTCCCGAAACCATCATCTACAGTGAGATATATAAGGTATGGTCTCTCTAACCCCTCCTATTGGTTGAAAATGGGTTATGAACACCCATATTTGTGTGGGTCGGATTTCAAATTGAATCCGACCCACTTTTCATAGTTTTTGTAATTTATTTCCAAGTATTCATTGTTTCGGACCTTTAGGAGTGATATTAGGTTGATTTGGTCCGAATAGATTTGAGTTTTGTAGGAAAAAAGTAATGGCCGAGTCAACTTGGCCATTTCTCTTCGTAGGGGTTTCCGTTCGAACGGGAATAATCTCCGTTCGAATGAGACTTGTTCGTTCGAACGGGCATATAACACGTTCGAACGTGTTACTTGTCCGTCCGAACGAGTAAGTTCCAAACAAAACAGTTTGATATACATATTGGTTTAATTTACGTATTTTAGATTCCATCAAGCCTGCCTAACTTCTTCCATCACTTATTTGTATACAGTATACGAATGGCGGCTAGAAGTCAAAAGCGTGGGAGAGATCAGTTGAGCGCTACTAGGCCTGTGATCGCAGATCTAGTTGCCTCCACACTCGTCTCTCTCGCTGCTGCTAGTGTTCCTGCTCGTAGGTCTGTTCTAATAGAGCGGCCTATTACTTTGGATGACTTCAGAGAACTGGAGTGGGAGGGACACACCATCCACCAGATTTTCACGGAGTGAGGTTGGACTTCGATCTGCACACAGGAGGGGATCGCATATCCTGATATGGTATGCGAATTCTACCGGGCATTGGGAGATCAGCCTGGAGATATTCACTACTACGTACTCATGGTGCGCGGAGTCAGCATCACCTTCTCTCTTCGGGTGATTGCAGAGTATCTGGACATCTCGCGCGTGGTGGACGCATATCCTCATCCATCCGCAGCAGCAGCAGCGTCTAGATCTGTTAGGACAGACACGAAGGCTGAATCCTCATCACCCTTCGCTACATGGACTGCCGATCAGTTAGGTAATCGCTCAGACGCTGATGATAGCGACCAGGAGTACGTACCTGATGATGGTCTCACAGATGATCAAGTACATGAGCTACTACAGCATCCCGAGGCTCCTGCATATGATGGCGGGAAGGCCATCAAACAGGTTGACTGCATTCCATTCTTCAGATTGTTGAATCTGATAGTCGGGTACAACATAGACCCGAAAAAGCGCAAGACGGATTTCGGGATGGATCAGGCACGACTTCTGGTGCGGGTAGCGAGGGGGGACCCGATTGATCTAGCACTGTATATTTTCTTCCGCATCAGACAGGAGTCACGATATGGGAATGGAGGCAGTTTACCATTTGGACTGTTGATATCTGGCCTCCTACTTCAAGCTGGAGTTACAGAGTGGATTGGTGAGAAAAGAGAACTTCAGATGGGGGCTCTCAACAAGATATCTATCCATAAGAGCAAGGGGCACCCCTATGTACGTACTCCAGGGTCGACTGATGCTACTACCAGTGCTACTACCCGTGCTACTATCCAGCCTGCTCAGAGCCAGCCTACAGGATTTACACTGGAGCAGTTGGAGGCGATGGTTGAGAGCGTGGTGGAGAGAGTGGCAACCCACGTGGTAGTAGAGGCTGAGGATCGTATCATGAGGAGGATGGATGATATAGAGACACGGATTAAATCTATGCAAGAGAACATAGATTTGATACCGAAGTAGTATGAGTATTTTTATTTTATGTGTTGTATCGAATAATATTATATATATTTTGAAATGTAATTAGTATTTTCTTTTATTTTTGGTATTCATAGCATTATTCTTTTTTTATTTTCGTCATTTTACTTATTGCTTGTGATAATAAAATAAAAAACATTTTAAAAGTAATTACATAAAATTAATTATTACATTTATAAACATTTTGAATGCTTCATAAATCATAAAATGTAATATAAACACATTTTTTATATTTTGAAAATGATAAAATAAAATTAATAGAAAACAAATATATATATATATACACGTAAATGAATAGTGATAAAAGAAATTAACCATTTCCAACCTGTTGTCCATCCGACAGTATAATTTGGGTTCAGACAGACTTGCAATTCCACCGCCACATTTTCCCCCAAATTTATTCCGTTCGGACAAATATTTCTCCATTCGAACGTATTTTTACGCTCGTTCAGACGGATTTTTGTCCGTCCGAACGCATTTTGCAACTCGTCTAGTTTTTTGGATGAGTTTTAAAAAATGTCTCTTAAAACAACTTTTAGGGACGAAATTTATTTGGTCCCTAATAAATTTCGTCCCAAAAAATAAAATTTGTTGTAGTGTTGGCTAGTATGAGTTTGTCTGGGTGCAAGGTATTCACCATAGGACCACTTATCAAAATAATGTATTCACCATTGGACCAAGCTAGCTGTGGTCATGATTTTATTGCATTATTCATGGGACACCAGCTACATCAACTGAACATTTTATTGCCACAACCATTCGAAGCAAGTATATATCTATCAACACCTCTTTTTTATAAAATAAAGATGATTAATGTTAGGAGATTTAATGAAGCATGGGATGTCCATATGATAATAATATATATAGATCAGTTATATATATATATATATACCATCCAAATTTTAAGTACTTATTTATTGTAACATAAAATCATTACAACAACTAGTGGCTTTTGCCGCCGCTTTTTTAGCGGAGAGTCAAATGTTGCCGCAAATTTAGTGATTTCTACTTCCCATAGCATAACTCGCTGTAGGGAACAAAGGGCGCTGCAATTATTTGCGGCGAGTCGAGGTCGCAGCAAATGAAACTGCCGTAGTATATGTAGGTCAGCGAGAACGGTCAACGTCAAACAATAGCCAACATTTGTTGTTGTGAGAGATTGTCGCCATAACAAGTTCTGGAATGAAAAACCGTAGCAACGTAGGTAAAACATTTGAAATTGCAGTATTTTTGAAGTTATTGAGGCGATATATTTTGCTGCTAAACTAAATACTAAATATTTTAGCGGTCTCACAAACGCCAGTATTAGGGCTAGACAGCCAAAACTCTCGAATATTCCCCCCTCCCCAAAACACAAAAATTACCCCCCCTCAAACTAGTGTAGACATCTCTGTTCTTCCTCGTTCGCTAGTACCAGCTTAATCCCCCCACCTCGCTCGGCTTCATCTCCATTTTCGATCACCACCCAAATCTTCTACTCGTCCACTCAAGTGAAACTTTGGTGGAAGCTAGGGTTCTCGTCTCCTCCCCATAAAAATCTGTGCCAATTCGTTCTTTTGGAAGTTGGGATTTTTCAAGCATTTTCGTGTCGGAGGTCGAGATTGTCGATTTGAGCTTCATGGATACCTTGCATCACCACAGGTATGGCTGCAATGATTTTGTCCTGTCTCTCCCCCATCATCAGTGTTTCTTGCTTTACAATTTTTTTTTTTTTTGGTTTGTAGAATATCTTTTAGATTCTTGAATATGGAATTATGTCCTTTTTTTACTAGAGATTTATTTTTTATATCTACATTTTCATGGACGTGTTGATGTAGGTATCATATGTTGCTAATTTTTAATTTGCACCCCCACAGATTTTTCATTTTTGCATTAATCCCTACCTTTTCAATTACAAATCAAACACTTTCTTTGAAATTCCACTGACCAATTTGGTTATTTTTGTTGTGTATATAAATTTTGAGTTCGAACCAGGTTATATAAATTTATATGAATGGAATACTGAAATTTTGGCTAGTTTCCTTTCTTTCTTTCTCTTGGTTGTATATATAATAATAAGAAATTAGTTGCTAACATGCGTTGACTATAGATTAGAAGTTTCTTTGTTCTTTGTTTTTTCCTTGTGGTAGTCGGCCTCCAGCTATTATTCTTACAAGATTAGCTAGCCTTACATAATCCAAGGGGTGATTTGGTATTGCTACATATATACTTAGTACTTACATATCCAAATTTCAATGTGTAATATTATAGTGATCTTCAGATTTTTCACTACTTGTTTAAATAAAGTCATTTTACTTTTCTAATGATGTAGAGGACAATATTATTTGTGAGCCATATAGCTGACATATATGGCATGATTTTAGCTCTCGATCATATATAAAGTTTAGTGCTTGAGTATGCATGATGCTTTCAGCAACCATATTGAATTTCCAAGTTATAACATCCTTTCTAGTTCACTATGTGGTTTGATCAGGTTTGATTGAACTACTGGAACTCCTTGGTTTTGGAATTGTTTGAGGCACACCATAATCTTGCTAAGAATCTTGTAGTTGTTGCTGCAAATATGATGGGGCTACATGTATCCTGATTGTAATTACTAGTGGATGTGTCATCCATAGTGTATAATTCTACCTTGTTAAACTTTGGATGCCTTTAAGAGGCTTATGATTATTTTGTGTAACATGCATATTTATTTTTAGTTTGTTTTGGTCTGTTGCATGTCATCATCTTGTATGTTTCAAGACTTGTTTGGAGTTGGCTGAAATCTGCAAAGAGGTTGGTCTGCCTCCTCACCTTTTATTTTGAATAACTTTATTTTCTTATACTCTGTTTCCAACATTTGGCATTTAATGGTTTAAGTCGAGTGATATGAGCTGCATTTTAATTCACAATTCTAGTTTTTTTGCACTCTTTTCAGTAATGAAAGTCCATAGTGAAGGAGACTTCAATGTAAACTGTTTTTGTTCTACAATCTTGCATTAAAAATTTGCCAATTATTGGTTCATAGCAATGTTTGTTCTTGTTGAATGCATATAATACTATATTTCACTTGTCTAGATGTGTAACTTGCCCGTCAAAGGGAACCAATTATGCTGATTGAGATTTGCTCTCTGTGTTGCAGTGATGAAGATGAATCAAAGACATTACCATATATGATCTTAATCCTCCATTACCAGATGTAGGCGTGTTGGTTTGGAAGGTAAGTAAAAAAATATGTATGTCTTAATTAGCATGCATTCATTTTCCTACCCAGCCATTACTAGTATCCTATAAAATCATATAATATTAAACACTATTTGGTATTGTTTAGATTTAACAACTTTGCTCTAATATCATATTAAAATCATTCACTTATTTCAGCAATCAGCAATCTGGAACCAATTTAAAATAGCATGTCATGCATGCATTTCGGTTTCCAATACAAATAACTTCATTAAAAGGTTATTGTCCATTTCGGTTTCCAATACAAATAACTTTATTAAAATCATTCACTTATTTCAGCAATCAGCAATTTGGTTTTAGGACGATAAGGGAAAATACCACTTTGGGCAGGAATTTGACTCTGTTTTCACAAATTACTTTGGCTGGCACCATAATTTCCACCCATCATGCTTAAAAATCTGACAATTTGGAGAGACAAGTTTTGCATGTTGCAGTTTGCATTACTTTTTATTTTATGATCTCATTTGATGTTTACTTGTACTTTATATTTTTCAAGCATTTTCTTTTTTGCAGTGTACTTCTATCTTTCTCGGTGGAGGATTGAAAATGATGAGGTTTTGCTTCTTCAAGCTAGAATATGCCGATAAAGATCGTATACATTTTTATTTTTTTTATATTTTTAAGTACAAATAAAATTTAGCGAATTGTAAAAACTCATATATTTTGCTTTATAATTTTTCAATACTTCTAAGAAATGAGATGTTAATATTTGTAAATTTTATACTTTTAATTGATGTGAAAATTCATGTAATAGAATTCCGTGATCTCATTTAATGACATTTTTTTGGATTTTGTATGTGGATCATTTTAGGTTTTTTTTTGCAGTAGATTATATATTTTTTTTTTAAATTCTGGCACTATTTGCTGCGAACTTAACTCGCCACAAAAAGTCCTTCTCAAACCACTTAAGCTGCGTTAGAAGGCTATTTGCTGCGTTAAAAGTCCCTATCAAACCGCTTAAATTCACCGCAAAAAATAAACCAATATTCGGCAGTCCCTTTGCGGAGACAAATGAAGCTTATGTCACGCTTAAACAACGGCAGCTCACCTGCGACCTCAAAACTGCAGCAGAATCTCATTTGCTGCAATTAATTAGTCATTTGCGGCCAATTTTAGCCGCAGCAAAAAATAACATATGTTGTAGTGAATATAATAATCACTTGTGCATGCCAACAATAGTAGGACAAAATATTTTGAGGTGCACACCTATATATAATCTCAATTACATTTGTGATACTTATTACCAATATGATTTAATGTTTCTAGAGTGTGAATTATAGATTAATTTTGTTGGGCAACAACTTTGGTTGGGATGACTCATCGAGTAAGTCAGGAAACTCTATAACATGAAGCACAATAATTTATTATGCTTTCCATGTTGGTCTCAATGGTCCATGTTGTAGGTTAGACGAACATGAGTATATTAGTTGCTTTTTCTGGAAGTTACAAATGCATTAATCTTTGAATTGTTCTACACAACTTGTATAATATATAACTTGTAATTAAGGCTTTATACTTTTATTCTTTGGTCAGACAGGCCGTAACTGCTCAGAAAAATTACTAACCAAAAAGATATAAAAAGCATATGTGGCTAGACTTAATTATCAAGCTTTTATGAATATGCATGATTTTCCTGTTACCAAGGAATTGGGAGATACATTATATGTAGCCAAGGTCATTTTTTTTGTTTTTATTTGATTTGAGGTTTCAACATATATATTTTATGGCACTTTAGGGAATTAGCAAGAGGTGAATTAATTAGATGTAACATTATCGGACCCTGATCATGTGCATTTTAATAGGATAAGCATGTGTGGTTAGAACTTGAATCATGATCTATCTGATCAAGGTTGTGATCTTTCATTCCCAATGAGATATTAGCTTCTCCCCTTAATTAATTGTAGGATTGGTTTTGGATGCAGGAAAATGTAGCACCAAAAGCTTAATGAAAGCTGATGGATGATTGCAAAGAAGGGCATGGGAGTACCATTAATATTGTTACATGGTGAACTTCTCATCACCATGATGCTTCATCTTTAGAAATTAAGAATTACAAATCTGACTGGTGGGTATCATATATGCAGCATGTACATATCGGCTCTACCCCATGATTTTTGTCTGCCTAAAATTTTTATATATTCATGTAAATAGTTTAGGCAAACAAACTTTTTAATTAGAAAGTTCCTTTGTTGATGTAACTTTTGCTTCCACCTGCCATGTATATACTGATTTGTAGTACTACTTCACTCCCGGGAATATGACAGTGTATATCAATGGCATTGTGTTATATATAGGCAGTTCAACTGATCTAACTGATGCTTTGTGGTGGTTTTCGATTCATATGGAACCTATAACTGATCTGAGTATAATATTTTCAGTATAAACAAATGTAAGATTAATCTTCAATATGGGTTCATGTATACTGTTTTGAAATGATGTATCAGTGATAAGCCAGTAACTTAATTCTAAACTATTGAAGCTGTTAGGTATTAATTGTAAGACTGTTTTTCCTACCATGTGGTAAAGTGAAATTATAAGTGAAATGATCTGGGAATGTAATAATAAGTTTGGAGTTGTTAGTAATGACTTAAATCCCATTAAATTTATAAATTTAAAATCCCATTAAAAGCTTGTCGATTTTGATCCATTTCCGACACAAATCGTTACGCGTTGCACAGTAAAAAAGTGCACTACAAAGCCATTTACTGGCATTCCAAAAACAAAGTAATGTGTTTATGCACCTTAACATTTGCGGCATTGTAAGGATATGAATTCATCTTTTTTGCGGCAAAGATTGGAAGACGTCATCGGTTTTTTGCGACTCTATGTTTCCTGCTGTAATAAACCTCATCAATTGCGGCATCTTATTAAGCATTAACGGCGCTATTTTCGTGGACGTAATTAGCCTTTCTAGTAGTATAACAACACATTCACGGCGTACAGTTTTAATTTTAGCGGCGATGTGAACACTGCCAATGAATGACCTTTAGTGATTGTTTTATTTAGCGCTGCAAAAAGCTTTTTGAGTCGGATTAGAACCGACCATCTTGCTACGATTGCCTGGGGACGCCAATCTCCCTATTCCGACATGTTTTTCAGATTTAGCGTCACTTTTAATCGCCGCAAAAACCATCATCTCTTGTAGTGTGAGACCGTAGGAAACTTTGGTAGTTTTTCGCTCAAGTTATTGTAACAGATTTTATTATTAAAGATTCTTGTACACTATAAATTTTACTATCAATGAAATACAATACAACTTGGAATTCAACCAAATATGAGATTCTAAAAGGACTTGCCCATGAACGTCTATATTTCGTTGGTAAAGTCAATTAATTAATTTGCAACTTGAATACAATTCTTCTTTAAAGAAACCCATGCATACAATTTCTACCTTTGCAATTAGTGAATGTCAAGCACCGAAATATTTTCAGATAATGTTCGAACAAATTAATTTATCCATCGTTGGTGAAAGTTTTCTTTTTTATGAATGATGAAACTTTTTGAGCAATTTTTCCTTTCAATTCTACTACATACAGTCAATTATGTGTATTTTTTTTGCACTTTGTTGATGTAACAAAACTCAGCAGTTATTTTATATTAAAAAAATGACGTAGTCAATCAAGTTAACTTGTGCGCAAATTAGTCCACAAAAATGAATGTACTTATATAGAAATTTTCTTTTCTTCAATCAAAGTTGCACATTCAAAGCATGAATTTTTTTACATCTAGTGTTCACGTACATGATGAATCAATAGCTGAGTTTGGGTTTCAAGTATATCCATCATGGGCGAGCGAGCTTTATATATTATAGTTGAGCTCTAGCTAGCTATCTTGGTTTGTTTTGTTGACAAACATGCCCAAATTAACTAGGGGTGTACGCCGACCTGACCCAACCCGATAACTACCATTCCGACCCAACCCGATAGCACTCCATCTCGTTAAGCTGAATATTCGATAAGCCGAATACCCAACCCGATTGCTTATCGGGTATTCCGTTATTCCGCTAAGCCTTTTCCGAATGTTTTGTTATTATTAACATGCGCATGTGTGTGCTGAAAGAGAAAGGGGGTATTGATGATCGAGATTGTAAATATTGGTGACATCATTGGATTGTTCCGTTACTTCCGTAGATCTGGAGATCATGCACCAACCTTTTCAAATGACAAGCATTAATATTTTTTTCATGAAGATAAAACTTATAAAGGTCTTTTTTTTTTTCTCCGATTCTATGTTGTTGTGTTTTTTTTTTTTTTTTTTTGCCTTTGAGGTGGATTTTGCCTTCCGACCCATTTTTTTTTTCCATGAAGATAAAACTTATAAAGGTCCTTTGATGGGCGGTCCTTTCTTTTTTTATTTTAGCTATAGGATATAGGGTAATACTACATACAGTCGTGAAATTGCAAACGGCGTGCAGTCGCTTTAACTTTTTTAACAGTGGATCCCATTTTTTTCTAAAACGACTACATGCCGTTTGTAATTTCACGACAGCATCTATCATTTCTCTTGTTGAAAACGGTTCATTGGGATTATTTTGCCACATCAGCAGCCGTTTGCGCGTCATTAATCCCATACGACTCTTTGCAGAGTTTTCTACATCATTAAAGATGTTAAAAATATATTAAAGATGTTTACCACTTGTTTACCTCTAGGTCCATAACCACAAATAAATTTGACAGTTATAAGTCATACAAATTAATAAATGTCCTCAATCAGCATTAAAAATTTTCCTGAATAAAGTAGTTGTACTAGCATGCACCAAATCAAACTCAAATCAATAAAAATTGAAATAACTCTAATATCTAATCAATTTACATCCATTAAAATCAAACGTTTTCTTTTAAGAAATGAATCAGTCATGAAGAGTACCCTAGATGTCTCCATCCCTAAATAAATGGAACCTACACAAAACCCATATTGACAAAATTAAAACAAATAGAAAAAACCAAATAAATTTAGTAAGAAACTCCCAAGTTGATGTAACCCAACAAGATAAAACAAGCAATATTTGAATCTACCATTTGATATATCTTGAAGACTTGAACAATGATGAGATTTTGGGAATAGTGATGCCTGAATAAGAGCCACCGAATTAGTCTCAACCCAACATTTTCAGTTTTTATTCAGAACTTGAAATTTAAAATAATAGAATGTAATAATATCAGTTTTTATTGGCATATTATTTCCAAGTACTTCAAGTTTTTGAGTAATCTTCAATCGATCTCATTCAAAATATTGGTAAAATATGAGAACTAGTTGTTTGACTATTCGAAGTTGGTAGAGTGCTATCCAAATGAATGGACATTGATGCAGACCCAAATGAAGGCATAGAAGCACTAGGTTCCATAGAATTCAGCTGCAAAATAATAAAAAGATTTAGTAAGTTGAAAGCCTAATAATAAAAAAACACACACACACACACAACAGCAAAAACCTTTCAATTTGAATGAAAGGACCCTCTAAAGAAAATATATGCAAGTAGAGTGTGGAGAGCTAAACAAAAACCTCACCACAGCAAATACAATGCACATAAAGAGAGTTAAAAACAGATACTGAATTCATGTTCATTGCCAAAAGTAGAGAGCAAAGTGTTACTTCCTCAGTTGATTGTGATCTTCTGAATTTTCTTTGTTTTGGAAAACTAATCTTCAGTACCTGAGATTCGTAAAATCTCAATGAAAAATCAAAGTTTTTTGGGCTGTTTTGGTTTAAATGGATCACACACCAAACACATGAAAACGGCCTTTTCAAGCCATCCACATCAAAGAGGACCCCAAGTAATTTGACCAGTCAGCCTTATAAGACAACATAATTATGCAGCAAATGGATATGTAACGTTTTGCCAAAAGAAGAAAAAAACTGATTAAAAGCTGTAAGAAAGGAGGATTTGGTATCAACCTTTTGGGGGGAATACAGCCAATAAATATGAAGGCAAAATGAACATCAATACCAATAAATGACAGGAAAAATGATGAAATGCTTTATGAAGAAAAGCACAAGCTTCAAACCCAAGCATAAATTCTGTAATTGGTTGGAGTTTTATACATATCGTTTTTTGACATGATAGAATATTAGAACGTCTTGTATTGTCTTTATCCCAGTCCCCGAAACCCTTTTGATCCCTACATCTTCTTCTGTTCCATAATTAATAAAGAAAACCATTATTGCACTGTCATTATATTGGTAAAAAAAAATGCAGAGTATATTTCTGGGAAAATTCTTCAATATGGCAAAACATGTGTAGCAAATGAATAAGCCCAAAAGTCTATGTATAAAAGAAAGAAAAAAATGAATGGTGGTGGAGCATTTGAGGGGTAGAAAGAGTGAAAAATGAAATGGGAGGAGATGATGACGATTGATGAGTAAGAAGGGTGAGACAGAGACAGAGACAGAGAGGCGAACCTACCAGTGTTTTGGACAATAAATTCAGGTTTCCCTATTCTCAAACTCCCATCAAGAATGCATGCATATGGCATAGACAATGACATGTAGGGAGCTTAATGCTTGTCAGAACTCAGAAGCTTCCAAATGTGCAAGCCATGTGAAGCATTACCAAAACTCATAAAAAAACTGACATCATTTAACTTATATAAGATTTGATAGCAAATGATAAATGTTCTTGGTTGGCGCTCCCCTTTAGTCTTGGCATCCTTGAACATATTTTCATTCATATGTAGGAAAAAGAAGGAAACCCAAATGAAAATGTTGCTTTGATACTGAAGGAAACGAATTACTAACTTTAATGAGATAATTATATAGGATGAAAAAAATAAAGGGCAGACCTTGCTTATGACTCTTAGTCTCTCAGTCTCTTTCACAAACTTCTTTTAGGCGCTATCAATTGTATTACATAACCCTTTATTTCATTTTCCAAATATTTCTTTGTCACATTACAACATTTTCTCAACAGGTACATTACAGAATACAATGCCCAAAAACATTTAGGTAATGTGTACTGATGATTCGATGAATATAACTCTCAGTGCAACAATTCAAGAGAATCTCAAAATGCTCCCACAAACAAATCTAAGATAAGTAATGGGTTTATGAACAAATCTCAGCATTCAAATCTTCACATAAGAAAATAAATCAAATCTTAACCTTAAAATGAAAATGGTCTGCTGCAAGAGTGAGAAGAGATTCAAGAAGACAAACCTGGGAATCTATGAGGAGTGATCGGCGTCGGCGAGAGAGAGCAGCAATCAGCATCGGGAGAGAGAGGGAAAATCGTGAATCAAGTGGAGAAATGAGAATGGGGCAAGCGTGAGAGTTTTTGGGTAAACGGGTTATCGGGCATTTCCGTTTGAAACCAAAACGAGTCGGTAACGGGTATCAGAATGTGAGCTTCCGTTTGCATGGCTATCAGGTCTACATATCTTGCGGGTCGGTAGAACGGTCATTTTGTTCACTCAATTAACAAATGCCTCAAACTACCGTTCCAGAACTGAAATTGATCGTGGATTCGTGAGAACGTGTTTAGGTTTATTTAGAGGGAAATGATACACACACTTCAACTTTTACAACACATTACACAACAGGAATACGTATCGTTATATTCTTGATGATGAGTCTTGATGATGGATATATTGATGATTTGACATTTACGAATCACCTCCCTCTTTTCTCATCATGTTTTTCGTGACATTTTTTATTTGTTAAAAGTCCATGGTTTAGCAACAATAACTTATCAAATATATGGGTGAACAGTAACTTAGTCAAACATTATAATATTCATTTCTCATCACTCTTCTTATCACCAAATATATAGGTGGTCTCTGTAATTAAAAAATATGGTTTGATTTATTATTATTAAATATAAAATGTGATAAAATAAATAAATTAGTTAATAGTAGTTAGAATATAATTATTATCAAGTTTAATATTAAATAAATGTGACAAATATCAATATTTATTAATTAGGATATAATTAATATTAACATTTAATTGGTAGAACTACAAAATGTAATAAAAATAAGTAATAAAAAATTATTAAATTAATAATATTTTATTATTATATAGACAGTAAATAGATAATCTAATGTGAAAACTAAATTTAAATAAAATAGACAAATACAAACTCATGTAATATTAGCTAAAATTTAAATTTATATTTAATCAATTCAATGCGAATGCTAGCTCTAAATGATTATGGCTAGCTAACTTTCGTTAGAGCATTTTTATTAGATTGTTCAAAGCTAAATTTCAAATAATATAAATTTGAACACATAAAAAATTTTGGTCATATTTGATCAAAAATTATACAAATTTTTAGATTTATTATTCACTTTTGAAGATAAAAAGTACATTTTTTTCTACTTTATTCTCTTTATTTTTGATCAAATATAATTAAATTTTTTTATATTTATATAAATTTATACTTTTTAAAATTTAATTTTAGATAATTTAATAAAAATATTCTTACCTTTTCATTTGGATTATTGGGCGCTAGAAAATCCTTTCGAGATTTTTAATTAAAACTCTTTAACATGTTGTACTTATAAGCTTCTAGCATGCATATTCAGTATGGCTCAAGCTAAATATAGACTTAAAGTGAGCTAGTGTCAGACACTTTATTATTAAAAAATTAATATAAATATGAGATTTATATAATATTTTAAGACTATAAATATCATTTTTTATTTTATATATATATTAGATAAAAAAAATTAATTTGCAAAAATTATAAGTAAAGTCATCTTTGGAAATTTAAATAAAATGAGAAAATTAGTAATAATCGTATTGGTACTTACATGCATGAGTAGTATTACGTATCCCAAACCTGCACGAAGTTTTAAAAAAATCCATAGTCATGAATTTAACTTGCCTTGCACTTAAGAAAATAGAATTAACGACATGTGTCCTGCTGTGTAATGTGTTGTAAAAATTGAACTGTGGTATCATTTCCCTTGTCTAGATGCAGCTTGTTCGGGCCGGCATCCCCGATCCTTTTGAGGTGAATGGCTGCTAGCTCTAATTGCGTCTTTGTGAATTATCAACTTACAAAAGAATGGCATCGATTCGAGGCCTATCTAATGATCATTTAGGGCACCAAAATAAAAGATTAAAGTATCATAATTAATTCCACAGTCAAGTGGCAGATTAAACATCTAATTTGACCAAGAGATTAAACATCTAATTTGACCCAGAGAAATACTATGATTAAGTACGTATTTTTTTAATGATATTGTGAATATTTTAATATATATATATATATATTCTTTTATACGAAATAAAAACTTTATTGCAAAGGAGGCACTAAACACCTTAAACTTGACTACAAGAAAGTTTATTAACAAAGACAACATTATCAATAAAATTAGGAACATTGAGTGGTTTGTATTTAAAATTGGGTTTTATTATTCACAACTCATTTCATACTTTCAGCTTATTTCAACCACTCATTTCAAATTTCAACTCATTTCAACCACTCATTTTATTACTATTCATAACGCATCTCACATCTAAATCCAAACCACCCTCACCAAATTTGCATTTCAGAAATAGTCCTTGCATGTCTTTCTAGTTGATGTGCAGCCGCGTTAGATAATCTAACTCTATGCTGCAACCTGCATTGCACAAAGCCTTGCATAAGTCTTCTAATCTCAGCAACAACTATCCTCACTAGAGTCTCTAAGAATAGCTCCAACACAATTTTGTTGCAATCGTGCGGTAATTACGATGAATAACTAAATTAATCAAATAAAAAAATAAGAGAAAAATCGCACACAGAGATTTATGTGGTTTGGCGATATGCGTACATCCATAGTAGTGAGCGGCAAAAATTTTACTATTATTCAAAATAGGATTACATCATGTATATTTATACTAATCCTAAGTGTATAAATGTATTTAAGGAGACATTTTGCTCAGCTACATCCCATTACGCTCGCTCCGACATCTTCCACTTGCCACTATGCATGCAACAAATATAAACAACATACTCCAACATGTTTTATTGTAATGAAAAAATAGAACCCCATCAACATTCAGTTTAAACTAATCTAACTTAGTTTAAACTGTTGGTGGGGCTCTATTTTTTCATATCATGTTTAAACTAATCTAACTTAGTTGAAAAGTAATCTATTTTTCCCAAGTTTTAAACTAATTTTCACTTTTAAAATAAGCTATTGCAACATGATATCTAAGTTTTTGGGGTAATTGCTTATGCTGGAGGTATATATATATATATATATATATATATATATATATATTGGTGATTACCAAATGAATAGGATGTTTAAATCCAATTCATCTGTCAGTTTCAGATCTAGTTTACCGTCTAATATAATCAATGAGGAAGATTGTGCTTTCGAAGAAACAGATTCACTTGATATCGATCGATGACACATGTTAAAGATTGATACTACTTCTCTTTACAATACTTCATGGATTGAATCTATTTTCAAAACCGAGTACAATGTTAAAACCGTTGAACAGACTTTTGCTATTTCAAAATCTCAAGAAAAATGTTGTTTGTTTTAAAGAAAAACGATTCAAGCCTTTATTGATAAATGTTACAAATTCATGCATATTGTCAAGACATGGAAGAGTTTTGACATATACCTTGATTTGTTTGCCACCCCGTTCACTTCAAAATGCTTCAACTTTCGGCACAAAAGGCTAGAAGAGCTTCCGGTGCAAAAAGGCTACTTTTCAACTGTTTCACTTGCGATTTAACTGTCGGCACAAAAGGCCAAGAAAACTTTCGGTGCAAAATTATAGCTGCTTTACTTTTAATGTTCCACTTGTGGTTCACCCACTACACTGCATGTGAAATTTTACTATGCTACATGTGATTGTTTTTGTAAAGGCAACTCCTTACTTTATATAAGGAGACCTCGTTTCACTTGGAAGACAGAGCTCATTCTACCCTCTTCTCTCTGAACTCTCCTACTTCCAAACTTCTAATCAATTCCTTGTATCTCGAATCCTATAAGTTTATGGGAAAACTTTTTATTCAAGTTTGCTTGGAAGTCTAATTTCATCATAATTATTTTAGCATTCTCATCTTGCAATCGGCTGGCTCTACCACCTAATTTATCATTTTACATCATTCTACGTTTTTGAATCTGCCATCAAAGAGGTCTGGACCACGTCAAGCATGCTATCATTAAAATTTTTGAATCTGCCATCACGCAAACATAAAAGCACATAAACATTGATGCATTTTCTAACTAAAGGATTGACAACAACTTGAATTGAAGCAATATGCATGAATTTGTAACATTTTTTAATAAAGGCCTAAATCGTTTTTCTTTAAAACAAACAACATTTTTCTTAAAATTTTGAAATACCAAAAGTCTGTTCAACGGTTTTAATAATGAACTCGGTTTTGAAAGTAGATTCAAACCATGAAGTATTGTAAAAAAAAGTAGTATCAATTTTTGGCATGTGCCATCGATCGATATCAAGTGAATCTATTTCTTTGAAAGCACAATCTTCCTCATTGATTATATCAAGTGGTAAACTAGATATGGAACTAACAGATGAATTGGATCTAAGCATCCTATTCATCTTGGTAATTACCAAAATAACACTCTAGTACTTCCTAACTCTAGGTCTAGGACCTATTCCTTTTGCACATACCCTTGGCCCACAACATCAATATCTCATGCCCTAAACACGCCTTCCTCTCTACAATTGGGGTCTTAACACGTACGGATGTATTCGAACGGGGTGCTAAACCATAATCAGCTTTTGGTATCAGAGCCAAATTTCTGGCCCTGGTAGGTTTATTATGTTTATTCAGCTTATTTATCTTGTTAATTCCCAGATTTGCTCTTTATTTCCTAATTCTTGTTCTAACCTCTTTCTTTGCCACCCAGTTCAACTACATCCGTGAACATTAAGACCTCAATTATAGCCAGGAAGGTGTATTCAGGGCATGACATACTGATGTTGTGGGCCAAGGATATGTGCAAAAGGGATAGGTCCTAGACCTAGAGTTAGAAAGTACCAGAGTGTTATTTTGGTGATTACCAAGATGAATAGGATGTTTAGATCCAATTAATCTGTCAGTTCCAGATCTAGTTTACTGCCTAACATAATCAATGAGGAAGATTGTGCTTTCGAATAAACAGATTCACTTGATATCGATCAATGGCACATGCCAAAGGTTGATTCTACTTCTCTTTACAATATATCATGGTTTGAATCTACTTTCAAAACCGAGATCAATGTTAAAACCATTAAACAGACTTTTGCTATTTCAAAATCTCAAGAAAAATGTTATTTGTTTTAAAGAAAAACAATTCAGACCTTTATTGAAAAATGTTACGAATTCATGCATATTGCTTCAGTTCAAGTTGCTATCAAGCCTTTAGTTAGCAAAGGCATCAATGCTTCCATGCTTTTATGTTTGCGTAATGGCAAATTCAAAAATTTCAATGATAGCGTGCTTGGCGTGGTCCAGACCTCTCTGATGGAAGGTCCTATCCATTTTGATTGTTTTCCTGATTTAATTGTTTCTTTGCATGATAAAAATGTTTTATCTGTTTGAACTTTGAATATTTTGACTTCTGATTTTGATATGGTTGAAGGCAGTAAGCCTCTTGCTTTGGTTTACCGTATTTATTACCGAGTTTTAAAGACTAATCTTAATCCCAAGGCTAAGATCAAGTCTACCAAAAACAAGACCTTTCTGAGACAGAGTTCTATCTCTGGAGCCAACATTAGAACCCCCAAAATGCTTTACTAGAAAGACATCACTTTATCAGATGAGTAGATTCTTCAACAATAACTTCCACCAATCAAGATTATATCTGAAGATAAAGACCTCAATCATATTCAACAGTTTCTCAATAGAATTGTAAAAATTTCTTTTGACTGACCACTCCTACCCAATGAAAGAAGACATTCTTTTGCCGGTTCCAGATCTTCTTGTGTTTCACAACCAAAAAGAAGAGATGCAAATTTCAAACAATTTCTGGAGGATTCTGCCTAAAATGTAACAGATCCTAAAAGCCCAATTTTACTCAGGGATATTCTTCTAAAAGAAAAACCCTCCGTTTCTAATTTAAAATTAAAATGTATTTCTACGGATTCATAAGTTACTTCTGCTTATTATTCCACCAAGGATGAGATCCCGTCCAAAAGTAAATCCATAAAGGAAGAAGCTAAGAATGAAGAAGACACTTCATTCTTATCTCCCACAGCTTCAGATATGGTTGTTCCTCATCACCACCATAATCAACTTTTGATGTTAGAAAAAGCTTTTGACATTGATATGATTTCTTTGTTTAATGAGTTTAATTCGGCAAAAAACCGTGATAAGCAAAAGGCTTATCATGCGAATTTTACACCTTCTGAAAAGCAGAGAGTTAGACAAAAATATAAAGAGATGATGTATGCTTCTAATAAGCATATTCTCTTTTTTGACTTTCTTGAAAATTATTATGTTTCAAAAAATCTTTCTTTAAATGTTTTAAAAACTAGTTTTACAAAGGATGAAGGTAGAGTTATTATAAAATCTAGTCATCCCCCTCTTGAAACCATCCTTATTTCAATCAAAGGAAAAAAAAAAGTCAAGGCTTCACCTTTCAAACTCCCAGAGGTTGATTCAAAAAACTCCTCTGTTTTCAATGAAACAAAAAGATTATTGAACAAAAAAATTTTGTCAATTAGACCCTCCATAAAATAGGTTGACAATTAAACCATATCAAGGAAATAATTGAAAAACTTGTTTTAGAAAATTATACCTCTGCTTCATCAAAAATTGAAAAACCTGTGATCATTTTATCAGAGAGCAAGTAAAAAATTGATTTAAAAAATGTCAGTACTTTGGATAAAATTGATCGAATGCTTGCTCAAATAAAGCAAGAACAACCCTCCACTAGTGTTTTAGACAAAAGTGGTCAAGGGGTTGATTTTAATGAAGTTGATGTTTTCACTTCAGATGATTCATCTGATGAAAATTTAGATATTGATTTGATTCAAAAGAATTTTCAAGATATTTCTTTAGAAAAACCTAAAATTGCCAAGCTTTTTTCAAAAGAGCCCAAGTCAATGGGTTTAACGAAGAATTGGTACACCAGACCAACTCCCCAAATTTACAATTTGAAGAAAAGATTTTCCACCAATCCCAATTTTCTGTTTTCGCTGATAAGATTTATAAATGCAATATTGATGGACAGTCTGAACAATAAATTCTCAATACTTTGAATAAAATTTCAATAGTTACTAATGCTTATATTAATAACAATCTCTAACAACCTAAGATTGTTACTCTTTTAACCACTGGATTTTCGGGCACACTTCTACACTGGTAGGACAAACATTTCAGTCATGAAGCAAGAGAAACTGTATAAAATGCTATCAAGTATAATGATGCAGGTTTGTCCAAATAATAATAAATAATCATATTTTCTGTTTTATATTTTTAATAAACCTGACAAGTAGTCATATCGATCTATCATTACAGAGAAAATCAAAATTTTTTGAATTATTTGTTCCAATAAAATGAAAGTTGGATATTCAAACTCTTTAAACTCAGTCGCCCCACTGATTAACTTTGTTCATTTTTTTATTAATATTTTTTGTTATTTTAAAATATTTTAAACATATATATAATATTAATACATTAATAGTCATTTTTTTAATCAATAAATAAAATATAAATAAATAATAAATAAATAAATGTAGGAGCACGGATCAAAATGAGTAAGCAAAACAACATTCTCTTCAGGGAAAAAAAAAAGAAGCAAAACAACATTCTAACATAAGATCAGGTAAGACCGCAAGGCTCCAAAGTTTTAACGTGAACCACGACTCAATGTTGTGGTGAAGTTAAAATATGCGTTGCTTGACCATTTAATTATGAATAATGGTATACTTATAATTACTCATCTACTATTCTTCTACCACTTTTTTTTATTTTTTATTTTTTTAAATCTTCTTTTTACTTAATAGTTAAGAAAATAATTATTAGTCAAATTATAATTTTTTTTAAATATTTTCTTAATGATTAAGGATGTTAAAAAAATATTTAAAAGAAAATAAAAAAAAATTAAATGTACTAAGAGTGATAAATAAATGGTAAACCAATAATAAATGTATCATTACTCTTTAATTATTAGGTCTTTCTTTTTCTATTTTTTTTTTCTTTTTCCTGAATAATATTATTCGTTCTTTCATTTTTTATGCATGTTACCTTAAGTACTATAATTTAATTTTATTGCTAAAGTAGGTCACTATGAAGTGAAAATATGCGTTGCTTGACCATTTAATTATTAGGTCTTTCTTTTTCTTTTTCTTTTTACTTTTTGCTAAATATTATTCGGTCTTTCATTTTATATGTTATCTCAAGTACTTTAATTTAATTATATGAAGCATAGTTCCATTAATATTGCCAGCCTCTCTCCTTTTTCTCTCAACCAGGCCGACACACCTCTCTGAAACTTTTTGTTGCCATGGGCAGAGGTGGGTTGGAACCTCCTTCCCTCCTTTTCCGTCCATTTGCTTTTCAGCTATTGTATCTTTTTTCAATTTATCTCCGTTTTGTAGCTCCGATCGCTGATCTACTTACAACCGAACACCTCCAACCACCACGCACAAGCCAATTGACTTCTCCAACTGCCAATATTCTTGTTCGTAGTGGGGAGCTACATTTTCAGTTAGCACGTTGGCTGCATGCGCAGCTCTTGCCATGCGCATCGATCATGCAAAGCTGTAGTCTGGGGTAGTTCTTGACGCCACTCACGGTTGCATCGGCTTCAGAGGGCTTGGATCTCTCGGAAGAGATCATCCTTCTTTGTTCCAGGTAGCGCATGGGTCCTACGCGCCTTCGGAGAACCACCACCATCGGAAGGGGCTTGGATCCCTTGGAAGGGGTTGTTCTTCTCTAGCTACTACACTCCTATGTTTTCGCTTTCAATAATTTGTGATCTAGAAAGAGGGATCATGAATCTCTCTTTCAATTTACTCTAGACAACATGCTATAGTGCTCCTGCCATCCGCACTACTTTTAGCGGAGGAACCACCACCTCTAGCGGTGGTTTCTTTGTTCATTTTTTAACGAACACTTTTATTCCATCTTTTTATAAGATGACGTACTGTAATAGGACTTGGATAGGGACAATTAAGCAATTGGTCCCAAATAAACCCCTTTATTCACTTTTCTGGCATTGTTGTTTTATAGTTTTGGGTTCATTGTCGGAAACCCCACCCCCTTATGTATTATTTTTCCTAGTTCAATGAATATGCTTACTTTAAAAAAAAATACTTTAATTTAATTTTATAACTAAAGTAGGTCACTAATTTCCTTTAGCACTAATTAAATAAAGGAACGTTATCCACTTTACACTTCAAACGCTGTCTAGTCTGACCGGGAGGACAATAATAATTCAGTTGTCCTAAACACTAATTAACTAAAGGAACGTGGAACCAGTCGGTTTTCAAAAAAAAAAAAAAAAACTAAAGGAACGTTTTTTATCACTTTCCTTCTAACACTTGATCCCATTTGGAAGTTGTGTTGATTTGAGATAAATTAGTTATTTATATATAAATAATAGTGAATTGAGATAATAGTGTGAGTTTTGTAGATTCTAATATCTAAAAAGAATTTATATTTATTTATGTATTAAGATGAGTTTAGATATATTTATAGAGAGTTAAAAAAAAATTGTGAATTCGTCATGTAAAAAAATGTTGAATTGAAAAAAATTATAGGTCCCATATGTCAAAAAAATTTGAGTTAAGTGAGTTGATTTAATAATTTAAGAATCGAGTGTTTAAAACTCAATTTAAAATTAAAATTAAGTTGATTTAAGTATTTTCCAAGTTCCTAATGGACATTAATTATTTATGCATGGTCGTGATTATGTGATATATCCTAAACATCTTTTTTTTTCAAGTAATATTACGTACAAGCCTTAAATAGATAAGCATATACAAATCCTTTGTAAAAAAGTGAATCTCAATAATAAAAAATAATTTTTTTACAATCTTTTTAACAAAATGGACTTACAGGCTTTTTACTAAAGATAAATTGCCATAGAGAGGCTATCTCAAAACAGCTATTGCTCTTATCAGAGGAGCTATTAGAAGAGTTAATATCACCTATTCACTATTAGGAATAAAAATCCTTCTTCCACTTCCTTTCCAGGAAATCAGCTCTTTAACTTCAAAGCCAATCTTTAGAAAGGGAAGGGTCAAAGGCAGAATCAGAATTTGGTGTTTAAAAGGATGATTGGAAATTGATAAAGTGTGTGATACGTGTGACCATTACAAAAAAAGTATATATATATATATTAACTTCGAATTTTTTTTTTCAAATTAAGCTCAATAATAATATTTCATGAAATAAAATTCCTCCATTATCATTTATGATCGTTGTTTGATATTTTTTTAAGATCATGGAAGATGACCAAGAAATTGGGGAATATATAAATATATATATATATATATATATATGTTTAGTAGAACAGTCCCTTCTATGCACTTAACTCCCAATGATGTTTGTTGGATGGTATGTTCTTGCAGCCATCTCCCCAGTATATAGCAGGTTGTATATAAATAAACACCATACATAAAAATCAAACTCGTAGTCAACAAAAAATAAATCAAGCAAAAATGAACACCGGCTTAGGGGAGCATATTTAGAGGCATATAAGAAAATAAGAGAGAACATCCAAATTTTGATGCTTACTTTGAAAAAAAGTTATTGTTTGTAACTGATTTCATGAACGTACATATGGCTGTCTACTACATTTTGAACGGTACAGACATGGGTTTGAATTTCCCCAAGCGCTGGTCTTTCTAATCTTTTTGTCTTAGTTGTCATTATTCGAGTTTTGCAATTTGATTTCATTTTAGAAGGAAAGAAATGGCTACAATAGTAATAATTGACTCATTTTCTCCCAAACAAAAGTAGTTTTTACGGGTTTGCAATTATGAATTATCCAATGAATTAATGATGAAATATTCTCAGGTGCGACATGCGCTTAAAAATAATAATAAGTGCCAAGGACGTATAGGCGCTGGTGCAAAAGCTTGTAAACACATTTGCTATTTGAAATATAAGTTGTTAATATCAAAGAATGAAAGTAGTTGACTTGATGATGAACAAGATCTGTGTACTTACTTTAAGGATCCTAAAGCACATACCCAATGGCGCAACACGCAAGCAGGGGCTGCTCGTATCTGCACGGTCAGTCACTATCATGGTGTCGCATGGACCATTAGTTTTGAACTGAAGGTCTACAAGCTGCTCTCTAACTATAAGCATGGACCATTAGTTTTAAATTTATAGTTCAACATGGCAGCTGGTAAATTCATCTAAAAAGAAAGTGACTGTAAGTCTGTGTAGCAGGAAGGGCTGTTGTTCAGCATTGGGGGGGGGCTGATCTAACTTTTTTTTTATAAAAAGTGGTTGTTAGTTTATTTACTTACTAGGGCTTTTTAAAAGATGTGGGGGTAGCCCCCAAGGAAACACCTGGTTCCGCTCTTGGGAAGGGGGGTCTCTTTTACAAAAAAAATTGATTAAGGGATTAGGCCAAACAAGCAAAGGTGGTCGTAGATCAGCTAGCATTCTCAGTTAGCTGCTTTTTTTTTAAGTACAGTGGTAATGTGATTCAAGTCTGAGAAGCTATACGGGCTATTACTCAATTTTTTTGATTTTTTTTTTTTTTTTACAAGAGGTTATAATATAGAATTTGTCTATTTATAACTTTTACAAATTATTTTTTTCTTTTCACATGACAAACCTAGTTATAATATCAGTCACTAAGCTAGTAGCTAGGGCGCTGTAAGCGATAGTCGTGCAGTAGTGTTATGAGATATTACAAGATGATTGGTCCATCCTATACATTTCTGTTATGAGAAATATTCCTTCTAGATGTTAGTGGGTGCTGCGGCAGAGGTCATACATCTAGAGGTGATTTCTCTACTATGTGTCCTGGCCGGCTGTTGGTCTTGCTGTGAATCATCACTGTTTATTGCCTTATCATCCTCCCATGATTCAAGCGACACTTGAGTTAGAGTGAGGCTTGATTGGAGCTGTGAAAATCGGGCTGAGGACAAAGACTTTGTAAAAATATCAACAATTTGGTCTTTACTCAAAATAAAAGAAACACAAAGGGTTTTAGCAGCAATTTGGTCTCTAACAAAGTGATAATCAAACTGCATATGTTTAGTATGGGCATGTAAAACAAGGTTTAAAGAGAGATAGGTGGCGCCCAAATTATCACACCACAAAGTGGGTGCTTCTTTTCATAAGAGACCAAGTTCTTGTAAAAGAGATTGTAACCACAGAATTTCACAAGTACTATTTGCCACAGCCCTATACTCGGCTTCAATGGAAGACTGAGCTATAGTGGGTTGTTTCTTAGAGCCTTAAGATATAATGTGAGAGCCAAGATAAATGCAATATCCCCCAGTTGAGCTTCAACCATCCAAGCACCTCGCCAATCAGCATCAGAGAGGGCAGACAGCTTAAAAGAGAAATTTAAACCAAAATACAGACTAAGATTTTTTGTGAGATTGAGGTAACCAAGGATGCGTTTGACAGCTTGCTAGTGGGGCAAACGTGGGTAATGCATGAACTGACATACCTTATTGACACCAAAAAATATGTCAGGACGTGTAAACGTTAAATACGATAAACTACTGACAATGCTTCTATAGAGGTGTGGATTCCCAAATGAGGGCCAATCAAGAGCAGTTAATTTAATAAAGTCGAGAGTGGTGTTGAAACAGGTTTAGAGTGATGCATCTTGGTTCGGATGAGCAGGTCAGAAATATATTTAGATTGTGAAAGGTACCGTCTAGAGGAGTTTTGAAAGACCTTTATTCCTAAAAATAATGTAAGGATCCAAGATCCTTGACAGGGAAAAAGGAACTCAAGGAAGCAAACAATTTAGATATCAGAATAGAATCAGAACATGTAACAACGTCATTAATATAAATTAACACATAAATGAAATCAGACCTAATTCTAGGAATAAACAAAGAACTATCAGGTTTTGAACCAACAAAACCAAGAGTGAGTAATCCATCTGTGAGATTGGAGAACCAAGCCTAGGGACTTGTTTCAAGCCAGAGATCGATTTTCTTAACTTACAGATGTGATTGGGAAGTGCTGGATTGACAAAGCCCAAAGGTTGCTGCATGTACACGTCATCTTCATGGTCTTTATGAAGAAACGCATTATGGATGCCTAGCTGATGAAGGAGCTAGTCATGGGTCACAACAAGGGAGAGAATGAAGTGTATGGTGACCGGTTTGACAACCAGACTGAAGGTCTCCATATGATCAAGGCCAAGCTATTGGCGAAAACTCTTGGCCACAAGGCGTGCCACGCTCAAGGGAGCCATCAGCCCGATGCTTTGATTTAAGAACCCAGTTACAATTTAGTAGGTTATAAGAGGAAGAGAAAAGTACTAAATCCAAACTTTTGTTTTGCAAGAGGGCATCAAACTCATGGGCCATGGTTGCTCTCCATTTGGGATAGCGAGATGCCTTAGTGAAATTAGTGGGTTTTTTGGGCATGGAGTGGAAAGCAGAGGTGAGGGAGAGAGAGGGTTTCGAAAGCCAAGGGATAGTTTCGTGTGTTCGACCACGAAGACAATGCGTATTGGCTTTAGCTCTGGTGATCATCAGGTGGTAAAGAGGAGGTATAGATTTGGTAAGAATAGCAGGTTCGGAAGAAGACATAGGAGCAGTCTCTGTAAAGGGAGGGGATAACTCAAAACTAGGGTTAGCAATGAGAGAGTTTTCGAGTGACAGGTCAATAGGTGTAATACCCAAGTCTTACTACATAGACTCTTACGTCATTTTAGTATTTTCTTTTAAATAATATTTTCTTTTATGGATTTTATAATGGAGATTTCATTAATTTTATTTATGGTAAGTGTGTTTATTTTATAATAAGATTTTACTAAATAAACCAAGGTGAATAGATTATGGTTTTATTTTATTTTTTACCATTTCTCCTAAGCCCTCCAACTCTTACCAATTTAGAAAATGACCTAACAAACCCCTACCCTTGGATTTGGTAGGTGGGAAAATATCTCCCATGGGATGATCTCAACCATCCAATTCACTTTATTGGAACGAGAAAAACATAATTTACTAAACAACCCCTCTTCTCTTTCATCTATTCGGCCAAGACATAAGAGAAATTCAAGCTTATTCTAAGACTACCACCTTTTATTCACGTCGACCACTACAAGAGAAAGGAGAAAACCCTAACTTCTTCCTTCAAGCTCCATAGTAAAATCTTCCCCTCTTCTCCTCTTGTTTCTCCTTCAAGGAATCAGGACCTCCTCTCCATCTCTTTAATCATGCGAAAATTTTAAGAAATGGAGCTCATTTCATCTCTCAAGCACACAGGTTCACTCTATCTTGGACCCATTTCGGGATCTTCACTCCAGTCTTTGAAAGCCAGCTTGAATCTTTTTCCAAATTGGTCACATTCGAAGGTAATGGGTTTAGATTCCACTCCTAGCTTCCTTTATACATGGGTTTCGGTTTTAGCTATGTTCCTCATACATGTATTTCAGTTTTGACTTAAGCAAAACAGTGGGCTATTGTGATTCCCTTTATTCTTGGTCGTAGCTCTCCATTGTGCCATCCGCCTCTCTTTTATAAGCATTTGAAACTTGAGGCAAAACCCTAAAATTTATCCTTTCGATTTGGGTTGGTTTTTGGAAGTAAAATGAGTTTTTTGGCTTGAGTTTGGGTGTGTTATATTTACCATATGTCATGGGTCCGAAATGCCCTGTTTTTAATATCCTAAACCAAGTTCGAATGGTCATTTTATTATGCTATAAACTGGATTTCAAAAACAAATGTCATGAGTTTATTTGGGTGAGTCTTTAGATGGTTTTAACGTAGTGTTTTAACGTTGTAAGTTGAGATCATATGATTTATAAAAGTTTCGATTGTGTGACCTGTTTTATAAATTAAAAGTGTAGTTTAATGCTTCGTTCTTTCCCTCTAATTTTATAGTATATTTTAAATGCATTAAACGAGACCTCAGGTAACTAGTATTAAATAGGTGTTGTTTGCGTAATATGCTATGTTCTTTGTGTATAGTTAAATTAGGATATGCTATCTATATTATTTAATATTCGTTTAGGTGAGTTTTCTAGTTTATAATTGTTAGATTTAGGTGATTGACGTGTACGTTATTTATTTGTTATAGGACCGTTATTGCCAAGAGACGCTCAAAAGCCTAGAGGTAAGTAGTTATGACCACGCACACACGCCATGTTCTCTTTAAAAAGAATATCTCTTCTTGCAAATATTTTCTTAAAGAAATAATGAATGAACATTTATATTATGTAAGGCCTTTCTTGATAGCCCCTATTAAGTACCTTATAATTGTTATTGCTTGTATATGAAGTAATGCATTCGCATTCATGCTTTAGCATCACAAACTCTCATCATGCATGCTTTCCAAGCAAAAATTATTAAACTCTCCAATATGTAGTATAGCATGAGAATTATTTCCTATCATAAATTGCATATGCATTTGTAAAGAAGAATTGATGAGATTGCATGAGGGTTAAGAAAAGATAATAGAAGAAAAGAAAAGAAAAGAAAAGAAAAGAAAAGAGAGAAAAGAAAAGAAAGGAAGGGAAAATAAAATAAAATAAAAAAAGAGAGAGCTTTAAGAATGACAATGTTAAAGATCCTTATAATTATTAATTAAGGTAAAAAATCAAGAAAAGAAGGAAATGACAGATTGCAATGCCGGGTCGATTCTACTAGTTGTGCACTTAGTGGTGCCGTCCAAAGAGAATGATTCATAACCTGTTGGCCACAGGCGAATATTCGGGTCCCTAAAAAGACCACCAACTTTGCACATAGGGCGTAACAGTGTGTAATAACAAGAATAATAATAAAAGATGAAGGTATTATCATTCCTTAAATAGTTTATGCATGAAAATAAATGTTTTATTCTTAAATTGTTATGCATTGAAGCATGTTTAGTAACGTTTACACATGACAGCATGCCAAATAATTGTTTATGCATGAAAGCATGGTTATATACTCAAAATATTTATGTATGCATGTTTCAAAAATGAATAGATGCCTAATATGTTAACAACGTGGTGTACTACTTACTAAGTATTCGACTCACTTTGTGTTTAATATTTTAAACGTCCAAGTATTGAGGACAAAGTTGCAGGGTAGGACGATGCAGATGAAGGACAGGCTTCGGCTTATGACTTTCCCTATTTTGACCTGGCAAGATCATGAGTCTTTTTGTTGGTTGTGTAGCTGTTTTTGGGTCTCATTGTTAGGGGCAATACGTAAGATTTGACTTAGGGACATTATGTTATTGTAAGTATGTAGTAGTAGAGTGGGGTGTTATAACCCCATTTACATTTGACTAGTTGGTAAATTTTGGTGGGGTGTTAATAACCACATGGACTTGTTTATACTATTTTGTTTGTCTTGGTGGGGATGGAGACCCTTCCTGGCTTTTTGTAATTATATTTTAGAAGTATATTAGGCTCAGAGAGCCTATAAAATGAATGAATGTTTATGAAATACTATCTGGTGTCACTTTTTCTAAATTAGAATTTTTAACATATCCCTATGTCATTTCCCATTTATAAGGTAAAAAAAATGCATAGGTCATGTCAAACAACAGTCTCGCCCCTTTAGGGCAGGGTCGTTACATTAGGATTGATAGAGTGCAAACGTGAGTGGATAGATGGGTTGGGCAGAGATGTAGGGCTTGAAACAGACGGATTACGTGACTGGGCCATGCTCAAAGTGGGCCTGATGTGAATGAAGGGATTAAAGGTTGAGGTAAAAGGTAAATGGGTGGAATTCGAGCTGGGGTCAAATTGAGCGTGTGTGGAAAGGAAACATGGATTCATCAAAGTGGACATCCCTGAAGATATAAGTTTGGCCTGTAGGCAAGTGAAGGCGACAATAGCCTTTATGATCAGGACTACATCCCATAAAAACATAAAGTTGTAAGCAAAAGTTCATTTTATGACCATTAAAGGGCCGTAAGTTCGGCCAACAAGCCACCCTAAAAACCTTCAAAAATATATAATCTAGGATTTTATTAAAAAGAACCTCCTAAGGAGATTTGTTTGATACGATTGGATAGGCATTCTATTTATTAAGAGCTAGTCTCTACAATGTGATGATGGTAACGTTCAATTGTGCCATTTTGAACGTGGGAGTATGGACACATAACCCAATGGCTAATTCCATATATTTGAAAAAGGTGGTGAAGTGGTTGAAATTTGCCACCCCAATCTGTTTGAACAGAAACAACAATAGTAGAAAATGTGTTAGTCACATAACGCAAAGAAGCTAAGAGAACAGTAGAGACATTTGACTTCATTTGAAGAGGAAAGATCCAAATATATTTTAAAAAGTTATTAAAATTGAAATATAAAAATGACAACCGTTTGAGGAGAGCATAGGCACAAGTCCTCAAACGTATAAAAAGAGAAGTTGAAAAAGTTTAAATGATCAAGATGGGGATGGGGATGGGGTAATACATGAGTTTTAGCTTGTAAACAAGCCAAACAAGTATGAGATGCAAAGTTGGGTGTAACAGGAAGTTGATATCTTCAAAGTGTGAGAGAGGTAATCCAAGGTAATGGACGATCGAGTCGAGCATGCCAATGTGGAGTGGAAGTCCGTTCACCAAGGTAGGCTTGAAGAGGAGTGGATGGTGGGGAAGACAAGGATAGCAACGGTAGAACATAAAGATCATCCTTAACGAGACCTTGAAATAGCACCTCCTTAGTTTGCAAGTCCTTCACAAAAAATAAGACAGGTGGAATTGAAAGAAAATAGAGTTATCAATAGAAAATTGATGAACGAAAATTAAGTTTTTAGTAATTAAAGGCACATGCAACAAATGATTAAGAACATAAGTAGGAGAAGAATTAGTAAAATGAGCGGAACCAAAATTTTGGATAGGAAGAATTGTGTCATCTCTATTGCTAAATTGTTCGGGACCTTGGTATGACATAGAGTCAAAGTTGAGATTTGCAAAATCTGAGGTAAAGTAATTGGTAGCCATAGTGTCGAGAAATCAATGATTTGATGGAGGTCCCATTTAAGGGAAGAAAAGTGAAATTAACAGCAAGAGAGGGGATTGAGGCCTAATATGCTTGATTCAGGTGTTGACAACAGGTCACAGCCGTATGGCCCATTTTTTGATAAATTTGACAAACAGGCCTAGAGTCAGGCCAAGGAAAGAGAGCTGAAGTTTGGGACGAAGAAGGATACCCATGGCCCAGCCCTTTGTCTCGATGCCCCCTAAGATTTGAGCCATTTCTTCCTCTCTGAGACTACCCAGAAGACATAGGAGCTCACGAGGCAGCATTTGCAGAGATGAAGGAAGTATTCAAGAGAAATTGATTTTGATGAGCAATTTTAGACTCGTGGTTGAGAAGATAACTAAAAATTTGATGAGGAAAAATGGGCTATGGACAAGTTGTTATAGAGGTGATGATGGATTCATAGTCAGACCCCAACCCGGCAAGGAGGTATACCGTGAACTAGGCAGAGGAAATGGACTATCCAGCAACACTTAGAGTAACAAAGAGGGACTTAGCCTTGTGGTAGTTTTAGTCATCGATTCAGAACCATTTTTCAGTGTAGCAAGTTGAAAATGAGTTTGAATAACATAGGTAGATGACTGAGCGGCATAAAGATTTTATAAAGTCAACCATACCTCAAACGTAGTACTACATTCAAGTACCTATGCAAGGACTATGTCGAATAGTGAGGATGTGAAGCCCCCCACTCCCACGTACGAAAATATGGGAATCAAGGTGTCAGGATGATGACAACCTGGGTCACACACCCCAACGACAAGTGCTAAGTGTGTGTGTGTGTGTGTGTGTGTGTGTGTGTGTGTGTATGTAACATGCATAAAATAAAAGAAGTAATGGATAAGCTAAGTCGATAACTAAGTACCAAAATTATAAAATATTACAAACAAGTTTAACACAAATTTCTCAACAGGAGATTTAATACAGTCATCACATAAACAAATCATTAACATACATAATAATCAAAAGTGGGAAAACATTTCCCAAGATAATAAACTACACCAAAGTTACTCCAACGATGGAGCACCTCCTCAAGCTCAGCCTCCTCGTCATTATATCAAAATCTACGGTACCAAAATGGTACCGTAGGTAAGTAATAAACCAAATAAGCCATAAGATAAAAATACATTCATGCAACAACAAAATGCATAAACATGATACCATATGTATGAAACTAAAAACAAAAACATTTTTCCCAAAAAAAAATAGTTTTCCACACATGCCAAAATCTCATTTTGGCTCAAAATAAATTCATTGAAAATATCCACAATTTTCTCAGAAAATGGTTTACATAAATCAATTTATTAAAACCCGTTATTTTCCCAGAAAATCACCCACAAATCCAGTTTTAACAGTATGTCATGGCCTCCCCTAGGGACCATCGATACGTCCTGACTCTCTTCACCACACCATGAATAACGATCGTGCATTTGACTTCGGAGCGGACGATGCACAACTAACCCCTAGCCCCTACCAGTAGAGGAGCCACAGAGTCAGCACAAGAGTGTTATCATCTCGTCTGATCCCATTATCACCCAGTGACAACTCAGGAGACGTCATTCAGTATATTCTGCTCTCCACTGACTAGAGGAACTCCATCAAGATAATGTCTCATCTCAACTTGGGATCGTCATACACACGCACCCGAAAACTATTTACACATAAAAATTCAGTTTTCATTTCTAACACATGAACATGCATAAATTATGCGAAAATCCAATTTTCTTTTACAAACATGAACATGCATACACTATGCAATACATACGACAATACACAAATATATCCAACAACCAAAAAATCCCAACATCAACCAAACACACAACCAACTCTATCCTCCAATCCAACCGACCTCCAAACTCCTAAGACTCAATCCGGTACAACCAACCAAAACACAAGATTTGTTAATGTAAAAATATATTTCAATCTCAAGGATTATTTAGAAAATACTTACTATACACTTGATCTAAAATTTCAAATATAGCAAACTGTCAAAAACGATCCCGCACCTCCACCAGCAAGTACACTAATATCTTAGCACCCAACACATTACCAAAAATAAAACACCATAAATAAATAAGTATTATTACCGAAAATAACTAAATCAATTAAAATTAAACATAAATAAAATCACATATATAAAACACTACAATTATCAACAATTATTATGAATAAGTATTTAAAACAATTAAACATAAATAGATAATCCACATAAATAAATTAAAGATAACGCTTAAATAAATTAATTAATTTAAATGGTTAAAAGTTTATCAATAGTTTCTCAAAATGGTGAACCGAATGAAATGGTGATTAAAATACTATTAAAATTCCACTTGGAATTTTCAGATTACTAGAGTTTGAATAGGAGAAAAACTAAGTTCGAGTTGTGGGAAAAAGAGAGCTCAAAACTAACTCAAATGGAGGCTAGAACATGGCATGGAGAGTGATTTCGGTGTGGTTTTTCAGCAAGGTTCGGCAGCCATTTATAGGCTGGAATACGTGGGTTTTTGGGTGGGAAAAATCACATGAAAGCTTACCAACATCAAGCCAAGACATCCAAGCTGAAAATGAGAAGAATATTTAAGCTTTTCAGATGAAAAAATGGTGGCAAACGTGGCTGGAAGGTCACTCTTTTCAGACGATTTCTAGGCACATGAAGCATCAATCAGCAGCGAAAATTTAGGAAAAATGTTCGTCTAGGTACAGAGTATTTGATAAAGTAACACGTGTCAAATGAGCTGAACGAAGGCTGCAAAATTTGTCTAGAATCTCCTGGGTATATAGGGAACGAAACCAACTGAAAAAGAAAAGAAAAGAAAAGAAATGAAGAAATGGGAGGAAGAAGACAACGTGCGTAGGCCAAAAATTCACTTAAATAAATGATTAAAACGGTGCCGTTTGGTAACATATAAAGGGGCTGACGCATTGAAGGATTTAAAGTGGCCTGGTTTGACTATGCCATCAACTCTAACGGCACCGTTTGAGACCAAAAAGGACGGGCTAAAAGAATTAAAAGGGCTAGGCTCACTTTTGCAATTATATATATATATATATATATACATATGAAAAAATCTACGTGCAAGTCCGGCTTGTACAAGCCCCACTCACATGAACAGTGAAAATACTGTTTACATAAACAGTATTTTTACTATTCATGAGAGTGGGACTTGTACGTAGTAGTCCTTATACATATATATATATATATGCCCAAAACCGTAAATCACATAAAACCAATTACTTAAAACCCAAACACTACATATAAATATATGCATTTATATAAAAGCCCATTCCGAAAATCATTAAATAAAATAATATAAAATCAAAACACATTAAATTAAAATAAAATAATTTACAAAATTTTAATTTAATTACCAACATAATAAATAATGAGATTAAATTCAAGTACTAAATTAAATGTATCACAATAAATTCTTAAAAGAAAATAAATTAGCTTACAATTACACATGCAAATAATTTTTAAATGAAGATGAATTATCCAAATATTTAAACACAAGCACAATAAAATAATGTTAATATCAATCAACTCATAACACCCAATATTTATATTAACAACAACAGGGGTCCACAACACTAAAGGTACAGTGGACTACATTCATTCCGACATTTAGGATTCATTCTCAGTTCCATCGAAAGGTAGAGCAAACTACTTGCTTACTTTGATCGATGACTACTCACGGAAGGTGTGGGTTTATTTTCTGAAGCAGAAAAGTGATGTCTTCAAGAATTTTAAGCAGTGAAAAATTCTGATAGAGAACCAAAACGACAAGAAGGTTAAACAATTTCAAACTGACAATAGAATGGAATTTTATAGCAGTGATTTTGATGAGTTCTGCAAGAATGAGAGGATTGTCAAGTACCGTACAGTTAGACACACTCCACAACAAAATGGGGTAGCTGAACGGATGAACCGAACCCTCCTAGAGCGAGCACGCAATATGCTCTCCAATGCCGGGCTGACTAAAGACTTTTGGGTGAAAGCAGTCAACACAGCCTGCTTTCTGGTGAATCGCTCTCCAGCCACAACTATTGGTTTGAAGACACATAATCAGGTATGGTCTAATGCACCTACTGATTACTTGAATTTGAAAATTTTTGGTTGTCCTGCTTATTTTCATGTTAATGATGGTAAACTGGAACCTAGAGCAAAGAAATGCATATTTATAGGATATGCTACTGGGGTAAAGAGATATAAGTTATGGTGTACTGATCCCAAGTCACCCTAATGTGTGATTAGTAGAGATATTACTTTTGATAAAAAAAAATATATGCTTAATCCGAGAAAGGAGATTCTTGTGTCTATAGGGAATAAGGTGGAGCTACAACAGACTCTATAGAGGACACCACCTGAAACTCAGAATCATGCTATGGCTGATGAGCATAATTCTGAGTCTGAGACTGAAGCACCGGGTGAGGAGCAGTATAGTATAGCTACTGGTAGACAGAGGAGGCAAATCAAACCACCTCAGAGATATGTTTAAGCAGACATGGTCATGTATGCACTCGCTAAAATAGAAGAAATTGTTGGGCAAAAACCTTCTAGTTACTTAGAGTCTGTAAAGAATACCGAATCTGCTCAGTGCTGCTCAGCTATGACTGAAGAGATTGAATCTCTTAACAAGAACCAAGTCTGGGATTTGGTTAAGTTACCAACGAAGACTAAAGTTGTTGGCTGCAAATGGATCTTCAAAAGAAAAGAGGGAATTCAATCTGAGATAGATACAAGATATAAAGCATGCCTAGTTGCTAAAGGCTACAGTCAGAGGGAGGGGATTGACTTCAATGAAGTGTTCTCTCCAGTAGTGAAACACAGTTCAATTAGAGTTTTACTAGCCATCACGGCTTTGTTTGATCTGGAGCTTCAACAACTTGATGTAAAGACAGAGTTTCTACATGGCGAGCTTGAAGAGAGTATCTATATGCGTCAGCCAGAGGGGTTCATTGTTGAAGGCAAAAAGGACCGAGTATGCAGACTGAAGAAGTCTTTGTATGGTTTGAAGCAGTTGCCTAGGCAATGGTATAAACGTTTTGATTTTTTTATGATTGATCATGGTTATTTGAGAAGTAGATATGATTGTTGTGTGTATCATAAACAATTGCCTGATAAATCTTTCATTCATTTATTGCTTTATGTTGATAACATGTTTATAGCTGCTAAAAGCATGGTTGATGTTGATTTGATGAAAACTCAACTTAGAAACGAGTTTGAGATGAAAGACTTAGGTGCTACTAGGAAAATTTTGGGAATGGAAATTCACAGGCATAGGAAAGCTAGGAAGTTGTACTTGTCCCAGAGAAAGTACATCAAGAAGGTTCTTGACAGGTTTGGAATGTCTAACTTCAAACCTGTAAGTATGCCATTGGTGATGCATTTTAGATTTTCAGCTTCCCTATCTCCTCAGACAAATAAGGAGGAACAATCCATGGCAAGAGTTCCTTACTCTAGTGCTGTAGGCAGCATTATGTATGTCATGGTAAGAGGAACAGTCCAGACATTTCACAGGCAGTGAGCGTGGTTAGCAGGTACATGACTAAACCTGGTAGAGTTCACTGGCAGGCAGTAAAATAGATTCTAAGGTACTTAAGGGAAACCTCGCATGTTGGCTTGATATTTGATAGAAATGTAAATCTCAGTTCTGATATTATTGGGTTTGTTAATTCTGACTATACTGGGGATTTAGACAAGAGAAGATAATTGACAGGCTATGTTTTCACATTGTGTAGTTCTGCAATTAGTTGGAAAGCAACACTTCAATCAACTATTGCTTTATCAACTACGGAGGCAGAATACATGGCAGCAGCTGAGACTATCAAGGAAGCCATTTAGGTGAAGGGACTGATCAGTGACTTGAGTCTTCAGCAAGAGGGGATGACAGTGTTTTGTGATAGCCAAAGTACTATACATTTGACCAAAAATTAAATGTATCATGAGAGGACGAAATACATTGATGTCAGGTATCATTTTCTCAGAGAAGTAGTTGCAGATGGTAATTGAGTATTCAGAAGATTGATACTTTAGAGAATCCAGCAGACATGATGACAAAGCTAGTTACAGTACACAAGTTCAAACTATGTTTGGACTTGATTGGAGTTCGAGGTTTTCAGATCCCTTAGGGGATTTTTTGATGGGGTTGGTTTTTTTTGTTGATTTGGGTTTAGTGAGGCTTGTGAGTATTCAAGCCAAGGTAGAGATTTGTTGAGATATGGCTTGAATACACGCCTCCCCTGCACTCTCGCTCGAGTGAAGTTGATCCTACTCGAGCGAGAGTCCAACCCGAGACTTCGTTCGACCTTCGCTCGACGTCCAGCTTAAGCGAAGTGCAACCCGAGAGTTCGCTCGACTCTCGCTCGACGTCCGGCTCGAGCGAAATCAGGTAAAGACTTCACTCGATAGTCGGTCAATAGTTGCTCTACAGTCAGCTCGAGCGAAGTGCTAGGTGGCCGTTCGCTAGCTACTCGCTCGACGTTCAGCTCGAGCGAGTCTGACCTAGAAATGTTCGCTCAAGCGAGATTGCATAAATATAAATATCGCAATCTCATTTCTGCATTTCCCCCCGACGAACTCCAGAGCCTCTGTTTCTCCGCTCGCGAACAGAGCACCTCCCAAGATCATTTGTTCTCTATTTCTTGAGTTTTTTAAGTATAAACACGTGAGGATTGAGTGTATACACGTGAGGTGAGTGATTTCTACTGTAAGAATCTTTTGATTCTCTCTCTGTAATCTCCATTTGATCATAGTGAAGTTTTGAGACCAACCCCACAGTGGATATAAGCTCAGTTGAGCTGAACCACTTAAATCTGTGTGTTCTGTATTGTCTTTACTATTTTTTTTTACTTCTCTACTACTGCTGCATTTAATTTCATATCTGTGTTGTTCGTTTTATCGGTTTATTCCCAACACCCCCCCTCCCTCCCTCCCTCCCCTTCCCCTTCCCCTTCCCCTTCCCCTTCTCCCCTCCTCTTTTCTCACGGCCCCTTACCCATTCCTGTGAGTTTCTTTTAATTTTTGCTTCTTCTTCTTCTGTTTCTCTTCCCCCGCCCACCTTCCTTCGTTTTTCTTCATTTTTCCATTCCTTTCTTTTTTCTTCTTTCTTGTTTCTGTTTTTTCAAGTTCATTGGTGGCCTTTTTTTGCTCCTGGTTGTTTCGTAGGTGAACGTCGTCCCGAAGTCTCCAGTGGCCAAGGCATCTCACACGCCCATCCACAGTCCTCCTAAGGTGCCAATCTCTCAAACGGGGGAGGAATTGCACCATCCAAAGCTGCGCGTGAGCCGCACGCAAGCTAAATCTCATTGGGTTGCTCTTCCACACGCTTCCTCCAGGGCTGACTATTGTGGCCACGCGCGACTCCACAGAGACCTTGGCCACCAGCTGCTTCGACCCCAACCTCTTGCAATCCTCTAGGGGCAACATCTCGCAATCCTCCAGGGGCAGCGCGTGCAAGCCACTTGCAACTCTCAACCTCGGGTCTCTTGGTTGTTCGGTTTTATTTTTCCTCCAAAATTAAAAATCAAATTCATGTCTTTGTGATTCAGTTTTCCCATGTCTTTCATTTATGTTTTATATTTTCGTTTTTGTTAATAAAAAATAAAAACATGTAGTCTCTAGGACTTTTGATCCTTAGAGTGTGTACCTAACTCGTCTTAGAATTGAGATTGTGAAGTGAGTTATTTATAAGTAATAGTAAATTGAGATTGTGAAGTGAGTTTTGCGAGATCCATCTAAAATAAGTTTTGATATGTTTAGATATTAAGATGAGTTGTATTTGTGAGAAGTTATATGGATCCTACATATAAAAAATTAAGAGGTATTAAATTAAAAGAAGTTATGAATCTTATATGTAAAGAAATTTTAAGTTAAGATGAGTTTAGTAATTTGAGAATTGAGTATTTGAATGTGAAACTTAGTTTAAAATTAGAGTACTATAATATAATATTATATATATTGTGTCATGTAAAGATAATAAGGAGAATTTTTTATGCGTCGACATTTATCAAACCTATATTATCCTATACTAACCATTCTTCATTTAGCCAACTTTTTTTTTAATTTTGAGAAGCATTTAACTTAAACTACACGGAAACGTAGAAAAATGCATGAATACATGCGTGCATTATAAATGTCAACTTTGAGAGTTTGGTAGCAGCTGGCGTCATCGGGGACGGTTCGATTCTCCAAAAACACTGGGTAATACTTACCCCGGTTCTGAGCTGAGAGCTTATGATGATGTCTGTCCGAGGCTCCGAGTTTTGACGCGTTCGCTGCCAACGACTATCTAACTAACCCATCTCCATTTCCCGCGTTACAGAGTTTCCTCTGATGGGCAGGAAGCAGCAATTGGATTCCAGCGGAAGTGAAAGGGCCTCTCTTTTGAATAAGGAGGTTTGTTTTCTTCCTTCTAGTTCTAGCTTTAAACTTTCTTTCTGTCCATCCTTTATATTTTCTAATTCTCTTAGGAGTCTTATGTTTGAGGATCATTTTGTTGAATTTGTTCTACCATGCCCATATCAAGAACTTGTTTACCCTCGATTGCCGAATTTAGTGACGACACTCCTTTTCCCCCCTTCATCATATGTTCAATCCCTTGGGTTTTGACTAGTTTATTTATATACGCTTTTTTTTTCTTTTCTTGTTGGTATTTCTCTTCCCAGTCGTTTTTTGGCCAATGGACTGAAAATATACGTAATATTAAATTTGATGTCTCCCGCTATTTGGGTTTGGATGTGATTGACAGCTACTATGCTCATATCGTTTTGTTAGGTTTAGTTACATAGGGTTTCCGGTTTTCTCAATTACCGTTTCATGAAAAATGCGGTGCCTTTTCAGTTTCCGATTCCATATTTGTATGTGCGTGTTTAGCTTCCCTTTTCTCTGAAGGCCTTGATAACATATGCACTTTATTTTGAGAAGGACGATGATCGATCTTTAATTGGAAGATGACTATTAAGTTCCTTTTCAATTGTTCCGAAAGAAAGGGAAAGTAATTTTTTTCTTAAAAAAAAAAAAAACATGTAGGAAAAGAAGAAGGCAAATGAAGACCAATCCACAGATGGACTTTTGACAGACCTTGAGCATGGAGATGCAGTACAGGTGATGGCTACTCATATTATTCAGCCCTACAATTCTATTTGTATCTGATTTAAAGCCTTTTTTCACAAGAAAGTTATTGTGTTTTGGTAAATGCAGGCAGCGAATGTTGGATTTGGTAGAGTATTGTCTCTGGTAAATGGAAAATTTGCAATGTCTTTTAATAACGTAGTGGTGATGCAGAAGTATTGTAAATTTTTTAAATCCTTCTGTTTTGACAGGCAAAACCTGATGCAGGGAAGCTACTTGTTGCCACCATTGCACTATTGTTGGCATCCACATCAAATATTCTGCTTGTATGTTGATTTACCCATGCGTGTCCATGCTCTTTCTCTTGTTTTTATGTTAATGCCTTAATTAGAATGTAACACTGATATAGTGAACAGATTGTTAATTTAACTGCCAAATGCCTCTTAAGGATTATTCCTGCTTCGCTGTCATTGACCAATGCATAAAATTGGAACTTTATCTCTATATCCTGCATAATTTGGAGTTTTAAGTAAAATGAGAGTTTTTTATGAAGCAAAACTATGGATTATAAACAAATTCTAATTGAAAAAAGTTTGGTATTGATCTGACCGTATAAAATAACATTTGGTGTATCATTGTCGCCAGTATATCTAACATTACACTACTCCATCCAGAAGAAGCTTTCTAGCCAAAATCATGTTCTTTCTGTTTTCACATAGGAATTGTATATAATCTTTGAAGATCCTCCAATGTTCTTTCATCCATCTTTCTTACACTCTTCTGAAATATTGAAGACTACATCTCCAAGGTCATTTGATGTCTGCGAGCTCAACTTCTGCTTTTTACACAGGCCAAAGTTCCCTAAAAGCTGCCTTTCTCTTGGATCTTCTCCAATTAGTATGTGATAACTTACTTAGCAATCCTACGGTCCTACCATATAATTTTAGTGAAAATAATATGACAGCTACCAATACTGGAGCAAGGTTGGTGAAGTTAACAAGTATCTATATTCTCTCCATAAACTTAGGTGGATGTGCTCTAATGTTGAAGCCCTACTTTGATCTTCACTGGTCTTTGAAAGATGAGCACCAAGGAGCCTAGACAACAATGTGTTTCTGTGGACATAGTTAACTTTGGCAAACCATAGTCATGTGCATGGACCTCTCTGTCTGAATGTTTTTCATTGATGCAGTTTGGGGGATCTTGCTTCTTCCCTGGGACTGCTCTAGTTTTTCACTACTGACATAGTGTTTTTCAACAACATTACTTCCTATGCGAGCTAGCTTTTTTTTTTTTTTTAATAGGAGTAACTTGTTTTAAACATGCTTCAATTACCAAATGATGAATATCTTGCTGTTCCCCATTGGTGATTCCTTTTGCATGCAGGTAGTTGCATGTCCTCGCAAAATATTTTTCTCTGACTCTGGTTTTCTGATATGCTAAAAGCGATGAGTGCAAATAGTGTCACTATACAGATAAAATGTTTTGAAAGGAACTGACAGCATGTAACTTGCTTGGTTCTTTGAGTTCTTTGACTTTCTAAAGATGTATCATGATTATTGTTGTGCAGCCAAAGTATGGTGGTATAATAATAGACATTGTATCAAGGGAAATCAGAACTCCTGAACAGCAGTCAGAAGCTCTGGATGCGATAAAGGACACCATAGTGTATATTGTGCTCATAGTTGTCATTGGGTATGATATACTCTTATCAAATTTACCAATAGAATAAAATATGGTTTCTAGTGGCAGTAATTTAAAGGAATGGTCGCTGCAGTCAATCATCCCCAGACATTGAAGAAAACAGTGTGTGGGTTGTGCTTGATTAGTTAGGGAAAAACCCCAATTGAATCGACATCACAAAAACTACCAAAACAAGATCCAATTAGGGTGCAAATGACAATGAAACCTATATGATTAAATAAACCACTGTGAAAGTATTGAATTGAAAAACAGAAAAATCCAATAGGACCAACAATGTCTTTTTAATTAACTTGTTATTGAAATCTCCAGTACTGATTTACGTATGCAGGACAGATTTGCGGAAGCACTTATTATGTACAATGTCCAATAAACTGAAGCATGCTTTGAGCAACACAGTAGAAATAAGATCTCTATAGTTTCAATTTCTTTTCTCCTTGGCTAGGTAAACCCTTAAGTTTCACGATGTGAGAATGCCTTCACTTGTTGGCTAGAAAGTCAAATTTCTTCCAACATAGAAACGAGAAAAGCAAGAATTCTTACTTCTATGAAACTGATGGTATACTTTAAAAGCTTCATAGCTTGCTTCACTAGAAGTAAAAGCTTAACACACAATATAATACAATGAACCATTAATTCTACAAAATGTCTATCAAATCTATTTACTAAAGATAACATATTTATGCAAAAAAGTGGATATTACCAAACATTGCTTTAATTTGTCATGTGGCCTCATGAGAAGGATGATATAGTGCACTTGTTCAGTCAGAACCATCTAAATTTAAACGTGAAACTGAACCTGCGTTTGTGCATATGTTGGTAGATTTTATCCTTTTTATCATATTTCGAAGCATATATTAGCTTTGTAATGTTTGTTGTTAATTGATGATGCTTCTTTTTAGTTCTCTGTGCACAGCACTTCGAGCATGGTTGTTTTCTTCTGCCAGTGAAAGGGTGGTAGCTCGTTTGAGAAAAGACTTATTCAGTCACCTTGTCCAACAGGTTAGAACCATTACTTCCCAAATGTATAAAAACCTGGAACAGCTATTTGTGAGATACAAAAGTACTTAAAAACACACACATATTGAACACCAATTTCTAAACTACTCTACTGATTGATATATTGGAGTTTATCAGGGTATAAGTTTTCCATCTACCATACGTGTTTAAACTGTGAATAACTTCTTCAGTGTAAGTTCCAAATTTGCCGGGTTGAGCCATATTATAAACAATGAAATTCAATTTTAGAAAAAATATATGAACCCTGTTGTCTCTTTTTTTTTCCTTAATAAATGAAAGCCAGTTGTTATCTTACCATTATTGATGGGCCAGGGGGGTCATCTTAATGCCTTCTTCCTTCTCATCGGAGTTATTTCACAAAGAGTTGCCATGGTAAGGAAGAACGGCTGAATAGCCTTTGACATGGTTGATCCTACATTGTGCTACAGGAAATAGCATTCTTTGATGTCACTCGAACAGGAGAACTCCTAAGCAGGCTATCTGAAGACACACAGATCATAAAGAATGCTGCAACTACCAATCTTTCTGAGGCACTCCGAAATTTGACAACTGCGTTAATTGGCATTGCCTTCATGTTCTCGTCTTCATGGAAGTTAACATGTAATTGTTTAGTTTACTTGCGCCAATGCTTGCTAGTCTAGTATATATTCTTCTTATTAGATGTTTTTTTCTGCTTAGTGTTGGCTTTGGCCGTAGTGCCAGTCATTTCAGTTGCTGTTCGGAAATTCGGGCGCTATCTTCGCGAACTTTCACATGCAACTCAAGCTGCAGCTGCAGTGGCTGCCTCAATTGCGGAGGTGTGTAAGCTAAGCAAAATATTACATTTTATATGCTATTTAATTATTTTTTAACTATTCATTGCATACTACTGGAAACCATGCGGTATAATTTTTTTGCGTATGTAATATTTTCAAAGTCAAAGTGGAATGAAGAGGAAGTCTAGAAGGTAATTTGAGAGGTTCAAGTTATGGAAAATTCTATGGTAGGGGTGGTACAGAAAGGGTGGTACAAAAGATGGGGAAAAGGATATTTAAAAACTTGCTTAGATATGGGAATGAAAAATATAAAGATTTTGATTATGTCAAAAGCATCAAATTGAGCTTCAAAGAGTTATTTTAAGGGAAGACCATTACAAGGAAGATGGAAGGGCTACTTAGAAATAAAATCCATCCATGCAATTGGGAAGAATTTGTATCCCCATTAGAATAACTGAGATAATGGATTTGTCAAAGAAGATTTGCTTGGATTCCTTGTGCTTCTGTTATCGTATATCCATATGCTGCTGTAAAGTAGTTCTAGATAACTAGAACAGCCAGGTAAGTCATTATTAGGAAATTGTTGGCCATTTTTTCAATTTAAAAGTGATCTTTTTCATGAAAAATATTGACTCTTTAGGAATCTTTTGGGGCCATTCGAACGGTCAGATCATTTGCTCAAGAAACTTACACAATTTCAAAGTACTCAGAAAAGGTTGACGATACATTGAAGCTTGGTCTCAGACAAGCTGTGAGTTTCTTGACTATTCTATGCCCCAGCTCTCTCTCTCTCTCTCTCTCACACACACACACACACACACACATTTTTGGAAGCTGTGACTGCACATATGTTGTGTGTGTTTAAATTGCTTTGTCTGCTACAGAGAGTAGTTGGTCTATTTTCTGGAGGACTAAATGCGGCATCCACGTTATCTGTCATCGTAGTGGTGGTTTATGGAGCTTACTTGACAATAACAGGCTTTATGACTGCAGGCACTCTTACATCCTTCATTCTTTACAGCCTTACAGGTACTTCCCTTCATTGTCCTTAACCTGCAAAATTGTATCTCAAGGGACAAATCCTCTTCAACTTTAGTTTTCATCTTATAAAAGATCATAAGAAACTTTCAAAACTTCTAAGAGCCATGGCCAAAATTCTAGATATTATATTGTAAAAGAATATTGTGGGCATTCAAAATGCCGATGTTCCCTTTTCAGGATTATTGAGGATTGGGGAAAGTTTTTGAAATGCAAGCCTCTTAAGAAGCTATATTATTTTATAAGTGTTGTCAGTTACATGATTTCTGTTATTGTTCTGTTTCGAATTTGTTTTGATCACCTTATCTGATTGTTTGTGTTCATGTTAAATCAGTCTTCTAAAACCAAAGCTAGCATGTTGTTAATATTATTGCTTGGTTGCTTTTAATTGCCTCTCTCTGTTTTTTTTTCAACCAATTTTCTATATAGCTGCTATAAATTTATAACATTGCTAAATTTGTTCCTGCAGTTGGGTCATCAGTATCCTCTTTATCAGGATTATATACCACAGCGATGAAAGCTGCAGGAGCAAGCAGGAGAGTTTTTCAGCTCCTGGATCGTAGCTCAGCCATGCCCAAACCAGGAGATCAGTGCCCTAAAGGGTCAGTTAAATTCTTGATAAGTTATAGGGTCAGTTAAATTACAATACCTCTTGTGTTCATCCTCTTATTGAGATTTAAGTTTTATTCTTCTCAATAATTTTGTGGCATTGATTGCAGAAATCCAGATGGAGATGTGGAATTAGATGATGTCTGGTTTGCTTACCCTTCTCGCCCAAGTCATATGATACTCAAGGTAATATTTTTCTTTGATCGGATTACATTGTGAACTTTGAATATGACTTGCATCACTGCTATGATTGCTGTCAATTTACATGTATACTTTGACATTGAAATTGGCTCTGTTGGTCTAACCCTTTTAGTCTTTAGGGTTAAGACACTTTGTTGTGCTGACATCCTATCTTATTTTGAATTATTGAGTGAATCCAAATTTAATTTATCTTCTCATTTCTCTGCCACCTCACCCAATGTAAGAACATGCTTAGAATAGCATGTGGTTTTATAATTTTCTTTTTGTTGATATTGGAATATACTAAGCATGCAGGACTTCAAACGATGCTGACCTTGTGATTCTTTCTGCAATAACTGATTTGAGTGCAGGGTATAACTTTAAGACTGAGGCCTAGTTCAAAAGTTGCTCTTGTTGGTCCAAGTGGTGGTGGGAAGGTGATATTATGTTTTACTTTTCATTTTTATCTCTTGCATCATTTTTGCCTTCATGCCAAATGATGAAGCAAATTACACATTATTAGAATTAATAAATTTTCTATTGCAGACCACAATAGCAAACTTAATTGAGAGGTTCTACGACCCTCTCAAGGGGAAGATATTGCTTAATGGGGTTCCATTAGTGGAAATATCAAACGAATATCTTCATAGAAAGGTGATTTTAGTTCTATGTTCTGTCCATGCGTGCAATTAGTAGATTTTAATAGCATATTTGCTACTCTATTACCCTACAAAGATTTTGTGTTGTATCTTCCATTAATTATGCTCTCTTCACTTATTGTGTCTTACAATGTTTCTTTGACACTCATTTATGCATTTTGTCAATTTACAGATCAGTATCGTAAGCCAGGAGCCTGTTCTTTTTAATTGTTCTATTGAAGAAAACATTGCTTACGGGTTCAATGGAAGCACAAGCTGTACTGATATAGAAACTGTAGCTGTGAGTTTAATCTTTTCTCCTTTCTTTTGGGAAACTGGACGTACTTAAAATTTTATATCTGATGAAATGATAAATATTACAGAAAATGGCTAATGCCCATGAATTCATAGAAAAGTTTCCGGAAAAGTATCAAACTGTCGTTGGAGAACGTGGAGTAAGGCTGTCAGGTGGTCAGAAACAAAGAATTGCAATTGCAAGAGCACTATTAATGGACCCAAGAGTTCTGCTGCTGGATGAAGCCACTAGTGCTTTGGATGCTGAGAGTGAATACCTTGTTCAGGTGAGAATGGCAGATTTTGTTTCTTGTTTTTGGGGTTTTTTTTTTTTTTAAGGATGCTGAGAATGCCAAAATTGGGCAGCAGAGATGAAAAGCATTCACAGAAGAATGTTAAGCAGCTCCAGTGTGTTCAATCACCACACAAATTAGATGGTTTTGTTATCTATTAGCACGAATGAGAACAGCGACAATGATAAATAGTTGGGCAGGAAGAATCTGGAGGATATCTAGGTGGGATGAAAAGAAATAGGATCCTTTTAAAATTGAGAGGAATGTGACAGTTGAGGCAGAAACTTTGGTTTACATCACAGCTTATGTGATACCCCATATGATAAGGTAGTGTAGGTGTATAGGATTCCACATTGTTTGGGAATGAGAAGTTTTTACTCTTTATAAAGTTCCATTAACGCTCCAATTGTATCATTAATTAGTCCTTTTGGAATATAAATCATGTGATTTGGGCCTTCCATTGGGGTGTTATAGCTTAGATGCACATCAAAGCTGGTATATTTCCAAATCCATGAATTACTAAGATCATTTCATAAGCAACTGTTAGATTCCATAAAATACGCTGATGGACAGAACCGCCTCTAGAAATGACATGCAGGAAGAATGATTAGAGTGGGAATTCAATTCATTCCAAATAATGCCAGAAGTTTTATATTCAACATTGATCCTTTTTTCATCTCTATATTTAGAGCTGCTTGAAGAGAGCAATTATAGATAGCTAACCACTTGTTACTTCTCGCAAAAGAAATTAGTAGAAAACAAAACACAGAGATACAAGTTGTTCCTGGTTTCCTCTTACCTATAATTAGAAGAAATTTGTTCCCATTCATTTATCAGACGCAAGAATTTACCACATCTCATGCTATGTGTAGGATGCAATGGATTCTCTGATGAGGGGCAGGACCGTTCTGGTAATTGCACACAGGCTTTCAACTGTCCAAAGTGCAGACACTGTTGCAGTTATATCAGATGGCCAGATTGCAGAAAGCGGTACCCACGAAGAGCTCCTCAGCCAGAATGGGATTTACACAGCTTTAGTTAGGAGACAATTACAAGCCCCAAGGACTACACTGTAGTCCAAAATACTGATAAAACTCCAGTCAGTTAAAATACTTAATAAGTGAGGTTAGTTAATTGAAATACCGATCTGATTTCTTCTACGTTGTTAATGTCTAGATCATGTTAGAATTATCATGAAGAACATTCCCCACTTAAATATTTATAAGATGTACACGAACATCATGATAGGAGTGAATAAATTGTTAGAACACCCAAAAAGCATCTTGGTACAAGATCTTATTTTGTTGGATGAATTCCTTTTCATCCCATTGTCACTCTCTCTTCCTAAACTTTTAACTCGGTACACATGCCAACAGTGGGTGTGAGATATTTGATTGAACTTATCTTTAGAGCTCCATAGATATGGATTGATTGTTGTCTTGTTATGAAAGAAAAATGCAAAAAAATCTACTTTGAAATGTAGTATCATTAACGAAGGCACCACCACAACTTAAAAATTAAGAAACTTCTTGTGTTAGCATGATTATATGCCACAATCAAGGCTTGAGAAAATACTGAAAGAACTCGTTTGATCGAGGCAAATCAACCCATCCACTAGTAGCCATTGCTGTCCTACAAGAACATCAGGCGATAAAAGAATAATACACTGTTGAGGGTTGATTTCACTTTTCCGAGACAAATCCCGATTTAAATATTTCTTGTTGATTTGGAAAGGGAGAAAGCAAACGCAGCAGGTAAGTTTTGTTAATAGACCTTGAATCAACAATGAATGTAACTGACATCTTGTAAGAAAAATCTAATTAAATTTTGGTCTAGGTTCCAAAATTGGGGGAAAAAGTGGAACCACGAGCTCATGATTCACCACCACATCAGCCTATCTGAAAGATCTTTTAAACAGTTGATCGAAAAAGAATTCTATCTAATCATCAAGCCCTGCACTGCCTGTGTATTATCTTCAACGACCCTGTTTGCTTGAATGGTGCCGATAACATTTGCAATATTAGCCTGGAAATAGAAACAAGTAACGAAATTAATTGTCATATACATTCATAAAAGAAAATTATTGAACCTATCATTTTCCCCACAAACAAGTCCATACAAAGGACAGAATGACCAGCTAGTCAACATGAAACCCGAGTGTCTCACACGATTCACTCCAGCAGAGCAAACACGAGACTTTCAAAATTGTTTTAACTTAATGACAAATTATAAAATGTCTCCAAGATAAATATGACTTTTCTTTATTAAACAGACATCAAATTGACATTTAACAGAGAAACGCAAAGTTCTTTCCCTTGTACAGCAATTAAATAACAGGGAGCATATCTATTTGAAAGAAAGCATGGGGAGATATTTTTACCCGCCATGTTCCAAGCTTTGTTTGAAGTGTTTCCCACTGATGCTGCCCAAACACACGCTCAGTATAACGGCTGCACAGCAGACTCACTCAGTAAGAAACAAGAAATTGACGAGTGTTATTAGCTAACTGTCAACAATAAATCACAGCCAACGAGCCAGAGTACAGAAATCAGATCTTGCTAAAATCAAAGCCAAATCACACACACACACATAGCTGTGAACATACCTCACAAGCACAACTTGATTCATCTGGTCCATTTTACAGTCAATTAACTTGACAGTGATTGCCTTAACTACCCACAATTCCACCTCATCATCATTAATCTGCAATGCACACGAACATGGTTAACCAGGAAGCAAAAGCAAACCAGAAAGAGTAAAAGTCAGATATTTACTCTTAGTGTATCTTTGATAACAGAATAAGGAATCTGGCCAGATTCATCAGAGGCAAGATCCACCAGTGACATTAACCGCATCTTCATGATACAATCTTCATGGACAAGACCTATACCATTGCAAGGACCATTTTCCAGGCTAGATTTTAAGTTCTGTGAAGCTTAATAAAGCTAAGATCATCAAATTTACAAAGTACTGATAATTTACCACAGCTTTTGAGCAAAGTAGAATTTGCAGCATGAAAATCCAAGTAGGCATCCAGCCTCTGAGTCAGAAAGATTTTGAGAAGCTGATATACCAATGCATTTTTAGCATCCTTCTCCAACAGCCCTACAGCAGGCATATCTAGCAAGTCACACTGCAACGTTGAAAATAAAGTCAATTCCATGAGCTATCAAAATCTTTTATAGAAAATATGAAAGAAACTTACATGCTGATGCATTTAGAGGGTAAAAAACTACTGTGATGACCGAGAAATATATCAACAGTAAATGTAACAAGACCAAATTTTGGTTAGATTCACCCACAAAAAAGGCATATCACAAAAACCTTAATTTCTCCATTGAGAAGTTATAAAAAAACAATCAATGATACAGACCCACTCCATTCCAGAACTTGAAAAATCAAAATCCAAGATCTAGGAAAAACCTAGGTACCATAAGGCCAAATATTTATTCATTTGGTTCCATTTTCAAAAAGTGTTAGTAACACTTTTACATAACATCCAAGCCCAAACAAGTAGGGAGTTTATGTTAAGCTGCACAAGTTAAAATGTTTAAAGCACTCAGCTATTAATGTATGAAATGTACTTGAGGCTAGTTTCGCCTTTTGTAACATGCCTAACTCACGTAAAGTTTTCATATTGGCACATCAAGATGCTTATAAAAAAATAAGCTGGCTACTTTTTGGGCATGACTGCATTCTCACCAGGTTTTTAATAAACAATTACTTTCTTAAAAAGGGGGAGGGGGAGGCGGCAGAAGGTTAGGAGTGGGTTGGTGGCACTCCCTACCCACAGCCCTAGGAAGGTTTTATACCCGACTAGCTGGTACTATGTACCACCAACTACAGCATATGCCACCAAACTAAGCATTGTATGAAGAAAATGAATTGCAAACATTATTTGTTTGAGAGGTCAAGGCACAAAAAAAATAAAATGTTTTTTTCAATTATACAAATAATAAATATTTCACATTGGTCAAATTGACAACAAAACCAAACAAAATTTTCCCTTTTACTTGAAATCTGACAGAAATAGAGGGCCAAGCAGCATGGGAAAGTTGAAAGAACTATATTAAATTACTTTTCTACCAGGAAGAAAGTGTTTTCATACTGGTAAGTAAACTTATAAACCATGCGATTCTATGTTAATGAAGCATATAAACGTACAATACAAAGAGTACATGAAAACAGTAACCAGCACATTTAATCTCATAATAAAGATAGCTTGTTAAGGCCCAGTTTGCTTACGGGGATGAAACCAAAAACTCAAACTACATCTCAAACTCATCATTACACTTTTTCAAATCTCTATACAAAATATAATAAAAAATTCAACTTTTTCAAATTCCAAAACTCATTTTTCAAATCCCAAAACAAAACTAATATTAAAAAAATATATTACAACAATATTTTATTCTTTTTTTAACTTTTATCTCATCTCATCTCTGAAAACAACCAGAGTATAAGATACCTGAAACATGTCAGGTGCCCTCACAAACTCCACAATTGCACGCACGGCTTCCTCCTTGGCCTCACTCATTGTATTTGCATCTTCGCCAGAAAAAGTTGCCAAGTATTTTGTCAGGAATTTGAAAGAGTCCTTTACCGAGCTGGAATTATGAGAAACACAAGTTAAGCAAGAAAAAAGATTGGTGATGATACAGTTGAAATAAGAACAATTTAAAAAATAAAAATAAAAATAAAAACTGATTGTAGTAAATTTGAATGGCAAGGCTCATTCCCATCTGACGTATATAAAGTCTCACTTTTGTGCCAGAGAAACCCTTCCCCTATACCTTTTATTTTCTCTCAAAACATTAGAGACGGTAAGAAAGAGCTCTCGCTGATCTGATATCCCAATATTCCACTCTTTAAGGAAGCCATCCATCTTTTTGAATGAAGGAACAACGTGTTCAGTGACTCTTCCATTGAATGCCAGATTTAGGGCCTTCATGTAGACATGGAACTGGGTGTATGGGTTCTCCAGTAGGTTGTATAAATTGAACAAGCTAAAGGGAGAAAGGAACAACTATAAGAGAGTGCCTTCAAAAACCTTACAAGCCACTTATAGTAATAATGGATCATTACATTTTTAACCGTAATGCAGGTTTATCATTTGGCTGTTGAGTAATTTTCCCAGATATAAGTTTTGCCATCTCAAGCTCTTCATCTGAGCTTTCAGACTTGGTAACGAGATTACAGATAACAGTGAAGATGCACTCAAGATCTGAGGAAGAAAACAAAAGACAGTAATTCTTGTTAATATGAATGATAACGTAATATTGACTCACTAAATGTTAGATAATGAATTTAAATGAGATCACACTGTCCAACACATAATTCACAACATTCAACGTAAATCATCTTATCTGTGCCACAAGCCTTGCCTCAAATTATGACAGGCTTGTTCAAAATAATTAATCCAATAAACTAGATAGAGACATGACATCCCAAAGTATAGTGATCGGAAGCTGGTGTATCAACTCCTAATAACCCCTCCCCCCCCCCCCCCCCCCCCTCTTCCGGGCGCCCAAAAAAAAAAAGAAAGGAACAAAATCCAAAATTCTGCAGATTTGATCATTATTGAAGACTCCAAAGTATTTTGCTAGTAATCAGGGTAAAAAAAGATTAAATGCTAGTAAAGAAAAAAAAAATGGAGCAGCAATAAGCTCTATTTATATTCTCTACTCTTTCTTACGTAAACAATTTTTAAAACTTTCTAATGGTGATAGTATACAGTTTTTGGAATTGTATGAATATAAGCCCCTACACCCATTAACACATACCTAAAATCAATAACCAGAACTGACCACGACATAACTTCATAACAAATTGGAAGGCAATATATCTGTGTTTCCTGTAAATTTATTGATTAAATAATCTTGCTCCATGTCTACATATTTGAGGACCTCATACCAATCTGATTTTTATTTTTGGATGGCGAGGACTCCATACCAATCTTATAAAGCCTATGAATAGTCAACTGAGTTGTGCATAGCCCAAAAAAAATAAAATGATCAGCACTATTTTACTCTCCCTAATGACATATAGTAAGTTTTTCAAAATAAGCACCAGAAAATCAAGATATATACAGCAAACTCATCAGCACATATTACTCTCTAAATCAGCTATGGTCGCTTCACACTATTTTTCGGACACAACACTTCCAAAGCATCATTTGCAATAATATATATCATTGAAAAGAGAACACTTGCACCTTTCTCAGACACCTTTGAGAATATCAAGTCAGCAGAAGTGAGCATAAGTGAAGCTAACTCCAGCCATTTGTTCATTACCATGCATTCTTGGGCTTCCAAGCAAAGTCTGGTAACTTGCGGCTCAGAAACCTGACCAATTACCGAGACAGACCATCTTTTTATAGGTAAATGAAAATTTTATTGATAGAAAACGTGTCCTTTTAAGAACACTAATTTTCCCAACATTCAACAATCTTAACAAACATAAACAGTTTAAATGGAGCCTAGTGAAATTATAAGAGAACCTTGTCTTTCTATATCACAATTTCCTTTTATCTTCTGCATCCTCTCCATAACCAAATGTATGATTATCGAATTAATGAGTATAGGAACAAAAAACTACGACAACACAAAGCGGAGACGTACACAAATTTTTTCAATCTAAATGAATAAAAAATTCGTCCATCATTGAAATCGCCTAAAACCGAGGAACACCAACAGATGTTCCTTTGGGATACACTTATAGATTCGTATGCACATGAATATGTATGCTATAAGTATGGGAAAGAAAGAAGAGAGATCGAAACCTCAGGGCCGGCGTCGGCCCAGGCGAGCTCGGAAGTGAATCGGACAACGGCGAGTGCAGGATCTTCCTCGGAAGTCGGAACCACAGTCGTCATTGTTCACTCAATCTGCAGCGGCAAAGAGTTGAAAACCCTAGACTGTGCAGCAGAGCGAAGAGGGGAGAAAGAGAAACCCTGATGACAGACAGTGGGGGTGGGCTTTTTGTCAGTGTTTTTGTATACTGTAGTACTGTTTTTTGTATGTGGTCGTATTAATATATTATGATCGATGAAGGCGCAACGTAATCACATCAACGGTGTTCGATATGCGTTCTTCATGTAATGAATAATGATATCAAAAAATGTACCAAAATTATCATAAAATTAAACATAAAAATAAAAATAGTTATCATTATTTTTATTATTGTCCTCTTAATATTTCTTTATGTGATATTAAATAATAAATTTAAAAAATTATAAATAATCTTTAATAATTTAATACCACATCAATAATAATAATAATGAATAACATTGCTCGTTAGAATTATGGGACTAGAGAGGAAAGTTTCATTAGGCCATAAATGATACATCTATTGGCCAATCTTATGAATTAATCGACTAGTAGGATTGATATCCAACAGTAAAAACCAATGATTTGATTATTCATTTATCTTCATATGATGGTCATATGCACATCCCATATGAGGTGGCTCTCGAATCATTCGTGTAAGATCTTAATTGATCTGGGGAGGACATACAATTTTATATACTCACAAAGCTCACTCAAGTTGAGTAGAGACATGTAACCAAGGCTAACATCTCCAAAACAACTGTTCTTTATATTTCGTTGGTTCAATCTATTTGAAATTCGTTCGTTGGCTTTTGAAATGAAATGGTTTAGATACCTGATACCTCGAACAAGCTTAAATTTCTTTTAATTTATCGGCACTCTTATGGGTCATATTCTTCAGGACGAAACATGTAAACTGGATTTGATGGAGCTGTGCTTAGCAACACAAAGACACAAGATTCAACCTCTTCCATCTCTGGAAATCATGCGTTTGTGTCGAGTTTTATGGGAGTTTCGCTGTGTTTGGTTCAGAATCTAGTTAGAATAAGGTGACAACCTGAAGTGAATAGCAGTTTGCTGCATTAATGCGGAGCTTTTTGGCTTGTTCATGGGCTACACTTGAAGTGCTTGTATCTGTGCAGTTGCCTGAAGAGGCCATGGTGCTGAGTGGGAAACAATAATCCTATCATCTGCATGCAGATTATTGGGATGACAGAAAGTGTTACAGTTGACAAGAAGGATAAACAAATCAAATAGCGAATTTGGGCGATCATTTTACACAACATCGATAACCAAGTATGTCCAAACACATGAATTCCATCAAGTATGAATTACATTGCAGAAGGACAAAGTTTTTTTCCCCTTCTGATACAAGAGATACTCTATTTCACAATAATATATGGTTTCTGTTCATAGTGCAACCTCTGCATTCTTGAGGATTAAAGATATCAGTTTCCACCGCCACCACCGAAGAGGTACCCCAGAGAAGATGCACCACCGGGGACAGAATGAACTTTGGTAGAAGGTCGATCCTGCAATCACATTTGCTAACCATTTTGAGTTGATCATAATATTACCAAGGTGGGACTTAGAAGGGTCTAAAGAGATACTCGACAATCACATAGCCAAATCAAGGGCAGATAACTTCAAGGCATTTCAACAGAGCCATCACTATTCTTCAGGGAAAGGGGAACAAAACATAAACAACTTAAAAAAGAAGCAAACAGTAACAATCACAATCTCCCTCCGCAAAATAATGAATAGGATACCCTCCTTTTTCTATGCAGTACAGCATTAGCATCATCCGGTGAAGTGTCCGAAATCTAATTCTATGCATAACGTGATTGAAAATTATGATCTGGAACCTATGATGCAGCCAAACCAATTTCTTACACCTTTTTCCATTCTCTAAAGAGTACATAATTGTGCATAGAGCAGTCCATTAAACCAGATCAGAGTCACAGCAGATTCCGCTTGATCGGGCCTTCCTATATGTCACTGAAAAACTAAATATACATAAAACTTAAAACTTTATGAATCCCAAGATCTTGACTATCATGATTTTCACAAACATAAATAACATACCAGAATCCATGGCAATTTCTTCAATTATATTTTAATCTGAAAAATGTAGAACTCTCCAGGAGATAGGTTTCTCTCTCTTAGCCCTTCCTCTAAAATGAAAAATCGCATTCACACACACTGATGGAAACTGTACGATTCTACTGAAATGGGTAGAGAGAAGACCTATTTCCTTTTTGGTAACTGGTAATTATTTAGTAACCGCCACTCCACTTCCCATCAAAGTAAGGAGTAAATATAAGAAACTACTTCTCTAATCCGTATAAGCCAATATTCTAGAAATAATTATACATGGAGTCGATGGGGAGTCGACTTCGATTTAAAAAAGATTTCCCTTATTTTCAACCTCGATTTCAATTCTTATATCAAAAATAAATCAATGGAATTTATTAGATTCATGAAAACAATGTTGAGAATGAGGAAAATCATTTTTAAATCAAAATAATTCTATATGGAATTGATTTTAGGAAATCAATAGAGTCGGCTTTGATTTAAAAGTTCTCATTTTCAACTTTGTTTTCATGGATTTAATGCGATTCATTGGTTTGTTTTTTGTATAAAAATACAAAATAAGATTGAAAATGAGAAAAGTCATGTAGAATTATTCTATAAATCAAAGTCGACTCCCTAAAATCGACTCCATGTAGAATTACTCATATTCTAGAGATTATATTAGATGACTTCATTTTAATAAGAGACTAAAAGCCATTAACGTGTCATGTAAGACATTAAAAATATCTAACAGTCACATGCCAGAGGAGCCAACTCATCTGACAAGCACATACCCACTCATTAATAGGTCAGTTACTGGCTGAACCTTGTTTGTCACCATTCAGATCTAATGGATTTACTTTATCTAAGACAGCAAATGCAAAGGGAGGGATTCTGACACCTGATCTGTTCAAGTACCCAAAAGAACCCGATGTATCTATGGATTTAGGAAAATTTCATAAGATAATACAATGTTACAGAAAGATGAACACCATAGTCTAAATCACCTTGACATGCTTGAAAAGGATCATACCGTAATAAAGTTGCCGCAGTTCTGACCATCGGGCCGAAAGTAATTGTTTGTAAGATGGCCCTGAGCACCTGCTGAAATCTGCTTGTCAATTGGTTGTGAAGCAGCAGCAGGATTTTGAGACAGAGAAGGCCCATTGTTTGTTGCTGGCTCCTGGTTCTGGGAAACTTGGGCATTGTTAGTGGTCTCTCCAGTTCCAAACAGGTAACCCAATGAACTCTGTCCACCACGAGCGCTGTTGCCACGACCCATTTCGTCCTTTTTTTACAATCAGATTAATTGATAAGAACGTTGAAACTTCACCATTTCTTCTGGCACAATAGAAGTGAATGCATATGCACATATAACATACAGAATGTTAATCTATAATTCTCTATATATCTTACAATATTGGTCCATACCAGAATTGTGAGTCAATGAAGCTACATTAGTAGGTGGCCACCAATACTGGAAGAGAAAACTAAATTGCTTTAGCACTTGCTAGAGCAGCATAGACTGGTCTGTAACTCTGCATGACCTTTGCCCTCTTCTCTCTATGCAATTATTTAAGCACCACAATCCAATTTCATGTGCTGAACACACAAATTCGGGATGTTATTAAAAATGTGACAGATGATGGTAACTATCTCTATCCTTACTTCTTCAAAATTACAAAATCTCCACTCAAATTCACGTAACCACTAACTATACAGCAAAATAGCACGTTCAAACCCCTTTATGTATTCCAATACAAGGTGGGGAAAAAAAGGAAACCCAATCTATTTAATTATATAAAAGCCAAGTTTAAAATTGATGACTTGGTATTCAGCTCGCACCATTAGGCTTAACAGCAAAGTCAAGTTTCATTTGTACACCTTGCAAACCAGCAAAGTTAAATGGCAATGGGTCAAGCAGTGGTTTGCAAAATTGCAAACCGTTTATTTGCAAAGTGAAGAGGTGTATTTAAAAGTTAAATGGTGTGGCCTGTGGTTAGAAAAATATTTTACTTATGAAAGAAAAATAAAAGCAGATCCAGAACGAAGAACCAACGGTTACTTAGCCGTCACCAAACATTTGTGTTCTTGATCTTCACCGGAGCGAAGAGAGTTGGTGGGGTTTAAGGTTTTTTTTCTTGATAAGGCTGGCACAAGAGTAAAGAGGCCTTCTTGAGCCTGTTTGATTAGTGGGCAGACATTATGGAGACTGGGGTTGTAGATACTCACTTTTGAAGGATTTGAGGGTGGAGATTGAATGGGAAGAAGGCGCCTTCTCTTTGTTTTTGGGTTTACATTATGAGCTCCTTTGCATTCCCTGCTACAATCATTCAACAGGTCTTCATATTTTACCCCACTTTGTCAAAATTGAACCATAAAATGGTTATTATTAATCTCTTTTACCTATCCAAAAAAATTATTATTTTTTCATTTCGGTGCAATTGACGGGTTTGTGTTATTTTGTGGGCTTTTTTGTTTTGATGATCACTTGCGATTTCTTCATGTTTTTTGTAATATGCTACATGGTTGTGGCAAATTGTGCTCCTTTTATGTCCTTTGAAGCAATTTTTGTGGGTCAGTCAAAGGAACTTTAGAATTTGGATCTTTCTGGTTAGTGAAGTGCAAATGTTGTCCATTGCTGTTGCTAATTCTTCATTCTAACTTTTGACTTGCGTATTAAACACAAGTTCACTTCTGTTGCTAATGATGAAGACTAAGGCCCTGTTTGTTTTTAAAGATGAGATGAGATAAATTAAAAATTAAAAAATAAATAAAATATTGTTATAATATATTTTTTAATATTAATTTGATTTGAGATTTGAAAAAGTTGTGTTGGGATTTGAAAAAAATAAATTTTTTATTTTATTTTGTCTGAAAATTTGAAAAAATATAATGATAAATCTGAGATAAGTTGAGAAAACCGACAAGGCCTAAGTTTTTTTTTTAATGGATCTGTATGTTTTACTGGTTAATTAAAGTAGTATTTTAAGGATTATAATAAGAACTGTTTCTTAGGACTTTTATTACCATTATCACAGTATAAAACTACCAAAGTTTTCCAATCCACCAGCTTAGGATTTATCTTCTTCTGTCAAATAACCCTCAGAGATTTTAGGATGATCGCTTTTAATTGAATAATCGTGTCTCATACTAATTGTATCTATTTTACATTATTTAAATTGAACAACCATATATATATATATATATATATATATATATATATTACATTTTTAATATTGTAAATTGACCACGAAATATTTATTGGTAAAGTGAATACTTTTATATATGCATCCTCCATTTTATAAATATTTGATATATGTTTTTTTAATAATTGTGATTGTGATTATGTATAATCAACTATTTAGATTTATAAAATTCAGCATAAATACATTCATAGGCTCGTTGAAATAATGCATAAACCCATTAGCCTTATACCAGATCCAACACGAACAACAAAATTTCCTTACACAACAATGCATGTATACTCTTGGAATTATAAAAAATAAAAAAATAAAAATATCTAGAAATTCAAAAAGAAAAAGAAGGGAGGAAGGGGGAGGGGGGGCGATCAGTATCAAAATTCTCAAATGGAATAGAAGGGAAAAAATAGGAAACCCTGACGAAATAATGCGTAAATTCTTACACCAGATCCAGCACGCACAACAAAAATTCATTTACACAGTAATGGATACATACTTTTGGAATAAGAAAAATCAGATAAAGAAATTCAACAGAAAACGTGGAAGATGTAGTCAAGAAAGGGGATCTAAGCTTTGAAGCATAAATGGAGTAAATGTGGATTGGATTTCGTACCGTTCGTTTGGGACCCCGAGATGGAAGCAAGAGAATGCAGAGATGAGTGAGAAGCCAAAATTCCAATGCAATGCAATCCAAGCAACCTGTATCTATACAGCGAATCGGCTTTCCTCGTCCTTTTTGTTCCGGTTAAACTTGAAGGCCCGGTTTGGATCGGAGCTTGTCATAATTCATTTTAAAATTTTTATTATATTTTTTAAAATTTTTATATAAAATATAATAAATAATTTAATTTTTTTAAATTTTAATTTATTTTTTTAAATCTTAAAATAATAATAATATTATAAAATAATATTTTATTCAATTTTTTAAATTTATTTCAACTTATCTTATTTCATCTCTTAATACAAATTAAATTTTAAAGAATAAATTAGTATATAGTCGATTCTTTGACTTTTCAGTTTTTTTTGAATAAAATTTGAAATTTTGATTTTTTTAAAATTATCCTTTTATGAATAAATTAGTATGGAGGATTAAGATTTTACGTATTTTTTAACTCTAATTTAAATATTTTTATTTTTCAAAGAGATGTGCTAAGGTGATCACAAAGCTTATACTATTTTTAAAAGTGACCCCCTCCTTGCACTACGCCCCGCATAGGGCAAGAGATGGGTTATCACCTCAGTCACTTGTTCCGATGATATGGGAGTGGGGTATTCCATCCCGCTAGGCAGGATGCAGGATAAATTCTTAATCTTTCTTACTTCATATCCATTTAAAATATGGATTATATTTTATTAAGTTTAAAAATAATTATTAAGTTTAACAATGATCAAAAATATATTTTTAGATTAAAATTCTATATTTAAAATTTTTAAATGACTATAATTTAAAAATTATGTAGTTTTTAAATTTGTTAGTATATATTTTATGTAAATTATAATGTATTAGTTTTTAAACTTTGTAAGTTATAGTTTTTAAATTATATAATTTTTAAATTTGTTAATACATACTTTGTGAACAAATCTAATAAATTATAATATATATTGTTGAGCTCAAGATTTCAAGTTTCATGTAAATCTACACATGGATTTTGATGATAACAAATGAATTCAAAGAATAAAGGAGTCTCAAGCTCAAGTTGTCCACACAATAGAATCAAGCACATCAAGAAAGAAAGCATAAGCAAGAAGGGAACAAGTTCACATTAAAATCATAGAATAATTTTGTAAATCTCTTAAAAATTTGAAATTAGGATTAAGGCTCAAAATTAATATTTTATCATAAAACATTAAAATACATTTTCCACATATGCATGAATATTTTGAAAATTAAATTTGAAAATTTTGAAAGATGATTGATTGTCATCTTTCACATGTGCATGACATGATTAAAGGTTTGAACTTTGAAAATATTAAGATGATTGATTGTCATCTTTCACATGTGCATGTTTTATTTGAATATTTTCAAAAGTGGTGGATACTTTTCTTGACTTATACAAAAGGTAAATGTCTTTATTTGAAAATTTTAAAAAGTAAAGTGTGCTCCTTTTGTCATATGCAAAAAGTAAAAGATTATTTTTGAAATTTTTGAAAAGTAAAGTATGCTCCTTTTGTCACATGCAAAAAATAAAAAGATTAGATTTGAAATTTTTGAAAAGTGAATGATGATGTTTTTGACATGGGAATCTTTTCAAATTTGAAATTGAAAACTCATTTGCCTATAAATAGCTCACTTGAGTTTTGCAAAAGACATAACAAGAGCTTACACATCTATTGCTAAGTTTTGCATCATTCCTTCAAAGCTCTCATTCTCTCTTTTCTAAAATTTTGAGCCTTAATTCTTATTCTTGTTGAGAGAGATATAGGTTGCGCTATATTGTTTCTATCTCACTCATTGAGGAGTGTACTTTGATAGTCTACCTACTATCAACTCTTGTATTTGTAAGAGGGTGCGTATAACCCTTGGGTGTGTAGAAGGTGTTCTACACGGGGAATAGTTAAATCACCAAGTGTGAGGTGATTGGAAGTGTAGAAGGTGTTCTACACGGGGAATAGTCAAATCACCAAGTGTGAGGTGATTGGAAGTGTAGAGGGTGTTCTACACGGATTCTTTGGAGCGGTGCTGCTCAAAGGTGTAATAGGTTTCTATCTCCACCTAAAGGAGATTGAATAGTGGATTTGGGGATCCTCAAGAGGTAGTTTGAGGCGAGGACGTAGGCAGTGGGGCCGAACCTCGTTAACATACTGAGTTTGCTTCTCTCTTACCTTTACTCTTTATATTTATTACTGTTTCATATTTTGTTTATATTTTATATTATATATTTGATTTATAATTGTTAATTTTTTAATACAACTCAATTCACCCCCCCTCTTGTGTTAGTCATCTGGGCAACAATTGGTATCAGAGCTAGAGCTCTGTTATAAGATTAACTATCTTTTGAGTTAAGATCTTATGGCTAACATTGCAGTTTCATTTGGTGAAGGTCAATCTAGCAGTCGGCCTCCACTCTTTTGTGGAGACAATTACTCATTCTGGAAAGTTAGAATGAGAATATTCATTCAGGCTCAAGGTCGAAAAATCTGGAAATGCATTGTAAATGGACCTTATATTCCAACAAAAGTAGTTGATGGAGTAAAGGTCAAAAAGGAAGAAGAAGAATTTAATCGTGAAAACGATAGACTTTATACTTTGAATTTAACTGCTATGAATTTATTATATAATACTCTCAATGGTAATGAATTTAATAGAGTAATGACTTGTGCTACAGCAAAGGAAATTTGGGATAATATGGAAGTTACTTATGAAGGAACTTCTCAAGTCAAGGAATCAAAAATTTATATTCTTACTCATGAATATGAAATGTTTAAGATGAATGATGATGAATCTATTTCTTGTATGTACACTAGTTTTACTAACATCATAAACAGCTTGACAGCTCTTGGTAAAATTTATTCCAAAGTGGAGACAGTAAGAAAAATTCTCAACCCTCTACCAAAACGTTGGGAATCAAAAGTGACAACGATTCTTGAAGCTAGAGACCTCAAGAAACTCGAAGTGAATGAACTCATCGGGTCACTTATCACCCATGAGTACACATTGAAAAGAGGAGAAGAAGAAGGAAAGTCAAAGAAGAGCTTGGCACTTAAAGCTGTTCCACATGAAAGTGAAAGTGATGAAGATGAGAAAAATGACGACAAAGATGAAGAAGTTGCGGTGATAACAAGAAGAATTCAGATGTTCTTAAAGAAAAATAAAACTCCTCCAAGGAAATCTTTCAAAAAGTTTTCCAAGAAAGATTCAGGTAAAAATGACACTTTAATTTGTTATAAATGCAATAAATCTGGTCATATAAAGTCAGATTGTCATCTGCTAAAGAAAGATCGAAACAAAGACAAAAAAGTAATTAAAGCTACATGGGATGATGATTCAAGTAGCTCAGATAGTGAAGCAAGTAATGGAGAATCAGCAAATCTTTGTCTTATGGCAAAAGATGACATTGAGGTAACAAATTTTGATAATATTGAAAATCCTTCATATAAAGAATTGCAAAATGTTTTAGAAGAGGTATATGAAGAATTTGAAAAATTGGGTATCAAGTATACTGTTTTGAAAAAGAAAAATTCTTCTTTAACAAATGAAATTAATATTTTAAGAAAAGAAAGTATTGTTTTGAAAGATGAAAATCTTGAATTGAAGAAAAAGAAAATTGATTTAGAAAATATTATTGAAAATTTTACGAATGGAAAAAGAAATTTTGAAAAACTTCTTGGTAGTCAAAGATGTGTTTTTGACAAGGCAGGCTTGGGATATATGCCGAAACAAAAATACAAACCTTATAAAAACTTCTTTGATAATCCTTCTACATCAAAGTCCAATATTCAAAATTATTTTCATAAAAATAATTTTGTTAAAAAACGATACTATTATAATCACTCAAGTTCTTCATATATGTCAAATGCTATTTGCAATTTTTGTAATAGAAATGGTCATAATTATCTTGCTTGTCCTATTAGAAGAAAACATACAATGACTATTAGGGTCATATGGGTACCTAAGAATCTTGTTTCTTTTAATACTAATAAATAAAGGACCCAAAGAATTTGGGTACCAAGAATATTTTTTTAATTGTTTTTGTAGGTATGCATGAAGTCTTCTACAGGTAAAAGTAAATGGTTTTTAGATAGCGGATGCTCAAGATACGTGACATGAGATAAAACTAAATTCATTGACTTCACTTCTAAAGAAGAAGGATGCGTGATATTTGGAGACAATTCAAAAGGGAAAATTATGGAAATAGAAGGAAAAATCATCAAGATTTAGTACAAGATGCAACCAAACAACGAAAACATGTGAAAGATCATCCAATAGAACACTTTCACGAGGTATAAGCACTCGATCATCTCTTAAAAATATTTACAATCATACTGTTTTTCTATCTCAGATTGAACCTAAAAATATTGATGAAGCACTTCTTGATGAATCTTGGATTCTAGTTATGCAAGAAGAGCTTAATCAATTTGAAAGAAATGATGTTTGGACACTTGTTCCTAAACCCAAAAATCATACTATTATTGGAACAAAATGGGTTTTTAGAAACAAGAGAGATGAGTCCGGAGTCATTACTAGAAATAAGGCTCGACTTGTGGCCCAAGGTTTCAATCAAGAAGAAGGAATCGATTATGATGAGACATATGCACCAATCGCAAGATTAGAAGCTATTCGAATGCTACTTACATATGCTTGTTATAAAGATTTCGAACCTTTTCAAATGGATGTTAAAAGTGTTTTCTTAAATAGTTTTTTGATTGAAAAATGTTTTTCAAGAGAAAAGATTGATATAACTCTTTTCATCAAGTATGAATAGAATGATATTCTTCTAATTCAAATTTATGTAGATGATATAATATTTGGTGCTACTAATGAAAATATGTGTCAAGATTTTGTTAAGAATATGCAGGAAAAATTTGAAATGAGCTTGATGGGAGAACTTAATTTCTTTCTCGGATTGCAAATCAAGCAAGCAAAAAGTGGAACATTTATTAATCAGTCAAAATATATCAAAGAGTTACTCAAAATTTGAGATGGAACGTGCGAAGGTAATTGGAACATCAATGAATCCAACCACTAAACTTGATAAAGATGAAAGCGGTAAGCCAGTTGATTCAAATGTATATCGAGGTATGATTAGTAGTTTATCATATTTGATAACTAGTAGACCTGATATTGTTTAGTGTATGTTTATGTGCACGTTTTCAATCATTTCCAAAACAATCTCATTTGATTGCAGTCAACGGGATTTTTAGATATTTTGCCAGTACCATTGACTTAGAGTTATGGTATCCTAAACACATTTCTTTCGATCTTATTAGTTATTCAGGTACCGATTACACTGGTTGCAAAGATGATCGAAAAAGTTTTAGTAGAACATGTCATCTTAGGTCATGCACTTGTTTCATGATTTAGTAAAAAGAAAATTCTGTTGCATTATCTATTACTGAAGCAGAGTATGTTGCTGTAGGCAGTTGTTGTGCTCAAGTTCTTTACATGAAGCAACAACTTGAGGATTTTAAATTTATATACAATCACATTCCAATCAAATGTGATAAATATAAGTGCTATAAATTTTTCGAAGAATCCAATACAACATTCTCAGACCAAACATATTGAAATTAGATATCATTTTCTTAGAGATCATGTCCAGAAGAGCGATATTGTATTAGAATTCACTAGTAAACATGATCAATTGGTAGAAATTTTCACAAAACTCCTACCAGAAGATGAACTATGCATGATTAGAAGATAAATAGGAATTATGCATGCCATGAATATCTGCTAGATACTTTTATTCCATTATCTCAAATGACCTACAGAAACTTGAGACGTTTAGCCTCATCATTCAAATGCATTTGCTCCTCATAAATCATCATGCCATCTTTGTCTAAAGGATTAGGCAATCGAAATGCAGAGGCAAGTAAGGATTTTAAATCCTTATTCTGTTGTTTTAAGTCTACTATTTTTTTGTTAGACTCTTGAACAAGTCGTTGAAGAATATCGATCTTCTCATTAAGCTTCTCTATCTCGCGAGTTTTGGACTGCAACCGAGCGGAAAAAGCAACAATGGAAGATGAGTATCGAGTCCCGAGACCCACAAGCTCATAAATGGCATCATGATCTGATTTATTAGCCAAATCAGTGTTTTGCTGCTTCATGGCACTTACGACAGATGCAGAAATAGATTGATCACGAGAAGCACTGAAGGAGAATTGATGAGCCATTAAGATTTTGTAAAGTGAGAATGAAGATGAACTACAACAATGAAAAGAAGATTTGATGCGGATTATATAAAGCTAAGGATTGCTTTTATAAAGATGGAAATAAGTAGAAGACAAACTGTCATCTCTTCAAATCTTACTTAGTCAAGCTTACAAGATATGCCGGATGCATATTGTCAAAAGTTACCGAACTAAGCTAGCGAGATTAATTATAATTGTCCCTGTTTCTCTCGTGAAACACTGCCATTATCTACTGATGTTGACTCTGTGCTTGAACTCTTACTCGTTTCGATTCCTCTATTTGAAATTTCAAAACACGAGCTAATTCCGTTAAATCTTTATTTTCTTGCTTTAACCTCTTATTCTTTCTGCCTTTATTTGCAAGCTTTTGATGCAGAACAGATATTTGATTGTTAAGTCGATCAACCTCATTTGCCCTCGCTAGTAATCTCCGAGACATGGTCGTAACAGAGGCAGCATATTGAGCACTGATAGTTCTTGATGCTGCAACAACCTCAGAATCAGTTCTATTTGAAAAATGCATTTCTGCTTCTATCATGGTGTTAACAACCTCATGAGATAAAATGACTGGTTGAGACGGTTCCTGATTCAAATCCGGAAGATTATCAGACGAAATTTTTTCTGCCATTCTATCGTTTTGAATAAACAGAAACTGGATCAATAAATGAGGTTTTGTCAGACACGCGTGGCTCCGCACCGAATTGCCAGAGTTAGACTTCCAACATTTGCAGGTTTTGTCGGACATGCCGGACATGCATGGCTCCGCACCGCATTGCCAGAGCTAGGCCTGCAGCTTTTGCTGTCTTTGTCGGACACGAATAATTTTAATTATTCAACTTCAAATCTCTGGAACATCTAATTCGTCAATAACATCAAGCGGATTTAAATCTTCTTCCGCACCGAGATGATAAAATTCGGCTTCAACTTTTGCAGGTTTTGTCGGGCACGGATGGTTTCAATTATTCAGCTCTTTACAAAATCTCCTTCCGCACCGAATTACCGAAACTAGGCCTCCAGCTTTTGCAGGTTTTGTCGAACACGTGTGGCTACGCGTCGAATTCCCTATAGTCTCTACTAACGCAGCGTTTTATTTATCTATTGGTTATTGTAGGAATATATCTTATTGAACTAATTATGATTCCTTTTTAATGATGTCAAAAGGGGGAGAAGTTTTAGACTAGAACATTAACATTGTTTAAATTGCTAAACTTATTATATATGCTTAGAATTATATTTATATTTTTGCTTGAAAAACTAACGCACATTCTCAGGGGGAGTTTAAGTATTAATACAGGTTTCAGGTTCTATCAAGTATTTGTCATCATCAAAAATAGAGAGATTGTTGAACTCAAGGTTTCAAGTTTCATGTAAATCTACACATGGATTTTGATGATAACAAATGAATTCAAAGAATAAATGAGTCTCAAGCTCAAGTTGTCCACACAATAGAATCAAGCACATCAAGAAAGAAAGCATGAGTAAGAAGGGAACAAGTTCACATTGAAATCATAGAGTAATTTTGTAAATCTCTTAAAAATTTGAAATTAGGATTAAGGCTCAAAATTAATATTTTATCATAAAGCATTAAAATACATTTCCCACATATGCATGAATATTTTGAAAATTAAAGTTGAAAATTTTGAAAGATGATTGATTGTCATCTTTCACATGTGCATGACATGATTAAAGGTTTGAACTTTGAAAATATTAAGATGATTGATTGTCATCTTTCACATGTGCATGTTTTATTTGAATATTTTCAAAAGTGGTGGATGCTTTTCTTGACTTATACAAAAGGTAAATGTCTTTATTTAAAAATTTTAAAAAGTAAAGTGTGCTCCTTTTGTCATATGCAAAACGTAAAAGATTATGTTAGAAATTTTTGAAAAGTAAAGTGTGCTCCTTTTGTCACATGCAAAAAATAAAAAGATTAGATTTGAAATTTTTGAAAAGTGAATGATGATGTTTTTGACATGGGAATCTTTTCAAATTTGAAATTGAAAACTCATTTGCCTATAAATAGCTCACTTGAGTTTTGCAAAAGACATAACAAGAGCTTACACATCTATTGCTAAGTTTTGCATCATTCATTCAAAGCTCTCATTCTCTCTTTTCTAAAGTTTTGAGCCTTAATTCTTATTCTTGTTGAGAGAGATATAGGTTGCGCTGTATTGTTTCTATCTCACTCATTGAGGAGTGTACTTTGATAGTCTACCTACTATCAACTCTTGTATTTGTAAGATGGTGCGTATAACCCTTGGGTGTGTAGAAGGTGTTCTACACGGGGAATAGTTAAATCACCAAGTGTGAGGTGATTGGAAGTGTAGAAGGTGTTCTACACGGGGAATAGTTAAATCACCAAGTGTGAGGTGATTGGAAATGTAGAGGGTGTTCTACACGGATTTTTTGGAGCGGTGCTGCTCAAAGGTGTAATAGGTTTCTATCTCCACCTAAAAGAGATTGAATAGTGGATTTGGAGATTCTCAAGGGGTAGCTTGAGGCGAAGACGTAGGCAGTGGGGCTAAACCTCGTTAACATACTGAGTTTGCTTCTCTCTTACCTTTACTCTTTATATTTATTATTGTTTCATATTTTGTTTATATTTTATATTATATATTTGATTTATAATTTATAATTTTTTAATACAACTCAATTCACCCCTCCTCTTGTGTTAGTCATCTGGGCAACATATATTTATATATACACAATTTGTAAAATATAAATAAACATTTATATACAAATATTTATGTTTATATATATATATATATATATATATATATATATATATAAGCAGGGGCAGAACGAGAAAAGTGTAAGGCGGAATTGGGCCCTCTTTGTCCTCTATTCTCATTAGGAGGCTAGATGTGGAGTGGGAAGTCTCGTCCTTGCATGTGTAGAGTAGGGCAGACGGGAGTAAGGTAGAGAGCTGTGAGGCCCGCTATTCTGGCTTTCATCTCAATATTTAAACATTACACAACATCAATATTTTTAAATTTTAAATTTTGACTTTTCTTCGCATTATTATTTAATATTTGTAAAAAAAATTATATATCATACCATACATCATATCATCAAATTATTAAATAAGATATGATATATTTTTTATCATTAAATAATTATTTATTATATTTTTATTTATAATTTAATAATAATAAGTATGTCGTATTTTATTTAATAAAATACAAGTAAAATAATAATGTAATGTATACTATTATTTAATTATTATAATTTTTTAAAATTTTTAAACAGAATATAAAAATAATTTAATTTTTCAGATTTTATATATTTAAAATCTTTATTTTAAATTTCATATTTTACTAATAGTCATCTTATCATTATGAATCATAATTAAAGGTGTCGGTCGGCTATAATGGACTTCACGTGGTTTTACAGGGAGTAATGATAGGATGCTGCGCGCCCGCAAAAGCGATGCAACGCTGATAGTCTACATTAGTCCCCTCGATTTCTTTTTTCCAATAAAGCCTCTTCGTGATGTACTAGTATGCCTTTTTGTCTAGAGACTTTATTTGTTCTACAGTATCCATCTCTCAAACCCATTGGGCCATTTCCCTCAAGCTCATTTCTTTTGTTCTACGAAACCCATCTCTTTTATTTTACAAAATCCATCTTGCAGTACACTGAAAATCTTTATTTTACATAATCAAGTTTTGGTTGGATCTTATTTGACCCTTTTGATTTTCTATCTTTTGCAACCAAAGTCCGTAAATCTGGAATGTTCTTCAAAGATGGTGAAGAAGTCGAACGGCTGAAGAAGAAAGAAATACAGAAAGAAAGAGAAATGCTAAACGTACTTAAAAAAAAAAAACGTAATCCTTTTTACGTATTGACATGATAAAACATACAAATGTAAATTTACTCTTAAAATGACTTCTCTCTCTCTACCCCTATCTCCTTCTACCCACTCACATTTTGCATATTTTCTATGGAACAAACCTCTCTACGTCTTCTCTCTCATCATGATTTCCTTTTCAAAGTATATCGTTTGTATTCAAAATTCATCTTAACTCATTTTTATATTATCATTACATTTTATAATTTTTTATATAAAATATAAATTTTTATATACTTTTTTTAAATTTCAATATATTTTTTTAAATTTCAATATAATTTTTTAAAATTTTAAAATAATAATAATATTAAAAAATAAATTAAATCCATTTCTACTCTTATCATTTTTTAATCCCAAACAGAACTAACGTTTATCGTCTTTATCGAAAAGTAAGTAAAAATAACTGCGTATCTCTTTTCTCAGGTAGTTATTTTTCCTATATTCTAACCTTTTTTAGATAAAAGATTTTTTTTTTTTTTTCATCTTGCTTCATCTTCTTTCATCTATTTTTTTTCCGGAAGAAACTTTTTTTCCATAGGAAACTGGATGTGGTGGTAGCAGCTCTAATGAAAAACAAAAATTGGAACGACATTCTTAAAAAAAATCATGCCAAGTTCTCTAATCTCTAAATTAAAAAAATAAATTGAAATCACGACATTCTTAAAGAAACCATGCCAAGTTACAAATTTTTTTTTCTAAGGCACAGAAAAAATAAATATATTGGGAGGGCGGAAGTTTTCCGATTTGATCTGAATAAAATTTACTTGCTTTGATCCTCAAAAGTAGATGGGAATGTGATTAGATCGAGTGCTTTTTGACTGGTTTCATCTAGATTTTCTTCTAAGGTTTCGTCTTCCAAGAATCTTTGCGGCATGAATAGTTTGGTCTGAATTTTCTTCTAGATTTAATTGTAAAACATTGTGAAATTGTCTTTGAGAAAGATTCTTCATGGCATGAAACTAATTGTAAAGTTGTCTTGAAAGACGAAAGGCTTTACAAAAGATTCTTGTAAGAGTAAAACTAGAATATAGGTGTTTAGAGAGAGAAGTAATTACCTTTTAACACGTTAGTTCGTAAAAAAAATACGTTTTTGTTAAGTACAGGTAGCAGCTCTCAGAAAGAAAATAGGGTAATATTTTAGGCACAGTTGGTGTGCTCCATTTTTTTTTTAATTTAATGATTAAGAAAATAATATTTTAATTTTTTTAGTGTTTAAAATATTTAAATAATAATAAAAAATAAAATAAAAATGAACTATCAGTGTAAAAGAGGTGGGTGCCACGCCGCCACCCAACAAAATATCGAGGAAACGAAGGAGACATTTCACGCGTCTGCTATTGAAATAAAATTATAAAATAATAATTTGGACAGTGAACAGGAGCTCGCCTAGCTTGGTGAGCGTTGTGTTTTTACTGTAGTTCAAATCTTAAGCCTTGAAGTTATAATCAGTCTAACGTAGATGAAAATTTTCACATCTAGCGTCATTTTAAACTTGGAGTGGGTTATAACTAGTCCGTTGCTAATGTTCTAACAGCCACCAACTCACTGTGATTTCTATAACACTGTACAATAATTCAAAGGGCAGTGCTACGGGTCCAGATTTTGAGACCTGATTTTGGGTGCTGATTTTTATATATTTTTTATTTTTTTAATTTTATAATTAAGTAAGTATTCTTAAATAATGTTGTGATTTTTTTTATATAATTTTTTTATCATCATAAAATATTGTTTAAAAAAATCACAAAATTATTTAAAAATACTTATTTAATTATAAAGTAAAAAACAAGCTAAGAAAATGGGATCCAAATTCGGGTTCCAAAATCTAGACGAATAACATTTCTCATAATTCAAATTACAACGTTACTCCCCACTAATGTTTCAGGTTTGATTTAGGTAAGAAGAGTTAAGATAATTTTAAAAATTAAATAAAATATATTAAAATATTATATTTTAATAATATTATTATTATTATTTTAATATTTGAAAATTTTAAATTATTTATTATATTTTATATATAAATTTAATAAAATTATAATAATAAAAAGAAATAAAATAAAACGAAATGAATTTCAAATCGAAACAACACTAACAATCTTTTTCATGAAATCAGAATCCACACGAGGCAGAGATCAGAAACTAAACAAAATATTAATATTAATATTAATATTAAATCCCCGATTTTATGTAAATGGTGATAAAAATTAATTTATTAATATATCATTATTTAAAAAAGTCAAGTACCAAACAAAATATAAATTTTAGCTTTATTTACGAGGAATTCCAACTAAATTTGTTCTGACTTTTTATCAATTCTCTTCTTACTTGACAACTTGTTTTTCAAGTGTTTCTTATTGACAATGTTGTCTGGAGTTATTTTTATTTCAACAATTTGCATGGCATGATAATTAGTTCGTTGTGAAGAATCTGAAAATTACCATTAATATAATCTTTTCAGCTATTATTCTCTGGTTCAATATTAAGTGACAAAACATTATTTTTTTATTTATCTGTCAGTAATTCGATACTATTTGAAGATGATGTATAATTTTTTTAGAAAAGAAAAAACTTGAGATAATTTGGAAACAATACAAAACTTGTATAAACTGTTAAGTCCATTGTATTATACATGCTCCTTTCACTTTCAGATCGTGAGAAGATGGCAAATTCAATCTAATTTTTTAAGGGAAGTCTCGTATACTGAGATAACTTATAACAAAGTTCGAATACATTATAATTGAATATCTATTTGTGTTGGCATAGGTTTGTTAGGATAGTGAGATGAAATGAGATAAAATAATATAGTTTTAGAAGAAAATTGAAAAATTTAAATAAAATATTATTATTGTCTTAGAATTTAAAAAAGTTGAATTATTTATTATATGTTATATAAAAATTTAGAAAAGTTATAATGATGAGATAAAATAAAATAAAATGATTTTTTAATCTAATAGAAGTTAAAGTAAAAATTGTATTCTCACCAAAATCCCGATCACCTGACATAAAGGGGGTACGGTATGTGACCATGGCAATGCGCTTTGTTAGTTTGCTTCTATGTGCGATTTAGATAGTGAGATGAGATAATTTTGATAAAAGTTGAAAGTTAAATAAAATGTTACTAGAATATTAGTTTTTAATATTATTATTTTAAGATTGGAAAAAAATGAATTATTTATTATATTTTATATGAAATTTTGAAAAAATTATAATAATAAGATGAAATGAGATGAAACATTTTCATTATCCAAATGGAGCAAATTTGCATTTACTTGTTGTGGCAGAGGGAAGCCAAAGGTGGGCGAAGACTTTAGCTGAAAAAGGGTAGGTCATAAAAACAATAGTTTTTTTAGAAAAATGCTATTCACAATCGGGGTGGGGAATCGCGAGAGAATCGCATTCTGCATGGCAAAAATTAAACTACGTCATTTTCATTCACAATCTTAAAACGACGTGTTTTCGTCTTCTCCACTTCATGAATCCCCATCCCCCACGAAGCCCCCATCCCACGAACACAGAGTCTTTGTTTTCTCCATGGAGCCACAAACAGCCACTCCCTCTTCATCTTCTCCATGAGGCCATAGCCCTTTCATCTTCTTCGTGAATCCAACAAAGTCCCCTTGGTCTTCTCCACGAAGCCAAACACGGCCACCTGCCCTTTGTCTTCTCCACAAAGCCATTCCACTTTCGTCTTTTCCTTAAACCTAGTGAAGCCCCCTTGGTCTACTCCATGAACCCAAGAAGACACAAAGCCACAACCCCCTTCGTCTTCTTCATGAACCTAGCGAATGGCCCTTCCTCTTCTCCACGAGCCCACATCATAAAAGATTTCCAACATATCATAATATACAAAGTCGCAAAGCCACAACCCCTTTCGTTTTTTCCATGAACCCACTGAAATCCCCTTTCTTACAAACACACAAAACTTTGGATCGAAGCCCCCATTCATCTTCTCTACCTAGATTTGAAATTCATGGACCAACAAACCCATAGAGCTTTACATCGAAGCCCCATTTATCTTCCACTTCTCTTCCCAAGCGCTCAGACCTGAAACCCTCTTTACACAATGCCTAAAAACCCTAACTCTACAATAATAAGAACTTAAACCTTGCGTTAAATCTTAATTTCTATATTCAGGTACATGAGGCACAAAGTTTCCACTTCTTGGCCAACTATTTTTATTTTATTTTATTTCTATTTAGTTTGATAGATTGCATTTGAATAGCATTGTTCTATTGAAGCTTTCATCTGAATTTCATTGTTGTTAAGTCATGGCACTTGGATCTTAGGGTTAAAAAATGAAGAAGGCTGTCAGGAGAGATGAACTGAACTGGGACTTCTAAAGTCTTTCGAAGGTTGTCTTCTGAAGTGTTGTAAGCTTTTGGGATTTAAGAAGCAAAGCTGATACGCATCATTTTAGGATTGAAGTTTAAAGGAGCATGCAACTTGTCATCTGGAATAAGGGCTACCATTTGGGTGCGATGCACCGTTTTGATTAGCTATTTTTGGGGATGCGCACTATTTTGTCAATTTATGTTTAATTAGTTGTTTTGGTGCTGCGCACCATTTTATCCATTTCAGTCTTGAGTCTGTAATATGTAATATCTATTCAGTTACAAAATGTAGGTCATAAGGGGATGGGGTAGTGATGAACGATTCATCTGGAATTATTATAATCCTAAACCTGGAAATTGGAGGAAGATTACTCCTCGAAATGTCCTCAGCATGATTAACGCTACAGTCATATTATCCTATCTCTTTTATATCCCGCATCCATTTTAATCTCCATTTACATTTATTGCATCTCTGCTCTCATCAATCATACACAAGCATTCATTTATCTACCATTACATCTCTATTTTAGCCACCGATTTACTGGTTCATTAACTAGAACCATTGTAGTTGGTATCACGCCCACGATCCTACACCCATAAATACCTGAAATATCCTACCCATTCATATCCTGAAATTTAAACCACAAATACCCAGAAAAATCCTACCCATACATAATCAAAAAATCCAATTCACATATACCCATAAAATCAAACCAAACACTAACCCTTCTAGAAATCTCCCTTAACCAAAAATCCTAATCTCCATGGCTGATGCAACTTGCTTCAAAATAAACTTGGCACATTGCCAAGATGCTTAGGAAGCTTGCATGGAGGCTCTCACCGCCGAGGTTCACCACATCTATGAGATGGTCCGCACTCTTGTTGTCAATCAAGCCCAGTTGGCACAAACCTAAAATGACCTACAACAACAACATGAACTAGATCACCAAGAGGTACGTTGGGGTAACCATGGGCATAAGTTGGATTTTCCTCATTTTAATGGGGAAAATGCTCAGGACTGGATTTACAAAGTGGAGATTTATTTTAATTTTCACCAAATCCCACATTCACAGAAATTATTAATGGCATCATTTTACATGGAAGGTGATGCATTAATTTGGTACCAAGATGCAATACATGGTAAACAAAATGTTTCATGGTCAGATTTCACTAAGGCCTTACTTGTACAATTTGGATCATCTGCTTATGATGATCTGATGGAGACTCTAACTAGATTAAAGCAAGTCACCTCGATGTTGGCATACAAAACCCACTTTGAAATTCTTTCAAACAGGTTGAAGGTACTTCGGATGACCATAAACTTAGTATACTTTTAAGTGGATTAAAGGATGACATATGCCTTCCCGTGTGCTTGTTGAACGCTTGGATGCAGCTTTTGGCCTTGCAAAAGTTAGGGAGGAATATTTACTAAGTGCTAAGAAGTTAGTCAAGACATTTGGGGACAAACCAGCTACTGTTTCCACCCCAAAATGGTCTGCTGGACATCCATTCAGTAGTCCTTCTTGGCATGGACAAAAACCTCCTATCACTGGGAAACATGTTTCCTCCACTAGCATGAATGAAAAAAGGCGGAAGGGATTGTGTTTCCACTATGAGGAGAAATGGAACCCAACCATGTGTGTCATCGCCCAAAGATGTATTTTTTGGAAGTTTCTGAAGAGGATTCGGAATTTAAAGGTGAAGAGATTTCTATGATTTCAAGGATGAAAAGGAGGTTCCTCCATTTAACTCCAAAACTTTCCTAAGTGCATTGATGGGAGTACCAAGCCCTACTTTTACCCAGTTATGTTCAAGAATTGGGAACTCCAACATGGTGATTTTGGTGGACTCGGGGAGCACCCATAACTTCATCGACCCCTCTATTGTGAAGCACAACCATTTGCCCATGGAATATGGTGGAAAGATGATGATTCAAGTGGCTAACAGAGAGGTGCCTCCATGTTTGGGGCACTGTGACAATATCCTTATTGCACTCCAAGGTATTAAAATTTGTCATGCTCTTTATGGTTTATCCTTGGCTGGTTGTGACGTTGTGTTAGGGGTTCATTGTCTTGACACTTTGGGGCATGTGGCTTGGGATTTTTCGAAACAGAGTGGAATTGAAGGAACTCCCATTGGAGAAGTCTACCTTTGTAGTGGGGGAGAGCCTTAGGGCATCTTCTAAGGAAATTATTTTACAACTTTCTTCATTAGAAGTGCAACCAGCTATGAATTCAGTACCTATTCTTGAAATTTAGTCCTTATTTCTTGAGTTTAGGCATGTATTTGATGAGCCCGTGAGTTTGCCACCCCATAGGTCTCATGACCACAAAATAACTCTCAAGGAGGGCAGCAATCCTATCTCAACTAGACTGTATCATTATTTGTATTATCAGAAAACTAAGATAGAAAAAATAATGGTTAAATTACTAAAATCTAGGGTGATAAGGCCAAGTTTTAGTCTGTTTTCCTCACCCGTTTTGTTAGTGAGGAAGGCCGATGCTAGTTGGAGATTGTGTGTGAAGGATATGTTCCAAACTCCTCTCATTTATTAATTATTGGATGAATTACATGGGGCGGTGGTATTCTTTAAGCTGGATTTAAAGTTCGACTACTGCGAAATAAGGGTAGTGCTTGAGGATATTCCTAAAATGGTTTTTCATACACATGAAGGACACTACGAATTGTTGGTATTGTCATTTGGGCTTACCAATGCCCCATCGACATTCAAGGGCTGTTGAACACTGTGTTCAAGCCATTTTTGAGACATTTTGTGCTTGTTTTCTTCGATGACATTCTAGTTTACAACATTACTATGGCTGAACATTTGATACACTTTAGATTGATTTTGGAGACACTTTCAGCACACAAGTTGTATGCCAAGAGATTCAAATGTGAATTTGGAGTGCATGGGGCTACCATCTAGAATAAGGGCTACCATATGGAGCGACGCACCATTTTAATTAACTATTTTTGGTGTTGTGCACCATTTCATCCATTTTAGTTTAATTATTTGTTTTGGTGCTATGCACTGTTTTATCCATTTCAATTTTGAGTCTGTAATACGTATCATTTTGCTACGTGACTATTATTTGCATTTTCCTATGTCGTGGGTACTGTAGCGTTTATCCTCTTTAGTTATAGAATGTAGGACATAAGGGGAGGGGGTAAGTGATGAACGAATTATCTGGAATCATTGTAATTCTAAACCTAAAAATTGGAGGAAGAGGACTCCTTGAAATGTCCTCAACATGATTAACGCTACAATCATATTATCATGCTTTTTTTTCCATCCTACATCCATTTCAATCGCCATTTACATTTCCCGCATCTCTGTTCTCATCAATTATATGCAGACATCCATTTATCTACCATTACATCTCTATTTTAGCCACTGATTTACTGATTCATTAACTAGAACCATTACATGTTATTAAAACTTTGCATCTGAATTGCATTGCTACTTAAGGCATGTAGTTATTTTATTTTATTCCTAGTTTTTACTCCTACTTAGTTTGATGGATGGCATCTGAGTTGCATTGTTATAATGGCTTGTATTGAATTACAATTCCGATAACAAAAATGCCTCTAAATTATCAATCTTTAAGACTTTGAAAAGAAAAATAAATTAGTGTGGATTAAATTTACCAATAAATATATAAAGATCCGATCACATTGACAAACATATTCTTATTTTAAGTTTTGTTAATGATTCTTAGATCATCTCTCTTAAAATAATATGTATTACCAGGTTTGATTTTATTTATTACATATATAATAGAACAATGGGAGGGTTTTTATATGATGGGGAAACCATCCAACGACAGTCTTTAAGACTCACCTGATGAGTGCACAAAAATGCACTCTAAATACCCGATTTAAATATTAAAAAAAAGGAGAAAATAAAGATATAACTCATTTTATTTAATTTAATGGTTATTTATCTTTAAATATCCCAAATAAATACAAAAATAAACATGTGAGTTTAATCTATTTCCCATGAATTTTCACTAATTACTTTATATTTTACATAAGGCCACTTGCTCCAATGTACCCTATTTAATGCCTCAATTTAGATAGTCAACATTTGCTTCTAAATCATAGATCCCATCTTTACAAATTAATTGATTATATTTTCTTATTGGCAGCCATTGTATTAGGCGACATCAATGCATGAAGAATTAAGACGATTGATCAAAACATGCCAAGATGAAAAGTAAAGACATGGCACTTGAAAAAGGTTTGAAGTTTGGACTCCAAATGGTGGGCGGATCATGCTTTAAGAAGCATAGTTGAATTCCTCTTTGCCTATTTTTACCAAACACCCAACAAAATAAATGAAGGAAGATATCATGATAAAGTGGAGGAAAAGTGGTACACGGCACCTTGAGAAATTGATAAACAACAAAAAGAATTCAAGAAGAAACCGACAACTCAAAGAGACACAAACAGCCACAAGTTATTCGATTGAAGGAGAGCTCTATCCAAATATTTGGTTGACTCACTTGAAGACAAATAAAATCATACTTGCTAGTGTAAGCATTTTAGCCGAAAGGAATGAAGAGGAAGCAAAGCAACACATGGCAAACAATTAGAGAAGCAAAGCAGCCACCACACAGCCATGTAAATTGCCACACATAGCTGGAACTTAAAACACATACAAGGCAATTCTTCTATCTGGCAGCAAAAATGGATGGACACCTACACGGCACCTTAAAGATTAATTGATAAACAAACTAACAAAATAATTAATTGGTAGCTGGAAATTAAATTCAAATGGCTGCACACAAAAGCAGGGATGGAATTTTTAAAGGAGGAAGCAAGGTTTCGGTGCTCTCAAATAAAGGAGAAATGAAGTGCACGGAAAGAATGGAAAGAAATTCATAAAAGAAGAAACTCAATCACGTGCAAGGCCACTTAAAGGAAAAACATATGTTGATATACATATGGCAGCCGAAATTCACAAATAGCAACAAGGATTGATGCAGCCACTGTATTTGACTTAAATGGAAGCAAAGTTATACATGGCAACAAATAGAGGAATAAAAGATCACACCTAGCTGCATACAAGCTAAAAGCAAGCTGAAATGATCTCAAATAGATAAGAGATACACACGGCAACACATGGCACTTCAAGTCCATTCGGCGCTTCCAAGCTTTCTCCAAACCGACATGATTATTTCAATTGAAGCATTAGGCGCCTACTTCCATTACAATCCAATTCCATCCAAATGCAATCACTTGAAATAAACATATGGCAACACATGGGAGGAAGCAAAGACATACACGGCAATTCAAGCTTGATCAAGCAGAAAAATTGGGCTAATCATTCATCATTTTCAGCCGACCAAGACTTCTCATGCATGAATAAATTCAAGCCACAATTTGAAATTAAAAAAATAGGCTACACGGCAACATCTATAAATAGATGCTTGAAGGCTTGAATGAATGTGTGCTTGGAGGCTTGAAGAACCATTTTAGAGAGCTTGAGAAAAGAAAAGAAAAACTAAAGAAGAAGAGAAAACATGGCAGGTTCTATCATAGTTTCTTTTGGAGAATTTTTATTATATATTTTCAATATGTGTAACTATATTCTCTAGTAGAGTTAGGGATGAATTTGTATATATGATGGTAGTTGTAATTATTTTTTATTCATATATGTGAGCTTTAAATATTAAACTCTTTTGTTTAGTCATTCGAAATTTATTATAAATGTTTTCGTCACCAAATAATTTTAGAATTTATTTCATTTATAGATTCAGTCATGCTTTTTCTATTGAATGGAATAATCCTTTGATTATGTTTGGTTTAATTGGTTATCTATATTAATCTAATTCTCTGCTGCAATATTATGCTACGAGTATATTGTCGACGTTAAATTTCCTTAATATCAATAACAATTGCCGTTCTTATATTGCGACGAATGATATTTCGAAAGATTATATTTGATTTAAATTTGGTTATTAATATTTATCTTCCGATTGAAAATTTGGATATAGAATTTTCAATTGAGTTATTAATGAATCAAAAATAATTAAAATACCGATTATATACAAAGGATTCCCAATGCTCTACTTTTCGACTCATTTTTATACTTTTCAAATTACTCATTTAGTTTTAATTTACGTCATACTTCAAAAATCACTTTTCACACTCTTCTAAATCTTTTTGTTAATTTTATTAATATTTTTCAGTTTTTCAATCCATCCCCCTGTGGAATTGACACCCCAAAACTATAGTACAAACGACCGCATTATTCTTTGGGTGTAATCATCACCCATTGAACCTAAATGTTTAAGGAGATTAGAATAGCAACCTACCATCATGGCCTTTCAATTAAATTGCGGTTTGAATAAAAGGAGAATCGAACTTGTGACATGGAGCTCATGCACACAAGTTTATCCTCACTACTTGGGCTACCCACAATGGATTATGGTAGGGGTTTCAACTCTGCTTTTGAGTCCCAAAAATAAATTTGGTATCTATTACTTTACATTGTTGTTAATAAGTTTGTAATATATTTAACTATGCTTTTATAGGTAAATTGTAAAGATTACTATAATGTGGAGTGTTTTAAGTATCTTATTAGCTAAGTTTGTAATGTATTGATAGTGTAACTCACAGTATTTTTGCCTTAATTGGGAGGCAAAAGAAGGGAGATTTTGTTGTACATTCTCAACTCAGATGAATGATTAACTAGGAATTTATAAGTGATTTGAATGGAAGCCTTTATATTTTGCAGTCGATTCTTAACAGTATAAACTATCTACTAGATTCAGTTTTGGTTTAATTGCAAATCATTGTAGTATATAGTGTTTTATTTTTTCTATTTTTGGTAGGTTGGATAAGGTAAATACAGTCGTGGAGTGAGATCCTAATCATCAAGTACTTCACATAATAGAATATTCCAGTGCTTTTTCATTTTTATGATTGTGATGTTGGTTCATATTAGAATGTCATTGTCATCAATGTCATGTTCATCTTTTACTAAATGTATTTTGGGTCAATCATTCTTTTTCTATGAGGTTGAAGCCACATTGAGATACTCAAATATTGCAAGAAATCCAAAACAACCTTTTTTAGGATGTCCAAAGTACAATACAGAGGTAACTACATCATTTGTACATCTATTTTTTATATTGACGATTAATATTATGTACATCTAACATTTTTTATATATGTATGAAATGATCAGGGATTATCATACTGCAATTTTTTTCAAGTGGGCAAGCTATTATTTGCAGTAAATCCCCTAGTTAAGTAGTCATGCATTACGATATGAACTTCCAATTCTCTGGCAAATACAACCCTTTTGATTATTTCTTTGTATGTATTTGCAGTAGCATTCAAGTAATGCCCTTTGATTTCACCGATTTCAACCTGTGCTTTATAAATTGCTTTGGCACAAAATAGGAAATAGTCTCTCCAACGCATAAATGGTTGGGAATTTACGATCTCATAATCTTTGATAAAATCAAGCCCAACACAGAGAAACTCATAAACTGCTCTACCGTAATTCTTAGCGGATAATCCTAATTTAGCATATTTTAGCGGGTAATTAAGAGAATGAGCTCTAACTTCAAGAAAGAAATAATGATCTGTTAAGGATATAGAACTCATGAAGGTACTCAACGATATCGAGAAGAAGGGAATTGAGCTCCGTAAGAGAGCGGTTGAGATCGAAAAGAGAGATGGTGCTATTTGTAGAAATGAAGAGGAATGAGTTGGTACTTTTGGAGCACACTACTCTGGGTGTATTGGGCTTTTTCAATTGTTGTGTTATGTTACTTAATAATGTTACTTAATAGTATCTAAGTGATTTTGGAACTTGGTATATGTTTTTTGTTATTTAAAAATATCTAAGTTGTTTGGTATATGTTGGGCAGTGTTATAGGTTAGTCTGATTGTGTAATTTAATGTAATAGTCTAAACTTTTGTATTTTGATAATGGATATACTTTTGTGTTGAACCAGCATTAAGCACTAATCTTGTTTTATCGGAAAAGCCAAAGGAGTTCTTCCATATGGAGACGAAAGTTTTTTTTTTCATTGTGATATAAACATGTTTATGAATTTTTATGGTGAAATTGTGTGTATTGAGAAGTTCTTCCAGTTTTATATGGTGTAATTCTGTGTAATTTTTTTTTTTAAAGAAGAACTCATTAATTCATTAACTCAAAGCAAATGACTAATACAAGTAGGAATTGCTTCCAAGTGAATGCAATCCTCATCAAGGTTCAAAGCATTTTTGGCCAAACAATGGGCCACCATATTAGCTAGCCTTGGGGTGTGGACAATAGAGTGGGATTCGATTGTCCTAAGGAGCTGTCTTGCATCTCTTATCAAGAGGTCGGGTTTACTCCAATTCTCCTTGCTACTGTTGAGGCTACCTACCACTGTCTTGGAGTCACCTTCCAACACTAGCTTGGATCTCAAGCCTAGTTCCAGACAAAAGGAGATGGTACGCGTAGCTACTACTACTTCCCCTAGGAGCAGATCCAAGAATAAGTTTCTAGTAGCTTGGAGGGTGGTGAGCATCATGCCTTCGGAGTCGCGGATGATCACTCCTATTCCGAGCTTGCAATTGATTTTATTGATCACTGCATCCCAATTAACCTTTACATGTTCCACTAGAGGTTTATACCAAGTAGGGATAGTAACCGGTTTGGAGGTCGGCTTTTGGTTCTTTCTTGAGCTTTCCAAGTAATCTTCCAAATTTGTCAGTCCTGTTGACACCTGCTGGATCACCTGTTCTAGGGAAAAAAAAATAGAGATTTGAACACCACTTTGTTCCTCCTTTGCCATAGCTGTTTGAACATTAGTGCCACTTCTACAATAGTTTCCTCCATACCTGTGGACAAAATAGCATCAAGAACATCAGTAAAGGCACCCTCACGGGTAGAAAATTTTTGTACCTTTTTGGAGCATATGCTTCATACGTCTTGAGCTGCCACGCATGACCACAAAGCATGAGTAGTAGTTTCGGGCTGTTGAAGACAAATTGGGTACTCCAGAGTGTCAACCACTCTTTTCTTCATCAAGTTAACTTTGGTGGGAAGGATATCTTTCCCAGCTCTCCATAGGAAGGTGCGTAGGGCATGCGACAATTTCAACTTCCATATGTTGTTCCATAATTTCGGAGGAGTAGGGGGTTCAGAAGGTTGACCCAAGCTTTCTTTATTAATGTTGCCCTATAAGTGATAAGCTGACTTCACTGTGAATTACCATCTGAGGAGCTTCTCCAAGAGAGTTGATCTGGGTTACCACATGGACTAATGGGAATTTGTAGGATGTCGCTGCTTCCTCTGTGTTGAAGTTGTCTTGCACTAGCTTTTCATGCCATACTTTGTTCTTTGCATCGATAAGTAAGGTCACTTTGGCGTCTCGTGGTAGTCTAGCTGGCGGTGTTTGGATTTTATAGGTGGAATGGATAGGTACCCATTTATCCTCCCATATGCGAACAGATTCACCATTGTTTATATTCCATAACAAGCCTTCATAGAGAAGGGGTTTTGCTCCATAATGCTTTGCCAAACGAAGGAGTCTCCACTTTTCAGTTTAGCTCTCAGGAACTCATTTCCTTTGTAATACTTAGCTTGTAACACTCTAGCTACCAGTGATGTTGGATATTGCACTAGTCTCCATCCTTGCTTAGCTAAAAGAGCTAAGTTGAAATCCACAAAATCTCTAAAGCCAAGTCCTCCAAACTTTTTACCTTCTCCCATGCCTTTCCAGCTAAGCCAGTGAATTTTAGAGTGGTTGTCCTTTTGTCCCCACCAGAAATTTTGCATTAACTTGTTATGCTTCTAAAAATGCCTTTTGGGATTTTAAATATTCTCATGTTGTAGGTTGGAATGACTTGTATAATAACTTTGAGTAAGATTTCTTTTCCTGCATTGGATAGGAAGTTTGTCTTCAAGTTGTTCATCTGAGTCTATTTCCTTTCTAGAGTTGGGTTAAAAGCTCTTGCTCTGTGCCGTCCTACGAAGGGGGGAAGCCCCAGATATTTTTCAAAAGGCCCTGTCGCCTTGATTCCTGCTATCTCCAATATGGACTACTGGACCACCACCTTGGTGTTCTTACTGAACATAATAGATGTTTTTTCTAGGTTTATCTTTTGGCCCGATGCCATTTCATAGGCGCTGAGGATATCATGTAACCTGTTCCACTCAAAGGATATCATCTGCAAATAAGAGATGATTAATAGTAAAAGAGTCTTTAGCCACTGGAAAACAAGAAATTAGACCTTTTTGTTCGACCTTAAAAAGTGCTTGCCTAAGGATCTTAGAGCATAAAATAAAGAGTTAGGGTGAGAGGAGATCTCGCTATCTAATGCCACGTGATGGTTGAATAGGTGCTTGAGGGATCCCGTTAATGAGGACAGAGTATGAAATGGTCTCCACACATTGCATAATTAGTTGGACCACTGATGTGTCAAACCCCATCTTAGTCAGTGCAGCTTTAAAGATGCTCCATTCGACCCTGTTGTAAGCCTTGCCCATGTCTAGTTTCAGTGCTATATACCCCTATTTTTTGCTTTTGAGTCTATTTTGCATTGAGTGAAGTAGTTCCTAGGCGACTATGATCTTGTCGGAGATGAGTTTACTTGGGACAAAAGCATTTTGTGTAGGCGATATCAACTGTGGGAGAATTATTTTCAGCCGGTTGGAGAGAACTTTAGCAACAATCTTGTAAAGCACATTGCACAGGCTGATGGGTCTATAATCTGAAACTGTCTTAGGGGCCATTTTCTTGGGAATTAGAGAAATAAAGGTTTGGTTTATACTCCTGAGTCTCGATCTGAAGTTGAGGATTTCTAACACAGTAACGCCTATTTTGTCGCCAACTATGTTCTAGTGATCCTGGTAGAAAATGGTTGGGAGCCCGTCCGAGCCTGGAGAACCAAGAGGATTCATATTTGCTAGTGTTAGTTCAACCTCCTCCTGACTATAGGTTTTGGTCAAGGCTCTGTTTATTTCAGCATTCACAGTAGTTAGGATTTCATCAAGATAAGAATCCAAGTCCATCGGGGAGGTTGTAGAGAAAAGATTAGAATAGAAAGCCTGGAATTCCTTCACAATAGCCTCAGTCGAGTGCCATGTGTGACCCCTATCATTGCTAAGTTGTCTGATGGTGTTCCTTTGTTTCCTTTGGGTAGCACATTTACGGAAGTATGTGGTATTCCTATCTCCCTCCTGTAGCCATCTCTATTTAGCCATTTGTTTCCAAATGATCTCATCCTCTTCTAGGGTTGCATCCATTTCTTTTTGCAGTGACTTGATACTCTCAAAATTTTGATCAGAGGTGTCTGTTTGTAACCTCCGAAATTCCTCTATTTTACACTTGAATTGCTGACTTTTAGACATTCTTTCCTCTTTGTACCATTTTTTAAGCTGGAAGCTGCATCTCTCTATGCCTCTTCTAGCAATCTCCGAACTGGAACCTGTTTGTCTAGCCCCTTGCCATGCCGTTTTAATCACTTCAATGCACCTGGGATGCTTTGACTATGCTGCTTCAAAACCTAATAAGTTTCCTGGTGGCTAGAAGCCTAGGCTCAAAATCAATACTACCAGTAAATAAAGGACAATGATCAGAACATTGTACAGGTAACACACGCACAAAATTAATGGGAAAGGGGTTACTCCAAGCATAATTAGACAGGATTCTATCGAGCCTCTTTTCATGAATTCGGGGCCAAGTCTATTATTACACCAAGTGAATTTAGGGCATTCGAAACCGAGGTCCTCGAGATCTCACTCCAGGAGAGTCCTCTTATAATCTTCCATTTGCCATGGCGGCCTAATGCAGAGACTAGTGGTCTCCTCTTGCGACATAATTTCATTAAAATCTCTCATGCACAGTCAAGGAATATTCGAATCAGGTTTAAGCATTTTCATGAGATTCCAACCTTCCTTTCTTTTGTTAATGACAGGATGACCATAGAAGTCGGTCACCAATCCATAATTATCGGCTCCTCTGGTGGTGAATTTAAGAGAGATGTGTCTAAGCGAATAGGAGTCAAGTTCAAAGGCAAACCGCTTAGACCAAAGGGCGGCAATTCCCCCCCTCCTACCAACACAATCTACAATAAAACTAAATTTAAAACCAATTTTATTATGAATAGTCTCCATCTTATTCCTTCTACATTTTGTTTCAAAGAGGAAAACTATGTTAGGGGATTTTTCTCTCACTATACAGTGGAGTTCCCAAACTATCCGAGAATTTCTCAAACCTCGACAGTTCCAATATATAGAGTTCATGGGGAATGGCAGGCTGAACAACAGCCTCTGCCAACATTGATAATTTGAGTTTTTTTCGCACTCTTAGAAAATTTACCATTAGGACTATCCGTCCTTTTTTTTTTTTCTCACTTTTTTGACTCCCAATTTTGATAGAGATGAGAGAAGTGGTTTCGGGAACCTGGTAATTTTGCCCCTGGCTCTACGTTTTCAGTTGGAAACAGGGGTTTTTTTTTATGAGTCCCCAGGGCGAGAGAAAAAATAGGAGGAAGGGGACTAACCTGAGGACATGGGTCACATACACCATGTCATGGTTTTGCTCTTTTTGGTTCGGGTGAGGGATGTCCTGGAGGAACCCTATCCGGCCTTTGGGAGGACTCCTTGGTAGACTCTGTATGTTATCTGATAGGTTGGTGTTCTCCTCTGACAAAGTGTTTGAGGATTGGAGTGGGCGAAGCACTACAAGAGTAGCTTTGTTATTTTCAGACTTTTCCTCAACGACTATATCATCAATGACCGGTTCTTGCCCTGTTATTAACCGGTTAATAGAAGTGAATTTAGAGGACTGAGACCCCTGCTATTGTGTGATGGGACCCTGTTCGGAGTGTGTTTACTGGAGCTGCTCTACTGGCCGGTGCACGCATCATCTTTGTCGTTGCTGCTAGTGGAGAATATTGGAGAAGACTCATGCTTTGGTGGAATCCCTGCCTGGATCCATGGGCCATATTACATTTGGTGGAGGTCTCGAGTTCTGCTGTCCCCATTCTTCATCGCGCAACCTGTATCAGCATGCCGAATGGAGCCACAGCTGAAGTAGAAATTGGGCAATCGTTTATACCTGTAGTTGACCCATCTTTGTGTACCTCCACAGTTCAGGATGCACCCTTTAGCCAATGGCTTGGTGATATCAAGCATGACTTTCATCTGGAGAAAGCTCCCCTAGGCTCTCCTGTTTGGGTCCACACCTAGTAGCAAAACATCACCGATTGAAGCTCCAAGCCTTTCGCCCATCCTTCTGTTGAGCCCATCAAAAGGAATATCATGTATTTGGACCCAGAAGGGCGCCCGGTTTAAGCTCAATTCGCGTGGTGCTAAATGGCCTTCACATTCCGAGATGCACATCAGGTGCTTGTCAAAAGACCAAGGCCGACCTTGGTTAACTCTATCTTTCTCTTCAGTTGATTGGAACTAAATCAGAAATTTGTTTCTCCCCAATTCTTTGATAGTTGTTCTTCCGTTGAGCTTCACACCTTGGACATAGTATTCTTGAACGCCCCTTTGTAGATCTCCCTGTCTGGGATTACTAGTGCAGTTAGTCGTGAGTTGTTGCCATCACCACGGAGAGCAGTTTCTTCTTCGTCCTAGAGGGAGATCTCATCCCTCTCGCTCTCGATAAGTTTAAGTCCTTCACATAAGTTTATCAATTCGTCCTCCATGTTTCTATAAGACGAAACGGAAGGGAAAGTCTCTTAAGATTAAGGTATCTTAGAGGGGGAACCCAACCTTCTCATAGGAAAGCTTAGAGAAAGACTCACCACGGGAGAGAAAAAATCGTTGGAACTTTTCAAACCAAATTTATTATGATGGCCAAAATCTGGAGACCAATAATTATGTGTAATTGGTATGTGTTTTTCATTGTGTCACAGACAACATGTAGGCTAGTTACATGGTATATAAAATACTATACTAACGATTTAAAATGTCTAGATCAGTGTTTTCAATATCAAAAGTAAGCAAATGTTTTTGACTTTTATAAGCTATAAATATCTTAAAGAACTCCATCCTTGTGTATTTAGAGAACTTGACTAATAACCGAAACAGATGGAGAAGAACATTAATTGCACTTATATTTACACCACAAACTCCAAAATTAGTCAAAAGTAACCTAATTTCCAATCAACCAAATTTCAGCCATCAAATTTCTAGCCAACCTAGTGCTAACATTGCACTCATATCATTGCAATCATATAATTATACTTGGAGCCAATATCATATTTCCATATATAAAAAAGTCTCATACCATCCAAAAATAACTACAATTAAAAAGCTATCCATCCAAAAATTAAATAATTGTCCAATATAATATAGCCATTAGTTCCAATATGCAATACACAAAAATGTTTTCTACCATGTGTCCATGAGTTACATTCAATACACAATTTTTTTTAATATTAAAATTAAATTAACGCATTGTGCAAGTTGTGATCTATCCAATCCAAGTTGCACTGGTTGAGATCCATCCATTTTAAGTTGCATTGGTTGTGATCCATTCAACCTAAATTGTATCTGTAACGAATAATATTCAAATATTAATATGATATCTATATTACTATTAAAATATTTAAAATTTTAGAAATATTACACTTTTTTTTACTCCAATAATTGTTTCTCGAAACTAGGTTTCACTAATGTCAAAAGTTGAGTTGTCTAAGACAGCCTGATAATAAATATTTTTCAAAAAACAACCAAATATTCTAATCCAAATATAAATATATAACTTCTAATATACCTGCACGCCATATGGTGAAATTGCATTTTTCATCATTCTATTTTGATCTGTGATAATAGCTTTTGGAGCTATGATAACCATACACTTCAACCATGTCTAGAATAATCACACAAAAGTCTTCCAATTCTCACTGAAAACCAATGTTGCTTTCAATAGAATTAACTGCTCATGGTGGTTTATACTTTACACCAACAAATAGTGCTAAGGAAATCCCATATCTATTTGTCAGGTATATAGCGTCAAATGTGACCACATAATCGAAATATTGCCAGACTGCCCTACTACATGGGTTTTTCCGAAAGACATTGTCTAAGTTGCATGGGTTATGCAAAATGTTCGTTTTTTTTACTGCAATATCTAGAGGTGTAAGTTGCATTGAGATCGAATTAATTCGATCCAATCTCGATCAAGGAAATCTCCCTCTGGACTAGACCGAACCGATTAATTTTTATTTATTTATATATATATATTATTTACATAAATAATTGTATATAAATAATTATTAATTTATCACAATATTATATAAGTATTATATTATATCCTTAGATGTATAACTATAATATATAGTACTAGTATATATTAATATATTAACATATTATAAGAGTTGTAGTATAAATTATAGTATATGTATAAATTTATAATTTATAATAGTATTAATAGAGTTAACTTAATATGTTAGTATTACATCACTATAACTTATTAACTACATAGAGTATTCGTAATAAATAATAAGAGTATTATTATTATTTAATATATTATTACCAATTTATCATTAACATATTTAATAATTAATATAACTTATTAACTTTTTTTTATTCATATTATTTCTCTTTTATAATTTTTTTTTCAAAAGTAAATTTGTTTAGTAAATTTTAACTTAACTGTGATAAAAATGTGAAGTGGTTAGAAAACAATTGAAATTGGGCCGAAAAATAGATTTGATCATTGGTTAGGATTTTGGATTGTTGGCCCATTTTGGGCATGGTCCAAACTGAGTAGATCGACTTAGATCGAATTAAACTAGACTGGACTAGTACGATAATAAATTTGGTTCAGTCTAAGGTGGAAAAATGATGGACTGAATAGGATCGGTCCATCGTTCATCCGGATCAGACCGGACCGTTTACACCCTTAATTGCATCCTATAAAATTACTCTCGTAGACGTCTTGCATTGTCAGTCTAATTATGACAATCTTTTTTAAAATCAAGAGATTCTTGAATTCACCTGTGCCAACGACAAGAGATCCAAGCTCTTATTCATTCGGATGCCAACCAAGTCGTTTGTATCTAAGACTCTTTTTACGAAATCATTCACTTCTCTATTATATCTAAAGAAATGAGATTATTTTTGGATTGAGGCCGTGATTATAGATATTATGAAATGTTGTAAATCTAAACTTTTCTCAATTTTTAAGGCATTAATTTGCATTACATTTCGTTTTTTTGTAAGTAGACTTGGTTATGGCAAGTAGGCTATAATTTATTTCATGACCAATTTGAGAATTCAGGGGAATCCCCTTTCCCAGGTTAGGCGACAAACTCGAGGAATTCAATGATAGTGGTGGAGTCATGCCATTCTGTTTTGCATAGCAATTTGATTACATACTCGAATAATCTAATCATTCTCTTCATACTTCAGTTACCCTTTACACAATCAACCTTTCTTCTCAAAGGTCACATAGTGGATTATGTGGAAGGAGATTATTTTTCTCATAGTACTCTGATCTTACAATACTCTTTTCTCACATTAAGAATATATGCAAACTGGGATTTTTTTTTTCTCTTAAAGGCAAGTATTTTATAAATAGAAAAAAAAAATTTAAAGGATATAAATTTCAGTGAGATAAGAGTCTTCAATAATTATCTCAATCTAATAAATACACAATAGACACTAAAAATAAAAAAAAATGATTTCAAGACCACAAGTATAAATCCTACCAATTTTAATTAAAAGAAAATTATTTAAAATAATTTTAAAATAATTTAATAAACAAATTATTATTCTGCAACTTAAAACTGCACTAAGAAAAGAGAAAAAATATGCTGCATTTTATTGAGCTGAAATAATTTGTCTGCAGTGCAATTTATATGGATGATTGGTACTTCTGATACCACATATTTGGATCACGCGACTCCACGTGAAGGTCTAGAGAAAATAAATTAAAGAATGTAATCCCAATGGACATTCTGTTATATTATATTAGAGATATATATATATATATTTTCTACTGTGTGTGACGTACTTGGAAGACGGCTGGCTTGTCTTCATTTGTCATAAGTTAATCAATTATGCTTGTTTCTATTCTTTTCTAAAAGAGAATGTTAGGAAGAAATTGCATTAAGGTACTCATATTAATATATTATTGTTTATGTGAGTGAATATTTTAAATATGCTTCTCTTCATCATTACACCCCCCGCCCGGCGAAAAACCTAAAAAAAAAAAAAAACCCAGCATTTGTCCAAAAGTGTAAGATGCTTCTAATCATTGCTTTTGATGCCCCAGTTATTGTGTGAAAATGATCCAAATAAAAACTTGTATTAAAGCCTAATCATAGCAGCCATCAAAAGCAAAAAACCCAAGATCATGTATTATTGTCAAGGTTGTCACGGGTAGATGCTGTGCCGTCAACAAATAACCCAAGATCATTCAAATAATCTGTGCATGCCATACAAAAATATTAATTTTACGTATTTTTTATTTAACTATTCATATTTTTTCTTTTGTTTCATTCTCATTGTATTTTTTTTTTGTTTTATATTTTATATTTAACATTTTAACTGACATGATATTATTACCCCGTCATCAATTTCACAAAAAAATATTCAAGCCGTATACCTACAGCATTACTAAGCAACAAGCATGCGGACAATTGGATTGAAGCGTCTACTTTGGGTACGTCTCAAGGAACAGTGTTAAGTGCCCCTACTCTGCTACTACGGTACTGCTTGTGTCTTTCGCTTAATGCTTCGCTGGCGTGATGTCGTCTGCACTGCATCAGCGCTTGAGAACAGAACAACATCCCGTTTATTAACAACCCAAAATTATGAACAATGTGATCATCCTCTCCTCTCATTATTAATCTAAGTTTGTAGGATAAGAAGGGCTTATGTTCTATTCTGGCTGCCTCTAATTGAATATAAGTTATTCATGGTTGCACCTCCCAAAACGAGAAAGCCTTTCAAATGGAGCAAAAACAGCATGATAAGCAAACCTAGCTTTGTAATGCATACAACAGGGTAATAAGAACGTAAAAATTGCCTCAAAACAAGTTGCTGTTCACAGAATTAATTGTTTGGTGTCCATGACCATGATTCCACGAACATTCTCTAAAACCCAAAAAGAAAAAAAGTGAAAATTATTTATTTCCTGATGGAATCACTACATAGAATGTTTCAATGTTATGAGCATTTACATGATCACTAGCAGCTTGGATATGTTCGCAACTGCATGCATTAGTTTACCTATATCATGTCAGTGGAGCCTCGGCAGGGACAAATCTCTGGACGCCATCTAGCTACAAGACTGATTTTAAATCGGGGAGATCTTCGAGATCTCTACCAATAATTTGTGTAAGGCTTGAGGCTTTGAGAAAAAAGGCGAGTGGTCTGCGCCTTTTACCCGAAAGACCTGTTCTGGGGGGCTTGAGTTTATCATGCTCTCTTGGAGGAAGATGGGTATGGCATTATCTTCAGGAGTTTCTATATAAAACCGCCTCACAGATCCATACTTCATGTCAGTCAGAGAGAGCCTTTCCAAAACTGGTGCAAAGGGCATTGGCCTCATTGAAACAGATGCCAAAGCAACATCCTAGAATGAGAAACGGAAAATAATCAGTAACCGTGATAGAAGTTCACAAAGAAAAAAAGAAAAGAAATTACATGTAAACAAATGTGAGTGTGCTTGTGCACATTTGGACACTTCTCTGCAATTGCATATATGCGCGTGTCACATAACGATTTTCATGAGATTAAATATACCTTGGCCGGACTTTGGTTGAATAACAAATCCCTCAGCAAAGATTTGTCTAGATCAATAGAAGTTGGAGGGTGCTCATTCCCATTTGTGTACAAAAATATCTGAGCCCGTCGCATTAGATCATTAGTACCTGCCTGCAATTTACTTGCATATAGTCATTGTCAACCCAGACACTTCATGTGACATTTTTTTTTTAATTTAAAAAAATCTATCCCTTTCTTTAGCCAAGCTTATTATAAGAGGAATGCAAAGGTCAGCCATTGTTAAGGATAGTTAGAATCTTCAGCTCTGCACTCACCAAGCTCTCCCCTCATGCTGCAGGCTTATAATACACATCATATCACCGGGCCAAAACTAGTTCTAAACCCAAATCTTCTTCTAGGTCTTAAGTTCATCCAGATGAAGGTTTTAGAACTATCTTGGAGCAAATGCACTATTGTCATCTCTCTTTTGTTTTTGTGGGACTGGGAGGATACCTTCTAAGTGTATGTTTGTGATTGCGGTAGAAAATATAGTTTAAGTTTTAAGGCTTATAGCTTATAACTTAAATAATAAAATCTATACCTCAAAAGCTGTTTAATGTTTGGTAAACATGTATCTAAAATGATTTTAAAATTAGTTACAGTAATTTTTTAAAAATATACAGTTATCTGCAGGAGCGTTTTAATAAAATCTTCAATTTGGTGCTTTTTAGAAAATGAGCCTTCCAACTTTTTTAGATGATTAAAGCACCTTTTATAAATTTACTAAACATGTAATTTTTTTTCTTTAAAATAGTTTTTAAGCAATTAAAAGAACTTTTTAAATTTCGAAACGTAACCCCAAACATAGCCTAAAATAAAAATGAAAAGGAGACTAGGAAGAAACACTCAGCATCCTTAGGGCCATGAAAAGAAATTCAAGTGCGGCAGCAGAACACTACTTCTGAACAGGGAAATGATTAACCAAAGAAATATTGGGAATCAATTCAACCAAAATTATTCTTAATTCCTGTGATCTTAATACGCAAAAAAGTTCTTTGAATAAGCGAACTTATTTCTTTCTCTGCTTTTAATTTGTTGGTAGGTGGGGAGGGGTTGGGGGTAACCTGTAAGGGGACTGCTCACAATATCAGATATGAAGATAATATTTTTATTAAAAAATTTCATTGCCAAAAAAAAGATTTATTAGAATGAGGGGAAAACCTGTTTGGAGAACATATCAAGAGCACTTTGTCCATTAGTTAACATAGCCGCGCCAACAAAAACAGCCTTTGAAATTTTGAAAGGAAATGATTCCATTGCATATGATATGCATGCACCACCAAAATCATGTCCCACCAAAATGACCTGCTTAAATTTCAAAACAATAAGATGAAGTGAACAAAAAAGAGAAATGCTCAAGAAAAAAAAAACGACTTATATATCAATTAAGATCACAAAACAACTAATGTAGCACTCTATCTCCTCCCCTTTCTTCTAGTTCTCTCTCCCTCCCTCTCTTCACTGCTAGTTTTTTTTTTGTTTGTTTGTTCATAACTCCTAATTCAGATGCTTATTTTCCTGCTTTGGCCCTTTAAGCTCCCCAGAATCCATTCTCTCTCTCTCTCTCTCTCTCTCTCTGGAAAAAATAACAAAAAGTATGCTAAAAGGATATTTATGCTTAAACCTACAGCCCATGTGTGATTACAAAAAAAAACTCTGCACATAGGCTCGAACTATGTGTGATTACCAACAGCCTAATTGTGATTACATTAATGCTCAAACTTTGCACCTAGAATAGCTCGACGCTTAACTGTGCTTGGTTCTTTTGAAAGCTCTGGTGGACATATTTAAAAAAACAAAAGAAAGTAAGATAGAAACTGATAATAAATGGGAAAGAACCTTCTCGCCATCAGCAAGATTTTCAAGCAAATCGTTAAGTGGCTTTACATATTGTGAAAGACCTGTGATGCTGTTCGGATCACATGCATGAATTCCAGAACCAGTTAGGTCTATGGCAGAGACTCTGAAACCACCTTCTTCTAGAAGTGCTATTGTTTTATACCAACACCACGCTCCAAAGCCACCTCCATGGACAAGAACAAAACGGTTGGTTTCTAGGTCATCAAGCTTTATATCCTGGCAAAGAGAGAAAGTTAGGAATCAAAAGCAATTCAAAATAATAAAATTTAACTTCAAATATAAAAATATAAAGAAAAAAGTCTAGCCACATATGAAGTATTACCGGAAAGTGATTAAATGCAACACTTTAAACTTGCTGTAAACATTACCTGTATACTTATATAGAACTAGAAACCCTACTTTGTGTGTTGTAAAATACTAATAACAAACAGAAGAAAATTCTCATGGAGAGAGTAAAGATAACAAAAAACAGAATTACTTATGCAAACTACTATGTATTTGTGCATTCAACTGATTCTGCACCATATCATCCAGCTCAACCTCACATTCTGAAACTTAAACACAATAAGCCTAATCCCAATGAATTTGTTTAGACCATGATTCTGCATGAAGGCTACCGTGTCCGGCAGTGCTTAACTGAGATCAAATGACCACTTATCATTTATTTTTTCACAAAAAGGGTAATCCCTCCAATGTACAGCCATTCGTATCATTTTGTTTTACCAGTTCCTGCATATACCTTGCACCTCATTGTGAATATGTAACTATTTTTTAGCACAAATAAGAAAGTAACATGTTCAATTGCCCTTGCCCCTTGGTCCCTCCATAGTAAAGTGTTTTTTTTTTCTCTTTTTTTTTTTGTTGGATATCCATAGTAAAGAAAATACAACAAAAATGCATCCCCAACTACCGTAGAAAGGAGCAGAATTACATAATATTTTACTAATTATATTTAAATAAAAGAAAAGGGCTGTACCAAGTGGTGCACATTAAATAGAATATAGACATAAATTCTGCACCCATTTGGAATGACCTCCAATTTGCTTTTTCTTTCTTTCCTTTTTTTTTTTTTTCTAAAAAATAAGATAATGACCTCCAATTTCTATTTGAAACTCCTCTTCAATGATTGTTAATTCGTTAAAAATAGAATCCATCGCACCGAAAGATGAGAGAATTGAATGCCTCCAATAATATATCCAAAGGAGGCTTAAATCCGGGCATCTCATACAGGCCAACCTTAAGAATATACTCAAAAATAGTAAATTCATAATTCATGAACTTGACGACTGCGTCTCTCGAATCATATGGTGACTTATTTATCACAAATTAAGATGGCATGTTACATACGTCGAGGCGCATACAGACAAACAAAATCCGTAAAAAAGTAGTGAAGCTAATCGTAGAACTTCAAGTAATCATTATCTGTTCTCATTCCGGGAAAAGAACAAACAGCGTATTAACAATCCTATCATTGACTAAACCACCATACAAAAAAATTGTAGTATACCATCAATTCAATAAATAATACTTCCACTGCGAGAAAGCCAAACACTCAAATACACTTATTAATCCAGAAACAAAAATCACACATTGAACGTTAAAATAATATGCAATCCGACCATACAATCCACTTTAACTTTCAGGAAAGGAAGGGAAAAAAAAAATCCCGCAAACCAGAACCTGATTAACAAGCTGGTGAGGCTGGAGCAGGGGGTCAGTGAGTGACCGAGTCCTTGAGCTTGAACTCCGAGGCAGCTGGTTCTTCTTGGACCCAGAATTCGGGTACCGGAGCGAAGCGCACCGATCGAACGGCAGAGAACCGTTGTGCTGTTGTAAGATGATGGTGGCAGCGGCAATAGCTTGTTCTTGAATTAAAGCGTCGTCGGATTTTTCCTTGCGCGAGGATCGAATACGGGTCCAGCGGTTACTGGAAGAGGCTGCTTGCGGGTTTGCAATTCGCTTTGCTGGTCTCCTTTTGTTCACTGGCTTTGGTGAGAGGCAGGCGCAGAGGTTGCCCATTGTTGGCGCATGTAGAGCAACACAAACACACACGAACATGCACAGAGATACAGATAAAAGGGTTTTTCAGGGGGAAGAAGATGGTGGCGAAGTCAGGGCCACGGGAACAGAGTGAGGTTGGAAGAGGAGGACGGTGTTGGAATGCTGATGACTCGATGAGACCTTCGAGAACGTTTTGTTTATATACTAGGAGTGAGCCGGTGTAAAGTGGATGACAAAGATTGTCATGGCTCTTGCCTTTCGCCATCGACCTGCACGAATATTTATAATTTTTAATTTTTTTGTATAAACCCTAAGCAAAAACAAAATTCATATTCCGTAGGGCGTTGGGTTCGATTTTATTTGTCTATAATTTAGTGAAAAAAGAAATAAAACTTGAAAAATTATAAATACTTTTAAAAAAAATATATATCTTAAAAAATTATTAATTAAGTTCCGTTTGATTAAGAAATCATCTAATCTTATTATTATAATTTATAATTTTTTAAATTTTTATATAAAATATAATAAATAATTTAATTTTTTTTAAATTCTGAAAAAATAATTATATTAAAAAATAATATTATAACAAGATTTATTTAATTTTCAATTTTTATCTAAAATTATCTTATTTCATCTCATTATTTGATTCTAAATCGAATCTTATTCGACCTATCTATTTTATTTTTATTTTTATTTTTTAAGAACAGTAGTACATAACATCTCTTAAAAATATTTTAGATGAATTTATTTATTTTTAGATGTTTGATAAATAAATTATGAAAAATATTGAAATGAGATGTGTTTTCCCAAAAAACCCCTTATTTTAAGATTTAAAATATGGCCTTCTTAAGCAAATAATGTTTTTTTTTTGGTGAATGATGTAATACTCTCATTTTCATTTTGTTTTTCTCTAAAAAATGTGATCTTTTTCTATTCGTTATGTGAGTAATACATCGTTTGATTCTTGCTTTATTTAAAAAGTATTTCTTCCTTTTTATTTAAATATATTGTTAAAAAAATAATATATATATATCTTTAGTTTGAACAAATTACTTGGTACTATTTAATTATATAAATAATATTAGATAAAAGTCCTTATAAATAAACAAATATCATGTAAGTCTTTTGTAAAAAAATTAATTTTACTAATAAAAAATAGTTTTTTTCACACTTATTTTAGGTGAAGTACTCCACTTTTTCCCTAATTATATATCTCACTTTAAAATCGACGTAATATTAGGACGTCAGATTTTGGACTCTGGCGTTGATTAGTTAAGTTAACATGTGAAGTTATTCTCATATCGTTATTTGCTACTTTAGCTATATATCTTGCCTGACAATCCAAATAATAATATATTTGTAGGCCCAAAAACTAAAAAAATGGCTCTTTTTTTTAGTTTCTGTTTATATTATTGATATAATACGATTTGATTAGCATGATTTAAATAATTAAATTCTAATATAAATTAAATCATATCATATAGAATGATTGTCAGTACTATATATATTAATATTCTCTACACCATTACCATAATGCGAAAAAAGGCTCTGGTGATTTCGGAAGAAAATTCTAACCGTTTTTCTATCTTACAATTTTAAACAAAGAGATCGCTACCAGAGGGGGAGTGGACGTCTTGACTCTCCCTTTTGTTTAGTTTATTTTGGTGTGTTTGTTTCACTATTTTTTAGTATATTTATTCCCATTTTCTAGTATGGTTTATTCCAATGATCTTTGGTGGTGAAAGATCACCACGCTCCCCACAGTGGCTTCGTTTGGCTTCGATATTCTAACCGGCCGAAGAACCCGCCGTAAGAGATAGAGTCTGGAGCACACACGTGGATCTAACTCGCCCCCAAATAAAAGCCTGTACTTCCGCCACGTACGACGTATATGGGTTCTGCGACGGTCGAGGCTTCAAGGCGTACCTAATCTGATTTTCTCTAGCGTGGCGGGCATTCTAAGGTTTTCTACGTCTTTTTTTTCTTCTTGTTTGTTTTGTGTAGTTTATTATTTTGTTTTAATTTGTACTTAATATTAATAAATAAGAAATGAGTATTCTTTTATTTATTCCGTCCCTTATTTTCTTTTGAAAGATGATGGTGGGTAAAATTTGATTTTTTATTCTCTGTTTTTACAGAAAGTTACACTCTCCAAAAACTTGAGATGAAAGTCTCTTAGTGTGTTGTCACTTGAGAGTAAATAAAGATTAAGATAATGTCTATCACAAGAAATTTGTATGAAGGAGTGCATCAATCAGTTTAATCAGTTTAGCTTATAATCTGAATTTTTCCTATGTATCAAGTTATAGTTGTAACTTCAATTCATTGAAATGAAATGCATTCTTTCATCTTAAAAAAAAAAAAAAAAATCTCTACACCAAAACATTCTTCCAACTCACTCTTTTAGAAGAGGCTTTAATTTCTTACAAACAAGAATATATAAAGAGGTTTCTGATAATATGTTATCTTTTTTAGTATATATATATTATATTTTTGAGCAAGACTAAATATGATATTACTGAAACTAAAAAATAATACATAAGTTGGTTACAAAATATTAAGAGAAACACAAGTGGGTCTTTTCCGATATGAAAATTCAATATTGAAAGAAGTATTTAGATTAAAGGAATGTTGTCAAAAGTTTGCATTTTTACTGTCTAGTATGTAAGGTTGTGTGTGCATCGATTTTAATTTATCAATTTTAAAAATCGATAAATTTTATTTGCTTTTCAATTTGAAAAAGAGAAAATAATACTTGATTTCGTTGATGATGGGGCACATGCTTGTGATAGCTATTTTAACACAACAACCAGCTTATAAAAAATTGTACGACATTATTAATGTTGTTGGTGGAGAGGCCGCCTATGTCGTTCAATGAATGATCTGCATGCAAAGCAGGTGGATGATAGATTCATATCAATAATGTCATTGAATATTTGTACCAAAGCTAGTACTAAGTTTTGGCAGATTCTCAGAGATCGACATCATGTGCGTACCAAGTAGTTCTTAGAGTGACTGCATTATTAATGTTCAGTTATTAATGTTAGCTAGCTAGGCTCATGAGATATATTGTACGTTCTTGCACATTAATCATGAATCATATAAGTTTCAAGATAGAATATCGTTATCGCTAAGTAGGTTGATCGACAGTACTTATAATGAAACATACTCAAATTTTAGTTGTTTATATACCATAAAAGATATTAAGATTACCCCGATCCATGCAATATTTTCACCAGTTTGTAGTTGAAGATCCTATAAATGCTAGCAGCTAGCTGCTTCGACGTTTGGTACGTTTCTAATTTAATTGCTTACTCGTTACGGCTGATCTTCTTGGTTATTTATTTAAGCAGGCCGGCAGGGATGGGGTGGTGGAAAGTAGTGGTTGTGAATTATACACTTTAATTGCATGCCACCGCCCACCTTAGACCTGTACATAAATTCTACTAGTCAATTAATTCATCTCTCTCTCTCTCTCTCTCTCTCTCTGTGAATTTGTTTATTTAAAAGCTTATAACTTTTTGTAATAAAAATTGTTCTCTATTAATGGCGCATGATTATATATATGAGCATAAAGATAGATAATTAAGCACTGTACGTGTGCTTTTTTACCTTCCCGAATTTTGTCATACTAATTATTAATATATCATGGTTTCGTCGATAGAATGCATTTTAATTGATGCATACCACATAAATTATATATGTATTTCAAAATGGAGAGTACATTACTGGCTACTCTTTCTTCAAACTTAGTTGATCACCAAATCATGAACTTTGTCAATCAGTCAGATCGTGTCTCTTTAATTAATTATTTGGGTACATTTATGTACTGGATTTATCTTCATATGTCAATGGAACTATGATAATTGGCCGCAGGTGTTCAAAACCAGACCGGCCATCAACAGTACAACTTTTTCTTTTCCCTAAGCAAGCAAATATATCATTCCCACAAGGAAAATGAAATGCATGAGAAAGGCGTGGGCCGGGTACTATTTTTTTTTTTATATATCTTAAGTAAAATGACGCCGCATAGCTTAGAAAAAAAATCAGAATAACATTACCGTTTCATTAGGGTTAATACCCATTCACTTCTTATTTTTCTTTCAATTCTCATCTTAGATTCTCTGTCATCATCTCTCACGCAGCGGCCCATCTCTCTCCCTCCATCACCTACTGTAAGAACCGGGCCCAAGCCCGTTGCCCAGGCCCAGGACCCGACCCAAACCATTTCAACCCCAGCCCCAAACGACACCGTTTCTTATCAGTTGCCCTCTTCACGTTTTCCTTTCTTTTCTTTCTTCTTTTCTCATTTTTCCCCTCTTCTGCTCTGCCGACGGTTACCAGTTCGTTGCCCCTTTTCTCGCGCCGACCCCCCACGCCTTCAGTGGTTATTATTTCCGAATGGAAATTTTCTCTCTCTCTTGCCTCGCATATTTTTGGTGTCGTGGATTTCTCTATCACCGGGCTCTCTCTCCCTCTCCCTGCAGCCCCTGCGCACCGTTTGGGTCTCCTCTTCGCCGCAAGCCTGTTTTTCCATTCACCCAAATTCACGCCGGTAATTCATCTAAATTCCTTCTCTCTTCTCTTGTTTTTTTTGCTATCCTTGTAAGGTTTGGTTATGGGTTTTAATCATAGTTATTTTGTGGGTTTCCGGGGAAAATGTGAAGCAGAACACCGGGGATAACGTGAAGCAGAGCACCGGGGAAAACAAATCCGACGTATTAGCCTCTGTTGTGCTTGCTGGTTGCTCTCCTTTCTCGGGTAAGTTCCTCAGATTGATTGAATGGGTGATTAACGTATGTGTTTTGGATTAGAATTTTTCTTCTAAATTTCGGGGTCTGTTCGAGGTGTAGTATTTGGGTTTTGTTCAGAATTTTAGTTGATGTTTTTCTTTCCGTTGTTGGTATGCGGAAGTTGGAGTTGATTGAATATGGCTGAAATAAGGGTGCTGTTGTGGGGATTTAATCACTGAAAATATAGTCGGTTTTCGTTGGTTGCAGTTGAGCATTAGGGAGGCGAGAATTTCATTGTTTAAGCTCCTGTTTTCTTGCGGTTTGTTCTTCATATTCAGGTAAGGATTCAAGGTTCTTTTTGAACAGATGTTCCCTTTGTAAGTGGTGTAGATTATACATTTATTTATTTATTTATTTATTTTTCTGTTGAAGTGAGGCTAGAAGATTTTTGGAGTATGTTGGTACAAACTTTTGCTGTTTTTTTTTTAGTACTGCTATAGCCGTGGGTTAGGAGTATTTTTTTTAGTGGTGATGTTGAATTTTGGAAACTCGTTATTATTGTGGCTGGCTAGACCGCTTGGTTGTGTTGAAGGTAATAATTATGTTGCTGAATGATTTTTGGGTGATTGGTCTCGTTGGGTTTGTAAGCTAGAAAAATTAAGAATATATATATATATTCATGTGGGCGTGGGATAACAACCCGGATTGTTGGGGCTGGTCAGCACGTTATGGGTGCTGTTTGACTTAATATTTGTAGCAAATTGTAACGCTTTTAGGCTAGTGTAGTTTGAAGAAAGGAGGGTTGCAAAATTTTTCAGATTTGGAACTTTAGATTACCATTTTTATACTTATAGATTGGGTTTGCTGGCCGTTAATGTTAAGTTCTTTTTTTTAAATAGGTGACGAGAATCTTAGAGATCGGATTCCAAATTTTGATAATTCGCTACAGGAGTCAGGTAAGCGGGGCTCCTATCCTAGATTTACATAAAAAGAAAATTTGTTTGAGGTTGGTTTTTTATAAAATGTGCATGTTCTGTTTTTTTTTAAAAAAAAGGTGAAAAACAACCTCAGTATACGTTTTATGCATTCACTCATAAAAATTTATATGATAGAGAAAATTTTCTATTGACATGAAATGTGTAGACATGAGCAATATTTGACATGTTTCTGAACTATGCATAAGAGCGAACATTAATTTTGATGCTATCTTGTGCATGTAAAATAAATGTTTTTGTTGTATTTTTGGCTTGTATGGAAATGGATAAGAAAGTGAAAAACAAGTGGCTTAATATGATATGTTTACGGAAAAACCTTTGGCATATTTATCTGTTTGTCTTTAATTCTGAATATGTTTCGGACATGATTATATGGATTCACGTGATATGGTTGGTACCTCCATGATACAATATGATAGGAGTGCAATCACTTTGGAAACAAAGTGATCCTTTTTATGTGTTACTTTCCTATGTGCACACTCGGGGCTCCGAGAACGAATGAGGGAAAGTCTCACAATATGATACTGCCTGGTTTGGCCACCGGGGATAGCACAACCCTACCACGGGGGTTAAACATGGTATATGTTTGAAAATGAATGAGATGTTACAGTTATTTTTGCCGAAGTGTTTTGAGTATAAAAAAGTTAGTTTTGGTGTATACTTTATGAAAAATAAAGGTTCGCTCAACTTTTAGATGGTTCATAAGTTTTGGAATTGTTTACTTTGAATAAAAGTTTTTCCGTTACATGCTTAAGGATTTTATTTAAAAATGCTCATGATTTACATACTAGTATAGGTGTTTTGCTTACTGAGTTGTGGATGAACTCACCCCTTATCTATATACATTTCAGATGAAGTGGAGGTCTCGCCTGAGGACCAAGGTTAATATATTGGGACCAGGATAGGCGGTCATGTTTGGGGTTGATGTGAAGACAATATTTATTATTTTGTTGTTACGTTATTTAGCATATTTAGATTAAAGTGTTAGTAGGATATTTTGATGGGAAGTTTGTGGACCCTATGTGATGGCATTATTTTTTATTTAATGTATGAATTTTATGGATATTTAGAATTTAATTGTTCTTTAAAATTTGGAGATGAGGAATTATTTGTGGATTTGATCAGATATATTTTAGATAGAATTTGTAGATGAAAACAGGTCCAAGTCAAACAGGTTGATAATCAGGACCCCCTTACGGGCATGGGGTGTCACAGTTGGTATCAGAGCGAAGGTTTAAGGTTCTGCAGACTTATGCAATGAAGTTTAGGAATTTGAGGTTTAGAATTCGCCAACTTTAGGAATTATTTGAGGTGTAGAATTTTATAGACTAGTGAGCTGATTTCGTATGGTTGGAGATTGAAGGAATAGGTTTATGAATTTCTTATAATTATACTTGTGGTGGATACCTTACTTTTTGGGGAAATTGTATACCATTGTTGGACTGCTATGACTGCCCGTCGATATTTATATAGTTTCTTGTATGTGTGCTTGTAATATACGATTTGTTTAATAGTTCAAGTCTTCTCAGGATGCCGCCTCGCCGTGAACGAAGTGTATCGGATTTGAACACAGCCAGGAATGAAAGGGAAGCAAATCCAAGAGCTTCTGATGTACTCCGGGCAGCAGCGCATCAATTGATAGACGATCTTGCACAAAATTCATCCGGCCGTCACCGCACCACAAGTGAAAGGGGTTGCACCGTGGAAGATTTCAACAAGCTGTGCCCCACACCTTTTGATGGGAGAGGCGACCCGATATTAGCTGAAGATTGGGTGCAGGACATTGAAGAGATATTTAGAGTCTTGCCTTGCACGGATGAACAAAAAGTGGCGTTTGCTACATTCAAGTTGACTGGGGAGGCGAAAAGGTGGTGGATCTCGGAAAGGACCATCAGGGAAGCTGAAAAGAATGAAATAAAAAGTTGGTCGCTGTTCAAGGAAGTTTTTCTGGAGCGTTTCTTCCCCATTTCAATGAAAGAGGATAAGGCTATGGAGTTTGCCACATTAGTCCAAGGGACGATGTCAGTACATCAATATGCAGCCAAGTTTACTGAGCTGGCACGCTTTGCAGCATATCTGATTCCTGATGAAGAGAAGAAGTGCCGCAAATTTGAACAAGGACTGAACGAGAAGCTGTACGAACGAGTGATGGGTTTCCAGTTGAAAAAGTTCACAGAGTTGGTGAATAAGGCCACTTTGTTTGAGGGATGCCTTCAGAGGAGCGCCACCTTACTTGATCAAAGGAAGAGGTCTACTCCATCTGGATATCATACAAGCAACAACCAGGGACAGTGGAAGAAGAGAAATGAAGGGGGTAATTCAAGCAAGAGGCCAATTCAGAGTGATCAGCAGCCTTATCATTGTAGAACTTGTGACCGTGTTCACACGGGAAAGTGCCGGAAAGAGTTAGGCTTATGTTACCGGTGCGGCAAGTCGGGCCACTACCTCAGGGATTGCCCGCTTACTTTGGGCAGCAATAGACCTGCCCCACTACCACCCCCACCCAGGACTGGAGGGGCGCCACGAGGTAATACTCAACGCCCTACTGCACCTGCTCGGGTTTTCGCATTGACACCAGGAGAGGCTGAAGGCAGGGAGGATGTGATCACAGGTATTATTCCTTACTTTTCTTTTAGGAGTAACTTAGTAATTATTGTGGATGTTAAATCAAAGGATACTTTGTATGTGATCACAGGCACTCTTTCTTTATTTTCTAATCATGCCACTACACTGTTTGACTCTGGGGCAACACATTCCTTTATTTCTAAGAATTTTGCCAAATTCTGCTCATGGGAAGGTGAAAGGTTGGATTTTGACTTAGTGGTCTCAACTCCGACGGGGACTACAGTGCCTTGTCACAAAATTCTCCGCGGCTGTCCTATATCTATTGAAGAGAGATTGATGCCTACTGAACTTATTATTTTTGACATGATTGGATTTGATGTAATCTTGGGTATGGACTGGTTGGCTTCATACCATGCCAGTATTGACTGTTTTAAAAAGGAGATAGTTTTCAAGCTTCCTGAAGGGGATGAAATTCGATTTGTGGGAACGAAAGTGCGATTATTCCCATCAATCATATCAGCAGTTCAGGTTGGGAAATTATTACGAGATGGCTGTCAAGGATTTTTAGCTTGTGTAATAGATGCACCAAAAGAAGAGTTGAGCCTAGAAGAGATTCCTGTGGCGAGAGAGTATCCGGAAGTGTTTCCTGAAGATTTGTCTGGATTGCCACCTGACCGAGAAGTAGAATTCGCTATCGACCTTGTGCCAGGCACAGCACCTTTGTCCAAGGCTCCTTATAGAATGGCGCCATCGGAGCTCACCGAACTTAAAGAACAGTTACAAGATCTATTAGACAAGGGTTTTATCCGACCCAGTGTGTCCCCATGGGGTGCTCCAGTGTTATTTGTGAAGAAGAAAGATGGAACAATGAGAATGTGCATTGACTATAGAGAACTCAACCGAGTAACCATCAAGAATAAATATCCCTTACCTCGCATAGAAGACTTGTTTGATCAACTACAGGGTGCGCAAGTTTTCTCGAAGATTGACCTTCGATCAGGGTATCATCAATTGAAGATCAAGGCTGAAGATGTATCCAAGACTGCTTTCAGGACCAGATATGGCCACTATGAGTTTCTGGTCATGCCTTTTGGTTTGACTAACGCCCCAGCGGTATTCATGGATTTAATGAACAGAGTATTTCATGGATTTTTGGATAAATTTGTGGTTGTCTTTATTGACGACATCCTAATCTATTCTAAGAGCAAGAAGGAGCATGAAGAACACTTAAGGCTAGTACTCGGGACACTTAAAGAAGAAAAGTTGTTTGCTAAACTGAAGAAGTGTGAGTTTTGGCTGAATGCAGTTACATTTCTGGGGCATGTTGTCTCAAAGGAGGGCATTTCAGTGGACCCCGGGAAAGTGGAAGCAGTAGTGAACTGGTCAGCACCGAAAAATGTACATGAGATTAGGAGCTTCTTGGGATTGGCGGGATACTATCGCCGATTCATTGGGGGTTTTTCTAAGATAGCAGTTCCCCTCACCGCACTCACAAGGAAGAACAAGAAGTTTGAGTGGACGGAAAAATGTGAAGAAAGCTTTCAGAATTTGAAACAGAGACTAGTGACCGCCCCAGTTTTAACAGTTCCCACTGCGAGAGGTGGGTTTGTGGTATATAGTGATGCTTCAAGACTGGGTTTAGGGTGTGTATTAATGCAACATGGGAAAGTTATAGCCTATGCTTCACGGCAACTAAAGACACATGAACAAAATTACCCCACACATGATTTGGAGTTAGCAGCAGTTGTGTTTGCACTTAAAATTTGGAGGCATTATTTATATGGGGAAAAGTGTGAAATCTACACAGATCACAAAAGCTTAAAGTATTTCTTCACCCAAAAAGAATTAAATATGAGGCAGAGAAGATGGCTCGAGCTAATAAAGGATTATGATTGTAATATCAACTATCACCCAGGCAAAGCGAACGTTGTAGCTGACGCCTTGAGTAGGAAATCAATGAGTTCAGCAGTAGCATCTCTTACTACTCAACGCCAATTACTAATGGACTTAGAAAGGGCTGGTATTGAGATCATCACCAATGATACAAGTGCTTTCATGGCCAGTTTAATAGTGCAACCAGATTTGTTAGAGAGAATCAAAGCAGCTCAGAAAGTAGATTCAGCATTGATAAAGCTAGTGGAGGAAGTTAAGAACGGGGACAAAGTTGATTTTAGCATTTCTGAAGATGGAATTCTGAAGTTTAGAGACAGATTGTGTGTACCTGCAGATGATACACTAAAGAAGATAATCCTTGAGGAGGCACACCGCTCTTTATACACAGTTCATCCAGGGAGTACCAAGATGTATCGGGATTTGAGAGAGTCTTTTTGGTGGAACGGTATGAAGAGAGAAATTGCTAAGTTTGTAGAACAGTGCCTGACTTGTCAACAGGTGAAGGCAGAACATCAGAGACCAGCAGGGTTGTTACAGCCATTACAGATTCCGGAATGGAAGTGGGAGCATATATCCATGGATTTTGTGACAGGTTTACCAAGGGCTTTAAACGGACAAGATGCAATATGGGTAATCGTTGATCGCTTAACGAAGACTGCGCGTTTTGTGCCCATTAAAGTTTCTCATAAGTTGGAGAAACTAGCGGAGCTATACATACAAGAGATCGTGAGGTTACACGGGATACCAGTATCCATTGTATCAGATAGAGATCCTCGTTTCACCTCTAGATTTTGGAGAAGTTTGCAAGAGGCAATGGGTACTAAGTTGAATTTTAGTACGGCTTATCACCCTCAGACAGATGGACAATCCGAAAGGACTATTCAGATTTTAGAAGACATGTTGAGGGCATGTGTAATGGACTTTAAAGGAACTTGGATAAGACATTTACCATTGGTGGAATTTGCTTATAATAACAGTTTCCAGACTAGTATTGGGATGGCACCGTATGAAGCATTGTATGGCAGAAGATGTAGGTCTCCATTATATTGGGACGAAGTTGGTGAAAGAAAAATTTTGGGGCCAGAGATCATTCAGAGGACCACAGAAAAGATCGACATTATTCGAGCCAGAATTAAAGCAGCTCAGGGTCGACAAAAGAGCTATGCCGATAACCGTCGCCGTCCACTAGAGTTTGAGGTGGGAAATGAAGTATTTTTGAAGATAGCACCAATGAAAGGGGTTATGAGATTTGGAAGTAAGGGCAAGTTGAGCCCTAGATATATTGGGCCTTTTGAGATTCTTGAGCGGGTTGGACCATTGGCATATAAGTTAGCACTTCCTCCGAATCTGACGGGAGTGCATAACGTATTTCATGTATCCATGCTGAGAAAGTATATTCCCGATCCAACTCACATAATTCATTATGAGCCACTGCAGATTCAGGAAGACATGACATATATTGAAGAACCAGTGCGGATCCTAGAAAAGAAAGCACACAGGTTGCGGAACCGTAGCATCCCCATGGTTAAGGTTTTGTGGAGTAATCATACAAGCAGTGAAGCTTCCTGGGAACTCGAGGAGGAAATGCGAGAGAAATACCCACACCTTTTCAATGAGGATTATGAGTACTTGTAGCAATTTCCGAGGACGGAAATTTGTTTAAGGGGGGGAGGATGTAAGAACCGGGCCCAAGCCCGTTGCCCAGGCCCAGGACCCGACCCAAACCATTTCAACCCCAGCCCCAAACGACACCGTTTCTTATCAGTTGCCCTCTTCACGTTTTCCTTTCTTTTCTTTCTTCTTTTCTCATTTTTCCCCTCCTCTGCTCTGCCGACGGTTACCAGTTCGTTGCCCCTTTTCTCGCGCCGACCCCCCCACGCCTTCAGTGGTTATTATTTCCGAATGGAAATTTTCTCTCTCTCTCTTGCCTCGCATATTTTTGGTGTCGTGGATTTCTCTATCACCGGGCTCTCTCTCTCTCTCCCTGCAGCCCCTGCGCACCGTTTGGGTCTCCTCTTCGCCGCAAGCCTGTTTTTCCATTCACCCAAATTCACGCCGGTAATTCATCTAAATTCCTTCTCTCTTCTCTTGTTTTTTTTGCTATCCTTGTAAGGTTTGGTTATGGGTTTTAATCATAGTTATTTTGTGGGTTTCCGGGGAAAATGTGAAGCAGAACACCGGGGATAACGTGAAGCAGAGCACCGGGGAAAACAAATCCGACGTATTAGCCTCTGTTGTGCTTGCTGGTTGCTCTCCTTTCTCGGGTAAGTTCCTCAGATTGATTGAATGGGTGATTAACGTATGTGTTTTGGATTAGAATTTTTCTTCTAAATTTCGGGGTCTGTCCGAGGTGTAGTATTTGGGTTTTGTTCAGAATTTTAGTTGATGTTTTTCTTTCCGTTGTTGGTATGCGGAAGTTGGAGTTGATTGAATATGGCTGAAATAAGGGTGCTGTTGTGGGGATTTAATCACTGAAAATATAGTCGGTTTTCGTTGGTTGCAGTTGAGCATTAGGGAGGCGAGAATTTCATTGTTTAAGCTTCTGTTTTCTTGCGGTTTGTTCTTCATATTCAGGTAAGGATTCAAGGTTCTTTTTGAACAGATGTTCCCTTTGTAAGTGGTGTAGATTATACATTTATTTATTTATTTATTTTTTTTTCTGTTGAAGTGAGGCTAGAAGATTTTTGGAGTATGTTGGTACAAACTTTTGCTGTTTTTTTTTTAGTACTGCTATAGCCGTGGGTTAGGAGTATTTTTTTTAGTGGTGATGTTGAATTTTGGAAACTCGTTATTATTGTGGCTGGCTAGACCGCTTGGTTGTGTTGAAGGTAATAATTATGTTGCTGAATGATTTTTGGGTGATTGGTCTCGTTGGGTTTGTAAGCTAGAAAAATTAAGAATATATATATATTCATGTGGGCGTGGGATAACAACCCGGATTGTTGGGGCTGGTCAGCACGTTATGGGTGCTGTTTGACTTAATATTTGTAGCAAATTGTAACGCTTTTAGGCTAGTGTAGTTTGAAGAAAGGAGGGTTGCAAAATTTTTCAGATTTGGAACTTTAGATTACCATTTTTATACTTATAGATTGGGTTTGCTGGCCGTTAATGTTAAGTTCTTTTTTTTAAATAGGTGACGAGAATCTTAGAGATCGGATTCCAAATTTTGATAATTCGCTACAGGAGTCAGGTAAGCGGGGCTCCTATCCTAGATTTACATAAAAAGAAAATTTGTTTGAGGTTGGTTTTTTATAAAATGTGCATGTTCTGTTTTTTTTAAAAAAAAAGGTGAAAAACAACCTCAGTATACGTTTTATGCATTCACTCATAAAAATTTATATGATAGAGAAAATTTTCTATTGACATGAAATGTGTAGACATGAGCAATATTTGACATGTTTCTGAACTATGCATAAGAGCGAACATTAATTTTGATGCTATCTTGTGCATGTAAAATAAATGTTTTTGTTGTATTTTTGGCTTGTATGGAAATGGATAAGAAAGTGAAAAACAAGTGGCTTAATATGATATGTTTACGGAAAAACCTTTGGCATATTTATCTGTTTGTCTTTAATTCTGAATATGTTTCGGACATGATTATATGGATTCACGTGATATGGTTGGTACCTCCATGATACAATATGATAGGAGTGCAATCACTTTGGAAACAAAGTGATCCTTTTTATGTGTTACTTTCCTATGTGCACACTCGGGGCTCCGAGAACGAATGAGGGAAAGTCTCACAATATGATACTGCCTGGTTTGGCCACCGGGGATAGCACAACCCTACCACGGGGGTTAAACATGGTATATGTTTGAAAATGAATGAGATGTTACAGTTATTTTTGCCGAAGTGTTTTGAGTATAAAAAAGTTAGTTTTGGTGTATACTTTATGAAAAATAAAGGTTCGCTCAACTTTTAGATGGTTCATAAGTTTTGGAATTGTTTACTTTGAATAAAAGTTTTTCCGTTACATGCTTAAGGATTTTATTTAAAAATGCTCATGATTTACATACTAGTATAGGTGTTTTGCTTACTGAGTTGTGGATGAACTCACCCCTTATCTATATACATTTCAGATGAAGTGGAGGTCTCGCCTGAGGACCAAGGTTAATATATTGGGACCAGGATAGGCGGTCATGTTTGGGGTTGATGTGAAGACAATATTTATTATTTTGTTGTTACGTTATTTAGCATATTTAGATTAAAGTGTTAGTAGGATATTTTGATGGGAAGTTTGTGGACCCTATGTGATGGCATTATTTTTTATTTAATGTATGAATTTTATGGATATTTAGAATTTAATTGTTCTTTAAAATTTGGAGATGAGGAATTATTTGTGGATTTGATCAGATATATTTTAGATAGAATTTGTAGATGAAAACAGGTCCAAGTCAAACAGGTTGATAATCAGGACCCCCTTACGGGCATGGGGTGTCACACCTACCACACATCTGATCTCTCTCTCTCTGAGTTTTCATCTTATCGCAATTCTGAAGGGACATTGACAACCGACCAGGATCACGTCGAAACCAACATTACCGGTTTTCTACCCTTCATCGATCAATTTTAATAATATATACAAGTGGTCAGTTCGGTTTTGGTCTTGGACCGAAACAGATGATTTTCACCTCTAGTTTGCATATTTGTGCAAATTGTGGAGTTGAGGAAGCACTGTAATTTGTTGTTTTGAAATATTTCTTAGAGATTCATATTATTTTCTCAAAATTATCGATTAGGAAAAGCTTAAAGATAGTAAGAAGGGGAAAGCATGATTACAACTTGGTCCACTCTATTGATTCAATGGTAGTCAAGGCTTTGGCAACTGAAGGGGAAAGCAATACTCGGTATCATAACAAAGCTGCAGATCGCAATCATGTACTTGTATAATCAATTGGGCATCATTGATGGAAGAGATTTATATATACTTAAAAAAGCATGCATGTGGGTCTATAATCATGGGATGCATGATCTGCAACTGATCCCAGTACTGATCCTCTTACAAAGTAACATGTGGAGTAGAGTTTTGGCATGCATGCTTGCTCCACTTTGAGGTTTGGAGCACATGAAAAACTGACAAAAATGTGATCATCTGATCTACTTCAAGCCACGGTGCTTGTTCAAGTAAAGAAACACAGGAAAAAAAAAAAAGAGGAACTGTTGAAGTACGATGATCTCTTATTTTAAGCAGATGATCTTTGTCAGTGGCATGATGATGATATCAATCACTTTTTGTTGTATATTCTTAACCATCCTGCACTGTACAGTCTATCCTACATGTGCCTCACCACATCTATTCTTGTGATGCATGTTTCATCTGTGGTCCAAATCTTCCATGATCGATCCTTTTAAGGGAAGAACTAGGACCACGATTTATCAATCAATTTCGATCCTTTCTTCTTGTTTCTTTTTCATTGATTATATTTCGATCGAGATGTATTATACGTTTATGCATCTGCTGCAATCATGATCATCTGTCGTGGTTCTTAGCAATAAAATTAATGGGTCACCGATTGAATGTTATTATACTTGTGGCGACAACATGGAGCTGTAAAATATAAGGCACCCTTGTTCATGACAGCTAAGAAGTTGCACATCTTGGATTTATGAATAATAATAAGATAGGATGAGATGAAATAGAATAAAAATTTTGTGAGTTCTTAATAAGATAGTTTATGAATAGTAGTGAGATAGTTTGAATTAATATTTTATTAGATTTTAGAAAAGGATAGAAAAAAAATTGAATAAAAAATATTATAAAATTAAAATATTATTAGAATATATAGGTTTTTAATAATATTTTTTTTGCAAAATTTAAAAGCTGAATTATTTTCGATTTATTATTTTAATTTAAAAAAATTATAATGATTAGTTTGAAAATGTTTATATTTAAATAATATTTGAGAATAAAATAAAATGATATGAAAACTTTGAAATAAAATTTTCCAAACAAGTCCTAAGAGTTCTTATATACCTCTCTCTCTTTCTCACATAGAAAGCCTTCTAGCCATTGTGGCCAGTGTCCCCGGGAGAGGGGGCAGGTGCCCCCTCCCATCTAGCCCTCAGTGACTATCTTCATGGGTTTTTTTTTTTTTTTTGGTTTGAGTTTTCGTAGTCCTTTTTCTATAGTACAAGAGACTTCTGATCTGCTGCTTACTAGACGCCTTCCACATGCAAGTGTCGGATCTTTGGTTTTCTAGCCACCAATCTCCAAAGGGTCGAAGAAAACCGCCTATAAAAGGGTGGCGAGAGAGTTTTACGCATGGGCTTCTGTCCGCAGGACACCCACACGCCGCTGAGCATTGGTGGTTCCCTGATTGACTTGCGTGGCACGAACAGGATCAACGACCTTGAATCCATCGATATGGACTATCCATTCTGTCCCTAGTATGGTGTGTGTTGTTCACGCGCAACCATAACAGGTGGTAAAGCTTCTCCGGTGCATCGCTTCCTCTTCTAATTTGTTTTCCCTAACCTAGGATAAAGATGAAGTGGACGTGGTAGTCCCCATTAGCCAGACCAGTTCAATAAAATGCAGCATACATTTCCTTAATTGCAGCATACATTTCCTTATCGCTTTTTTTAGTCGCAATCTAAGAGTCTACTTATTATAGTACTATTTTAGAACCGTTTTAGGTATCAGGATTGGTATGAGTCGTACTTGTGGCTTTGAAAATATTTTTTATTTTTAGTATTTGCTATGTATTTATTGTATTAAAATGATTATTGAAAAATCTCTAAAACTTGTATCCTAAAATTATTTTATTATATTTATGGAATGTTTGCTTTTAAGTTAAAGAAAAAAAAAAAGTACTTATAAGAGCACTTGCTAAAAATCTTGGGGAGGGGGGTGTCGAAGAATCAATTAATTGGGGCCAGCTTTATCCAAAAAAAAAAAAAAGAAATGGGGCCTTCAAGATGGTTTCTTGACACAAAGCCTTTATAGAGATTACGAAATAACCCAGCTCAACCTAGGCAGATATGATCTTTTTAGCAATATATATATTGGACTGGGCTATGTGCTTCGAAAGGTCAGAACTCTCTCTCTGTAGATCTGGCTGAAAGGTTTTATGACTGGGAAGAACTGTCCCCTTCAACCAATACGAAAACAATAATCCAAATTAATAGACAGGGAACAATTGCATAAGTGATGAAAAGATTTTACAAAATAAAATTTATAAATTAATTTAGTTTAATATAATATATTAGATCTATTTTATATTAAAAATAACTTTAATATATATATATATATATTACATCATCAACTTTAGAGTTTACTTTAATACAATCTATTGCTAGTAAAGTATTTTTCTATATGATACATATACACCTCATAAAGGAACACCTACTAGGATCCTACATTTAGGCCTAGTATGTTTTCACAAATAATATGAGTTAAGTTAAGATAAAAATTAAAATTAAAAAAATATTATTGTAATATATATTTTTAATATTATTATTATTTATTTTATTTTGTGTAAAAAATAAAAAGAATGTAATTATTAAATTAGATGAAATGAACTGAAAAGTGCTGCGAAAACAAACAACACCTTAAACCCTTGTTTGGATTCGATCCTGTTTCATCTCATCTTAATATCATAATTACAACTTTCTCAATTTTTTTCATAAAATATAATAAATAATTCAACTTTTTTAAATCTCAAAATAATAATAATATCAAAAAATAATATTTTAACAATATTTTACTCAAGAATGATTCCATAGGGAGTCGAATTTAAGGAGTTGATGAGAAGTTGGCTGAATCCTCTTCTAGTCTTTTTTTCATATAGGGTAAAAATATATGAAAGTCAGCTTTTCTGCATATTTATACTTGAAGTGTTACTCATTCACGTACTTACTTGGGCATCATTTTGCATTTTCTTTGTTTTTTTTTTCCAGAACATGAATTGAGAGAATCAAGAATGCAGTGGCCATTCTCAAACAAGATTTCTACAGACCTCAGTTCCCACTTTCAGGGCTACTCAAGACGATAGTCCCAGAAATAAGACCCTGCATGATCTATTAATGCCATTATTTGAATCTATGACTATTTCATCTGCTGTTGTTTTTTACACTAACCAGAAATCATACTATGGTTGACTCCCCATCAACTCCTTAAAATCCACTCTCTCTAAAATTATTTTTTATTTAACTTTTCATCTTTATTCTAAACTCATCTCTTCTCATTTATGTTGACTAACATCTTGAGAATACACAGTAACATTGATGATCACGAGTTTGGCTTTCCATCCATCATGTTTTCTCCCTGATCTACAGGTGCATTAATTCATGTTGACCATAAGCCATTTGTGTCCGCTGCCCATTCTCATCCAACCACAACTTTCATACTCTTTCTACAATAAAAGCAGTACAAGGTTCAAAACAGCAATCACGCACAGACAAGATCATGACATGTATCCTACCAAATTTCAAAAGGGTTGGTATATTTTGCTTGGTTTTCAAATATAGTATGCCGCGTGTCAGGCTGCTCTAGGGACTAGGGAGGGGCTTATTTCAATACTTGTCCACCAACCTGCAGATCACGAAGAAAATCATGCATGCACTATATATATATATCTTCAACTCTGGGCCCATGCAGTGCCATGATCATGTGTTGAAAGTATTTATCTTTCTTCACTTATCGTGGAGAAGGCAAACTAGAAGCTACAGCTGTATATGTTATTAGCTTTTATGTTTGTTGGTAAATATATATAGAAAACTAGAAAGGACCACTGTTCCCGGCTTCACCTTTTATATTTTCTTACACCTCATGCAGCTTGGATCATAAGATGTGATCTTGACTTTCGTATATATATCTCATACACACTTCAAAAAAAATTACCTATTTACTATCATTTATTAGTTATAAATATTCTATTTTAATTATTAATAATTTGTTTTAATTACTAATAGTCTTTTTTATAGTAAATATTGAGTCACTAATATTATTATTTTTCTTATAGTAACATATAATTGAAAATATAAACCTCTAAATCTAAGATCCTATGTAGTGGCAATATCCCTTGCTAAAAGATACAAGCTAGCTACCTTTCATGTTGACTTAAAAGCCCCCATTGTTTAGTGTCCTGATAAGAGGGATGAGTGGGGGACATGACCATCGTGTGCTGATCATGGTGAGGTAATGTACGTATACTTCTTGCCTCTTGGAGCCTAAAGCTATTTTAGTAGGTCCCTTCATGCCTAAATTATGATGTTAAGGCATCCCTCATCCGCCCTCTTCACTTTTTGCTTGTGATTGTAGATCAGTTACTACATATATACATCCTATAATTCTACGTACGATCTTATATATCTTTTCAACTTCATCGATCATCTACATTAATTAAACCCTCTAGTACTTCTTCGATCGTTTTTTATGATCTCTTTCCGGCCACTTGTAATCACATATATATTATGGGATGTCTAATCAATTATTTATCGATATCTATCTATCTATCTATCTATCTATATATCTAAATAATTAGAAACTACAGCTGGCCAGTTAATCATAAATATAAATTTATAATATTGCATCAAAAAATTACTTGGTTAATCTGCTATATTATAAAAAGATAATCTCGCGGTAGTGTTGCTTTAGAATTAAACCTCCAAAATTAAGCACGCACGCATGCAAATGCTGAATGTATTATTAATTGCCTGCCTAGATGCTTAATTTAAAGACAAGGGAGAATTATAAGATTGTCTTGCACTTAATGTACTCCCTAATGCGAGATGATGATCATAAAATGACACATGAAATCTTTGTTCACGTACGAACGATACTATCAATGTCTGCTCTAATTCGGAAAACCGAAATTCAGACAAACTAGCTATATATATATATAGCGCCTTGCCGCTTGCAAATATCGGCCTTCCGTACGCATGCTGCGAGTACTTATTCTGATTGACATGAATTGTCAAATCCACCTACGTCGACCGTTAACCGTATGTGAAGATTTATGATGTAAGTTTATTTTTTATTTCAATATATCGATCGTTTAATTATTGTTATTAATGTTATTAATTACTCTAATACCATGATTACCTCGTACCGTACAAACATCTCTTCATTTTCTTTTTAAATTGTATTAATACAATTTCTCCAACCGGCCTGGCGGACCCCTTATAACTATATACGGAGGACGCATTTGATAATTAACTATATATGATTATTGGAAGGGGACTTCTCATCTGAGCCTTAGAAATAAAGCCTAGTTCGGATAGGCAAGAGCCTAAGTCAGGAGGCCAACCAACCCCTTTTAATCCAATCCGAGGAAAACTTATTGTGCAGGAGGTCCCATGTGACGATGCCGCAAAAGTTGCTTTTAGGCATGATCACACCAGATGGAGCAATGGCACAAGGGATGGTACCAGCCATCTTGAACTATCCTCCGAGCGCTATTAGGTACTTAAGTACACATCCAATCACGAGATAGAGAGAAGGAAGAGACATTGGTCCACTGTCATGAAGATATCAACGGATGAGCAAGGGATAAATAGGGACACACTAACAAAGAAAACACGTTGTATTAATGAAAAATGTGGGAGAACATTATATTACTAACGTTCCACTGCATACTCTACACCATATTAATGTCGCGTTGCAGGGTTTGTTCCAATGAAAAGCTTTGACATGAGAATAGTGCTAAAAGCAATGATCATGTGGGGTAGATGCATTCTGCCCCTTCTTTCATATTTCGGGTATAAATAATGAACTTCCAGGTACGAAAAAAATTCTAGCCACTCTCACTATTGGGCATCGAACTTTGCACCTCTCCTTGTTTGTGAGAAAGCTCTCACTAACTCAAGCATCGGAAACTCCTCAGTCCCAAGGCCGACCATCTCCCACCATTCTCTTACATCATTTTTGTAGGCATCCTAGAAGATCTGAGCTTTTGAGAATCTAACCCACATGGGTACAAAACACAACATTAACATTGGTGCCTTCTGTATCAACCCGTTCTTAGAGAGCTCAACGAGAACAAGGATCCAAGATGGAAGCAAGATTGAAGGTAGCAGAGGATCAAGCGAGAAGGTTAAACCCAGAACTGGAAAGACTCCATAAAGATAATGACCACCTCAAACTGTATCGTCTCGAGCAAAATGATGATACTGAGCACATCAATAGCGAGCATGAGAGGTCACGAGATGCTAAGCCAAAGGACAAAGAGGAAAGGAAGAAGAACATGCATGGTGAGCTTCACAGCCTCAAAGGCAAATATGAAGAAATGGTGAAGAAAATGGGCACATCTTCCTCAGTAGACCAATGGCTTATGAAAACTGAGCTCCCTTATGCTGAAGGGGTAATGACTGTGTCGTTGCCACCAAAATTCAAGGTTGCCACTATGGAGATGTACGATGGAGAAAAGGACCCATCGGAACAATTGGAAACTATTAGGGCCCACGTGACCCTGCACAACTTCGATGGAGCGATAGCGTATAGAGCCTTCCTACTGAGCAATTGGAAATGTGGTTTGGGTCATTTGCACCTAGATCTATGAGCAACTTCAACGAGTTGGAATATTCGTTTTTGACCCAAATCATGTCTATATAGAGAAGGCGAAGCTCAATTGCATTTCTCTTCACCATTAGGCAGGCAAAGGATGAAAGTTTGAAAGAGTTCATATCTCGGCTCAACAATGAGTGCATGACTACTGAAGACCAAGACGAGAAGATAACTTTGGCGGCACTCCTCGAGGTCGTCTGGCCACGCGGTTGAGTTAGCAAAGAAAACTCCCACAACACAGGGAGTTTATAGACCAAGCCAACAATTTCATCAACTCCAAAGATACCCTACAAGGGTTGACGGAGCCTAGGAAAAAGGAGTTGGAGCAAGCTGACCGAAAGACTAGGGGCAAAGAGAAGGCTAAGGCTTCCGAAAAGGAGAGAAAAGCTCCTATGATAGAAGAAAAGAAGAAGCACCCTTGTGGGGCCTCATTCGCCATTTCAATCGATCGACCTTTCTGTTCAACAAGTCAATCGAAGAATCGCATACAGGGTTGAGGACTCAAATGTCTTTTACCCTAATTGCACTTATCACTAGGGGTGTAAAAAAAATCAATGAACTGGTAAATCGAACCGAATTGGTGGATTTGGTCTGGTATCAGGTTTGATTTGCTTCGGTATCAATTTATTTTTCTTAAAACTATCAAAATCGGTCTGGTTTGGATTTTTCTTTCTCTAAAATTGGACCGAACCGGTTTATATATATATATATAAATTTTTTATATTGTATATAATATATAATTATATTTAAAATAGTTTTGTATTATATGAAAAAATTATAATTAATATAATATTAAATCTTAAAATCTTATCTCATTATAGTCTATTGTATTAATAGTTATACTAATATTATATCACTATATATTATAAGATACTATAATATATCACTGTATTATATATTATAATGTATCACTATAGTCTATAATACAATTTTAATATATATTATAATATACTACAATATATTATCAATATAATATTATATACTATGTTGTAAATATTATATAGTAAATAATATAATATATTAAAATAAAAAAAGGGGACCAAAACTGGCAAAACTAGAATTAACGGTTTAGGGAGGCAACTAGTACGAAATTGGTTCTTGAAAATCCAAAACTGATTCATACTGATTCAGTCCCAAGTTTTGTCCAAAACCGAAACAAACCAAACTAGTTACACCCCTCTTTACCACGATGCATCTCACACACTATGAAAGACTACTTTCACCAATAGAAATGGGGGGAGCATGAAGAATGGCCCCAATAGCCTTACACGACCAATTGGCAACTAAGATGAGACTAAAGGGAGAGGTTTACGGAGAGGAGTTTGGATTGGATTAGAAAGACAAAAACAAGGATCAACAGTGATTCCACTATTCAAGTGAGAGGCTGTTGTCAATATTTTTTCAAATAAAATAGGGTTTCAACCTTGGGCAAAAAGGGCGTCATCTAATCAAGGTGGGTTGGGATTTTTCCACATAGCTTGGGCTTAGTTTTTGGGCTTGTGTTTGTTTCTTTGGGCTTAGTTTATCTTTTAGGTTTTAGTTATGTGATATAGACCTTTTTATAAATTGGTTTTATTTTTTTTTTCTTCTAATTTGATAATAATTGTTCATAAACTTTTTATAAAGAGAAATTAACTTATCATATATTATATTATAATTTAAATTAAAAAAGTATAATTTGTATTATAAATTTAATAAATAAATCAATTATAATATCTTCATATTATGTGTATATTATGTCATAAATATAAATAAAAAATAAATAAATTTGAGTATATGTATTAATTTTATATACAAATTTGTAAATATATTGTTTATCTTTAAAATAAATGCTATGTGCAAGGGATTGTGGAATTAAAGATTTTGGCCAAGTGCTATGTATATTATTTATTTTACATCTAAATATATTAGATTGTGAATAAAAAATATATTCTAATTGCTATTCTTCATCCATCTTATTCATTAACTCATTGCTATTGAAATAAATCAGTTTTAGATTTTTATACTAGAATTTTATGTAACTCTACATTATCTTATTTTTATCATTTTTATCTATTGTTTATATATATTATTTTCAGATGTTTTTAATTAACTAGTGTGTGTGTGTATATAAACACATGAGACAGTAATAGTATGTACAAGATGAAGCTTTCAAAAATTATAAGAGAAATACTTTAATTAAAAAAAAAAGATTATGCTCAATTTCGAAAACATTAGAGGTCCAATACCCATTTTCACATTTTAAGTGTATATATATATATATATGTATATATGCGGGGTCACATAAAAATAAAGTAAAAAATATTAGGACAATATGGGTTTAAGGAAAATGTTATAGGAAACTAGGGGATGCGTAACCTGTGAAATTGGTCCTACATGGCAAATTGAAAATGGCGCCGTTTTCCTATATATTCAAATTTCGATTTCAAACAACCCCTTACCCTAGGAACAACAGATCCCTCCATCCCCAGATCCTCTCACACATTCTAGACGAAGTTGAGGTCCCTATCTCCTCACGAAGTCAGCGTGTGAAACACAATACCAGTGGGTCTTCATGGTCGTATTCTTCTCATTCCTTCATTTGGCCGATTGTTCTTGTCAACGTCTTCTTCACAAACGCCAATGGATCTTCGTGGTCGTCTTTTCCATGAAACCAGAGATTTTGCACATACTAGTGGGTCTCCTTGAACCCAAGAACCACGGAGTCGAATCCGAACCCTAACCCTCGTCGTTTTCTCACCCAAATCCGAACCCTAACCTTAACCCAAATCCGAACCCTAACCCTAACCCTAACCCTAACCACCTCCCAACTAATCCGTGTCTTATAGCTACATTATACCTCATAGGTATATCTTGATTGCTAGAGATCGATATCTCTCTTTCTGTCTGTTTATGTGCATGTATTTCATTATAAATATTATTATTTTAGTAGGTCTCTTGTAGTTTTTATGGTTTCAATTGAACTGTTAAATGGCCTTTGCTACTCATCAATTTTCCCTTGGTTCTGGGTGTGTTATCAAAACATGCTTTGCTTCTGCAGGTTCTTAGTAGTCCCATCTTTGCCTGAAATCATAGATGGGAAATGCCAGATCACTTATCAAGTGAGCACATCCCTAAGTGAGCACATCCCTATCTTTACCATCTTGTTTGATCTTGACTATGAGACCTCACATATTGAGTTATGGTTCAATTGTATGATGGGGGATGCCACATTGTCTAGGAAACTCCAACTGTAATCTTGACCAATTCTTATGGAGTTCAAGTACAAATGCGGTTAGTTCTTTCATTTGGCAGTAAAAAATAGTATGAAAGACAATTTGTAGTAAAAAATGTGGGTCTTAAACCGCGGGGGTTGAGAGGCTACAACAGAGTGGTTTGATGAGGACATTAGAGATTTAATTGGGGGAAATGTAATATCCTAGTTTGAGTTAATTCACTTGTATGAGAGGGTGGCAAGTGGGTTTGGTGAATGAGATCCCAATTTAGTTGGGAAACAAAAGTTCTTCAAGTTTATCAATGATTTGTTGATCAAAACCGCAAGTTTTTTTCAAAGCTTAGTACACTCTTTCTCAGTTTAGTAAGTGGTATACCATTCTTGTTTTGGAAGTTTTTCATTTAAAGTGGATATCGTGATTTCTAACATTTTAATTTGTTGCTTTCAAGGTTACAAATTCTATGGTAGTTCAGATCTAAGATGTTGGGTTGATAGTGGTTCGGATCTAAGATCCTTAAGTACTGTCAATTCCTGATACTGACTGCTTATTATTGTTGAGTGCATTAAACATTTAGTGTTAGATTACTTCTAAGTGTTTTTTTCTAGAGGCTGCTTCTTAGTGTTGAGTGGAAACAACTGTGTTGAATGAATTAAGCAAGTCTGACTAGAGTAATTTGTAAGAGTAAAAAGAAAAGAGTTGGGTAATTGTTATTTTGGAAAAATTTTAGAATGTCATCATCATCAGCAATGTCTTCTTCATCCTTCGCTAAATGTATCTTGCGTCAACCATTATGCTTCTGTGAGGTCAAAGCCAAATTAAAATACGCAACAACTACAAAACATTTAGGACGACCATTCTTAAGATGTGCAAAGTACAACACAGAGGTAATTACATTAGTTTGGTTTAGATTAAACATTTTTTGATTTGTTCATCAATCTGTTGTATCTTCTAATACACTTCTATTGTATGCATGAAATGCTCAGGGATTACTATACTGCAACGTTTTCAACTTGGTAGATATTAATCCAGTGATTGAGTCCCAACAATAAGAAAGATTCAATCAAGTTATCGAGAAGGAGAAAGAGTTCGAAAAGAAATTCAAGCATTTCGAAAAGACACAAATTGAGTTACGTAAAATAGTAGATTAGCTCGAGAAGTTGCCGATGGTGCTATTCAATAGCTACGATGAAGTTTTAAAAGAGTGGATGCGTCACGCACAAGAAGTTGAAAATGGCAATCACGCAGACTATTTGGAATTTATTAGACTTTTGCGTTTGTAGTTGTATGTTACCTGGTAGTGTTTAAGTAATTTCTGCTTAGGTAGTGCCTCATTGTGTTTTTATTTTGGACTTTGACACTTGTATTTAAGTAGTTTGTGGGAACGCTTTCTATTTCTATTATTGTGTTCAACTCTTTGTTTGTTGTTGTTGACATTCTTTTGGTATATCTATCTCTTCAATTCTATGATGATGCTTTATTGGAAAGTCGTGCCAAGATATTTCAAAGCTGTCTAAATACCCAATTATTTAGCTAAAGCAGTGATAACCAATTATTTAAATACCCAAGAACCAAATATTTGGAAATAATTATCAGGCCAAACTAAAAGAGGAGATGCCCCTTTAGCATCTATCTCAGGCATCATAATCGTAAAGTGTCGAGACAAAAAATGCCTCCAAAATTTGACCAATACAATAAACCCATCATCATCAAATTTTTACAATAATATGTAATTGGTGATAATCAATCAAGAACAATAGATGAATTTTTACATAACGTCCATTTATATTCACCTAATGGTGATTTCACATGGGACAAGCATCAAATAGCTCAAACATTATATCTTTTTTTTTTCTCCCTATGAATAAAATCCAGCAAACAAGGCAAGTTACAAAAATGGTCAGGGGGCAAGTTACCCTCAAGTAGCACACTATCCAAATTTTACATTCGCGTAGGTTCACATGATAAAAACTTCAGCATCAACAAAAGCTCTCTATCTCTAAAAACTTCAGCCACAACATTCCCTTCCTTCAACAAGGTCTTGCCCACAAAACCAACACGCTTTTATATTACTTCCTCTTTTCTCCTACACAAACAAGTTAATGAGGTCAGAATTATCTCCAGAATTGAAGCTTCTTTCAACCAATGTTTAATTTGACCAAAACAAACAAGAAACAAATAAGTGCACCATGAAATTCTCACATTCACAAGAACAATTTGATTTCAAAAGTAGCTATGTATATGATAAAAATGTCTAGCTAAGATTATTAGTTACAGTATTAAGCTCATTCTTAGAGCTTGACTTGGTTCCAAGAAAAAAAAAATTGAAGCAACCATGTATCTTACATCAATTAAAATGAAAGTATTGGTGGTTACCTGGTTACGCACACGAATGCCATCTTCTTTTAATACTCGACAATACAACTTGGTGGTCTCATACATTATTGCATATGATAAATCATCTAAACAATCTGCATTTGAAATAACAAGACAACAAATTCATCAAAAATAAATGAACTTACATTAGTCCTATCGCCATCCTCATTGTCCCAAAAACCCTACCCAAAACAACTCCAAAATTTCAATGTTAGTATTAGAAGGACATACCCATATAATCATATCATTGCAATGAGTGGCATTAAATGAGTGGAAGTCCGCTACATTTTCATTGTCAATTTTCTTTTTTAATGCATTATCATACTAATCAACAAATTGCTTCAAGTTGGTCTTAGAACTAACATAACCGTAAAAAAATGCATTCATGCTCTCACTTCGTTGTGTTGTATTCATTCTAGCCAAAAAACATCTTTCATAAATGCTGATATCCAATGTTCACGATCAGCGTATAAACTTTGCAACCAAACATTTTCACCCAATTTGTACTTGGTAATAAATTGACTCTAACATGTCTCAAACTTTGCCTGAGAGTCGGTGTCGTACACATATTTTGCCAGTACAGTTTTCATTCTAGTTTTGTAGGACCCATAGGAGTCAAGCTTTTCAGGGACTTTTTTCATTATATGCCATAGGCAAAATCTATATCAGTTTTCTAGAAATATAATTGCAATTGTATTTTTCATTGTCTTGTTTTGGTCAATGATAATAGCTTTCGGCGCTACACCATCTATACAATGCAATTAGGTTCTGAACAGCCACACGAATGTGTCAGTATCCTCATTGTAAATCAAGCCTATGCCCAAAACAATTGACTACCTATGGTGATTCACACCAACAAATGGTGCGAACGGCATCCCATATTGGTTCGTTAAGTATGTGGTGTCGAATGTGACCACATCACCGAAATATTGGTAGGCTGCTCTGCTACGGGGTTCTGCCCATAATACATTTTTTAACTACCTGTCATCATCTAAATTCATCAATGTAAAGAAATCCAAATTTTTGTATTGCATCCATAAAAATTAGACTTGAAGCGCACTAGCACCACCTACGCACAGTCTTAGATGTCGTGCCTTGTTGATATAATTACAAACATCTTTTTTCGTTAACCCGACTTTCTCATATCCACCTGCGCCAACCACAAAAGATTCGTAACTCTTATTCTATCGTATGCCAGTAATGTCATTTGTATCTAGAACTTTTTTTTACTATTTCACTCACCTCTCTATTACATCGAAAGAAGCGAGATTTCTTTGGACTAAGGTCGGGGTTATGGATATTATGAACTGTAATCAATTTAAACTTTCCATTATCTCCTTTCAAGACATTAATCTTTGCCTTACATACCGTTTTTCCTATCAGACGTAGGTTGGCGATATTCAAAATCCTATTTCGAGCCTTCTCACCACAGGTACAAACAAGGATGACATATATAATAGTTCGATAATCTCCCCTTTCACTCATTTTTGTCATCACCCCAAACCCACATTTCTTACCGTACTCCTTATAATATTTCTATAAATTATCTAGGGAATTAAACTCCATCCCTGACCTTAGCTTGTCATATTTATCTATTTGCATATTCTCAAATGTTCCGGCACTGGCATACTCAGTTTCCTTTGCATTTAGTTTATCCGTATTGCTTCCTTCAACTGGAGAATATGTACATGGCACTTTGGTTTCCCAACTTCAGGTCTATTATCCTCTATACTCAAAAAGTTGTCATTACTTTTTTCAAGTGGATAGTATGTATAAAATGTTTCAGTTTTTCCACTATGGGGTCTATCTTCTTCTATACCAAGAAAGCTGCTTGTAACAGAGCCTATATTGATGAGAGGACCCGGAGCTTGTGTTGGGGAATTAGCATTCTACACAAAGAAAACAAAAAGAAAAAAGAAATTATCACGTTGACTTATATAACAACCAACTTAGTAAAATTAATTAAAAAAATGATGTAAAAGGAAATTGGAAAAGTTATTGAAGTATTTTGAAAATAAAAATTAACTAATCTTGAATTCAATATTGATATATTTATATTAAATGATCTAACATATTACTAATGAGGAATTTAAGCTAGATGGTCTTGACGTAGATAGGTGTTCTTTTTCATTTCCCATCCTGATAGAGAGATAAATGCATGGAGATTTATTACTGAGAGATGACATAAAAGACAGCTAGAGATGCTGGACTTTTGCAGACCTAGTTATGCTTCTGTTACAATCTATTTCAAACCAACCAATGCAAGGATGCCACTTCATTAAAAAAGGCTTTGAATTTTACAAAACTACTATAAATTTATAGAAGAAATGCAACTTATTCATTCTCCTTTATAGCTTCGTGTTGAATGCATTAATAGCACTCAATTATAGGGCAACTGATGACATTTGTTTTATTCCTTTATCACAAATATAATGCATGATCTTGTCATGAAGAACCTCATGAATGGTGCCACCAAAATATGTTCACCAAAACATGATGAGTTTGTAGCTTTAGCTAGCAGGATATGGAGGAATTTCCTAAGTCTTTTAAGATTTAATTAGTTGGCAAGAACTTCATTTTTTGTAGGAATCAATGAAAAAGGGAAAGCCATCAATTAGCGTGTTGCAAACTTTTAGAGTTTGGCTTGCATCTGGGGAAAAAATCACAAGATGAATGCATTCGAGCTAATTATATATATATATATATGAAATCTTGCTCATGAAATGTAGTTGATCCCTAGAGCTAGCTACTGTAATGTTTCTATCTAGGTTGAATATATTGGATCTATGTCAAGTTTATTTGTTCAGAGGAACCATATTGCATTTGGAACACACATATAACAAATTAAGTACTTGAGAAAACTGCAAAGTTGGGAAGAGAAGTATTTCAGGGAAGACATGAAGTAGTACTATATATGTTCCAGCTTATTATTACGAACAAAAGTACCACTGCACCAAAAAACATCCTAAGTGAATTCAGCCCAGCATGACCTCTAGGCTACATTATATATATATATATATCTATATATATATATAATATCATGAGATATATATCATGAGAACCAAACATACTCCTTAATTAGTCGTCATCATGTGTATGATCTTTCATTTTCCACGTTGTTCTAAATTACAAAAATGATAACAAACCGCTAAATTACAAAATTTATGATAAGAGTAATTCCTATGTAGAACAGTTACCTGAAAGAATACAATCATATCCAACTATCAACAAATCACTATGGTACAAGAAGTATATACCAATGCCCACAATAAAAGATGCTCAAATCATGCCAACCATAGACAAAATGACGCGTATTTGACATTAAAGAATTGGTATAAAACATTGAAAGTAAACAATTAGTTCAATAATATGCAAGTTAGTTATAATCACTCATCCAAAACTGCAACAAAATAAACAAAATGGAAACTTGAAACAATCCAAATATACAAGACTAAACTATTTAAATCTCAACTTAAATTAAGCGTAGGAGACATAGAATGGAACAGTAAGGATATATGATATGGGAAAATACTAATGGTAAAATACATAAACACAAGTCTTTTGCATTATTATAAATTGGGTCTCAAAAAATTACCAATATCTCAACAGATTGAGAGAAAAAAAATCAAAGCCTAACACAGTAGATGAGAAAACCAACCTCAAAAAACCCTATAATTGAAGGAATGGTAGGTTTAATCCTTTGATAGCAGTAACGTAAAGCCTAAAGAATCGAATGATAGAGGAATAAACAAAAAATCACATCTTGAAGGACCAAATCAAAGGAAAATAAGCAAACCTCTCTCTATCCAAACCCATGGCTTCGATCGCGAACCAAAGGTGCCTTGAGCGACAGCGGTCCGGTCCTATCCAAGGCGAAAACTACCCTCATAGACGTGCGAACCTTTGCATGCGAAATGGTGGTGTGAATCTCTGCGTGCAAAATAGAAGTACGACGTGAAATGAAGGTGCGACGGGTGTGAAAGAGAATGAGGACGACTCTGTTTTCCCTCCCAATTTTGGGTATTTTAATGATTGTTTGTTTGTTTTTTTTTTTAAAATTAGACTGACGTGGTATCGCCAGTTTCACAGGTTACACATTCTCGAATTTCCTATAGCACTACTGTATATTTAATTATGCACCGTTAATTAATATACTTATTAATGCCTGCATAATTACGAACTTAAAGCAGAATAAAAAGACATGTCATGCATGACGAAGACTCGCAGGGATTAAATTAGGATTTGGTGTTTGAGGGATGATTGATAAAGTATGTGGTATGTGTGAGTATAAGTAATATGTATTTTTTGTATGAGACTATATAAAAAAAAATATAAAAATTGCATATAAAAAATATATATCTATAAGTCATCTTATAAGATAATTTTTCTTATAATTTTTGTAGTAAACCCTTACAAAAAGAAAAGATTTGAGAGGACAATTTATTTTTGATAAATTAGGGGACAATTTTAATTATATAAAAAAATTTATATGTACTTGAATACTTTTTGGTTTTATTTGTGTTTTTTTTTGGGGGGGGGGTGTGGGTCAGGCGGGAGCCCCTACCTTCCACCGAGGTCTGCCACGGAAAACGACTATATGGAGACGAAAAATGCATGTAGGGTATAGGTACTACAGTACTAAAATGAAAAGAAAAATAAGAGCATTTCCAATTGTTTATTTATTTTATCTTTCAAAATACATCATTAAAATCTATTTTTTCTATTTTATATACTAGATTTTACAATATGTCATTCATCAACTTATCTAATTTTTCTTTATAGCATTTAAATATTCTTATTTGATCTTTTTAAATATTTTGTCCATCTCATATTAGTGATCGTATACGGTACAATATATGTATCGGCTCTAAAATCAGTTGAACAGCTTTTTAGGCAAAGATGCTCGTGATCACGACATTCCTTGATGATCTGTAAATGGGCACTATATCGAAGTGCATGAAGAACTTCCCCTGCTTCACATACTAATGGTGGAAATTAAATTATATACATGTTTAATTACCCCAGATTAATTCACATACTAATTTTCAAATCTCTCTCTCTCTCTCTCTCATGCATGTGCGATATAGAATATCTGCATACATACAAACACAAGAAACAAATGTGGCAAAGCATGGAACTTCAGAAGTAGTAAATACTACTGATCATGATCATCAAATGATAAGAGAATCTATTAGAAATTTAGAGAGCGTTTTGGAAAAATGGATGGATAGAGGAATGGTTTGGAAAGGGCTTAGGTCGACCCTACAGGCTTTCCAGTACATAGATCAACTCATGTTTCAATTCTACTCTCATCTGTACGTGAGATTCCACATGCCATGCTCCTGACCCCCCACATTATTCTGTCCTCAATGTGCATGGAAGTGGCAGAAATATGATCACTCCTCAGTTGGTCCACTGATTCACAACCCTCCCCCCTCCTCCCTTATAACCTACCTCTCTCTCTCTCTCTCTCTCTCCACATATTCTCTAGGCTCTTGCCTCCATATGATAATACTCTTCAGACCGCCACATATGATCTATCCTCTAGGCTCTAGTTGCCTTTCCTTGAGAGATCAGCCAAATTAATGACAAAATAGTATTCTTTCGTTCTGTGAGAAAAACCAAAAAGAACAATATACATCTATACTTCTAGGCCAGTTTGGATTCCTTCGAAGGTGGGAGGTGCATGTATTCTTTGGGTTTTGCGTCCCTACCATTTCCGTAGGTTACATTTAATTATGCACAACATATTGGCTGCCTGAACAGTAAAACAACTTAATTACTCTTCATGGATAGGGATACTATTTGATCAGGTTATGTACTTTCTTTTTCGTCTCTTTAGAACAGTTTCTATCTGCTACTTTCTCTTTTTTCCTGAAAATTCTCTGAAGCTCCAAAAGAAAAGATAAAACACTCAATGAACTTTCTAATTTACAGAGCGGAACTTTGCATGAAGAAGCTAACCTTAGCTGTTTCTGACGGCCTCCAAGTTGCTGAAGAAAAACAACTTCAACCAAGCTAGAAATCCTCTCGGGAATCTTGCTGCATTTCTTCCTCATTCTTGGAGATGGAATCTTAAGTAGGGTTGACGCTGGATAAGCGCAACTTTGCGTAGATAGAGTAGAAGAGGAGGTGGTGCAAATGTCTGCAAATCTTTTGTATACCAGCTCAAAGGATGAAAATCAAGATCTGCAGAAGCAGATTGGGTGCATGAATGGGATTTTTCAGTTCTTTGACCACCGCCATTTCCTCAACGGCCGACATAGTAACAGTCACGGCCACAAGAAAATTCTTCTGAGGTAATTTAATTTCTTTATGTTTGTGATTTGTTAATTTACATCCTAAGATTTAAGTCAGTCATAGGGTGCTTCATAGATGATTTGAGACAATAGCATGAATGAATGCATTGGGCTGTACTTCGTTTTACAAAAATTGTTAATAGTAATATTAAATCTCGGCAAAATAATGTGTTCAGGTTAATGACTTCTTTAGAAACTAAATATAAGAAAGATTCAGATGAATATTACTTATTTTTTCACTACTATTATAGAATATCTGAAATCACGTCAGTACCTAAACGCATATTCAAATGCAACCTTAATCTGCATCATGACCCTGGCATTAGCTGCTTCCACATTTATCATGCCCTGTCCTTGTAATCTGATTACAATTCTCTTCCTTCCCTTCTGTACGCTTTTGCCAGCCTGATCATGTAATTAAAAGTTAAAACCATTGATCATTCTATCGGTTTATTCAACATCTCACGTTTAGTTGTTACGATTGGTCAAAATAGGAACCCCGCAACAGAAACTCCTGCATTACAGAGAATTACGGTAAGAATTTCACTTTAATCGCTACAGCATTGCTCGTTTCAAGCAGATCCAATTTGATATATTTTGGCTTACAATTGTAGGAAAGAAACCCAAAGAAGTTTGTGAAAGAGAAACAGAGAGTCTCGACAGAATCATCCCAAACCTCTCTTTCATCACCCTCATGTTCATCTACCTTCTCCTCTCTCAACTGTAAAACAGCTCAGTTTGAGCCATCTTTGTTTAACCAACCCAGATTCCCGGGAAACCCCACTCTGCCCATGAACAAACCATATGGGTCTTCCCGGTCAAGCCAACAATCTCTTGATCTTCGAGATGTTGTTAAAGAACCCATCTACAGAGAGGGCCGTGCATTAGCGGTGAAGACGTATAGAAAAGAGGAAGCAGTAGGCACTACCTTGAAATACATTGACTCCCCGAGACCTTTGTCGCCGCCCAAGTCCGTCAAGTCCCTAGCTTCTCGCAGTCTTGCTAAGCACCCAGAAGCACTAAGGGATTATAAAAAACAGAAACAAAGGATCGTGCTCTCCTCACTGAAGGATGCTCCCTGGCTCTCTTATGATGGAAAGGTGTCACAAGATGCATGCAAGTCCAGAATAAAGCTCAAGGAACTCCCAAGGCTTTCATTGGACAGCAGAGAAGGCTCCATAAGCGGTCCTGCCTCTGAAACAAAATCAAATTTTCTTTTGAATGATCTGAAAAGAAGGAATGACAACTCTGGCGAGAAGCTTAACCAGAAGCAAGAACCAGAGAGTTCCGAACGACCATCAAACCTTATAGTCAAGTTGATGGGATTGGAAGCTTTCCAACAGTCAACATCCACCTGTGAGAATACATTAGGGTTTATTAGTAGCTGCCAAACTGATAAATCTGATCCCCTCTCGAAATCATCAAGAACAACTGATGGAAACAAGAAAAATCAATTTTCTACTTCCACAAGGAAATCGCACAAGGACCCCATTTCATCCAGGTCAAAAAATGCTGATTCAGTCATGAGGTCTACCTCAGGATCAAGATTCCCAACAGAACCAACTCTGTGGAGGCAGCCAGATGGCAGGCAAAGTTCTCAACAAATAGTTTTCAAGTACAGGGAAGCTTCCACAAAAGCCTCAAACTCCAACCCCTCTGTTTATGGTGAAATCGAAAAAAGGTTAGCCGAACTTGAGTTCAAAAAATCTGGTAAAGATTTCAGAGCTCCTAAACAGATACTTGAAGCAACGCAGAAGACCAACAAAGCATCAGATTACAAAAGAGAGAAGGCTTCAAAATGTGCAACACAAACATGCAACTATAGCAGTTATCACCAAAGCTCAAATTTAGCAAGCCCAAGAGAGGAACAAAGTATGGACTCGGTTTCCACCACAATCAAGGTGTCGCATTCTCCAGAGAGTTCTATATTCCCAATGGTCAAAATCAGAGGAACAATTGATTGTGCTTCAACCATAATTCCGACTGAATGTATGTCAGGTCTCATCAAGCCTGGTTTTTCTGCAAATGGGATAATGGTTAACATGCAAACAGCTAAAGATCTGACTCCGGGAAGCAGTTATCTAAAAGACCATTTCAGTCCAACAACCTGCTCCACAGATATGAAAACCAATGTGAGAACCTCAAAATCAACTTCAGCCTTGAAGGTGCCTCGACACATCATGGGAGAAAACAACACAGACTCAGTAACGGTGAGCCCGAGACTGCAACAATGGAAGATCAGTTCGCAGAAGTGGTCACCTCCCACCATCCCATCTTTGGATACAAGCAAAGCCATTGGGCAACGTACTAGACAACCAGTGGGGCCAAACTCCCTGGGTAGAAAACTCAGACTAATACCTCCCAGTTTGCAGCAATGCAATGACCAATTGAGTAAGACCAGAAGTGGCATGAGAGATATAACTCACCAAAGTGACACCTTTTCTCTGACATCAGAAAGCAACTTTAGCTTGTGTTCTCATACTGATACAGTAGTCGAAAGCACCAATAACTCTGATAAGATCAATGCCACCTTCTTCAAGCAGGATGGCAAGAAACATAAGGTAATTTGTGCATGCTCTTATTTACCCACACAAGTTTATTATCCGGCTAACAGGTTTTGTTTCTGTCATTTAGAATCCACCAGGGTCCAGCGAAGACAGGGTCATGGTTAAACCTGCAATAGCTGCCCTAGAACAACCAAGCCCCGTATCTGTTCTTGATGCTACCTTTAACGGAGATGAGTCACCATCTCCTCTGAGGAAGATGTCAAAAGCCTTTAAAGGTGCAGTTCTTGTGGACAATTGCCTCATTTAGAACATTGATTAGTGCATTCATAATGATCATTAAAAGAACTGATAACATAGACATGATAGTTATAAAAAGAACAACAGCATCAATACAACAAAGGCAGGCAGATAAGGATTACTGTTGGCTTGGCTTAGTGGCAAATAACACAGTTTCGAGTATATATTGCTATGCAAACAAGGCAAAAATATAACATAGTTTCCAGTATAAACAAAAATTATGGCTTGGTTTCCAAATTTTATTTCATAATCTACAAGCACAAAATGTAAAGCAAGATAAAACAATTACCATTTTACGAGTCCCAACACAGTCCACTCCTATTACAATAAGATATGATAGGGGCATAGAGAGTGTCAGTGAGACAGAGACAGAGAGACTGCATGATTTTAAGATGGAAGACTTGTTAATATTCCGAATTCTCCTAAAAATGTTTGCTACAGATTATGTAGCTCGAGATCCTGAAGAAGGGGAATGGATTTCAGCAGATCTAGCTCAATTGCCGAAGAGGACAAAGCCTTGTTTCAGTGCTGATGTCGATTATAAAAAATCAGAAAGCATCCAGCTTTTAGTTCATAATATTCAACAAGAAAACACTACTGAAGAGGAAACCATCACTGATTACACTGCAGCACTCCATGAGAGCATGAGGTCAGACCACAGGTACATTTCAGAAATATTCTTATCATCAGATTTCCTTAGAGATCTTGACTCTGGCTCAACGACCATTCAGCTCCAAGCATCAGGCCACCACATCAATTTTAACTCGTTCCTTGCATTCGAACAATCAAAGACAATTGCTGGGCTCTTGAATGATAAGCAAAGTGAGGAAAGGATTTTTAATTCAGAACCCTCTGAGAAAACACAAAGAGTACTCGTATTTGATACTGTTAATGAAATTCTTGTTCGACAGTTGCTTTTAGGATGTCCTACTCCCCCACAGAAATGGTTATCACCAAATAAGCAAGCAGCAAGAAATCCAGAAGGGCAGCAGCTTCTGGAACATAGTTGTTCAGAGGTAGATCGGCTAAAGAATGATAACTTGAACAGAAGCTTAGTTGAGGAGTATGACAGCTTGAGGAGCATCATATCAGAAGATTTAACACATCGAGCAATGAAATGGATAGATTGCCACTGTGAAATTCCTGGGTTAGTGTTGGATATTGAGCGTTTGATCTTTAAAGACTTAATAACTGAAATTGTAAACAGTCAGGGAGTTGGTCTGCAAGGCCAGTCTGGTGGTCCTTTCAGGAAGCTATTCTCAAGATAGAATTTTTTTTTTTCTCAAGTATTCTCCATGAAGGAATTTTGGTAACATTCAAAGATTCTCTCTCTCACTCTGTGGCACCCCGTACCCGTAAGGGGTCCTGATTATCAACCTGTTTGACTTGGACCTGTTTTCATCTACAAATTTTATCTAAAATATATCGGATCAAATCCACAATATAATTCTTCTAACTCCAAATTTTAAGAACAATTAAATCCTGAATATCCATAAGGTCATACATTGAATAAAATAGTGTCATCACATAGGGTCCACAAACTTCCCATCAAAAATCCTACTAACACTTTAATCTAAACATGCTAAATAACGCGACAACAAAATGATAAATATTGTCTTCACTTCAACCCCAAACATGATCGCCTATCCTGGTCCCAATACATTAACCTTGGTCCTCAGGCGAGACCTCCACTTCATCTGAAATGTATATAGATAAGGGGTGAGTTCATCCACAACTCAGTAAGCAAAACACCTATACTAGTATGTAAATCATGAGCATTTTTAATAAAAATCCTTAAACATGTAACGGAAAAACTTTTATTCAAAGTAAACAAATTCCAAAACTTATGAACCATCCAAAAGCTGAGCGAACCTTTATTTTTCATAAAGTATACACCAAAACTAATTTTTTTTTTTTTTTTTTTTTTTATACACAAAACACTTTGGCAAAAATAACTGTAACATCTCATCCATTTCCAAACATATACCATGTTTAACCCCCGTGGTAGGGTTGTGCTATCCCCGGTGGCCAAACCAGGCAGTATCATATTGTGAGACTTTCCCTCATTCGTTCTCGGAGCCCCGAGTGTGCACATAGGAAAGTAACACATAAAAAAAAGGATCACTTTGTTTCCAAAGTGATTGCACTCCTATCATATTGTATCATGGAGGTACCAACCATATCACGTGAATCCATATAATCATGTTCGAAACATATTCAGAATTAAAAACAAACAGATAAGTATGCCAAAGGTTTTTCTGTAAACATATCATATTAAGCCCCCTTTTTTTTTTCACTTTCTTATCCATTTCCATACAAGCCAAAACACAACAAAACATATTATTTTATATGCACAAGATAGCATCAAAATTAATGTTCGCTCTTATGCATAGTTCAGAAATATGTCAAATATTGCTCATGTCTACACATTTCATGTCAAAAGACAAATTTCTCTATCATACAAATTTTCATGGGCGAATGCACAAAACGTATACTGAGGTTGTTTTTCACATTTTTCTTCAAAAACAGAACATGCACATTTTATAAAAACCAACCTCAAACAAATTTTCTTTTTATGTAAATCTAGGATAGGAGCCCCGCTTACCTGACTCCTGTAGCGAATTATCAAAATTTGGGATCTGATCTCTAAGATTCTCGTCGCCTATATAAAAAAAAAACTTAACATTAACGGCCAGCAAACCCAATCTATAAGTATAAAAAAATGGTAATCTAAAGTTCCAAATCTGAAAAATTTTGCAACACTCCTTTCTTCAACCTACACTAGCTTAAGGCGTTACAATTTGCTACAAATATCAAGTCAAACGACACCCATAACGTGCTGACCAGCCCCAACAATCCGGGTTGTTATCCCACGCTCACATGAACATATATTCCTAAATTTCCAGCTTACAACCAAACGAGACAGTCACCCAAAAAAAATTATTTAGCAACAAAATAATTGACCTCAACACCACCAATCGGTCTAGCCAGCCAAACAACATTTTACTCAATTAAACCAGCCAGCCAAACAACATCCACATGGATTAAAACCAACCAGCCAAACAACAGCCACAAGGATCCAGAATTTCCCAACCAAAACCAGCCATAAATCATCAACCCCAACTAGCATGTATTGACTTAAAATATTCTCAATCAATAACTGGAGTGATACAAGGAAAACAACAACCAAAGTATCGCAACAAAATTTACATCTCTCAGATTTCCTTATGTAAAAATTTTTTTTGTTCGGTACATCCACAATTTACGCTAAGTAATTCCCTTAACAGAAATCTATCCAAAGAGTCTTGAACCTTACCTAAAAATGAAGAACAATCCGCAAGGAAACAGGAGCTTAAACAATGAAATTCTCGCCTCCCTAAAGCTCAACTGCAACCAACGAAAACCGGCTATATTTTCAGTGATTAAATCTCCACAACAGCACCCTTATTCCAGCCATATTCAATCAACTCCAACTCCCGCATACCAACAACGGAAAGAAAAAAAAAACATCAACTAAACTCTGAACAAAACACAAATACTACTACTCGGACAGACCCCGAAATTTAGAAGAAAAATTCTAATCCAAAACACATATGTTAATCACCCATTCAATCGATCTGAGAAACCTACCCGAGAAAAGAGAGCAACCAGCAAGCACAACAGAGGCTAATACGTCGGATTCGTTTTCCCCCAATTGCTCGGCTGCCAACCACGAAAACACTAGATTAACAGTGGCTAAAATCCCCCAAACCGAACCCTTTAATCTAGATTAAATTTCAGAAAAATTGAGAGGATTAGATCAACTTACCGAGGAGATGAGTGGGTGGCCGCAACAGGGGAGATCGGCGGCAGAGAAAACCCAAGGAAAACAGGGGTATTCCCGTAGAGAAAGGGAGAGAGAAAGAGAGAGAGAGAGAGAGAAACCGGTGAAGTGAACTGACCGTGAGAGGAGGGAACTCCATTTGATGCAACCACTGGACGTGGCAAACGGTTGAGTGAAAATCGGAAGGAAACCGAGGGAAAACAGGGGCTTGGAGCTCTCGGGTGCCGAAGGGAAGAAAGGAAAGGAAAGGAAAAGAAAGAAGAAGAAAGGAGAGGGGCGGAGAAGTTAATACCTGGGGCGAAACGGCGCCGTTTTGTGGTGGCTGGGCTGGGCTTGCAACGCTGGAGTGGCCTGGGCTGTGGGCTGCAGCTGCGGGCCTTACACACTCTCTTTCTCACATTTTATATTTATCTGGGTGGGGGGTTTTTCTCAATATAAAATCTCAAAAATTCTTTATTATCAACCTAATTCTTTGCTAGCCAGTAAATTTCCACCTTAAATTGGGTCCTCTCTCCTTTCATGTTTTTGGCTTCGGCTAAGCTCCCAGGTAATGTGGCTGACCTGAAATAATCCACTTCCATCAGAGAAAGAAAATAAAAACCACCTCTAAAAACATATTGATACATTCTACTACTCTCTCTCCCTCTCCTCCCTCCCCCCACTCCCACCGTCCTTGCAACAAAAAAGAAAAAAAAAATCAACAATAACTTGGATGATTAAGGTTAAAGACACGGTTCCTCAACCCACAAGAAGTAGAAATCCAGCAAGAACACTCGTAGTTATATGGGATATTTTCTAGTATCTATGAAGTGCCTATGAGTCCATTGTCCAAAGGAATTGTTGTTTTCATATGCTAAAGGAAAATTTTGTTGTTACTGTTTGTCTGATATTATTTTATTATTTATCTGTTGGGTTAAAAATATGTTCTCAGGTACAGACATCATCTCGTAAGCATAAATGAGAAGACAGCTGCATAAATACTTTTCAAAACACAATCTAATAAAAACAAGCACAATCATGCATGAGTAATGCAGGAAAAAATTAGGATATTTAGAACTTTATGACAAGTTTTTTTTTTATTTTTTATTTTATTTTTAATTTTTAAGTAAAACGCTCGTATTAAAAGAATACGCAAAATCCATGTATACAAGATGGTATACAAGAGACAAGACCTATCTAGGTCGAAGGTGGTAAGTACGATACAAGAAAATCATAAAAATAAATAACATTGAAATCGATAGCCATGGCCCATAATAATAGAGTGTGGAAAAAGAAAGATCGAAGCTCTTCTAATGTTCCTTATCTACAAATGTTCAATCGTTGCACTTTCACCAAATACACCTCATAATGCAAATAAAAATCATCTTTCACACTAATTTGATAGGTGGTGCACCTCCAAGAGATGGCTAGCTAGCCAATAATTCAATCAATGTGGCAGGCATTATCCAGTTCAAGTTCACTCAGCTGAAAACTTCAATCCACATGTTTCTAACTATCTCACAATGTCGCAAGAGGCTGTGGAGATCCACAGACTCTCCAGATTTCTTGCACATACAATACCAATTTGTGATGATAACCCAGCACTTCCTCAAAGTCGAAATCTTGCCTAGGATAGCTGTTCAAATGAAGAAAAGAGCTTTGGAGGAGAAAGAGGGGGGGGGGGGGTTATTCCTCTAAATTTTTCTCCAACGAAAGTATGTATTGGGTATGGATGTAAGGGATTTATAGAATGATCAAACAAAGAAAATACCCTTACCTGTAGGCATCCACCAAAGCTTTTCAGCTCAATTTCATTTGGTTTTACAGAATAAATGAGACTAAAATAGCCTCAGAGTTGTCAACTTCTCAATTTTGAGCCGCTCTACTAAATGTGACATTCCATTGAACTTGGTCGCCCAATCAACTCATGAGGTCCGCCACAAAAACTTCTTGATCACATGCGAGTTAGAATACAACTGGGAATGATTCCATTAGAGCTACCTCCCCACACCAAATATCTCTCCAAAATTTTATCCTCATACTCTCACCCACCACAAGTTTGGTATAGCGAATGAAAATCCCTAATTGTCTAGTATGTTTCCATATCCCACTCCATATGCCCCGTTCATCTCTTTAGTACACAATCTCCCCACATACCTCTATATTAGCAATCTACCACCAATTTCCATAAGAAGTTCGGTTTCATATTATACCTCCATAACGATTTTTCAAATAGGGTCTAGTCGAAGAGTCTTATATTTTTTTTTACCCAAACTATCTGAAGACAATAGCCTGCACACCTTATCCCATTTGATCATGTGAAACTTGAATTCTTACCCCATCCCGCTCTATAAGAAATCGCAATAAAGTTTCAAACCTTTTCGTCACCCAACCTCCTTTGGATAAGTACAACATCTTCCATTCTATTAGTGTTTCTATTTTCTCAATTACTATATCTCAAATTAGTAAAGCCCGTGGAGTTGGCCCCAAAGGTAAGCCCAAGTATTTCATAGGAAACGAAACAACCTTATCACTCAAGAGTGGTGGCCAAATGCTGAAAACTGCTGACATTTCCAGCTGGTACTAGTTTGGATTTATCAAAGTTGACACTCAAGCCTGACACTGCCTCGAAGCACAATAAGAAAGCTTTCAATACCTCGAGTTTGTTTTGGTCTACCTCACCTAAAATTAGTATGTCACATGCAAATAATAAATGAGAGGTAGAAATGAGGCCCTTATTAGGGTTGCTGACAGAAAATCTGGCCATAAAACCGTTTTGGGCCACAGTTGAAAACATCCTACTAAGAGCTTTCATAATCACTATAAAGAAGAATGGAGATAGAGGATTGTCTTGCCTTAGACCACAAGATCTATTGAAAAAACTAGAAGAGTTGCCATTAATTAAAACTGAAAATTTTGCAGTTGAGATGCATCATCTAATCCACCTGTACCACCTCACCTTCACATTTCTCCAACAAATAAATAAGAAAATCCTAGTTTACATGATCATATGCCTTTTTCACGTCTAGCTTGCAAATAATCCCTGCAACTATTGCCTTTAATCTAATTATCCAGGCATTCATTAGCTATAAAGACCGAATCCAAGTTTTGACAACCCTTTAAAAAGATATTTTGCAGTTTTATGATGATTTTACCTAAGACATCCCCAAACCTATTTGCAAACACTTTGGAAATAATTTTGTACACTCCATTTATAAGGCTAATGGGTCTGAAATCCTGCCAAGAACAGTTCATGTAACACCTTCATCATGTCCTCTTTCAATATCTCCCAACAAAGTTTGGAAGAAACCAATTGAGAAACCTGGGAAGAAACCAATTGAGAAACCATCTGAATCTAGTGCTTTATCACTCGTCAATTTTTTTTTGGCGCCACACATCTCTACTTCCTCAAAAGGTTGCTTTAACCAAGACGCAGTCTATGAGTCGATAGAGTTAAAAGCAAGCCCATCAAGTTTTGGCCTCTAACCCTCTCGTTCAGTAAACAATTGTTCAAAGAAATCCACCACATGATTCTTTATCACATGAGCCTTCATACAATCTATATCATTGATCCTCAACATTTTAATGGTATTATATCACCTATGAGAGTTAGCCACCCTGTGAAGAGATTTTGTACATCGGTTGCCTTCCTTAAACCATGAAACTCTTGACTTCTGGCGCCATGATATCTCTTCTAAGGAAACTACTCTCTCCAATTCTAATGTCAACTATGTATTTCGATCTATTTTTGCTTGTGATATGGCTCTAATCTCAAGTATCCTCTCAAAATCCTGCAGGTCCTCCGTCAAGGTTTTCTTGTGCTCCCTATGTCTCCAAAAGATTGAGAGTTCCAAAACTTTAAATCATTCTTTAGAGCTTTTAATTTTCCTGCAAGAATAAAAGAAGGCGTATCATGAAGTTAATAAGAAGACCACCAATTTCTTACCCTGTCCACGAAGCCTCCACTTTTAAGTCACATGTTATCAAACTTGAAAGAACAATACCGGTCTTGAATACCGCCGCCATCCAACAAGATAGAAAAGTGATCCAAACAAAGGAAAGACAATCTTTTTTGATATACCTCCAGATAATGTATTTCTTATTCTGACAAAATTAGGAATCTATCCAACTTAGACCATGTCTAATTATTGGACGAAGTGAAAAAGTCCCCTATAAAGGGGAAAATCCATCAAATCCAAGTAAAAAATGCATGCTGAAAAATCAGCCATCGCTGGGTGCAACAAATTTGACAAGGTTTGTATATAAAAATCTGTAGCTCCCATGCAATTATGTAAAGCAATTTGAAACACAATTTTGATGTGCTTCACTAACAAATTCAAAAGTGAAGGCACCCAGATTTTTCTACTCACCAATTTCATAGTAGAATATGAATGGGGAGAATTTGAAATGCTAACACTGTAAGGATAAATCAATAACTAGATCAGTTCAATAAAATATAAAACTGGTCTTGCTGTAGTGATTGAATTAGGTGCTTCTAGATCAGTTCCCCAACACCTAATTATTCCCTTTTCTTTATTTCTGGCAGGTACTTTGTTGAAATTAAAAAATAATAAATAAATAAATGGTCTTGTTTTAGTGATTAATTAGATGCTCAATATAATAAAAAAATAGTAAATTATGTTATTGTATATCTTTTAGAACTTTTCTCCAGTCATTGGAACTCCCAAGCCCCCACCCCCCGCCTGCATGCCAACTATAGTTGAACTTATTATGCATAAGGTGTCAATCACATAATTGTATTTCTTGTTAATCAAGAAAGCGTTAAATCAATTACAAAAGCAACCCAATCGAAGCTGAACAAGTAGAAATATCCATTATCGATCTTAGTCTCATTTAAAAGCACAGAAGAACATGATATTTCCTTTTTTCTGATCTCCAGAATAATAACTATAATTAAAAGGATATTCTAGAGTCAATTTATCGGGCCTGGTATAAACATGCATTGCAGTGCTCAATCCGGGCCAGCTTACGATAAGATGTACCATTTGGTATTGGATCATAATAAGAGAAGAAAAAGAATATCATTTAGAAAGAATCATTCACTGGGACTACCATGGCTACAACATACACATACCTCAAAAACTTTTTAATGTGGGAACATTTCTGCATGCGGTTTGTTGTATCCAATCTATAATGTCCTATGCAGAAAACATTATGCCCTTGACTACGATTGCCCTGGAACCATCATTTGTCACAAGTCTCGTAAACAAGTATAAAATTCTAAAAACAAACCTAATTTACAAATGACCCAGTTCCCGTGTGTGTTCCATAGACTCTTTCAGGATTTTCTCGGCCCTCATCTTCTTGTCATCCTTCTCATTTTCCCTCCCAAACCATGGTGAAGTTACCTCAAAACTCTTTTTCTGAAGGCTTAAATCTTGCATTGTCCTTAAGGACTTCCTTCCAATACCAATCTTAAATTGTACAGCTGGCCTGCTGTTCAGACGAACTTTTTTTTCTTTTTCTTCAAAATCAAGTAATCTGTTCTCCATTGCTTTAATATCTGGAGCCAATGCCTCTAACACTGAGATATGATTATCCCTGCCATGATTTTCCATACTAGAATTTCTCATGGTTGCTTCATTTAAAAGCTTCACTTTCGCTGGAAGAAGAACAGGAGAAACCTCCTTTTCTCCAAATTGCAGAGGTGCAGCAAGAAACGGATTACTTCCAACTGCTTGTTTTGCTTTAGTAGCATCCCCATGGTTGACTAAGGAGGGTCCTTCCAATCCACTACCAGCTAACCGTTGATGTAAGTTCAACAAAGACCTCTCTACCTTTCTGTTGTGGCTTTCCTGGTCAATCTTAGCCGTGGGAGGTTCTGTACTTCTCTCAATCCTAGAAGATGATGGAGCATAAGTGCTGGGATCAGGAAAAGCAGGCAACCACGCGGGTATATGCTCACCTGGAGGCTCTTCCCCAATTTGTAAAAAACTTGGAGTTAGCTTCCGGTCTTTAGCAACAGGAAACTGCGGAAGAGAATATGCAAATGGGATCTTTTCAGCTTCATCAACATACTGAGCAAGTTCCTTAACTGTGCCTGAATTTGCAAGGCAATGCTCAATATCTGAAGCACCCAAAAACCCCTGTGCCAAGCCCAAATCTTCCAACCCTTGAATTATATCAAAAACATTGCACTCCGTTCTACCTGAAAGATTGGCATAGAGATTTGCAGTCTTGCCGATCTCATAAATGTACCGAACAGCAACGTCAGACAGTGTTTCAAGTGCAGAGTGCTGAAAAGTCTGAAACCCCTGACTCTCACATATCTGTGCTACAGCAAGCCTTGCAGCCGCTCGGGCCAATTCATCTCCACCGGCTCTCTTCTGACGAGCTGGTTTTTCAGGCTCTCTTTCACTCTCCCGGCCCCCATCGCTCATATTCAACACCACATATCACTTCATTCGATGTTGCAAATCTAAATGCACCATTCGCTGGAATAATTTCCTCCAAAATCCGCCTTATTCACCTATAAATCTTCATTTCACGATGACCTTTCATTGGGTAGCAAATAAACTGTTGGAAAAACCAGAAGTCACAATTTTGAAAAACCCTCGAGAAAAAATAAAAATGAGAAGGGAAAGATAATTTTTCGGAAATGAACTTTTTTTTTTCTTTGATGGACGGAAATGAACTTAATTTGGTGTTATTCTAGGACTTTTTACATTGCTCCAAAAATCGGAGCAACCAATTGGATTTTTAAAACGTTTCGAGACACGCACACGAACGCACAGTTTAAAAACATGAAATTACTCTTCATGGAGAAAAGTCTTCTATATTTTCAGAGAAACCAAACAAAGACGTGCTAATATTAAAAGTACGGCCAGCAAACCCTAGAGATCGGCGTTTGCCAATTACACGAGAATAGGAAAAGAAAACATAAAACAAACGGAGATTCAGCTCAGCAGCGCTTACCGTTCAGTTCTAGGGTTGGATCTTTTTTGAGCATCGAAGAAGATGAGCTCAGAAAACAGTGCTCCAAAAAGGACCAGCTTCAGCTTGAATAAGCCTTAATCCCTCTATACGGAAAAGCAAGAAAATTGCTTGATTTAAAGCATAGTGTATGGAGGTAGAGATGGTGGGCTTAAACCCCAGTTAAAACCTCTGGATCGAACGGTAAACTGAGAGACGAGAGACAAAAAAGAGAAGAGACAGTTGAGGGGTGCAATAGTTATAGAAGGGAAGAAGAAGAAGTGGGATTATTTAAGTCGAGGAATGATAGAGACACATGGGTGAGGGAAGAGAAGTAGAGAACTGCCTTCACTGTTTGACAGCTGTCCCGATTGGGTTTGAGTAATTTTGCGGAGTTATTGTGAAAATTTTGGACCGCAAACTTTGAAAACCACGAAATTCTAAAGAAATATTATTTGCAGTATTTATAAGTCTTACATAATTTTTTTCGAAAAAAATGAGTAAATAAAAATTTAAAAAATGAATATTGATATATTTTATGACTATATATAACATTACTCATAAAAATTATATCTATAAATAGATCACATTTAATAAAGTATTTATATAGTTTAATTTGATTTAAATATTATAAAAATAAATTTTAAATTTTGTAAATAAAATATTATTATTTAATTAAGAGATGTTGATGGTGTGCCTAGGGTAAATCATTTGGTCCATACTAGACCAAATTATAGATCGGTTGGTATCAATCTCAAAATATGTGGACCGATGATATTCGATCCAATTTTAGAGTTTACAAATTTTAGACTGCTAGACCCAATTAATATATGTTTTTTTGAAAATATTTTCAATAATTTACTATATTAATTTATATAATAATTTTAAGTTAATTATATAATTTTTATCTAATTTATTATTATAGACCATATAAAATATAAAATAATATACGATATTAATTAATAATAAATTATAAATCATGTGATAATTTATTTCATTATAATTTAGTAGTTAATAAATCATACATTCATATATACTCAACTATTTACACTTAATTAACAACATTATAAATATACACTACAACACATTAGACTTTTTACGGCGTTTGAGAAGTCGCTACAAAAAATTTCAAAATCGTCACAAAAAGTCTCAAAATCGCCACAAAAGCTTTAAAATTACAGCAAAAAATCATTTTCCCCATTTTGAAGATCGCGAGTTAACTGCGGCTATTTGGGCGTGACAATAAACCTAATTTCTTGCAGCAAATGCTTAATTTCTCGCCGCAATGCTACTATTTGCGACGAGAAAACGCAGTAAATGCTTTTATTTGCAACATAATTTAACTCTCAACTAAACAAAACGCAACAAAAAGTCTTATTTATTGTAGTGATAATTATAGTAAAATATTTTTTTAATGAGTTAGTTATATAATAGGTGAGTTAATTATATAATCCACATTAATAACCCACTTAATTTTAATTTAGTCATTTAAATAATATTTTTTGTTAATTATTTAAAAAATAATAATAAAATAATTAGGCCAGACCAAACTAGTCCGATCCTTATAAATGTTTAGTCCACTTTGATCTAGAGAAAACGATGAACTAAAACAGATCAATTTATAATTCTAAATTTGTCAAGTTGAGAATAGAATAATTCTAATTCTTAGACGAAAAATTACATTTATAAGTTCATATGTAAAGTACACCTTTCATTTTATTGACATAATAAAATCTGATTTACAAATAAAAAATAGAGAGAGATAGCAAGAGATAGAAAAAGAATAAGATGTTATAAAACTAAAGACAGAAACTACTATTGCAAAATAGAAATATATAAGAAATTCTCTCTAAAATTTTTAAGAACTGAAACTTTCTTTCTCTCTCTATATTTCTTATGAATTTCATAACAACTGAAACCCATATTTATAGGCGTTGAAATTACTATGCAAGTTACTATGCAAGAATTAAAATGATAGTGGTGAGGTCATTCACAAAATAATTAAGGGGGCAGGGACCTCCCCTAATAATTCATAACACTCCCCCTTGAATGACCACCCATAAAGAATCTGTCTTGTTAAAACCTTGCCAAGGAAAAATCCTGTGGGAAAAAAATCAATGGCGAAGAAAAAATAGTACAGTCTTCTTATGTATCTACAAGTGCTTTAAGATTGTCTCATTAAAACCTTGCAAAGGAAAACCCAGTAGGACAAAACCTTAGCGAAGGAAAAAGAGTATAATCGACACAAGTTTTCAGGACTTTTACTCCCCCTGAAAAGTGCATGACAATAGATTTTTGAGTCTTCTCATTTTAATATTCTGCACAATTTTCTTAAATGTCGCAGTTGGTGGTGCTTTCGTGAATAAATCTGCCAGATTATCACTTGATCGTATATTTGATATATCATTCTTTGATTTGAATGATACAAGCAGCATTATTTTCGTATAAAATTGTTGAGCTATAATTGATTATGAAATACCACACTTTTCTTAAATACGTGAGTTATTGATCTCAGCCAAATATACTCTCGACTTGTTTCATGAATTGCAATAATCTCTAAGTGATTTGAAGATGAAAAATAATATCTGGTTGATATACTTAATAGAAATCTGATACATGTAATAATACTTAAACTCCTCCTGATAATATGCATTAGTGTTTCAAGTAATAAGTAAACATTATTTCAGTATATATAACAGATTACGAATTTAAACATGATTTTCATCTAAATAATGTATTAGAGAGAACATGATAATATTTTTATCTAAAATTTTCTCCTCCCTCATTCGACGTTATTAGGGTGAATTTGTTTATATACGGTAGAAATAATATTGGAAAGCATTCATGTATGATAAAAGCTATAAAAGCTTTGAAGTCTAATATTATCAGTTCGGCGGAAAATCAAATCCACTTGACATTGTGGACAAACGAGATCTTGAAGAGATTTGAAGGTTTCGGGTTGTTGTTTAAATATAACAAATTTTACCATTGGTTTACTCTAGGAAAAAGATCCCACATTCCTCATAGATTCAGTTGTTGTTCATCTAGAACGATATTATGTCTGATAAAAATTCTTATGTCCTAGATTTAAACCATGAACCTTTTATACCTCAACCACTTATATTTTCTCCTGAGGTTGTAAATACCATGATAGGAATAGAGATATATCTTTTTAGTAAATCTGATCCTGAAATTGTTGCAGCATCAAGAACCCTCAGTGCTCAATATGCTGTCTCTCTTACAACCATGTCTCAGAGGCTATTGACGAGAACGAGTGAGGTTGATCATCTTAAAACTCAAATATCTGAGTTGTATCAAACGTTTGCAACTAAAGATAGAAAAAATAAAGATTTAAGACAAGAAAACAAGGAGCTGAAAAAACTTGTAGACTGGTATTCTCGTGACTTGAAAACACGAGTAGAAGAGCTAGAACGAGAGAGAGCTCAGATACAAAGTCAACAACAGCAGCTAACGGTAGAGGTTCAACATTTACAAGAAAATAGGGATAGCTATAATTAATCTCGCTGGCTTTTGAAATTATGCATCCAGCATATCTTGTAAAGTGAGTTTTAAAGAGATGATGATTTGTCTTATTCTTATTTCCATTTCTATAAGAACCGTCTTTAGCTTTATTTAGTACGCATCAAATTTCTTCTCATATCTATAATTCATCTGTATTTGTATTCTTATTCTACAAATTTTTAATGGCTCATTAATTTCCTTTTACTATTTCTCACGATCAACATATGAGGTGTCCTTCACCTCAATTACAAATTATTCCTACATCTTCTGTAGGTGCAATGTGCAGCAAGCGAATGATCTGGCTAATAAGTCAGATCGTGAAGCCGTTTATGAGTTGGTGACTCTCGGCACCCGATACTCCTCCTCTATTGTTGGATTTTCCAACCGATTACAATCCAAAAATCATGAGATTGAGGAGCTTAACGAGAAGGTTTCCGTACTTCAATGACTCGTTCAAGAGTTTGACAGAAAAATTACAAACTTAAAGCAAGAGAATAAGAATTTAAAATCCTTACTTGTCTCTTCATTTCGATTGCCTAATCCTTTAGACAAGAATGATATGTTGCTTTATGAAGAGCAAATGCATTTGAGAGACGAGGCTATAAGTCTCAAATTCTTGTAACTCATCTATCAATTGAATAATAAGATCTTTTCTTTTCAAATACATTCCTTGAATTTATAGCAGCCCTTGTGATCTATTCAGAAATTCTAATAAGGTAAATCATCAACGTAAACTGCAATAATGACAAATTCGGATTCTGATAAAACACATGGGCATATAGAATTATTTTTAAATTCTTTTTTCAACAGATACTTGTTGATTCAATTATACCATATGCCTTCAGATTGCTTTAACCCATATAAAAATTTTTGAAACTTTATAAAGTATATACTCCTAAATGTACTTGGATTAGATACTTCAAGTATCGTATACTTTTATATATGTAATGATCTAATGATCCTTATAAATATGCAGTGACCACATTCATTAACTGCATATCTAATCCTTTTCTAATTCTTTTGGCTCACTTTCTTTGTTACTTTTGGTAATGTCAAGTGTTATCATATATGTTGTCGACAACAATTTTATTTCTATCCATAAATTTTCTAGTACTCATGAAATGTTGAGATCTCATTGTTCCTCTTCAGGGGAAAACATTTCATGAAACATCTCTACAGGAGGTTCTTCTTCAGAATGTTTGTACTCTTCAGGAGTTTTCTGCTCAGGAATTATACTCTTCAGGAGTTACCTCTTCAAGAGTTATACTCTTCAAGAGGATTATATTTTATACAGAAAATACGGTCTCTTTATGAGTACCGATTTTTTTTTCTTTTGTGCACCAATAGGTTTTCAACGTTTCAGGCGTATCTTAAACTCATTTATTGCTGTTTTAACAACCCATCCTTCGGAGATTTCAATTATTACTTAAATATTAACAGCAGTAATATATGATTTTACAACTCTTTTAGTGTCAGTAAATACATCATGTAATTGATTTGCAACACTTTACAGATAGATAATCTTCTGAACTTCTGGTTCACATTTATTTATAAGAGGATCAAATTTAAACAGAATTTTATTATCTCAAATAATTTCTATCGTGCTTCAGGCACCGATATTTCATTATTTTAAAACATGATGAAATATTAATAAGCTTATATATAAAAGCTTTATCAAGTGTTTGGCCGTACAACAGGTACGTGACCATTGTTCAGTCATACCACATTTATAACAAACATCTTCATCTTTCTATAAAAAATTATTCTGTAGGCCTTTACCATTTTCTGAGTTGGATCACTTCTGGTGATATGATATATTTTTATCATTTTTAGTGTTGTCCCTTTTGGGACCAACACTTCTATAGTTTTTCTACTACGTCTACGCCCTTAATTCTTTTGAAAGGATGCACCGTTCACTTCTAAGAATGGTGTAAATTCAATATCATTAATAAGACGTAACTGGTGATTTATTAACAAAAACTCATTATTTAGCTCAATCACTGAAAGATAAAATAAAAGTTCAAAATATTTGTTGAATTTTCACTCTCGATATTGTTACTGTAGGAGCACATTCATGGTATGAAAAATAATATATCATCTTTTATATATCATCATCAGTGACATTTTCACTGCATAATTTTAATATTAAGCTAATTTTAAAGAGTGTAGAATATTCAATACCACTTTTAAAATCTTGCAACTTTAGGTGCAATAAATCATAATGATCTTTTGAGAGGATTACATCTTCTGATATTTATATCTCTCTTAATTCATTTCACACAGTAAGCTGATTTTTCATCATGAGATATACAGCACGGTCCTTTAAAGACACATGATTTTCTTCTATGATTGTATCTCTCAAGTTCATCATCATATCCAATTGAATCTCATCAAAAATCCTGGATATATAACTTTTTCTAGAAATGTCAATAGTAATAAATTTCAATATTTGACATTATATCACAAAAATAAATCTGTGAATTTAAGAAATATATTCACATTATTATAAGAATAAAAGTAGAATTTTATCAAGTAATATTCAGCAATATTACGTTTAATATTTATCTCGAGGTCTGTAAATAATATATTGAAAAACTTACTTGAAGTAGGAGACCACTAGTTTCAGTATCGGTAGAACCTCGTGCTGATAACGTGTTATAAAACTAAAGACAGAAACTACTATTGCAAAACATAAATCTATAAGAAACTCTCTCTGAAATTCTTAAGAACTGAAACTTTCTTTCTCTTTCTATATTTCTTATGAATTTCATAATAACTGAAACCCATATTTATAGGTATTGAAATTACTATGCAAGTTACTGTACAAGACTTAAAATAATAGTGGTGGGGTCATTCATAAAATAATTAAGGGGGCGGAGACCGCCCCTAATAATTCATAACATAAGAGATATTATCAATGCTGTGAACACAAAAAAAGGCAGTGACAACAATAGCAATGATTTGGAAAAGAGGGGATGCTAAACAACGCTAGACATGAAAACAACTTCAAGGAAATGAGAGATTCAACTTGTAATTGAGATTTAATCTTGTGTAAAAGGCTCTATTTTCCAGCATTAATGAAAGAATGAGGTGTAAGCCTCTTGGGTCATGTGAAATAGGATTTACACTACATTTTTTTTGAAGATATTCTCTTAATGAATTAATTAATTGTCGATGCCTCCAAACCCCAACCTTTGGATATAATGTAAACTTGAAGTTTCGAAACATGCAACATATAGTTACATGCCTCCTTTCATGATATTTAATTTAATAATCATAACAAAAATTAAGAAGATATATAAAAATTTAGGCGAGAATGAACTAAACATCCCATATATATTAATAACCATAAATAGATTGCCTCACCTAATATGGCATAAATTCAAATATTATGAGTATAGAAATTACTTTGTATAAAATACTAAATCTAAGTTTCATATTAAGATCAACTCTCTTATATGCTCTATAATATGTAGAGGCAATGCTATAAACATTAAAATTAAATCTAGCCTTATTGAAGATCTGGATCCTCTTTAACCATATGTATCCAACGGTTCATACTATTCGTCCTCTATTAATCTTGACACAATTTCTATCATTTCAAGAGGAATGGTAGTGGGTTCATATATGAGACTTATTTGAAATTTTGGAACTAAAAATCTATATTGTATGAACCGTTTTCTGATTATACTTCAATTGCAAATCTAGCCATAAATAGATTACAAATATATATGGGATGTTTAGTTCATTCTCGCCTAAATTTTTATATATCTTCAATTGCAAAAATTAAGAAGATATATAAAAATTTAGGCGAGAATGAACTAAACATCCCATATATATTAATAACCATAAATAGATTGCCTCACCTAATATGGCATAAATTCAAATATTATGAGTATAGAAATTACTTTGTATAAAATACTAAATCTAAGTTTCATATTAAGATCAACTCTCTTATATGCTCTATAATATGTAGAGGCAATGCTATAAACATTAAAATTAAATCTAGCCTTATTGAAGATCTGGATCCTCTTTAACCATATGTATCCAACGGTTCATACTATTCGTCCTCTATTAATCTTGACACAATTTCTATCATTTCAAGAGGAATGGTAGTGGGTTCATATATGAGACTTATTTGAAATTTTGGAACTAAAAATCTATATTGTATGAACCGTTTTCTGATTATACTTCAATTGCAAATCTAGCCATAAATAGATTACAAATATATATGGGATGTTTAGTTCATTCTCGCCTAAATTTTTATATATCTTCAATTGCAAAAATTAAGAAGATATATAAAAATTTAGGCGAGAATGAACTAAACATCCCATATATATTAATAACCATAAATAGATTGCCTCACCTAATATGGCATAAATTCAAATATTATGAGTATAGAAATTACTTTGTATAAAATACTAAATCTAAGTTTCATATTAAGATCAACTCTCTTATATGCTCTATAATATGTAGAGGCAATGCTATAAACATTAAAATTAAATCTAGCCTTATTGAAGATCTGGATCCTCTTTAACCATATGTATCCAACGGTTCATACTATTCGTCCTTTATTAATCTTGACACAATTTCTATCATTTCAAGAGGAATGGTAGTGGGTTCATATATGAGACTTATTTGAAATTTTAGTAAGTTAAACTACCTACTTATATATTGATTAATAATAAATATGAGATGCATGCTATGTAGAAAGAGATCTCAAATCTATAACATTTATGGGTGCATGTGTGCTCAGATTTCATCAAGTGAAAATCATGAATATAATCTTAGGAACATGTTTAAAACTTAGATTCAGGTCATATGAATTCATCCTAACACTTATGTATTGATATTTGAATTAAGCCAAATCATCACTAAACCATCAACTAAGTATATGCATCATGTTTCTAGTTTTTCCTTGTTAAAAAGATATTTAAAGTCCAAATAAATAATGCATTTTCATTCTTTTTCCAATCACAAGACTATCTAAATGCTCATTACTTAAGTTTAGGAAATTTAACCAAAACTTCATAAAATAAACTTTGACCAAGTGAAACCAAAATGTACATGCTTGATGATCAACACAAGATGTGAATTTATAAACCTATCATGATATACCTTTTACCTAAAGTTTAAACCTTCAAAAAGTATTTCAAGATCATACAAAATCATATCAAGATATGTGATATGAATACCTCAAATTTGACCTGGTTTGCATCATGTCATAAATTAAAGTCTAGCATGTCATTCTAACACTTAGCAAAAGATACGGGCATATTAATTACAGAAACATTGTGGCCCTTTAGCTGCAAAACTCAACTTACTTAAAGAACACTCACAACTCACTCAGTTTCTCACTATCTTCACACTAAGATGATGACCCTCCATAACACTAGAGGAAGGCTTTGAGCAGTGGTGTGAGGAAATGAGCAGTGAAAGGGGATATTAATAGAACTCTATAGAGGGTGAGATGAGAGGTGTGGGCTTGGATGAAGGGTGAGGCTTGGGATCAGTGGTGGAGGTGGGTGGTGGAGTGATGAGTGCAAAATTTTCAAATTTTGTCATGCTTGGTCAAGTGAATAGTGGTCTTTCTCCTCATGATTTCTTCAAGTCCAGGTGCTGCAATAATTCTACGGGTGTAGGTTGTAAGGCTGCCTTGGTTCAGAAATTAAAACAAAAATAAAACATCCCCAAGATGAGATCATGCTAGCCAACAAGTTTGAATCTTCCTATGCTAACCAGTTTTTATTCATCTATTTGTCTCATCTTTGTGGCTTTGCTTTGTAGATCTAATAACTTCATTTATAGCTTTTCAGGTGAGGAAAGGAGGGTTGATTGGGTGCCATGTTCTGATACATAAGTAGAAAATGAAAGAGAAGCAAAGTGATGGCCGTGGTTGATCAGTCGAGTGACATAACTTTATCACTCCTATTGCCAATCGATTAGGCTACCTTAGGGATGGAATTGGCCAGTAACATTTCAATTGAGTGTTTTGAAGTATTTCCAAGGGACAAAATGACGAGGTTGATGGCATGGAAAGTGAGGCAAATAGATGCAAAAATTCTTTAAAGAATCAATGTGCATTTGAATTCAACTAAGTCCCTCGGTAAATAGTTGAGTTTTTGTTTTTGCTTCTTGGAACTATTTTGCACACTTGCTAGGTCTAAAACTAGGTTGACATTACCAGGATATAATAAAGGCTAGACATCTTCTTCAAAATGGATTGAAGGGGCTTTGGTTTTGGATGGTTTGAAGAAGGGTATTCGGTTTGCACCAAGGGTGCCGATGGGCGGTTATATTGACATTGACATGGCTTGATTGTAATTGACATGGCTTGATTGTAATTGACATGGGTGGGGTTAAGTCTAACTTTATAGGATTGTCTAAGAGTGATGCAAAACAATCATAAAACCCAAAAACTTTAATCATAACTATGAAGAAAATAATTTAAAGAAAATTATGCAAAATCATGATGCTTAGGTCACTATTCATGTATGAGATGAATGGTACTCTTAACTCAAGTTAAAAGCTTAATCATGGCTAGGAGAAAACCCTAAAGGCGTGTGGTTTAGCTTGGGTTTAATGAAAACCAATAGCATAATGTATGTGGGTTTTATTTATAGAATGAAATAAAAGATAAGGCTTTGGGCTTAAGTGGGTGGACTTTTGTTGGGCCTTATGAGCAAGCCTTAGTTGTTGGATTTGTAGAGGGCTATTTTAAGAATCTTATGTGCATATTTATAGGGCCTACCTTCGGCCTTAATGGCCCACCATGTTTGGGTCCTAATGTTGGGTCTTTTTTAGATTGGGCCAATGACCTTCACTCCTACTAAATTAGGCCCAATAAACTTATGTCAATTGCATTGGAGGTAACTTCTAGTGTCCTTTAAGAAAAGGGCCGAAGGTCTTAATTCTTTCAAGTTGGGTTTAAGGCTTTTAAATTTTTAATTATCCCATCACATCAAATTAGGTCCTAAATAAAATATATTTAGACCTCATTTGAATAGTGAGATGGTGAGAGTTTTAAATAAAAGTTGAAAGTTAAATAAAATATTAATAGAATTTTATTTATTATTATTATTATTATTTTAAAATTTAAAAAAGTTAAATTGAGGTTACTTAAAAAAATTGAATTGTTTATTATATTTTGTATGAGAATCAGAAAAAGCTGTAATAATAAAATGATAAGAGATTAAATAAGTTGAAATGAGTTTTGAATCCAAATTAGGACGTAGGCTTCTTTAAATCCATCCAACACTTAGCCCATTAACATGTCATTTGTCATACCACTAATGGCCTCTTGAAATTTATCCTTAAAATTAAAAACACAGCGCGCTAAAATCGTTTAATAATTCTATCTAAACTAGGTGTGAATTTTTATGCCAATTAAGGTCTAAAGTTTTCTTAATAAAAAATCTCTACTTAGACTAGCTAGGATTTTAGGTGCTAAGTCCAATTCCTAAGGTAATTTTAAGTGGGGTGTTACATTAATTTACTTTTAAGAATTGATAGTACTAGTACGTTACGTACGTATAATACTTCTTGTGTTAGCTATAAATTGGGACTGTAAAAAAATTGAAGTATTTATCATATACAAAGTATTTTCTACGTAGAGCGCACCTACATGGGGTTGCTTTTGAGGGTTGGAAAAAAAAATTATTTTAATGCGATATATTAATTACAATTTACGACCGTCTGGCTAGTTAAATTAAAATGAACTAATTTATAGAGCATTAATTAATTAATTGCAAAAACCTCCAATTTGAAGCGTATATATAGTGCTACTGTCTTTGGAGAACAACATATACTAAATGGCGTCGGTTTAAGCTGGACAAGGAATTAAGTAATTCATTCTCCATCTCTCTTTATTTTTTTTTTTTGTTTCAGTTGAAGTTTTGCTAGGACTCTCATTTTTCATGCAAACTAACTATTATTTCCAATAATCATCGGCTACATAAATTTCCATTTTAGTGATCTTTAATATATGAAATTCAATACGAGGATAATAGATGTATTGATCTAACATCATTTGGAATTGAGAAGCATTACAAGAAAATCGGACTTTTGTGTCCAATTATTTGTGATTAAAAGATTATTTACAATTCATTTTGGCTGAAAACACTATAAGAAATTTGAGCTTTTGTGATTAATGAATAGTGAAGAAAATGCTATTTGTGACTAATTTTAGCTGTAAATAGTTATTTAACTGAAATTAACTAACTACAAAAAAACCATTTTTCTTGTAGTGAAATAGTCATTTCATCACTGCAAAGAAACTAGTTATTTGCAATCAGTTAATTCTAATGAAATGACTATTTACAGTCAAAATAGTCTTTTCATCACAATTAATTGATTACAAAAATATATTTTTCTTGTAGTGTATTGAAAATAATTAGTCGTAATAACAATTATTATCACAAGAAAAATAGATAGAAATAACCAATTTGTTGCATCCAAAATGACTATTTTTGATAGAAATAACTTTTTGTGATATTCTTTCCTACTTTTTGCGAGGAAATTTGCTATCGCAAAATGTATATTTTATTGTAGTGAATGAGCTTTGTATAGCAAAATATGTGTGTTACTTCTTCTTCTACTTGAAAGGCGATCAAGTGTTGCATAACACACATTCTCTATTTTATTAATATATCAAGACTTTGCAGATTTGTCAAAAATTAATTTTAAATTTTAATTTCTAGTAAATCAGATTTGCCATGTCAATGACATGAAGAGTGTCCGTCCTTTGCATGACAGCTTTCAAATAATTGTTTTTTCATATATATATATATATATATATATTACCTAATATTATATATATAATTATGTACACGCATTGGTTTGAGGCCACTTTTTTATACTTTAGGGATCTACAAACGTATAAGTTGCAGTGTTGGACACTGATCTATGATTATTTTGCCACTCAACCACGAGGTAAGTACACCATTAATAACTTATCTTGTCTCTGCAGATGATGTAGTTATTTTGCTAATGGTTCTAATTCTTTTATTAAGGCGCTAGTGAAAGTACTGAAGATGTATGAAAAGTGATCAGGACAGATGGTGAGCAAGGAGAAAGCTACAATGTTTTTGCCTAAACACACTAATTCTGGCTGTAAGAGAGCTCTCCTAAGAATTTTGAGTTTTGTTGAAGGAAGTTTCCCTTTCAAGTATTTAGGAGCTCCAATTATTTTGGGTAGACTTAAAGTAGGTTGTTGCCAAAATGACTAACACAAGAGGGGGGTGAATTGAGTTGTATTTAAAAAAAATAACAATTATAAATCAAATATATAATATAAAATATAAAAAAAATATGAAACAACAATAAATATAAAGAGTAAGGGTAAGAGAGAGCAAACTCAGTATGTTAACGATGTTCGGCTCCACTGCCTACGTCCTCGCCTCAAGCTACTCATTGAAGATCCCCGAATTCACTATTTAATCTCTTTTAGGTGGAGATAGAAACCTATTACACTTTTGAGAAGCACCGCTCCAAAAAATCCGTGTACAACATCCTCTACACTTCTAATCACCTCACACTTGGTGATTTAACTATTCCCTGTGTATAACACCTTCTACACACACAAGGGTTATACATAGCCTTTTACTGATACAAGAATTGATAGTGGGTAGGCTATCAGAAAACACTCTTCAATGAGTGAAATAAAAACAATACAGCGCAAATTATATCTCTCAAAATGAACAAGGGTTAAGGCTCAATGTTTAGAGAAGAGAGAATAAAAATTTTGAATGAATGTTGTATGCTCTTAGTGTTGTGAATGTGAAGCTCTCAAATGATTTATTTATAGGCATATGAGACTTCATATTCAAATTTAAAAAGATTCACATGTCAAAGACATCATCATTCACTTTTCAAAAATTTCAAATATAATCTTTTTACTTTTTGCATGTGACAAAAGAAGCATACTTTACTTTTCAAAAATTTCAAATATAATATTTTACTTTTTGCATATGACAAAAGGAACACACTTTACTTTTCAAAATTTTCAAACAAAGATATCTATTTTTTGTAGAAGTCAAGAAAAGCATCCATCACTTTTGAAAATATTCAACTAAAACATGCACATGTGAAATATGACAATCAATCATTTTAATATTTTCAAAGTTCAAACCTTTAATCATGTCATGTACATGTGAAAGATGACAATCAATCATCTTAATATTTTCAAAATTCAAACTTTTAATCATGTCATGCACATGTGAAATATGACAATCAATCATCTTTCAAATTTTTCAAATTTAATTTCAAAATATTCATGCACATGTGGAAAATGTATTTTAATACTTTATGATAAAATATTAATTTTGAGCCTTAATCCTAATTTCAAATTTTTAAGAGATTTATAATATTACTCTATGACTTTAATGTGAACTTGTTCCCTTCTTACTCATGCTTGGTTCTTTGATGTGCTTGATTGTATTGTGTGGACAACTTGAGTTTGAGACTCCTTTATTCTTTGAATTCATTTGTTATCATCAAAATTCATGTGTAGATTTATACGAAACTTGAAACCTTAGGTTTAACAATCTCCCCCTTTTTGATGATGACAAATACTTGATAGAACTTTAAGCCTGTATTAATACTTAAGCTCCCCCTAAGAATGTGCATTAGTTTTGTAAGCAAAAATATAAATATAATTCCAAGCATATATAACAAGTTTAGCAAATTAAACAATATTAATGTTCTAGTCTAAAACTTCTCCCCCTTTTGGCATTATTAAAAAGGAATCATAATTAACTCAATAAGATATATTCCTACAAGAACTAATAGACAAATAAAACGATGCGTTAGTAGAGACTGTAGAGAATTCGGTGCGTAGCCACACGTGTTCGACAAAACCTGCAAAGGCTGGAGGTCTAGTTTCGGTAATTTGGTGTAGAAGGAGATTTTGTAAAGAGCTGAATAATTGAAACCACCAGTGCCCGACAAAACCTGCAAAGGCTGGAGGCGTAGCTTTGGCAATTCGGTGCAGAGATTTGATCCGCTTGATGTTGCTGAAAAATGAGATATTATCATGATTTGTAAGCTTGTCTTATTCTTATTTCCGTTTCTATAAGAGCAATCCTTAGCTTTATCTATTTCGCATCAACCTTTCTTCTCATCTTTACAATTTGCTTGCATTCTCATTCTACAATTTTTCAATGGCTCGTAGATTTCCCTTCAGTGCTTCTCTTGATCAAGATTTGAGGTATCCTTCACCGCAGTCTCAATCTATTTCAGTATCTGTCGTGGGTGCCATGAAGCAACAAGAGACTGATTTAGCTAATAAATCAGATCATGACGCCATTTACGAGCTTGTGGGTCGCGGAACTCGATACTCATCATCTATCGTCGCGTTTTCTGCTCGGTTGCAGTCCAAAACTCGCGAAATTGAGAAGCTTAGCGAGACTGTTTCTGTACTTCAACGACTTGTTTATGAGTCAAACAAAAAAATAGTAGAGTTAAAGCAACAGAATAAGGATTTGAAATCCTTGCTTACCTCTTCATTTCGATTGCCTAATTCTTTAGACAAGGATGGCATGATGATTTATGAGAAACAAATGCATTTGAATGATGAGGCTAAACGTCTCAAGTTTCTGTAGGTCATTTAAGATAATGAAATAAAATTATCTAGCAGATATCCATGGCATGCATCATTCCTATTTCTCTTCTAATCATGCATAGTCTATCTTCTAGTAGAGGTTTTGTGAAAATGTCTGCCAATTGAACATGTGTACTAGTGAATTCTAATACAATATCACCCTTCTGCATATGATCTCTAAGAAAATGATATCTAATTTCAATATGTTTGGTCTGAGAATGTTGTATTGGATTTTTTGAAAGATTTATAGCACTTGTATTATCACATTTGATTGGAATGTGATTGTACATAAGTTTAAAATCCTCAAGTTGTTGCTTCATGTAAAGAACTTGAGCACAACAACTACCCGTAGCAACATATTCTGCCTCAGCAGTAGATAGTGCAACAGAATTTTGTTTTTTACTAAACCAGGAAACTAGTGCACGACCTAAGAAGTGACATGCTCCACTACTGCTTTTTCGATCTATTTTACAGCCAGCATAATCTGCATCTGTGTAGCTGATTAGATCAAAAGATGTGTGCTTAGGGTACCATAACCCTAAGTTAATTGTACCACTAAGATATCTAAGAATGCGCTTAACTGCAATTAAATGTGATTCTTTTGGAGATGATTGAAAATGTGCACATAAGCACACACTAAACATAATATTTGGTCTACTGGCTGTCAAATATAATAAGTTACCAATCATACCTCGATATACCTTCGAGTCAACTGGTTTACCGGTTTCATCTTTATCAACTTTAGTGGATGGGCTCATTGGTGTTCCAGTTTCCTTAGCACCTTCCATACCAAACTTCTTCAGCAATTCTTAAATATATTTCGATTGATTGATGAATGTCCCACTTTTTACTTGCTTAATTTGCAATCCGAGAAAGAATGTAAGCTCTCCCATCATGCTCATTTCAAATTCTTCCTGCATAGTCTTAGCAAAATCTTGGCACATATTTTCATTAGTAGCACCGAATATTATATCATCAATATAAATCTGAATCAAAAGAATATCATCATTTTCGTATTTAATGAAAATAGTTGTATCAATTTTTCCTCTTGAAAAGTCTTTTTCGATCAAGAAACCACCAAGTCTCTCGTACCACGCTCTAGGAGCTTGTTTGAGTCCATATAGTGCTTTTGCTGAGCAACCTCCAGGTTTTGAAAATTTTATATCTCTTCATTTATAAAACTGTTTAAGAAAGCACTTTTAACATCCATTTGAAAAAGTTTGAAATCTTTATAACAAGTATATGCAAGTAGCATTCGAATAGTTTCTAATCTTGCGACTGGTGCATATGTCTCATCATAATCGATTCCTTCTCCTTGATTGAAACCTTGGGCTACAAGTCGAGCCTTATTTCTAGTAATGACTTCGGACTCATCTTTCTTATTTCTAAAAACCCATTTTGTTCAGTTGCCCAGATGACTAACACAAGAGGGGGGTGAATTGAGTTGTATTAAAAAATTAACAATTATAAGTCAAGTATACAAATAAAATATAAACAAAATATAAAACAGTAATAAATATAAAGAGTAAAGGTAAGAGAGAAGCAAACTCAGTATGTTAACGAGGTTCGGCCCCACTGCCTACGTCCTCGCCTCAAGCTACCCCTTGAGGATCCCCAAATCCACTATTCAATCTCCTTTAGGTGGAGATAGAAACCTATTATACCTTTGAGCAGCACCGCTCCAAAGAATCCGTGTAGAACACCCTCTACACTTCCAATCACCTCACACTTGGTGATTTAACTATTCCCCGTGTAGAACACCTTCTACACTTCCAATCACCTCACACTTGGTGATTTAACTATTCTCCGTGTAGAATACTTTCTACACACACAAGGATTATACACAACCTTTTACTGATACAAGAATTGATAGTGGGTAGGCTATCAAAAAACGCTCCTCAATGAGTGAAATAAAAATAATACAGCGCAAACTATATCTCTCAAAATGAACAAGGGTTAAGGCTCAATGCTTAGAGAAGAGAGAATAAAAATTTTGAATGAATGTTGTATGCTCTTGGTGTTGTGAATGTGAAGCTCTCAAATGATCTATTTATAGGCATATGAGACTTCATATTCAAATTTAAAAAGATTCATATGTCAAAGACATCATCATTCACTTTTCAAAAATTTCAAACCTAATCTTTTACTTTTTGCATGTGACAAAAGGAGCACACTTTACTTTTCAAAAATTTCAAACCTAATCTTTTACTTTTTGCATATGACGAAAGGAGCACACTTTACTTTTCAAAAATTTCAAATAAAAACATCTACCTTTTGCATAAGTCAAGAAAAGTATCCACCACTTTTGAAAATATTCAAATAAAACATGCACATGTGAAAGATGATAATCAATCATCTTAATATTTTCAAAATTCAAACCTTTAATCATGTCATGCACATGTAAAAGATGATAATCAATCATCTTTCAAAATTTTCAAATTTAATTTTCAAATATTCATGCACATGTGGAAAATGTATTTTAATGCTTTATGATAAAATATTAATTTTGAACCTTAATTCTAATTTCAAATTTTTAAGAGATTTATAATATTACTCTATGACTTTATTTTGAATTTGTTCCCTTCTTGCTCATGCTTGCTTCCTTGATGTGCTTAATTATATTGTGTGGACAACTTGAGCTTGAGACTCTTTTATTCTTTGGATTCATTTGTTATCATCAAAATCTATTTGTAGATTTACATAAAACTTGAAACCTTGGGTTCAACATATTTCAATAATAGTATGATTTTTGGGTCTAGGAACAAGTGTCCAAACATCATTTCTTTCAAATTGATTAAGCTCTTCTTGCATAGCTAGAATCCAAGATTCATGAAGAAGTGCTTCATCAATATTTTTAGGTTCAATCTGAGATAGAAAAGCAGTATGATTGCAAATATTTCTAAGAGATGATCGAGTGCTTACACCTCATGAAGGTTCTCCCAGAATTTGTTTCACTGGATGATCTTTCACAAATTTCCACTGTTTGGTTGCATCTTGTATTAAATTTTGATGATCTTTCCTGATGTCTCCATGTTGGACTTCCTCTATTGTGTTCTCTTTGTTGAGATTGAGACTTTTCATATTATTTATACCTCGTGTTTCTTCATCAATAGATTTCTTGGAGAGTAGAGAATTAGATTCATCAAATACTACATGCATAGATTCTTGTACAGTCAAAATCTTTTTATTGAATACTTTATAAGTTTTACTATTAGTAGAATATCCGAGAAAGATACCTTCATCAGATTTTACATCAAACTTGCCTAAATTATCCCTGTCATTTAAAATAAAACATTTGCATCCAAATACATGACTGTAACCAATGTTGGACTTTTTCTCACTCCAAAGCTCATAGGGGGTTTTATCTAATTTGGACCTTAGCATAACTCTATTTATAACATAACATGCAGTACTTACCGCTTCGGCCAAAAAATAACTAGGCAAGTTGTTCTCATTGAGCATTGTTCTTGCCATCTCTTGAAGAGATCTATTTTTCCTCTCTACTACCCCATTTTGTTAAGGAGTTCGAGGAGCAGAAAAATTATGTACAAAACCATTTTCATCACAAAATGTTTCAATATTTTTATTAACAAACTCTTTTCCCCTATCACTTCGGATACTTGAAATAGTATAACCCTTTTCATTTTGAATTCTCTTGCATAACTTGGTAAAGGCATTATGTGCCTCATCTTTATGAGCAAGAAAGATGACCCAAGTATGTCTAGAGAAATCATCAACAATAACAAATGCATAATATTTTCCTCCTAAACTTGCAACTCTATTTGGTCTAAAAAGATCCATGTGTATTAGTTGCAGTGGTCTAGTAGTGGAAATATGTTTCTTGGTTTTAAAAAAAGTTTTTGTTTGTTTATCAAATTGTCATGCATCACAAATTTTGTCTTTAAAAAAATTTGCTTTTGGTTAACCTCTCACAAGATCATTTTTTGAAAGTTTGGAAATAAGTTCCATATTGGCATGACCTAGTTTTCTATGCCATAACCAATTAATTTCTTTTTGAGCTGAAAAACAAATAGGATCTTGATGAGTGCACAAAAATGCACTCTAAATACTCTATTTAAATACTAAAAGAAATGAGAAAACAATGGATATAACTCATGTTATTAAAATTAATGGTCATTTATCTTGAGATAGATATAAGCATGATTTAATATATTGATGAGAATATAAAATGCCATATTTTCCTCTCTTAATGTTTAATACTTTATTCTTATTTGATGCCTAAATATACTCATTATTCTTATATTTTGATTTAGGACACAAATAGAGGCATTAGGAGCAAATGAAGATAATTGCGGAATTTTAGACAGTTCTGACATCTTTTCGTAATATGGGCATAACTATCTCATCCAATCTCCGATTGAGCTGATTCAAGATGATCTAGAATCGCAAGAGAAATATCTATAACTTTCATGTTTTATGTTTGAAGATATATCCACTCAATCTAAGACAAAATCGACCATCAAATGGACGCACCTGCACTTGACGTTCCTGGATATTTTTCAGCCACTTGCATCAAATCCAAATGTCATCATAATATTTTCCAGCAAGCACTCCTTCACCAACTTGGAAATTCAATGATCAATTCAGATACAAGATGAAGTGCACTCAAGTTTCTTCAAGACAAATTATTTGACCACAAGATATTAAGTCATACAAGACAACTAATAGATAGAGAAACAAAATTGAAACACTCAACCTACAAGCAAAATCCAGCTCATGCATAGTGAAAAAACAAATGATCAAAATGACAACTCATAAATCACTTGGATTCAAGAATGGCACATGACAAAACAAGTTGAAATTGTGATGATTTTGTCATGACAACTTGCATGAAGGATGCTTATAAATAGAAGGGAGGGGTGTGTGTTCTAAGACCATGCTTAGTGTGCTTGGATGCCTTGGAAGATACATTGTTTTTGAGAGCTTGAGAAAAGAAAAGAAAAACCAAAGAAGAGAGAAGAAAATAATGGTTGGCTCTTCCATATTATCCCTTAGAGAATTTTTGTTACATATTTTCAATATGTGTAACTAATTTTCTAGTAGAGCTAGGGATGAATTTGTATATATGATGGTATTTGTAATTGTTTTTGATTCATATATGTGTTCTTCAAATATTAAACTCTTTTGTTTAGTCATTCGAAATATATTATAAATGTTTTCGTCACCAAATAATCTTAGAATTTATTTCATTTATAGATTCAGTCATGCTTTTTCTATTAAATGCAATAATCATTTGATTATGTTTGGTTCAATTGGTTATCTATTTTAATTTAATTCTCTGCTGCAATATTGCTCTACAAGTATATTGTCGAGGTTGAATTTCTTTAATATCGATAACAATTCCTGTTCTTATATTGTGACGAATGATTTTTCGAAAGATTACATTTGATTTAAATCTGGTTATTAATGTTTTATTTTCCGATTGAAAATTTGGATATAGAATTTTCAATTGAGTTATTAATGAATCGAAAATAATTAAAATACCAATTATATACAAAGGATTCCCGATGCTTTACTTTTTGCACTCATCTAAATCTTTTTGTTAATTTCGTTACTGTTTTTCAATTTCTCAATCCATCTCCCTGTGGAATCGACACCCCAAAGCTATACTGCAAACGACCGCGTTATTCTTTGGGCGTAATCAAATTTTGGCGCCGTTGCCGGGGAGACGGTAGAAAAATTTGTAGTTTTTTTTAGTAGTTTGTAAAAAAAAAAAAAAAGAGCGGTAGTTTCGTTCATTTTCTTTTTAGCTTTCTGCATCTTTATTTTATTTTACTTTCCTTTTCGTAATTATTTTTTTTCAGTATTACGCTTTTCTTTACTTTGCATGTGCAGGTACAGAGACGCTTTTGGACGGTTTACTAGTAGACCCGTGCTAGAATCAGATTCAGAATCTAATTTTTCTAATCGCTTGTTTGATAATTCTTCCAATTCTGACGCGATGAGTGAACACGTGGACCAACCTGTTAGAACCCTCCAAGATTATCTTCATCCCGCACGAACAGCCACACCATCCTGTATTATATTCTCACCTAATGTTCGTCATGTAGATTTTAAAACGGGAATGATACAATTACTTCCGACTTTCCATGGTCTAGAAAATGAAAACCCTTATGTTCATATTAGGGAATTTGAGGAAGTAGTTGCAACATTTTACAGTCAAAATACCATTGACGAAACGGTAAGGCTAAAGTTCTTTCCTTTTTCTTTGAAAGATAAAGGTAATAGTTGGTTGTACTCACTAAGACCACGGTCTATTGGAACATGGAGTGAGATGACTCAAGTGTTTTTCTTTAAATCTTTCCCAAGACTGGTACAAAGTCTCACTATCCTTTTGTGCAAAGGTAGAGATTTGTCTTGGGAATACAAATCTGTTATTTAAACTCTGTGGCATATTTCAATCAATATATAAAAAAATTGCCAAATTTTTTCACACAGGCATCTTTTCAAACATGATACTCATGCTCATTCATAACCATCTTGGTGAATTCAACAAACCCATTTTAAATCATTTTGCTAAAACATCCATAGAGCCATTTAGGCACTTCTCCAAACTTTGTGGTAATATGGTGATTTGACACATGTAACTAAAGAATTATTTTGCTCAAGTATTCATGTGAATTTTGTGAGAATTGAGAGCTTACAAATACAGAAATTGTGATAACTATCCATTGATCTGTTGAATTTGACACTTCTTTTGAAAATATCATTACATGGTTTGTGGTAAGATGGTGGATATACTTGGGATATGACGAAAGTCAATTTAGGATTAACGTTTGAGCCTTTCAAGCTGAGCCTTTTCATCATAGATCCCTAGCAGCCAATTTTGAGCCAATATACACATATGGCCTTTTCTTTTCATATCTACATCATCCATACCTCTCCACATTGGAGTATAGCTTATACACTATATTTTCCTACCATTTTACTTCCAAGTGTGTACTAGGTGTGAAATTATCATAAAAAAAAAAACCATGACAAAAATGGCATGGTGCTAGATGTGTCCATCAAATTATTCATGAAAGAGTTCATCAAATTGCGAAGACACCAGTGGCAAAAGAAGATGGAAAAGTGTACTTAGTCAAAAATCTAAAAAATTGAAAAGTACATCAAAAGGAAAGTATAGTCTACTGAAAAATTTAACAGATTCCCTTTTGTGTATACTTGGAAGTTTTTGAAATCTCTTTACCTTTTCTTCTTATGAACCCCAACCCTAAACCACATTACAATCCTTTGTGTTGATTTTTTCGATCCTAAGTATGCTTAGGGAAAGAATGGTGGAAATCTCATTTGTTAGTATTTTTATTATAAGATCAATGTTTACTTGTTACTTATATATAATTGGCTAAATTTCTATGAGAGTAAATGTACACCTTTGTCAACTCCATAGAGAGAACCCATACATGAAACACTTCTATACGCGTGAGTTATGGAGTTGAACCTTTTTGCTTAAGATATTCTAATGTTGCATGTGTCGAAACCTCTGATTTGATAAAAATAGTTTGGAACACATACACACTCTGTAGATTGCTATATTTGAATTACTTGTGAAAGGGTTATTGAATTTCTAAGATTGTTTTGATATGTAAATTTGAAAAATGTGTCTTGATGGCCCCTATGTGTGATTTTCTTTGGTCTTTCTCATCATTTTGCATGAAAATTGCTAGGGACTAGCAATGAGTAAGTTGGGGGGTGTGATGAGTGCACAAAAATGCACTCTAAATACTCTATTTAAATACTAAAAGAAATGAGAAAACAATGGATATAACTCATGTTATTAAAATTAATGGTCATTTATCTTGAGATAGATATAAGCATGATTTAATATATTGATAAGAATATAAAATGCCATATTTTTCTCTCTTAATGTTTAATACTTTATTCTTATTTGATGCCTAAATATACTCATTATTCTTATATTTTGATTTAGGACACAAATAGAGGCATTAGGAGCAAATGAAGATAATTGCGGAATTTTAGACAATTCTGACATCTTTTCGTAATATGGGCATAACTCTCTCATCCAATCTCCGATTGAGCTGATTCAAGATGATATAGAACCGCAAGAGCAATATCTATAACTTTCATGTTTTATGTTTGAAGAGATATCCACTCAATCTAAGACAAAATCGACCATCAAGTGGACGCACCTGCACTTGACGTTCCTGGATATTTTTCAGCCACTTGCATCAAATCCAAATGTCATCATAATATTTTCCAGCAAGCACTCCTTCACCAACTTGGAAATTCAATGATCAATTCAGATACAAGATGAAGTGCACTCAAGTTTTTTCAAGACAAATTATTTGACCACAAGATATTAAGTCATACAAGACAACTAATAGATAGAGAAACAAAATTGAAACACTCAACCTACAAGCAAAATCCAGCTCATGCATAGTGGGAAAACAAATGATCAAAATGACAACTCACAAATCACTTGGATTCAAGAATGGCACATGATAAAACAAGTTGAAATTGTGATGATTTTGTCATGACAACTTGCATGAAGGATGCTTATAAATAGAAGGGAGGGGTGTGTGTTCTAAGACCATGCTTAGTGTGCTTGGATGCCTTGGAAGATACATTGTTTTTGAGAGCTTGAGAAAAGAAAAGAAAAACCAAAGAAGAGAGAAGAAAATAATGGTTGGTTCTTCCATATTATCCCTTGAAGAATTTTTGTTGCATATTTTCAATATGTGTAACTAATTTTCTAGTAGAGCTAGGGATGAATTTGTATATATGATGGTATTTGTAATTATTTTTTATTCATATATGTGTTCTTCAAATATTAAACTCTTTTGTTTAGTCATTCGAAATTTATTATAAATTTTTTCGTCACCAAATAATTTTAGAATTTATTTCATTTATAGATTCAGTCATGCTTTTTCTATTAAATGCAATAATCCTTTGATTATGTTTGGTTCAATTGGTTATCTATTTTAATTTAATTCTCTGCTGCAATATTGCTCTACGAGTATATTGTTGACGTTGAATTTCTTTAATATCGATAACAATTTCTATTCTTATATTGTGACGAATGATTTTTCGAAAGATTACATTTGATTTAAATCTGGTTATTAATGTTTTATTTTCCGATTGAAAATTTGGACATAGAATTTTCAATTGAGTTATTAATGAATCGAAAATAATTAAAATACCAATTATATACAAAGGATTCCCGATGCTTTACTTTTTGCACTCATCTAAATCTTTTTGTTAATTTCGTTATTGTTCTTCAATTTCTCAATCCATCTCCCTGTGGAATCGATACCCCAAAGCTATACTGCAAACGACCGCATTATTCTTTGGGCGTAATCAGATCTTGTGAGGTAATTTCTTCAAAATCAATTGTATAAACATTATTACTTCTAAAAACAATAAAACAAATATTACAATCATGATCATTCAAAATAATGCACTTATCCATTTTGAAAGTAACTGTAAATCTTTTATCACATAATTGACTTATACTCAAAAGATTATGTTTTAGACCTTCAACAAGTAAAACATCTTCAATTATGAGAGAAAAATTATTACCAATTTTACCTATTCTCACGATCTTCCCTTTCGAATTGTCTCCAAATGTCACGTTTCCTTCTTCTTTAGATCTAAGATCAAAGAACTTAGTCTTGTCTCCCGTCATGTGTCTTGAACATCCACTATCTAAAAACTATTTATTTTTGTTTGTGGAGGACTTCATGCACACCTATAAAAATAATTAAAATGATTTTTTTTTTGTACCCAAGTTCTTTGGGTCCTTTATTTATTAGTATTAGAAAAAATAAAATATTTAGGTACCCATATGGCCCTAATAGTCATTGTATATTTTCTTCTAATAGGACAAGCATGATAATTATGACCAATTCTATTACAGAAATTGCAAATAGCATGTGACATATATGAAGAACTTGAGTGATTATAATAGTGTCAGCGCCCCATCTTGCGCTTGGGTTCGTACGCAAATTGCGACGCCGGGGATGAACGTCACAAGGAAGTCATCCCTCGTCTTTACTTGTAAGAGCCTTATTTTTTTTTATATCGCAGCGGAAAAAGGTCAAGCCATAAATAAACGATAAAATGTTACGCTTGTCGCACATCACATGGTTAACAAAATAGAACCCAAATTAAATATCACATGCACATATATATATATAAGAATAAAGTCACCACTGTAAGCAGTTTTTATACAAAAGTACTTCCCAAAACAGCGGGAAGATTTTTCCACAAAATACATCGGTGCGTACAAAATAAAGATGCTGCTGATCCACTCCTCCCTCCGCCAACCATACTAATAGGCGGGTTCTTCTTTTATCTTCTTAAAGTTCGGGCCATAACGAAGGCTGTCCAGACTCAGCCCTGGATCTACGTCACATATCATCCCAGAGGATGACGTAAACAGGCGTCCCATGTGGAGGAGCCCGTCGACTCCCAGCACCAAACAGCACCCCGTAAGGCGTAGGTCGTCAAAAAAATAAGTCGCCATAGGAAGCGACTCTGCCGCCCACTGACCCAACAGGTCTAGGGTCACTGGCCTGGCAGTCTCAGCCTTAGTCGGGCCCATGAGGGTCCTACCCATCTTTTCGAGAGTCGTAATCCGAGGATCCATCAGGTCCTGCAATGACTTCTATTATTCCCAAGGGAGCAATAGTAAAGATAATAAAAGGGGGGGTGAGATTTCGGGAGAAATCTCAGCAAGTACACTAGCACTTAAACCAGAACATATCAGATATACAGATAAGTGAACAAAACATTCTTAACTAATGCACATGCAATGAATGACTGACTCATGCACATGCTTATGAAAACTTGTAAACAGACATACTTCTTTCAGACTTCTTTTCATAAAACTTTCATGCAGACTTCTTCTTTCAAACTTCTTTTCATATCATCATTACTTTTCAAAACATTTCTTTAAAACATTTCGTATCTTTCATTCTTTCTTAGGCGCCACTTATCTTGAACAGATCTTTCTTATGGCTCGAAAGCCCTTCTTATCATGACTTTTCACTTAACATGTATGAGATACAACACGGTTCCCCTAGCACCGCGTGTTCCCTGCTGGTTACCGCATCACTCTAAAGTGAGCGTCATATAACTTTAAAACGGCAGGTCCTTACACCTTATCCGTCTTGGGCACCCACTAGCGTTAGGTGCTACCGCGCTCCGGACACCTTTTGGAGCCATACACGGTCCGCCGACTGTTCTTCGTCGAGCTAGGGGCTTCCACTCTACTTTAATCACTCCTGAGTGGACAGGGAGTTCCACTGGGGCACTTCCCCGTCCCAGCCTTTGGGGTTCTTATAAAACCTTATTTCTTTTCTTTTCTTTCAAAAATTCAATCTTTTCTTTTCTTTTTCCTTCTTCTTAAAAACATGCTTGACTTTAAAAACTTCTTTTCGTGACTTATGCATGGGACATGCAATGCTCACTTAACTTCATGCAAAACTCGAGACAAGCTCGAGTACATTCACATTTCATTTTCTCTTCTCCTTTTGGGATAACTTCATAATTTTTCTACTTAGTCATCATATTCTATTCCCAAAATGGGCCTAGGATTGAAGTGGGGTATTGGGCCCATCTCCAACCCATCATGGCCGAATCCTCCTAGAGAGTTTCTAGGGCTTTCCTTCATCATTTGACTTCCAATTTCCTCCAATCAATTTTAAATGTATCAAATCAAATCATGTACCCTCCTTAGCAAGGGGTAACCGAAACCTTAGTGCTTCCTAAGTAATCGTTTTCACCTCCAAAACTTAGTCATTCCTATTTCCTCCATTCACCTTTTTAACTTAGGGAATTCCTCCCCTTAGTCTATTCAAACTTCCTTTCCTAAAAGTTTCTTCTATGAGTTCAACTAAACAAAATCACCACGAAGCAATATAATATTAATCTTCCAAATCTCAACCTTAAATATCATAAAAATTCCAAATAAACATTTCTATACACCATACACAAGTGATCATTTCTTCCATATGCAAGTGTATACCATTTCCATTCATATCAATCATATAGATTATTCTCAACACCATATGCTCTTTGAATAAACCAATTTCATCACTAGTTTCCTCAAACAAACTTTACCTTAGCAACACCAAAATTTAACATTTTGCACTAAAATCCTTCATGCATCATTTTCATCATATCATCAAATAATCATGCTTTTTCCTTTCTTTTGCAACTAACACTTGATTTATCATTTCTACTCATATTCTAAGCTTGTTCCATCATATAAATTTATCCAAAAATATTCATATCACAAGCAAGAAAAAATCATTCCAACCCAAACATGGCAATGGCAACCATTAATCCAACAAACAAGATCACTTCACTATATATAAGACTTGTTAAGGAAAAAGTGGGAGTATACTTACAACACTCCTATTAGGCTTTAGCTTAAATCTGAAATTACACATATAAAATCTTCCATTAGTCTAGTCATGAACATAAAACTCAAAGAAAACCCTATTTCTTTCCAACCATAACAAAGTGTTACATGTGTGTGTGTGTTCTTCCTAATCTTGTATAGATTTAGTCACTAACTTTCTCCAATGAATTGATCACCTTCACACTCTTGCTTTTTGGCTTTCCTACTATAGGGTTCTTCAAAATATGTGGTGAAAAGAGAAGAAGCAAAAGTAGGAGTGACTAGAGAGGGTTTGGCCGAGAGGTGGAGAGGAAAATGAAGGTGTTTGCATGTCCAAGTGAATTGAGCTCAAGGGGTTTGTCTAAGGGGTCACACGGCCAGCTCTCTTCCCTAGGGTCCTTGGTACTCTTCTCATCAATATTAGGCATGGCTAATGATAGATGGGTTGATTGACAACTCTAGACCACTCCAAGATCAAATCTTGGCATACCTAGGTGATTCTCCTTTCTCCTTTTCCTTCCTATGGCCGGCGGCTCCTTGGTGCTTCTAGCATCCATTTTCTTGTTTTTCACTCAATCATCATTCCCCTATCCTCTCATGTGTCCATCCAAATGATTCCAAAGCCATGCTTTTTGGAATTTGAGCAAGGCATGACCGGCCAAGCTAGCTCTACCGAAAATCCATTTTGCTCCTCTTCCTAGTTTTTGTCATTTCAATCACCTATACCCACACCATACCTCTCTTCACATCACCATACTCTCTTACACATGTACTTCATCCACTTACACACTCTTCCTCTTTGTCCCATCCCTTGTTGGTGGCCATACCCCATGAGATCCTCCAATGAACCCCACGAATTGGCTTCCACCGAACACTCCAAGTTCCTTTCATCCATGCTTCTCCTCATGCCACTTGTCACTTCCCTACACACCATGATCTCACTTGGCAAGTCAAGGGATGGTGTCTTGTACTTCCAAGATAACATGGTAGGAAAATCATTCCCTTAAATCCTACACTCAATCCTACATGGCATGTATCCAACTACTAGTCAACCTCCACCAACTAGGTTTTCCTACAAGTGTTTGGATAATTTTCTAGGATTTTTCTCCCCTTGACAAGTGTCTCAACTATGGGCTTGATGGGCCATGGGCTCATTCTATGGGCTTTTGGACTCACCATTGCTCTCTTGGCCCATTCACTTGATCCATTCTCCAAAGGTCTCATTCCTAAGCCCATCTCTTCAAAACCTATTTTGTTCTTTCACCAATTACCACTAATCTTGTGTATTAATCCTTAATTAGCTAATTAAATTAAGATGAAGATTTTTAGGGTTATTACAAATAGTATCATTTTTTAACAAAATTACTTTTATGAAAAGAATTTTGAATTTTGAACTTTGATGTAGAAGGATTATCAAAGAAGTTTTTATAAGATTTGTATTTTTGTTTCGACATATATCCCAAGCCTGCCTTGTCAAAAAAAAATCTTTGACTACCGAGAAGTTTTTCAAAATTTCTTTTTCCATTCGTAAAGTTTTTAATAATATTTTCTAAATCAGTTTTTTTTTATTCAATTCAAGATTTTCATCTTTCAAAACAATATTTTCTTTTCTTAAAATATTAATTTCATTTGTTAAAGAAGAATTTTTCTTTTTCAAAACAGTATACTTGATACCCAATTTTTCAAATCCCTCATATACCTCTTCTAAAATATTTTACAATTCTTCATATGAAAGATCTTCAATATTATCAAGATTTGTTACCTCAATGTCATCTTTAGCCATAAGATAAAGATTTGCTGATTCTCCATTGCTTGCTTCACTATCTGAGCTACTTGAATCATCATCCCATGTAGTTTTCATTGTTTTTTGGCCTTTGTTTCGATCTTTCTTTAGCAGAGGACCATCTGACTTGATATGACCAGGCTTATTGCATTTATAACAAATTAAAGTGTCATTTTTACCTGAATCTTTCTTGGAAAACTTTTTGAAAGATTTCCTTGGAGAAGTTTTAAATTTTTTTAAGAACCTCTGAATTCTTCTTGTTATCATCCCAACTTTTTCATTTTTGTCGTCATTTTCCTCATTTTCATCACTTTCACTTTCATGTGGAACAACTTTAAGTGCCAAGCTCTTTTTTGGCTTTCCTTCTTCTTCTCCTCTTTTCAATGTGTACTCATGGGTGATAAGTGACCCGATAAGTTCATTCACTTCGAGTTTCTTGAGGTCTCTAGTTTCAAGAATCGCTGTCACTTTTGATTCCCAACGTTTTGGTAGAGAGTTGAGAATTTTTCTTACTATCTCCACTTTGGAATAAATTTTGCCAAGAGCTATCAAGCTGTTTATGATGTTAGTAAAACGAGTGTGCATATTAGAAATAGATTTATCATCATTCATCTTAAACATTTCATATTCATGAGTAAGAATATAAATTTTTGATTCCTTGACTAGAGAAGTTCCTTCATAAGTAACTTCCAAGTTATCCCAAATTTCTTTTGCTGTAGTGCAAGTCATTACTCTATTAAACTCATTACCATTGAGAGCATTATATAATAAATTCATAGTAGTTAAATTCAAAGTATAAAGTCTATCGTCTTCACGATCAAACTCTTCTTCTTCCTTTTTGACCTTTACTCCATCAACCACTTTTGTTGGAATATAAGGTCCATTTACAATGTATTTCCAGATTTCTCGACATTGAGCCTGAAGGAATATTCTCATTCTAACTTTTCAGAATGAGTAATTTTCTCCGCAAAAGAGTGGAGGCTGACTGCTAGATTGACCTTCACCAAATGAAACTGCAATGTTAGCCATAAGATCTTAACTCAAAATATAGTTAATCTTATAACAGAGCTCTAGCTCTGATACCAATTGTTGCCCAAATGACTAACACAAGAGGGGGGTGAATTGAGTTGTATTTAAAAAAAATAACAATTATAAATCAAATATATAATATAAAATATAAACAAAATATGAAACAACAATAAATATAAAGAGTAAGGGTAAGAGAGAAGCAAACTCAGTATGTTAACGAGGTTCGGCCCCACTACCTACGTCCTCGCCTCAAGCTACACCTTGAGGATCACCGAATTCACTATTCAATCTCCTTTAGGTGGAGATAGAAACCTATTACACTTTTAAGCAGCACCGCTCCAAAGAATCCGTGTAGAACACCCTCTACACTTCTAATCACCTCACACTTGGTGATTTAACTATTCCTCATGTAGAACACCTTCTACACACAAAAGAGTTATACACACCTTTTTATTGATATAAGAATTGATAGTGGGTAGGCTATCAGAAAACACTTCTCAATGAGTGAAATAAAAACAATACAGCTCAAATTATATCTCTCAAAATGAACAAGGGTTAAGGCTCAATGCTTAGAGAAGAGAGAATAAAAACTTTGAATGAATGTTGTATACTCTTGGTGTTGTGAATATGAAGCTCTCAAATGATCTATTTATAGGCATATGAGACTTCATATTCAAATTTAAAAAGATTCACATGTCAAAGACATCATCATTCACTTTTCAAAAATTTCAAATCTAATCTTTTTACTTTTTGCATGTGACAAAAGGAGCACACTTTACTTTTCAAAAATTTCAAATCTAATATTTTACTTTTTAAATATGACAAAAGGAATACACTTTACTTTTCAAAATTTTCAAACAAAGATATCTACCTTTTGCATAAGTCAAGAAAAGCATCAATCACTTTTGAAAATATTCAAATAAAACATGCACATGTGAAAGATGACAATCAATTATTTTAATATTTTTAAAATTTAAACCTTTAATTATGTCATGCACATGTGAAAGATGACAATCAATCATCTTAATATTTTCAAAGTTCAAACCTTTAATCATGTCATGCACATGTGAAATATGACAATCAATTATCTTTTAAAATTTTAAAATTTAATTTTCAAAATATTCATGCACATGTGGAAAATGTATTTTAATGCTTTATGATAAAATATTAATTTTGAGCCTTAACCCTAATTTTAAATTTTTAAGAGATTTACAATATTACTCTATGATTTTAATGTGAACTTGTTCCCTTCTTGCTCATGCTTGGTTCTTTGATGTGTTTGATTGTATTGTGTGGACAACTTGAGCTTGAGACTCCTTTATTATTTGAATTCATTTGTTATCATCAAAATCCATGTGTAGATTTACACGAAACTTGAAACCTTGGGTTCAACATAGGTCATTTAAGCGAACTTGTAACTTGGGTAAGGGAGAAGATTGGAGGCTGGAAATGAAAATGACTTTCTGCTAGGGTAAGTTGATTCTTCTACGACATGTCCTTTCTAGCATGCCCATGCATCTTCTTTTAGTTTTGCAAGTGCCTAAGTCGATTATCATGCATTTGAATTAGTTACTTATAAGCACATTCTTTTGGAAGATATTGATGGTAAACCAAAGGAAAATGGTATTCTTGGCATAAAGTGTGCAAGCCAACAGATGAAAGGGTATTGGTATTAGAAGCTTTGATGATGTCCAAGTTTCTCTACACATGAAATTTGCTTGGAAATTACTCTGTGATGATTTGTTGTGGACAAGGCTTTTTCATGCTAAATATGTCAGGGACAGACATTTGTCTCTAATTAATCCCAATAAAGGTTGTGTTTATAGAAAATGGTGGTCGAGTGTACTCCTTTAATCTTAAATAATTCAAAGTGGAAGTTTAGGGATGGACGTGTCTTTTTGTATGGCTCGTGGATGGAGAGAGGTCCACCAACAGTTGGGTGCCTTGTCATTGAGTTAACTCGATTGCATATTCGGGACTTAAAGGTGGGTGATGGGTGGGATGGTTAGGTGTTGGACAGGTTTGTGGGTGTAGAGAAGAATGAGGAGATATTGGCAGCTCTTGGATCACATAAATTTGGTTGAGATCTGTTAATATGGACTAAAAAGGTTGATGGGATTTTTATACTGGAAGTGCATGGGAACGCATTCTGGTTCATGCCAATGTTTTTAATACATACCAACGAGCATACCGGTCAAAATACTAGAATGAAATATTTCGATATCGATATTGTTTGGTGTACCATTTCAGAATAATCTATACATAAATAAATTATATATATAAATATAATTTGTAATTATATATAAATATAATTTGTAATTATATATAAATTATATTTTAAAATAATAACAAAATAAATTATAAACCCATTAATATTTTTCAATAAAAACCTTCAAGTTTTTTAAAAACATACATACATGTAAAATTAAATAAGTTCTAGGTCTAACTATTAAAATAAACTCACTCATCTTTATTAATGAGAGAATAATGATCAAATTCGATATATAAACAAATAAATAAATATATGTGTATATATATGTTGTGAGGAGCAATCCTGATAGCTTTTCTCCATCATTAATTTATCAATAACATATTAATACATTATGTACTATATAGGCAATTTGAAAAGAGAAGTCAGACTTTGTCAAAAAATGAAAACAAAAAAGAATCATACGAGTACAAAATAAAAAGTAATGAAACGACATTTGATTTTCAATTCCTCTGAACTGTGCCGACAAGAAAATCAGAAAGATATCATTATAATCAATGTAAGTACAGAGTCACAGACGTGTTCAAAAAAAGACTTCAAATTGGTGCGCCATGTACCGGCTATCTCGGCCGAAACACGAAATATTGGTAGGTACTGGCCAAAACAAGCTGGTATGACTGATATTTTGATCGATATGAAACATTACTCTTAGTTGTAATAGCTACTGAATTGGTATGAAATTTTTGGGCCATATCGGCTGATACGGCACAATCAAAACTATAGTTCATGCTTCTTAGGTGCAATTTTTGGGATTGGTATGGTTATCTACCAAAGAAAATTTCAGTCTTTGTTTGAAAATCTATTCATAACTTCTTGGCTGTTAATGACAGGCTGAGAGGTGTGGGGATATACTTGCCTTCCAAGTGTGATTGCTGTAATGTGGGGGGGAGGGGGGGGGGGGGGCACGGAGATATGTAGATTTAAATCATGTCTTGGTTGTAGGTGATTTTGCACAATCAGTGTGGAGATATTGTAGTAACTTAGCGGGGATTCCCTTTGATGGCAATAGATCATAGAAAGATACCATATGGCTTTGGTATCGAAGATCATCTAAATTCTCCCAAAATAGTATTCTATTAGGTCTTTTACCAAGTATCATCTCGTGGTGTAAGGAGGTGTAAAACTCGCAAAGAAGGACATTATGCTTGTATCATCCAAAATGTCTAAGCTTGGTCTAGGTATGTTTCTCGAGTGCATGATTGCACATGATTCTCATTTTCCCCTCAAATGAAGTTAGATATGTGCATTGTAGTGGCATAAGCCGATGCTTGGGTGGGTAAAACTTAATGTTGCTGGATAGGTACAGGTGCTTTGGGGGTTAGTGGTGTGATTCGTAATGTTGATGGGGATAACTTGCTCATGGCTTTCTCAGCTCATCTGGGATATGGTACTAATATTAGTGCAGAGTTGTGTGTAGTGTTACTTGTGTTGAAGCATTGTCAGGAATTAGGCGTCAATGAAGTGGATGACAAGATAGATTCTATGGTATTTATTAGTTGGTTAACAAGGGTCAAGATGCGCAATCTGGTATCTAGAAGATTTTTGGAAGATAATAAAGTGTTGTTGAATTTGTTTAATCATATGGTGGGTCATGTTTGTAGGGAATCTAATGCTCAGGCATATTTTTTTGGCTAAACAAGGAGCCTAGGGACAGAATAATATTTATAGATCATCTTCTGAGATTCCAAGATCAATATATATATATATATATATATATATCTCTTCAAGGATTGATTAGGATGGGCAAACTCTATCTTCCTTATTTATGTTTGTCTGAATTTGTTTGTTCTTTATTTCATTGCTATTTCTGTTTGGTTGGGTAACATTTTTTCATTCTTTGGTTTTGCAAAGTGGTAGTTGTTATTGTGTGACCCGTGAATTCGCTCGACACTTACTCGATAGTCAGCTCGAGTGGAAGTCCAATTCGTAAGTTTGCTCGATATTCCACTTGAGCGAGTAGTTATGCTTGACACCATTTGACTCTTAACTCGAGCAAATGTTATGAAAATATGTGCTTATTGTTTAGTTTATTATTATTTGTATCGTAATTGAGTTTTGAGTTTTCTTGAATAATTGTAACATCTAGTTGTCCAGTTGTTGGCACAGTATTTCTCCGTCTTAAGTGACAGTTTATCAATAAAAGTCAGGATGCTGCATTTTTCTTTAAAAAAAATTATAAATATTTTCACAACTAGCAACTAGTTTTGGGTATATATTGCAATTTTTGTAGTTCAAATATTTAAGGTGAAAAATAATAAGTTAGAGTCGATGGTTAAATAAACAAATTAAATTAATTAATTAATCCTAGCCAGGAGAAATTAATGGGTGACAAAGGGAACACCATCTAGTAGTGAAAGTTGGTTTTCTAGGTAATTCCATATCTTACCTCTAAAAATAAAGACCAACTCCTCTGAGAAGAAGCGGAAGAGCCCCTTAGCTCCTCCCTCTCCTCCACTCCTCTATTACCAATCTATAAATATAGCTTGTTTTTTCATTTATTTCTTTTTCAACTTTTATTCATAGGTAAAAAAATGTTAGATATATTGTTTTTCGACAACTAAAGTGTGGCTCCTCAACCAATAGATTTAGGCTATGTACTTGGGGTTGCATTTTGAAGCTTAAAACGTATTTTTAATAGCTTAAAAACTTTTTTAAAGAAAAAAATGAATGATATGTTTGATAAATTTATAAAAAGTGTTTTAATCACTTAAAAAAACTGAAAATTTACTTTTTTTTAGAAGCACTAAATTGAAACTATCAAAAAATTCTATAAATAACTGTATATTTGTAAAGAATTACTGTAATTAACTTTAAAAATACTTTAGATACATGTTTATCAAATAGTAAATAACTTTTAAAATATAGAACTTATTATTTAATTTATAAGCTATAAACCCTAAAACTATAAATTATATTTTTCACCGCAATCTCAAATATGTACTTAAATGGTTGATCTACATGAACTTATAGGAGTGACATTCCAAATGGAGCAACATGTGAGCTGTCTACACTCACTGCAAAAGCCATGCATGTTTGCATATCAACGCATTAAATAGTATATGCATTGTATGCTCGATTCATAGGCCTCGGATCTTTCCAAAAACAACCTTCGCCTCCCTTCCTTTGCTGATGCGTTAAGTCTTAAGTCCATGTACATTGTCATGCAGTACCAATAAACAGCTAGTTACAATGTTGTTTTGAGTCTAGACGTCTAAGTACTATGTTCCTGCTTGTGTGCAATAGTCCAATTTTTTTTAAGATAAAACATTTACTTGAGAATATTTTAAAGAGATTTATTGGAATGATATTTTTCCATGAAAATTGGATTTGAGGCTTAGATGCATTTGAAGAAAAAATTTGGATTGACTTTTGGGATTTGTGACAAGGTATCAACTAGGAAAATTCAATTTGGATCTAGAAAAAGATAAATTTTTAAAATTTGAGAAATAAATTCAAGAGGAAGTAATAGAACCAAAGATCAAACACTTGGTGTGCCAAAATGAGTTCTTGGGCTGGTCCGTTGAGTTTTGGTGTAAGGATTATAACTTCTTCATCTGAGGTCATAACAAGGTGATTCTAGTTTGTATAGAACCTTAAGAAGGCAATATAGAACTTTTAGGTTTTGAATTTTTGAAGACAAGGAATTTATAAAGGACCAAATCAGGTGTGAAGTGAACAGACGAGAATAAGAGTCAACTGGTAACCGACTTAGATGAATTGTCTTATGTTCGGCCATGTGACGAAATTGTGATTGACTACCAAACTTTATAAGGTATTGAAATGTGTGAGAACATGTGACAAGTTGATAAGAATTCATCTAGAAGTCTTGGTGGGCAAGAAAACAAAGAAAAACAAATGGAGAACTCGGATGGGATGTTCTCGTGTGAGTTTTAATCATATCTCTCTAATCAGATCTCTAAATGAAGTGATTCAAACTCCTATAGAACCTTAAGAGGATTATTTTAAACTTTCATATTTTGAGGCTTTGAAGAATCGAATTTTATCAAGGACGTATTTGGGAAGGAATGTGGCTGGCCTTTGAAGAAATCAAGTGGCCGATGCATGCATAGGTGGAGAATTTTCCAGATTTTGTTTCATCCTCTTTTCACGTTGTAATAGCCCTAAAATCTTCATCCTAATTTAATTATTTAATTAGATGCAAATATAAAAGATTAGTGGTAATTTGTAAAAACAAGCTCTAAAGAGATGGGCTTGGGAATGAAGCTTTGGAGATATGGATTAAGTGAATGGGCCAAAAGAGTAGTGGTGAGCCCATAAGCCCATAAAGTGAACTCATGACCCATCAAGCCCATAGTAGAGGCACATGTCACTTGAAAAGAAATCCTAGAAAGTCATCCAAGACTTGTAAGAAATTCTAGTTGGTAAAGATTGACTAGTAGGTAGCCATGTGCTATGTAGGATTGAGTGTGGAATCTTATGGAGGGATTTTCCTATCATAGAATCTTGGAAGTACAATGCACCATTCTTTGACTTTCCAATAGAATTCATAGTGTAGAGGAATGTGACAAGTGGCATGAGGAGAATGATGGAAGGAAGGAACAATGGGTTTCGGTGGGGAAATGCAATCCGCGAGCCACTTGGAGGATTCCATGGGATATGGCCACCAAAAAGTTGATGAGATAAGGGAGGAGTGTGTAAGTGAATAAGGTACAATGTGTAATAAAGTATGGTGATGTGAAGAAATGTATGGTGTGGCTGTAGGTGATGGAAATGAGAAAAACAAGGAGATGAAGCAAATGGGGTTTCGGTGGAAGCAAGGGCTTGGCCGGATCATGCATTGCTCAATTCCCAAAAAGCACGGTCTTGAGATCACTTGGATGGACACATGAGATGATGGAGGGAAGATGATTGAGTGAAAAGCAAGAAAATGAGGACTAAGCACTCAAGGGAGGCAATGGCCATAGCAAGTAAGGGAGAAAGAAAACCAAATCTTCTAAGGCATGGTCAAGATTTGATCTTAGAATGACCTAGTGTTGTCAATCTTTCAATCCATCATTGGCCATACCTAAGAATGGTAAAAAGTGTACCAAAGACCCTAGAGTAAAGGGCTTGGCCGTGTGACTCCATACTCATTCGCTTAGCTTGTTTCATTTGGACACAAGCAAACATATCCGAACCTCACTCTCTCTTTACCTCTCGGCCAAAACCATCCAATTACCTCCACCTTTGGTTCTTCTTCTTTCATCACACAATTTGAAGAATTCTAAATTACTGGAGCTAAGATCAAGAAGTATTGAAGTGGATAATACCTTGGAGAAGGTTAGTGACTAGATTCATGCAAGCTTAGGAAGAACACACACACACATAGCACTATTGTTTTAGCTAAAAGGAAATAAGGTTTCTTTTAAATATTTACACTTATAATTAGTCTAATAAGAGATTCTATGTGTGTATTTTCAGATTTTAATCAAAAATCTAATAGGAATATTATAAGTATACTTTTACCTTTTCTTTAACATTTCTTGTATATAGCTAGGTGATCATGGTTGTTGGATTAATGATTGTATTGCCATGTTTGGATTCAATTGATTGTGTTAATACTTGTCTTTGATATGAATATTCATGTGTAAATCTCTATGTTAAAATAAGATTAGAATATGAGTATAGATGATGGATCAAGTCTTAGTAGCAAAAAGAAGTGAAAAGCATGAGTATCATATGAAATGATGAAGTTGATGCATGATGGATTTTAGTATTAAGCTTATAAATTTGGTGTTGCTAAGATAAAAGTTATTTGAGGAAATTAGTAGTATAATTGATTTATTTAAGGAGGACATCGTCTTGAGGAAATGAAGAAATGGACATGGGAAGAAAATATATGATTAATACGAATTGTAATGGTGTATACATGCATATGAAAAGAAATAATTACTCATATATGAAGACTAGTAGTGTTTAATTGGAATCTTGTGATGTTTAAGGTTAAAAATAGATGATTAGATTATATTGCTTGTTTGTAGAATTATTTAGTTTAAGCTTATAGAAGAGACTTGTTAAAAAGGAAACTTTGAATGAATTAATAGAAGGAAATTTCCCCAAGTTAAAAGGTGAATGAAGGAAGTTGGAATAAATTAAGTTTGGATGTAAAATTATTTACTTAGTGGATAATAGGGTTTCGGTTACCTCTTTCTTAAAGATGGTATATGTTTTAATTAAATACCTTTAATTCTTGGAGGATATTTACAGTGAAATGATGAAGAAAAGTCCTAGGAATTACCCTAGGAGGTTTCGGCCTTGATGGGTTGAGATGGGCTGAGTACCCCACTTCAATCCTAGGCCTAAATTTGGATGTTAGAGCATGATGAATAAGTAGGGAAGTGTAAAGTTTATCCCAATGAGAAAGAAAAGAGAATGAACTATGAATGCACTCGAGCTCGCCTCGGGTTTTGTATGAAAATAAGTAAGTGTTGCATGTCACATGCATAAATCATGAAAAGCATGTTTTTAAAATCCAATATGTTTTTAAGAAAAGAAAAGTAAAGATTAAGTTTTTTGAAAGAAAAGAAAAGAAGTAAAATTTTATAAGAACCCCAAAGGCTGGGACGGGGTATTGCCTCAGTGGAACTCCCTATCCACTCAGGAGTGTTTAAAGTCAAGTGGAAGCCCCTGGGTCGACGAAGAACAATAGGCGGACTGTGTATAGCTCTAGAAGGTGTCCAGAGCGCGGTCACACCTAACACTGGTGGATGCCAAAGACGGGTAAGGTGTAAGGACATGCCATACTATAAGCTACGTGACGCACTCACTTTAAGGTGATGCGGTAACAGTAGGGAACACGCGGTGCTTAGGGGAACCGCGTTGTGTCTCATATATGCTACGCGATAAGTCATGACAAGATGGGCTTTCGAGCCATAAGAAAAGATCTGTATATGATAAGTGGTGCCTAAGAAAGAATAAAAGATATGAAATGTTTTAAAAAAATGATTTGAAAAGCACTAATGTGAAAAGAAGTCTGAAAGAAGCAAGTCTGTATGAAAGTTTACATGAGCATGTGCATGAGTTTAGTCATTCATTTGCATATGCATTAGCTACGAATGTTTGGTTCACTTATCTATATTTGAAATACTTTGGTTAAAGTGCTAGTATACTTGCTGAGATTTCTCCCGAATCTCACCCCATTTTTATTACCTCTACTATTGCTCCCTTGGGAACGATAGAAGTTATTGCAAGAAATGATGGATCCCTGAATTACGACTCTCGAGAAGATGGGTCGGACCCTCAAGGGCCCGACTAAGACAGATTCTGCTGGGTCAGTGACCCTAGACCTGTTGGGTCAGTGGGCGGCAGAGTCGCTTCCAATGGCGACATACTTTTTTGATGACTTACGCCCTACGGGGTGTTGTCTGGTGTTAGGAGTGGACAGACTACTCCATATGGGATGCCTGTTTTCCTCATCCTCTGGAATGATGTGTGATGTAGGCCCAGGTTTAAGTTTGGACAGTCTTCGTTATGGCCCTAACTTTAAGAAGATAAAGGAAGAACCCGCGTATTAGTATGTTTGGCGGAAAAGAGAGGGGATCGTTAATGCCTTTATTTTGTATCACCTTTGTATTTTGAGGAAAAATCTTCCCGTTGTTTTGGGAAGTGCTTTTGTATAAACTGTTTACATTGGTGACCTTAACTTTTGATGTATATGTATATGATGTTTAATTTGGGTTTTATTTCGTTAACCATGTGATGTGCGACAAGCGTAAACGTCTTGTCGAATGTTTTTGGCTTGACCTTTTTCCGCTGCGAGATAATATGAAAAAAATATATATATATATATATATAAGATATTAAATAATGCTCTCACACGTAAAGATGAGGGATGAATTTCTTGAGACGTTTGTCCCCGCCATCGCAATTGGCGTACGAACTCAAGCGCAAGCTAGGGCGTCGACAGCGGTGGTATCAGAGTAGTTAAGTCTTTGGGTAAGAAACCACAAGTCCTAGGAGAAAGAATCACATGGTATAGGTTATGATCCCTTTGGCATAGGTCTGAATCTTTAGATAATTGGTTGGAGATAGTAGTGGTGCGCGAATATGATGTGGTGAGTTATGAGAATCGGAGCACAGGAGTTGAGGTAACTCATACGAGGACTATGTGCTTTTCAGAGAAGAATGGCAGGAGGGCGACGACGTGCCCCTACTCCAAGACCCAAAGCACTACCAAGAGTTATCGTTTCGAGTCCAGTGCCGATCGTGGAGAATACGCCATTAATTTCGCCACCTCAAACCAGAGGAAGGGAGACCCCGAATATCCCATTGGACGGCGGACAAGAGATAGCGGAAGCTATTCGCTAGGTGACGGAGTTAGTAAAGAATCAAATGGAGCACAGCCGATATCACTCAAATGTCGGTGGAGGAACAGAGGATGGTTATACGAGAAATTTCTGGTGTATCGATACCCAAACTTTATGGGGACCGAAGGAGCTATGAAAGCATATCGATGGATTATGGACCTAGAATGCACCTTCGAGATTAGTGGGTGCACTGAGGCACAAAAAGTACAATATGCTGGTCACCTACTGCAAGGGGAAGCCGGATTATGGTGGGATACAAAGAGAAAGCTACTGAGACAAGAACTTGGAGAGAACGTAGTTCTTACCTGGGACAGGTTCAAGACAGAGTTCGATAATCGATTCTTCCCGAAATCAATTAAACAGCAGAAGGCAATAGAGTTCGCCATGCTAGTGCAAGGAAGCATGACGGTGGACCAGTACGCCGCTAAATTTATGGAGCTAACAGGATTCGCCCCTCATTTGGTGATAACAGAAAAGATGCAGGCAAAGAAATTCCAGGATGGATTGTAACCAAGGATTCGCAATTAAGTGGCTTGCTTACGAATCGAAAACTTCCAAGAATTGGTGAATGTGATAGCCATTGCTGAAGCAGAGTAGAGAAGTCTGATTTACCAAGCTCAGACTTATAAGAAAAGAAATTTTCCGTACTCTTCGGAAAAAGATGTGGGTAAAAGGAGGAATGCTTGTCCCATGAATAAGGGGAAGGGCAAAGTAGGAGGACTGAAAGGAATGATCTCATCCCCACCATGTAGAACTTGTGGGCGTTCGCATAAGGGTGAATGCTGAGTGGCAACGGGAGCTTGCTTTCGGTGTGGTCAGGTGGGCCACATGATCCATGAATGCTCACAGATGGCCTCTAGTGGAATGACGGCGCATGGAGGAAAGACGAAAACCCCTGTAAAGTCAAAGGTGTACGCCATTACCCCGGGAGAGGTAGATGTGGATGATGAGGAGGCTATCAACGCCAGCATCATTACTGGTAACGATCTTATTTTATCTAGAATTAAAGCATAGATAATTTTCCTTAAAATAACCATGGGAAAGTTTTATATAGGTGAAATTATATTGATGTGTAATGTGGTATGATTACACCCAAAGAATAACGCGGTCGTTTGCAGTATAGCTTTGGGGTGTCGATTCCACAGGGAGATGGATTGAGAAATTGAAGAACAGTAACGAAATTAACAAAAAGATTTAGATGAGTGCGAAAAGTAAAGCATCGGGAATCCTTTGTATATAATTGGTATTTTAATTATTTTCGATTCATTAATAACTCAATTGAAAATTCTATGTCCAAATTTTCAATCGGAAAATAAAACATTAATAACTAGATTTAAATTAAATGTAATCTTTCGAAAAATCATTCGTCACAATATAAGAACAGGAATTGTTATCGATATTAAAGAAATTCAACGTCGACAATATACTCGTAGAGCAATATTGCAGCGGAGAATTAAATTAAAATAGATAACCAATTGAATCAAACATAATCAAAGGATTATTGTATTTAATAGAAAAAACATGACTGAATCTATAAATGAAATAAATTCTAAGATTATTTGGTGACGAAAACATTTATAATAAATTTCGAATGACTAAACAAAAGAGTTTAATATTTGAAGAACACATATATGAATCGAAAACAATTACAAATACCATCATATATACAAATTCATCCCTAGCTCTACTAGAAAATTAGTTACACATATTGAAAATATGCAACAAAAATTCTCTATGGGATAATATGGAAGAGCCAACCATTATTTTCTTCTCTCTTCTTTGGTTTTTCTTTTCTTTTCTCAAGCTCTCAAAAAACAATGTCTCTTCCAAGGCATCCAAGCACACTAAGCATTGTCTTAGAACACACACCCCTCCCTTCTATTTATAAGCATCCTTCATGCAAGTTGTCATGACAAAATCATCACAATTTCAACTTGTTTTGCCATGTGCCATTCTTGAATCCAAGTGATTTGTGAGTTTTCATTTTGATCATTTGTTTTCCCACTATGCATGAGCTGGATTTTGCTTGTAGGTTGAGTGTTTCAATTTTGCTTCTCTATCCATTAGTTGTCTTGTATGACTTAATATCTTGTGGTCAAATAATTTGTCTACAAGAAACTTGAGTGCACTTCATCTTGCATATGAATTGATCATTGAATTTCCAAATTGGTGTAGGAGTGCTTGCTGGAAAATATTATGATGACATTTGGATTTGATGCAAGTAGCTGAAAAATATCCAGGAACGTCAAGTGCAGGTGCGTCCACTTGATGGTCGATTTTGTCTTAGATTGAGTGGATATATCTTCAAACATAAAACATAAAATTTATATATATTTCTCTTGCGGTTCTAGATCATCTTGAATCAGCTCAATCTGAGATTGGATGAGAGAGTTATGCCCAAATTACTAAAAGATGTCAGAACTGTCTAAAATTCCGCAATTATCTTCATTTGCTCCTAATATCTCCATTTGTGTCTTAAATCAAAATATAAGAATAATGAGTATTTTTAGACATCAAATAAGAATAAAGTATTAAACATTAAGAGAGGAAAATATGGCATTTTATATTCTCATCAATATATTAAATCATGCTTATATCTATTTCAAGATAAATGACCATTAATTTTAATAACATGAGTTATATCCATTATTTTCTCATTTCTTTTAGTATTTAAATAGAGTATTTAGAGTGCATGGTATATGCTTTGTTTGATTCCGGCGCGACAAGATCTTTTGTTTCATATGATTGCGTGTGGAGGTGTAAGTTAGAAGTAGAGTCTTTAGCTCGGAAAGTGTTGGTGACACTCCCTGATGGGAAGATGTTTGGATGTCAGCGAATTGTGAGAAACTGCCCGTTAGAGATAGCTGGCGGAAGGTTTAATGCCAATTTGATAGTTTTTCATTTATTGGGATTTGACGTGATATTGGGCATGGACTGGCTATCCAAATATTACGCCAAAATCGACTGTCGCAAAAAGGAAATCACATTCGAACTGCCTGAAGAGGAGAAGTTGCGCTACGAAGGGGAAATATTTCACTATGTTTCCTCTATAGTGATAGCAAAAAGAATGACGAAAATCTTAAAAGGAGGAGCTGAAGGGTTTTTGATAATGTCCTTGAAAGCGAGTGGAAATACCAAGAATATTGAAGAAATTTTCGTAGTAAAGGACTTCCCGCAGGTGTTCTCAGATGATCTGCCAGGATTACCCCCAGAACATGAGACCGAGTTTACAATTGAACTCGAACCTGTGACGACTCCAGTTCATAAGGTGCCTTATCGGATGGCTCCAACAGAACTGAAAGAATTAAAGACTCAAATTGAGGAATTACTGAAGAAAGGGTTTATATGGCCTAGTTCATCACCGTGGGGAGCCCTAGTCCTGTTCGTGAAGAAAAAAGATGGAACGATGCAGATGTGCGTCGATTACCGAGGACTCAATAAGGTCACCATTAAGAATAAATATCCGTTATCCCGAATAGACAATTTGCTGGACCAACTTCAGGGAGTCATAGTATTCTCTAAGATAGACCTTAGGTCAGGGTACCATTAGCTTAGAATTAAGGAGTAAGACGTACCCAAGACTGCTTTTTCAAACTCGCTATGGACATTTCGAGTTCTTAGTCATGCCTTTTGGACTGAAAAATGCCCCAGCAGCCTTTATGGAACTGATGAATCGAATTTTTCGGTCGTATCTAGACAGTTTTGTCATAGTATTCATCGACGATATTCTGGTATACTCCCGGAATGACGAGGAACACAAGGAGCATTTAGAGACAGTGCTGAAAATTTTACAAGAACACCAGTTGTATGCCAAATTTAGTAAGTACGAGTTTTGGCTCCACGAAGTTAAATTCTTGGGCCATGTAATTTCAAGCAACGGAGTTTCCGTGGACCCGGCAAAAATTGAGGCAGTAACCGAATGGCCACAATCAACGACCGTTCACGAAATGTGTAGTTTTCTTGGCTTAGCAGGATACTACAGAAGATTCGTCGAAGGGTTTTCTAAGTTATCCGATCCTCTAACGGTTTTGACCAAGAAGAATGCCAAATACGTCTAGAATGATTAGTGTGAGTGGAGTTTTCAAGAGCTTAAAAGGAGACTGAATTTTGCACTAGTGTTGGCATTACCAGAGCCCCACAAACCATATGTAGTATATAGTGATGCCTCGAAATTGGGTTTGAGATGTGTACTAATGCAGGAAGGACGAGTAGTCGCTTACGTGTCCCGACAGTTTAAGGATCATGAACGAAATTACCCCACCCACGACCTGGAATTGACAGCAGTAGTGTTTGCATTGAACATTTGGAGGCACTACTTATATGGGGAAGAATGTGAGATATACACCGACCATAAGAGTTTAAAGTATCTGTTTAGCCAGAAGAATCTGAATATGAGACAGAGAAGGTGGATTGAGACCATAAGCGATTTCCGGTGTGAGATCAAGTACGACCCGGGAAAGGCTAACGTGGTGGCAGATGCTTTAAGTCGAAAATCTCAAGCAGAGGAACCACCAGTGCTAACAGCCATGCAAAGTATGTTGGTTAAGAATCAGCCTAGAGAAACGATGTTGGTAACAATTCAAGAGGTTATTTCTCTAACTGAAGATGAAATTAGAGAAGGACAACGACGAGATACCAAATTGGAAAAGTTCCGAATGAACTTACTCGAGGGAAAAGGATCACCCCATTTTACCATATCTGATGATGGGACGTTATACTTTGGGAAGAGAACAGTGATACCAGATAATTCAGAATTAAAAGAAAGGCTTATGAGGGAGGCACACTGTACTCCTTATACAGCTCATCCCGGAAGTACCAAAATGTATCGAGATCTGAAGGAAAGATTTTGGTGGGAAGGTATAAAGAAAGTCGTAGCTGCTTTCGTGGCAAAATGCTCTGTATGTCAATTGGTTAAAGCAGAGCATCAACGTCCAGCAGGAATATTGCAACCTCTTCTAATTCCGGAATGGAAGTGGGAAGATAAATTATGGATTTCGTAGTAGGGTTTCCGAGAACCTCGGTAGTAAATAACACAATTTGGGTGATAGTGGATAGATTAACAAAAAGTGCCCACTTCCTACCAATTGCGAATACTGATTCGATGGAGAAGTTGTCATGAATCTATGTAAAGGAAGTAGTTCGTTTGCATGGAGTGTCCAAAATGATTGTTTCAGATAGGGATCCGAGATTTACCTCTCACTTTTGGCAAAGCTTACAGAAAAGGATGGGATCTAACTTAAAGTTTAGCAGTGCTTGTCATCCGCAAACTGATGGTCAGACAGAATGGACTATTCAGACTTTAGAAGACATGCTACGGGCGTGTGTGCTAGACTCCAGTGGCGATTGGGAGAGTCTCTTGCCTTTAATTGAATTCGCCTACAACAACAGCTTTCAAGCTACTATCCAGATGGCACCATATGAAGCCTTATATGGAAGAAAATGTAGATCTCCCTTATATGTGACGCTCCCAAATTCTCCTTAAAATAATACGGGAATCGAGGCATTGGGATGATGACAACACGGGTCACACATCCCAACAACATGCGTCAAACGTGTGTGCACACGTGACATACATAAATAAAAGGTCGCAGCGGAAAATAAATTAATATCTAAGTACCAGAATTTTTTTTGAAAATATTTTACAAACCAATTTAATACAAACTCTCCAGCAGGAGATTTAATACAGTCATCCAAAAATGCAAGTTAAACAAATACATAATTATAAAGAGGGAAAAATAAATTTCCCGAGATATCAATTAATAATAACACCTCAATAGCGGAGCCGTCTCCTCAGGCTCGGCCTCTCCAAAGTCTGCATCCAAAAATAAACTACGACGCCAAGATGGCATCGCAGGTAAGTATAACCCAACCAAACCTAAGACCATAAATACATTAATGCCACAACAACAACCATGAACAATTACCATATGCATGAGACTTAAAATCATCTTCCTCAAAGTCGATGAAATAATCACACTCGTCAAAATCCCAATTTAATCCACAATAAACTCCCAATAAAATCACCCATCATTTTCCATAAAATAATATCCTCAAAATCGATCATACCGGGCGTTACGTATCGCCGTCCCCGATATGATTTACACACACCTGAAACCATAATGGGCGTTACGTATCGCCATCCCCATTACAATCCACACACACTCATTTCATACCGGGCGTTACGTATCGCCGTCCCCGATATGAAATGCACACCCGATCACCATAATGGGCGTTACGTATCGCCGTCCCCATTATGTCACTCACACACTCACACGCTGATCACAACGGGCGTTACGTATTGCTGTCCCCGTTATGACTCAGCCCAAAACCAATAAAATCCATTAAACACAATTTAAATCCCAGTTTCCATTCTCAACACATGAATATCTAAAATCATGCCAAAATCCACTTTCCAAATATTTTCATGAGCATGCGCGTAAATACACAATGCAGACAACTATGCACCAAATAGCCAATAATTAAATAATCCAATCAACCAACAAATACAACATCAACCATCACATATCAGCAATAATCAAATACAACAACTGTTGATGCCAAAAATATATTTAAATCTTAAAACTTGTTTGGAAAGTACTTACAGTGGTAAAAACGCACTTCCTTGAACAACGCCAGTCTGCAGCGTTTGTAGCGGTCACATGTACGTTAGGCTAAAATACTCGGTTTGACACCAAAATTTAGGGAGGTACTCATTGAAGGGTGGGGAATCTCATGGAGGTGGTGGTGTGGCGGCACAACCACCGGAAGGTGGTGGATCGGGGTCAAAAGGGGTAAAAACCCATTTTTGGGTTTGGGTCGTACCGGGAAGGTGAGGCCGCGGTTGGGAAAACTGAGTTAGGGGGTTGACCGGCTGGGTGAGGGGAGTCGAATGGTGGCGGAGGTGAGACCTACGGTGGCCGGACTGCGGCGCGGCGAAGAACGACCCGTTTAAGGCCCATTTCGGGTGGAGGGGGTAACCAGCGGCGATGGGTAGCTTTGGGCGGTGGGTTATGCTCGCCGAACGTTGGGGAGTCTAGTGGTGATGGTCGGAGGTCAAGGGGTGGCCGGCGGTGGCTGGAAAATGCAAGGGAAGCAAAAATGGCTATTTCGGGTTTGTGGCTGTGGAGGGGCGGTGGGGTGGCCGGCGGTGACATCACCGGTGCCGTTGAGCTCCCCGGCATGAGGAGAAGGTAGTGGGCTGGGTGGTGTCGCCGGTAGGTGGCCGGCGGCGGTCCTGGGTGGGAGAGAAGGAACGACGAAAGGGAGAGAGGGAGGCAGGGGAGGGGCTGGGCACGCGGGGGAAAGCATAGGAAAATGAGAAGAAAAAGAAAAGAAAAAGAAAAGAAAAAGGAAAAAAGAAGGGAAAAAGAGTCCAACCAGAAAAACACAACAAATTAAATAAAAAGCTGGCTTTAAATACTATAATTTTAATATCAATAATATAAAATATTTAAAGCCCCAACAATATAAATAAATTAAATTCAAGCACAATATTAAAATAAAATAATAGTTAATATAACGAAAGCAGATCAAATAAATTCACATAATAAAATAGAGGAATTTAATTCCACTCATTAAAATAATTAACTCATTAAAATAAATAAGAAAAGCAACGTAACTCGATATTAACTAATTAATAGCTCAAGTAAATATCTTAAATAAATAAAATATGACTAATAATATTAATTAAATAAATTAAAATAATTAACACCGAGCATAAAATAACGTGTAAAAATACACGTAAATCTGGGATCTCACATTATACTGGGATGAAGTCGGTGAAATCAGAGTGTTAGGGCCTGAGTATTTGCAAGAAGTTAAGATTCAAGTAGAACTGATACGGGAATGGATGAAAACTGCCCAAAGTAGGCAGAAGAACTACGTGGATCAAAGAAGAAGACCTTTAGAGTTCGTAGTTGGCGACTGGGTGTATATTAAGATTTCGCCAATGAAGGGGTGGCCCGCTTTGGCAAGAAAGGAAAATTGAGTCCCCGATACATCGGACCGTATGAGATTTTGGAAAAAGTGGGACCGGTAACTTATCGTTTGAATCTGCCAGTGAACTTACAAGGAGTCCATAATGTATTTCATGTGTCATCCTTGAAAAGGAGTTTCGGTGACGGACCGGCGATGGTGATAGATCCGAGTACTATCCAACTGCGCCCTAATCTAACTTACGAAGAGTGGCCGACACAAATTACCGATCGCAAGGAACAAGAACTGAGGAATCGAAAAATCTCCTTAGTAAAAGTGTTATGGAACAACCCAGCATTTCAAGAAGTAACTTGGGAACGCGAAGATGTTATGAGGGCTAACTACCATCATTTGTTTGAAGATTATTAGTGTGTCTGATTTTCGTTTGACTGAACTTGTTGTGAATGAATGGATGCTTTGTGTGAATGTATGAACGATTGATTGGTGTTTTGAGTATTATATTCCTTGAATTGTTTCACCAAAACCATAAGTGATTTTTGGATAAAAATTTAACCAGGTTATGGCCAGAACTAGAAGAACCCCATGCATGTCAGTAGCCACTATAATCCAATTAAGAGAGAGGAGAGAAATCCGACAAAGAATCATGCATAGAAGGCGTGAAAGAAAGAGAGTGCAGAGACTTAGGCATCTGGAACGATATGAAAAACACCGTACCCATCGGATGGACATAGGGCCTAAAGGAAACCTCGTATTCCGTAGAGTTACACCAAACGAAGAGCAACAACCCCCTAACCCGTGGATTAAAGGAGAGAGAGAACATCTGCTTAGAATAGTGCGGGGAAAAGCGAGTGAACTGAATATGGAACCCATGGAAAATTCTGATACCTCTAACGATCACTTGAGACAAAGAATAGAAGGAATACCACGAGTGGAAACAGAAGAAGAAATAATGCATAAATTAAATGAATTAAGGACGAATATGTATTACGACTCAGACATGGATGCCATATTTTATTTTTCTCAAGACTCTGTGACCGAGGAAGAAGGAGTACCCACTTATTCATCGTTAGAGGAGTCCACTACTACTAGTCCTCGAGGTACGCTATAATTTTTATTATTATTCTCCATATCATTGCATGCGTCGATTTCGAGGATGAAATCTTGTATTAGTGGGGGAGGATGTAATAGCCCTAAAATCTTCATCCTAATTTAATTATTTAATTATATGATAATATAAAAGATTAGTGGTAATTTGTAAAAACAAGCTCTAAAGAGATGGGCTTGGGAATGAAGCATTGGAGATATGGATTAAGTGAATGGGCCAAAAGAGTAGTGGTGAGCCCATAAGCCCATAAAGTGAACTCATGACCCATCAAGCCCATAGTAGAGACACATGTCACTTGAAAAGAAACCCTAGAAAGTCATCCAAGGCTTGTAGGAAATTCTAGTTGGTAAAGATTGACTAGTAGGTAGCCATGTGCCATGTAGGATTGAGTGAGGAATCTTATGGAGGGATTTTCCTTTCTTTGACTTTCCAATAGAAGTCATAGTGTAGAGGAATGTGACAAGTGGCATGAGGAGAAGGATGGAAGGAAGGAACAATGGGTTTCGGTGGGGGGATGCAATCCGTGAGCCACTTGGAGGATTCCATGGGGTATGGCCACCAAAAAGTTGATGAGACAAGGGAGGAGTGTGTAAGTGAATAAGGTACAATGTGTAAGAAAGTATGGTGATGTGAAGAAAGGTATGGTGTGGGTGTAGGTGATGGAAATGACAAAAGCAAGGAGATGAAGCAAATGGGGTTTCGATGGAAGCAAGGGCTTGGCCGGATCATGCATTGCTCATTTCCCAAAAAGCATGGTTTTGAGATCACTTGGATAGACACATGAGATGATGGAGGGAAGATGATTGAGTGAAAAGCAAGAGAATGAGGACTAAGCACTCAAGAGAGGTGCCGGCCATAGCAAGTGAGGGAGAAAGAAAACCAAATCTTCCAAGGTATGGTCAAGATTTGATTTTGGAATGACCTATTGTTGTCAATCTTTCAATCCATCATTGGCCATACCTAAGAATGGTAAAAAGTGTACCAAAGACCCTAGAGGAAAGGGTTTGGCTGTGTGACTCCATACTCATTCCCTTAGCTTGTTTCATTTGGACACAAGCAAACATATCCCTACCTCACTCTCTCCTTACCTCTCAGCCAAAACCATCCAATTACCTCCACCTTTGGTTCTTCTTCTTTCATCACAAAATTTGAAAAATCCTAAATTGGTGGAGCTAAGATCAAGAAGTATTGAAGTGGATAATACTGGAGAAGGTTAGTACCTAGATTCATGCAAGTTTAGGAAGAACACACACACATAGCACTATTGTTTTAGCTAAAAGGAAATAAGGTTTCTTTTAAATCTTTACACTTATAATTAGTCTAATAAGAGATTCTATGTGTGTATTTTTAGATTTTAATCAAAAATATAATAGGAATATTGTAAGTATACTTTCACATTTTCTTTAACATTTCTTGTATATAGTTAGGTGATCATGCTTGTTGGATTAATAATTGTATTGCCATGTTTGGATTAAATTGATTGTGTTAATACTTGTCTTTGATATGAATATTCATGTGTAAATATCTATGTTAAAATAAGATTAGAATATGAGTATAGATGATGGATCAAGTCTTAGTGGCAAAAAGAAGTGGAAAGCATGAGTATCATATGAAATGATGAAGTTGATGCATGATGGATTTTAGTATTAAACTTATAAATTTGGTGTTGCTAAGATAAAAGTTATCTGAGGAAATTAGTAGTATAATTGATTTATTTAAGGAGGATATCGTCTTGAGGAAATGAAGAAATGGACATGGAAAAAAAATATATGATTAATACGAATTGTAATGGTGTATACATGCATATGGAAAGAAATAATTACTCATATATGAAGACTAGTAGTGTTTAATTGGAATCTTGTGATGTTTAAGGTTAAAACTAGATGATTAGATTATATTTGCTTATTTGTAGAATTATTTAGTTTAAACTTATAGAAGAGACTTGTTGAAAAGGAAACTTTGAATGAATTAATAGAAGGAAATTTCCCCAAGTTAAAAGGTGAATGAAGGAAGTTGGAATAAATTAAGTTTGGATGTAAAAATGTTTACTTAGTGGATAATAGGGTTTCAGTTACCTCTTTCTTAAAGATGGTATATATTTTAATTAAATACCTTTAATTCTTGGAGGATATTTAGAGTGAAATGATGAAGAAAAGTCCTAGGAATTACCTTAGGAGGTTTCGGCCTTGATGGTTTGAGATGGGCCGAGTACCCCATTTCAGTCCTAGGCCTAAATTTGGATGTTAGAGCATGATGAATAAGTAGGGAAGTGTAAAGTTTATCCCAATGAGAAAGAAAAGAGAATGAACTATGAATGCACTCGAGCTCGCCTCGAGTTTTGTATGAAAATAAGTAAGTGTTACATGTCACATGCATAAATCATGAAAAGCATGATTTAAAGTCCAATATGTTTTTAAGAAAAGAAAAGGAAAGATTAAGTTTTTTGAAAGAAAAGAAAAGAAGTAAAGTTTTATAAAAACCCCAAAGACTGGGACGGGGTAGTGCCCCAGTGGAACTCCTTATCCACTCAGGAGTGTTTAAAGTTAAGTAGAAGCCCCTGGATCGACGAAGAACAGTCGGCGGAATGTGTATGGCTCCAGAGGGTGTCCGGAGCGCGGTCGCACCTAACACTGGTGGGTGCCAATGATGGGTAAGGTGTAAGGACCTGCCGTATTATAAGCTACGTGACGCACTCATTTTAAGGTGATGCGGTAACCAGTAGGGAACACGCGGTGCTTAGGAGAATCGTGTTGTGTCTCATATATGCTACGCGATAAGTCATGACAAGATGGGCTTTCGAGCCATAAGAAAAGATCTGTATATGATAAGTGGCGCCTAAGAAAGAATAAAAGATATGAAATGTTTTAAAGAAATGATTTGAAAAGAAGTCTGAAAGAAGCAAGTCTGTATGAAATTTTACATGAGCATGTGCATGAGTTCAATCATTCGTTTGCATATGCATTAGCTACGAATGTTTGGTTCACTTATCTGTATATTTGAAATGCTTTGGTTAAAGTGCTAGTATACTTGTTGAGATTTCTCCCAAAATCTCACCCCATTTTTATTACCTCTACTATTGCTCCCTTGGGAACGATAGAAGTTATTGCAGAAAATGATGGATCCCCAGATTACAACTCTCGAGAAGATGGGTTGGACCCTCAAGGGCCCGACTAAGACAAATTCTGCTGGGCCAGTGACCCTAGACTTGTTGGGTCAGTGGGCGGCAGAGTCGCTTCCGATGACGACCTACTTTTTTGATGACTTACGCCCTACGGGGTGTTGTCTGGTGTTAGGAATGGACGGGCTACTCCATATGGGACGCCTATTTACCTCATCTTCTGGGATGATGTGTGATGTAGGCGCAGGTTTAAGTTTGGACAGTCTTCATTATGACCCTGACTTTAAGAAGATAAATGAAGAACCCGCCTATTAGTATGCTTGGCGGAAAAGGGAGGGGATCGTTAATGCCTTTATTTTGTATCACCTTTGTATTTTGAGGAAAAATCTTCCCGTTGTTTTGGGAAGTGCTTTTGTATAAACTATTTACATTTGTGACCTTAACTTTTGATGTATATGTATATGATGTTTAATTTGGGTTTTATTTCGTTAACCATGTGATGTGCGACAAGCATAAACGTCTTATCGAATGTTTTTGGATTGACCTTTTTCCGCTGGAGATGATATGAAAAAAAAAATATAAGATATTAAATAATGCTCTCACACGTAATGATGAGGGATGACTTCCTTGAGACGTTCGTCTCCGGTGTCGCAATTTGAGTATGAACCCAAGCGCAAGCTGGGGCGTTGACACATGTGTTGGAATCATTTTTGCTATTTATCAAAAGGTTTTTTAAGCATCCCAAATATTAACCATTGGATCAAAACATGATTCACTAAGTCTAAGATTTATGGGTGGTCATGAAACCACAAACCTATAGGACACATCACCTAATAGTCAAGCAGGGTGGCTGTGCTCATGCCCTCTTCCCTTGCTCCCCATGCCTCTTATGCCTATAAATAGATACATGGGTTTCTATTCTTTCCCTATGAGAGATATCAGTCAGCCATAGTGAGAAATACTCAAGAAAAATACACAAAAACTCACTTACATTTCCTAAATACCAAAAGAAAGCTAATTGAGGGCATTGGAGAAGAAGTGGTGTAAGACCAACCATAGACATCTAATTTAGTTTTGGAAAAATTTGTAAATACATATATTAACTTAATCTTGGAATAGGTTAAAAATTTGGTGATTGGATTCTTTTTTATATTTATTTGAGATTAATCTTTGTTCATGGGTTAAATTGAAATATATTGAAGTTTAGAATGGTTTTTGTTATGGAAAAATACTAGAAAAATTATGAGATCTTAGAATATATTCTATGATGTTATTATAAGATAATTATGTGAAAATATAAGGTCTTGATTTGGAAAAAAATGATAAACCAACTCTAGGGGATTTCGTACTTAATAAAGGTATTATTGACAGATTCGACATTTTTTAGTAAATTAGACATAACTTGTTCGACTGATATCGGATTTGAATAATTCAAGAGATTGTGGAAAGCTAAGAGAAATATTTACAATTTTTATGTTTTGAGTTTTGAGAGATAAAGACTCAATAAAGAACAAAATTGAGATTGAAGTCAGAACTAAGTTTATCATAGTAGGCATTGACTTTAGAAATTGATGTGACGTAAATGTATGTGTATGTAATGTATGCTATTGTGAAATGTTCTCACATATTTATATGGACATAAAATACGCATGTCATGAATCTAAGTTTATGCATATGCATGTCATAAGTCTGAGTTTATGCGTATGTTGCATTTTGTCACATATATGTGTCATCATAAGTCATAAAGTCTGTTTTAAAAAAAATACGTTAAAAAAATTTTACAAGTGGAAGATTAATAAGTCGGTCACGTCATAATGGGGACCAGCAATACGCCTGTATGACTGAAGTGTCGGCATGGATTTAAGCCTGTCGATGATATGAAAGTTGGTAGGGACTTAAACCTGTCGATGATATGAAAACCGGCAGGGACCTAAGTTTGTTGATGATACGAATTCTGACAGGGACCTAAACCTGTCGAAGATACGAAATAAGTAAGATCCGGCAGGGACCTAAATTTGTCAATGATACGAAATAAGTAAAGACTCACAATGTTACGAAAGAAAATAAGAGTTTAAGTATGATAGAGTGGATCCATGAAGAACATAAGTCTAAGTCATGCATGAGTCATATAAAACATGCTATAAATACATACGCTGACTGTCTGGCTTGTATGTGATTATTTCATGATATCTATATTTTTATTAAGTTACGTGTGTATTTACTGAAATTTTTAAGAAAATCTCACTCTTATATATTTCCCTTTTTGAAAGTATAAGATTATGTTGCATGATTGATAACTGAGAAAAGGGAAGGCTTGATAACTTAAGAAAACTCAGAGGAATCTTGATGATCATGAAGTTTGTCTAAATTTTAAGAATAACTTATGTATATGACAGACAAAATTAATTAGGTTATCATGTAAAAATATAATGATATTTTTAAGAATAGATGATATGGATATTGTAGTTTTATTTTACTATGTGATCATTAGAAATTTTTTTATTCAGAATTTTTTTACTGTAATTTATATTAAATTTAAATAAATACGAGAATGAGTACTTAGGTGATACTTACAATTTACGTTAAATTAAAAATGTTACATTATACCCTAAACGATGCCATAATAATAACAGCCAAACGTCATAATCTTCATCAACAAATATTTTAAAATGATGGTCATGATGACCTTTGACCTCAACCTTCCTATCCACTTATTAGACCATAACAAACCAATTAACTTCCTCATCGGCAAAACCAAAGAAAAACTTTCCAGACCGTTAATCGCTTATATGTATATATTTTGCTCTTCTGATCTTTTACTTGTTCTTTTAACTGTTTCAAACAGATTACTGTGACGCTACGTTTATTAAGAATACCTCAGCCCCCGGTATCTCTATTTCAATTTAATGCAATTTGCTTATTAAGAAAATTTGATTATGGTGAATTAGAAACACGTACGGCAAACGGCAAACATGTGGGATCCTAAACATATTAAAGCGCCTGGGCATTTCTCTTACTCAAACTGCATCAAGCCACAGTATTACTCACACCGATCCCTAAAACCCTAATTAGCTTGCAGTTTTCTCTTTTTCTCCTTTTTTTTTTTTTGTCTATTTTTTTTACGCCTTTTTTTTTTTTCTTGTCGACGTACTTATACTACTTTATCCCAATTTTTGCTGACCAGGACAAAAGCAGGTCCTACTTTACCGTATGCCATTCATTCGATGTTATCTTCTTGGATCTTGTGCAATGTTAAGACTCTAACTTGTCAATCTCTTACGTTTGTCTTGCTCAGTACTTAAGCATGCATGTCCCTGTTTTCCTGTTCTTTTTTCTTCTCAGAAGCTTTCAAAGTACTTCTCGATCGGGGGTTAATTAATCATAATCTTCCGAGCGTTTCTGAGTACTGAGTATTGCAGCAAACCCTTTGATCAAGACAATGAAACGCTCCCAAAATTCATATATATATATATAATATTTCAATAAAAAACTTAAATTACATAATTTATATTTTAAAAATATTAATAAATAATATAACTAGAATCTTATTAAAATTTTATAAAAAGTAATAATTTCTTCTTTTCAAACAATATAAAATCTCATATATTATCCACCCTTACTCTTATATATAAGGTATTACAATCTATCCTTTAAATACTCGGTGTCTTTATCAGATCTGTTCCTCGTAAGTGATACAATTCAAGTCTTACATTTTTTATTGAGATAGACTCTGATACCATGTGTAATGTTCTAATAGAAGATCCAAATCATATGACCTATACTTTAAAAAGACTAGTCAATGATACAATTGGAATCCCATTAAAACCTTATAAAGAATAAGAACTTTTCATTTCCAAACAATGTAAGATCCATATATCACCCACCCTTATTCTTATCATAGAGTATTACAATATATGTATCGTTCCCCCCACCGCGCTAACTACTATGGAGAGGGAGAGAAAGAAAATTAAAGAGAGAGAAAATGCATTACAGCGGGGTATTCTGCATGACATTGCAGACATGAAAATTAGAAGTACCAAGTATAATAATGATAAGCCTCGTACGTACGTATTACTATCTAATTGAATTGAGATGGGAAGAATCTTGTCTATTTCATCTTAGTACTCTTGATTTATCACAATATTGAGTCTATCACGCAAGAGTATACTATCAAATTCAACTTCAGATTTTTTACTTTTGGCTGTGATTTTTTCTTCCTCTGTACAGCACTTCATCTTCTCCTTGTAATTCAAACACACACAAACAAAAAAGATCTTCTCTGTGGTCATGGAACTAAAAGTATGAATCAATACCAGTCTATATACGGTGGTGTGTCCACCAATAAAAACCTTCTCGTACAGCAGCAAATACTTAACTCCAAGTTTTTTCTAACACTTGAATTGAAGGTAATTGCATATGTGAAAATTAATAATCAAAACTATATATGAAGCAAGCTAACAATTAGGAATTTGAACATGCAATCAGAACTAAGAAAGATCGATGTGATCCGCACCAGACAGTAGAATCTCTTCTAATGCACTTTTCTTCCTTTATGCTATTCAAGAAGATATCTGAGCATGCCTTGTCTCTTGAATCGAAGAGCAATCTTTCATTATGCATCATTTAGAAGGAAACTGATCTTGGTCTTCATTTGCCTGACTTCCACTGTTGTGTAGAGAATGAAGAAGCTTAGGAGGACTCATTCTGAGGTAGAAGGGTCTTATGGATTGACTAATAGGGAAAACAGGTGGTGTGAAAGAATTTTGCAAAAGGTTATGAGAATCTGAGCTCAACATTTGAAAATGGTTTTGTGATCTCGGACCAATCTCCCCAGAAGCCATAGAATGTGAAGGGAAAAAAGGTTGTGTTGTTCCCTGAGGACATGATACCAAAATTTGAGACCCAGTTGATAAAGACGAGGAGGAAGGCAATGACATGACACTGATATTGTGTGTGTCTTCTGTTCGAGACGTGTATCCATGGCCGCTTCCTGAATTAGATGGAGGAAAACTTGAGGGATCCCAATTATGATAATTGTAGGGCATGGAACTATTCTGGAAACCAGCTGGTAAGGAAGACGAATTAACTCTCGGCAAGAAGTTATTTGATGGAAATTGTGCAGCATGATCACCTTCATTGCCTCCTAGTTTCTCTTCTCCATTCCCTTTTGTCCAATTTTCTTTTGGATCGATTATTTCTCTTGCAGGTTCTTCTAATTTAGCCCCAGAAAGAGCATCCAAGCTCCAAAAGTTTGGTTTTGGTAATCGGCTAGAACCTTCCCACTGAATTCCACTATTCATTTTAAACCCTTGATCATCAGAATTATGAGAAGCACCAACTTCATTTTGACAAGATAACAGTTGTGGATGATTTAGGCCAATGTTCCCTGGTGGTATTCGCAGTGGCGGGAGTTCATCAATTCCATCTTTAGCGGCATTGAGCAACCAATCAATAACTTTGCTAGGCTGATTAAACCCAAGTCTCTCTTGAAGATCATACAACTCAATAGCTGTAGGTACTGAAAGCCTCACCCGCCTGTCTCTCAATCCTCTTATGGTGCAAACTTTGCTATGCCTATCTTTTCCTCCAAAAGCACGGGACACACGCACAATCCTTGGATCCTTCAATCTTAACCACGGCACTGTTGAACTTGATGAACCCTTGGTAATTTTGTCCTCATGACTTGAACTCCCTTCTTGTTTCTGTGGAAAATCCGCTTCTTTTGGACTTGTTATCATCTTATGTCTCCCATCATGCATTGATTATTCATGACATATAGATACTGGCCATATGGTTAACAAGTAGATCTAGGTTACAGACTTCTTTTCTATTCCTCTCTATATATTAGCGATTCCACTTTGAATTTCGTGTTCTTTTTTTGACCGTCTTATGTAGCAGGAGTACCCATAAAAGAAGAATTAATACGAATCAAGAGGTTCCGGATAAAAGGAAATGACTTCTAGCATGAAATTATACGATTCTTTCTAAAATCTAAACTAGTCTACAAGGCAGACCTGATTCTACTCGGATCAACATCTGCAAAATAGGCAAGTATAAATAAAAATCATTATCAAGAAATTAAAGCAGCTATTCATCGATGAATTAGCTAGCTTATAGTTAGATCTACATACAAGAAAGGATATCAGATAGTACTCATGTTAATTTGAAAGATTCAAAACAAACTAGGTTTAGTATCAAGTGAAGTTTGAACTCACATGAACACCGAATTTCTGCTTCTTGTAGCAGATCGATTCTGCAGGTAATTGATTGCATATATAAAGGTATTGGATTATATGTACTAGAACTGCAGTGCCTTCTCAAGTTGATAGCGAACACAACCAAACTGGGTATACCTTTCAAGCTAGGTTAGAATTTGCTTTAATTGCGGAGAATAAACTGCCGAAGAAATTCAGCCATATGAGAAAAAAGAAGATGCCGGAATTCAACCGACCATGCACCACGGAAAGATAAAGCAAAGGCGCATATGAAACCACGTGGCACATCTTGCCATCGGTGAAATAAATGTGCTAGTTGATATATATCTAATTGTCTTATCACTTTCTTGATTGATCATCGTCTTGCACGATTGTCTTAACAAATTAGGGGTAGGGCTAATTCTCCTCTGTAACATATCACTATATATAGGAAATGTTAAAATTTTTAAGCAAATTACATTATAGACATCTTTTAACATGCTAGTATCGGTTGTACACGAGTCATGGGTTAACATTTTTTTACCTGCAGGGACCAGGCTACAGATTTTGTAAAGTGGTGTGTCGTGCTTTATCGACAACTACAAAAGGTTTTGTGTCTGAATTCCAGTCACATGGGGCAATGAATGCACGCGGCCTGCTGTACCAAGGAGGAGGAGGAGGAGGAGTCCATGTGAGCGCTCAAAAGTCTTGGTAGATGAAATTTACATTCCAATAATATCTGTCATATATATGGTCTAATTTTCCTCTTATTGTATGATCAATTAATAGAAATTATATAACCCATGTGTTTGGTTAGAAGATGATCCTAGGGAAGTTTTAAATTCAGTAAGGATTGATAAAGTTTGTATGACTTAAGTTTATTCAATGGAATGTTTTTTTCTTAAAAAATAAAAAAATAAAAAATAAATGGAAATAACTCATTTACCATTGATCAATTTACATGCCTCAGCATACTAATACAATAATCAGCGATCATCATCACAGCTTGTTTAGAAAAGGTATCCCATGCATTATTTTTCAAAAAGTGCATGAAAATTAGTACTTTGCAGATGAAACTTTTTGAAAAACTATATGTAACGCCTCTTATTGGAAGACTCAAACTACATAGCTATATTCTAAAATGATTATTCAACATATATACAACTGGAGTCTTGGAACCTTATAAAAATAAAATATTTCTTGTTCTCAAAAAATGTTAGATCCTATACACTATAGTTTTCATATGAAAATAGTTGAGCGGAGGAGATGGCAATTGTTATAAAAGTACTTCATGCTGCATGTGGTCTTATAGAGAGGATTCCAGTTTAGGTTTCGCATGGGAGAAGGTTTTAGAGACAAGAAGAAATTCACCATGACAAGTCAATTCATGGCTTAAAAAAGTTGTGGTCTACACTGTAAGAGCATTGTCATCTTGATGTGTATGAAAGCTACCTCAGACAAGTAGAAGCTATCTTATAGGTGCGAGGGACCATTCTATTTCTTTTCAAAGAGTACCCACTGATCAATAGAAAGAGGACCACACAGCTTTCCTGCAGAGAGCTGCAAGTTGAAGTCAGACCCTAGCTAGCTATTCGCTTTAAACCCGCAATGGTTTAGAAAATATTAGCCAATAAACCATTTAATATCTCTAGATACATTATATAGATGTACGCAGTTTCTTTCTCATCTTTGGAAAAACGCATATATGCTTTCACCATTGCAAATGATTAAGCTTTCGCAGTTTGGGAGGTACGTGTGGATTCCAACTTCAAAACCCTGGCATTTCTCCAAATAGGTTTTTGATGATCAGAAACGAGAGCAGATATCCATCATCAGTTCAAATTCCGTACCTTAATTGCTTTCTAAATTCTGGTTGATGTTTCCAAATGGGTCCTGCATGCAAAGCGAACAAGTATTATTAAGTACCTTGTTGGGTGGCTTAACTTATATCAGAAAGTGCAGGAAGTGATTCTTATGGGTGCTCTTTCTCAGTTGATCAATTTGGGTTTTTTTTGCTCTTTTATGCTTTTCTGACCTTTTTTTTAGGCATGTTTAGAATTGGATCGATTGGTTTATTGATTAATTGTTTAGGCATGTCTTAGAATATTGTTTTCTTTAGGGGCTTGTCTTTTTGCTAGACATGGGATGGTTGTAAATTCTTAGTCTTGATTGTTATTAGGATATTCCTACGCCATATGTGATATTTTGTTTTAATAAAATTGGAGAGGGATCACTCTTAGTGCATGTTTGGGATTGCGGTGAGAAATATTACTTTTACCTTAAAGTTTATAGTTTAAAACTTAACGTAATAAGCTCTACAACTACAAATCCATTTATTGTTTGGGATCGATATATCTAAAGCACTTTTAGAATTAGTTATGGTAGTTTTTTAAAAATATATAGTTATCTGCAGAAGTTTTTTGATAAAACCTCTAATTTTGTACTTATTGAAAAGGCTAATTTTTAATTTTTTCAACCGACTAAAGTTCTTTTAATAAAATTATCCAAACATGTCATTTTTTTTAAAAATGTTTTTAATTATTTAAAAGTACTTTTAAAGTCTTGAAACACAATCTCAAACATGCTTTTAGACATGTGTAGTCCTTATTCTTTTTTAAAAAAAAGGATACGGTGCAACAAAACTAAAAGAGTATCACTATAATAAGTATTTGTAATACTTTCTTTCTGATTAAAAAAACTATTTGCAACCAAAATAATATAAAAACCTTGATTGTTGCCTAATATATACTCGGTCAATACGGAGAATTATTTCAAATTCCAAAATGTGAAATGAATAGCCCCCAACTCCAAGTGCTTTACCTCTTAAATTTGGCCTGTAATATTAACGACAAGATGTGTAAAGATATATATATATATATATATATATATATATATATATATAAAGTACAGATACACACTTCCCAATAGCTAACGCGCATTTTACACAAAAATCAATTTATGCTTCCATACATACATCTCAAGGGCTTCAAAAATGGACAAAATGTTCTGGATTGCTGCATCAGCATTTTATACACATGAGACGCAAAGATTTTAAAGAGAAGAACATAAAGCAAATGGAAAACCCTAAAATATTTGATTTTTAATTTCGACAAGCAAGAAAGTTAGCTTTCTTGTGAAAATGTCTGTCGACCAGTTGCACCTACCTAGCTAGCTATATATCCAATAGATATGATCTATATACAACATCTTACAATATCTCTTTCATATGAAACCAAAACCTTTATTTTTCTAAGCCAACGAATTAATTAGTAATAATTAGTTTACAAAATAGTGTGATATTTCTATAATAGGTAGTTTTTTGCGAAGCAAAACAAAAGGAACTGTATGCAGATAAATTTACCGGAAAAGGACTACAAGATAACACGAGAACTTAAAAAAAAAAAGTAATTCATTTAAATATTTTTATTCCCTACTTTTTAAGGGAAATCAAAAAACAAAGAAGCTGAACAGGAAGGAGAAAATGATGAAAACTTCTAAAGACCTTTATCACCTGTTTCTGCAAGTGGCTGAGAAAAAAGCTTCATGCAACTATCAGATCAAAGTTTCTTCGGCATCTTCAATATTGATCCCTCCTACTTGATTGACACACACAAACACACACAACACACACACACACACACACACACACACACACAGAGAGAGAGAGAGAGAGAGAGGCCATTCACTGCTTTAAATTAATTATTAGGAGGAAGCACAAAGATGAGAGAAAATCCTTAGGGTTTCATCTCTGTATCTAGAAACTCCAAACAAGCAGTGGTGGGCACCCCGAGAAAGCGACAGTAAGCTTTGCACAGTCTGAGAGACTTACTATAAAGAGGGTGCCATTATTGCCGGTAACAATGGTCCCTGGATATCAGGCAGAAGCCTTTGGTCAGCATAAGATTAGTCTCTCTCATCTATCTGAATGGTAGCAGAGCAGGGGCAGCGCAATAATATTACTCCTCATGCATCAACTAATCTGCTATATACACACACATATATAAAAAGAAATATTGTTAACCCTTCATTTAGTTTGAGGCTTCAACGTTTTCAACTGTCTATTAATTAATATATATATGTACTTTCGGTTCTTCTTATGGACAACTTCTATGCACATGTCTTTTATGTTGTTGGACTCCGAATTGAATCCATCAAACTTGACACCTGAATGTGATCTTAAAGATATATAGAAACAACATCAGGCGTGAACAGAAGATCATCATTAGCAAACAACACGATAAAGATATATGACCTCACATGTAAGGGAAAAATTATTCTTGGTTCTTAAAATAATGTCTACTTGCTCATCCCTCAGGCTCTCTCTTGGATACACCTAAAAAATCCGCTGCGCTAATAACAATCCTTGGCCAGCGAGCCTGATGATTGATTTTCTAGAAATTCATGGAAGTTATTGAAGTTATTTGATGTTAATTCCAGAAACTCTTCATTTACAATTTACTATAATTAGTGTTTACTATTGTTAACTTTTGGGAAGTTGTAATTCAATCAATGAAGTTGTGAGTCTCAATTACTCGCAACTGCTGGTTCCATCTGCCAATTAGACACAAATATGTTCCCACACATGACTAATCTCCTAATCCCAAGATTTTAGGACTAAAAGTGGAAAGGAGGCGTATATCCCTGTCTTCCTTGTTGGCTTGGGTTAGATGCGTGGCGTGACAATATCTATAGCTTTTTGTGGGCTCTAAGAAGATGACATCCATATCCATCGATATCATGCAAAACTATAGTGTTGGGTTTTGCTCTTTTGGCATTAGTCCCAAATTGGTGGGGAATAAAGGAGGACCAAGGCCTAAGGCCTATAAAAGAAGGATGAGCCTTATTGACTAAGTATACCAATCAAAAATTTAATTAGTAATTTTTTATTTTAGTAAAATTCTTCTGTTAAACTTTTTTTTTAAAAGGGATGATATGAGAGTTAAAGTTTTATTAATGGAAAAACTGTGTTGGTGTATTTGGGACGAAGAGAAAAAAAAATGTGTGATTGTAACAGTTTTTCATATAATGGATTTTTTTCTTTGGGTTCGGTAGTTTTTATCATATTTTGGGATTTTTTTTACGTAAATTTTGGTGTTGTTAATTTGTTTTCTATATTTCTTGATATTCTTGCAAATGGTTGATTCTAGGGAGTGAATTTGGGAGGTCCAAATTCCTAATAAGTGGTATCAGAGCCACTAAATTCTTTTAGTGGAGTGGAGTTTTAGTGTAGTAGTATGGATAAATATAATCTAAGGAGGTTCACTACAAGAAAATGGTCATTTCTCGGTAAATATTTTATGGTAGGGAAAAAACTTGTCAGGATTGGTCATTATTTCCAGCGATTTCGTGATCACCGTTGAGATTTCAACTTATATTGAAATTCTCTTTATTGCGACGATTTTCTAGATTATAGCTGTGAATATTTTCGCTGGTAAAGCTAAAATTTTATATCAAAACTAAGAATGCTGTAACACCGGGCCAAGCCCGTGGTCTAGGCCCAAGCCAGACGCCAAGCTCAGGCCCAGGTCGGACAGCCTAGCCCTAAAACGCCTAAACGGCGTTGTTTCCTCAACAGTTTTGCCCTTCTCCTTTCTTTCTTTCCCTTTTGCTTTCGTCGGTTATTACTTTGTTTCTCCCGTCCACACTTCCAGCACCCAGCTCCACGTTCCAGCGGTTGTTGCAACAAGATGAAAATGTTTCCGCCCACTTCTTGAGTATTTGTTTTGTGTGCTACGGATCTAACATCACCCAGGCTCTCTCCTTCTTCCTTCGGTGATTTATTCCTCTGGCTGGGTCTCTTCATCCCTGACTTGCCCTGTTCTCGTTCACCCAAATTCGTGCTGGTAAGCTTGATGATCTTCTCATTGCTCTAAATTTCTTCCGTCATTATACGATTTCGATATGGAGTTCTTGTTTTAACATCGATTGCTTTGGAGGAGATACTCTCGGTGCCGATAGGCCAGCATAGCAGAATTTAGGATTTTTAACTTCTCTTCTCTTTGTTTCGTTGTGTTTTTCTTGTGGAGATTAGGGTCGTTACAACTCCAAATTACATATTAGCAATTTTTCCTTTTTTGGCAGTGCATGACTCTCGGGTTCCAAAGTTACAAGTGAATTGAGGTATTTTAATTTCAATGCCTTTCTATTCTATAATGCACGCGAATAAGGGTAGGAGTTTTAAGAGTGTGCTAATGGATTTTGGAAGGATTCAAAATTCTTATGGCTGTGTTGTTGGGCTGGTTGGTCTTAATCGAGTAAAATGTGTTGTTTGGCTGGTTGATCTTAATCGAGTAAAACTTGAAATGCTTTGTAGTGGGCTGGTATAAAAGTTTTATTGGATGTAAATGATCATTCGGTCGTGTTCTTGTTAGGAGACTTATGCCGGCAGTTGAATAGATTTGGTGGCTGTTAGAATTGGGATTTTTAGTTCCAAAAATTTTATCGTATGTTTTATATCAGGTTGTTGTTGTCTGAAGAGGCTTTGGGTCCTTTGTTGAGAAAATTCTTACAAGTCCTTAGTGGTGTTATTTAAATTTTATCACTAGGAGGTTGCAAGTTTATGAGTGGTGGAATAGAGAAAATTTTTGATGGCTGGAGGTGTAATAAGGGACTGATTGCGTTCAAAGAATAAAACATGCTAAAACTTATTTTTGGAACATTAATTTATAATGATATTCTTGGAAGGGCTGTATAACTGGTCATTGATATTTAGTGAAAATGTTATGCGTAGGTGACGAGAATCTTAGAGATTAGACTCAAAACTTTGAATTTACACCTCAGGAGTCAGGTAAGCGAGACTTCTATCCTAGATTTATATAAAAAGAAAATTTGCATGAGGTTTGTTTTATAAAATGTGCATGTTCTGCTTTTTAAAGAAAAATGTGAAAAACAACCTCAGTATATGTTTTATGCATTCGCTCATGAAAATTGATACGATAGGGAAAATTTTCTTTTTGACATGAAATGTGTAGACATGAGCAATATTTGACATGTTTCTGAGCTATGCATAAGAGCGAACATTAATTTTGATGCTTCTTGTACATGTAAAATAATATCTTTGTTTTGTTTTTGGCTTATATGGAAATGGATAAGAAAGTGAAAAAACAAATGGCTTAATATGATATGTTTATGGAAAAATCTTTAGCATACTTATCTGTTTGTCTTTAATTCCGAATATGGTTCTGATATGATTATATGGATTCACGTGATATGGTTGGTACTACCATGATATGATACGATAAGAGTGCAATCACTTTGGAAACAAAGTGATCCTTTATGTGTTTCTTTCTTATGTGCACACTCGGGACTCCGAGAATGAATGAGGGAAAGTCTCACAATATGATTCCGCCTGATTTGGCCACCGGAGATAGCGCAACCCTACCACGGGGGTTAAACATGGTATATGTTTTAGAAACGTTGATGAGATGTTACAGTTATTTGTACCAAAGTATTTTGGTATAAAAAGTTGGTTTTGTGTATATTTTATGAAAAATAAAGGCTCGCTCAGTTTTTGGTTGGATTATAAGTTTTGGAGTTGTTTCCTTTGAATAAAGTTTTTTTTTTCTTTTTCATTACATGCTTAAGAGTTTTATTAAAAATGCTCATCATTTACATACTAGTATAGGTGTTTTGCTTACTGAGTTGAGGATGAACTCACCCTCTTATCTATATAAATTTCAGATGAAGTAGAGGTCTCGACTGAGGACCAAGGTTAATATGTTGGGACCAAGATAAGCGGTTACCTTTTGGTTGAAGTGAAGACGACATCTATTGTTTTGTTGTTACGTTATTTAGCATGAATAGATCCAAGTGTTAGTAGGATATTTTTATGGGGAGTTTGTGGACCCTATGTGATGGCATTATTTTTTTAATGTATGAAATTTGTGGATATTTAGGAATTGATTGTTTTAAGATTTGGAGATGAGGAATTATTTGTGAATTATTGATAAAATATTTTTAGATAGTATTTATAGATGAAAACAGGTCAAATTAAACAGGTTGATTTTCAGGACTCCCTACGAGTATGGGGTGTCACAAATGCTGCCTAATGTAGCTTGGGATTTATTGCAGCGATTTTAAATCGCTGTAAAAAGCCATGGGTCTTGTAATGACGATTACTTTCATTGTAATAAAATCTCGAAATGCCGTGACTCATTCGCATTTACTTGTTGCAACGATTTAAGAGATTATATTAGTGAATAAAATCGCCGCAAATATGTTATTTCATAAACGCGGCAATCTCTTTAATATTATCACACCCCCTTTTGATTTTTCCCCCACAAATGTAACGGGCCATCAGCTTCCATCTTCGAGAACACTAATCGCAGGGACCCACAATTTCCCCTCCCCCTGGCCACCACTCATCATCACTGTTCCTCCACCTGCTTGGCGATTTAGTCGATTTCCACTTCTCAAGTATGAGGCTTGTTCAATGGTTTTGTTGTTGCCATTCATGGTAAAGGGTTTGCTAAACTCAGTTTTGAGGATCCATGGAGGCCAAATATGGGGTTTTTAGATATATATCTATATATATTTTTTTATCTCCTTGTCTCTTACAGTTCGGTTTCAACCATTAGTGGTTTGCATTTTCGTTTCAATGTGCGACGTGGGTGAGAGCTTGATTTCTTAAAAATTAGTTTTTCCAGCGATTATTGACGTGTTTTTGGTTGAAATCAAGCACCTGAAAAAGCTAAGTTTTCTTGTAACAGTTTTGTCTAGGAGATTGGATTTTAAATGGGATCAGTATGACCCCTCCAAATCCTATTAGATTTGGGGTAGAGAAATTTGATAAGAGAATTAATTTTGGCTTGTGGCAAGTGCAAGTTAATGATGTTTTTATTCAATCAAGATTACACTAGGTATTAAAAGGTAGATCAACCACTGAGAAGTTAGTAGTCTACTGGGGGTGTTAACAATCTGAACATGTCAAGAAAAATTATCCGAGAGCTAGAGTAGCTTCAGCAAGAGTAGCTTCAGCAAATACGTGGCTCCAAGTCTATAAATGATCTTCATTGGTAATGAAGCTACCTTTGAGTCACTTTCCATAGAAGACATCTTTTGAAAAAAGGACATGTACATCCACATGACATGTTGAAAACCTCCATAATTGCCATGATAGAGAATGTGTTAATGTTAGTGAGTCCACAAGTTTGCATACAGACATTGGTTTGGAATTGATATATGGTGTGTGATGGAAACACATATTGATGGCTGATAAACTTCTAAGAAAGTTAAACATGAAAGTTATGAAGACGCATGGAATTGGTTTATTCTGAGTAAGCATACTTTTATGATGGAGCATGATAGTAGAAGCTATGACAATTTGCATTGAGGTGGAACATGACTATGAGACCAGCCAAAATTGTAAGGTGGAAATTGTTAAATTTTACTTTTTTGGCATTAGTCCTATATTGGTAGAAAATATTGGAGGATAAGACTTAAGGCCTATAAAAGAGGACTAGCTAGCCTCCTTTGTAACGCACCATACTTGAATGGATTTTAAAATTACAATAAGTCTATTATAAACCTATCTCCCAGCACAATTAAATCTCTAAAGATTTTTGAAAACAATAAATAATCTCATATTTCCAAATTGACACATAATAATCTCACAAAGTCGTCATTGTAATAACATCATAACAGAATGGCTCATAAGCTCTTAATAGTCACAACATAATAAACTGATAATTCCTTAAGTATTACTAAACCAAATACATAACCTCTAATAAACATCACAAAACCTTTTGTTAACAATTGCACCCTATCAGCTTAACTTTGCTCACAATTTTTATTCTTGATCCTTAGCTGAAATAGTCACTTCATTGAAAAAATATTTAGAGATAATGAGGTGAATTATTAACAACTCAGTAAGCAAAAGATATACACTATTATGTAAATATGAGCATTTACAAAATACAATATGTAGAGCAAAAATAAACTGAAGAATTAGCATGCAAACAATACATATTTTCAAATGTTATAGAGCGATGAATTTAGAACATAAAAAACCCAGAGTACTTTGGTATAATAAAATGAGTATCATCATCACATCAAAATAGAGCATTTCACAAAGTAAAGTATGTTTAACTCCCATGATAGAGTTGTGCTATTTTCGATGGCCAAATTGAGTAAAGACAAAGGTGAATTTTCCTCTTATTATAATGATTTGAGTCCTTTTATAGTTCACATAAAAAATCACTTTGTTTTTAAAATGGGTGCACTCAAAGACAGAAGTTGAAACCAACTCAAAAAGAACAAAACAAAGTAAAGCAGAGTAGAATAGAGACAAAGTTAGATATAAAACTAGTACACTATGCCAAACGTTTTTAGATCTATATCAAAACAAAATAGAGTTTTAAACATATTTAAAATATAAGTCGGAGCATTTTTATAGATCAATACATAAATAAAATAGAGTTCCAAAACATATTCAGTTACTGATGCAAGCAGTTCACTTTCTCTGCATTGGTGCATTAGCCACTGTGCATTGCTCTCTGCTCTGCTCTCCTTTCCTATGTCGGTTTCGACTTTCTTCTTTTTTCAAGGGCCTCTCCATGCTTTACACAAAGTCTAATGTATGGGCATAGGACCGGAACCGTCCAGATTTTTGGAAGGCCCAAACAAGAAAGATAGTTAAGATAGGGGCTCGAACAAAAGACAGCAAACTCGCGACCCACAATACTAGGTCATTTCAGTCTACACATGATGAAGTGGTATTTTTATCATGTAATTAAATTTCTTCTTTTTTATTTTTATTTTTTTTCTAAAGATGATTTCAATTCCCGTACTCAATTTGATTAATAAATCCCCACTTACCAGTTTAAAAAATTATTATTTTTCATAACTTTTACATAGAGAAATCCCAGCTTTAATCAAATTATTTGAATGGGAAGCAGATGATTAAGTAGACATATATAATTTGCAATTTTTTTTATGAACAATTTCAATCTAATTATTCCGATAGGGATTGCATGCAGATCATGGTTAGACATAAGTGGGCCACATATATATGATCCATTTTCTCTTTTTATTACCGTGTTTATAGCAATATATAATTTGATAAAAGTGATAAGAGACGTTGACAACAAGTTGCATGCCAGGTGATCTATCTCATGCATTTGGAGGTCAGTCTATTTGGTGGAGGACGTATGCATGCATGCATATATCATGCGATCAATGGTAATTCATGTCGATCTGTTTCAAATGATCAGTTGTGGTCAATATTGTCATAAGTTGAAGTAATTAGCACTAATATATCTTCTCTTTTATAAAACGTTTTATTTCATTTTATCTCATCTCATATAAATTCATAATCGTACTTTCTAAGATTTTCATATAAAATAAAAATAAATAATTTAACTTTTTTAAATTTCAAAAAAAAATAATAATAATAAATAAAAAAATTTTAACAAGATTTTATTCAAATTTAAATTTTTTTCTCAATTCATCTCATTTTATTTGTGAAAACAATAACACCTAAAGACAAGTACAAAATCTTTGCGAAGACCCAATGACCATTGTATCAATTCATGAGGGATACGATTGTAAAACAAAAAAATTGAAAATTAGTGAATTGGATTGAATTGGTGTGTAATTCAATCCGCTTAGGCACCGGTTACTATTGGTCCTAATCTATTTAGTTATATAAAATTGCAATCACAACTCCCTTGCGTGGCATTCATAGCAAAAAATGGGGAACGAATGTTACAATGTAATCCTCCTTAAAACTCTGTTTGTCTTAGCATGAAATTCTCAGGTGAAGCACCAATCAAAACGAGAAGCGAAACACTCATTCATACCAGATAAATCGGGGTATCAACCATCAAACATGAACTGCCAAAATATCAGGAATGAACATTACAGTGTAATCCTCCCTAAAGCTTTGATTGTCTTAGCGGGAAATACTCCGGTGAAGCACCAAACAAAATGAGAAGTGAAACGAAGGTCATTCATACCAGATAAAACGGGGGTATCAATCGTCAAACATCAACCAACAAACTCAATTCGTGTAACTCTCCAATGTCAATCGTCAAACTTGGACAAAAAGCAGACTCCTAATCAGTTCATATAACTGCTCTACTTACAAAGCTGGGATGTATATAATATGCAGCATTCTAGGGAGATTGGTTCATAGTTCATAATATTTAAGAGGAGATGAATATCTTTGTTTGCGGAAATAGGCGAAACAATAATCCCAAATACAAGAGATGGCGATGAATGGGGAAGTTAATAATCCCAAAAGCACCGAAACTTTGTAGCAACCTTGAGATAGAAAATGTGAGAGAGAGAGAGATAAATATTTACCTTGCATACGACCTCTACACGGTGGCAGCAAGGGGTGAACAAAAAATCGGAGCTCCGACCCAGCCCGACCTGACATCGATATTTTGACCCATTTAGACTAATCAGGTATTCAGGCACTACTCAATACTAATTTAAAAACTCTGTTTTCTCTCATTTCATCGCTTTGTCTTCACTCTTCTTCTTCTTCTCTCTCTGACCAAGCGTCGACTAACCCATGATCCCGCCGGCTCGGCCTCGTTAAAAGCTTTGCGGCAAAATGCTCGTCGAGCCCAAACCATCCTAACCCAAGACCTTGCTGCCGCCTTCCTCCCCCGCACCAAAATCATGTCCGGGCAACTTGAGAGAGCCTGTTAGGAGGATGCCGATGCTGCGCTGCCGTGGAGGGGATGAAAGACGTTACTTTAACTGAAAATGGTATGCAAAATACAACTTTTTCTTTTTCTTCTCTTGCTTTTTTCTCTATGTAATGTGAATCAACACTTGGATATGGTTGCCATTATTGACGAAATGGTAGTTCTAAACTTGGGTTCAATCATTAAATTTCCGATTCTTGATCTCTTCAAAGCTTGAATATGGTTACCCTTTGATGTTATGATGGTTGGATGGATTGTGGATGACCACAGCTTCTGATCTTCAAGATTCAGTTTTATTTATTAGAAAGAAAACCATTGCCGAGTAATTGACTAAACGGTTAATCGGCCAAACAGAAGTCCTTCTAATTGACTCGAGTTGGAAAGCTCACTGTTGAGTCGGGTGTTCATCACTAGTAGTGACATTTCTTGCTCGACTGAGGCAGAACCGAATGGAGTTTTTCACTGATGGAAAAGGGAATGGAAGGGGATGAATATCAATTCCATCCCATCTGCAAACCAATCCAGAGCATCCAGTGAGACATAGAGATAGAGAGACAAAGAGAGAGATTACGGAGGAATGACGTTGGGTGTTGGCTTTAACATCGGCAGAAGGACCACGTTGTGGTTGATGAGATAACCAAAAAGTCTGGGAGTCTTTGAGGGAGAGAAAGAAAGGTAGAAGGGGAGGGAGACAGACAAATGTGTAGATATGGGCTGGTTTGGATTTGTAGATTAGAATAGCGCGTCTTAACTCATTTCAAATTTATTATTACACTTTTTCAAATATTAATACAAAACATAAATTCTAATACAGTTTTTTCAAATTCCAATACAGATTTTTTAAATCCCAATTCAACTTTTTCAAAAATTCCAAAACAATAATGATATTAAAAGATAAACTAAACTCATTTTAACTCTTCTCATTTTCCAATTTAAACAGGGCTAAATAATTGTAAATAATAAAAAGAGATCGTGTGATTGAAGTGAAATCAATTCGAACAAGACGGGGGCGAAACGTGAAAAAAACACTTCCCATCATCAGTACCAAATGCTAAAACAATTGTTGTTGTTCGGAAACGCTTTCCCACAATTCCCCATTTATCATTTTTTCTTAGCACTTTATAATTTATTTTTTAAACACCCTTTATTTTCCAGTTCTTTTTTCTTATTCAACAATATTTCCTTTGTTTTGGTGGATCTTGTTCTTAATCATCATTTGTTCTTAATGGTGATTTTTCACATTATAAATTGATCATGAAATATTTATATGCATACTCTATTAAATATATATATATATTATAACTTTTTTTAATAGTTGTGATAATGATTAAAAAATATTCATTTCCTTTGGTTTGGAGGAATGTCTCTATGTTATGTTCTTACAAGGCCCAGATTTGTGTTTTCTCTATCTTCTCTTGATTTTTTTTCCTAATTATTTTGTTTCTTTAATTTGTTTAGACGTCGACTTCAGCCCAAAACCAAGGTTTCTTTTTTCGAGTCTATTAGGAAGGACTTTATAAATGTTCTTACTAGGCCAAGTTTTTTTTATTTTCTTCGTCTTCTCTTGGTGTCATTTTCCTAATTCTTTTGTATATTTGATTTGTTTGGAGGTTAAGCTCAGAAAGAGGGTTCTTTTTGCTGGGCTTTTGGCTGGAGAAGTTTAAAATAAGGGAGTGATCGAGTTGGGTAAATAGGACTGCAGGAGGTGAGACGATTTATTTCTTTCATTATATGGTTTAGGCTTCGTTTGGTGGAAATGTGATAGATCGTTTTGCCAGGTTGCTCAAGTACGGTTTGAGGATTCTTTTTCCAACGTTGTTCATCTACGGTTTAGGGTAAGGTCATTTTGTTATGTTCTTGCAGGCCAATCCTCTGTTTTCTTCTCTTGGTTTTTGTTGTCTAATTTTTTGTTTCTTAAATATCTTTGAGGGTCAGGTTTAGAGCAAATTTGAGGGTTCTTTTGCCTGGTAGTTCATTTGCAGTTTGGAGGAAGGTTTCTATGTTCTATTCTTACTAGGCCTAGTTCTGTCTTTTCTTTGTCTTCTCTTGATTTTTTTCCTAATTGTTTGGCTTCTTTAATCTGTTTAGACGTCTACTTCAAAGCAAACTTAGGGTTCTTTTTGCAAGTCTGTTAGGAAGGTCTCAATGTTCTGTTCTTACTAGGCCAAGTCTTTTTGTATTTTCTTTGTCTTCTCTTGTTTTTTTTCCTAATTCTTATTTTGTTTTTTGATCTATTTGAAGGAAAAGGTTGGAATGAGGGTTCTTTTTGTGTCACTTTTGATCTGCAGTTTAGAGCAAGGTCTCTATGTTCTATTATGTTAAAGTAGGTAAAATAGAGAGCACACAGACTATTTGTAAGAATGCCTCAAAGGGCTCTGTTTCATATAAACAGTAAAATAATATCTCAGGTTCTTAGCCTTATGGCTTTACACTTTGTCATATATATATACAACAAAAAATAGAACAATCTCTCTCTCTCTCTCTCTAGTATTGACACATGTCCTATTGGAATATAAATTTGTTACACAAATATTCCTTCATATCCTTAAAGCTATTGTGCTTCTTGAAATTCACTGGAGTCTTGTTTTATGTGAGATGGTCCTACTGTGAGTTGTTGCCGAGGGGGTGGTCCTGTAGCTATGGGTTTTCCATTTTCCTCTTGTGCTCTAGTGTGCTTTTTAGTAGCTTTAATTTCTTTAACATCCCCCTGCAACTCAAGAGACACTTCAGTGATGGCAAGGCTTGAGCGTTGTAGTGCAAATTTGGCTGAGGAGAGGGGCTTAGTTAGTATATTAGCCACTTGATCTTTACTTGAAATAAAGGAGTCAATAAGAGTTTTCGAGACCACCCGATCCCGAAGAAAATGGTAATTCAGTTCCACACATTTGGTACGAGCATGTAAAACTAGATTAACTGAGAGATATGTGGCTCCTAAGTTATCACACCATAAAGTGGGGGGTTTTCTCAAACAAATACCAAGTTCCTAAAAAAGTGATTGAACCCAAATTAGTTCACAGGCCGTGGATGATCGGGCAATTGTAGGTTATTGTTTAGAGCCCCATGAAACTAAGTGTGAACCAAGGAAGACTCAAAATCTACCTGTAGACTTTCTATCATTAGGGCAACCAGCTCAATCAGCATCGAAGGAGGTGGAGAGATCAGAGGAGGTGTGTGTAGAAAAGTGAAGCCCAAAGTTAGGGGTATGACATAAGTAGCATAGAATATGCTTAACAACTTGCCAATGAGTGTTTTTGGGATAATGCTTGAATTGACAAACCTTATTAACAACAAAGAAAATATCTGGATGAGTAAAAGTAAGATATTGAAAAATCCCTACGACATTTCTATAAAGATGTGGATCCTTAAAAATGGAGCCATCAAAAGCAGTTAATTTAGTGGAGGTAGCCATAGGGGTCGAGATAGGTTTGACATGATGCATGTTAGTCCCATGAAACAAATCTGAAATGTAATGAGATTCACTCAAAAATAGACCTTGAGTGTTTCGGTGAACCATAATGCCTAAGAAAAAGTGCAAATTTCCTAAGTCCTTTATTGGAAAATGTAAATCAAGGGTAGAGGTAAAATTAGATATAAGTTTTGAATCAAAACCAGTAACTATAATATCATCAACATACACTTAGACAAACACAACATGCTTAGAGTTCTGATAAATGAAACAAGATATGTCTGAATGAGATTCTTGAAAACCGAGAGAGATGAGTTGATTACTTAGCTTATGGAACCATATCCTTGGTGTAAGAATCCGTAATTTTACTACATTTGTGATTTAATATTTTAATATTAGATATGTAGTGTTTCTTAATATAAACAGTGTTATGAGGTTGTTGATATTAATATTATTTTAGTGTGTTTGTGTTTATAAATATTTGGGTATTTCATATTTATTTAAAGATTATTTTCATGTGTATTAGTAAATTAATTTATTTCCTCTTATTAATATATTATGATGCATTTAATTCAATGCTTGAATTTAATTTTCTTATTTTATTGTGTTTGTATTTAAATTAAATTGCTGTATTTTATTTTATTATATTTTGATGTGTTCTAGTTATTTTATTTTAGCTTAGATGAATTTTGGTGGGATTATATATATATATATGATGGGCTTATATATATAAAAATGCATATATTTATATATAGTACTTGGTTGTTTTTAAATTAATTGGTTTTGGGTAATCTACGATTTTGGGCATATATATATTTACTATATTGAGCCCACCCCTTTTGGCTCTCAAACCTCACCGTTTAAAGCATTTGATTTAGATGAAACCCAGGCCTTTCCTTTTCACGCGTGATCCAACCCTCTAACTTCCAAAACGACGCCGTTGAGCCCTTGATTTAATTAATATCAAGTCTTCTTCTTCACGCGAAATGTACGCTGCATCTCCATTTCTTCTTCTTCTTCTTCTTCCGTCATTTTCGTTAAACTGTTCTACTGTTTACCCGTGAGCAAAAATCGAATCTTTGCAGTCTTTTTCTTCTTCTTTTCATCCACGGATTAGCCCATTAAATACCCAGTACATAGATGATTGTTTTCCCTCCATTTTTGCAGCCGATCGATGCTTCACATGCCCAGAAAATAGTCTGAAATGTGCCCTTCCAGCCACATTTTGCCACCATGTTTTCATCTAAAAATCTGAAATATTCTTCTTCTTTTTAGCTTTGTTGTTTTGGCTTAATGTTGGTAAGCTTTCAAGTGATTTTTCCCACCCAAAAACCCGCGTTTTCCAGCCTATAAATGGATATTGAACCTCGCTGAAAATTCATGCCGAAAACTCCTCAATGCCGTGATCAAGCCTCCATTTGAGTTAATTTCGAGCTTCCATTTTTCCCACAACTAAGACTTGAGTTTTTCCCCTCTTTAGACCCTATCATTCCGAAAATCTCAAGTGAGATTTTAATAGTGTTATAATCCCCGTTTCATTTGCCGTGTTTCACCGCTTGAGATATATTTTGGTAAGTTTTTTTTTTCTAATTTAGTTGATTAATTTATTTATTTGTTAATATTAATTTATTTGGTTGCAATATTTGGAATAATTATTTGAATTGGTTATAGATATATATATATATATTGTTTTATTTATGTTATTGATTTAATTAAATTGTTAGGTTTATTTATTGGTTTTATTGATGTTACTATAATTTATTGGTGTTTTAATTAAGTTGGTTTTGAATTATTTTAGTTATTCCCGATATTGATATTTATTTATTTGTAATGATTTATATACGTTGACGTTTTGGGCGTGGCTATAGCGGCAAGTACCCAGTTGGAAGCTTTGAATCGTTGTCGGGCATTTTCTGTAACTTCGGAAATTACTAGCGAACGAACTGTAAGTACTTTCCAAACAAGTTTTAAGATTTAAATATATTTTTGGAATCAACAGTTGTTGTATTTGATTATTGCTGATATGTGATGGTTGATGTTGATATTTGTTGGTTGATTGGATTATTTAATTGTTGGCTATTTGGTACATAGTTGTCTGCATTATGTATTTATGCGCATGCTTATGAAAATATTTGGAAAGTGGATTTTGGCATGATTTTGGATATTCATGTGTTGGAGATGGATAATGGGATTTAAATTGTGTTTAACGAATTTTATTGGTTTTAGGCTGAGTCATAACGGGGACGGCGATACGTAATGCCCGTTGTGATCAGCGTGTGAGTGTGTGGATGACATAATGGGGATGGCGATATGTAACGCCCATTGTGGTCATCGGGTGTGCATTTCATATTGGGGACGGCGATACGTAACGCCCGGTATGAAATGAGTGTGTGTGGATCGTAATGGGGACGGCAATACGTAACGCCCATTATGATTTTGGGTGTGTGTATATTATATCGGGGACGGCGATACGTAACGCCCGGTATGATTGGTTTTGAGGATTTTATTTTATGAGAAGTGATGGGTGATTTTATCGGGATTTTATTGTGGATTAAAATGAGGTTTTGGCGTGTGTGGTTATTTAATTAATTTTGAGAAGAATGATTTTGAGTCACATGCATACGGTAATTTGTTCGTGTCTTTTTGTGGTTATGCATAAATGTATTTATTATCTTGGATTTGTTTGGGATTTTACTTACCTACGGTACCATTTTGGTATCGTAGATTTTGATGCAGAGAACGAGGAGGTTGAGCCTGAAGAGGTGGCTCCACCGCTGGAATGAATTAGTGTAGTTAGTTTCTTGGATGACATTCAGTTAATTCGGATGGTTGTGTATTATTTTTATTTGGACCTTGGATGATTGTATTAAATCTCCGATTGGAGAATTACTTTGGCTAGGTTTGTATATATTTCTAAAAATTTTGGTACTTATATATTGACTTTAATTATTCCGTTGCGACTTTTATTTATGTATGTCACGTGTGCACACATTTTTGACACTTGTCGTTGGGATGTATGACCCGTGTTGTCATCATCCTGACGCTTCGATTCCCGCATTATTTTAAGGGGAATTTGGGGGCGTCACACTTGGTGCTTGTTTGAGACCATAGATAGCCTTTTTGAGTTTACACACATGGTTGGGGTAGTCAGGATTGACAAAGCCAGGAGGTTGTTGCATAAATACGACCTCCTCCAAATCACAGTGTTGGAAAGCATTTTGGGCGCCCAGTTGATGGAAAGGCCAATTGGAAGACACTACTAGAGATAGAAGAATTTGTATGGTCACAAGTTTCACAATAAGGGAGAAGGTTTCCATGTAATCCCTTGGTTATTGATGAAAACCTTGGGCTATAATATTGGCCTTAAGCTGTTCAAGGGTGTCATTTGCTCTTTCTGTGCGGTCTTGAGAATCCATTTCGGACCCAAGATATTAAGGGATAGATTTGGTGGGATGAAGTCCCAAGTGGCGTATTGCAAGAGATCTTGAAATTTAAGTCTCATAGCATTTCTCCACTCATAATATTTAGATGCCTCAAAGTAGGAGCTTGGTTCCTTAAGAATGGAGGGAGAATAAATTTGGTCAAAGAGCAAAAGGGTTTGGTCGAAGGCCATGGAATGGTTACATCATTTCGAATCCGTGGACAGTGATTGTGAGCTTTGGCCTTTGTGATCATATGATGAGTACCTGAAGGTGTATGGATGGAGGATGCAATTGATAATGATGGGTGTGAAGAAACCCTAGGATTCAAAGCTGGAGAAGAAGTATGCGGACTTGTAATGGGGCTCAATGGTGGGCTAAGCATGAGAGTTGAGCCCCCAGCGTTGGAGTTGTTTGAGGCTAGTAAATGAAGGTAGTGCCTGGACCTGAGTGAAGTGGTAGTCACTAGGCTGGGCCTATAGGAACCACAGAAGATTGGTTCATTAATTGAGCTTGATGTATGGGGAGACATGGACCGTGCCTCATAACTCTGAGTTGGTTGTCCAATTGTCGTATCCAAAGGATATTGGACCGGACATCTCATGAGATGTAGGTCCGGCTCATTGGAATGTGAAGGCAGCGGTACCCCTTGTGGTCAGGACTATAGCCAATAAAGACACATAATTTTGACCTAAAATCCATTTTGTGTTTATTAAAAGGATGGAAATTCGGCCAACATGCGGATCCAAAAATATGGAGAAATTTATAACCTGGGGCATGGCCAAATAATTTTTGAAACGGTGACTAATTTTGTAGGATGGGCATTGGCATTCGATTAATTAAATAAATAGCCTTTCAAAACACATACATCCAATATTTGTTGGGCATTGAAGCATGAGCAAGGAGAGAGAGACTGGTATTGACTATGTGTTGATGGCGTCTCTCTACACTGACATTTTGTGCATGAGAGTATGGACATGTGAGATGATGTCCTATACCACATTCATGTAAATTTTTTTGAAGGGGTCAGAATTCCCCCCCTCCATTGATTTGAATAGTATGAATATTGGTTGAAAAGTGATTACCAACAAACCAAATGAAAGCAAGAAATATAGGTGAGACATCCGACTGAGATTGTAAAGGAAACAACCAATTATATTTTGTGAAATCATCAACAATAACAAGATAGAACCGACAACCAGTTAGATATAGGACCAGTGCCGGCCCCATACATCAAGAAGAAAAGTTGAAAAGGTGATTGAGAGGTGGAGGGAGAGGAAGGATGAGGGAGAGCATGGGATTTAGCTTGTAAACAAGGTGTACGTCTAAAGAACCAATTTTAACATCTAAAGGAAGCTAAATTTGTTGATGATAGAAGTGGTGACACATAAAGAGGTGTGACCGAATCTCTTGTGCCAAGTTTGATGGGAGGTCCAAATGCCAATAAGAGCTTGAAGTTGTGAAATATTGTTTGGTGAAGTGGAAGCTAACGTAAGTAGAAAGTAAATGTCATCCTTAACGATGCCCTGAAGTCGAACCTTCTGTGTTTGAGAATCCTTCACACAAAAACTAGTGGAGTTAAACTCAAAATAGACATCATTATCTAAGCAAAACTGAGGAATAGATGGTAAGTTTTCTGACATAGCAAGAATATGTAAAAGTTGAGTCAAGAGAAAGTTGCCATTTGGTGTATGGAAATTAGCCGAACTAGTGTGTTGGATGGAAATAGTTGATCCATCTCCAATGCTGACTTGTTCTGAGCCTTGATATGATATGGAGTTTAGGTTGAGATTCTTGAAGTGGTTGCTGGCAATACTGTCTGGGAACTAGTGATTAAGATGAGGTGGGGCAGATGAAGGATGAGTGGTAGTATGATGAGCTGAGAATGAAGGTGGTGGTGGGGCTTGAAAGGCATGATCAAATCTATAATAACAGGACACAACCGAGTGACTAGACTTCTGGTAAATTGGCAAATGGGCTGATTCTCATTTCGATTAGTGAAGTTATTTGATGGACCACGGCCACCCGCACGACCTTGTCTCCCACCCATCCACCCCTACCACGATAAGAGGAAGACTAAGATAGGTTTGGTTTAGTAGTCATAACATTGGCCAAAAGGGGGTTGCTTAATACCAAGGATTGGTTTTGATGGGTAAGACGAGATTCATGATTCAACAAGAAACTGTAAATTTGCTGTGGTGATAAAGGATCATGTAACATCCTGACCCAAATATTTAGGATTTAAATACGAACAATTTGATATTTCGAATTCTAATATTATTATCTATTTATTATTCTTATTATTAGTGTTATCGATTTTATCAGATGTTATGGTATTAATAAATTCACAGATATATTTTTATTACAAACATTATTTTAATTATATTATTAATATTTTTAGTTTATTAATAATAATATCGCTTAATTAGTTTAAATAATTTTGAGAACTTCTATCACCTCTCACATCTTTATCCTCTTGAAGTATGAGTAGCGAAATTTTCATTTTGTTATACGTATCTTTCCATTACATTAGTTTCTCTTTGATTTTCTTAGAATAGATCTTTTAGTGATTTTGGTAACCGACTTACTCCCACAAATGAAAATGCTACACAAGTCCTGTTTATACCACGAAGCCATGCACTTGCACATTTCCTATCCACTTCTCCTCATCAATTACATTCCTTTTCACTCGGCCAAACCGTCGGCAGCATTGATTACGCCCAAAGAATAACGCGGTCATTTGTAGTATAGCTTTGGGGTGTCGATTCCACAGGGAGATGGATTGAGAAATTGAAGAACAGTAACGAAATTAACAAAAAGATTTAGATGAGTGCGAAAAGTAAAGTATCGGGAATCCTTTGTATATAATTGGTATTTTAATTATTTTCGATTCATTAATAACTCAATTGAAAATTCTATGTCCAAATTTTCAATCGGAAAATAAAACATTAATAACCAGATTTAAATCAAATGTAATCTTTCAAAAAATCATTCGTCGCAATATAAGAACAGGAATTGTTATCGATATTAAAGAAATTCAACGTTGACAATATACTCGTAGAGCAATATTGCAGCAGAGAATTAAATTAAAATAGATAACCAATTGAACCAAACATAATCAAAGGATTATTGCATTTAATAGAAAAAGCATGACTGAATCTATAAATGAAATAAATTCTAAGATTATTTGGTGACGAAAACATTTATAATAAATTTCGAATGACTAAACAAAAGAGTTTAATATTTGAAGAACACATATATGAATCAAAAACAATTACAAATACCATCATATATACAAATTCATCTCTATCTCTACTAGAAAATTAGTTACACATATTGAAAATATGCAACAAAAATTCTCTAAGGGATAATATGGAAGAACCAACCATTATTTTCTTCTTTCTTCTTTGATTTTTCTTTTCTTTTCTCAAGCTCTCAAAAATAATGTATCTTCCAAGGCATCCAAGCACACTAAGCATGGTCTTAGAACACACACCCCTCCCTTCTATTTATAAGCATCCTTCATGCAAGTTGTCATGACAAAATCATCACAATTTCAACTTGTTTTGCCATGTGCCATTCTTGAATCCAAGTGATTTGTGAGTTGTTATTTTGATCATTTGTTTTCCCACCATGCATGAGCTGGATTTTGCTTGTAGGTTGAGTGTTTCAATTTTGCTTCTCTATCTATTAGTTGTCTTGTATGACTTAATATCTTGTGGTCAAATAATTTGTCTTGAAGAAACTTGAGTGCACTTCATCTTGTATTTGAATTGATCATTGAATTTCCAAGTTGGTGTAGGAGTGCTTGCTAGAAAATATTATGATGACATTTGGATTTGATGCAAGTGGCTGAAAAATATCCAGGAACGTCAAGTGCAGGTGCGTCCACTTGATGGTCGATTTTGTCTTAGATTGAGTGGATATCTCTTCAAATACAAAACATAAAAGTTATAGATATTTCTCTTGCGGTTCTAGATCATCTCGAATCAGCTCAATCGGAGATTGGATGAGAGAGTTATGCCCATATTACGAAAAGATGTCAGAACTGTCTAAAATTCCGCAATTATCTTCATTTGCTCCTAATGCATCTATTTGTGTCCTAAATCAAAATATAAGAATAATGTGTCTATTTAGGCATCAAATAAGAATAAAGTATTAAATATTAAGAGAGGAAAATATGGCATTTTATATTCTCATCAATATATTAAATCATGCTTATATCTATCTCAAGATAAATGACCATTAATTTTAATAACATGAGTTATATCCATTGTTTTCTTATTTCTTTTAGTATTTAAATAGAGTATTTAGAGTGCATTTTTGTGCACTCATCACACCCCCCAACTTACTCATTGCTAGTCCCTAGCAATTTTCATGCAAAATGATGAGAAAGACCAAAGAAAATCACACATAGGGGCCATCAAGACACATTTTTCAAATTTATGTGTCAAAACAATCTTAAAAAGTCAATAACCCTTTCATAAGTAATTCAAATATAGCAATCCACAGAGTGTGTATGTGTTCCAAACTATTTGTATCAAATCAGAGGTTTCGACACATGCAACATTAGAATATCTTAAGCAAAAAGGTTCAACTCCATAACTCACGGGTATAGAAGTGTTTCATGTATGGGTTCTCTCTATGGAGTTGACAAAAGTGTACATTTACTCTCATGGAAATTTAGCCAATTATATATAAGTAACAAGTAAACATTGATCTTATGATAGGAATACTAACAAATGAGATTTCCACCATTCTTTCCACAAGCATACTTAGGATTGGAAAAATCAACACAAAGGGTTGTAATGTGGTTTAGGGTTGGGGTTCATAAGAAGAAAATGTGAAAAGATTTCAAAAACTTCCAAGTATACACAAAAGGGAATCTGTTAAATTTTTCAGTAGACTATACTTTCCTTTTGATGTACTTTTCAATTTTTTAGATTTTTGACTAAGTACACTTTTCCATCTTCTTTTGCCACTGGCGTCTTCGCAATTTGATGAACTCTTTCATGAATAATTTGATGGACACATCTAGCACCATGCTATTTTTGTCATGTTTTTTTTTTTTATGATAATTTCACACCTAGTACACACTTGGAAGTAAAATGGTAGGAAAATATAGTGTATAAGCTATACTCCAATGTGGAGAGGTATGGATGATGTAGATATGAAAAGAAAAGGCCATATGTGTATATTGGCTCAAAATTGGCTGCTAGGGATCTATGATGAAAAGGCTCAGCTTGAAAGGCTCAAACGTTAATCCTAAGTTGACTTTCGTCATATCCCAAGTATATCCACCATCTTACCACAAACCATGTAATGATATTCTCAAAAGAAGTGTCAAATTCAACAGATCAATGGATACTTATCACAATTTCTGTATTTGTAAGCTCTCAATTCTCACAAAATTCACATGAATACTTGAGCAAAATAATTCTTTAGTTACATATGTCAAATCACCATATTACCACAAAGTTTGGAGAAGTGCATAAATGGCTCTGTGGATGTTTTAGCAAAATGATTTAAAATGGGTTTGTTGAATTCACCAAGATGGTTATGAATGAGCATGAGTATCATGTGTGAAAAGATGCCTGTGTAAAAAAATTTGGCAATTTTTTATATATTGATTGAAATATGCCACAGAGTTTAAATAACAGATTTGTATTCCCACCCCCCAACTTAAATGAAACATTGTCCTCAATGTTTAAGAATCAGAATTGAATAACTAAATAGGGTAGAATACACCTGATGTGGGATGTGGGTGGCTTGCTTGGCATCAAATATGGTATTTGTCAAAATAAAATTAACCTGTAACAAAATAAAGTAAACAATAAACAAAAATAAAATGAACGAAAATAAAATAAAAGAAAAACATACCTGGAGATGGTCAAGATTGATATACTGGGTCCATAAGTGGAATGTCTTCCACTTCTGGAATTTGTCTATCAATTAAGATTTTGAGGCGTTGACCATTTACTTTGAAGATACATCCATCTTTTAGATTTTCTATTTCTACCGCCCTATTTGTGAAAACGTTTTTTACTATAAAAGGGCCGGTCCATCTAGATCGAAGTTTTCCTGGATGCTTATGGAGTCTTGAATCATATAAAAATACTCGATCATTAGGCTTAAATGTTCTTCTCAAAATATTTTTATCATGAAATACTTTCATTTTAGCCTTATAGATCTTGGAGTTTTCATAAGCATCATTTCTCAATTCTTCTAATTCCGTCAATTGGAATTTTCTAAATTTTCTTGCTTTTTCTAAGTCAAAATTGAAATGTTTAATGGCCCAATATGCTCGATGCTCGAGCTCCACGGGCAAATGACAAGGTTTTCCAAAAACAAGTCTATAAGGTGACATGCCTAAGGGAGTTTTGAAAGCTGTACGGTAAGCCCAAAGCGCATCGATTAGTCTCAAAGACCAATCTTTCCGATCCGGGTTGACCGTTTTTTCTAAAATTTGTTTAATTTCCCTATTCGCAAGTTCAACCTGTCCACTTGTCTGAGGGTGATATGCAGTAGAAAGCTTATGTATCACCCCATATCTTTTCATTAAAACTTCAAAAGAACGGTTACAAAAATGCGTACCTCGGTCACTAATGATAGCACGTGGGGTACCAAATCGAGATAATACATTTTCTTTGAGAAACTTAATTACCGTCCTGTTATTATTGGTCCTGCAAGGTGCTGCCTCTACCCATTTTGACACATAATCTACTGCCACAATAATATATAAATATCCAAAAGAAGGAGGAAATGGTCCCATAAAATCAATGCCCCAACAGTCAAAAATTTCAATTACCAAAATTGGGTTTAAGGGCATCATATTACGACGGGTCATAGCTCCTAACTTTTGACATCTTTGGCATGAGCGACAATAGATATGTGTATCTTTAAATAAAGTGGACCAATAAAATCCACACTGCAGGATTTTTACAGCGGTTTTCTTCATTGAAAAGTGGCCACCACAAGCTTGGGAATGACAAAATTCTAAAACGCTTGCAATCTCTTCATCAGGGATGCAACGCCTTAAAATTTGATCAGGGCAGTATTTGAAAAGGTAAGGGTCATCCCAGTAGAATTTTCGTACCTCAATCATGAATTTCCTTTTGTCTTGGGTGCTAAAATCCTTTGGTATTTCACCTGCAGCTAAATAGTTCACAATATGAGCAAACCATGGTAGAGAAGTAATAGAAAGTAAATGCTCATCAGGAAAATCATCTTTGATTGGTATGTGGTCAGAAGTGTCCTCGAATGTGAGTCTAGAAAGATGGTCTGCCACTACGTTCTCCACTCCTTTCTTGTCTTTGATGGTGATGTCAAATTCCTGCAAAAGCAAAATCCATCGTATTAATCGTGCCTTAGCATCTTTCTTTGTAAAAAGGTACTTAAGGGCCGCATGATCTGTAAAGATAATGATAGGAGAACCAATCAAATAAGCGCGGAATTTATCCAAAGCAAATACTACAGCTAACAACTCTTTTTCAGTGGTGGAGTAATTCATTTGTGCATTATTTAGAGTTCGACTAGCATAGTAAATGACAAAAGGTTTCCCTTCTTTTCGTTGTCCAAGAACAGCACCTACAGCAAAATCACTAGCATCACACATAATTTCAAAAGGTAAATTCCAATCAGGTGGTTGCATTATGGGTGCTGAAGTAAGCTTGCCAATTAATGTTTTGAAAGCCTCTTGACAGGCTTGTGTCCATTCAAATGGGGCATCCTTAGCTAGGAGGTTACATAGTGGTCTAGATATGGCAGAAAAATTCTATATGAATCTCCTATAAAAACCCGCATGACCAAGAAATGATCTTATATCCTTGATTGTTCTAGGTGTAGGCAATTTAGAGATTAATTCAACTTTTGATTGATCAACCTCCATTCCTTTGGAAGAAATAATATGCCCTAAAACAATACCTGAAGTTACCATAAAGTGACATTTTTCCCAATTCAAAACCAATTCTTTTTCTTCACAACGAGTCAGTACTCTTTCTAAACTCATTAAACATGCATCAAAAGAAGATCCAAAAACAGCCAAGTCATCCATAAAAACTTCCATGCACTTTTCAACTATATCACTAAAAATACTCATCATGCAACGTTGAAAAGTAGCTGGAGCATTACACAGTCCAAATGGCATTCTGCAGAAAGCATAAGTACCGAAAGGACAAGTAAAAGTAGTTTTATCCTGATCTTCTAATGCAATTTCAATTTGATAATAACCAGAATAACCATCCAGAAAGCAATAAAAAGGATGACCAGCCACCCGCTCAAGAATTTGATCAATAAAAGGAAGCGAAAAATGGTCTTTTCGTGTGGCGGCATTTAATTTTCTGTAATCAATGCACATCCGCCAACCAGTCACCAGTTTTGTAGGGACTAACTCTCCAAGGTCATTTTTTATCACAGTTACTCCTGACTTTTTAGGAACAACCTGCGTAGGACTTACCCATTTACTATCAGCAATAGGATATATCATTCCTGCATCTAATAGTTTCAATACTTCATTTTTCACAACTTCTTTCATTGTGGGATTAAGTCTACGCTGGGGGTCTCTTCGAGGATTAGTTCCTTCCTCTAAATTTATTTTATGAGTACAGATTAGGGGACTAATGCCTTTTATATCAGCAATACTCCATCCTAGGGTTGATTTATATTTGCATAAAATCTGAATTAATTTCTCACTTTGGGACTCAGATAATTCAGATGAAATAATAACAGGAAAAGTATCACCTGGACCAAGGAAAACATGCTTTCAACCCTTAGGTAGGGATTTTAATTCAACTTTAGGGGCTTCCCTACTTGAAGGAATCTGTCTTTCTCTTTTTTCAGGCAATTTCTCAAACTTTGGTTGCCATGTCTGTGTGCTATAATCATGAATTCTGTCAAAAATAGCACAAATGTCAAATACATCAGATGAATCACTTATAGGATTAAATTCAGAATTAACAATAAAGTATTCAAGGGGATCTGAGTCATGAGTTGTGAGAACATCCATTTCTATAAGTGAGTCAATCATGTATGTCTGATGACACTTGACATCCTCTTTTGGCTGTTTTGCAATATAAAAAATATTTACCTCAAGAGTCATATTGCCAAAAGAGAGTTTCATCAATCCATTTCTGCAATTGATAAGAGCATTAGAAGTAGCAAGAAAAGGTCTACCTAAAATTAATGGAATTTTAGAGGTGGTTTCTACAGCAGAACTAGTGTCTAGAATTAAGAAATCAACAGGATAGTAAAATTTGTCAACTTGAATTAAAACATCCTCTACCACACCCCGTGGTGCTCTAACTGAACGATCAGCCAATTGCAATACCACAGAAGTTGGTTTGATTTCTCCCAATCCTAATTGCAAATAAATAGAATATGGCATCAAATTTACACTAGCCCCTAAATCTAGCAAGGCCTGTCCAAGCTCATGATTGCCAATGTTGCATGTGATGGTTGGACATCTAGGATTCTTGTACTTAGGGGGAATCCGCTGTTCAAGTAGAGCACTAACTTGCTCTGTCAAGAATGCAGTCTTCTTCACATAATGCTTCCTCTTAACTGTACACAAATCTTTGAGAATTTTTGCGTAAGTAGGAACTTGTTTAATTACATGCAAAAGAGGAAGATTAATTTTTACCTGTCTAAGATTTTCCAAAATATCATTGTTATGATCTAGAGTTTGTTTGCTTGACTTTAATGCTTGAGGAAAAGGTACCTTACCAGGATTTTTTGTTACCGCAGGTTCCTCAGGTTTTGTTACCTCAAGTTCTTTGGGAAGCTCAGGACTGCTGCTATCTTGATCTTTCTCTACATCTTTTTTTTTGTCTATTATTGGATCACGTAGAGACTTACCACTTCGTGTCACAATGGCGTTTACGTCCTTCAGATCTCCTTGTGCCATATGTTGACCATGAGGTACAGATTGAGTTTGGGAAGGAAACTTACCTTTCTCATTCATAGTCAATGAACTCATTATTTTAGACACCTGGCTCTTGATTTCCTTATTTTCTTCGACAACCTATATAATCAAAGATTCAAATTTTTGATTAGTCTTACCCTGTATTTCAATAAAAGTATGCAAAGTATCTTCTAAAGAATTTCTAGAAGATTGAGGTGCATGGTATGGTGCAGGATATGATGTAGAGAGTTGTGCAGGCTGCTGGTTTTCAGACTTCCAACTGAAGTTGGGATGATTACGCCATCCTGGGTTGTAGGTTTCAGAGTAAGGTGTGAAGGGCTTTTTGTACATACCTAGAGCATTACTTTGTTCCTCATACATACCATTCATGTTAGTATGTGTAGGACACTCTTGGGAATGATGATCTATCCCACCACAAACAATACATGGCCCAAAAGATTCTGCATGATTAGCCGTGTGTGTTGGTTTTGAGCATTTCAACCTTAGCCTTAAGGTTATCCTCCTCCCTTAGATGGTAAATACCACCACTCAAGTTTCCTGTTGGTCGTGACCTGTTTGTGCTATCAGTAGCACTAGGTCCAGTCCAAGTATGAGCTTTTTCAGCAAGCTCATTGAGGTACTCTATGGCCTCATCGGGATTTTTCTGTAAAAATTCTCCATTGCACATCATTTCCACGAATTGACGTTCCCTGGGCGTAAGGCCTTCATAGAAATAACTCACTAAGCGCCAATTCTCATATCCATGGTGGGGACACATACTCAGTAATTCTTTAAATCTTTCCCAAGACTGGTACAAAGTCTCACAATCCTTTTGTGCAAAGGTAGAGATTTGTCTTTTTAAAGCATTAGTCTTATGTTGGAGAAAGTATTTATTGAAAAACACTTGAGTCATCTCATTCCATGTTCCAATAGACCGTGGTCTTAGTGAGTACAACCAACTCTTAGCTTTATCTTTCAAAGAAAAAGGAAAGAATTTTAGCCTTACCATTTCGTCAGTGGTATTTTGACTGTGAAATGTTGCAACTACTTACTCAAATTCCCTAATATGAACATAGGGGTTTTCATTTTCTAGACCATGGAAAGTCGGAAGTAATTGTATCATTCCCGTTTTAAAATCTACATGACGAACATTAGGTGAGAACATAATACAGGATGGTGTGGCTGTTCGTGCGGGATGAAGATAATCTTGGAGGGTTCTAACAGGTTGGTCCACGTGTTCACTCATCGCGTCAGAATGGGAAGAATTATCAAACAAGCGATTAGAAAAATTAGATTTTGAATCTGATTCTAGCACGGGTCTACTAACAAACCGTCCAAAAGCGTCTCTGTACCTGCGCATGCAAAGTAAAGAAAAGCGTAATACTGAAAAAAAATAATTACGAGAAGAAAAGTAAAATAAAATAAAGATGCAGAAAGCTAAAAAGAAAATGAACGAAGCTACCGCTTTTTTTTTTTTTTTTTTTACAAACTACTAAAAAAACTACAAATTCTTCTGCCGTCTCCCCGGCAACGGCACCAAAATTTGATTACGCCCAAAGAATAACGCGGTCGTTTGCAGTATAGCTTTGGGGTGTCGATTCCACAGGGAGATGGATTGAGAAATTGAAGAACAGTAACGAAATTAACAAAAAGATTTAGATGAGTGCGAAAAGTAAAGTATCGGGAATCCTTTGTATATAATTGGTATTTTAATTATTTTCGATTCATTAATAACTCAATTGAAAATTCTATGTCCAAATTTTCAATCGGAAAATAAAACATTAATAATCAGATTTAAATCAAATGTAATCTTTCGAAAAATCATTCGTCGCAATATAAGAAGAGGAATTGTTATCGATATTAAAGAAATTCAATGTCGACAATATACTCGTAGAGCAATATTGCAGCAGAGAATTAAATTAAAATAGATAACCAATTGAACCAAACATAATCAAATGATTATTATATTTAATAGAAAAAGCATGACTGAATCTATAAATGAAATAAATTCTAAGATTATTTGGTGACGAAAACATTTATAATAAATTTCAAATGACTAAACAAAAGAGTTTAATATTTGAAGAACACATATATGAATAAAAAACAATTACAAATACCATCATATATACAAATTCATCCCTAACTCTACTAGAAAATTAGTTACACATATTGAAAATATGCAACAAAAATTCTCTAAGGGATAATATGGAAGAGCCAACCATTATTTTCTTCTTTCTTCTTTGGTTTTTCTTTTCTTTTCTCAAGCTCTCAAAAATAATGTATCTTCCAAGGCATCCAAGCACACTAAGCATGGTCTTAGAACACACACCCATCCCTTCTATTTATAAGCATCCTTCATGCAAGTTGTCATGACAAAATCATCACAATTTCAACTTGTTTTGCCATGTGCCATTCTTGAATCCAAGTGATTTGTGAGTTGTCATTTTGATCATTTGTTTTCCCACCATGCATGAGCTGGATTTTGCTTGTAGGTTGAGTGTTTCAATTTTGCTTCTCTATCTATTAGTTGTCTTATATGACTTAATATCTTGTGGTCAAATAATTTGTCTTGAAGAAACTTGAGTGCACTTCATCTTGTATTTGAATTGATCATTGAATTTCCAAGTTGGTGTAGGAGTGCTTGCTAGAAAATATTATGATGACATTTGGATTTGATGCAAGTGGCTGAAAAATATCCAGGAACGTCAAGTGCAGGTGCGTCCACTTGATGGTCGATTTTGTCTTAGATTGAGTGGATATCTCTTCAAACACAAAACATAAAAGTTATAGATATTTCTCTTGCGGTTCTAGATCATCTCGAATCAGCTCAATCGGAGATTGGATGAGAGAGTTATGCCCATATTACGAAAAGATGTCAGAACTGTCTAAAATTCCGCAATTATCTTCATTTGCTCCTAATGCATCTATTTGTGTCCTAAATCAAAATATAAGAATAATGAGTCTATTTAGGCATCAAATAAGAATAAAGTATTAAATATTAAGAGAAGAAAATATGGCATTTTATATTCTCATCAATATATTAAATCATACTTATATCTATCTCAAGATAAATGACCATTAATTTTAATAACATGAGTTATATCTATTGTTTTCTCATATCTTTAGTATTTAAATAGAGTATTTAGAGTGCATTTTTGTACACTCATCAAGCATTTATACGTTCAAGATTGTGTAGTTTTCGTTCCTTCTATCTTTCTTAGGGTTTTCAACTACTGATACATTCCATGCACATAACTTCCTCTTTCCTTAAGGGACTCCTCACTTATATATACTTACGTATCTCATCACAGCATGCATATAGAGAAATACAACCCCTCTTTGTCATTACTCAGCACCCCAAACAACCACGTTAGTACCATTGTGAGCCACCTCCTAGCATTCATCACCTCCACAAACCACCACCTTGCACCTGGTAACCCCATGCACTTAACCTTTTGCAAACGATGAACTCAAGCCAACAGACCCCTCACCTACACCAGTTCGAGATCAGTTGAAGCCAAACTAGAGCTTTTTCCCATGTTCAAACGCTGCACAGCCATGCGAACCACAATCCATCTCGCGGAAGCCACTACCCATGCATGGAATCCACCAACCAAAGAACAAGGCAACTTGAAAACCCAATCAACGGATAGTAAGCGATCAACCAGCAAACAATCCCCGCGTTCACCTCCTTGTTGAGAAGCCTACTGCATAAAACTAGCCACCAACTGACACCACTGCTTGGCCACAAACCATCGAGTTGCACCTTAAACATCCCTTGTTTTCACATACGCAAATAGAGCAGTTTTTGCCTGTGTTGCTCGTCAACCCACAACCACCTAAGGCGTCAGACCTTCAGCCCGTTTGCTTCCATTCATCGCCGACCACTCCCAGCCCTAAGCCACCATCATTCTTCACACATCTCTGGGTAAGCATTGCGAGCCCCTTTTTTTCTCCTTTGCATTTTGTGTCTTTGTAGGCTTAAGTCTACTTTTTAATTCCTTTATGTGTTTTGTTTCAAACCTTCTCAAATAGCCTTTTATTAATCCTGTAATTTTGATTATGCCCATTTAATATCTCTGGCCGAACCCCTTACCTTCTTTCTCAAGTCGGGCTTTTACATCTAATTTTGAATTGGGCTTGGTTTTATTGTTATCTTTTTAATATAAGTGTGTTTTAAAATTTAGTATAAGCCCAAATATTGATTTCTTACAAGTACTAAGTTCTTAAAAGTATTTTAAAGTATTCTTTTTATTAAATTATTTACTTGTTATTATTTTAAGTTGGCCTACTTTTTACTTGAATAATTAAGTTAATCTAGAACTTCTATTTTATAGGACGTTGTTTTCTTATAAAAGTTATTAAGGTCTCAATTATAAATATGTGTTAACTTTTAGAATTTGAATCGAATAATATTTAGCAATCGTTTAGTCTTTTATGCTAAACAATATATCTATTGTATGGAATAAATCTTTAATGTTATTATTATAGATTTTTACATGTTTATTTTACAACAGAAAACAAAGAAATGTGTTACGAATATTTAAATATTAGTACTATTTATTAGATTTCTTATAAGATTATATAATTATATTAATTACAAGAAAATAAATCCGTTTTAAGAATATAGATTTTTACAACGTGTTGAATATAGCTTTGATTATATTTTTAAAGTGAAATATATTATTAGTATTTATTAGTTTTGTAATATTAGTATTTAATATCTTTCTATGAAACATAATATGTATTAACTAATTAATCTCTACAATATGTATTAATTCATTTAAATTTTAAGGAACATTATTTTTAGAAATGTTAGTAACAATTCATGTTTCGTATAGATAATGATTTATGAAGGAGGATTTAGGAAGCAGTGCTATGAGATAAATGAATTTGATCATAAAATTAGGATCCTTACAGTTAGCAAATATTATTAGTAGAGTCAGTTCTTTGATAGCCTTTTTTATATACTCCTCATGTCATGTAAGCATGTCATTCAACACAGCATAACATACGATTATATCATTCAGTATCATGTTTAGATTTAGTGAGTTATAGTTATTTATATTAGTATATAATTATGCATCTCATGTCGTATAAGTCGTATAAGTTAAATTAAGTTCAAGTATAAAATTAGATCAAATCAGCGATGAATTAATCAGTTATTTAGTTAATTCAGATGGTTATTTATATGCATGGTACCAATGCATATTAGATCAGGGTGGATGTCCAAACCACGAACCTAAGCATGGTCCACCATAGTACGCCAGAGTACTATCAGCGGCTCCTTTTGCTGTAGTGGGATGTGGGATCGGTGTACAACCTTACACACAGAATTAACTGTGTTGGCCAATCAGTTCAGCTAAATCAGTTCACTTAGATCAAATCAGTTAAATCAGTTAATAAATTTAGTCAGATCAGTTAGTTAGTTTAGACCAATCACTTAAGTCAATTAAATTTAGATTGAATAGCTATTTAATTTTTAGTTTTCTAGAAATAAGTGTCTTTACGAAACAAGTTACCTTAAATTATTTCAGTTAAATTTTTGTGAAAAACATTTTATTAGAATTTCATTTCTATGAACTAAATGTTATTTTATTTTTATTATTAAACCAAGAATCTTTCATTGAATTGAATTTTTTAGAAAATTACTGACACTCTTTAGCCTATGGAAAATGAGTGTTACAGATCGGCTCTAGTCGAGAGAAAGGATACCAGAGATTTGTAGTCAGAACCTAGTCCGGCTAGAAGATGGACCGTAAACTCAATAGGAGTTAGCGGTTGGCCAGCAGCACTTCGAGAGGCCGAAAAGGACTTGACTTTATGACAATATTCTATGATGGTAGCCGAACCCTTCTTGATGGTGACTACATTTGCTGGCATGTGATGTTTGGACATAGAATCGAGTCCTTGTGAATGGGTAGAGCCAGGTGCTCTTATTTTATGACGGTGGGGACAATTGCTTCCATTACTGACTAGAAAGATACCAAATCCTCATTTAGGTGCTTCAACTACGGTATAGGTAGAAAGAGCTAGTGTGCTAGTTGCATATGTGTTTGCATCGTATGGGTAGCAGACTGAGATGTAAAGAGACCTTTCAGAATTCTCCAAACCTCACAAAAGGTGGTGCACTCCATGACTTGCCATAGAACATGCTCAGACAAGGAGGAGTTAATCACTGAGATAATCAGTTGATCACGTAAGGACCATTTCTTAAACTCAGGATTAGGGGTTTCTCTGATCATGGGGGGTGGCATAGGAGAAGTGCCATCCACATGTTCATAGAGTTCGTGACCTTTTAGAAAATGTAGCATTTGTGTTTTCCACAGTTAGTAGTTGTCAATAGTAAGTTTGGTATTGACAAAATGACTGGTGGAGTTAATAATGGATGTGTTGGTGGTGGTTTGAGAATGAGGGTTGGGAGAATCGGTGGACATAAAGGAGTCCATGGTGTTGATTTGAATGATTGTAAATCTATTGGTCTCGTGATACCACGTTAAAGTAGGTAAAATAGATAGCACACAGACTATTTGTAAGAATGCCTCAAAGAGCTCTATTTCATATTAACAATAAAACACTATCTCAGGTTCTCAGCCTTATGGCTTTACACTTTGTCATATATATATATATATATATATATATACAACCAAAAACAGAACAATCTCTCTCTCTCTCTAGTATCGACACGTGCCCTATTGGAATATAAATTTGTTACACAAATATTCCTTCATATCCTTAGAGCTACTATTCTTCCTGAAATTCACTAGAGTTTTGTTTTAGGTGAGATGGTGCTACTATGAGCTGTTTCCGAGAGGGTGGTCCAACAACTATGGGTTTGTCATTTTCCTCTTGTGCTCTGGTATGCTTTTCAGTGGCCTTAATTTCCTTAACATGTTCCAACTAGGCACAATTTTTTGCTTCCTTTGTTGTCTCTAAGTTTATCTTTTGCCTAATTGTTTTGTTTGAATTTGTTTAGAGGTCAAATATAGAGCAAGTTTGTGTGTTCTTTTACCAAGGGTCTTCGTCTACTGTTGGGGGAGTACGTCTATGTTTTGTGTGCACTTTTTTCTCCTCATTTTGGGTCGTATTTTATGTATAATGAACTATTTAGAATTATAAAATTTAGCATAAATAATGGTTTGTGCATTGCGTGGATTATAATTAAGCTCGTTCTAATAATTTTGAAAACATCTATTCGAGCTAATAAACTAAATCGGAATATAAATATATTATTTCTGTAATTTTTATGTTTTATATATAAAATATTTCTATTTCTTGATATCATGTATATTGTATACTAAATTGTTAATTAATATAACATAAAATTTTAAGGGTGGCAAAATTCTTCTCTCGTGTCTTGCGAGTAGAAGGTCTTCCCTTGTCTTTGTACAAGTCTCTCTGGTTTTTCTTTTTTTTCATGGTGGTTGCATTGGAGGAAATGTAAGGGAAGTTGTCCCTTACGGAAAATGAGCAAGAGATCATTTCGGTAGAGTATGATGTGATGCAAGAATCTTTGATTCGTGGAGAGAAATGTTTGATAGTGCAACTGCTTACAAGCACTATAACAAAGAGGTGTTTAAGCAAGTCTTGAGGAAGATTTGGAGGCTAGTACGAATGCTGAAACTCCAGGACTTGGGCTCCAAATTTGTAATGGTAGAATTTGAAGATCCTCATGAGATGGAAAGGATAATTAAGGATGGCCCATGGTCATTTGACAAGCAACTTGTTCTCCTTAAGAAATTTGATGGGTCGTTACAGCCTCATCAAATCAAGATGAAAGATGCTCTGTTTTGGGTCCGATTACATGATCTCCCTCTTAGGGGTAATGAGAAGATTGGCAAGAAAAGTTGAGAATCTATTTGGAGAAGTATTGGAGGTTGATGTGTTAGAGGGTGAATACACTTGGGGTGAGTTTATGCGAATTAGGGTTTGCATTGATATCACCAAGCTGCTGTTAAGGGGGAAAAAGATCTGTTTGGGTATGTGTGGTCCATATTGGATATGATTCTCGTATCAGCGATTACCTGATTTCTGCTACTATTGTGGTCACATTGGGCATGTGCAAAAGGATTGTGATCAATCCTAGAAATTTACGCATTGCAATGAATCTGACTTCCCTTATGGTCAATGGTTGAGGGGTTTCGATTAGTAGTACTTTGATGGAGCATGTTGGCCGTGTACCACCACTAACAAAGACTCGTCAGGGTGGAGATGGTGGTAGTAACGGCTCACCAGCAATAGTTACTGGTTAATCATCTTCTCTGGAGCACACAATCCCTAAAGTTATGGAGTCGTTACATTAGTTACAATATGGCGATAATTCTCAGATGCAGCAGGCGCAATCAAAGCAATCAAACGAACATGAAGTGGAGGTAATGGTGCCTTTAATTTTGGCAGATATAACTGCGATAATTACGTTGGATGAAATGCAGGATTCTCAAAAGAGTGATTTTGGGGGTGGTTGTGCAGATGCTGGGAAGAAGCGGATCGTATAGGGCTTGGGCCAAGGGCTTTGTAACCAAGATGTGTGCTGTTATGACTTGGGCTCAATATCTATTATTCAACAATCGAAGGGGCCTAATCCTTTGACCCATATCAAGAAGTCTAAGGGATCGAGCAGAAGGGCGAAGAGGGCTAATGTGAGTATAGACAGCAATGACAAAGCACAACGCTCAAGTGTGACATCTCTGAAGTGCAGCGCGACAAAGGTTTTGAAGGAGACAACAAATAAGAAGGGGAAGATCATTTCTTATGCAGACCAGTTTTGTTCTCTCCATGAGGTTCCAATTGTGCTATCGGCAAGGGCTGACTTTCAGCCCTGCTGATAGCTATGAAGTCTGTATGTTGGAATTTTTGTGAGCTTGGGAACCCACAGGGAATTCGTGATCTTCGTGAGTTGCTTACAAGAGAAGCTCCCGATTTAGCATTCTTGGAGGAAACAAAGTTGCTTGCGCGAGCAATGGAGGCCAGTAAGTATACTTTAGGTTTTACTAATTTGTTTGCTGTCAATTCGGTAGGGCGTAGTGGGGGTTTATGTTTGATGTGGTTGTTAATTCATATTCAAGATACCATATTGATGTGCATATCAATGTTGAGGGTGTGAGTACATGGTGGTTTATGGGTTTGTATGGACACCTTGAAGTCTCGAAGAAGGTTTATATTTGGAATTTAATTCTTACTGTTAATTCTTATGAGGAAGGTCCGTGGTTGTTAGGGGGTGATTTTAATGAGATTTTATATCTTGATGAAAAGCAGGGAGGTAGACCTAGACCTTTAGCTCAAATGGAGGCTTTTTGAAAGGTGCTTATTGATTGCAATCTTAAGGATCTAGGTTTTAGAGGACCTAAATATACGTGGTATAATAAAAAGGAGGAGTCAGTGGTGAGTGAGAGACTTGACAAGTATTTAGGGAATGATTTGCTTACTAATTTGTTCCTGAATGCTATGATTACACATGTGCTTGCTGCCTACTTAGACCATGTTCCAGTAGTTTTTGAGACTGTTGGAGTTACAGAAAAGTATACTAGAGTGAAGCTTTTCCGTTTTGAGGCTATATGGTTGGGAGAAGATAGATGTGAAATAATTATTGAGCATGTTTGGAGACATGGAGAGAGGGGGATGGATATGGAGGGGGTTAGTAAACTTATTAAAGACTGTGAGGAGGAACTAGCAGTGTGGAACAAGGTTTCTTTTGGGCATTGTTCAGTAGAAGTGGAAGGAGGCTAGGGGACAGCTTCAGCGAATGTAGACTTGAGATTATGTTTAGCCAAATCTTGATGGTGTCCGTAGAGCACAAAAGATGTACAAGTGTGGCTTGAAAGGGAAGAAGTCTTATGGCGACAAAGGTCTAGAATACAGTGGCTAAAAGAAGGGGATCAGAATACGAAGTTTTTTCATTCCAGAGCATCTTTCAGGTGGAAAAGGAATTTCATCAAACACTTAAAAGATGAAAATGGGATGTAGCAAGAGGGGCATTAGAGGGATGAGCTAATTGTTAGTTTTTTCCAAAATCTGTGTAGCTCTTCTGGACAGGGTGATTATAAGCCTGTTTTAAGGCTGGTTGAGAGGAAAGTCGCTACAGAAATTAATGAAGAACTTACTAAGCAATTTGTAGCAGCTGAAGTTAAAGAAGCTTTGGATCAAATGCAGCCAACCAAAGCGCCAGGGCTAGATGGTATATCAGCAATGTTTTTCCAATGTTATTGGCACATAGTAGAGAACTTTGTCACCAGTGCAGTTATTAATTACCTAAATTCAGGTACTTTGCATTCGCCTTTCAATCACACTTTTATAAGCTTGATTCCTAAGAAAAAGCATTGTGAACTGGTATCTAATTTTCACCCTATCAATCTTTGTAATGTGCTTTATAAGCTTATTTCCAAAGTGCTTGTGAATAGATTGAAGAAATTTATGCCTACTATTATTTCTAAAGCACAATGTGCTTGTGTGAGTGGAAGATTGACTAGTGACAATATTCTTATAGCCTATGAGATAGTCAATTATATGAGAAATAAGCGAAGTGGGAAGAGAGGTTACATGTCACTTAAGTTGGACATGAGCAAAGCATATGATAGGGTGAAATAGGATTTTTTGGAGAGGATTATGCTTAGACTGGGTTTTGCTGCCAGCTTTTGTTAGTATTGTTATGGAATGTATTAAAATTGTTAGTTTTTCAATTTTAATTAATGGGGAGGCTCATGGCCCAATTTTACCTACAAGGGGTATCAGATAAGGGGATCCACTATCTCCTTATCTTTTTCTCTTTAGTTCAGAAGGTTTAATTGCTCTTTTAAGGAATGCTGAGAAAACAAGAGAGCTAGTGGGAGTTGAAGTATGTAAAGGGACTCCTATAGTGACACACCTCCTTTTTGCTGATGATAGTATATTATTTTGTAAAGTTGATGTTGAGACAACTCGGTGTGTTCAAGGGCTATTGGATCTCTATGAGATAGCTTCTGAGCAAAAGGTCAATAAAGGGAAGACTTCTATGGCGTTTTCAAAACATGTTGGGCAACAAAGAGAACTGTTGAGGCTTTGGGGGTTCAATAATTTTCAGCAATATGACAAGTATTTGGGGCTCCCAATTTTTGTGGGGAGAGCAAAAGTGTGAGCTTTTGATGACATTAAGAGAAGGGTATGGAATCACTTGCAAAATTGGAAAGAGAAGTTATTCAATGAGTTGGACGGGAAATCCTTATTAAAGCAGTAGCACTTAATCAATGAGTTGTTTTAAATGGCCTTTGAGTTTGTGTCGCCAAATTGAGGGCATGATGGCAAGATTTGTTGGGGGCAACGTAATAATGAGAGGAAAATTCATTGGATAAGTTGGAAAAAGTTATGTGTGTCTAAATTTCATGGTGGCATGGGCTTTCAAGATTTACATTTGTTTAATATGGCATTCTTAGCAAAACAAGGATGGAGACTTTTACAAAATGAGAATTCTCTATTTAGCAAAATCTTCAAGGCTAGATACTTTCCAAACTGCTCTTTTTTTCAAGCAAATTTAGGTGCAAATCCTTCTTATATTTGAAGAGGAATCTATGAAGCTAAGCAGTGGCTTTTCGAAGGGTGTAGGTGGAGAGTGGGAGATGGGGAAAAAATTAAGATTTGGAAAGATTGGTGGATACCGAAATTCAAGTCTCTTCAACCAGGGCTGCATGGTCATGATGGGGTCAATTTTGATGAGGAGGCAACTGTGAATACTTTGATAAATATTGCTACATATACATGGAATAATGAGGTGGTAAGGGCTCACTTCAATCCAAATATTGTTGAGGAAATTCTCAAAATAAGGTTTCCATCTACTTAGGCTGGGGATAAATGGATTTGGGATAAGGAGTCAAATGGAAATTTCACAATGAGATTGGCTTATAAGCTGATTTTGAACTCGGAACTGACAGTGATGGGGAGTCTTCTTTTCATATGCAAGATAAAGCCATATGGAAGAAAATCTGGAAAATGAAAGTGACAAGGATGATTAAGAACTTTGCATGGAAGGTATGCAAGAACATAGTCCCAACTCTTACCAATTTTAAGAGGAAAAAGGTAGATATCTAAGCAGGGTGCTGTTTCTATCAACATGATGAGGAGGATGTGGAGCATGTGTTTCTCAGGTGCCCGAAACTTAGGGATGTGTGGCAGCGTTAGCTCTCTTTACTAATTACTTTTAGTTCCTCTTTGTCCTTTATTGAGACTGTTAGAATGTTGGTGAGGGTTGGTGAGGATTCTGATTTTGAAATTTTTTTCCTCTTATGTTGGAGCTTGTGGTATAGGCGAAATAAATTGCAAATGAAGAATATTTTGGTTCCTTACCAGCAGGCTATTGAACATGCCTTGTCTCTATATAAGACTTTTAAAGAAGTTCAATGGGCAGCAGTGAATGAATCTAGGCGAATGTATCAATGGCAAAAACCTACGGAAGGATTTCTTAAAATGAATGTCGATGGAGCAATTTTTTAAGACTTAGAAAGGCTGGAGTGGGTGTGGTCTTGCAGGATTCTAGTGGAGATGTAATCATAGTAGCTAGCAAGAGTGAGGATGCAGTTGATGAAGCAGTAACAATTGAGTCTTTGGCAATCTTGAGAGGCTTGCAACTATGTTTACCGTTCGGAATCCCAAAATTAATTGTTGAAAGTGATTGTTTATTGCTTATTCAGGAACTTCAAGCTTCAACCAACTCTTGTGCAAATGTAGGTCATGTAATTGCTGAAGTTAAACAGCTTATTTCAAGATTTCAAGAAGTGCAAATTCAACATGTGAATCGAATGGAAAAGTCTGCCGCACATGCTTTGGCAAGGAATACGTGGAATGTAGCTAGAATTTCTGTGTGATGGGATCATCTTCCATCGTTTCTTCATGATGTATTATGGCTTGATGCCAATTAATTGTATGGATGATGATTTATTATGATTGAATGCATGGCTGGTCATAAAAAAAAAAAATTAACATAAAAATTTGAAATCTTGTTCTTAATCTATTATAATCTAATAACATAAAATTAATATATATATATATATATATATAACATTTGATATATCATAATTAAATTAATCTTATAAATCTTAAGCTGCTATCATTTGATATAATATAAATTTAACTGTATAACAGAAAAAATTAAAATTAATATAAATTTGTTTCAAATCAGTTGCGGTCGTAATAATTAGTTAAAGTAAGCACACTAGTAACGACAAGCACAAAACTTTTGCCACGACCATCATATCGATCGATCAGTGAGGAAAATATCAACACTTACGAAAAATTATTCTATATAAATTCATCACGTTGAAGCATTAATTAACCTATTGTTGAAGGCTTGAGAATGTATTTATTGGTGTGTCGAGACCACCAGCTTGTATATAAGGTCTGGACCTTTTGGCATGCAGGTTCAAAAGATAAGAGAAATTAATCTAGTCTTTCAATGTAGTCTTTCCCTATTCAAAGCAAATAATCCACATTCTGTGTTACTATCATACGTTGAGGTACCAGGTTTTACTTCCTCTTTTGGAGAATTATTAAAGCTAGTTTGACTAATAAAATGAAATAAGATAAGATGATTTTAGATAAAAGTTAGAAGTTGAATAAAATATTTATTAGAAAATATAACGGAAAAATACCTCCAGTTTAGCTTATCAAATTACTCCACAAGTTTTTTCAAACTGACAAATCACCAGTGCATTCGCTTAACAGTAAAGTGTACTACGTAGTATAAAACTAGTGTACACTTAATAATATCACAGCCTAAGTACTATTTTAAGAGAGAACAAAATGAGAGTGGTTTTTCTGTTTTTACATGGTGCCAAAAATAAGCAGAGGTGGATTATATATAGTCTACCCACATATAGCTTGCCTTAAAAGTTAGCCAGTACTCTGTCATTCAATTGGCAGAAATGCATGGCTTAAAGCCATGCATTGAGAAAAATTATACCAGTAAACGTATGGCTTTTAAGCCATACATTACACTTGTTGTAATGTATTGGAGAGGAGAGGTCAGCCCACGTGGGCGCCCTTCCATCCTACAATATTATTAGAAAAATTGAATTATTAATTATATTTTGTATGAAAATTAAAAAAATAATTATAATAATAAAATGAGATAAAATAAAATAAGATTAAGTTGTTTGGATATCAAACGAGACCTAAAACAATATAATATCCCTGGCCTTTTATGAGTTACGTTTTTAGAGAATCAAGCATCCCCTTTTCAGTTTTTATTAGGGGTGTGTTCATCCGGGCCAGGCCATAATCGGCCCGGTTTAAAATTTTATTTATTTCTTAACAATTTTGAATTATATTTTAAAAAATGTTTAAGAAAATTTCGAATCTGGATTCCGGATTCCCAAATTCGGAACCTAAATGAACACCCCTAGTTTTTATACTATAAAAATAGGGATAAAAATGAATCGAAAAATTGGAAAAATGACGGGACCCGTTGGTTCTGTCCAATTCTCAACCGGTTTGGTCTGGAATTAGTTCTTTTATCTTAAAAACCAGTGAAATCTGGTATGGAATCACTTTTATATTTTCCAATATTGGACCGGACCAATTCACATATTATATATAAATTTTTATTTATTATTAATATTATACATAATATATATATAACTATGCATGAAATCATATATATTAAATACATTTTATTATTTATTAAATTCTCAACATATATTATATACATTTTATTATTTAATAAATTCTCAACATATTTTTTTTGATAAATATATTAATAATACTAATATACTTAATATATTAAAACAAAAAGACCAAACCGAACTGGACCAGACAATAACCTATAAAATTAGGAAGCACCGGTTTATGAGAGTAATTGATATGTAATCGGTTTAAAAAATAAAAAAGCAAAATCGGTATTAATGATTCGGCCTTAAATTTGGTCAAAATGAAATCAATCCGGATCGGTTACACTCCTATTTTAGAATCATCACATTTAGTTTTGTCCTGTGTTAGTACTATCTTGCTCATGGCAACGTGTAGTTTTCATCTCTCTCTCTCCTTATATATATGCATAAATACTATATATAAAAATAAAAAATAATAATAGACATATTAATGGTAAATAAAACTTCTCTATACTTGGAGCATGTTTGTGATTACGTTTCGAAACTTTAAAAGTGTTTTAAAGTAGTTAAAAGCACTTTTAAATAAAAATGATATGTTTAGGTAATTTTATTAAAAGCGTTTTAATCAATTGAAAAAGTTAAAAATTAACTTTTTCAATAAGCATAAAATGAGAGCTTTTATAAAAAAACTCCTGCAGATAATCATATATTTGTAAAAAACTACCGTAACTAACTCTAAAAGTACTTTAAATATATTGATCCCAAACATTAAATAGATTTTTAGTAGTAGAGGTTATTACATTAAGTTTTAAGTTATAAACTTTAAATTAAAAGTAAGATTTCTTACTGCAACTCCAAAAATTCACTTACAAGTTTGTTGGCACATCCTCGACAATATAAAAAAAAGTATAATATTTACATATTTATCGGTTAATATATTACTATATATATATATATATAGAAGTCAAGTTTTAAAATCCTACGTGGCACTTGTATCAAATTTTCTGGTAAAGTAATGAATATAAATAAAGGTGGGTCCTGTAGGACTAAAATCGTGGCACATGGTCGACGAGTAGGAATTGGAAATGATGGGCCTGTATCGAAGTTGGGGACGAATGGGGACAATTGATTTTGAATCCCCTCTTCTTTATTCTTTTTGTGCACTTGATATATCCCACCGTCGTGTGTGTCATGTGAGTCCCTCTTGAACTCCAATGAATCAACTTGTCGTAAGCCATGCGGAAGACAAACACTTCCATTGCATTATTTGTTTGCAGTCCCAAATTAAATGCAAAACAACAAATTAAATCCCTATATTAGTTGTGAATCACACCTCCCGGACCAGCCATACCCGGATTTCCGAAAGAACAATCATCAATGTTCAACTTGACTTATTCTTCAACTGGTCTTGTAACGACCCCATCCTAGAAAGAGTGGAATTGTACTTCAAGACTGTTTTTCCCAAAAATAGTTTTAAAAAATATGACTAATTTTGTTAGGTTTAAAAACCTTTCAGTTCATACCCAGTATACAAGACTCTACATTATAAAATAAAACATACTTTTACAATAAAATAAGTTTACAATGGAAAAATATCTGATTTATAAAATAAAAAAAAGCCTTTCATACATTTTCTCTCCATGTCTAGATTGTTGTGTTCTTCCTTTTGAACTGTCTGCTTTCTACTGCGCACTCTTGTGAGGGGGAAGAGCATACATAAAAATTAAAATGAGCCGAATACTCAGTAAGCATTATTTCATACCGATTAAAATATAATAGGATATGCTTTTCATTCATGCAATCAGCACTCATACATACGTACATACATACAAAAAAATGCTTGCATTCATTTTTCATAACTATAACCCTATTATGCCTTTCATTTCATATAGATCTTGGTGATCCTTTTTATTCTTAACAATTTTTTTAAGCCATTAACGAACAAGAAATCATCAAACAATAGAGCACCTAACTATCAAGCAAGCACAATAATAGCCACTACTACCAAGTAGTTATTAGACAAGCAAATCACTAACCAACAAGCAAGAATAACAACCAACAACTACAAACAATTAATAACAACTAGCAAATAATCATTCATTCATATGATACATGCTATACATATCACACATAACATGACATCGATTCTTATTTTTCTCTTTCTTTGAGTTTTTGCACACTGTTACGTCCCATGTGCTGGGATTAGCGGATCTTCCTTTAAACCCTTATGTATTTTTCTACATCATAGCAATCATTCATTCGTTCATTTCTCACCGTCTTTTCTTTTCCTTACTCTTTCTTTTCTCTTCTTAGTTAGTTCGTTTATAGAAAATATTTTTTAAAAGCTTGTGTATGAACTGAATGCAAATGCGTGCACTTAACATCGTTGGGACATAGGGTCATCGCATAGGTTCATCGCTTAGGATCATCGCATAGCATTATCACATAGCATCAATTCATGGCATCCTTCCATAAAATTATGAGATAGAAATCTCAAATTTCATTTTTATATTTTTTAGAGAATACATCCAATTATTACTACATAAGCATCCAATCACAAGCATATAATTACACATTTGAGATTTGATAAAAGGGACCACTAATAATGGTCATTACATACATATATTAGCATTTTTAGTCCTATTGTATTTTTTTTACTAATCTGGTAAACTCTAGAGATGTATGAACATACCATGCAATTCAGTTACAAGTGCATCACAATAATCAAGCTACATGCATGTATATAACTAACATCAATATATATATATATACATATCTAGTACATAAGCAATTAGACTAGAAAGAACCTACAGTTCACTTAGGACACTATTCTACTATCCCTATGTCTTGGGGTTCTTACTCACTATGCTAAAATTATCGAGGACCCACTTACGTATACTAGGACACTTCCCCTCTATCTCTAAGCTCTCACGTGACTCTTACTACACTCCACCTTCCGGGATTAGCCTACAAACAATATCTCTTCCAATTAACCTCATACCGATGCATGACTTAGATCGATCGAGTCATACATCCAAATATTATGCAGTACACCCAACACTACGTGTTGACGCCCCCAGCCTACGCTTGGGATTAAACGTAAATCGAAGCGTCAGGGACACATAACACAAGGCTACATACCCGTCGTTGATGTCAGAAATAAAATGCATGCACCTGACTTACTAGCAGTATGCAATAAATATCACAGTGGAATAAGGTTAATTCTAAAAGGATAGACAAAATAAACTAAATTGCCTACCATCACATTGTAATACTAGTGCACTATCCCAAACGCTTTCACAAAGCCAATGCACATCAAATATATCAAAGTTATTAATTCATAGCTCCCAAAACACGGGAGAGGCTACAACTTAACATAGGTATCATAAGCATAATCCATCCTTGATGTACCATACATATAAGATAAAAACACATATGAGATTTGGCTACTACTTCCCTCTCCTATCTCATTCAAAATTTACATGGAAAAGATCTATATTCTTGCTCACATACCTCCCCCTCTTGCCACTTGTCAACCACTTATCAAAAGATGAAATCTTTGTATGAAGAAAAGACAAAACTGTTAGCCTAAGTCGATCTTTCCTTGGAATTCATTCAATTAGAAACTCACATAGGAAAAATCCTTATCTTGTTTACATTTCTCCCCTTTTGCCACTTGTCCCAATATTTCTCAAGAGATGGGATTATGGCATGCTAGCTAGAGTCAGTTCTTTTCACAAACTTATCAAATCCAAAACTCACATAGAAAGAATATAAGAATATTCCTTACTTACACCACTCAAACTTCTTATGAAATGACTCTTGACTTACCTAACTCCAATTTTCATGCAATCTCCTTGGATTATACAATGGCTTCTTAAAATTCCAATAGGCATGTAGGTTTTTACTATGCCAAGTGTCCCAAATGATCTCTCAATTACTTAAATATTTCCAAAATAATCCCTCATATCTGAAACTCACCAAGGAAAGGTCCTAATTTTGTTTGCTCATCTCTTCCTCATTTTCCATGTGTCACCATGTCAAAAATAAAATCCTATATGAAGAAAAGATAAAGTTAGGTATGGATCAAATCTTCTTGCCACATGTCCCTTTTTGTTCCTTATCTCCCAAGTAAAATGAGCTATGTATGGAATTGGGTTTTCCACCCTCCAATTTATCCAAACCGTAGCCTTCTTTAGCAAAAAGACAAAACTTCTTTTACCTAACTCTTATTTATATGTTATGTTGCCTAACTCAATTTTCTAACAATTGAATCTTTGATATTCAAGAAGGCATGTTCCCTTAACAAGCCAAGTGTCCTAAAGCAAAAGTCCCAAAAATGCCACAAGGCTTTAGGCGCCTCTTATGGCTTCACTTGTGCCTTTTTTTTTTTCCAATTTGGATTCAATTCACATGTCTTATACAAATAATGGGCCTATAGGGAAAATAATAGATATATCCTTAAATACCTTCAAAAATGGCTAAAAAAAAATATTTCTTCCAAACATGAAGAAAATCTAATAGGAAAGGAAAATCCGGGTTGTCACATATGTAACAAAATGGGTATCAGGTCCTTGGGAAAATCCTTGGAATGTGTTTGTGGAGGTGGAAAATCGTTGGAAAAATGGGAGAGCGAGAAATCAGTGGGAAGAAGCGATAAAAATGAAGTAAGAGGGTGAGGGAAAGCCAAGTATTACTCGATCAGTTTACTACAGCGAAAATACAAAGGTGCCGCAAAATGCCAGCATTATTGACATAAAATGGTGTTAAAACACGTGCTCTCTTGTTGTGATAAAGGAAATTGCCGTAATAGCAACATAAGTTGCTGCAATTAATTATCTTCACTGTTCACAAGTACAATAGAAGGAGGTTCATGGGACTTAAGCAGCGGGGACTAATTATTTGAAGAAATAAGATGTTATTCCGTCATTTTCTTTTGTAATATTGCAAAAGAAAGTGAAGTTAGAAATACATAGGGTTCGGCCCTAGTAAGTGCTATTAGGGGTTTTTGAGTTTGACACTTAAATCATTGACATGTTGGCTATTTTGTGATATTTAAATATGTGAGATAGATTGATTAATCAGTTATCTTGAGAAATAAGGTAAGGCCATGTGTAGAGTTATTAAAGTAATTCTTGGACAAAAGAAATATTGGAAGAGATTGAAGAAATATATGGTTTCGATTGAAAGCTAGTTTGTTTAAATTGGGGAGTTTTTGAAATATGCAAATGAAGAAATAAGTGAATTAAAAGGGAAGAAAAGAATTTTTTTGAACTTCTTGTTAGGTTCGGCCAACTCTTTTTAAGTATAAGATTAAATTGTTTTTATTTTCCTTTAAGTGAATTGATTATGTTTTAATTGATGTATGATATTTGATGTAAGTTATTTAAGTCATGTGTTGATTAAACATTTTCTATATGTCATATAACCCATAAAAGCATGAAGCATGCATGAAAAAGTCTAAGAGTACATGCATATCCCATTTTGTCACAAGATTTTTCATTACAGGTCATAACGTTCCCTTTAGGAAAGTAAGAAGATGAATTTTATAAGAATAAGAAAAGAACAAGAAAAGAATAAGGAAAAAAAAGTCGCGTCATGATGGTGAGGGCGATATGATCTGCCGGATGACTAACGTGCTGGTGGTGAAGGCGTTATGAACTGCCGCCTTAAAAAGTATGTTCATGTCATGACGGTGAAGGCATTACCATCTACCGTCGAGATTCTAAAAACCCAATGGTGAAGGCATTACAAACTACCGTCGAGTTTAAGTATGACAGTGAAGGCGATACGAACTGTTGTCATATTATGAATAAGAAAAAGATATGAAAAAAAACGAATTTCAAGAAAAAGACATTATAATTCATGAAAGGTTTTATACCCTTGTTCATACAAGTTTTTCATGAAAATATGCAATTCTTTGTGGAAAATGGGTACATAAGTCATGTATAAGTCATTCATGAGTCAAGTCACATGTCAATTATTCATGATACTTGCTATTTCATGTTATCGATATGTACTGTTAATACCTTTATTGGGTGTTGTTTGATCCTGAGCCCTGATGGATCTTTGTCCCTAAACGGTATCTATGTGACACTATAAGGGAAGTACCTCCAACGTGATTTTGAAATCAGTGTGAATATGGTTCTTTATGGAAGGGAGTATAGGGAGGTTAAAAAGGAACCTCGACGGCGAATGGGGAATAGTTAGTTGATAAATTATCATGTGATCATTCTATGCAAGAGTTATATCTCTTTGCATAATCATGGATTTTGACCTTATTCCACTGCGAAATGTATTGTATATAATAGTAAGTTTAAGTGTATGCATAATATTTCTTACATCTACGAAGGATATATAGCCTAGTGTTACCTATCTCGACGCTTCAATTTACATTAAATCCTAAATGTAAATTGGGACGTCACACTGCAATTAATTATCTTCATTGTTCATAAGTACAATAGAAGGGGGTTCATCAGTCTTATGCAGCGAGGACTAATTATTTGACAAACTAAGAGGTTATTCTGTCATTTTCTTTTGCAATATTGCAAAAAATGCTATTATTACCAATATATGTTGTAGTGATTTCTTATCTTGTAACTCCCCAAATTGTTATACATGAGAGTTTCATTAATAAATTTGGGATAAAGACCACTATTGAACATGTGGTCGTGATTCTTCTCTAAAAATTAAAAATAATATAATATAAGCTAGTTTATCAAATTTCATGTAAAATATAGATATTTTTGTGTCACATTAAACCAAGCTATAATACTATAATTGAGATCTTAAATTAATTATTTTTTATTCAATGAAGTCTAGAGGATAAAATCTCTTAACTAATTTTCAAATCAATCATCATTCTTAAATGATTTTTCTTGTATTTTTACTTTAAGATTCCATATTAAGAAGCCTAATATTTTATAACAAAGACTTTGGGATCCATATTAATAAATTTATTATTTCTCTTAAACTTAATTTTAGTTTAATTTTGATGAGACTACATCCTTAAAAATAGATAATATATAAAAATTATACAAGATTTTGGGACTATAGGAAAAAATGGAGAGAGATTTTAGGGGGGCATTCTTTATATTTATAGAGTTATGAATAAATTTTAGGGATATTTTCACGTTCATAATTCAATGCAAATTGAAGTATCAAGGTAAATAACGCTAGGCTACTCATTCTCATACTTATCGAAATTTAATACAAATCGCAGTGGAAAAGTTCTGAATAAAAATAAATTTCTAGTGATCACATGGTAACATAAAAACCACAATAACATTTTATCCTTACATACATAACCCAATTAGTTTTATTATTTTCTTCCAAATCAAGACCTCACATTTTCACTTAATCCTCTTCATATAACATCATGGAATAGATTTATAAGGTCTCATAATTTTTCTAGCATTTTTTCATAGCAAAAATCACTCCAAAATATAATATGTTTCAATTTAATACATAAACAAAGATTAAGCTCTAATAAATATCAAACATAATCCAATCACCAAACCACTTGTTCTATGCCAAGATTAAGTTAACATATATACTTACGAATTTTCTCCAGGCTTGAATTGATACTTGTAGTAGCTTTTGAACAATTTCTTCTCCAACACCCCTAACTGGCTCTCTTTTGGTATTTTTGTGAAATAAGTAAGTTTAGGTGAGTTTTTCTTCCTTTTTTTTCCTGTGGCCGTGGGAATAGACTAAAGGAGACCTTAGAACATTTTTCATATATATATATATATATATATATCCCAAGACACACTGCTAATTCTTCTTTGGCCTAGCCTTGTGAGGTGTCTTCCTCACTTAGGCCTAATCATGCCCCTAACATGGATTTGTTTGGTCCAAATATTCATCCAAGGGTCTTAATTTCTCCACCTATAAGCTCCCTTTTAATCAATGGCCCAACTATTTACAACACATGGAGAAAAATCCAAAAATAGAAACAAGAAAATCTTGGATGACATACAATCGGCCACTTGGCCTCCTTGTGCCCCATGCCTCTTTGCAAGCTTCCCCCCCCCCCCCCCTCCCCTCTTGCCACATGTTACAACCCTTCTTCCCACACTTAGGGTGACTGGGAAGACATCTTATTAATTGTTTTCCAAGATTTGGTTAGTAATTGGTTGGAAATAAGGGGGTAGTTTGGCTATTTGTTTTAGTTCTAAACCAATCAGATTTGCTTCTAATTCCTTCATGATTATATACTAGTTATCCTTCTAGAAACTCTCCCTCCACTTGAAAACTACATTCATAGATGTGTCTAGATGATAGAAATGATAAGAACCAATAAGATTTTAGCACCTGAAGTGAGGCGGTGACATACTTTGTTTTCGGGTTCCAACTTTCATCCAATCCAGATCAGTTCACTTTCAGTCCAAATAATCGTTCGATTCATTAAAAACTAAAAACATAAAAGTTTTATATCATCTTACTAAGCTTCTATATGATTTTGAATTACCTTATTCCAAGATAAAATGAGAGAGATATGCTTAATTCACCGAAATATGTCAAAACTTACCCGAGAATATCCAATCCGAGTTCTCCATTTGTTTTACTTTGTTTTCTTGCCCATCAAGGGTTCTAGATCAATTCTTATCAACTTGTCACGTTTCTCATATATTTCAAGACCTTAAAAATTTTGGTCTCCAATCACAGTTTTCGTCACGTGGCCAAATATAAGACAACTTATATAAGTCAGTTACCAGTTGACTTCTATTCTTATCTGTCCACTTCATACCAGATTTAGTCCTTGATAAACTCCTTATCTTCAAAAATACAAAACATAGAAGTTTTATATATGCCTCTTAGTGTTCTTTAAGAATTAAAATTATCTCATTTGGAGCTCATATGAAGGAGTTATACTCATTTAACCGAAACTCGATGGACTAGCCAGAGAACTCTTAATCCTGGCACCAAGTGTTTGATTTTTGGTTTTATCACTTTCTTTTGAATTTCTCCCCGAAATTTTGAAAATTGATCTCTTTCTAGGTCCAAATTGAATTTCTCTAGTTGATAGCTTGTTAAAATTCTTAAAGGTCCATCCAAAATTTATCCTATAATGCATAATTTCACCTTTTCATAGCTCACAATTATTCTCTAAGTCTCAACTTCGATTTCCATGGAAAAATATATTTCCAATAAATTCCTTTAAAATATTCTCAAGTAAATGCTTTATCTAAAAAAAATTGGGTTATTACATCCTCTCCCTTAAAATAAATTTCGTCCTCGAAATTTGGGAGGTTGATTCTCAATATTGTAAAAGCAATCCATGTCCCTAAAAGTTTCAAGCCTACAATATTAAACGTTTATACCTGTACTCGTATTTTTGATCATATCATCTCCTCCAATCAACATTCCACACCTAACAAAATATTTCTCCTCGCCCATCCGTAAGGACATGAATTATTTTCCAAAATCCCTACATTTACTATTACGATACTACGATTATCAAATACCATAGATAAAACCAAAACTCCATCAAATAAAAAACTAACAAGTTAATTGGTTGATTTCGAATTCATATACTCAAAGGATAATTCTTTATCCTCCAAATGATTATTCATATTATCTCTTTGAGAACTTAAAACTCTTTGTCAAGTTATCCTCAATTAAAATCTCCAGATCCATAAAATTTATGTAGCTTGAACCTTCGATCATTACCGATATCTCGTTCTCTTACCATCTTATCTTTCTGAAACATACAAAACTTCATCATAAGTTACATTTCTCCCTAATAATTATAAATTTCTGGCATCCAAATCATTCACCAAGACCACCTTACTTCATAAAGATTCAAGTCTATTCTATTACCATGTGATCTTTTCCTAGGACAATATGGATTTACCTAGAGTCGTATTGCTCTGATATCATTCTATGACGCCCCCAATTTACGTTCGTAATTCAACGCAAATTGAAGTATTAGGATAAATAATACTAAACTACTCACCCCCGTTCTTATCAAAATTTAATACAAATCGCAACAGAAAAGTTCTGAATAAAAATTTCTAGTGATCACATGGTAGTATAAAAATCATAATAACATTTTATTTTTATATGTATAACCCAGTTAGTTTTCCTATATACAGACTTATCAAAACTTCGACTACGGGCCGTCTAGGCTCCTTCTTCACTTCAAAAAACTCTTTCAACATGCCAATGTCAGTTTCTATAATCATTAACTGGGTCAAAACTTCTATAGAGAGAGAGTACTCTAGAGTCCCCTTACGGTTTCTCCGGATTTCTCGAGTAAATAGGGCCTTGTCCATGCTCGACATCGCACCTTACAGTGAAGTTAAAATTCCAAAAGAAAAAAGAAACATACAAGAATGAGATTTCCTTAAAAATCTCAGTAAGTACACACTTAACTTAATAAAAGCATTGACATCATAAAATAATCATATACAAGCCAGACAATCAGAGTGTGCATTTATGTCTTCCTTCATATGACTCACGCATGACTTAGACTTATCTCTTATGTGAACTTATACTGATAAACTTATTTTATGTATGGATTTTTCTTTCTTATCTTAAAATTCATGTTCTTATAAGTCTTTACTTATATTCACTATCATTACCCGTGGTTAGGCCATGCCACTATTATTACCCGTGGTCGGGCCATGCCATTATTATTACCCGAGGTTAGGCCATGTCCATCTCTGAATCTCGACAGGTGTTACGTATCGCCATCCCTGCCGACACGTCAGTCATACGGGCGTTACGTATCGCAGTCCCCATCATGACGTAATTGACTTACTAATTTTTCCATTTGTAAAGTTTTCTTAACGTATTTCTTATATCAGACATCATGACTTATGACGACACACATATGTGACGAAATACAATATACACATAACTTAGGCTTATGGCATGCATGTTCTATATTTTCATAATTCATGTGACATATAAAAACATATCACAAAAATATACATCATATATACATGCACTTACGCCACATAAATTAGTAACGTCAAAACTTAACGAACAATGCTTAAACAATAAAATATAATATTAAAATATTATTAAAACCAAAGCTGGCTGAATATCATGGAGAACTAAATCGAATTTATTTAGCTTATTCAACTCAAGCCAAATTTCACATATTTAACATATCAAATTTCTCTTAGTCAATTTATGCATATTAAAATGTTTTTCTTAGTATTTCTTCTATAAATTCTTAACAAAATGATTCTTGAAAACTTTCCAAGTAAATTAGAGTTTCAAAACTTACCATAATTATTAAAATATCATTCCAATAATTAAAATCAAGTCACTAAGAATTTAGAATAGAAGAAATTCTCCAATGAAATCAAAGCCTGCAATGATAAACTCAGTTCTGCCATTTCAATTACAGTTTCATCCTTTATTGAGTCTTTATCTCTTAAAACTCAAAACATAAAAGTTGTAGATCTTTCTCCTAGTTTCCATAACCTCTTAAATTGTTCCAATCAGACATTAAACAAATACGTTATGTCCAATTTACTAAAAGATGTCAAATCTGCCAATAATAACCATATTAATAACGAAATTTGCTAAAGTTGGTTTATCATTTTCTTCCAAATCAAGACCTCACTTTTTTACTTAATCCTCTTCTATAACATCATAAAATAGATTTCTAAGGTCTCATAATTTTTCTAACATTTTTTCATAACAAAACCCACTCCAAAATTTAATATATTTCAATTTAACACATAAACAAAGATTAAGCTCCAATAGATATCAAACATAATCCAATCACTAAAACACTTATGCTATGTTAAGATTAAATTAATATATGTACTTACAAAATTTTCTCCAGGCTTGAATTGATACTTGTGGTAGCTTTTGAACAAATTCTTCTCCAACACCCCTAACTAGCTCTCTTTTGGTGTTTTTGTGAAGTAAGTGAGTTTAGGTGAGTTTTTCTTCCTTTCTTTTTTTTTTTTTCTTGTGGCCGTGGGAATGGACTAAAGGAGACCTTAGAACACTCTTCAAATATATATATATATATATATAGAGAGAGAGAGAGGTGGTGCCATGCATAGAGGGAGGATACCTCAAACCCTCAAGACACGTGGCTAACTCTTCTTTGGCCTAGCCATGTGAGGTGTCTTCCTCACTTAGGCCTAATCATGCCCCAAACTTGGATTTGTTTGGTCCTAATAATTATCCAAGGGTCTTACTTTCTTCACCCATAACCTCCTTTTTGATCAATGGCCCAACTATTTACAACACATGGAGAAAATTCCAAAAATAGAAACAAGAAAATCTTAGATAACATACTACCGGCCACTTGGCCTCCTTGTGCCCCATGCCTCTTTGCAAGCTTCCCCCCCCCCCCTCTCCTCTTGCCACATGTTACAACCCTTCTTCGTACGCTTAGGGTGGCTGGGAAGACATATTATTACTTGTTTTCCAAGATTTGGTTAGCAATTGGTTGGAAACAAGGGGGTAGTTTGGCTGTTTTGGTTAGTTCTGAACCAATCAAATTTGCTACTAATTCTTGCATGATTATAGACTAGTTATTCTTCTAAAAACTCCTCCTCCACTTGACACCTACCTTCATACATGTGTCTAGATGATAGAAATGAGAAGAACCAATCAGATTTTAGCACCTAAAGTGAGGTGGTGGCATACTTTGTTTTCGGGTTCCAGTTTTCGTCCAATCTAGATCAGTCTACTTCCACTCCAAATAACCCTTTGATTCATTAAAAATTAAAAGCATAAAAGTTTTGGATAATATTCTTAAGATTCTATAGGATTTTGAATCACTTTATTCCAAGATCAAATGAGATATGCTTAATTCATAGAAATACGTCAAAACTTACCTGAGAACATCCAATCCGAGTTCTCCATTTATTTTACTTTGTTTTCTTGCCCACCAAGCCTTCTAGATCAATTCTTATCGACTTACCACATGTTCTCATGCATGTCAATACCTCAGAAAGTTTGGTAGCCAATCACAATTTTCGTCACATGGCCGAACATAAGACAACTCATTTAAGTCGGTTACGAGTTGACTCCTATTCCTATCCGTCCACTTCACACCATATTTAGTCCTTAATTTATTCCTTATCATAAAAAATCCCAAACATGAAAGTTTTAGATATACCTCTTACTGTTCTACAAGAATTGGAATTACATCAGTTGGACCTCATATGAAACAGTTATACTCATTTTACCAAAACTCGATGGACCAACACGAGAACTCTTAATCCGGGCACCAAGTGTTTGATTTTTGATTTTATCACTTCCTGATGATTTTCTCTCCTAAATTTTGAAAATTTATCTCTTTCTAGGTCTAATTTGAATTTCTCTAGTTGATACGTTATTAAAATTCCCAAAAATTCATCCAAAATTTATCCTAAAATACATAATTTCACTTTTTCGTAGCTCACAATTATCCTCTAAGTCTCAACTTCTATTTCTATGGAAAAATATATTTCCAATAAATTCTTTTAAAAAATTTTCAAGAAAATGCTTTATCTAAAAAAAATTGGGTTATTACAACTTGGGTTCGCCACGGGTTGTGCATGGGAAGGGCTGCATGTGGATGGGCTGAGCTTCATGGAGGTAGAGGGCTGCACGCAGTGGTGGAGAAGTGTTGTCGTGGGAACCCATTATGGCAGCCATGCACCTTCACAGGTGGCTATCAATATTCTTCCCTCCAACTTCTAAAAAGTGTTGGGCAGTGAGGAACTGGTAGAAAAGTTTTCATTGTCTTTTTCTAGCCGCAAGACTGGGTGTTTGTATTTTTCTAGCTATGCACAGTTCACACCATATAACCCAATTTTCCTTTTTTTAAGAGATGTGGTAAACAAAAAAAAAGGGAAAAAATATTAGATGAAAAATATATAATAGAATGAAAAGGGAAACTTGCCTGCTTTTTAGAGACGATCATGTGAGCCAAATGAATCTATTTATTTGAAAAGTGATAAATGATCTCGATCCTGTGAGCTAAATTATTGATGCATTTTTTTGGCATGGTTATAGTTCAACGATACAGTTGAATGACCAACAGTGATTGCTTAGGCATTGATATGATACATGGATTCTCATCTATAAAATATATAATATAAACACAGAGAGATCATACAAACATTTACATGATCATTTGGCATAAATGCCTACGTCATCATTTGAGAGACAGAACTCAATAAATTGATCATGATTTGTACCTTCTTTCATGATCTTATATCTCTCTCTCAATATTAGAGAAAACTTAAGTTTGAAGAGGTTGTAGGCAATGCCATTCCTATAAAATTCTGAGAGGAGGTTTGTGCCACTACAACAAATAGTGGTATTTGCTGCATTTTTTTCTAGCGGAGAGTCAAAGTTGGCCCCAAGTTGATGGATTTAATCTTCCCATTTCATAACTCGTGACAGAAATTGAGGCTACTGTAATTATTAACTTATTTGTGGTAGTTTTAACCAGTTATTGTGGCACTTTAATGGTCATCGCACACTAATGGCGCAAAAAGAGATCATCTCAGACGACTTTTGATGGAAAGTGGATATTGCGACACTTTTTTCATTTTATTACGGCACTTATAGCATCATTAAAAGTTCATCACATGTTGTAGCACTATTATTATCCCCAAAAGAAGTGTGTTGCGGCATCTTTCATGCTTTACCCCCCCTCCAAATAGTTCAACAATCCCTAATCAAATTTACGCCTCTCTCTCTCTCTCTCTCTCTTTCTCTCACGCTATGGACTAGCGCCCCTTCCCACGCCGTGCCGCCACCTCTTCTATCAAGTGTCTCTCCCTTTCTCTCCATTCATCTCTCGTTCCCTCTCTCTGTTCACGTCTGTCTCTCTCTAGTTTTGATTTTGTAGTTTAATGCAGTGTTCATCAACTGTTCTTAAAAATTTTGGGGAAGATCTAGGGTTCACACCGAAAGCCCTTTGCCGAGGATGTAGATCGTGAGGTTTTTGTTTCACACAAAAAATGGCCTCCTCTCATCTCAAGGGTGGAACCCTAGTCTAGATCTCCTCAAGTTGAGGGATAAAAATAGGTAAGCCAAATAATTTCGGTTTCCATTTTTGGAGATCTTCATTCTACACAAAATGGCAACCTAGAGTTCCAAAGGTGAAATTTTTGTTTTGCAAATGTATGAAGTGTTTTTGTTTTTTTATTTATTTGTTTTCAATTTTTGTGTGTTCCTACTGAACTAGGTATTTATTTGCTTCACCTATATCCATGCCTTATATCAATTTCTTATGAATTTATTGAAGTGAAAGATGAGTATCCTGCTTTTGTAATTGAGATATCAAATAAATCAAATTTTAGTTGTGTTTGTTAGAACAACTATGTCAAGAACTATCTGGCTTCAATTAATTATGATGGGGGAATGCTAATGTTTTATCTTGTTAGGCAGACTAATGATTATGTGAAAAGCATTAATTTGCGATATTGTGGACTGGTTATGTGAGAAGCTTTAATTTGCTTCTGTCATTGATTTTAATGGACTAGTTTTCATAGTGAGAACTCCTTACCAGTTCATTTTAATGCAGCAATCTTTGATTGTTTTATTATTTACATTATAGTGACTAAATATTAAACGTGGAATTTTCTGCAATAGAAATAATGCAATATCCAATGTGTTTAAATTCTAACACATACTGTGACGCCCCCAAATTTTTCTTAAAATAAATACGGTAATCGAGATGTTGAGATGATGACAACATGGGTCACAGATCCCAATGACAAGTATCAAATGTGTGTGCACACGTGACATATATAAAATATAAGTCGCAGCAGATAATAAAATCATTATCTAAATACCAGAATTTTTAGAAATATTTTACAAAGTATTTTAATATAAACTCTCCAACAGGAAATTTAATACAGTCTTCCGAAATACAAATTAAATAAATATATATTTTTAAAAGGGGAAAATAATTTCCTGAGATAACAATTTTATAACAATAATTTATCACCAGCGGAGCCATCTCCTCAGGCTCAGCCTCTTCATAATCTGCATCCAAAAAATACGACCCCAAAATGGTATCGCAGGGTAAGTACAACCTAACTAAACCAAAAGACAGAAATATACTCATGCAACAACAAAACTCATGAACACGACTTCAAATGCATGAATCTCAAATGAACATCTTTCTCAAAATAATTAAGATAAACATATGCCAAAATCTCATTTTAATTCACAATAAAATTCCAATAAAACCATCCATCATTTCTCAGAAAATAATATTTGCAAAACCAATCATACCGGACGTTACGTATCACCGTCCCCAATATGATAAACACACATACCAATCATAATGGAAGTTACGTATCGCCGTCCTCATTATGATTCACACACACTCATTTCATATCGGGCGTTACGTATCGCCGTCCCCAATATGAAATGCACACCCAATGACCATAACAGGTGTTACGTATCACCGTCTCCATTATGTCATCCACATACTATCAATCACAATGGGCGTTATGTATCACCGTCCCCATGATGACTGACACACACCCAATGACCATAATGGGTGTTACGTATCACCGTCCCCATTATGTCATCCACACACAGACGCTGATCACAACGGGCGTTACGTATCGCTGTCCCTGTTATGACTCAGCCAAAAACCATTAAAATTTATAAATCCAATAAAAATCCAATTTCCATTTCCAACACATGAATATCCGAAATCATGCAAAAATCCAATTTTCGAATATTTCCATGAGCATGCGCATAAATACACAATGCAGACAATTATGCACCAAATAGCCAACAATTAATAAATTCTAACAATAATCAAACACAATAACTGTTGATACCAAAAATATATTTAAATCTTAAAACTCGTTTGAAAAGTACTTACAGAGGGTAAAAATGCAAATCCTTGAGCAAACGCCAATCCGTAACGTTCTTAGCGGTCATTTGTACGTTAGGCTAAAGTACTCGGTTTGACACCAAAATTTAGGAAGATACTCTTTGGAAGGTGGGGGAATCTCATGGAGGTAATGGTGTGGCGGCACAACTACCGGAAAATGGCAGATCGAGCCCAAAAAGGGCGGAAACCCATTTTCAGGTTTGGGGTTGTACCGGGAAAGTGGGGCTGCGGTTGGGGAAACTGAGTCAGAGGGATAACCGGCTGGGCAAGGGGAGTCTTTTGGTGGCAGATGTGAGATGTACGGTGGTCGGATGACAGCGTGACAAAGAAACAACCCATTTAAGACCCATTTCAGGTGGAGGGGTAACCGACGGAGATGGGTGACTTTGGGCAGTGGGTTATGCTCGCCGGAGGGTGGGGAAGCTGTTAGTAGGTCGCCGGTGCCAAGGGGTGGCCAGCGGTGGCCGGAAAATGTAAGGGAAGCTAAAACACTCATTTCGGATTGGGGGCCGTGTAGGGGCGGTGGGGTGGCCGGAGGTGACACTACCGGTACTGTTGGACTCACCGACATGCGGGGGTGAGGTTAGGCTTGGTGGTGTTGCCAGTGGGTGGCCGACAGCGACCCTGGGTGAAGATGAGAGAACCGGTGAGAGAGAGAGGAGAACAGGGGCTCGCGGTCTGGGGCCGAATTTCGTGAGGAAGAAAAGGAAAGAAAAGGAAGAAAAAGAAGAAAAAGAAAAGAAAAGAAAAGGAAAAGAAAAAAAAAGAAAAAGACTAACTAAAAAAAAAGCACAATAAATTAAATAAAAGCCAACTTGAAATACTGTAATTTAATATCCATAAAATAAAATATTTAAAACCCAACAATAAACCAATATAATTTAAAGAACATTTTAAATATAAAACACTAATTCATATTAAGAAAGCGCATCAAATAAAATCACATAATAAAATAAAAAGAATTTAATTCCAATTATTAAAATAATTACCTCACATTAAAATTAATAAGAAAAGCAACGTAACTCAATATTAACTAATTAATAGCTCAAACAAATACCTTAAATAAATAAAACATGACTAATAATATTATTAAAATACATTAAAATAATTAATACCGAGAATAAAATAACGTGTAAAAATATACGTAAATTTGGGATCTCACACATACAAGTTTAAATTTCTGTATCCAATTATACTTTTTTAATCCCCATGTGCTAGTTTTAAGTTTTTCTTCGATATGTCAAATATCCAATGAGTAATTCTACACGAGCTAGCATATGTTAAATAGTGAGGAATGCTTTTCTGTGTAATTGCTAAGCCAACAAAGCAGAATTAGTACCTTCTCTGTTTTTTTAACAATAAGATTCATGCCTTCACAAGCTCTACATATTTTACCATCTATTCTCTTTGCACATTGCTAGAATTTTATTCTCTTTAATTTTTGTATTCTCTTTAATATTTACTAGAATTGCTTGTATAGGTTTGTATAACTGTTGTGTTGAACCCAAGGTTTCAAGTTTCGTGTAAATCTACAAATGGATTTTGATGATAACAAATGAATTCAAAGAATAAAGGAGTCTCAAGCTCAAAGTTGTCCACACAATAGAATCAAACACATCAAGGAAGTAAGTATGAGCAAGAAGGGAACAAGTTCACATTAAAATCATAGAGTAATTTTGTAAATCTCTTAAAAAATTTGAAATTAGGATTAAGGCTCAAAATTAATATTTTATCATAAAGCATTAATTATAAGTTCACATGAAAGTAGAAGACAAACTGTCATCTCTTCAAATCTTACTTTGTTAAGATTACAAGATATGCCGGATGCATATTGTCAAAAGTTACCGAACTAAGCTAGTGAGATTAATTATAATTGTCCCTATTTCTCTCGTGAAACGCTGCCATTATCTGCTGATGTTGACTCTATGCTTGAACTCTTACTTGTTCTGATTCCTCTATTTGAAGTTTCAAAACACGAGCTAATTCCGTCAAATCTTTATTTTCTTGCTTTAACCTCTTATTCTTTCTACCTTTATTTGCAAGCTTTTAATGCAGAACAGATATTTGATTGTTAAGTCGATCAACTTCATTTGCCCTCGCTAGTAATCTCCGAGACATGGTCGTAACAGAGGCACCATATTGAGCGCTGAGAGTTCTTGATGCTGCAACAACCTCAGAATCAGTTCTATTTGAAAAATGCATTTCTGCTTCTATCATGGTGTTGACAACCTCATGAGATAAAATGATTGGTTGAGACGGTTCTTGATTCAAATCCGGAAGATTATCAGACGAAATTTTTTCCGTCATTCTATCGTTTTGAATAAACGAAAACTGGATCAATGAATGGGGTGAAAATTTATTTGAGTATCCGACAGGTGAAAACGGTCTTTTAAACAACAACTTTCAAATCTCGATAATATTTAATTTTTCAACAATATCACGTGGATTTAAATCTACTTTCGCACCGACTGCTAGAATCAAAGAATAAAGGAGTCTCAAACTCAAAGTTTCGTATAAATCTACAAATGGATTTTGATGATAACAAACGAATTCAAAGAATAAAGGAGTCTCAAACTCAAAGTTGTCCACACAATAGAATCAAGTACATCAAGGAAGCAAGTATGAGCGAGAAGGGAACAAGTTCACATTAAAATCATAGAGTAATTTTGTAAATCTCTTAAAAATTTTGAAATTAGGATTAAGGCTCAAAATTAATATTTTATCATAAAGCATTAAAATACATTTTCCACATATGCATGAATATTTTAAAAATTAAATTTGAAAATTTTGAAAGATGATTGATTGTCATCTTTGACATGTGCATGACATGATTAAAGGTTTGAACTTTGAAAATATTAAGATGATTGATTGTCATCTTTCACATGTGCATGTTTTATTTGAATATTTTCAAAAGTGGTGGATGCTTTTCTTGACTTATGCAAAAGGTAGATGTCTTTATTTGAAAATTTTGAAAAGAAAAGTATGCTCCTTTTGTCATATGCAAAAAGTAAAAGATTATGTTTGAAATTTTTGAAAAGTAAAGTGTGCTCCTTTTGTCACATGCAAAAAGTAAAAATATTAGATTTGAAATTTTTGAAAAGTGAATGATGATGTTTTTGACATGGGAATCTTTTCAAATTTGAAATTGAAAACTCATTTGCCTATAAATAGCTCACTTGAGTTTTGCAAAATTTACAACAAGAGCTTACACATCTATTACTAAGTTTTGCATCATTTCTTCAAAGCTCTTATTCTCTCTTTTCTAAAATTTTGAGCCTTAAATCTTATTCTTGTTGAGAGAGATATAGGTTGCGCTGTATTGTTTCTATCTCACTCATTGAGGAGTGTACTTTGATAGTTTACCTACTATCAACTCTTGTATTTGTAAAAGGGTGTGTATAACCCTTGTGTGTGTAGAAGGTGTTCTACACGGGGAATAGATAAATCACCAAGTGTGAGGTGATTGGAAGTGTAGAAAGTGTTCTACACGGGGAATAGTTAAATCACCAAGTGTAAGGTGATTGGAAGTGTAGAGGGTGTTCTACACGGATTCTTTGAAACGGTGCTGCTCAAAGGTGTAATAGGTTTCTATCTCCACCTAAAGGAGATTGAATAGTGGATTTGGGGATCCTCAAGAGGTAGCTTGAGGCGAGGACGTAGGCAGTGGGGCCAAACCTCGTTAACATACTGAGTTTGCTTCTCTCTTACTCTTACTCTTTATATTTATTGTTGTTTCATATTTTGTTTATATTTTATATTATATATTTGATTTATAATTGTTATTTTTTTAAATACAACTCAATTCACCCCCCCTCTTGTGTTAGTCATCTGGGCAACAATTGGTATCAGAGCTAGAGCTCTATTATAAGATTAACTATCTTTTGAGTTAAGATCTTATGGCTAACATTACAGCTTCATTTGGTGAAGGTCAATCTAGCAGTCGGCCTCCACTCTTTTGCGGAGACAATTACTCATTCTGAAAAGTTAGAATGAGAATATTCCTTCAGGCTCAAGGTCGAGAAATCTGGAAATGTATTGTAAATGGACCTTATATTCCAACAAAAGTAGTTGATGGAGTAAAGGTCAAAAAGGAAGAAGAAGAGTTTAATCGTGAAGACGATAGACCTTATACTTTGAATTTAACCGCTATGAATTTTTTATATAATGCTCTCAATGGTAATGAATTTAATAAAGTAATGACTTGTGCTATAGCAAAGGAAATTTGGGATAACTTGGAAGTTACTTATGAAGGAACTTCTCAAGTCAAGGAATCAAAAATGTATATTCTTACTCATGAATATGAAATGTTTAAGATGAATGATGATGAATCTATTTCTAGTATGTACACTCGTTTTACTAACATCATAAACAGCTTGACAGCTCTTGGCAAAGTTTATTCCAAAGTGGAGATAGTAAGAAAAATTCTCAACTCTCTACCAAAACGTTGGGAATCAAAAGTGACAGTGATTCTTGAAGCTAGAGACCTCAAGAAGCTCGAAGTGAATGAACTTATCGGGTCACTTATCACCCATGAGTACACATTGAAAAAAGGAGAAGAAGAAGGAAAGTCAAAGAAGAGCTTGGCACTTAAAGCTGTTCCACATGAAAGTGAAAGTGATTAAGATGAGGAAAATGACGACAAAGATGAAGAAGTTGCGATGATAATAAGAAGAATTCAGAGGTTTTTAAAGAAAAATAAATCTCCTCCAAGGAAATCCTTCAATAAGTTTTTCAAGAAAGATTCAGGTAAAAATGACACTTTAATTTGTTATAAATGCAATAAATCTGGTCATATCAAGTCAGATTGTCCTCTGCTAAAGAAAGATCAAAACAAAGGCAAAAAAGCAATGAAAGCTACGTGGGATGATGATTCAAGTAGCTCAGATAGTGAAGCAAGTAATGGAGAATTAGCAAATTTTTGTCTTATGGCTAAAGCTGATATTGAGGTAACAAATCTTGATAATATTGAAGATCCTTCATATGAAGAATTGCAAAATGTTTTAGAAGAGGTATATGAGGAATTTGAAAAATTAGGTATCAAGTATACTACTTTGAAAAAGAAAAATTATTCTTTAACAAACGAAATTGATATTTTAAGAAAAGAAAGTATTGTTTTGAAAGATGAAAATCTTGAGTTGAAAAAAAAGAAAACTGATTTAGAAAATATTATTGAAAACTTTACGAATGGAAAAAGAAATTTTGAAAAACTTCTTGGTAGTCAAAGATGTGTTTTTGATAAGGCAGGCTTGGGATATAAGCCAAAACAAAAATACAAATCTTATAAAAACTTCTTTGATAATCCTTCTACATCAAAGTCCAATATTCAAAATTCTTTTCATAAAAATAATTTTGTTAAAAAAGGATACTATTATAATCACTCAAGTTCTTCATATATGTCACATGCTATTTGCAATTTTTGTAATAGAAATGGTCATAATTATTTTGCTTGTCCTATTAGAAGAAAACATACAATGACTATTAGGGCCATATGGGTACCTAAAAATCTTATTTCTTCTAATACTAATAAATAAAGGACCCAAAGAACTTGGGTACCAGGAATTGTTTTTAATTACTTTTGTAGGTATGCATGAAGTATTCTACAGGTAAAAATAAATTATTTTTAGATAACGGATGCTCAAGATACGTGACAGAAGACAAAACTAAATTCATTGACTTCACTTCTAAAGAAAAAGGATGTGTGATATTTGGAGACAATTCAAAAGGGAAGATCATGGAAATAGAAGGAAAGATCATCAAGACTAAGTACAAGATGCAACCAAATAGTGGAAACATGTGAAAGATCATCCAGCGGAATAAATTCTAGGAGAACCTTCACGAGGTGTAAGTACTCGATCATCTCTTAGAAATATTTGTAATCATACACTTTTTCTATCTCAAATTGAACCCAAAATATTGATGAAACTCTTATTGATAAATCATGGATTCTATTTGTGCAAGAAGAACTAAATTAATTTGAAAGAAATAATGTATGGACATTTGTTCCTACACCTAAAAATTATGCTGTTATTGGAACAAAATGAGTTTTTAGAAATAAGAAAGATGAGTTTAAAATCATCACTAGAAATAAGGCTCGACTTGTAACTCAAGGTTTCAATCAAGAAGAAAGAATCGATTATGATGAGACATATGCACTAATCGGAAGATTAGAAACTATTCGAATGCTACTTGCATATGCTTGTTATAAAGATTTCAAACTTTTTCAAATGGATGTTAAAAGTGTTTTCTTAAATAGTTTTTTTATTGAAAAATGTTTTTCAAGAGGAAAGATTGATATAACTCTTTTCATCAAGTATGAATAGAATGATATTCTTCTAATTCAAATTTATGTAGATGATATAATATTTGGTGCTACTAATGAATATGTGTCAAGATTTTGTTAAGAATATGCAGGAAGAATTTGAAATGAGCATGATGGGAGAATTTAATTTCTTTCTCGGATTGCAAATCAAGCAAGCAAAAAGTGGAACATTTATTAATCAGTCAAAATATATCAAAGAGTTACTCAAAATTTGAGATGGAACGTGCGAAGGTAATTGGAACATCAATGAATCCAACCACTAAACTTGATAAACATGAAAGCGGTAAGCCAATTGACTCAAATGTATATCGAGGTATGATTAGTAGTTTATTATATTTGATAACTAGTAGACCTGATATTATGTTCAGTAAATGTTTATGTGCACATTTTCAATCATTTCCAAAACAATCTCATTTGATTGCAGTCAAACGGATTTTTAGATATTTTGCCAATACCATTGACTTAGAGTTATGATATCCTATACACACTTCTTTCGATCTTATTAGTTATTCATGTATCGATTATACTGGTTGCAAAGATGATCGAAAAAGTTTTAGTAGAACATGTCATTTATTAGGTCATGCACTTGTTTCATGATTTAGTAAAAAGAAAATTCTGTTGCATTATCTATTACTAAGGCAGAGTATGTTGTTGTAGGCAGTTGTTGTCCTCAAGTTCTTTACATGAAGCAACAACTTGAGGATTTTAAACTTATGTACAATCACATTCTAATCAAATATGATAAATATAAGTGCTATAAATTTTTCGAAGAATCCAATACGACATTCTCAGACCAAACATATTGAAATTAGATATCATTTTCTTAGAGATCATGTGCAGAAGAGTGATATTGTATTAGAATTCACTAGTACACATGATCAATTGGCAGAAATTTTCACAAAACCCCTACCAGAAGATAAACTATGCATGATTAGAAGATAAATAGGAATTATGCATGCCATGAATATCTGCTAGATACTTTTATTCTATTATCTCAAATGACCTACAGAAACTTGAGACGTTTAGCCTCATCATTCAAATGCATTTCCTCCTCATAAATCATCATGCCATCCTTGTCTAAAGGATTAGGCAATCGAAATGCAGAGGCGAGTAAGGACTTTAAATCCTTATTCTGTTGTTTTAAGTCTACTATTTTTTTATTAGACTCTTGAACAAGTCGTTGAAGAATATCGATCTTCTCATTAAGCTTCTCTATCTCGCGGGTTTTGGACTGCAACTGAGTGGAAAAAGCAACAATGGAAGATGAGTATCGAGTCCCGAGACCCACAAGCTCGTGATCTGATCTGATTTATTAGCCAAATCAGTGTTTTGCTGCTTCATGGCACTTACGACAGATGCAGAAATAGATTGATCACGAGAAGCACTGAAGGAGAATTGATGAGCCATTAAGATTTTGTAAAGTGAGAATGAAGATGAACTACAATAATGAAAAGAAGATTTGATGCGGATTAGATAAAACCAAGGATTGCTTTTATAAAGATGGAAATAAGTAGAAGACAAACTGTCATCTCTTCAAATCTTACTTTGTTAAGACTACAAGATATGCCGGATGCATATTGTCAAAAGTTACCGAACTAAGCTAGCGAGATTAATTATAATTGTCCCTGTTTCTCTCGTGAAACGCTGCCATTATCTGCTGATGTTGACTCTATGCTTGAACTCTTACTCGTTCCGATTCCTCTATTTGAAGTTTCAAAACACGAGCTAATTCCGTCAAATCTTTATTTTCTTGCTTTAACCTCTTATTCTTTCTGCTTTTATTTGCAAGCTTTTGATGCAGAACAGATATTTGATTGTTAAGTCGATCAACTTCATTTGCCCTCGCTAGTAATCTCCGAGACATGGTCGTAACAGAGGCAGCATATTGAGCACTGAGAGTTCTTGATGTTGCAACAACCTCATAATCAGTTCTATTTGAAAAATGCATTTCTGCTTCTATCATGGTGTTGACAACCTCTTGAGATAAAATGATTGGTTGAGACAGTTCCTGATTCAAATCCGGAAGATTATCAGACGAAATTTTTTCCGTCATTCTATCGTTTTGAATAAACGAAAACTGGATCAATGAATGGGGTGAAAATTTATTTGAGTATCCGACAGGTGAAAACGGTCTTTTAAACAACAACTTTCAAATCTCGATAATATTTAATTTTTCAACAATATCACGTGGATTTAAATCTACTTTCGCACCAACTGCTAGAATCAAAGAATAAAGGAGTCTCAAGCTCAAAGTTTCGTGTAAATCTACAAATGGATTTTGATGATAACAAATGAATTCAAAGAATAAAGGAGTCTCAAACTCAAAGTTGTCCACACAATAGAATCAAGCACATCAAGGAAGTAAGTATGAGCAAGAAGGGAACAAGTTCACATTAAAATCATAGAGTAATTTTGTAAATCTCTTAAAAATTTTGAAATTAGGATTAAGGCTCAAAATTAATATTTTATCATAAAGCATTAAAATACATTTTCCACATATGCATGAATATTTTAAAAATTAAATTTGAAAATTTTGAAAGATGATTGATTGTCATCTTTGACATGTGCATGACATGATTAAAGGTTTGAACTTTGAAAATATTAAGATGATTGATTGTCATCTTTCACATGTGCATGTTTTATTTGAATATTTTCAAAAGTGGTGGATGCTTTTCTTGACTTATGCAAAAGGTAGATGTCTTTATTTGAAAATTTTGAAAAGAAAAGTGTGCTCCTTTTGTCATATGCAAAAAGTAAAAGATTATGTTTGAAATTTTTAAAAAGTAAAGTGTGCTCCTTTTGTCACATGTAAAAAGTAAAAATATTAGATTTGAAATTTTTGAAAAGTGAATGATGATGTTTTTGACATGGGAATCTTTTCAAATTTGAAATTGAAAACTCATTTGCCTATAAATAGCTCACTTGAGTTTTGCAAAATTTACAACAAGAGCTTACACATCTATTGCTAAGTTTTGCATCATTTCTTCAAAGCTCTTATTCTCTCTTTTCTAAAATTTTGAGCCTTAAATCTTATTCTTGTTGAGAGAGATATAGGTTGCGCTGTATTGTTTCTATCTCACTCATTGAGGAGTGTACTTTGATAGTCTACCTACTATCAACTCTTGTATTTGTAAAAGGGTGTGTATAACCCTTGTGTGTGTAGAAGGTGTTCTACACGGCGAATACTTAAATCGCCAAGTGTGAGGTGATTGGAAGTGTAGAAAGTGTTCTACACGGGGAATAGTTAAATCACCAAGTGTAAGATGATTGGAAGTGTAAAGGGTGTTCTACACGGATTCTTTGAAGCGGTGCTGCTCAAAGGTGTAATAGGTTTCTATCTCCACCTAAAGGAGATTGAATAGTGGATTTGGGGATCTTCAAGAGGTAGCTTGAGGCGAGGACGTTGGCAGTGGGGCCGAACCTCGTTAACATACTGAGTTTGCTTCTCTTTTACTCTTACTCTTTATATTTATTGTTGTTTCATATTTTGTTTATATTTTATATTATATATTTGATTTATAATTGTTATTTTTTTAAATACAACTCAATTCACCCCCCTCTTGTGTTAGTCATCTGGGCAACATGTTGAAATAGGAGTACTCCTCTTTCTTCCTTTTCTCTTTTGCATTTTGATTTCAAATTCTATTTGTGATTTGGACATGAGGATCTTACCAACTGGGGTGTGGAGGAAAATGAGGCTGCCTATAGGTTGATTTTAGTTATGGTATGATTTCTTAACTATTTATGTGGACATTGCAGAAAATCAGTCTAGAATGAGAATGATGAGATGAGTCTACTCTGTTTTTGTATAGGTGCTTGCAATTGTATCCTAGAGAATTCCAGTTGCCCTGCATGGTTGGATGAAAATTGTTGGAGAGCTCACCCACCAAATAATTTCTACAGGTCGAATATTAGTTATGGCATAATTACCTACCCACTGTTAGCTGAGTATAATTTGTAATTATGATATTAAAGTAGCCAACTCTAAATATATTGGTTTAATGATGCAAAAGTTGGTAATATGCTATATTGAACCTGTTATTTTTACATGTTTATGTAATGGAATGTTTACATTGCTTGGCTGCAAATATAATTATTTACAAGTGTGATTTCATGTGTATATATCCAAAAGTGTGAGATCATGTGCTTAGTGTTGGCTGAAGATATATATATATATATATACATGACCATTTATCTATTATAGCACTTGGTGGTCATTTGAGAGAGGAATTATAATTATAATTTACTTGAATTGTCACACACTAATTTCTTAGCTCATACTAGGCGTATGCAAAAGTACAAAACTAGTGTATACTAGCTTAATGGATTAATGAAATATGAGAGAAAAATTGCTTTGTGGTGCATATTTTAATTTCCTGCATAATTAGGAGGTTCTTCAATTCGAATTCAATCATGCAAAGGACTTAAGATCATGCATGCAGGTTTATCTAGTTTATTTATCTATTTTGGATATTTGCATCTTTGAAAATGATCTTTGTGTTGTTTAGTTAAGTGAGATGTTAATTATTTTGGCATTTTTGTTTAGGTTCCTATTTACAGATAACAAGTTATCATTTCTAGAACTCTTGGTTCAGTGAAGCTATGGGAGATCAGCTGGAGCATTGTCATTTAGAATCATGGAAATGTTTGAGTTGTTCTTTTTTTTTTTATGTATTTGTGTTTGATTAGAAAGATATTATTGTACTTTGACATGCCAATAATGATTGATTGCATAAGGGCTTGTAATTATATTTATATATTACTAATTAGTAAATTTTACTTTGGGTGAATATCATAACTTTTCAATTTAAGCCTTCTTTTATACTTTTTTTTTTTATAACTCTTCAATATTTTTAAGAGAAGTGAGATGCTAATGTTTGTTTTCTGTAATAGAATTTCGTGATTTTGTTTAATTGCATATATCTTTTTTTGATTTTATATGGGGCCATTTTTGGCTTTATCTCATCCGACTATATATATATTTTTTTTTAAATTCTGATACTATTTGCGGCGAACTTAACTCGCGGCAAAATGTCTTTCATTTTGATTTTGCTTGTGAAACGTCCAAATCGTGGCAAACAGTAACTATATTTGTGGAGGAACCATTGCAGCGAGAATCTGGACTTATGTCACGCCCAAATAACCACGGTTTATCTACGATTCTCAAAATGTGGCATTTAATTTTTATCACGATTTTGAAATTTTTTGCGATGAATTTTAATACAATATTTTAGATCCGAAACCCGAATTCCTAAATCTAGAAACCGAATGAATACACCTAATGAGAGCTAAACTACAACCCACGAAAAATTGCCAATAGCTCCACAGCTTTAGGTTCAAAGACTTCCTGCCCTGCCTTGCTAACTGCTAGAACTACCCTTCCTTTCTCATCTCTTGTTACAGCACCTATATCGACTTTATGACAATCATACAAAATTGCCCTATCCACATTTAGTTTAAAGAAAATAGCAGGGGAGCACTCCAACAAAATTTCTGGTCATCCAAGAAATAGGTACATTTTGTAGAGGCTAAATAGGAATGCTGCAGCTCCAAGGTATGCTTCACAACTTGTGGAGGTTTCGGTCAAATATGTTCAATACCCATTTTATTACATCTATATTAGAAGGCCCAAGCTATAAGAAAGAACTTGTCAAGCTGTGAGTGGTCTCCCTTGTCCAAAATAACCCTAGCTGCACTTTTAACTAGGTCAACAGAAGTTAGAGCACTCCTAATAGGCAACGACGACAACCAACATGCTTGAATATTAGGGCATCGTAAAATAGCATGTGTTAAATCCTCAACTTGGAAACCATAGAAATCACAGTTGGTATTTTCCACAACTTTCCTCTTATGTAAATTCTGCTCTGAAGGTAACCTTCTTCACAAACCCTCCATGTAAAGAACTTAATCTTATCAGGAATTTGCATTTTCCATAGATGTTTTCACAACTTCTTGTCTTGATCACAAGTTGTAGAGCTCTTAGCATAATCATGAGTTATAGAATTTCTCAAAAATCTGTAGGCACTTTTCACACTAAAAGTACCATTCCTCTCATGCCTCCAAACCTAAACATCATTATTCTGGTAAGGGCTCAAAACAATCTTAAGAATATCAGAAGCTATCTTTAAATTGTAGAGGGCTCTAACCCTATCCATATTCCACCATCTCAGTTGCATATCAATTAAGGATTCAACCTTTTTTGTCAAATTAGTGTCTTCAGTAATAAGGACTTCAAATTTTAAAGCCTTATACCCAGGGACCCAAACATCTTCTCATATTCAAGTAGAAGTAGTATTTCCAATCCTCATTTGGCAACCACTAATCATAACAGTCCTAGCTTCCCAGATGCCTTTGCAAGTGTAAGATGAATTAAAAACCATCTTTGATTCAAAGAAGGAACATTGATGGAACTATTTTGCCTTATACAACTTATGAAGCAAGGAGTCCTTATTATCAGTGTTTTGCTAATAAGGCAATGTTAAAAAGCTCTAAATATCTGAATCCCATTTCCCTTGAATTTAGAGTCACACAACTGATCCCATTTAATTTAGTGGATTTTCCTTTCAACAACATTTTGACCCCCACCAGAATTTAGCCATCATCCTTTCCAAGTCTTTGCATAAATATTTAAGTAGCTTAAAGCAACTCATGGCATAAGAGGGAAAAGAGAGACCCACAGCTTTTATAAGAATCTCTCTACCTCATTGAAATAGAATTTTCTCTTTCCAACCCTACAACTTCTTCCAAACCTTTCATTTAATCTTAGCAAAAGCAAAATGCTTTGACTTTTCCACAAGAGTCTGAGACATTAAAGGTGAAAATCATGAAGCCTTTTTGTTTCGAGCTAAAGCCAAGTCATACTTGCCAGACAAACTTTGAGTATGAGAACAAGCAGCTACTTCTACCTTACAAAAGATAACATAATTATCTACAAATAGCAGATGATTCAATCGAGGTGCCCCCTACAAATTATAATCCCAGCCCTTGTTTTCAATTCCTCAATTTGCCTCAATAAGCTTATTAGACCTTCAATTCATAATAGGAATAGGTAAGGGGACAAAGGGTCCACTTGCCTAATCCCTATGGTGGATAAAAAAGTCTTTGTAGCCACCCCATTTACCATCACTGAAAAAGAAATATATCTAACCAATTGCACAATCAATCCAACCAGATTACTAGAGAATCCAAACTTGAACAAATTCCCCTCCAAAAAGTCTCATTCTTTCCTATCATAGGTATTAGACATGTCTAATTTCAAGGATATAAACCCCTTCTTCCTTTTCCTCTTCTGTTTTTAATTAATGAACAATTTCATATGCCACAAGGACATTATCAGTGATTAGTCTCTCTGATACAAAAGCAAACTATGTTGTAGAAACAATTGAGGTGTGGTAAGTTCAAAGATAATCTCTTCGAAACCCGCTGATCCCCATTTGCCGACAGTAGAGCTTTTCCCTTCCTCGTTTTCTTAACTGTTGTGGCACTACACTCATTTGTTATATATAAACAAGCCTTGGGATTTCGGCCTTTCCATTTCAGATTGGGCCCCTGCACAATATACACTATAGGAATCACTGAACTTCTATTGTCCTTACTAAGTGCATGTTTGGGATTGTGGTGGGATATATAGCATATAGCTTATAACTTAAATAATAAGCTCTATACTTCAAAATTTGTTTACTATTTGGTAAACATCTATCTCAAGTGCTTTTAAAGTTAATTAGAGTAAAATTTTCAAAATATACAGTTATCCGCAGGATTTTTTTTATAAAAGCTCAAATTTGGTACTTTTTGAAAAAATTAACTTTTAGCTTTTTTAACCGGCTAAATCACTTTTTATAAAGTTATTAAACATGTCATTTTTTCTTTAAAAGTACTTTGAACTGCTCAAAAGTATTTTTTAAGCTTTGAAACGCAACCCCAAATAGGCTTTAAGAAAGTGTGGGCCTTCAATGTTATCTTTAGAGGAAACTAACTCAGATAAAACGATATCATTTAGCAGAGAGTCATTAGTCCCCACTTGGTCTCTTAGATTGGAAACTTCCTTTAACACAGTAGTTACTCCTAGATGCGGAACCAACTCCTCCTTGTCCAAATTCTTATCACTTTGAATCTCAAGAAAATTCGGAAAGTGAGCTGTCCCAGTTGACGCATCAGCATGTTGGCCCCCGAAGGCGCTTCATGCCCCTTTTTCTCACAAACTCAATTTTGGTCGACACCCCCACCCCGTACATGTTCGTTTGACATCACAAAAAGCTTATCACCACCCCAACTAGAAAGTGGAGTTGCCCTCAACCACTGGCCATAAGAGAAGTAGACAAAGGCATCAAAATCAGGCTTAGCCTTCCATATCATGTAGTCACGGTGGCCATGACCCAGATAGCCACATTGATAATAGAAATAAAGCAATCTTTCGTAGATAAAATGAACTAAGCAGTCACGTTGTGAACCCAACGCTATTGTCTTATAAAGAATCAAAGGCTTCATAATATCTAGATTAACCCTGATCCTCATATATTCCCCCAAGCTAAGTCGTCTTACTCCAGATCAATTTTGGAAACTGATCCCAACGACTCCCTTATAACCTTCCCACATATTCATTGCAAGCCATGAAAGGCATATAATGTATCCAAATCCAAAAAGCCGCTTCTATCAATTGAATTTTCATGCACTTGTAGTTGACCCTCAAATTTCTTTGTGAGAACCAATTGTTTGTCAATAGTCCAAGGCCTATTTCATTGCACCCTATCATTATCACGACTCTCAAGTTCAACTAGCATAAGGGGATCTCGAAACTTAATACCCTGCACTGAACACCAGATTCGACGAATAGTCTACTTGAATGCTTCTATGTTATAGTGACGTTTAGTGAGGAACTTAAGAATCTAATATTTCTTCTCTCGAATGAGCACTTCTTCTAATAAATAGTTTCACTAAAACTTTTGTGATAACCGGGATTTTTAGATATTCGCTTAATTTTCATATATGGGATGGTTATGTTTCTCCAAAATTATTTTTAGGAATTTTTGGGATATATGTATAGGATTTAATAATATTGAAAGTTTAGGAGTAGAGTTGGGTACAAATGTGGCTTGTTTTAAGGTGAAAAAATGCCTAACCCAAGATCTCGCTCGACTCCCGCTTGATGTCTGGTTCGAGCGAAATACAGGGACGGACTTAACGTTTTTTTCTAGAGCAGTCATAACTTGCTCATTTGATGTTGTATTTGAGTGATTCAAGAGGCTATGGAAAGCTAAGAGAAATATCTACAACTGTAATGTTTTGAGTTTTAAGAGATATGAATTTAATCAAATAAGAAATAGAGATTGAAGTAGCAGATTTGAATTGGAGATAGATAAACATTGACTTTGAAGTTGACTAAGAATTTTGGATAAGATTAAGCCTTGGATTATTTTCTCAATTATCCTAAGATCTGAAAAAGTATGTAGATATGTGGAAAATGGGGAGATTTTATTTAGTAAATTTCGTGTGAAATAAGAGGAATAATCTATTCAACACTTGGTGTGCCCGGCTTGGTGTTCTCGGGCTTATCTATTGAGTTTTATTAGAAAAATCATAACTTGTTCATATGAACTTCAAATGAAGTGATTTCAGTTCCTATGGAACCTTAAGAAATAGATGTATAACTTTTATGATTTTAGGTTTCGGAGAATCGAAATGTATCAATGGATTATTTGGGCTGGAATGAGACTGATCTGTTTTAAGTGCAAACTGGAGCCCGAAAGTAAATCACTCCACCACCTCACTTTTGATGCTCAAATTTGATTGGTTTTCCTCATTTCTATCAGCTAGATACACGTATGAAAGTATATGTCAAGTGGAGGAAGAGCTTCTAGAAGAATAATTAGTTTAAAACCAAGCAAAAGTGAAGATCTAATGTGATTGGCCAAAACAGCCAACTATTCCCCTTGTTTCCAACCAATTGGTAACCAAATCTTGGGAAGTAGGTGATAAGATCTTTTCCAGACACTCTAAGGGTACTAAGGAAGTCTGGGACGTGTGGCCAAAGGTGAAGAAGAGGTTTTAGAAGCTTTGGGTGTGCAAGAAAGGCCAATAGCCGGTTGAGCTTATCTTAGATATTTTAAGCTTTTTGGATTTTACTTTTATATCTATATTTAGTAATTATTTGGGCCATTGATCTAAGATGATTTTAGATATGGAAGAATCATATCCATGGGATGAAAATCCTTGGAGATCATGAGAGATATGGATGATCATTGGACTAGGCCAAGGCTGGACAGTACATACTTTTACACGGTTTGATTTAACCAATTGCCTTGATTTGTTTTCCTTCCCTTTTTCCCCAAGCCATCAATTCCTCCATATATATATAGTCATCTTCAGTCCATAAGGGATCTTTTGGGAGAAGAAACTCACGCCCAACACAAGGAAATAAGTCAAGAAAATAGCCTCTTAACCCTTGAACCTCCAAACATCACCTAAGTGAGCTAAGTGAGTGTTTTGAGGAGAAATATTGCAAGGGCTAGTTTGATCACTCAACCAAGCTTTGGAGAAACTTTTAAGTATACAATTTAACTTTATCTTGGCATAGAATAAGTAGATTGTTGATGGAATTAAGTTTGTTGTTAGTTGGAGCTTAAACTAGGTTTATATGATATGCTTGAAATCTATGGTGTTTTGGATATGATTTTGTGATGGTAAAATGTTAGGAAAATTATAAGAGCATAGATTTATGTTTTAATAACTAAAAATAAGGTTTATGTGAAAAGATTGCTTGGTTTAGGTTGAAAAACCCCATGAGCCGTGATCTCACTTGACTGTCGCTCGACAGATGTGTCGAGCGAAGGCAAAATATGAACCCTCGCTAGACTGTCGCTTGAAACCCCACTCGAGTGAGTTCTAACCCGTGACTTCGCTTGATTCTTGCTCGACACCCACTCGAGCGAGATATCCTGTTTTGCTTAGACCCAGGAATTTTCCTGGAATAAAATTGGTGTCTCAAATGAAATGAGTTCTAGGTGAAAAAACTCATATGAATAAGAAAAGATATAGTATGGCCTAACCACGGGTAATAATAGTGGCATGACCCGATCACAGGTAATAATAGTGGAATGGCCCGACCACGGGTAATAATAGTAGCATGACCCAACTACGAGTAATAATAGTGGATATTAGTAAAGACTTGTGAGAACAAGGGTTATAAGATAAGAATGAAAAGCATATGCATGTATAAATATGTTAGTCACGTCATGATGGGGATGGTGATACGTAACGCCCGTATGACTGACGTGCCAACAGGGACGGCGATACGTAACGCCTGCTATGATAAGAATGTTTACGTCATCACAGGAATGGCGATACATAACGCCCGGATGACTGATAAGTAGACGGGGACGCCTGTCATATATGTTAAGTATGTTCCGTGTCATTAAGGGGAAGGCGATACGTAACGCCCAGGAGATTGACACGAGACTCATCATTACGGGGACGGCGATACGGAACGCCCGAATGACTGATGGGTTATATGTGATGGGGACAGCGATACGTAACGCCCATCAAAGATAAGAGATAACTAAGACCCGACAGGGATGGCGATACATAACGCTTGTCGAGGTTATGCTATAAGTGGATCCCGATGGGGACGGCGATACTTAACGTCCATCAAGGATAAGAAATAAGGGAAACCTACAAGGTTAAGAAGTTAGGTGAAAAGTATAAGTATTAAGTATGTGATGGTGGGTCTAGATAAGATTTAAGTTTGTATGGGAAGATGGGTAATTGACCTGTATAAGTCCCATTAAGCATTCTTATAAGTGATATGTTGGTAAATATGATTATGTATGATGATAGTTGATGTTATCTGTGTCTTATTTCGTTAACTGTGTACTTACTGAGATTTCTTATAAATCTCACTCTTTTATGTTTTTTCTATTATTCCTTATGGAATGATAGATGTTGTTGTAGGGATAGATAAATTGCATTGAGACTCGGTCAGAACTGGAGATTCTGAGATACCCTGAAGGTCTTATAGAATGCTCATCTCCGGTTGAGATGATCTCATGTACGTGATCAAGTAAAGAAGTAAGAGTACTGGATAATAGTGGGATATGAGATTATGTTTTGAGAAAACTATCTGGGTTACGTAAGATTTAATACAGTATGTTTTTGTAAACACGATATTATGAAAAGTGTAATTTTAGTATGCCATGTGATTTATTTATGCGGGAGTTAGATCTCTTTGCATATATTGGGAATTTACTTCTTCTAGCTGTGATCAGCATTGCATTTAATTAGTAAGCATAGATGCATGCATGCTACTTTTTATGTTTATGTAGGATAAACAGCCTTGTGTTACTTGTCCGGATGCGTCGATTTACGTTATAATCGATGCAAAAATCAGGGCGTTACAACTTTTGTTGATTCTGCCTCAATAAGAGACATCTTTAAAAAAAAAAGCACCTAAGTCTTCAGCCATCATCCAGTAGCAACCACTAGAGGACAGCGAAACTCACACAACACTAGGAAGAAACCCTTACTCAATCATTGGACAAAGAGAGGAAAGTGAGATATCATAAATCGAGCCCAAATCTTTTCCTTTTCAGTTTTTTTTTTGTAATAAAAGGCAAGTCGTTGCATTCATAATAGAAAACATTTACAAATGGATAGAATCCATCCAAACCAAATTTGAAATACAATCAAGAGTAGAATCTAGCCACATTTCAACATCTTCAATATGCCATGCATTCTTGGCCAAAGCATGGGCAACTCTATTTCCCAAGCATAAGACATGTTAGGTCTTTGAGGGTTCAAAATAATGCAGCAACTTCTTGATCTCACAATAATATTACCAGCCACATACATAGAAGGTTCAACTACTTGGATAGCTTCAACCATAAGCAAGCTGTCACTTTCTAAAATCAGCTTTCGGCAACCAACTTGCGGACTGAATTGAAGGCCATGCAGCATGGCTAGTGCCTCAATAGCTTTAGCATCAGCTACAGCTTTAGCTTTACTGACCGCTAACAACACATGAGCCTTCTCATCTCAAAGCACTACTCTAGTTCTAGCTTTGTGTAGATCATGAAACGTAGCACCATCAACATTGAGCTTGCAGTCCCTAATGGTGGAACATGCTAACAGCAATTGCTAAGCCTTTGAGATGGTAAAGCAAAAGCAGCATGATTCTTCAAGCTAAGAAAATGTATTGCATGATTAATGAATTGTGAAGGCTCAAGTCTGACTTCTTCAAAGACCCACTTGTTTCTTCGATACCATAAGGCCCATGCAATAGTAAAGAACTTCTCAATACAATCTCTGCTTACCACCATATGTATGATATCTTTCAGTGTCATAGCATCTTGTAACTGGCTCAAGAAAGGACAGTGCAGCAACCAAGATCCTTGAATAGAAGGACAGTGAAATAGAGCATGTTGTATATCTTCTATAGGTGCATTGCAGAAGGCACACCGTAGGTCAAATCAACCTTTCTAAAGGTCGAATTCTGGTTAGAAAGGAGAATGTCGTAACATACCCTCCAAGCAAACACCTTAAATTTATTAGGCACTAACATTTTCCACATAGCTTTCCACCATTTAAGATCATGCTGAGGTTTGGAGCTCCCAGTAGCAGCTTGTACAGCCGCAATCATCTACAATATGTAACCACTTTTCACTGTGTAGATACCATTCTTTTCATGCCTTCAAAACACTTGGTCTGGGTGATGACGACGAATCAAAGGAGTCTTTAGAATGTCAACAACTAATCTTGGATTGAAGAGGGCCCTAATGGTGTTAACACACCACCACCTTGTGATTGGATCAATGAGAGAGGTCACTTGTAATTGCTGGTCACAAACTGACATCTTAGGAACCTCATATTGCAAAGCTGAGTGACCAGTAACCCAGATATCAGACCATACATTCATTGAGATTCCTTCACCAATACTCCATTGACACCTTTGCATTAACATTCTCATAGCTTCCCAAATCCCCCTTCATGGAAAAAGAAGGATTGGCACCCAATTGAGACTAAAAAAAAAAAAAGAGGAATTAGGGAAATATTTAGACTTGTAAAACTGAAAAAAAGTAATAGGTTAGCTTGAGTGAGGATTCTCCATGCTTGTTTAGCAAGGAGGGCAACATTAAACAGGTTTAAGTTCTTAAATCCCATGCCACCCTTAAACTTAGAGTCACACAAATCTCCCATTTGAGCCAATGAATCTTTCTCTCATCACCTCTTTGACCACAACAAAATCTAATCTTTACAAAAGTCTTTAGGAAGCATGAAACAACTCATGGCATATGTGGGAATGGAAAGAGCTACTGCTTTAAATAAAACTTCCTTACCCCTCTGAGATAGGAGTTTCTCTTTCCAACATTGAAGTTTCCTCCACACTCTAGATTTTATCTCAGCAAAAGAAGCATGTTTTGCTCTCTCAACTATAGGTGGAAGGCCTAAATATTTTTCATATTGGTGAGTAGATTCCACTCCCCACAAAGCTGTATTAACCTGCTTTGTAGAATCAGAAATGTTTGGGCTAAAGATCTCGGCTATTTTACTGATGTTAACCTTTTGCCCCGAGGCCAATACATACTTGGATAAAATATCAAGGAGAGCAAGAGAAGTGCTAGGGTTAGCTTTATAGAAAATTAGTGCATCATCAACAAATAACATGTGGTTAACTCTTGAGGCCCCCTGCATACTCTAACCCCTTTCACAGTCTTCCTTACTATAGCCTCTTTAAGCAAACTAATCAAAGGAATAGGTAAGGAGATAAAAGTTCTCTTTGCCTAATCCCTCTAGTAGGAACCAATTTTTCAATCACACATCCATTGACCAGTATTGAGAAAGAGACTGAAGAGGTAGCAAAACCCAATTTGAGTAACATATTCTCGAAAACAATCCCTCTTAACCCTATCATCATATGCTTTAGACATGTCGAATTTAAGAGACATAAAACCCTTCTTTCCTTGTCTCTTATTCTGTAAAAATGAACTAGCTTGTAAGCAATTAACACATTGTTCGTTATAAGTCTCCCAGACACAAACGCACTTTGAAAAAATATTTATTTAAGCATACATAATTAATTTATGCTAACGTCTTTTATGAAGATAACCTATAATTATTATTTTTGAGAGAATGAAATGACAAATGAAGCTATGACATTAGTCAGAGAGTCACAGCTTCCTACCCTTGAAGGAAAATTCTACCTAGTACACTTCTATCTCATTTTGATAAATGGATATGTTTCATTAAATTTTGAATTTAAAAAAATATATATATCTTAATTACAAAAAAAATCACATTTTATATAATACAAATCAAAGTGAAATATAAGTATAATGTGAAACATTATTCATGCCTCAATTAATGTAGTCTGCACTGCTTTTAAAGCTCTCATGCATTTGTACATCATAAATATACTGGCCAGCCCTCACGACTACTAGGATAAGATTGGCTTTTTTTTTTTTTAATTATAGATGCAATTAATGGTTACAAGAGACAATAGCTAATGGAAAAAGCCCTGACATTTATCCAAACCAACAAATAATGTATAGAAATAAAAAAGAAAAAAATTGGGTTTTGGAATTCCTTTCCCACAAAGGGATGATATTAAAAGCGATTTTAAAAAAATTTGATAAACAGGTAAGTCATAGTACAGAAACTTTTTTACAATTTGTTAGTCTGGAGTGGCTACAGGAAACTTCCGCTATCTCTTTCATGGGATCTTTGGTTAAGAAAAACGAAAACTTGGATAAATAGGAAATGGGAATTCCGCCTAGTCGCTGAAGGCAACGGTTGGCAACTAAGGGGACACGTGGGGCTCACACACCATACTGAAAGTGGAATAACAATCAGATCTAAAGGATCCGATATTGTCAATCCCAAGATTGCCACACATGGTGGCAGTAGAGTCTCCACTATGTGGTGGTGCGTGGATCTTACTCGCGCAATAATCCTTGCTTGTGTCTCATGTGCAGTTCCGATGGATTAAATTCTTCGGCTGACTGAAGGATTCGCGGTCGGGGAGTCCTGCAGTGGGGGCGCTTATTTCTTGCTGGGCTCCAGTTAGCAATAAATCAACTTCTCTCCTTAATATGAATGGAAAATATAGAGAAATCCATAAAATAAAAAGCTTAATAAAATCTGGATTAACCAGATGGGTAGAAGAGAGAGAGGAGCTGAAGTTTCACCCTCTGATCTTGAAAGAAAAATAAGGATTTGTGGGTTAGGAATGGAGAACGCATTTGTCGCTCGAGAGAAACGGAAAAAGCCCTCTTTTCTACTGCTGCTTAGGATATGATTTCATTGCTTGTACCATATAAAATATTTGGAAGGAAACAAATATACGCTTGCTTGGAACTTACGAAAATTCTAAGATTCTCAAAATTCTTAAAAAAAATTATATAATTTCTTTTTTAAATATAATTCAAATATTAAAGTTTTCAGTTTTCAATTTTTTAACTAATCAATATTTATATGTAAAAATTAATATAAATATTACAAACTTTAAATAAAAAATAATAAGAACTATAAAAGGATTTATTTTCACTGCCGTAAAGTAGTTCCATGTTATTCGACTCGTCACAAATTAGCAGTGATTAATGTTCCACGTCGTTCGGTAATCATTGGAATTGGAATGCCAAATTAGCATTCCCTCCTATTTCGATTGGTTTTTTTTTTTTAACATTGAGCTGACGTGGCATTCCCTCCTATACTAATATACATACTATACATAATTGAGTTTTCAAAAGATTTTTTTTGGGGCGCGGTAGCCCCCCCAAAGGACCATGTAGGTCCGCCCCTGCTCGGCTCGTATATGTTCGATTCGAATTTAGTTAATTTAATAAATGAGATGTTCATAAAAATTAATATAGGTCCGAATATTAAATGAGCAAAACTTGTATAAACTCGGCTAGAGTCTATTTAGACTCGTGAATAAAACTCGTATAAGTTCGGCTTGACTCATTTGAGCTCGTTTTGAAGCTCGAAATATGTTTTATAATATGTATATGTTATATATATTACATGTTAGTTATATTTTATATACTTAATTTATTTATAGTTAACTTTATTTAATATATAGATATTTATGTTCCCAAAATGTGAATAAGATAATTTGTATGATAATATATCATACAACTACAACTATTGATTTATTATATTAGCTATATGTATTAAATATTTTAGTTTATTACATTTATCTTGTGTATTATTCTTTAAATTTATAATTATAAGTTATTTTTTTTTAAATATGTTATACCATAAGAATTTTGAATTAAAATTATTTGGTTGAATAGTTAAATGGTTTGAGGGTTTTTTTTTTTTTGTAAGAATTAAAATTATTTTATTAATCAAAAGATAAGATTATAATTTTCAAAATAAAAAATAAAATTTGAACTCGAGTAGCTCGAGCTTGAATCATATTTTTATTTTTTGTTGAGCTCAAGTCGATATTGAACAAAATTAATCATTAACAAACTGAGTTTGACCAAAAATTTCCGAGTTTTATTAGAGTCAGAGCCAAGTTCAAGCGAGTAAACATATTAATCAAACTCAAGTACCCTTATTTGAATTTGACTCAATTCGATTCGTTAGCAGCTCTACACATTCCTTACAAAACATTTCTAAAATTGAATATACCACTTTCTCACATGGGAAATACATTGTTTTCAAATTCTTTAATATGTTAGGGATCCGCTGGGAGCTCCCACTCTTCTTTTTTTTCAATTTTTTTTTTTGTTTACTTTATGATTAAGTAAATATTTTTTAATTATATTGTGATTTTTTTAAAATCTTTTAATATGTTCAAAAAATCATATAAAAAAAACCAAAACAAAAAAAATACTCAAATAGCTTACTGGGATTGGTAGCATGCCCCATATGCTAATATATACATGGATGATAAGCTAAAATAAAAGTAACGCATAGGAGTATAACCAGTTCGGTTTGATTTGGTTTTGGATAAATTCTATAACCAAAATAGGAGCACCAATTTTACATTTTTTTAAAACGATTATGCATCAGTTACTCTCCAAAATCGATTTTGCTAGTTGCGGTCAGGTTCGGTCTGATTTTTCAGTTTTAAATTATTCTATTAGTATATATATTAATATTAGTTAAAATAATTAGAATAATTATATATTAGTATATGTTATATTAATTTATATATAGACTTGAACTATATTATGCTGCAATGTGAAAATTGTTATTTAAATGCATCAATTTAAATGAGTGCTGACCAACATTTGCGTTTTAAAAGCAAACATATGTCGTTTAATACATTAACTGACATAGCTAGAATTTGTGTTGTCTTGAGGGGCATTTTGGTCATTGCAACACACTTATAACACTCTCCCTAACCACGCACACATGCATTACACTCCGAACATCCGAGATTCTATCTGATAAGGTGTTGGAGCTCTCAAGTGCCGTAGGAGGAATGACACTGGAGGAGAAACTAGAGAGGAATTTGTTGAAGAGTGGATTGGGCGATAAAACCGAGAGGGAAATAGAAGAGAAGGGGATTTTTGGAGGGTTTAAAGAGGAAGTTTGGCAATGGTCAAAGCAATTTTTTGAGGGTTTCATTTTACTTTAAGTTTTTTTGGGATTTTTGGTATTTGATCTGTGTGATATTTTCTGAATTTTTTGCTAAGGTTCTCACCTGCTATAGGTGAGTAAATCTTTATTATCTAGGTCGAGGGATCTTCTATATGCGACAGTGGCTAGGGTTTTACATTTCCTTTGCTTTGTGTTGTTAATCTACTTTCTTTGCTTTATTAACCCATCTTTGAACTTACAGTAGGGTTTATGCAACACTCTTTGATATATTGTAGATTAATTGCACATTGGATGCTTAGATGATGTATACATTGATCTGAAGTCATGATCTGAACTAAGGGTTGATTGAAAGTGTTATAAAGTTCTTGGATAAACCTTTTTAGTCGTTCTTACGTTACTAAATTAGCCGAGTATCTCAGTTTTACTAACTCGATAGTTAAAGAATTTAAGCCAAAAGGATTTGAAAATCACAATTGCTACTTGCATTGAGAAGAAATCCAAGACTTAGATACTTTCATGTCATATTAAAACTGTTAAGCAACTCTTGTACTCCAACTTTATTCTCTTTTTAAATTGAGTACATGATAAAAAAATATTTTCTCATTGTTTAATCTTTAACTATTTCAAAGTTAAACCCAGTTTCATCCTTTTGTTCTTAAAAATTAAATTCGTTTAAAGTTGGAAATTGTTAGTATGCAAGAAAAATAAATTTGGTTCTTATGGATCAATCTTGGACTCTCTTATGCTATAAACTAACCATTTTACACTTGAGAGGTAATTTATAAGGAGAACCATATTACTAAAGGTAATATAGTATTAGACTATTACTATTAGGCTATAAAATGTATATTGTTATTAATTTATTATATATACTAATGTATAAAATATTATATATAATATTAAAAATATTATTTTATATTACATATAATACTAGCAAAAATTAATTTAAAATATATATTATATTAAACCGACCCGATATGATTTTAAAAAACTTAGAATTGAAACCAGATATGTACGCACCAATTTTGACATTACGAAAATCGATTCCATTGGTTTGGATTAATCCTGTCTGATTTTCCGGTTCAGATCATAAAATTCTAACAGTTTCGACTTATATAGGAATAAGGACTTAGGTTATGTACTTAGACGTTGAGTTGATATGAAATAATTTATAAAAAAAAACTATAAATAATAATAAGTTATTTGTAAATAATAATAAAGTTATATGGAGTTACTTCGAGCATAGCCTTACTTGTCCTCGATGGCGAGACTTCGCAAATCGGCTTTTCCTATTTTCACCTAAACCAGGGACGATCCTCAGCTTGGCGTCTGGACGAAAAATTTATTTTAGGAGCAATGTTAGGAATTTTTATTTTTATTCTTTTTATTTACATAATTTTTTTAATATTTTAAAATATTTTTTAAAAATAAAAAAAATCATAATATTATTTTAAAATATTTATATAGAAATTATGTAAATTTAAAAACTAAAAAAAAAATGTTAGTAGAAAACAAACATAAGGATTCTAAAATAAGAATCTCTAGTATTTTTCTTATTTTAGATAACATCCTGTGCAGTCAGAAATTAAACAAACAAGACTCTTTAAAGGCTTCAATGATTCTAATATACGTCGACACATTTTAACATGGACTTCCTTTTTTCACACAGATTTATAGGACAGATTTGTGAAATAAGATAAGATGAGATTTTTTGAAATTTTTGTAATGGTATTAAAATTTATGAGTTAAGAAATTGGAAGAAGTTACTTCTCTCGCTCCTATTCATCTCGATGCATCTCGTTTTGCTTTTTTTTTTTTTACATAATTTTTAAATTAGTGTTTTTAAATAAAAAAAATTATGTAAAAAAATATTTTTTTACATGGTTTTTTTAAAATTTTATAATATTTTTTTAAAATATAAAAAAATCGCAATATTTTTTAAAAACATTTATTAAAAAATCATGTAAAAAAAACTGAAAAAAAAACAAAACAAAACGGGAGGTAATACTAAAGACGCTTGTAATTTTCGTTTTTGAGTCCCGTTTGATGTGGCGTTGTCAAACTAACATTTCACTTGTTTTTTCATTTCCTTCGTCTGCGCCCGTGGCTTACCTCCGCACCGAAATAGAGATTTTGCCCAAACCAGTGCCCGTGCCGCTTAAATCCCGACTGTCTTTGAGCCTCCATCGGATCCATCAAGCTACCGGCGCCGGGATCTCCTCCGTCTGATAGCAAAATCAACCGCCTGCATCTCCTCCGTCCGTCTCCTTCACGGTACATTTCCAGCCAATGGTTGATTTCGTCCCAATTTTACCCATTGGTTTGACAATTTCGGTGACTTCGTCTCCTTCAGAGTTGCAAATAGGGAACTTGTAGGCAGCTCCATCATAATTTCTAGCTTGCTGTTGGGTCTAAGGTTCCTTCTAAATTAGCAAAACCTCCAGAGAGAGGATCGAAGATTCTTCTTATATGCTGCTTTGCCTGCACAAAATTTTAAAATATTGTAAGCACATATGAACACAAAATAAACAAAGAAAGTGTGAACAAAAAGAAAAAAGAAAAGTAGAGGAGCTTTGAATCTCATGCCTAACTCCCGGTCTCTGCCTGCTGAAAACTGAAAATGTCGGGGTCAAACCAGTTTCAGCATCATGAACCTTTAATTCGAGGTAATTATGGGTGGAATTACAAACGCTTGCTCTGGGATATGGTCTTTTGTAAATGTCTTTTATGCTAATCAATTACGACTCCAAGGGAACATTTCAATGGTTGATTTCGCCCCATTTTCTGGACTTTGACAATTTCGATGACTTCGTCTCCTTCAGAGTTGCAAATAGGCAAATCTCTAGAAGTCCAGACACAATGCAATCCTATCCGAAAAAAATAAAGAAATGCTCACTGAAGGAGACGAAATGGGGCTGGAATCAAACCGTGAAGGAGACGGACGGCGAAGGTCTCGACAGATGATGGTTTCTCAGTTGCTGACGGGTTCGATGAAAGTGCTTCACGCAGCCCCCTCAAATATGTAGGCCATAAGTCTAAAAGGATAAAAACCAATGGTCAAGAGTTCTAACTGTTGGGATTGGCGGAAGCTCACAAATAATATGGAGATCAAGATTTAAGATGGTTCGGTCAATTTAGCTTACGTCCACATACACACAGAGGAGAATTTGTATTAAACAACAAACCAACTATTTACAATGGTTTCTCTCAACTCTCACAGCTTCTAATCTCTCCAACGTACCTCACCTCAGACTCTCCTTCCTCATTACAATCTTACATGTATTTATAGGACAAAAAAAATAGTATAAACATGAAATAACGGTGGAATTCCGGCGGCCTACATTTTTGAATTTCCAGGCGGCGCTTACTTTCCAGTTGCTACTGACGGTGCCTAACTTCATCTTCCAGAAGCCTCCAGTTCATTTGATTTGTGTGTTGATTTTTAACAATCTTCCCCTCAACACCAAACGGAGGATATCCTGGCACATTTTAGTTCAAGGTACTTAATTTAGTTACGTTTCTACATAACTCAAGTTTTTCGTATGCGACTACTTTCGTTAGCATGTCCGCTGGATTCTCTTTTGTATGGATCTTTACAATCATCAACAGTTGTTGCTTCATTACTTCACGTATCCAGTGATACCGAATATCGATGTGCTTTGTCCGAGAGTGGTACATCGAGTTTTTATTCAGATCAAGAGCACTTTGACTATCATAATAGATTCTGTACTCTTTTTGACTAACTCCCATTTCTTGGAGGAACCGCTTTAGCCACAACATTTCTTTTCCTGCTTCTACTATAGTAATGTACTCTACTTCTGTTGTAGATAAAGGCACATATTTCTGCAGTTTGGACTGCCATGATACAGCTCCACTTGCAAATGTGTAAATATATCCTGATGTAGATTTTCTTCCATCAAGATCACCTGTGATATTCAGCATCTATATAGCCATCCAAGACTAGGTTAGCTCCCCCGTAGCACAAACACAACTTTGATGTACCTTTAAGGTACCTGAGAATCCACTAAACTGCTTTCCAGTGTTCTTTCCTTAGATTTGAAAGAAAATGGCTCACAACTCCAACAGCGTGAGCGATGTCAGGTCTGGTACAAATCATGGCTTACATTAAACTTCCTACTGCTGAGGAGTATGGTATTGTAGCCATTTCTTGAACCTTTTCCAGTGATGAGAGACATGAGCTCTTGCTCAATTTGAAGTGATTAGCCAATGGAGTACTGACTGGCTTTGCTTTCTCCATGTTGAACCTTCGTAGTATTTGTTCAACATACTTTTCCTGTGATAGCCATAGCTTCTTTTTCTTCCTGTCACGAGTGATCTTCATGCCTAAAATATGCTGGGCAGGTCCTAAGTCTTTCATATCAAAGACTTTGGAGAGATCCGTCTTTAGCTTCCTGATAATGGATAGATCTTTTCCAATAATCAGCATGTCGTCAACATAGAGCAGTAACATGACGAAGTCACCTTCTGAAAATCTCCGGATGTAAACGCATTGATTTGCAGCAGTTTTCTTGTAGTCATGGCTCATCATGAATGAGTCAAACTTCTTATACCACTGTCTGGGAGCCTGCTTCAAATCGTAAAAGCTCTTTTCCAACTTGCAGACCAAATGTTCCTTTCCAGGAACTTGGAAGCCTTCTGGCTGCTCCATGTAAATCTCTTCATCAAGATTGTCGTGAAGAAATGCTGTCTTCACATCCATCTGTTCAAGCTCCAAGTCAAGACTTGCCACCAATCCGAGTACCATTCTAATTGAAGTCATCTTCACAACATGTAAAAATATCTCATCAAAGTCGATTCATTTCTTCTGCTGGAATCATTTGACAACTAAGCGAGATTTGTGCTTCACCTGCTTGCCATCATTTTTCAGCTTAAACACCCATTTGTTTCTCAGTGCTCTCTTGTCTTTTGGAAGTTCCATCACCTCATAAGTCTGATTCTTCTGTAACGAGTTCATCTCATCCTGCATAGCTTGCATCCATTTGTCGCTATCTGGATGAGATATCGCCTCCGGGAAGTTTTCTGGCTTCCCCTCATCTGTAAGAAGAATATAATCTGATTCCGGATATCTTCGAGACGGAATCAACAATCGCCCTCTAGAGGATCTGTCCTGCTGAGATTGATCACCTGACAATTGTGGAAACTCTTCAGTTTCTGATGGAGAGGGCAACTGGTCCCCCTGCTCAGTACTGGTTTCTCCGTTATCAGTATCCTCTTCTTCTTCTGGGAAAACTTCCTGTCTATCTTCAGTGTTTGAGACAGACTGAAGCAGTAGTGAACTCGGAGCTAGTTCTAGAGCACTTGGAGTTGTTTGTTCTGATCCAAACATCTGGTCTTCATGGAACATAACGTTCCTGCTTCTGATGACCTTCTTCGCTTTTGGATCCCATAATCAGTATCCAAATTCTTCATCTCCATAGCTGATGAAAAAACACAGAGTTGACTTTTTATCAAGTTTCTGTCTTTTCTTCTTGGATACATGTGCAAATGCTTTGCATCCAAATACTCTTAGATGAGAGTATGAAATCTTACGGCCTGACCACACCATCTCTGGGACTTCGAACTACAGTGGAACTGACGGTGTTCTGTTGATCAGGTAACAGGCTACTTTTACTACTTCACCCTAGAATGGCTTAGGCAACTTTGCCATACTCAGCATGCATCTGGTTCACTCTATAATGGTCCAATTCATCCGTTCTGCTACACCATTGTGTTGTGGGGTGTAGGGGACAGTCTTCTCGTGTCTGATGCCATGTCTAGAGTAGTATTCTCTAAACTCTTGAGAAGTGTATTCACCTCCATTGTCTGTCCGGAGGCATTTCAGCTTCTTGCCTGTTTCTCTTTCTACCATGGCATGGAAGTTTTTGAATTGCTCAAAAACTTGATCTTTCCCTTTTAGGAAATACACCCACACTTTTCGTGAAGCATCATCAATAAAAGTAACAAAATATTTGTTACCTCTAAGTGATTCAACTTCAAAAGGACCACAAATATCAGAGTGTACCAAGCTCAATAACTCTGATCTTTTTCCAGCAGATATCTGGAATGAAACTCTATGCTGTTTACCAAATAAACAGTATTCACAAGGATTGAGAGCAATACCTTTATTTATTGTGATCAATGCTTTCTTTGCAAGCATAAACACCCATTTTTCTCCCATGTGGCCAAGTCTCCAATGCCACAAGTTTGGTGATGTATCATCTTCAGCTACATTGAGACTGTTTGCACATATCTTAGCACTTTATTTGTACAAAGTGCCACAGATATGTCCCCGTGCAACAACCATTGTTCCTTTCTTCAATTTCCAAGCATTGTTGCTGAAGATGCTCTCGTAACCCCGTTGATCAAGGGTTCTTATAGAAATTAGGTTGAGTCGAAGATCGAGTACGTGCCGAACGTCGTTTAGCACCATAGTATAGCCAACACTGGTTTTTATTTTGACATCTCCAATGCCCACGATCTTTGAGAAACTTAAATTTTCCATCCTGACTGTACCGAAGTCTCCTGCCTTGTAAGTACTGAAAGAATCCTTACAAGAAGTGGCATGATAGGATGCTGCTGTATCTATTACCCACTCAGTTTCCTCGTTTGAAACGTGCAAGTAAGATTCTTCACCAGCAGAAAGGAGTACACAATCTCCAGAAAAGCGTCACTGCGGCTTCGCCTTCTTCGTGCTTTGACTGACTGCTTGGCTGATTCTGCAGCTTTCGGCATTCTCTTTTAAAGTAACCTTCAATACCACAGTAAAAGCATTTTCCCTTTACTTTGACTTCCGTTCTTTTCTCGACTTCTATCTCTACTATTTCTCTGATGCCTTCCTTCTGTTACAAAGGCATCTATCTGGTCTCCTCTAGCCTCCTTTCGTCTAGCCTCTTCATTAATCAAGGCGTCTGTCACCATTGACATGGCGAGCTTTCTATCTGGAGCTGAATTACTGAGTGAGACCACTAGCGTTTCCCAACTATCTGGTAGGGAACTAAGAAGTAGTAGAGATTGCAATTCGTCTCCAAATTTAAAGTCTACAGATGCAAGTTGATTTATAAGATTCTGAAACTCGTTGGTGTGTGCGGCCACTGAGATGCCGCTTTTGAGTTTCAAATTGACAAGGCGTCTCATTAATAATGCCTTGTTCCGTGCAGTTTTTGCCTGGTACATGTTTTACAGCTTTTTCCACAGCTGATAAGCATTCGTTTCCTATGCAACATGGTGAAAAACACTATGATCAATCCACTGTCGGATCTGACCAATAGTTTTATTATTCAACTTATGCCAGTCTTTTTCCTCTACATCATCTGGCTTTACGCTTTTCTCTTCAATTGGATCGAAGAGATCTTTACAATTCAGGAGATCTTCCATTCGAGGTCTCCGTAGTGCGTAATTTGTAGATGTTAGCTTGATCATCGCACCTGCTTCTGAATCCTCCATCAGTTCGGTTTTAATCTTTGATTTGAGTGACCTTTTCTCAACGTTCGGAGTTGAATCTCAACAAACGAAGCTTACCGTTGTGTCCGGAACAGTGGAAAACCTTGGAAACGACTCTTGTCTCGTTCCAAAATGATCAAAATTGTGCCGAAAACCTTAAAAATAAGACAAACGGAATATTCTGTCTGAAATAGAATATTCCCTAACGTCACCGGAATATTCCCTCCGTCAACCAAAATATTCTCTCCCATCAATGGAATATTCCCTCCTTACCGGAATATTCTTTCACCAGAATATTCCAATCCGGCGACAAAATGTTCTTGTCGTCGACGGAATATGCTGACGGAATATTCCTTCCCTGATGGGTTGTTGGAATGGGTCAAAAAATGGGTCGGGAGTGGGTACAGGTCGGATCTCTCGGAATCCGGGTCGGGAGTGGGTACAGGTCGGGAGTGGGTACAGGTCGGATCTCCCGATATCCGTTCGAGACGAAATTTTCACTAGAATTTTCGTTTTGACCTGAGGAATCTGATGGTATCCTCCAAACTTGATTTCGATCAAGTTTCAAAATGGGTCTTTTACGAAAATTCACAAATCCTACCTCCTACCGGCTCTGATACCACTTGTTGGAATCGGCGGAAGCTTACAAATAATATGGAGATCAAGATTTAAGGTAGTTCGGTCAATTTAGCCTACATCCATACACACAGAGAGGAGAATTTGTATTAAACAACAAACCAATACAATGGTTTCTTTCGACTCTCACAGCTTCTAATTTCTCTAACGTACCTCATCTCTGACTCTCCTTCCTCATTACAATCTTACATGTATTTATAGGACAAAAAAATAGTGTGAACATGAAATAATGGTGGAATTTCGACGGCCTACATTCTTGAATTTCCAGGCGGCGCCTCCCTTCCAGCTACTACTGACGGTGCCTAACTTCATCTTCCAGAAGCCTCCAGCTCATTTGATTTGCGTGTTGATTTCTAATACTAACCAATGGTTCATGAGGATGTGAGTCATGTGAGAGGCTGTTAGTGTTCCCAGTAGACCATAAACTCAAGAATTCAAAACCAATGGTTTATGCGAGGATGCGACAGGCTATAGTACTCTACAACAGACTTGAAAAGTATTCAATCATTGCACGAAAGTGACAGCTTTCGGCTTTGGTACCGTTGCCATGCCATATGCCCATCCATTCCACTTTCATCTTTCACTTGCCGTTTGCTTGTTTTCTCTGAAAATCACTCTCGTTTCTAACTCATTTATAACATTCTGAAAATCGCACTTGTTGTTGTCTGTTGATACTGAAAATCGAACTTGAGCTTTAAGCTTTGTTCGGAATTTTAAACTTTTGTTACACTTGCCCATGGGTCTGAAAAATCGCTTTAGCTTACCATTGTTATTGGTCCAAATTGCTTTTATTTGCCGTTCGCATTGATCCAAATCGCATTTAGCTTGCTGCCTGCACTTGAATCATCGCTTTAACTTGCCGCTTGCATGCATTGCCTCAAACTAAGTTCTATCGTTTTCAACTTCTCAGATTTAGTTCTCTTTATTTCTAGAATCTAGGAGAAGTCTCTCCTTGCTGTAACTTGCCTCATAGTCATATAGTCATATTATATTTGTTACGGGCCTTGGTCCTTGAGTTGGAGGCTTGGTAGTTGGCCCTTCGATTAGTCTCATATGGTCATATTATATTTGTATTTCTTTTGTTATGGGACTTGACCCTTGGCGCCTTAAATCTCATAATTTTATTTTATTTTTATATACCAAATCTCATGCTTACGAATGGGCATTTTTTTTCATTTAGTTATTTTATTTTATTTTGTTAGTATTGTTAACTTACTGATATGGTAATTTAGTTGCTTCATGCTTGTTTGTTATTTTGAAAACTAGATTGATTATAAATTTATATGATTGTTAAAATTTAATATCTTTAATTTTAGAATTGGTATTGTAAGTTTGTAGATTAATTGAAATATTCAAATCTAAAAATTTTATATATTTTTTTTAACTTCTCAAGTTTATTCTTACTCTATAAATTAGATTGTGTATTTAAATGAAAGATGAATTTGTTATAAACGGAACACTGCAGACTGTACCAGTACGCATCTTTTTCCTTTTAGAAAAGTTTGTGAGTCCAATGTAAAAATGAGGTTAAGGATCGGTTTGTTTAATAAATTAAATTTTATTATTTATAATTCATTTCATATTTTTAATTTATATTAAATATTTATTTTAAATTTTAATTCATCTTAATTAATTATTTTATTATTATTTATAATTCATAAAATTTCATTTTTGAATCCAAACGATTTCTAAGACATTGTTTATTTTTATAAATACTTTGATTTTATTTGATTTTTTTAATTTTCATATAAAATAAAATCAAAAATTTAATTTTTTTAAATTTTAAAATATTTTTTTAAATCTCAAAATAAAATTTATATTAAAAAATATATATTATAATAATATTTTATTTAATTTTTAACAAAATATGTCAAATCTAAATGTTTTAACTTTTTTGAGAAAGAAGATATGATGGCCTCATTTAAAGGATGAGATGTTTGTGTAATTATGATATATATTTTAATTATTATATTTATTTCGAATTTAGAGATAAATAATTATCAAAATCAGTTTATTTATTGGGAAAATTTTGAAAAAATAAATAAAAGATAATTCCTACAGTAACGTCCATTACACTATTAAATCGGAAATTTTTTTAATTTTAATTTTAATATATAAATAATCTACTACAGGAAAATATACCATAAATTCAAAAAATTCGTTTGGATTTTATAATAATGTATATAATTGAATGGAAATTACGCTAGTAATTATGAAATTTCTGTTCAAAGTTTTTCGGCGTAACTAGTTTCTTACAAATTTGAGAAATAATGTATGATAATAATTTCTTTTTATGGTAAGGATTCCCACAGTAATTCCAAAAATAAACCCCACAATTTCTTTTATTTTCGAACAAATGATACCATAAATTACTTGCAATTTTCTTTTATATATATGAAAACAAATATCTATAGTTTGTGAATTGTCATATAATATTATCATTCCAAAACATCTGGAGTTCAGTTTTTTGTAATATCAATAACCATTGCATTTTTTTTCGCAAAAACTATGGGAAGTCATTTTTTAATGGGTTGATGTTAAATACACATTTCACAAATGGTGACATGTCTTTAACAAATTGTCAAAATCTTTTTGTTCCCAAAATTCAAATATTAATTAGAAATTATAATAGGTGTCATAATTTAGGCAGGCCAAACAAAAATAGACATTTCATCCGTCTACATACGAAACATAAACTACCGTAAACCAAAATACAAAGAGACATATATATTAGACTTGTCAATATTACGTTCATTGCCAGTCCGATGTGCCCACATCAGTAACGCGATCCCATCTCTCATTGCCCCCATTGCTTGGGCCGATTCATTGGACACGACGACCACATGAGATGATTCACCCACTTCGGCATTCGCAGCCATATTTTGCCGGAAAAATGCTCTTTCATCTAATTTGGGTAAAATATATTTCTTTCGATTGGTTTTTTTTTTGTTTAATTTTTTCTTCTAGATGATTAAAAAAATATTTTCTAATAATGATATGATTTTTTTAAAGTTATTTAAAACTATCAAAAAATTGATTGAAAAAAAAAAAAATTGCCCTTTTAGGGGATGTAGCACCATTCATTTTGCATTGAGGCCCAATGATTCAATACACGCTGAATGAACTCATCATTAGGCGTTGTTTAATAAAGGAAAGATGTAAAAAGCTTTTCTAATTTCATTGATTGCTTTCGAGCATAATTTATACATAAGTGAATAATTGCTTAAAAATAATATTTAATTACAATACCTTGAGAGAATGTATAACAGAATTATCTGCTGTGCTATTCTAGAAATGTTCAAGAACCATCTGTTTGTTGTGATAAGGACGGGTCGTGACTGTGCTCTACTGATGAGGCCGATACATGTAATTTGCCTGCCAACTGTTTGTTCGAATGTGCAAATGATTCACTGAGTCTAATACACCCCCTCTAGTTGAAGGGGTGTCAACCACATAAAGGCTCAATCTAAGGCAATGAAATCTATCTGCAACCAACGACTTTGTGAGTATATCAATGATCTGATCAACTAAGTTGCAGAAGGAGACTTGAAGGGAGCGTGCTGCAACTCTATCTCTAACGAAGTGGAAGTGTATATCCATATGCTTTGTTCTAGAATAATAAACTGGGTTTGCTGATAGATACGTTGCGCCAATGTTGTCATACTATAGAGTTGGAGCCTTGGAGAGGGGAATACCCAATTCACAGAGCACAATTTGTAACCAGATTGTTTTAGTTGCCAAAAAAGCAATGGCCTTATATTCTGCTTTTGTTGATGAATGAGCAATGGTGGATAGCTTTTTAGAGTTCCATGAAATTAGATGAGAGCCAAGGTAGATGCAGAAGCCTCCGGTTGACCATCAATCATCGAGACATCCTCCCTAATCTGAGTCTAAATAAGTTTGAAGATGAAGACTGGTTTGTGGCTTGGAAACAAGACTAAAATTTATTGTACCTTTGAGATATTGTATGACACGTTTTACTGCACTCCAGTGAGACACTTTTGGTGAGTGCATAAATTGGCAAATCTTGTTTATAGAGGAGATATCTGGTCTAGTAATTGACAGGTACTGCAATCCACCAGTTATGCTATGATAAAGAGTGGGATCTTCAAAATCTAGACTGTCAAATTTAGACAGCTCGAGATTGGCAGCCATAGGGAGGAGAAATTGGCTTAGCATAGATCATTTTGCTCTAACTGAGAAGGGACTTGATATACTTCCATTATGATAGAATGATGCCCTGTGGAGTGTGATCAACTTCAACTCCAAGAAAATATGAGAGTATCCCTAAGTCCTTGACTAGAAATGCACGCCCCAATTCCTGAATAAGACTATCAATAGTCGATTGATGAGAAGTTTTGATGATAATGTCATCAATATGAACTAGAAAATAAATGTGCACAGCTTTGTGATTGAGAATAAAGAGAGAAGGGTCTACCCAAGATGATATAAAATCATATTGCAACAACCATGAAGATAGTTTAGCAAACCATGCTTGTGGGCCTTGTTTAAGTCCATAATTGGCCTTGTGGAGTTTGCAAATGTGATGAGGATGGGATGGATCAACAAAGCCTTGCGGCTGCTACATATAAACATCATCAGTAAGACAGCCATGAAGAAAGGCATTCTGAATATCAAGTTATCTTAGTGGCCAAGCTCTTGAAACAACAATGGATATGATCAGAAGAATGGTGGACGGCTTCACAAATGGACTAAATGTCTCGGTATGGTCCAATCCATGCTGTTGATGGTAGCTCTTTGCTATTAGACGTGCTTTTCTATGATCAAAGGAGCCATCGGCTTTTGTTTTTCTTTTGAACACCCAGCACCATCCAAGAATATTGGCTGTGGGAAAAGGTGGAACAAGACTTCAAGTTTGATTATGTTGGAGTGCATCAAACACCTACTGCAAAACATCCCACCACTCTAAGTGTTTCACTGTTGCAGAAAAACTTGTAGGATCATCAAGAATAGTAATTGAGGTAGTAAAACAATAACAGGAGAGATATGGTATGGTGCCATTAGTTTAAATTCGGGGATGAGATGAGTTGGTTTGTGCCCATGTGATAATGAGTGACCTAGATGGAATGAGAGATGACAAGGGAATGGATTGAGATTGTGAGATAATGGGTGGAGTGGATGAAGTGACAGACGGTGAAGAAATGGTGTGGCGAGAGGAAGAGTTGTTTGGAAGAGGACTGGCAAAGTGTGAACTAGAGGTAAAAGATAAAGGTGTGGTCTTTGAGTTGGAGGGATATGGATCTAGTGCAGGGCCAAGAATTGATGAGCTTGGGCTTGAACTAGGAAATGAAGAAGGAAGAATGGGTAAAGGAACAGAAGAGGAATGATGTTGAGAGATATTTGTGGGCCGAGATTTGGAAAGTGGAAAGGAATTCTCGTTAAAGATCACGTCGTGGGAAATGTAGAGCTGGTTGCTAGTTAAGTCCAGACACTTATACCTTTTATGTGATGGGCTATAGCCCAAGAAGACATAGGAAATAGATTTGAAACTGAACTTTTTAAAGAGGTAGGGCTGAAGATTGGGCCAACATTCACACCCAAAAACTTTGAGCAATTTGTAGTCAAGTTCAATATTATATACAAGAAAATGGGGAGTTTGATTTTGAAGTGTAGGAGATGGTAACAGATTAATTAAGTAAACTGTGGTCTCAAAAGCATCAGTCCAATATGTGAATTGGAAAGAGGAATGGGCCAACAATGCAAGTCCAGTTTCGATAATGTATCGATGTTTCTGTTCAACATGCGCATTTTGTTGATTGGCATGCGGACAAGAAAAATGAAGTGTGATTCCCAATTTTTTGCAAATTTGAGTTAGAGTTTTAAATTCTCCACCACCATCAGTTTGAAGCGTTAGGAGTTTAGTGTTAAACAAACGCTTAACATAAGGAAGAAAAATATTGAAAATAATAAGAACATCATATTTGAATTTGAGAGGGAACAACCAAGTATTTCTAGTGTATTGATCAACAAAAGAAATGTAACATTTATAACCCATTCTAAAAACATAAGGGGCCGGACCCCACACATCGGTACAAAGCAATTGGAGGGGCCTAGTGTAAGTGGTTGGAGAATTATAATAAGGTAGCTGATGTGCTTTAGCAATTGGACAGGAAGAACAAAAAAAACTAGAGTCAGAGGAAGCTATTGGTAAGCAACTGCGACGTAGAACTTTCAAAACAAGGGATAAGGAAGGGTGGCCAAGCCTTCGATGCCACTGGCCCAGTGTAGTCCATTCACCAAGATGATCAGTAGGTGACTAACTTGAAATTTAGTAGGTGACTGACTTGAAATTTGAGTGGTCTTGGAAGGAAACACATATAACCCATTACGGGTTGGTCCTATGAGGAGCACTTTCCCTGTCATTTGATCATTCACAACAAAGTAAAAGGAGTGAAACTCAAAATAACAATGATTGTCAATGCAGAAATGAAGAACAGATACAACATATTTGGAAATATCTAGAACATGGAGTATATTACATAGATGAAAAGAAAAGGGGGTAAGGGAGAAAAGAGATTCACCGAAATTATGGATGGAAACACCAAAACCATCACCCACCCTTAATGAACCACTACCTATATACTGCTCAGATGAAACATTCAAGTTATTAAGATCATTAGTAATATGGTGAGTAGCGACAGAATCAAGATACCGAGAGCTATCAGAGAAAGTTTTAGGTGCCGTGTAGTTTACTAAGAAGGACTTAGGAGCTTCATATTGATAAACATAGTCGAAACGAAAATGGCACTGCAGAGCAACATGTCCCATCCTGTTGCAGACCTGACAGGTAGGTCTATGAGAGGTATAGTTTTGCTGAGAAGAGTAATTTTGAGTGGAGGAGCAGCCACCATGATAGTTCCAACCTCGGCCACAACCTTATCTGCCACTACGAAAGGAACCACGTCCATGTTGATCACGAGTACTTGCAACATTGAGGTTAGCAGAGGGCTCAAGGAGAGAGGTGATGGTTCGATTTTCATGGGAGGAGTGACTTTCATGAATTAGAAGGAGTTAGTAGAGTTCATGAGAAGAAATTAGTTCGGCACGGGTTGTGACTGACGTGGTGAAGGCTTCTTAAATAGGGTCTAAACCATTGAGTAAATAGATAACAATTTTCTTGTCAGGAAGAATATTACTAGTGGCACCTAAGGAGTCAACAAGGGTGTGCACTTGGCCAAAATAGGTGGTGATGGTTTGATCACCTTTGGAGATGTTGGAAAGCTAAAAAAGAAGTTGAAATTCCTTAGCTTGGGAATGGGAATCAAACATTGAGGTCATCGAAACCTAGAGAGTACGAGCAGTTTTTGCTGAGAGGACATGATTGAGTAAAGGTTCGGACAGTGAGGAGAAAAGGATACTAAGGATAAGTTGATATGTGCGACGCCAAGAAGAGAAGGCTGGATTTGGTTTAGGAATAAAGCTAGATGAGTCGGTGAGAAACTCAAGGGGGGAGGTGAAGATCCATCAACATAGGAGAAGAGGTCTTGACCTCGTAAATAGGCAGAAATTTGAACTTAACAGATGAGGAAATTGTCATGGGTTAGTTTGGCGGTTACGATATTATGGGAAAAAGAAGATAGCATGGGGGTGGAAGGAGAAGAAGGGAAGGAGGAAGAAGATACCATAGATGACAGTTAGTTACTGGCTCTATACCATGTTTAATAAAAAGAAAGATGTAAAAACCTTCTCTAGTTTCATTGATTGCTTTCGAGTACAATTTATATGCAAATAAATAATTGCTCAAAAAGAATATTTAATTACAGTAACTTGAGAGAATGTATAACAAAATTCTCTGTTGTGCTATTCTAGAAATGTTCGAGGACTATCTATTTGTTGTAATAAGGAAGGGTCATGACTGTGCTCTGCTGATGAGGCCAATACACGTGCTTTGCCTACCAACTATTTATCCAAATGTGTAGATGAGTCACTGAGTCTAATAGGCGTTACTGTTTTAATCATGTTGTGTAGTGTACAAGATGCAATAGCAATTATGGCTTGCCTGGCGGGGCGATGTTGAGGCACGGCATCTAAAATTTGAAATTGATTTTTCAAAAAATCAAATGCGAGTTCAATAACTTTTTGTAGAGATGCATGGCGATAGTTGAAATAATCTTTATATCCTTGAAAGCGACGCCCACTATAATGATCAGATCGATGATATCTTTCTTTGGGATTAGGTGAGATAAACATTTCTATGCAAGAAAAAGATGCATCTACAAGACATTGAATAATAACCTAAACACATTTTTAAAACAACCAGGATCAATGATTTTGCAAGAATAAATACATTTACAAAATTGCAAAAGACAACATTCTCTATTTATTCCTATAAATAAGATTTGCCAGCATGTATGAGAATTGATTCTGACTTCAATTCAATGCATCCATGAAAATGCGTGCATTGTGGGCTGTTCCGTCCCACCTATTTAAAAATATTAACAAATAAATAAAATTTTAAATTGGGCCGGATACAACCCGGCCCCGATCAACAGGCCTACTTAGACAACTGGAGTGCAACACTTGAAATCACAGTGCCGTCCATCACCCCAAGACATTTATATAGAATCATTATTCACTAGAACAGAGTAGACTTTTTGCGACGCTAAAATTTGCCACAAAAAATCTTTAAAATCACTGCAAAAAACTTTTGCAGCGATTTTTGCTGCACCGCATGTTCGACACAATTTAAAAGCTGTTTATAAGTTGTTATAGCGAAAGTGTAAAATCGTCGCAAATAATTTTCTAATTGCCGTGAAAAAAATTGCTGCAAATAAGTGAAAGACCGCCGCAATTGAGTCCCACGTTTAATACAAAAGTCTTTGGAAAATGTTTTTGGGGCAAATATCAACGCCGCATTACTTTGAATTTGCCACAATAGAGTTGGTTTGCAGCGAATTACTTGTCGTGGAGAAAAAAAGTTATAGTCTTAAGCTTACTATTTGTGCCGACTTTGTATCGTCGCAAATAGTATCTACAAAACTTTAAAAAAATGTTGGTGGAACTGCACTAGCCTAAATCACAAAAAAAAGTGTTGCAATACACTATAAATACACTAAGCAGAAAATATTAAAAAGAAAAGATATTCTCAATATTAAAAAGAGTATAAATAAATATCAATATCCCATAAGCCTGAATTTATTTTCTTAGCCGACTCTTTAATAACAAAATTCGAAATCAATAACATGAGAAAAAAAAATAGTTGTCCCACCCTACAGATTTGATGCGTGCATCCATGTGTATGCAAAGACCACCCTACCAAAAGGACCCCATGGCCCATGGTTGTCCAAGACATGCATATATATGGAGTCCCTCCATTGCCAATGATAACACATCTGCATGGCATGCACAGAGTATTTATAGGAGACATATAGAAGCAATTATATAATCTGAAACCAAAAGTTTACGTGAGAGAGAAGTAATTACTAAAAAGGCTAGGAAAATTCGTTCTAAGAAATGGTTGTTTTAATCAGATCTTTAAATCACACATTGGCCACTTAAACCAAGAAACCAAGATGTTCAAAAATGAAATAAAATCAAATGCAATTCAATTAAATACCTTAAGAAAACATAACCAGTTGTCTCCTGAGGATTTTCTACTTTGTGCAGTTATGAATCCTGCAGATTTGCAGTGGATATGACAATGTCCAAGTATAAAAAATCTGGAATAACATAAATAACAGAAGCACAGGCTTACTCAAACCTCAATAGCATCAGAAGACAAGCTTACCCAAACCTCAATAGCATCAGACATCCCTGGGATTGCTGATATATCACCACCAACAATTTTGAGAGTAAAATCCAGTTTTTTCTATAGCGAGAAGAAAGAAAAGTTAGGACATGAAATTTAAGGGCATCCCATGTTTATATGCTTAGTGATTATTGAAGAGAGAAGTGTATATATAATAAAAGTAGTGAAATAATCTTTACCATGAATAACAAAACCAATACGTAACACCCCTTTATTAATTAATTAATTAGTACAACAAACATACTCTAACACTGGTCAATAACTTCTCCTACTTCTTTCAAGTGCCCAAGCATCAGATAGGAAGAAAGAATGCAAATATAGTTTCTGCTTGTCATTTTGTTTTTGGTCATTCTCATGCCACCAGCTGTTCTTAGCCATCAACATAAGAAAAGCCCTTATGGCAGGCCATAAACTATCAATCTTCTGTTGCAATTAGTGTATCAGGTTTGAAATGGGAAAGACTTCTCCATTTTGTTTGGGAAAGATCAAAGATAAAGATAATGAAGCAACCAAAAACAATAAATTAAAAATAAAGACGTGAAATTTAAACCTTCCATAAGAAACATGAGCAATTTAGGGAGAATATAACAAGAAACGTCTTCCCCTGATGCCAAAATCTCAATCAGGATGATTATCTTTACCATCCTACTGATGGTCTGCGACCGTTTTATTTTTTCCCATTACATCCTTGCATCTATCCCTGGATTTCTCCCCCAATAAGTCCCTTCACTCATTGGATTTTTGTCACTTCAACAATCTACTACTAAATTTGAAGGTCAACTTCTATGTAGAATGGGTCTGCATGTAGTAGATTTTTTATGTAGAATATTATGGATGGATGTATATAGAATATTCTGTTCAAAGAGCACATCAGAATTTGAAGGTCAACTGCTACACTCCCTTTCAATTTAGAAGCATATCAATAAATTTAAAATTAACCAAAGTGTACTGAGTTTGACAAACACTGACAAGATACCATGTTTGGAAAAATGCATCTTGTTCATCTGTAAAAAAGCAGGACTTATTATTTAATAGTAAAGATCACAGTGCATATAGTTCAATTATTCTTAGCCCGATAACAAAATTTTCCAATCATTTTGGGACCATGGTGAATCGCCTGTCAATTATTCAACTTATTAAGAAAAATCAGGACAATACAATTATATTGTTATGTGGAATATATATATATATATATATATATACTTCCAACCATCAGCATCCAAGATTCCTAACCACATATCAACAGATTTGATATGAAAAAAAATATTCCATCCTTTTTTTGTAAGTAACAAATTCCATACTAATGAACACAAATATGTTGTTTTAGACACAATGCATCAATTAATAGAGAACTTCACCGACAAACCAACCAAGTGGCACCAACATTTGAACAAAACAAAAGAAAATTAACAACCAAATTGGCAGCTAAATTAACAACTTGTGCTTTACATATATTGAAATGAAGTCGACCTGAATGTAATTGTGATAGATGCCTTGTGTTTTTTAGATTTGTTTTCTTCGTTCAACAACTCCACTAACAACTCTGGCAAGCTTTTTGTAATGCAAATTACTTCATCTACACAAATCTTACATTAGTGAATTTACAAGTTGATCTGTCAGACAATGATCTTTTAAGTTTAATTTTTTAGTTAATTTTTTGTTAAATCAATACTTGCAATCAGTCAGATATGTGATAAAATTATGCAAATCAAGGCAGCAAAAGGAAATACAGAAAAATAATAAGAACAGCAAAAAAATGAGTTTAAACTTAAGCCCAAAGTTCAGGAAAAAATCATCTCAGAAGTAGCTTACTACAGCATGAAAATACCAAAGCATTACCAGCAAATTCATATCGATATGGCCTATATATTGTTCTATTTGCTAACTAGGAATGGTCTGTTTTTAGAAAGCTCAACAAACGAAATTCAGTCACAATTGTGATCAACCTAGCTTCAAATCTCAAAATCAATGGGGTCTTAGCCATCAACTAAAGCTAGCATTTCCTTGGGATTCAGAAACCAGCAAATCAAATGAACAGAAACAGATTCTTGTGAAGAAATCGTAGCGAACGAAGCTAAAATTATAGAGACTGGTGCTTACCTAGATTTGACCAAAATACCGCAATTTCCTTGCGTTCGCGAGAAATGAGTGGAGGCAACGCGTTAGTGGAACTCCAAAATCTTTGGTGGAGGCAGCACGGTTCATGAATAACAGGGCCGGCGGTGGGGGTGGGATCTGATATTAAGCTCTGTTTTCCTTCCCCCAAAACGGCCAGTTCGTGTGCTGCTCCAGTGGTCTCCTAGGTTTCCTTTCCTTTCCTACTGGAGCCTTCCTTTTTTTGGGGGGAGGGGGGAATATGAAATGTGACGCTCCAAAATTTCCCTTAAAATAAATATGGGAATCGAGACATCGAGATGCTGACAACACGGGTCATAGACCCCCAACGTCAATAAGAGCAGCGGATATATGATGTCAATAACCAAATACCAGAATTTCTAGAAATATTTTACAAACTATTTTAATATAAATTCTCCAACAGGCGATTTAATACAGTCATTCGAAAGATAAATTAAACAAATATATATTTATAAAAAAGAAGGAAAATAAATTTCCCAAGATAACAATTTATAATAACAATACATCAACGGCGGAGCCGTCTCCTCAGGCTCAACCTCTTCAAAATCTACATCCAGAAACTACCATGCCAAAAATGGCATCGCAGGTAAGTATAAGCTAACCAAACCCAAGATAATAACTACATTAATGCCACAACAACAACCATGAACAAATTACCATATGCATGAGACTTAAAATCATCTTCCCCAAAATTAATAAAATAACCACACACGCCAAAATCCCATTCGACCCAAAATAAAATTTTAGTAAAATCATTCATCATCTTCCCAGAAGATGATATCCATAAATCAATTAAAACTACAACCATTTTCCCATAAAATGGTCCACGTAAAATTAATAATTAAAACCTGTCACTTTCCTAAAAAATGACCTAAACATCCATTTTATTAACCGTATGCACCATGAACTCTCCTAGAGACCATCCGCATACCCTAACTTTCATCATCACACCAAAGGTAACGACCACGCATGTGATTTCGGAACGTGCGATGCCTAGCTAACCGCGCCCAGCACGTACCATGACCAGGCATTCCTTAGCTCCCACCAGCAGAGGAGCCACGGAGTCGGCACGAGAGTGTTACCATCCCGTCCGATCCCGTTGTCGCCCGACGATGACCCAGGGGACGTTACTCAGTATATTCCACTCCCGAGTGACCAGAGGAGCTCCACTGGGATAATGCCCCATCTCAGCTTGGGGTCGTGATACACACGCACCCAAAAACTATTAATACAATGAAAACCCAGTTTTCATTTCCAATACATGAATATCCGAAATCATGCAAAAATCTCATTTACAAATATTTTCATGAACATGCGTGTAAATACACAATACAGACAACTATGCACCAAATAGCCAACAATTCATAATTCTCAACAATGACCAAATACAATATTTCTTGATGCCAAAAATATATTTAAATCTTAAAGTTTATTTGAAAAATACTTACAGCAGTTAAAAACACAAATTCTTGAGTAGACGCCATTCCGCAGCGTTCGTATGGGTCACTTGTACGTTAGGCTAAAGTGCTCGGTTTGACAGCAAAATTTAGAGAGATACTCATTGAAGGGTGGAGAATCTCATAGAAGTGGTGGTGTGGTGGCACAACCACTGGAAGATGGCGGATCGAGCTCCAAAAGGGTAGAAACCCATTTTTGGGTTTGGGGTTGTACCGAGAAGGTGGGGCCGTGTATGGGGAAATTGAGCTAGCGGGATGACCGGTTGGGGTAGGGAAGCGGTTTGGTGGAGGAGGTGAGATGCACGGCGGCCAGACGGCGGTGTGGCAAAGATGGATTCGTTTAAGGACCCATTTCGGGTGGAGGGGTAAACGGTGGAGATGGGTGGTTTTGGGCAGTGGGTTATACTCGCCGAAGGGTGGGAAGGCTGCTGGTAGGTAGTCGGTGTCAAGGGGTGGCCGGCGGTGGCCGGAAAATGTAAGGGAAGCTAAAATAGTCATTTCGGGTAGGGGACTATGTGGGGGCGGTGGGGTGGCCGGAGATGAACCACCGGTGCTCGTGGACTCGCCGATGTGTGGGGAAGGCTGTGGATTGGGCGGTGTCGCCGGTGGGAGGCCGACGGCGGTGCTGGATGCAGGGAGAAGGGACGGCAAGAGGAAAGGGAACAGGGGAGGGGAACTCGCGCACGGGGCTGGGGGGAATGCAGGGGAAAAAGAAAAAGAAAAAGAAAAAGAAAAGAAAAAAAGAGAAAAAGAAAAAGAAAAAGATAAGGGAAAAGAAATAGAATCTACAGGAAGAAAAACACAATAAACTAAATAAAAGCTAGTCACAAATACTATAATTCAATATCAATAAAATAATATATTTAAACTCCAACAATAAACTAATTTAATTTAAAGAACAATTTAAATATAAAACACTAATTGTTATTAAGAAAGCACAACAAATAAAATCACATAATAAAATAAAGAAATTTAATTTCAATTATTAAAATAATTCCCTCACATTAAAATTAATAAGAAAAGTAATGTAACTCAATATATAATTATAAGAACAACATAAAACTAATATTTACTAACGAATAGCTCAATTAAATATTTTAAACAAATAAAACACAACCAATAATATTATTAAAATAAATTAAAATAATTAGTATCGAAAATAAAATAACGTATAAAAATACACGTAAATCTGGAATCTTACATGAAGTTTGGGGGAAAAAAAAAGGGGGTGTGAAACTTCAAAGACTTATTGCAGCGAAAGAAAATTAAAATCGCTGTAAGTATTAGCACAATGGCTGCGAAAACTTTTGCAGCGATTAAACTCGCTACAATATCAACATAATCGCTGCAAAAGCAAAACTTAAAAATAAATCAAATCATCCCTCGGTGGCAAAAAAATGGCTGCCAATATATACTTAACCCAGCGAATTTATTTGCGCCAAATACTAAATCGCCTATATTAGCCTTTTTTGTTGTAGTAAGACTTATACCAATGATTTCATTTTTAAATCGCCGATATAAGCCTTTTTTTTAACAGTAAGTCTATACAAAGTCTTGTTTACGCTGGAATTGATAGTGTCAAATGACGAGATCTGAAGATTTAAAAAAAAAATTAAAAACAAAAACAAAGTAAAAATTAAATCAAATTTCAACACAGTAAAAGTCTTCGGTTGTGACACCCCGTACTCGTAGGGAGTTCTGAAAATCAACCTCTTTGATTTGACCTGTTTTCATCTACCAATACTATCTCAAAATATTTTATCAATAATCCACAATATATTTCCTCATCACCAAATCTTAGGACAATCAAATCCTAAATATCCACAAAATTTATATATTAAAAAAAATAATGCCATCACATAGGGTCCACAAACTCTCTATAAAAATATTCTACTAACACTTGGATCTATTAATGCTAAATAATGTAACAATAAATCAATAAATGCCGTCTTCACTTCAACCAAAGGGTAACCGCTTATCCTGGCCCCAACATACTAATTTTGGTCCTCGGTCAAGACCTCCACTTCATCTGAAATGTATATAGATAAGGAGGTGAGTTCATCCACAAGTCAGTAAGTAAAACACCTACACTAGTATGTAAAGCATGGGCATTTTTAATAAAACTCTTAAGCATGTAACAGAAAAACTTTTATTCAAAGGAAACAACTCCAAAACTTATAAACCAACCAAAAACTGAGCGAACCTATATTTTTCATAAATTATACACAAAACCAACTTTTCAAACCAAAATACTTTGGCACCAGTAACTGTAACATCTCATCAACATTCCAAAACATTTAACCCCCGTGGTAGGGTTGTGCTATTCCCGGTGGACAAACGAGACAGTATCATATTGTGAGACTTTCCCTCATTCGTTCTTGGAGCTCTGAGTGTGCACATAGGAAAGAAACACAGAAAAAGATCACTTTGTTTCCAAAGTGATTGTACTCCTATCATATCATATCATGGTGGTACCAACCATATCACGTGAATCCATATAATCATATCAGAACTATATTCAGAAATAAAGACAAACAGATAAGTATGCCAAATATTTTTCTGTAAACATATCATATTAAGCTACTTGTTTTTCACTTTCTGATCCATTTCCATATAAGCCAACAATAAAAATAAAACAAAAACATAATATTTTACATGTACAAGAAAGAATCAAAATTCATGTTCGCTCTTATGCATAGCTCAGAAACATGTCAAATATTGCTCATGTCTACACATTTCAGATCAAAAAGAAATTTTCTCTATCATATAAATTTTCATGAGCGAATGCATAAAACATATATTGAGGTTGTTTTTCACGTTTTTCTTTAAAAAGCAGAACATGCACATTTTATAAACCCAACCTCAAACAAATTTTCTTTTTATGCAAATTTAGGATAGAAGCCTCGCTTACCTGACTCTTGCAGCGAAATATCAAAACTTTAAGTCTGACCACTAAGAGTATTGTCACCTATTCATAAAAATAATTTCCTTTATGTTAATGACCACCCCAAAGGCTTAAATCTGAAAAATTATAAGTTAAATATGTTGCCTGCCTAAATTTATAATTTCTAGCAAACCATTGCCCAAGCAACTAGCCATGCAAAACTATTTAATAGCATTAAATACGCCTCCAATGAAAACAATCATTCTGGCCCACCACCACATCATCTCAAGTATCACTCTGATAAAGCCAACCCAACCATAGGAACATCATTCGTCCCCTTCCAATGTACTTATAACTCAACACGACTAAAAATTTAGAACCGTACAAATAATTCCAACAAACGAAACAACAAACCAGCACGCCCCATACAACTTAAAAAAAAAACACCCCAGCAACCACATCATGCAATCCCTTCCAAAAACTTTCACGCTCTCGGAATTAATAAGCAACCAAACAATTATAGTATCATATACGTTCAGCAAAATCAAACCCAACAATTATAGTATCATATACGTTCAACAACTATTTTCCATACCCATTAATTTTCAGCAACCATTCATCATTTCAGCTTACTATGTATTTATCTCAATAACTCCAAAATACCATGAAAAAAATGATTTCTTAATTACATACAGTTAGCCACCAAACAGAGTATTGTTATATGCGTTTCAACAGAACTTCACAAACCACAAAATTTCAGCACCCAATAATCATGTTCCTTCATCCTGTATCAACCCAAAAACCATTGCTAAGCAACATATACGGAAATTTACCCAGCAAGAAAAAGTCTACAAAATCCATGGGCAACCATCGAAAAATCTTTAAAACCGATCTAGTATTCACAAGAAATCACCTAGGATGAGCTCCCATCCAAAACTTATGAGTCTTACCTAAAGAAGAGTGCAAGCCACACGAAACAAGGCAACAAACCACATGAAAAACAGAGGCCAAGAAGTCGAATTCTGCCTCCCCTATGCTCTGCTTCACCCACCGGAAACTCACAAATTATCAGTGATTAAAACCCATAACCATACCTTGCATGGATAGTAAAAATGCAAGAGAAGAAAGGAGGGATTTAGATGAACTTACTGTCGAGAATTTGGGGTGAACGAAAACAGGGTAAGTCGGCGATGAAGAGACCCAACCAGAGGAATAAATTGCCGAAGGAAGAGGGAGAGAGCCTGGGTGATGTTAGATCCATAGCACACAAAACAAATACTCGAGAAGTGGGCGGGAACACTTTCATCTTACTGCAACAACTGCTGGAACGTGGAGCTGGGTGCGGGAAGTGCGGACGGGAAATAACAGAGTAATAACCGATGGAAGCAAAAGGGAAAGAAAGAAAGGAGAAGGGCAAAACTGTTGAGGAAACAACACCGTTTAGGCATTTTAGGGGCTGGGGCTGTCCGACCTGGGCCTGGGCTTGGCGTTTGGCTTGGGCCTGAACCACGGGTTTTGCCCGGTGTTACATCCTCCTCCCCTTAAACAATTTCCGTCCTCGAAAATTGCTAGAAGAGCTCGTAATCCTCATTGAATAGATGTGGGTATTTCTCTCTCATTTCTTCCTCGTGTTCCCAGTAAGCTTCATTGCTTGTGTATTACTCCACAACACCTTAACCATTAAAATGCTACGGGTCCGCAACGTGTGTGCTTTCTTTTCCAAGATCCGCACTGGTTCTTCCATATATGTCATGTCTTCCTGAATCTGCAGCGGCTCATAATGAATGATGTGAGTTGGATCGGGAATATACTTTCTCAACATGGACACATGAAATACGTTATACACTCCTGCAAGATTTGGAGGAAGTGCTAACTTATATGCTAATGATCCAACTCGCTCAAGAATCTCAAAGGGTCCAATATATCTAGGGCTCAACTTGCCTTTACTTCCAAATCTCATAACCCCTTTCATTGGTGCTATCTTCAAGAATACGTCATTTCCAACCTCAAACTCTAGTCGACAGTGTCGGTTATCAGCATAGCTCTTTTGTCGACCCTGAGCTGCTTTAATTCTAGCTCGAATGATGTCAATTTTTCTGTGGTTTTCTGAATGATCTCTGGTCCCAATATTTTTCTTTCACCAACCTTATCCCAATATAAAGGGGACCTACACCTTCTGCCATACAAAGCCTCATACGGTGCCATCCTAATACAAGTCTGGAAGCTGTTATTATAAGCAAATTCCACCAATGGTGAGTGTCATATCCAAGTTCATTTAAAGTCCATCACACATGCCCTCAATATGTCTTCTAAAATCTGAATAGTCCTTTCTGATTGCCCATCTGTCTGAGGGTGATAAGCCGTACTGAAATTTAACTTAGTACCCATTGCCCCTTGTAAACTTCTCCAAAATCTAGAAGTGAAACGAGGATCTCTATCTGATACAATGGACGCTGGTATCCCATGCAATCTCACAATCTCTTATATGTACAGCTCAGCTAGTTTCTCCAATTTATAAGAAACTTTAATGGGTACAAAATGCGCAGTCTTCGTTAAGCGATCCACGATTACCCATATTGCATCTTGTCCGTTTAAAAACCTTGGTAAACCTGTCACAAAATCCATGGATATATGTTCCCACTTCCATTCTAGAATCTGTAATGGTTGTAATAACCCTGCTGGTCTCTGATGCTTTGCCTTCACCTGTTGACAAGTCAGGCACTGTTCTACGAACTTAGCAATTTCCCGCTTCATACTGTTCCACCAAAAAGACTCTCTCAAGTCCCGATACATCTTGGTACTCCTTGGATGGACAGTGTATAAAGAGCGGTGTGCCTCCTCAAGAATTATTTTCTTCAGTGCATCATCTGCCGGCACACACAATCTGTCTCTAAATCTCAAAACTTCATCTTCAGAAATGCTAAAATCAGCTTTGTCCCCGTTTTTAACTTCCTCAACTAACTTTAACAACGCTGAATCCACTTTCTGAGCTGCTTTAATTCTCTCTAACAAATCTGGTTGCACTATTAAACTGGCCACGAAAGTGCTTGTATCATTAGTGATAACCTCAATACCAACCCTCTCTAAGTCCATTAGTAACTGGTGTTAAGTAGTAGGGGATGCCACTACTGAATTCATTGATTTCCTACTCAAAGCGTCAGCTACAACGTTCGCTTTGCTTGGGTGATAATTGATATTACAATCATAATCCTTTATTAGCTCGAGCCATCTTCTTTGTCTCATATTTAATTCTTTCTGGGTGAAGAAATATTTTAAGTTTTTGTGATCTGTATAGATTTCACACTTTTTCCCATATAGATAATGCCTCCAAATTTTAAGTGCAAATACAATTGCTGCTAACTCCAGATCATGTGTGGGGTAATTTTGTTCATGTGCCTTTAGTTGCCATGAAGCATAGGCTATGACTTTCCCGTGTTGCATTAATATGCACCCTAAATCATATCTTGAAGCATCACTATATACCACAAACCCACCTCTCGCAGTGGGAACTGTTAAAATTGGGGCAGTCACTAGTCTCTGTTTCAAAGTCTGAAAGCTTTCTTCACATTTTTCTGTCCACTCAAACTTCTTGTTCTTCCTTGTGAGTGCGGTGAGAGGAACTGCTATCGTGGAGAAACCCTCAATGAATCGGCGATAGTATCCTGCCAATCCCAAGAAACTCCTAACCTCATGTACATTTTTCGGTACTGACCAGTTCACTACTGCTTCCACTTTCCCGAGGTCCACTGAAATGCTCTCTTTTGAAACAACATGCCCCAGAAATGTAACCGCATTCAGCCAAAACTCACACTTCTTTAGTTTAGCAAACAACTTTTCCTCCTTAAGTGTTCTGAGTACTAGCCTCAAGTGTTCTTCATGCTCCTTCTTGCTCTTAGAATAGATTAGGATGTCGTCAATAAAAACAACCACAAATTTATCCAAGAATCCATGAAATACTCTGTTCATTAAGTCCATGAATACCGCTGGGACATTAGTCAAACCAAAAGGCATGACTAGAAACTCATAGTGGCCATATCTGGTCCTGAAATTAGTCTTGGATACATCTTCAGCCTTGATCTTCAGTTGATGATACCCTTATCGAAGGTCAATCTTCGAGAAAACTTGTGCACCCTGTAGTTGATCAAACAGGTCTTCTATGAGGGTAAAGGATATTTATTCTTGATGGTTACTCAGTTGAGTTCTCTATAGTCAATGCACATTCTCATTGTTCCATCTTTATTCTTCACAAATAACACTTGTCTAATAGATCTTATAACTGTTCTTTAAGTTCGGTGAGCTCCGATGGTGCCATTCTATAAGGAGCCTTGGACAAAGGTGCTGTGCCTGGAACAAAATCAATAGCGAATTCTACTTCTCGGTCAGGTGGTAATCCAAACAAATCTTCAGGAAAGACTTCCGAATATTCTCTCACCACAGGAATCTCTTCTAAACTCAACTCTTCTTTTGGTGCATCTATCACACAAGCTAAAAATCCTTGACAGCCATCTCGCAATAATTTTGCAACCTAAACTGCTGATATGATTGATGAGAACAATCGCACTTTCGACCCCACAAATCGAATTTCATCCCCTTCAGGAGGCTTGAAAATTATCTCCTTTTTAAAACAGTCAATACTGGCATGGTATGAAGCCAACCAGTCCATACCCAAAATTACATCAATTCCAACCATATAAAAAATAATAAGTTCAGCAGGCATCAATCTCTCTTCGATAGATATAGGACAGCCGCAGAGAATTTTGTGACAAGATACTGTAGTCCCCGTCGGAGTTGAGACCACTAAGTTAAAATCCAACCTTTCATCTTCCCATGTGCAGAATTTGGCAAAATTCTTAGAAATAAAGGAATGCGTTGCCCCAGAGTCAAACAGTATGGTAGCATGATTAGAAAACAAAGAAAAAATGCCTGTAATCACACACAAAGTACCATTTGATTTAACATCCACAATAGTTACTAAGTTATTCCTAAAAGAAAAGTAAGGAATAATACTTGTGATCACATCCTCCCTGCCTTCAGCCTCTCCTGGTGTCAATGCGAAAACCCGAGCATGTGCAGTAGGGCGTTGGGTATTACTTTGTGGCGCCCCTCCGATCCTGGGTGGGGGTGGTAGTGGGGCGGGTCTATTGCTGCCCAAAGTAAGCGGGCAATCCCTGAGGTAGTGGCCCGACTTGCCACACCAATAACATAAGCCTAGCTCTTTCCTACACTTTCCCTTATGAACACTGTCACAAGTTTTGCAATGATAAGGCTGCTGATCACTCTGAATTGGCCTCTTGCTTGAATTACCCCCTTCATTTCTCTTCTTCCACTGTCCCTAGTTGTTGCTTTTATGATATTCAGATGGGGTAGACCTCTTCCTTTGATCAAGTAAGGTAGTGCTCCTTTGAAGGCATCCCTCAAACAAGGTGGCCTTATTCACCAACTTTGTGAACTTTTTCAATTGGAAGCTCATCACTCGCTCGTAAAGCTTCTCATTCAGCCCTCGTTCAAATTTGTGACACTTCTTCTCTTCATCTGGAATCAAATATGCCGCAAAACATGCCAGCTCGGTAAATTTGGCTGCATATTGGTGTACTGACATTGCTCCCTGAACTAAGGTGGCAAATTCCATAGCTTTATCTTCTTTAACTGGGATTGGGAAGAAACACTCTAGGAAGACTTCCTTGAATGGCGACCAACTTTTTATTTCCATCTTTTCAGCTTCCCTGATAGTCCTTTTAGAGATCCACCACCTTTTCACCTCCCCGGTCAGCTTGAATGTAGCAAATGCCACCTTTTGTTCATCCGTGCAAGGCAAGACTCGAAATATCTCCTTAATGTCCTGTACCCAATCTTCCGCCAATATCGGGTCACCTCTCCCATCAAAAGATGTGGGATACAGCTTGTTGAAATCTTCCACGGTGCAACCCCTTTCACTTGTGGTGCGGTGACGGCCAGATGAATTTTGTGCAAGATCATCTATTAACTGATGTGCTGCTGCCCGAAGCACTTTGGAAGCTCTTGGATTTGCTTCCCTTTCATTCCTGGCTGCATTCAAATCCGATATACTTCGTTCACGGCGAGGCGGCATCCTGAGAAGACTTGAACTATTAAACAAATTGTTCATTGAAAGCACATATACAAAAAGCTATGTAAAAATCAACGGGTAGTCATAGTAGCCAAACAATAGTATATAATCTCTCCAACATTAGTGAGGTATGCATAACGAATATAATTATAAAAATTTCAGAAACCTACTCCATCAATCTCCAACAATACAAAATCAGCTCACAAGCCTATAAAATTTTTACACCTCAAATGATTCCTAAAGTTGGCGAGTTCTAAAACCTCAATAGCTCATAACAATATTTCTTTAAGCCTTTCATTATCGCAATTAATTCCGAATAACTATCTCCTAGAACCATTCTATGTTCTATACTCTCACACGAACTATTGTCTACAACATCTCAAATCCCTAGAACTTTACTGCATAGAGTCTGCAGAACCTTAAACATTTGCTCTGATACCAACTGTGACACCCCGTACTCGTAGGGAGTCCTGAAAATCAACCTGTTTGATTTGACCTATTTTCATCTACCAATACTATCGCAAAATATTTTATCAATAATCCACAATATATTTCCTCATCACCAAATATTAGGACAATCAAATCCTAAATATCCACAAAATTCATACATTAAAAAAAATAATGCCATCACATAGGGTCCACAAACTCTCCATAAAAATATTCTACTAACACTTGGATCTATTAATGCTAAATAACGTAACAACAAATCAATAAATGCCGTCTTCACTTCAACCAAAGGGTAACCGCTTATCCTGGTCCCAACATTCTAATCTTGGTCCTCAGTTGAGACCTCCACTTCATCTGAAATGTATATAGATAAGGGGGTGAGTTTATCTACAACTCAGTAAGCAAAACACCTATACTAGTATGTAAAGCATGAGCATTTTCAATAAAACCCTTAAGCATGTAACAGAAAAACTTTTATTCAAAGGAAGCAACTCCAAAAATTATAAACCAACCAAAAACTGAGCGAATCTTTATTTTTCATAAAGTATACACAAAACCAACTTTTCGGACCAAAATACTTTGGCACCAGTAACTGTAATATCTCATCAACATTCCAAAACATTTAACCCCTGCGGTAGGGTTGTGTTATCCCCGGTGGTCAAACCAGACGGTATCATATTGTGAGACATTCCCTCATTCGTTCCGGAGCCCCGAGTGTGCACATAGGAAAGAAACACAGAAAAAGATCACTTTGTTTCTAAAGTGATTGCACTCCTATCATATCATATCATGGTGGTACCAACCATATCACGTGAATCCATATAATTATATGTTAACCATATTCAGAAATAAAGACAAACAAATAAGTATGCCAAAGATTTTTCCGTAAACATATCATATTAAGCCACTTGCTTTTCACTTTCTTATCCATTTCCATATAAGCCAAATATAAAACAAAAACATATTATTTTACATGTACAAGGAAGCATCAAAATTCATGTTCGCTCTTATGCATAGCTCAGAAACATGTCAAATATTACTCATGTCTACACATTTCATGTCAAAAAGAAATTTTCTCTATCATATAAATTTTCATAAGCGAATGCATAAAATATATACTGAGGTTGTTTTTCACGTTTTTCGTTAAAAAGCAGAACATGCACATTTTATAAACCCAACTTCAAACAAATTTTCTTTTTATGCAAATCTGGGATAGAAGCCCCGCTTACCTGACTCCTGCACCGAAATATCAAAACTTTGAGTCTGACTACTAAGACTTTCGTCACCTATTCATAAAAATAATTTCCTTTATGTTAATGGCCACCCCAAAGGCTTAAATCTGAAAAATTATAAGTTAACTACATTGCTTGCCTAAATTCATAATTTCTTGTAAACCATTGCCCAAGCAACCAGCCACACAAAACTATTTAATAGCATTAAATATGCCTCCAACTAAAACAATCATTCTGGCCCACCACCACATCATCTCAAGTATCACTCTGATAAAGCCAACACATATCCAGTAAAATGCAACTCTTCCTTTTGCCTTTCCTTCTGCTGTACCTCCATATCCAGTACCCAATCGTGTCCCTAGCGTGCCTCCCGAATTATAAAGCCCTTCTCTCCATCAAGTCCTCAACCACTGACGATCCACAGTCGGCGCTTGATGAGTGCACAAAAATGCACTCTAAATACTCTATTTAAATACTAAAAGAAATGAGAAAATAATGGATATAACTCATGTTATTAAAATTAAAGGTCATTTATCTTGAAATAGATATAAGCATGATTTAATATATTGATGAGAATATAAAATGCCATATTTTCCTCTCTTAAGGTTTAATACTTTATTCTTATTTGATGCATAAATATACTCATTATTCTTATATTTTGATTTAGGACACAAATGGAGACATTAGGAGCAAATGAAGATAATTGCGGAATTTTAGACAGTTCTGACATCTTTTCGTAATATGGGCATAACTCTCTCATCCAATCTCCGATTGAGCTGATTCAAGATGATCTAGAACCGCAAGTGAAATATCTATAACTTTTATGTTTTATGTTTGAAGAGATATCCACTCAATCTAAGACAAACCTACACCAACATGGCTGTACCTGCACTTGACGTTCCTGGATATTTTTCAGCCACTTGTATCAAATCCAAATGTCATCATAATATTTTCCAGCAAGCACTCCTACACCAACTTGGAAATTCAATGATCAATGCATATGCAAGATGAAGTGCACTCAAGTTTCTTGTAGACAAATTATTTGACCACAAGATATTAAGTCATACAAGACAACTAATGGATAGAGAAGTAAAATTGAAACACTCAACCTACAAGCAAAATCCAGCTCATGCATGGTGGGAAAACAAATGATCAAAATGACAACTCACAAATTACTTGGATTCAAGAATGGCACATGGCAAAACAAGTTGAAATTGTGATGATTTTGTCATGACAACTTGCATGAAGGATGCTTATAAATAGAAGGAAAGGGTGTGTGTTCTAAGAAAATGCTTAGTGTGGGAGGATGCTTTGGAAGAGCCATTATTTTGAGATCTTGAGAAAAGAAAAGAAAAACCAAAGAAAAGAGAAGAAAATAATGGTTGGCTCTTCCATATTATCCCTTGGAAAATTTTTGTTGCATATTTTCAATATGTGTAACTAAATTCTCAATGAGGGCTAGGGATGAATTTGTGTGTGTGATGGTATTTGTAATTTATTTTTGATTCATGTATTTGGTCTTTAAATATTAAAACTCTTTTATTCTATTATTCTCAATTTATTTGTGATGTTTTTTCGTCTTCAAATAATTATAGAATCTATTTCGTTTATGGATTCAGTCATGCTTTTTCTATTGAGTGAATTAGTTCTATAATTATGTTTGGAGCAATTGATTATCTATATTGATTAAATTCTCTGCTGCAATATCGCCTCTTGGGTATATTGTCGTCGTTGGATTTTCTCAATATCGATAACAATTTATGAGAGTTAAGCACGAAGAATGATTTTTCAAAGAGTTACATGTGATTTAAATTTTGGTTATTAATGTTATATCTTCCGATTAAGAATTTGGACATAGAATTCTTAATTGAGTTATCAATGAATTAAGAATAAATTTGAATACCACAAATACACAAGGAATTCCCTACGCTCTACTTTTCGTCTCAGTTTTATACTTTTCAAATTACTCATTTAGTTTTAATTTACATCACACTCATTTAATCTTTTTGTTAATTTTGTTATTGTTATTCAATTTCTCAATCCATCTCCCTGTGGAATCGACACCCCAAAGCTACACTGCAAACGACCGCATTATTCTTTGGGCGTAATCAGCGCTCTTTACGTGGAGTGCCTCCACCAGCCATTGCACCTGGTCTGGCGTCACGTGTGACTTTTACTGTCGTCGCGTGACCTCCCTTGGCCTCTCGTCCCTCAACCTCGTGGGTACACTCTCCTCGGACATTACTGAACTTCGTTTCCTCTTGAACCTTTCCATCGCCACAAACTAGTTCTTCGGGCCCATCGCACCCGAGCTATCCTCCCTCTCCTCTCTCTGCTTCCTTAACCTCTCCAACAACATCTTCAATGGCACCTTCCCCCCTAGCTCTCCAAGATCAAGAATCTTCAGATTCTGGATCTCTACAACAACATCACTAGTGAGTTGCCCCTGGCCGTAAACCGAGATGGCCAACTTGCTCCATTTACATCTTAGCGGGAACTTCATCATGAGTAGGATCCCGGCCCAGTACGGGGAATGGCAGTTCCTGGAATACTTGGCTGTTTTCAGTATCGAACTCGAAGGCGCTATACCCCGCGAGATTGGGAACTTGACGAAGCTCAGGGAGTTGTTCATTGGGTACTTCAATACCTACGAAGGTGGATTACCCCTAGAGATCAGGAACCTTTCAGAACTGGTCGTTTCGATGCCACCAGCTGTAGCTTATCTGGTGTGATACCACCGGAGATTGGAAAGCTTGACACTCTGTTTTTGCAAGTAAATGCGCTCTCAGGGCCCTTGACGGTTGAGCTTGGCAACTTGATGAGCCTGAAATTCTTCAGGGGCTGGGAAAGAATGGCAAGCTTCAGCTTCCCGATCTTTCATTTAATAAACTCACTGGTTATTTGCCTCCCAAATTTGTGTTCTAGGAATTGGCTCCGGACTGTGATGACTTTTGATTTGTTTTCGTTTATAAATTTTTTTTTTAAATCATCAGATGACGTGGCATGACCAACTCCATCGACTCTAGTATAAAGACGATATAGACTTATTCTTTTCCAGATTTCCCGTAATGTAAGGATGCATGCCAGTTGTGTATGTCTTTGTCTATTTTTTTTTTTTTGGGAGACGCTGGGGGCTGGTCGAGCTGCCCCCAGCATCAAAAGCAGCCCAGTCAAAAAAGGCCTTTTTTGACATTAAACATAATAAAAAATAAAATAAAGATGATTTGGTGGGCAACATCGCCAATACCATTGGGACCGGCAGGCTTCGGCAAACTCACCCTTATGACGGCGACCTCAGGCGACTTGTCAGAACCCTTAGAAGGATTGTCCAGAATCATGCCTCGACACAACCCCTAGAAGGCTATAACAGTCCCTTGGCTAGCCTGCACGCATGCCTTGACTCAGGTCTTCACATGGAGCAGGCGCCCATTGAGGCTACTAGTTGCGCATGCATGTGCGCCCCACAGCGCATTCGCCTGCCGCATGCTTGCAGGTGAGCAGGTGCCCCATCACCAGTGCGTGCCTGAGCTAATTAGCACCACTGTGCACCCCACAGTGCATCCGCCTGCATGCGCGCTTGCATGTATGCATGCGCGCCCCTGTGTGCGCCAACACCGCCTAGTGAGGCTAGTGGTGTGTCTCCACTGGCACTCCATCCAGCGCACGGCACCTGCCTGCGTTGTGCAGAGTAGGCTACTGGCATGCCCATAAGGCATGCCATCCAGTGCATGGCTCCAGCCCATACCTTGCAAAGCAGGCCAGTGGCGTACACACCATGCATGCCATCCAGCGCGCGGCACCAGCCCGCACCTTGAAGCACCCAACGCCTCCTAGACTCCCAGCTTTGGCCATGCATGCCTATCACTCGGCCCTCAGGCTAGGCCATGCAGGACCACCGCCTGAGTATCTTGTCTGGGCCACACCACCATAGTACGGCACCACCTTGTGCCCACCATCAGGCCTTAGCCTGGCACCCTGCCATACACATCACCATCAGACCATGCACAGTGCCATGACATGCCCATCATCAGACACGCATTGCAGCACCATAGCCCACCATGGGTCCATGCAACCCACGGCCACATAAACCTTCCTAAAATAGTTGTGTTCATGGTCCGGACAGCCCCGATACAGCAGCAACTTCATTTCCTTCCAAACATCCAAACTTTCCAAAACCGATTGATACACTTTCCATATATTCACCAATTCGGCTAAGGCAAGCTTGCCATAGTCGAAACCCTTTCTTGCCATATCCATCATCTGAATATTCTATCTTTATTTGATTGATCAATCAATCCCTAATTGATCCAATTAATTCCCCAATCACCCAAGTCAAACCAAATCAAATCCCAATCCATCACAAAACCGGCCAACATATCCTAATCTGAATTTTCAGATTCTCTCAATTAAATATTCATCTTTCAATTCTCAAACCCTAATCTAAAATACTCCTAATACCCTATAGCCGAACTCTTTTTCCTAAACACTTAACCCTTTTGCTCCACATATATCTTAACCCCACGTCATCCATATCACCCCCCCACATGATCTTCACCAAGCTTGGAGATCATCTCGATCATTGAGGAGCAACTCGAAGTAATGAGGACCCCTTATGTGATTGGGGTCTTGACTGAAGACCCCATTAACCTAAACTGTTGCTTTCATTGAGAGTTCTCATCTAAGAGACTCTTTCTTGGTGTTCTTGAGAAGTAGTTGATATACAGTGTCCAAGTAATGAGCCGAGTAGGACCAAGTGCTGAGGGTCATGATGGTTCCAACTGGGAACATCTTGATGCCTTGAAAGGACATTCTGAGAGGGTTGGTCATGTTCTTGATGAGATCAACACCAATGTGGCTAAGTTGACAATGACTATATAATACCATTCATCAAGGCAAAGAGAATAGAAGAGACAATGAGACCGTGAAACATGCCACAAGTGCAAGCCTTGAGAGGCTTGAGAGGATAGTGGCCAAGCAACACAATGCTCGACCCCAACTACCCCCACCACCAACAAGGCCGAATTCTCTAAGAAGGGAGGAGTACTATGTGGAGGACACCGACCCTAGCATATATGAGAGCATGTGTAATCTTCCAAGATGTGTGTATCGACGAGGAGGTCGTGTGGAGAATGACAACACTGTGGTGGAAAGATGGCTAAGAAATGGTGGCAACCGTTCTAAAAATCCAAACAACTTGAGAGAATCTCAAGGTGTGAGAAATGAGCCACCCCATAAGGTAGAAAAAATGGTGAACCAAGAAGGAGCCCATGGGCAAAATGACCAAGCATCCATGGGACACAACCACCATGAAAGAAGAGGCCACAATGATAGAAGGAACAATGATGACTATGCTAGTGAAAGTGGGGGAAATAGGGCTTATGACTGGGGACCCCAAAGGCCTAAAGTGGAGTTTTCAAGGTTTAGTGGAGGTGACCCGTATGAGTGGTTAGACAAAGTGGACCACTACTTTCACACTTTTGAAGTGCCTAGAGACGAGAGGGTGTCAACCACTTACTACTACTTAGAAGGCAAAGCAAGCAAGTGGTGGAGATGGATCTGTGATCGATATGACAAGGATAGAAAAAGACTAGGTTGGACGGCCTTTGAGAAGGAGTTCCTCCTTCAATTCGGTCCTTCACCAACTATTGACCACCATGGACAACTTGCTAAGCTCAAGCAAGATGGCAAAGTAAAGAGCTATGTGGAAGAATTTAGACAACTCCAAACCATGGTTCGGGGTTGGTCCGAGGAAGCTCTTGTTGGACCTTTGTTGATGGTCTCAAAATTTGGTTAGCCAAGGAGGTCAAGTTGAGGCAACCCACACGCATCCAGGAGACCATGAGAGTGGCCGAGATACTTGAGGATAGCTACTTTTTGGAGAAGCTCCCAACTAAGGAAATTGGGAGCAAAACCAACACTACTTTACAAACCAAACTTCCTTGGAAGGGTAAGGGAATAAAGAAGAGCACTTCCAAGCCCAAGCCTAATGAAGTTAAGAAGTTATCTAGAGAGGAAGTGCAAGAGAGAATCAAGGAGTTATGCTTCAAGTGTGGAAAAAAGTGGTTTAGAGAACACAAGTGTAGTTCAGCCAAGGCTTATGTGCTACTTGAAGAAGATGAAGATGAGGAAGCTTCAAGCCATGAGGAAGATGAGATAGAGGCCAAGCCTAGTGAGGAAAATGAAAAGGCCAAAATCTCCATCAATGCCATGACCGATGATCAAACACCTACATCTATGAAGTTAATGGTATGACTAGGGAAACATGAGATGTCAATGTTGGTGGATAGTGGATCAACTCAAAATTTCATTAACACCAATGTTGTACACAAGATAGGTCTAAAGCCGAGCCCCATTGTTTCCTTTGAAGTAAAAGTGGCTAATGAAGACAATCTAGTGTGTGAAGCCAATATTTGTGAAGTGAAGATGAATGTGCAAGGGGTAAGGATCAAGGTAGAGTTGCATGTGTTATCCTTAGTGGGTCTAGACCTTGTCTTTGGCATTGCTTGGCTTAAAAGCATTAGAAGGGTCTTGAATGATTATGAGAAGATGACAATGAAATTCAAAATCGGGACCAAGAAACATACATGGAAAGCTGTGACCCTTATAGTAGTGAAGTCATGTGAAGCCTTAGTATTTGAGAAGTTGTGCAAAGAAGGAACTAATTGTTTTGCCATTGTATTGGCTAAAGATGGATCGATTTGTGACATAGAAAAGGAGGATGATGAAAGCCATCAAGAGGAAATCTCATTGCTACCCGAGGAGGTCCAAGACGTTCGAAGGGACCGCAAAGGAGTCTTGGAGGTGCCTACTACATTGCCGTCCATTAGACCCTTTGACCACCGAATTGTACTAGTGGATCAGAGCAAGCCAATCAATGTCCCCCCATACCGATATGCACACTTTTATAAGGAAGAGATAGATAGGCAAGTTAAAGAGATGATAAAGGGAGATTTGATTCGACCTAGACTAGCCCTTTCTCCTCACCTGTCCTATCGGTGAAAAAGAAAGATGGCACATGGAGGTTTTGCATAGACTACCAGGCTTTGAATGAAGCCATAGTGAAAGACAGATTTCCTATACCCACTGTAGATGAGATGTTGATGAGTTGCACGGGACTTGTGTTTTCTCTAAATTTGATTTGAGAGCAGGATATCACCAGATTAGGATGAAGGAAGAGGATGTTCATAAGACAGCTTTCAAGACACATTCAGGGCATTATGAGTACCTAGTGATGCCATTTGGGCTATGTAATGCACCTTCTACATTTTAGGCAGCTATGAACACAGTGTTCAGACCTTTGTTGAGAAAGTATGTGTTGGTATTTTTTTATGATATTTTGTTCTACTCCAAATCCATAGAAGCGCATAAGGATCATTTGAGGGTTGTGTTGAAGATTCTAGAGGAAGACCACTTCTTCATCAAACTGTCTAAATGTACGTTCATGGAGAAGGAATTAAAGTATTTGGGTCACTTTATTTCAGGGGAAGGAGTGAAGCTTGATCAGAGAAAGATTGAGGCTATGGTTGATTGGCTACTAACCAAGGATGTGTTAGCACTAAGAGGGTTCTTAGGACTCAAAGGCTACTTTAGAAGATTTGTGAATAATTATAGGCTCATTGCCAAGCCATTTACTTCTCTCCTAAAGAAAGATAACTTTGAATGGACCTTGGAGGCTAAAGTAGCATTTGAAAACTTAAAAGGGGCCATGACTCAAACACCAGTGCTAGCCCTACCAAACTTTGAAAAACCTTTTGAGGTATATACAGATGCGAGTAATGATGGGATAGGGGTCGTATTAGTTCACGATAAGAGACCTCTAGCTTTTATCTCCAAAGCTTTAGGGCCTATGAAGAAGTCCTGGAGCACCTATGCTAGATAGATGCTAGCAATTGTACATGCAGTGAAAGTATGGCGACTTTACCTCTTAGGCCGCAAGTTTACCATTATGATAGATCAACAAGCCTTGAGACACATGATGAAGTAGTAAATAGTGACACTGGAGCAGCAATAGTTCTTAGTGAAACTCCTTGGGTTCGAGTATGAGATCATTTATTAGTCAGGTAAAGGGAACAAAATTGCAGATGCATGAGTAGGTGTGAAGGGAATTCACTACTAGAGATGAGTCAGTGGATTGATGATGATAACTTAGAGTCGAAGGTCCCACACTTGATCCTTGAGGGCAAGAATATGCTTGAAGGGAGGGGGAATGTCCCCTAGAAGAATTGCCTAGGATCATACCTCGACACAGCCCTTGGAGGGCCAAAACAGTCCCCTGGCTAGCCTGCACGCATGCCTTGGCTTAGGCCTTGACACGTAGCAGGCGCCCATTGAGGCTATTGGCCGCGTGCTCCTGCGCGCCCCACAGCGCATCCGCTTGTGTGCGCGCTTGCGTGTGCATATGCACCTCACCACCTGCGTGCCCTAGCACCACCTAGCGAGGCTAGTAGTGTGTCTCCACAGGCATGCCATCAAACACGTGGCACCAGCCTGCACCTTGCAGAGTAGGCTAGTGGCACGCCCACAAGGCATACCATCCAGCGCATGGCTTCAGCCCATGCCTTACGGAGCAGGCTAGTGGCATGTACACCATGCATGCCATCCAGCGAGCGGCACAAGCCCGCGCCTTGTAGCGCCCGGACCGCCAGCTTGGACCATGCATGCCTATCACCCGGCACCCAACTCGGGCCATGTAGGACCACCGCTCGAGCATCTTAACTGGGCCACACCACAACAGCACGGCACCACCCTGTGGCCACCATCAGACCTTAGCCTGGCACCCTGCCATGTACATCACCATCAGGCCATGTACAGTGCCATGCTATGCCTATCATCAGACGCGCATTGGAGCACCATAGCCTACCATGGGCCCATACAACCCATGACCACACCACCTTGGGCACCTATCACATTTTAGTTTATGTTATTTATTTATTTAATTGCATTTGGATGTGTTAGTCATTTATTTATTTCTATTAGGGACTTATTGGGAGTTTTCAAGTTGTAAGCTCTATAAATAGAACCTTTAGGCTTTCATTTAGGTATCTTAGCTATTTAGACAATTTGATTTTTGAACTTTGCTCTTGAGAGAGAGTTAGGCCGGCCACTTCATAGTGGTTTGGAACATTCGGTGCTTAGGCACTTGGGCTTCAAAGGGTACAATCCATAAATCCATTTTAAGAGGAACATACTGTGCAATTTGTGAATTGGTGTGTTCCACATCTATCTTTTCATTTTATGTTATCAATAATATTTTGAGATTTATTCATCTTTGTGTTTTTCGGCTTTGGTATTGTTCTTGGTGTTCTTGATTTTGGGTGAGTGTGTTCTTGAGTGCAGAGTTTTGGTGAGGCCGAATTCATCCTACTAGTGAATTTGATAAATTGTGTGAGTGTTCAAGAGGATTTCAAAATTCACATCCCTTGTGAATTTTTAATTCCTCAAGTGAGTTAGGTGTGAGTTGGTTATTGAAACAATTGAAGAAAGAGTTGGTGTTGTTGAAGTAGTGAAAGCCGAATACTTTGTTGGTAAATTGGAGTTGACGAGTTCTTCTGCCCCTTTGAGTGTTCAATCAATATTTGATTGTTCATCCATTGTTCATGAAGTTTTCCTTGTCCCAAGTCACAAAACTTGGTAGCCCCATCAAGCCCTTGCATACATGGCATCATCACCAAACCCTAGTTGGTATATTGCCTAATTCACCCTTCTTACCTTTCCCACCAACCATCCACTTAAACCCTAGCCCTTCTTGCCTTATTTACCTCACCAAATCAGACCTAAACCTTCCTAAAATAGTTCTAGTCATAGTCTGGATAGCCCCCATACAGCAGCCACTTCAATTCCTTCCAAACACCCAAACTTTCCAAAACGATTGATACAGTTTCCATATATTTACCAATTCGACTAAGGCAAGCTTGCCATCGCCAAAACCCTCTCTTTCCATATACATCATTTGAATATTATATCTTTATTAGATTGATCAATCAATCCCTAATTGATCCAATCAATTCCCCAATCACCCAAGTCAAACCAAATCAAATCCCAATCCATCCCAAAACCGGCCAACATATCCTAATCTGAATTTTCAGATTCTCTCAATCAAATATTCATCTTTCAATGCTCAAACCCTAATCCAAAAGACTTGATGAGTGCACAAAAATGCATTCTAAATACTCTATTTAAATACTAAAATAAATGAGAAAATAATGGATATAATTCATGTTATTAAAATTAATGGTCATTTATCTTGAGATAGATATAAGCATGATTTAATATATTGATGAGAATATAAAATGCCATATTTTCCTCTCTTAATGTTTAATACTTTATTCTTATTTGACGCTTAAATATACTCATTATTCTTATATTTTGATTTAGGACACAAATAGAGGCATTAGGAGCAAATGAAGATAATTGCGGAATTTTAGACAGTTCTAACATCTTTTCTTAATATGGGCATAAATCTCTCATCCAATCTCCGATTGAGCTGATTCAAGATGATCTAGAACCACAAGAGAAATATATATAATTTTTATGTTTTATGTTTGAAGAGATATCCACTCAATCTAAGACAAAATCGACCATCAAGTGGACGCACCTGCACTTGACGTTCCTGGATATTTTTCAGCCACTTGCATCAAATCCAAATGTCATCATAATATTTTCCAGCAAGCACTCCTACACCAACTTGGAAATTCAATGATCAATTCAGATACAAGATGAAGTGCACTCAAGTTTCTTCAAGACAAATTATTTGACCACAAGATATTAAGTCATACAAGACAACTAATAGATAGAGAAGCAAAATTGAAACACTCAACCTACAAGCAAAATTCAGCTCATGCATAGTGGGAAAACAAATGATCAAAATGACAACTCACAAATCACTTGGATTCAAGAATGGCACATGGCAAAACAAGTTGAAATTGTGATGATTTTGTCATGACAACTTGCATGAAGGATGCTTATAAATAGAAGGGAGGGGTGTGTGTTCTAAGACAATGCTTAGTGTGGGAGGATGCTTTGGAAGAGCCATTATTTTGAGAGCTTGAGAAAAGAAAAGAAAAATCAAAAAAGAGAGAAGAAAATAATGGTTGGCTCTTCCATATTATCCCTTGGAGAATTTTTGTTGCATATTTTCAATATGTGTAACTAAATTCTCAAGGAGGGCTAGGGATGAACTTGTGTGTGTGATGGTATTTGTAATTTATTTTTGATTCATGTATTTGGTTTTTAAATATGAAAACTCTTTTGTTCTATTATTCTCAATTTATTTGTGATGTTTTTTCATCTTCAAATAATTATAGAATCTATTTCGTTTATGGATTCAATCATGCTTTTTCTATTGAGTGAATTAGTTCTATAATTATGTTTGGAGCAATTGATTATCTATATTGATTTAATTCTCTGCTGCAATATCGCCTCTTAGGTATATTGTCGTCGTTGGATTTTCTCAATATCGATAACAATTTATGAGAGTTAAGCGCGAAGAATGATTTTTCAAATAGTTACATGTGATTTAAATTTTGGTTATTAATGTTATATCTTCCGATTAAGAATTTGGACATAAAATTCTTAATTGAGTTATCAATGAATTAAGAATAAATTTGAATACCACAAATACACAAGGAATTCCCTACGCTCTACTTTTCGTCTCATTTTTATATTTTTCAAATTACGCATTTAGTTTTAATTTACATCACACTCTAAAATTTACTTATCACACTCATTTAATCTTTTTGTTAATTTCATTACTGTTCTTCAATTTCTCAATCCATCTCCCTGTGGAATCGACACCCCAAAACTATACTGCAAACGACCGCGTTATTCTTTGGGCGTAATCAAGACTCCTAATACCCCATAGCCGAACCATTTTCCCTAAACACTTAACCCTTTTGCTCCACATATATCTTAATCCCACTTCATCCATCCCACCCCCCACGTGATCATCACCAAGCTTGGAGTCTATCTCGGTTATTAAGGAGCAATTCGAAGTAAGGAGGACCCCTTAGGTGATTGGTGTCTTGACTGAGGTCCCATCACGACCTCCGGTGTGCTTACTGCAGCCTTAAACCTGTTTTGGACCCGTTTGGGTCCGAAATGGGTTTAAGACTGCAACGGACACACTGGAGGTCGTGTTAGAACCCCTACGAGAATTGTTTAGGATCATGTCACGACTTAGCCACTTGGGGCCAAGACAATCCCTTAGCAAGCCTGCATGCATGCCTTGGCTTCGGCCTTGACACGCAATAGGTGCCCAGTGAGGATATTGGCCATGCGCATGACAGGCGCACAGCCATGCGTGCACCCATGTGTTCCCCACAACACATCCACTTGCACGCGCGCTTGCGTGTGCGCATACGCCTAGTGACACGCAGCAGGTGCCTAGTGAGGATATTGACCATGCGCATGACGTGCGCATAGCCATGCGTGCACCCATGCGTGCCCCACAACACATCCACTTGCACGCGCACTTGCGTGTGCGCATGCGCCCCATCACCTGTGTGCACCTGCGCGCCCCAGCACACCCTAGTGAAGCTAGTGGCATGTCTTCACAGGCATGCCATCCAGCCCGCGGCACTAACCCACGCCGTGGAAAGCAAGCTAGTGGCATGCCCACACGGCATGCCATCCAACGCATGGCTTCAGCTCATGTCTTGCAGGGCAGGCTAGTGGCATGCACACCATGCATGCCCCCAGAACCTAATCCGCCAGCTTAGGCCATGCATTACTATCACCCCAGCACCCAACCCGGGCCATGTAGGACCATCGCCTGGACATCTTGACTGGGTCACACCACCACAGCACGGTACCACCCTATGCCCACCATCAGGCCTCAGCCTAGCACCCTGCCATGCACATCATCATCAAGCCATGCACGGTGCCATGCCGTGCCCATCATCAGACGACCACATGGCTCCACACAGTACCATGCAGGCATCATCAGACGCCATGCAAGCGTGCCCAGCCATGGACATTGCAATATGATAGCCCACCATGGGCCCATGCAAGCCACGGCCATGCACCACCTTGGGCGCCTATCACTTTATCTTATGTTATTTATTTATTTTAATTGCTTTTGGACGTGTTAGTCATTTACTTATTTTTAGTAGGGACCGATTGAGGGTTTCCAAGTTGTAAGTTCTATAAATAGGACCACGAGGCTTTGATTTCATAATCTTTGGAAAATTGAGTTTTGAACATTGTTCTTGAGAGAGGGTTAGGCCAGCCACTCTATAGTGGTTTGACTTTCATTCGGTGCTTTAAGCACTTGGGCTTCTTAAAGGTGCAATTTGTGAATCCATTTTGAAGAGCATCAAACCGTGTAATTCGTGAATCGATTTGTTCCATATCTATCTTTGTTTTTCATTTGATTAATAATATTTTGAGATTAATTCATCTTTGTGTTTCTCGGTTTTGGAGTGTTCTTGGTGTTCTTGATTTTGTGTTTGTGTTCTTGAGTGTGAGTGTCTTGGTGAGACCGAATCTACACCACTCGTGGATTTGAGATAGTGCGTATGAGTGTTCAAGAGGATTTCAAAATTCACATCCCTTGTGAATTTTGAATTCCTCAAGTGAGTTGAGTGTGAGAGTGTTCTTGAAAACAAGTAAAGAAATAGTTGGTATTGTTGAAGTTGTGAAGGCCGAAACACCTTGTTGGTGCTTTGGCATTGGCGAGTTCTTCTCCTCCTTTGAATGTTTAATCATTTTCTTGAATGTTCATTCTATTTTTTTGAAGTTTACCTTGCCCCAAATACAAAACCCAACAGCCCCAATCCATCCCAATAGCTCACGGCAACAACACCAAAACCCTAGTTGGTGTGTTGCCCATTTCGCCCCTCTTACCTTTCCCAACAACTAGCCACTTAACCCTAAACCTACTTGCCTTATTTCCCTCACCAAATCAGACTTAAACTTCCTAAATTATCCCTGGTCGTGGGCTACAAATATCCCCCAAGGCAGCCACATCATTCCCCTTCAAACTTGCCAAAACCAATTCCCCCACTTTCCATATTCGAACCAATTCGTGTAAGGCAACTTGCCTAATTCGAGATTCCTTTATTTCCCTCATCAAATCAGATTATTCTCTTCCTTATTTGATTAATCAATCCATCCTTAATTTATTTAATCAAATCTCCAATAGCCCAAGTAAAACCAAATCAAATCCCTCCCAATTACCAAAATCGGCCACATATACCCAATCTAAATTTTCAGATTCCCTCAATCAAATCTTCATCATTCAATACTCAAACAACAAACCAAAATACTCTCTCTTCCCTTCGCTGAAACCCTCATTAATCCTAGTCCCTCATTCGGCCATCCAAGCCCCCAAGCAAGCCAATTTTGCCCAAGCAGTCTAGCCCATTGCCATGCACACCATCTCCCCACCTAGCCGAACCCTTTCCCTATACACTTAACCCTTTTGCTCCACATATATCTTAACCCCACTTCACCAATATCACCATTCTTGTGATCATCACCAAGTTTGGAGTCCATTTCGATCATTAAGGAGCAACCCGAAGCAAGGAGGACCCTTAGGTGCATGGTGTCTTGACCGAGGACCCCATCAACCTAAACTGGTGCTTTTATTGAGAGTCTCATTCAAGAGACTCTTGCTTGGTATTTTTTTGAGAAGTTTTCACTTCTCCACGAGGTAAACGACGCGTTAACTCAAAACTTTGTAAATTTGTTGAGAGGACCACAGAGGTCCTCGACGTTGTTTACATTCTTGCACAATTATGGTTGGAACTTGTTGAATTGGGAAAGAAGTTTGGAGGTTTGGGGGGTTCAGAGTAGTTAGGATTGTAGGGTTTGGCCACCATTGTCGTGGAGGACCCGAGGTTGGATTCTTGTGCGCAAGAGGGGTTGTCGATACTAGAAGGTGGACAACTCAAGGTTGGGACCAAGTTCAGTGTGCAAGATGAGTCGAGCAGGACCAAGTGCTGAGGGTTAGGATGGTTCCATCTGGGAACGTCTTGATGCCTTAGAAGTACATTCTGAGAGAATGGATCATGTTCTTGATGAGATCAACGCCAATGTGGCTAAGTTGATAATGGCTATCAATGATGCCATTCGTTAAGGCAAAGATAATAGAATAGACATAGAGACCACGAAACATGCCACAAGTGCAAGCCTTGAGAGGCTTGAGAAGAGGATGGCTGAGCAACACAATGCTCGACCACAACCACCACCACCACCACCAAGGGTGAATTCTCTAAGAGAGGAGGAGTACTATGTGGAGGACATCGACCCTAGCGTGTATGAGAGCATGCGTGATTCTTTAAGATGTGTGTACCGATGAGGAGGTCGTGTGAAGAATGGCAACACTGTGGTGGAAAGATGGCTAAGAAATGGTGGCAACCATTCTAGAAGTCCAAATAACTTGAGAGAACCTTGAGGTATGAGGAATGAGCCACCATGGTATGAGCCACCCCATGAGGCCGAAAATATGATGAATCAAGAAGTCCATGGGCAAGATGACCAAGCATCCCAATGGCACAATCATCATGAAAGAAGAGGTCATAATGATAGAAGGAATAATGATGACCATGCTAGTGAAAGAGGGGAAAACCAGGCTTATGACTGGGAATCCCGAAAGCCTAAAGTGGAGTTTCCAAGATTTAGTAAAGGTGACCCTTATGAGTGGTTGGACAAAGTGGACCACTACTTCCACACCTATGATGTGCCTAGAGACGAGAGAGTGTTAACCGCTTGCTACTACTTGGAAGGCAAGGCAAGCAAGTGGTGGAGATGGCTTTAGGACCAATATGCCAAGGAGAGAAGAAGACTTGGATGGACGGCCTTTGAGAAGGGGTTTCTTCTTCAATTCGGTCCTTCACCAACTATTAACCACCATAGCCAACTTGCTAAACTCAAGTAAGATGGCAAAATGAAAAGCTATGTGAAAGAATTTAGACAACTCCAAACCATGGTTCAGGGTTGGTCCGAAGAAGCTCTTGTTAGGACCTTTGTGGATGGTCTCAAGCCTTGGTTAGCCAATGAGGTCAAGTTGAAACAACCCACATGCATCCAAGAGGCCATGAGAGTGGCCAAAATACTTGAGGAGAGCTACTCTTTGGAGAAGCGCTCAACTAAGGAAATGGAGAGCAAAACCAACACTACTTTGCAAACCAAACTCCCTTGGAAGGGTAAGGGAATAGATGAGAGCACTTCCAAACCCAAGCCTAATGAAGTGAAGAAATTATCTAGAGAAGAAGTGCAAGAGAGAATCAAGAAGGGATTATGCTTCAAGTGTGGAGAGAAATGGTCTAGAGAGCACAAGTGTAGTTCGACCAAGGTATTTGTGATGCTTGGAGATGATGAGCAAGAGGAAGCTTCAAGCCATGAGGAGGATGAAGTTGAAGCCGAACCTAGTAAAGAAAGTGAAGAAGTCGAGATCTCCATCAATGCCATGACTGGTGTCCAAACATCTACATCTATGAAGTTAATGGCATGGGTGGGGAAACATGAGGTGTCAATGTTGGTGGATAGTGGATCAACTCATAATTTCATTAACACCAATTTTGTGCACAAAATAGGCCTAAAGCCAAGCCCCATTGATTCCTTTGAAGTGAAAGTAGCAAATGGAGACAAACTAGTGTGTGAAGCCATTATTCAAGAAGTGAAGATGAATGTACAAGGGGTAGGATCAAAGCCGATTTGCACGTGTTATCTTTGGTGGGTCTAGACCTTGTCTTGGGCAATGCTTGGCTCAAAAGCATTGGAAGGGTTGTGAATGATTATGAGAAGATGACCATGGAATTCAAGATGGGAACCAAGAAGCACACGTGCACAGCTTTACCGTCTAAAGAAGTGAAGGCATGTTCGGCCTTAGTAAGTGAAGACACATCTTTACTATGGACTGTTTATGAAGAGGAAGATCCAAACCCTATAGATTTGAATGGGGCCAAGTGGAGGATATGAGATAAGATTAGAGAGGCCACATGCATGGATGCCAGTGCCTTGGAAATCATTGAGCTACTTGATGCCCAAGGTAACGGGGTAGTGAACTATAAGATTAAAGAGGGATTGATCTATTACAAGAACTATGTCTATATTCCTGATGTGCCCAATTTAAGGAGAGAAATCCTTGATCACTTCCATCGTAGTAAGAAGGGTGGACATTCAGGATGGTTGAGAACTTACATTCGGTTGAAAAACTTTTTTTATTAGGAGAGACTCAAGAAAGATGTGAAGACAAGAGTAGCCGAATGTGACATATGCCAGAAGGTTAAATATGAAACAAGATCACCTTTTGGATTGATGCAACCATTGGCATTCCAAACAAAATTTGGGAGGACTTGTCAATAGATTTTATTGAGGGTTTACCAACTAGTGGAGGACATGATGTGATTTTTGTGGTTATGGACCGACTAAGTAAGTATGCCTATTTCATTCCCCTCAAGCACCCGTATTCTACCAAAAGTGTGGCTAAGGCGTTCATTGACAATGTTGTAAAGCTACATAGGTTCCCTAAGAGTATCGTGTTAGATAGAGACAGAGTGCTCATGAGCACTTTTTTGGAAGGAACTGTTTGAGTTGTAGGGGAGTCAACTGCAAGCTAGCTCTTCTTATCATCCTCAGATCGATGGACAGACAGAAGTGGTTAACCGAACCCTCGAGCAGTATTTGAGATGTTATTGCCACGAGGAACAGATGAGGTAGGGAGAATATCTCTCATGGGCTGAGTATTGGTACAACACTACCTTTTATGCATCAATACAAAGAAGTCCATTTGAGGTAGTTTATGGGAGGCTGCCGCCTATGCTCGTGACCTATGAGCAAGGGACGACAAAAAACCATGAGGTTGAACAATAGTTATTAACTCGGGAGGAGATCTTAGTTAAGGTCATGAAAGAGCTCAAGAAATGATGAAAAAGTACTATGATCAAGGGAGACGGGTTGTAGATCTCAATGTGGGTGATTATGTTTATTTGAAACTACAACCATTTGGCCAAAAGAGCCTGAGGAAGAAGATGAGTTTGAAACTATCAAAGAGGCACTATGGTCCATAAGAGTAGTGGGAAGATTAGGGGAGGTAGCTTACAGATTAGAGCTTCCTCCATCAGTGAAGCTGCATCCAGTATTCCATGTGACTTTGTTGATGAAAAGGATCGGGGATCAAAACTTTATAATTGAGGATCTTCCTAGCTTTGATGAGGAAGGTAGGATGCTTTTGCAACCAAGGGAAGTGCTTGATTATCGAGTAGTGACAAGAGGGAGGCGTAGGAGGAAGGCGTGGCAGGTGATTTCTTGGAAAGGGTTGCTAAGGGAGGACTCGTCTTGGGAAGACTATGATGACATGGCGATGAGGTATCCCCATTAGATCTTTGAGGGCAAGGATGTGCTCGAAGGGAGGGAGAATGTCAGAACCCTAGGAGGATTGTCCAGGATCATGCCTTGACTCAGCCACTTGAGGGCCAGGACAGTCCCTTGGCTAGCCTGCGTGCATGCCTTGGCTTAGGCCTTGCATGCAGCAAGCGCCCAGTGACGATATTGGCCGTGTGAATGCCGTGCGTGCCCCACAGCGCATCCATCTGTGCACGCGCTTGCGTGTGCACATGCGCCCTATCACTCGTGCGTCCCAGCACACCTTAGCGAGGCTAGTGGCGTATTTTCACAGGCACGCCATCCAGCGCGCGGCTCCAACCTGCGCCGTGTGGAGCAGGCTAGTGGCATGCCTTGTGGGCATGTCATCCAGCACATGGCTCCAACCCATGCCTTGTATAGCAGGCCAGTGGCATGCACACCATGCATGCCATTCAGCGTGTGGCACCAGCCCGAGCCTTGCAACCCCAACGCCTAGTCCGCCAGCTTAGGCCATGCATGCCTATCACCCCGGCACAGCCCAGGCCATGTAGGACCACCGCCCGAGCATCTTGATTGGGCCATACCATCACAGCACGGTACCACCCTGTGCCCACCATCAGGTCTCAGCCTGGCACCCTGCCATGCACATCACCATCAGGCCATGCACGATGCCATGCTATGCAGATCATCAGACGACCATATGGCTCCACATAGCACCATGTAGACATCATCAAACGCCATGCAGACGCGCCCAGCCATGGACATTGCAGTACCATAGCCTACCATGGCCCATGCAAGCCACGGCCATCCACCAACTTGGGCGCCTATCACTTTATCTTATGTTATTTATTTATTTTAATTGCTTTTAGACGTATTAGTAATTTACTTATTTTTCGTAGGGACCTATTGGGAGTTTCCAAGTTGTAAGCTCTATGAATAGGACCACTAGGATTTCATTTCATAATTTTTAAAAAATTGAGTTTTGAACATTGCTCTTGAGAGAGGGTTAGGCTGGCCACTCTATAGTGGTTAGAATTTCATTCGGTGCTTTGAGCACTTGGGTTTCTTAAGGGTGCAATTTGTGAATCCCTTTTAAAGAGGATCAAACTGTGCAATTCGTGAATTGGTTTGTTCCACATTTATTTTATTTTTTTTCATTTGATTAATAATATTTTGAGACTTATTCATCTTTGTGTTTTTCGGTTTTGGAGTGTTCTTGGTGTTCTTGTCTTTGTGTGTTTGTGTTCTTAAGTGAGAGTGTCTTGGTGAGGCCGAATCCACACCACTTGTGGAATTGAGAAAGTGTGTGTGAGTGTTCAACAAGATTTCAAAATTCACATCCCTTGTGAATTTCAAATTCCTCAAGTGAGTTGAGTGTGAGAGTGTTCTTGAAAATAAATAAAGAAAGAGTTGGTGTTGTTGAAGTTGTGAAGGCCGAAACACCTTGTTGGTGCTTTGGCATTGGTGAGTTCTTCTCCCCCTTTGAATTTTCAATCATTTTCTTGAATGTTCATCCTATTTTCTTGAAGTTTCTCTTGCCCTAAGCACATAACCCAATAGCCCCAGTCCATCCCTATAGCTCACGGCAACAACACCAAAACCTAGTTGGTGTGTTGCCCATTTCGCCCCTCTTGCCTTTCCCAACAACCAGCTACTTAACCCTAACCCTACTTTCCTTATTTCTCTCACCAAATCAAACCTAAACCTCTCTAAATTAGCCCTGGTCGTTGTTTGCAAATATTCCCCAAGGCAGCCACGCCATTCCCCTTCAAACTTGTCAAAACCGATTCCCCCACTTTCCATATTTGAACAAATTCGTTTAAGCCAACTTACCTAACTCGAAATTCCTTTATTTCCCTCATCAAATTAGATTATTCTCTTCCTTATTTGATTAATCAATCCATCTTTAATTGATTTAATCAAATCCCGAATAGCACAAGTCAAACTAAATCAAATCCCTCCCAATTACCAAAACCGGCCACATATACCCAATCTGAATTTTCAGATTCCCTCAATCAAATCTTCATCATTCAATACTCAAACCATAAGCCAAAATACTCTCTCTTCCCTTGGCCGAAACCCACATTAACCCTAGTTCCTCATTCGGCCATCCAAGCCCCAAGCAAGCCAATTTCGCCCAAGCACTCTAGCCTATTGCCGTGCACACCATCTCACCCCTTAGTCGAACCCTCTCCCTATACACTTAACTCTTTTTCTCCACACATATCTTAACCCCACTTCACCTATATCACCATTCTTATGATCATCACCAAACTTGGAGTCCACCTCGGTTATTAAAGAGCAACCCGAAGCAAGGAGGACCTTTAGGTGTATGGTGTCTTGACCGAGGACCCCATCAGGTCGCCTGAGGTCGCCGTCGTATGGGTGAGATTGCCGGAACCCGCCGATTTCGCTAACATGGGCGATGTCACCCACCACCACCGGAGGCGGCAGGCTGCTTTTATGCGGGAGTAGGTCCGATTGACTCCCAAGATTTTTCATTTTTTTTTCTTTATAACTCATAGATTGTGTATAATTTTCATATATTATTTATTTTTTAAGATATGGCCACACTAAATTTAAATTAAACAATTCACAATTAATATTTATTCTAATTTTATATTATACACTATTGAGTTTCTTAATGTAAAATCTAAAATGAATACCAGAAAAATCATTTAAGATTGATGATTTATATAAAAAATAGTAGAAATGATTTATCGTCTAAATTTTATCAAATAAAGAAAATATTATTTAAGATTTCATTTGTAGTTTTTATATTTAATGTGATACCAAAATAAATAAATTTTATATTAAATTTGATCGTCTAACTTATAAATTGGAATGGAAAATAATATTTTAAAAGATCATTTGATAATTTCTATAAAGATAACAATTTCTAAATACTTCATATTTATAAAAATAATAATAGATTAATATTATTATTTAAAATGAACATTAAGTGTGTTTTTACGTTATTTGGCATAATATTAAATTTAATTTTATATTTTTTTTATAATTTTATAATATTTTTTATATTTTAATTAAATATATCGTGTGGCAAAAAAATTAGCCTCCTAAAAAGGATTGCTAGTTCTGTCACGTTCATCGCTGACTTTGTGCTTGACCAACAAGAAGGGAGAACATGCCCAATGATTCCTCCACCGAGACCCTTTTTGCACGTGGCCATGGGAATTGATACTAACTTCGACTCAATGCATCCATGAAAATGCGTGCTTCATGGGTTGTTCCCACCCATTTATTATACATAATATACATATACATATACATATATATATATGAACTTCATATCGAAGTCTCAGTTGATTTCTAAATGGGTTACTTAGACGAGCGGGCTGCAATAGTTGAAATCATGGTTCTATCCATCGCCCCAAGACATTTGTAAAAAATCATTATAATATAACACATTCCAATTATAACAATTATACATACTTTAATGAAACAAAAAAATGGAATACAAAGTTTAAATGTCAGTCATTACCTCAAACCATGGATTAATTTTGGAGATTTCTCGCAATGTAAGGATGCACGGTAGTTGTGTATGTTAGTCTAATCACGGTCCTCCCTAACTCATGCAGCACCATTATAACTATCTTTACGTGGCAGTTAATAGTCTCACTTGAATGTTGGAAGTGATCCCCAACAAAAATTTAACCTTGTGCATGACCAACAAGATGGCAGAACATGTCTAATGAATCCTCCATCGAGACCCTCTCTATAGGCTCGATAATCATTGTTTCTCGTAACACATCGCATACATAACGAAATGCAAACATTTCAAGGCAGGTCTGAGGCTTCCAAAAAAACTACCTGAATATATTTATCCCCCTTGAATAACTATATTGTGTTGGGGCATTGGGATTCAGCCCCAACCATTTTGCATTGCCACCCAAATCATATAAACTATCATGTTCGTCTCATGCGTTGACTCACTACAAGAAATATTATCATTTCCGGCATTTTTACATTCCTTGCAATAACAATCGCTGCTAAAATGAAGTATTAATGGTGATTTCACTTTCGCCAAATAAATTTTAATCAAATTAATCTCGGTACTTATTACAGCAACTTAAGTATACAAGGCAGCGAGTTCTTGTGCCGCAACAATGTAGGTAGATTTGTTAAGGCGATATCTTTCGTTGTAAGGACTTTCGGCTTTGTCTCGGTTTTTTTTGCAGTGAATATATTTCGCTGGAAAAGTATTTTAATGATCTACGCGCAAATGAACTCCCTTATTTCCCCCCATTCATTTGAGTTTTCCTCCCAAACAGCATGCGATAGTCTATAGAACTCCCGAGAAAAAAATGCCCAAAAAATCCCCCTTGCTGCGAGTCGCACAAACCCACGCCTTCCCTCCGCCGAGAACTGCCGCGAGCTCACTGCTACAAATCGCCTCCTCCAGCACCTTGTCTTCACTGCGTTGGCCCTAACCAAATCCGGAAAAGAGTTTTGTTTTAGCTTTGAAACTGTTTAATAGCTTAGAGCTTTTGATTTAAGTATGGTATAAACATATTGAGAGTGTAATAGTGTCTAGGGTTTAGTTTGGGTAGCTTGTGTTCATCCATTTACACTCACTTGCATCTTGCATATTCATCTATTTCACAAAAGATATTGGTCTATGTGCAGTCAACCTTTGTGATCTCGTTTTAATCATGAGCTTATTTCTCCTCAAGTGATCTCATGATATCGGTTGTCTATTTAGGGAGCTTCCAGACCAACCTGAGGTCAATCAGTCCAATATTTGGTGACGTTAGGTCTTAAAACACTGTAAGGGCCACCTCATCTCTACTAGGTTTGCTTCCAACCTTTTGTTAGTTACACTTCCAAATATGTAATTATTTTGCTACGTTTCTGTTTTGTAGTTCTACATCATTTTAGTAATGATACTCACCTTATATCAATAAAGTCTAGACTCTTGAGCATTTTATTTTTGTTTTTTAAAATACTTTTGTATTAATTTGTGGCTGCAACATTATACTCATGAAATATATTGTTTTTATCCATATCTTTAATTTCTACTATAGAACAATGTCAGAAAATATAAATATATATCCTCCTAAATAGACTAGATGTTTTGTTTAATAAGTTGTTCTATTCATTCAGAATAGGTAGAGAATATAAGCAATATAAAAAATTATGCTTAGTCTAAATCAACCACACTGCTACAAAACAACATCTTTATGTTGTATTGTCCACTACATATGTCAGAAAATAGCCCCAACAAGACTAACATACACATGTTTAATTGGAATGGATATTGATGATTGCTTAAACATGTAAGTGCAAAACTCTGTTCTGGTTTTAATGTCATATGTTACCTCAATAAAAGATGTGCTGTTTATTCTCTTTGTCTGATTTTAGTGTGAAATGGGACATTTAGTTGGATACAGAATGCTGTATTTGCTTTTGATGGTGATGATTTTAGGGTCACATATGAGCTTCAATTTGAATTAGACTTGCATTTTTCTTCTTCTTCTGTGATGATTGCTTTGAAATGTAAGTGCAAAATCCGTCTTAAATTTAAGACAAGATTTGATAACTATCTCAACAACAGGAACTATAAATACCCCATGATCAACCCAACTATCTCAAAACCAATGATCTCTGAAGAGGTAATGAGCTGCATGATTTTCAAGCCTCTATATATATATATTGTTTATATCTTATGAATTTAAATAAATATGGGCATTTTCATTTTTGAATAAAGAGCTGCCTGCCTGTAAGATCGGGGGATGCTAGAAATTCTTTATGTTGGCTAAAAAGTCCATATTACTCATGGTATGTTGGTATATGGCTGAGAGATGTCAACTGTCATCTCAGTAGAATTAATTTGTGGGAAAGAAATGAAAAGGAAGGAAATATAGTCTACTGCTTTTGATTTTTTCTTATAGATCCGAGGGTTTAGTTAGATATGCAATTTTTTATGTGACTTTTGTACCTTGATATGGTTTTTTTTGGTTGCCATTGGACATTGGATTTTTTTATTTTTTCTTTGTTTCAACCTGCATGTTCTTCTATTTCCCTCTTTGTTATAATTCTTGAAAATGAAATTTCTCATTTCTTATTCCTCATTGTTTTTTCGAAACTTGTTCCTCATTTTCTATAATGGATGTTTTTTTTTTAAATCTATTTAATCATCCAAAAAGCAATAGTGACAAAGATGAAAAATATAGTAGATCGGAATATTTTTATAAAAGCAGGAGCAAAACAATATAAAATTGAAAGAAGGGATCACAAAGTGGAATATATATATATATATATATATATCATTCATAGCCAACAAATGGTCCACAGAATCCTCTCTCAAAGTCTTCAGCCAAGCCCATCCATAGCCACTAAAAGGATTTCCAAACAAACAAAAGGCACTTGTTAAGTAAAAAATCACGTATAAATGATTGTAAATAAATAAATAAATAAAAGTCTTCGAATAACATCAAACCACCAATGAAACAGAAGAATCGAATAATCCTACACTCACATAAAAAGCTCTTAATTTTTCTGGGATTCTATTCTTATCTTCAAAGTCTTAGTTCAGATAACTCTTATACCTACTTCCCAACTCGCTTTCAATGTCTGTTTATTCTGAATGGAAAGCAACATAGGAATATATTAATCTACACCACTGACAAATATACTCCCCTAAAAGGATAAATAATACCACCCACCACTAAGCATCTATGAGAAGTAATATCTATTATTATCCATGTTTAAGATCAAGTCCAACCCTGCTTGTAGCGGCGGAAGAGGTCCTCTGTTTGGGCATTCTTGAAGGCACTACAGGCAATAAGATAAACCCAGATCAGAACAGCCACAGCCACAATAAGAATAACATTGGCTTTCCTCCATTCTTTTCAGAGGTTCCCCAAAAGCCCAGCCTTGCATGAGTTGCAATTGTGACACAGTATGCTCTGGTCATTGTTCCACAAGAGACAATCCAGGCCACCCATTGGATTCACCGGGTTTAACAACAATGTTGGGTTCACATAATTGGACCCACAAACTGATGGAGGTTTAGAACATCCTGACTGTAACATATATAATCAAGACTTAAGTGAACAAATAAAGCTTACAACAAAAGTATGGAATATAGAGGTCACAGCTACTATTGATGAACCTCTCTGCATTTTTCTTTTTAAATGGACAAAAGCTGGATGAACTTTCCTGATAGACTTGGGTCACCTGCATACGCTAAAGGTGTTAGGAATTTTCTCACCATGACACGAAATCATTCCTTGGGAAGTGATCGCATTCGATGTGCCTGTCATAGATGCTTAAATAATCTTCACTTGTCAATATTTGAGGTGGAATCCCATGTGTACATAAAGGGAATAAATCCAAACTACACCCAGTGGATATTTCATGGAGAAGAGGAAACACTACCCTTCATTGACAATGGTCCTAATCGTGATGATACTGGAGATATTGGAGTTGAAGATGGGTTCATTGATGACATGGAAGATATGCTAGATGACATACGGGCAGGTACATACGGAGCTACTCCTGAAGACAACACGACTTTACCCACAGAGCCATCAATGCCACAACCTTCTCCAAACTCAACTTTTGACCAACTACTAGAGGATGCGTGCCGTCCTTTGTTCGCCGAATGCACAAAATTTTCAAAACTATCATTTGTTGTGAACTTGTTACACATCAAGACACTTGGTGGATGGTCAATCAAGTCTTTCGATATGCTCTTAAGCCTTCTACGTTCTGCCTTTCCTAATGCAGCATTGCCACAATCATAACAGGAGGCACGATCATTGGAGCGAGGTTTGGGTTTCAACTACCAGAAAATTCATGCATGCCCCAATGATTGCATTTCATTTTGGAAAGACAAGGCCAACCTTAATGAGTGCCCCGTATGCAATGCTTCGCGGTGGATGCCAAATGCACAAGGGTCACTATTGGTTCTACAGAAAGTGCTTCGACATTTTCCTTTGAAACCAAGACTACAACGTCTATTTGTATCAGACAAGATATCAGATGATATGAGATGGCATAATGAGCAGCGGGATTTCAGGGACAGTTATCTAATGAGACATCCTCATGACTCAGAGTCCTGGAAGACATTTGATAAAGCTCATGGTTGGTTTGCACGAGATGCCCGCAATGTTAGGCTTGGTCTGGAAAGTGATGGCTTCAATTCCTTCAATAATCTCGCTAAACCATATAGTATATGGCCAGTAATTCTAGTCCCGTACAACTTGCCACCATGGTTATGCATGAAAGACCAGTTCTTCATGAAATCCCTCATTGTCTCTGGTCCTAAATCACCATGAAATGATATTGATGTTTATTTGCAGCCGTTGATTGATGAGTTGCTTGAATTGTGGGAACATGGGGTACCCACTTATGATGCTTCCACTAAGGAAATGTTCAACATTCATGCCGCCTTATTGTGGACAATCAATGACTTTCCTACGCATGGGAATCTATCTGGTTGGTCAACAAAAGAGAAATTGGCTTGTCCCTCATGCAATGCCAGCACCGATTCCACTTGGTTAAAGTTTGGCAGAAGCAGTGTTATGTGGGACATCGACGTTTCTTACTGACAGATCACATTTGGCGATCCAAAAATGGATTGTTCAACGGTAGAGAGGATCATCACATGCCACCATCCTTGGTCGAGGGAGCTGAACTTTTAACTCAACTACAAATACTTGGGGATATTCGATTTGGTAAGTCTGATAGGAAGAGAAAACACACTGTAGAAGAGTTAAACTGGACAAAGAAAAGCATATTCTTCAACTTACCTTATTGGTCAACATTGCAACTTCGACATAATCTAAATGTCATGCATGTGGAGAAGAATATTTTTGATAGCATATTAGGTACTTTAATAAACATTCCTAGAAAAACAAAGTATGGTATAAATTCCCATCGTGACTTGGAGCTTTTGGGCTTTAGAAAAGAATTACACTTAAAGCGTGTAAGTGAATGTGTTACAATGCCGCCTGCCTTGTACACATTTCATGGAGGTGAAATGAATAAATTTTGTGAGTGGCTTGCTGAAGTGAAATTTCTATACGGGTTCGCCTCCAATATCACGCACTGTGTATCTATACGGGATTGCAAAATCTCTGGGTTCAAAAGTCATGATTGTCATGTTTTTATGCAAAGACTAATGCCTATTGCTGTAGGGGGGCTCTTACGGAGTGATATTGCATTGGCTCTGACTGAACTTAGCAGTTTCTTCAAGGAGTTGTGCGCCCGAACGCTAGATGTGAATCGTCTTTACCAACTTCAAGCATATATCATCATCATCCTGTGCAAATTGGAGATAATATTTCCTCCATCATTTTTGATGTTATGGTGCACCTAGCTGTCCATTTACCTCGTGTGGCCATATTCGGAGGTCCAGTTCAATATAGGTGGATGTATCTATTCGAGAGGTACCTGGGTAAGTTCAAGTGGTATGTTAAAAATAAAGCCCGTCCAGAAGGTTCAATAGCAGAAGCCTACATTCACAGAGAGTGTTTGATATTTTGCTCGATTTATCTCCAAGAGGTTGAAACAAAGTTTAATCGACCGGACCGTAACATCGACGGTGTGTCTGTAGAGGATAACATTGATGGATTCAAAATTTTCACTCAAAAACTTCGTCCCTTGGGCAAGGCTAGTAATGTGCAATTCGAAGATAAACTTCACACTTCAGCCATATGGTACGTGCTTAACAACTGTGTTGAGATTAGACCCTATCTAGAGTAAGTAACCACGACTTCCTTATGGATTCCTCATAATTAGCTACAAATATCCATAATACTTTACGTAATTAACTATTATTTGCAGACTCTCCATTTGTGTTATTCAAACTTCAGGGAGCACTACGAGAAATGCAAGGTGTCAAACCCCAATGCTATCGATCAGATGCACATGTCTGAGTTTCCAACTTGGTTCAAGAGACGTGTAAGATAGCTCCTCATTGTGCTTTCTACTTAGAATAATTCTGACTTCAATTTCACTCATATGAGTGGATGATTTTGTAGGTTCAGGACCAACGTGCCAGCAACCAACATAGTGTGGCGACTGATTTATATGCGTTAGCTTGTGGTCCTGACCACTGGGTTGCATCATATTCTGCATGCATTATTAATGGTAAATGGTTCCATACGAAGCAACGTGAGCTTTACCAGCGATCACAAAATTCAGGGGTGTTGGTAATTGGTGACCAAGATACAAATTATTTAGACTTTTATGGTGTATACAAGAGATTGTGGAGTTACGTTATATGAGAGGTCGTCGAGTGTACTTATTCAGTTGCATTTGGTTTGATAATAGTGATAAGAAACGGGGAGTTCGAGTAGACGACCACATGACTAGTGTCAACATAGACAGGACTTGATATAAAGACGAGCCATTCGTGTTGGCATGTCAGGCTTCCCATTGTTTTTACATTTGAGATTTGAGAATGAAAGGTAACTGGTATTTGGTACAAACATACGATAATAGGAATGTGTATGACGTTCCTATTGTGGAACGGGCTTTAGACAAGAGTGATGAGGCATCAAGTGATGATGATGCATATCAAGAAAATGATCAATGAATTGATTATCCACTTTTGCATTGTGGGGCATGTCCAATATCAACTCCACTTAGTAGGACTAATATAGAAGCTACCGAAATAGATTTACTAGATCACATGCACCCTCCTGTTGATGGAAGCAATTTGGATGATTTAATTGATGATGAAATTGTTCTATCTGGCTCCAAAGATGCTTACGGGTGATTGGGAATATTCAGATGATGATGAATTATCCACCGGTGAAGAGTCTGAGTTAGGGTAGGCACGTAAATGGATATATAAAAGTGTGTTTACAATTTTTGTATGTATATGATGGCATTTGACAATTCTAGTTAGGGTACGTATGTATATATAATGATCATATTTGTTATTGTTACATCTCAAGTGCTTATAAGATAGACGGTTGTAATTACACCACAACCAAAGTACAATCATGCAGAGCATCAACGGCCTAGGTATGGATGACTGCTCATATTTTTAATTTCTCTTTTTCTCTTTCGTCTTTTCAAGTTGTATAAAAAATTATGTAATACTTGTGCTTTGCATATTTGCATTACATAGGTCAACATTTACTTTAAGATTTAAAATAAGAAAATCATAATTTGGTGTTAGCTCCCATGATCTAATATTTAAAGCTTTTTACATGTAGGTGACCAGATGGGTCATAGTGGGCATGGTCGAGCCCTTTGCCAAGGAATCCGTGGCAGGGTACGTTGGATTTGTCCGTTATCTCGTGTCGGCCGACCACGGGGCACAAAAATAAGTGAATTCCCAGATGACTTGACCCAGCCTTTGAGTCATCCATGTGAGCCGGCATGTGTGGACCCAATCTTGGAGTCTGAGCCAAACAACGAACCCATTCCGAGTAGACAGCCGGAGACAGACACTTTAGATACATTACCCTCACCGGTTCGAGAACTAGCGGCAGATAGCGTACCAACTGGTATAGTCCAAATTTGCATGGTCTTATACTTTAATTGTTGTGTACTTTTAATTCAACCAATTAGGCTCCTAATGCTTTCATTATTGTTATGTTATGTACGATAGTGTCTACAGTCCCCTTAGACACGCCAGCCACCCAGGCTAAGACATCCAAACGTAGACGTGGGACGACGAAGTTAACAGAGTTTGAGAAGTTGCGCAAGTATGGACTTATACCGTTAAAGATTAATCCCGGGGAGACTGCTCCGTGCTGTGAGAATGCATCGATATTTACATCACGAGTAACATGGATTGTTAAACAATACTGCGACATGAGTTACCCAAGATGGAGTGATGTACGCCAAGCACATAAGGATGAGTTGATAGATCGGATTCGGGTAAGACCGTTATACTTGGTGGCGAAAGATTTGAATTCATTGTATTGTAGTCACTATTTGGTCTAACTTACTTTTTTTTTTTTGCAACATTAGCTTGATTTTGAATTAGACCGGGAATTGGAAAACCATAGATTGGCTATGATGAAACAGTTTCGAAAGCGCTTCAATGCATTCCACCACGAATTACATAAGATTTATACTTGATTTGCAAGCGAGAACGATGCATTGGCGAGTGGGTGTAGTTTGGTGGCTCCTGTGGTTTGGTTTAAACTATGCATGAGATGGGGTAGTGACCACTTTAAGGTACGAACAAAATTTATTATTAAAATTATTTATTACTTTGGCTTGCATTGCTAATATTTGTGTGTATTGGCAGAAAATATCAACTCAAAATCGGGAGAATAGGAAGAAGCAAAAGGTTAACCACACAAGTGGTCGTAAATCCTCATGCGGGCCATAGAACAAAAGGTTTGATGGTTATTTAATAGTACCATTTTATATTTCATTTTACATTATGTTGGTTCATAGAATAACATTCGTACACTTATATACACATGTAGCGTGCTGAAGGCACTACTATGGTGGACTTCTACAAGGCAACCCACTGGTCCAAGAAGAATGACAAGTTTGTGACAAAAGCCACCGAGCTTGCATATGTGAGAATTTATTTAAAATTGATAACTAATATTATTTACTAATACCAAAGCTTGTTTTATATATTATGCTTGGTTAACATGAAATTATTAGGTACAAATGTGACACATTTAGTAATCATTTAATTATGTTAACTTGCAGAATAATATGGCTTCTAGATATGAAGCGCTAGAACCAGAGAAGCGAACTAATGAAGCAGCCTCGAGTGTCTTCAGAGAGGTACTTGGTCATAGACCAGGCTATGCAAGAGGGCTAGGAGAGATGGTGATCCCAGAGTCTACAAGACAACGCAACTTAGCCCATGAGAAAGAACATTTGGCGGCGATTGAAAAACATAGGAATAAGGTTGAAGCAGCCACCCGTGAGATGGAGGCAATGAAGACAAAGCTAGCTGCTATTGAGGAGAGACAGGAGGCAACAGATCGTTTGCTGCGGGAGTTACTAACGGCTCGACCACCCATCTCCGAGTCTTGTCAGGAGGCTCAATGAATTGGTTTTTCTGATATTTTGGAAGGTATATTTATTGTGGGGTTTATAAGAGCTACAATATTTGGAAGAAGCTTATTTTTGGCCCTTTGACGTTCATCTTGGCTTAGAAGGTATGATAATATATATATATATATATAATGGAAGGAATGATAATATACATTCATCTTTGGCCCTTTGATGTTCATTCTTGGCCCTTTGATGTTCATCTTTGATGTTATATCTTACTAACTGTTTAAGTAGAACTCACTTTGTTGCCTATGATTTCTTTTGTACAATTTTCTTCCCTTGCAGTTTTCCCTTTTTGGTTCGATGTTGTCTCTTGGAGGAATGATAGGTGCATTATTAAATGGAAGGATAGCTGATAGATTTGAGAGGAGGGTTGTAAGTTTCTCTTCACTCTTCTCTGATTTTGGCCTTACTTTATCTTTATCTTTTGCCAATATGTTCCAACTCTTATGTTGTTAGTTAGACAATGTACACTACAACATTTTCGGGTTTTAGCCAAGGAAGGTTTTTGTAATAAAAAGTACCTATTTTGCGGCCATAGATCAATCCCCACAAATCTCATCCGTGGGATGTTCGTGGCATATAACTCGCGGTAAATGTTCATCAAGCCACAAATTAAAATTTTGGCGGCAATTGCCAACTTTTTGCCACAAACTAATTCGTGGTTAATGCCTTCTAATTTCGTATTAAAAATTCTATTCAATCTTTAACTCTCGGTGGATATTGTTTTCCACCCACGATATGATTTGCAACAAATTATTATTTGCCATGATATCATTTCTTGGGCAAATATTTTTACCCGCTTACGGCCACAACAAATATTATGCTACAATATTGATTTGCGGTAATTAGCTATTTCCCATGTTACCTTACTTTGGGAAAATATTTGTTCCCACTATGCTCACGGCCACAATAAAATTTTTTTGACACTTTTTTTAAATAATAGTTTGAAGTAATTAATCATTTGCCATGATATGTGTTGCCCAGATGACTAACATAAGAGGGGGGATGAATTGAGTTGTATTTAAAAAAATAACAATTATAAATCAAATATATAATATAAAATATAAACAAAATATGAAACAACAATAAATATAAAGAGTAAGAGTAAGAGAGAAGCAAACTCAGTATGTTAACGAGGTTCGGCCCCACTGCCTACGTCCTCAAGCTACCTCTTGAGGATCCCCAAATCTACTATTCAATCTCCTTTAGGTAGAGATAGAAACCTATTACACCTTTGAGCAGCACCGCTCCAAAGAATCCGTGTAGAACACCCTCTACACTTCCAATCACCTTACACTTGGTGATTTAACTATTTCCCGTGTAGAACACCTTCTACACTTCCAATCACCTCACACTTGGTGATTTAACTATTCCCCGTGTAGAACACCTTCTACACACACAAGGGTTATACACACCCTTTTACAAATACAAGAGTTGATAGTAGGTAGACTATCAAAGTACACTCATCAATGAGTGAGATAGAAACAATACAGCACAACCTATATCTCTCTCAACAAGAACAAGAATTAAGGCTCAAAACTTTAGAAAAGAGAGAATGAGAGTTTTGAAGAAATGATGCAAAACTTAGCAATAGATGTGTAAGCTCTTGTTGTGAATTTTGCAAAACTCAAGTGAGCTATTTATAGGCAAATGAGTTTTCAATTTCAAATTTGAAAAGATTTCCATGTCAAAAACATCATCATTCACTTTTCAAAAATTTCAAATCTAATATTTTTTAGTTTTTGCATGTGACAAAAGGAGCACACTTTACTTTTCAAAAATTTCAAACATAATCTTTTACTTTTTGCATATGACAAAAGGAGCACAGTTTACTTTTCAAAATTTTCAAATAAAGACATCTACCTTTTGCATAAGTCAAGAAAAGCATCCACCACTTTTGAAAATTTTCAAATAAAACATGCACATGTGAAAGATGACAATCAATCATCTTAATATTTTCAAAATTCAAACATTTAATCATATCATGCACATGTGAAAGATGACAATCAATCATCTTAATATTTTCAAAATTCAAACCTTTAATCATGTCATGCACATGTGAAAGATGGCAATCAATCATCTTTCAAAATTTTCAAATTTAATTTTCAAAATATTTATGCACATGTGGAAAATGTATTTTAATGCTTTATGATAAAATATTTATTTTGAGCCTTAATCCTAATTTCGAATTTTTAAGAGATTTACAAAATTACTCTATGATTTTAATGTGAACTTGTTCTCTTCTTGTTCATGCTTGCTTCCTTGATGTGCTTGATTCTATTGTGTGGACAACTTGAGCTTGAGACTCCTTTATTCTTTGAATTCATTTGTTATCATCAAAATCCATTTGTAGATTTATACGAAACTTGAAACCTTGGGTTCAACAATCTCCCCCTTTTTGAAGATGACAAATACTTGATAGAACCTAAAGCCTGTATTAATACTTAAGCTCCCCCTGAGAATGTGCTTTAGTTTTTCAAGCAAAAATATAAATATAATTCCAAGCATATATAACAAGTTTAGAAATTTAAACAATGTTAATGTTCTAGTCTAAAACTTCTCCCCCTTTTGGCATCATTAAAAAGGAATCATAATTAGCTCAATAAAATATATTCCTACAATAACCAATAGATAAATAAAACGCTGCGTTAGTAGAGACTGTAGAGAATTCGGTGTGTAGCCACATGTGTTCAACAAAACCTGCAAAGGCTGGAGGCCTAGTTTCGGTAATTCGGTGCGGAAGGAGATTTTGTAAAGAGCTGAATAATTGAAACCATCCGTGCCCGACAAAACCTGCAAAGGTTGAAGCCGAATTTTATCATCTCGGTGTGGAAGAAGATTTAAATCCGCCTGATGTTATTGACGAATTAGATGTTCCAGAGATTTGAAGTTGAATAATTAAAATTATTCGTGTCCGACAAAGACAACAAAAGCTGCAGGCCTAGCTCTGGCAATGCGGTGCGGAGCCATGCATGTCCGACAAAACCTGCAAATGTTGGAAGTCTAACTCTGGCAATTCGGTGCAGAGCCACGCGTATCTGACAAAACCTGTAAAGGTTGGAGGCCTAGCTCTAGCAGTCGGTGCAAAAGCAGATTTAAATCAATCGCCTGATGTTGTTGATAAACGGGTTTGAAGGCTCTGAGTTTCTATAAAAAAATCATTTTCACCTATCGGATACCAAAAAAAACATCGCTTCTTGACCTAAGTTCTGTTTTTTCATAACGATAGAATGACGGAAAAAGTTTCGTCTGATAATCTTCTGGATTTGAATCAGGAACCGTCTCAACCAATCATTTTATCTCATGAGGTTGTCAACACCATGATAGAAGCAGAAATGCATTTTTCAAATAGAACTGATTCTGAGGTTGTTGTAGCATCAAGAACTCTCAGTGCTCAATATGCTACCTCTGTTACGACCATGTCTGGGAGATTACTAGCGAGGGCAAATAAAGTTGATCGACTTAACAATCAAATATCTGTTCTGCATCAAAAGCTTGCAAATAAAGGCAGAAAGAATAAGAGGTTAAAGCAAGAAAATAAAGATTTGACGGAATTAGTTCGTGTTTTGAAACTTGAAATAGAAGAATCGGAACGAGTAAGAGTTCAAGCACAGAGTCAACATCAGCAGATAATAGTAGCGTTTCACGAGAGAAACAAGGACAATTATAATTAATCTCGCTAGCTTAGTTCGGTAACTTTTGACAATATGCATCCGGCATATCTTGTAATCTTGACTAAGTAAGATTTGAAGAGATGACAGTTTGTCTTCTACTTATTTCCATCTTTATAAAAGCAATCCTTGGTTTTATCTAATCCGCATCAAATTTTCTTTTCATTGTTGTAGTTCATCTTCATTCTCACTTTACAAAATCTTAATGGCTCATCATTCTCCTTCAGTGCTTCTCGTGATCAATCTATTTCTGCATCTGTCGTAAGTGCCATGAAGCAGCAAAACACTGATTTGGCTAATAAATCAGATCATGATGCCATTTACGAGCTTGTGGGTCTCGGGACTCGATATTCATCTTCCATTGTTGCTTTTTCCGCTCGGTTGCAGTCCAAAACCTGCGAGATAGAGAAGCTTAGTGAGAAGATCGATATTCTTCAGCGACTTGTTCAAGAGTCTTACAAAAATATAGTAGACTTAAAACAACATAATAAGGATTTAAAGTCCTTACTCGCCTCTGCATTTCGATTGCCTAATCCTTTAGACAAGGATGGCATGATGATTTATGAGGAGCAAATGCATTTGAATGATGAGGCTAAACGTCTCAAGTTTCTGTAGGTCATTTGAGATAATGGAATAAAAGTATCTAGCAGATATTCATAGCATGCATAATTCCTATTTATCTTCTAATCATGCATAGTTTATCTTCTGGTAGGGGTTTTGTGAAAATTTCTGCCAATTGATCATGTGTACTAGTGAATTCTAATATAATATCACTCTTCTGCACATGATCTCTAAGAAAATGATATCTAATTTCAATATGTTTGGTCTGAGAATGTCGTATTGGATTCTTCGAAAAATTTATAGCACTTATATTTATCAAATTTGATTGGAATGTGATTGTACATAAGTTTAAAATCCTCAAGTTATTGCTTCATGTAAAGAACTTGTGGACAACAACTGCCTACAGCAACATACTCTGCCTCAGTAATAGATAATGCAACAGAATTTTCTTTTTACTAAATCATGAAACAAGTGCATGACCTAAGAAATGAGATGTTCTACTAAAACTTTTTCAATCATCTTTGCAACCAGTATAATCGGTACATGAATAACTAATAAGATCTAAAGAAGTGTGTTTAGGATACCATAACTCTAAGTCAATGGTATTGGCAAAATATCTAAAAATCCGTTTGACTGCAATTAAATGAGATTGTTTTGGAAATGATTGAAAATGTGCACATAAACATATACTGAACATAATATCAGGTCTATTAGTTATCAAATATAATAAACTACTAATCATACCTCGATATATATTTGAGTCAACTGGCTTACCGCTTTCATCTTTATCAAGTTTAGTGGTTGGATTCATTGATATTCCAATTACCTTCGCATGTTCCATCTCAAATTTTGAGTAACTCTTTGATATATTTTGACTGATTAATAAATGTTCCACTTTTTGCTTGCTTGATTTGCAATCCGAGAAAAAAATTAAATTCTCTCATCATGCTCATTTCAAATTCTTCCTGCATATTCTTAACAAAATCTTGACACATATTCATTAATAGCACCAAATATTATATCATCTACATAAATTTAAATTAGAAGAATATCATTCTATTCATACTTGATGAAAAGAGTTATATCAATCTTTCCTCTTGAAAAACATTTTTCAATAAAAAAACTATTTAAGAAAACACTTTTAACATCCATTTGAAAAAGTTTAAAATCTTTATAACAAGCATATGCAAGTAGCATTCGAATAGTTTCTAATCTTTCAACTAGTGCATATGTCTCATCATAATCGATTCTTTCTTCTTGATTGAAACATTGGGTTACAAGTCGAGCCTTATTTCTAGTGATGATTTTAGACTCATCTTTCTTATTTCTAAAAACTCATTTTGTTCCAATAACAGCATAAGTTTTAGGTGTAGGAACAAATGTCCATACATTATTTCTTTCAAATTAATTTAGTTCTTCTTGCACAAATAGAATCCATGATTTATCAATAAGAGTTTCATCAATATTTTAGGTTCAATTTGAGATAGAAAAAGTGTGTGATTACAAATATTTCTAGGAGATGATCGAGTACTTATACCTCGTGAAGGTTCTCCTAGAATTTATTCCGCTGGATGATCTTTCACATGTTTTCACTATTTGATTGCATCTTATACTAAGTCTTGATGATCTTTCCTTCTATTTCCATGATCTTCTCTTTTGAATTGTCTTCAAATATCACACATCCTTTTTCTTTAGAAGTGAAGTCAATGAATTTAGTTTTGTCTTCTGTCACGTATCTTGAGCATCCGTTATGTAAAAATAATTTATTTTTACCTGTAGAATACTTCATGCATACCTACAAAAGCAATTAAAAACAATTCATGGTACCCAAGTTCTTTGAGTCCTTTATTTATTAGTATTAGAAGAAATAAGATTTTTAGGTACCCATATGGCCCTAATAGTCATTGAATGTTTTCTTCTAATAGGACAAGCAAAATAATTATGACCATTTCTATTACAAAAATTGCAAATAGCATGTGACATATATGAAGAACTTGAGTGATTATAATAGTATCCTTTTTTAACAAAATTATTTTTATGAAAAGAATTTTGAATATTGGACTTTGATGTAGAAGGATTATCAAAGAAGTTTTTATAAGATTTGTATTTTTGTTTTGGCTTATATCCCAAGCTTGCCTTATCAAAAACACATCTTTGACTACCAAGAAATTTTTCAAAATTTCTTTTTCTATTCGTAAAGTTTTCAATAATATTTTCTAAATCAGTTTTCTTTTTCTTCAACTCAAGATTTTCATCTTTCAAAACAATACTTTCTTTTCTTAAAATATCAATTTCGTTTGTTAAAAAATAATTTTTCTTTTTCAAAGTAGTATACTTGATACCCAATTTTTCAAATTCCTTATATACCTCTTCTAAAACATTTTGCAATTCTTCATATGAAGGATCTTCAATATTATCAAGATTTGTTATCTCAATATCATTTTTAGCCATAAGACAAAAATTTGCTGATTCTCCATTACTTGCTTCACTATCTGAACTAATTGAATCATCATCCCACGTAACTTTCATTGCTTTTTTACTTTTATTTCGATCTTTCTTTAGCAGAGGACAATCTGGCTTGATATGACCAGGTTTATTGCATTTATAACAAATTAAAGTGTCATTTTTACCTGAATCTTTCTTGGAAAACTTATTGAAGGATTTCCTCGGAGGATATTTATTTTTCTTTAAAAACCTCTGAATTCTTCTTATTATCATCGCAACTTCTTCATCTTTGTCGTCATTTTCCTCATCTTCATCACTTTCACTTTCATGTGGAACAGCTTTAAGTGCCAAGCTCTTCTTTGACTTTCCTTCTTCTTCTCCTCTTTTCAATGTATACTCATGGGTGATAAGTGACCCGATGAGTTCATTCACTTCTAGCTTCTTGAAATCTCTAGCTTCAAGAATCGCTGTCACTTTTGATTCCTAACGTTTTGGTAGAGAGTTGAGAATTTTTCTTACTATCTCCACTTTGGAATAAACTTTGCCAAGAGCTGTCAAGCGGTTTATGATGTTAGTAAAACGAGTCTACATACTAGAAATAGATTCATCATCATTCATCTTAAACATTTCATATTCATGAGTAAGAATATAAATTTTTGATTCCTTGACTTGAGAAGTTCCTTCATAAGTAACTTCCAAGTTATCCCAAATTTCCTTTGCTGTAGCACAAGTCATTACTCTATTAAATTCATTGCCATTGAGAGCATTATATAATAAATTTATAGCAGTTAAATTCAAAGTATAAAGTCTATCGTCTTCACAATCAAACTCTTCTTCTTCCTTTTTGACCTTTACTCCATCAACTACTTTTGTTGGAATATAAGGTCCATTTACAATGCATTTCCAGATTTCTCGACCTTGAGGCTGAAGGAATATTCTCATTCTAACTTTCCAGAATGAGTAATTGTCTCCGCAAAAGAGTGGAGGCCGATTGCTAGATTGACCTTCACCAAATGAAGCTGCAATGTTAGCCATAAGATCTTAACTCAAAAGATAGTTAATCTTATAATAGAGCTCTAGCTCTGATACCAATTGTTGCCCAGATGACTAACAAGAGGGGGGGTGAATTGAGTTGTATTTAAAAAAATAACAATAATAAATCAAATATATAATATAAAATTTAAACAAAATATGAAACAACAATAAATATAAAGAGTAAGAGTAAGAGAGAAGCAAACTCAGTATGTTAACGAGGTTCGGCCCCACTGCCTACGTCCTCGCCTCAAGCTACCTCTTGAGGATCCCCAAATCCACTATTCAATCTCTTTTAGGTGGAGATAGAAACCTATTACACCTTTGAGCAGCACCGCTCCAAAGAATCCGTGTAGAACACCCTCTACACTTCCAATCACCTTACACTTGGTGATTTAACTATTCCCCGTGTAGAACACCTTCTACACTTCCAATCACCTCACACTTGGTGATTTAACTATTCCCCGTGTAGAACACCTTCTACACACACAAGGGTTATACACACCCTTTTACAAATACAAGAGTTGATAGTAGGTAGACTATCAAAGTACACTCCTCAATGAGTGAGATAGAAACAATACAGCGCAACCTATATCTCTCTCAACAAGAACAAGAATTAAGGCTTAAAACTTTAGAAAAGAGAGAATGAGAGCTCTGAAGAAATGATGCAAAACTTAGCAATAGATGTGTAAGCTCTTGTTGTGAATTTTGCAAAACTCAAGTGAGCTATTTATAGGCAAATGAGTTTTCAATTTCAAATTTGAAAAGATTCCTATGTCAAAAACATCATCATTCACTTTTCAAAAATTTCAAATCTAATATTTTTACTTTTTGCATGTGACAAAAGGAGCACACTTTACTTTTCAAAAATTTCAAACATAATCTTTTACTTTTTGCATATGACAAAAGGAGCACAGTTTACTTTTCAAAATTTTCAAATAAAGACATTTACCTTTTGCATAATTCAAGAAAAGCATCCACCACTTTTGAAAATATTCAAATAAAACATGCACATGTGAAAGATGACAATCAATCATCTTAATATTTTCAAAATTCAAACATTTAATCATATCATGCACATGTGAAAGATGACAATCAATCATCTTAATATTTTTAAAATTCAAACCTTTAATCATGTCATGCACATGTGAAAGATGGCAATCAATCATCTTTCAAAATTTTCAAATTTAATTTTCAAAATATTTATGCACATGTGGAAAATGTATTTTAATGCTTTATGATAAAATATTTATTTTGAGCCTTAATCCTAATTTCGAATTTTTAAGAGATTTACAAAATTACTCTATGATTTTAATGTGAACTTGTTCTCTTCTTGCTAATGCTTGCTTCCTTGATGTGCTTGATTCTATTGTGTGGACAACTTGAACAAAATGTCAGACACTCTAGATGAACATATCCCTCAGCAATAGACCCTTCCGACCGCGATCTGTTTCGAACATATCGCTCGAACTTGCCCAAGTACCTTTCGAAAGGGTACATCCATCGGTACTGCACAGGGCCAGCTAATGAGGCCTCATCAACTAGATGAACAGCCAGATGCACCATGATGTCAAAAAATGCAGGTGAAAATATCATTTCTAGCTTACACAGAATGACCGGAATATTAGCTTGAAGCCGCTCCAACGTCGAAATGTCCAGAGTTCTTGAGCATAAATGTTTAAAAAATGAGCCTAACTCCATTAAGGCTTCTTGGACATCAGGTCGTAAATAACCACCAATAACAACTAGTAACAACCATTGCATGAAAATGTGACAATCATGACTCTTCATTCCAACTACTTTTCCGTCTTTGCCACTAACACAGCGGGAGATATTTGAGGCAAAACCATCAGGAAACTTCACCTCTCCCAACCATCCACAAAAGGTCTTTCGCTCAGATCAATTTAACGTATAACACCCAAGACGCATGGTCGTATGATGACCATCGTGCTGCAAATGCAAATCTTTCCTTAAACCAAGTTCCTCCAAGTCCCGACGTGCATTGGCAATGTCCTTGTTTTTACCATCAATATCAAGCAAGGTTCCCAACACATTATCACATATATTTTTTTCTATATGCATGACGTCCAAATTATGGGTCAATCCCAAGTCTATCCAATAAGGAAGCTCGAAGAAGATACTTTTCTTTCTCCAATTAAGTTCAGTGGGTGTACGTTTCCTCTTCTTTACTGCTTTACCGAATTGAAGACTTGTGACCTCGATTAATTGATCAAGAAGGGCTGAACCATTTACCCGTTGTGGTTGTTGGCAGTGATCTTCCTTACCATTGAACGCACTTTTTTTGCATCTCCAGGGGTGGTCGGGCAGCAGCCATCGACGATGGCCCATATAACAATGTTTACGCCCATGAACAAGCCAAAAAGAATCAGTGTTTGCATTACATACTGGGCAAGCCATCTTGCCCTTCGTACTCCACCTAGAGAGATTGGCATATGCAGGGAAGTCATTGATGGTCCAAAGCAACGCAACATGTAGTTTAAAAGTCTCTCTTTTGTATGCATCATACGTGTGAACCCCCTCAATGAATAACTACTTAAGCTCATCAATTAGTGGTCGTAGGAAAACATCAATGCCATTTCCCAGAGCCTTTGGTCCAGGAATTAGCAAGGACATCATCAGATACGGATCTTTCATGCAAGCCCAAGGGGGCAAGTTGTACGGTACAAGCAAAACTGGCCAAATGCTATATGGTTTGCTCATGTTATTAAATGGGTTAAACCCATCACTTGCTAGACCAAGTCTAACGTTCCGAGGATCGGCCGCAAACCAACTGTGTTTTGTGTCAAACTCTTTCCACACCCGTGAATCAGCCGGATGTCTCATTGTATTAGAATGGTCAACACGCTCGTCTGCATGCCAACGCATGGAAGCAGCCGTCTTTTTCGACATGAACAACCGTTGGAGCCGAGGTTTCAGAGGGAAGTATCGCAAGATTTTTTGTGGAATCCTGCGATGGCTTGTGGAACTTGGAACCCACCTAGAAGCACTGCATTTGGGGCACTCATTCATGCCAACAGTTTCCTTCCAAAACAGGACACAGTCATTTGGACATACATGGATCTTTGTATAAGTGAACCCCAAATCACGCTGCATGCGTCGAGCCTCGTTATATGATGCTGGCAACAATGCATCAGGAAATGCAGCTTGCAAGAGATTTATCACCATGTCAAAAGAATTAACAGTCCAACCTCCAATTGACTTAATATGAAGCAGCTTGACGATGAAAGACAGCTTTGAAAACTTTTGACAGTTTGGATATAATGGACGTTTTACGTCAGCTAGCAACTCCTCGAAGATTAGATCAGGTTGATTGTTCGAAGTTTCCCCTGCAGTGAACTGTCCCCCATGACCAGCTGGCCTAGGTATAGTGTCCACAAACGAACCTACACGGATGTCTTCTAATAGCTCATCAACATCATCAACATAGTCAGTTTCATTGACATAATCAGAATTTTCCTCATCTGATTCTGAGGTGTAATTCAAAGTTTCCTCCTCACCATGGAATATCCACTCCGTATAAGATGTATCTATCCCTTTGATAAACAAATGATCATTAACCACAACATGTGGTAGGAAAATTCTATTCCGGCATCTTCTACAGGGACACCGTATGCGATCTACGCTTGGTGAATGGGCCTTTGCCATGTCCAAGAACTGTTTCACCCCGGCAGCATATTCACTCGACTGCAATCTATCTTCGATATTCATCCAAGCCCTATCCATCTAGCATAGAATAGTTACAAGTCATTTTAAATTGTGAAACCAGATGAACAAGTAGTACACAGCGAATGTAGGTCATTGTTGGTAAGTGATGTCTAGTGCACCTACATAAGTAGAATAGGTAAACATAGTATGCACTAACAAATGACTTGGTTTGTTACCATGACTAAGATGGAAGAAGAACGTCCCGCAACACTAGTCAAAGTTTCATGGAATGTTATAACCGGCAGTGTGATCAGAAGCATAGAAGAAATAGTCAGCTTCTCTAGCAACACAAATTGGGGGAACAACAACAAAGAGACGTTCAAATTAAACAATTTGTGGTTGCCAGGGTCCCCGCTAAAATCCATAGTTTGGTGGTGATTGCAAAGGAAAATGCAGTTCGAAAGTTACAATTGTGCAATACTTTGCACCTTATTTGATTAGTGAGATATTTTAAATAAATATGTTTTCAGGGGCGGAACTAGGATTTAATATTTTGGGGGGTAGGTATGGGCGATTGACAAAATGTATGATATATTTGAATATAAGTAATGTGTGTTTTATGCTCGTGACTATATGTAAAAACAATAACTATACATCATAAAATTGTATACAAAAAATATATATATAAATTTATATATATGTATCACTTTTTCATTTATACAAAGAAAAAATTAAAATTGTTAGTACATAACCAATTACGAATACCCACAAATAATATGCATAAAAAATACCATAATTTATATAAAAATAAGATTTTAATATACAATTTTCATTTATTTTTTCTAAATACTTTTTACTAGAGTCATGCAATTGCTTCCTTCCCAATATGATTTTAAATAGACAAAAAAAAAACACTCAAGGAGTTCATGCAGGTTTGAGTCCAGCACCTCTAGAGAAAATACTAACCCAATGAACTATCATTCATTTTGATCCCTATTTTTGTTTAACCAATTGCCAAACCAAAAAATAAAATGGTAGTTACTAATACCATCATGATAGAGTTTAAGGTCCGTCCAATAATTAATGCAATGATAGAAATGCTGTAGTTTTTTTCACAAGGTTATGAAAGTTAAAAAAAAAAAAAGAAAACCTTGTACGGCACGTACAATCTGAATCATCTTGACCCCTAGCCAATACAAAAAGAAGAAATGAACTTCAACCCTAAAATGTCAGTCATCGAGTAATAAAAGATAGAAGCCTATAACATGTTTATTCTCTTAAGTGCGAGAATTACAACCTTTACTGACCCACAGCAGAAAACAACGTACAAGACTAACCTCACAATCACAAATCAAATGGTATAAAGAGAGCTGTGTGAGCTATGTCCAACGGTAGAAGATATTTTCTATATCAATTTTGGTTTTCAAGGCACGCTTTAGGCTAGACAATAGAGTAGTTCATAGGTAGGAAAGACTTGTAGGGGCTAATATTAGCATTGGGGGGGCGGTAGCCCCCCCTAGAAGCCATATAGTTCCACCCTGTATGTTTTGTTGGACATATTTACAAGAGTATCATAACACTAATCCTTGTTAATTTTTTATTTTATAAGCAGAGATAGCATCTTTAAAAATCCGCATACAGGCCACTAACTAATTATCCTAACTTGTTTCTAATGTATAGAACTATCTAATGTGCTGCTTTCTCTAGAATATTCAAATCTATATCCATTCAATTTACATTATATTTACTTTCCCTTATATTATAAATATAGGTACTTGTATTAGATTTTTTGAAACTCTATTAATTTATGTGTGCAACATTTCAAACTATATGTTTAATATAATACAATAAAATTATTGGAGCATGCATGACGTTAGAATCATGATATGCATACATGTAATCTTGTACAATCATTATATAGCTCTATGCAAAATCATCGAGTAATTATATAAACTCAAAACGTACAACATTACTAAAGTGGCACTCTAAATTACAAACATGATATATACGAGCTTGTACTTCTTATGTTTGTTCATGTTAGCATGTTGGCCCGAAAAAGTTAATGTTTTCCTCACCTTAATTGTTAAGATTATGATTTTAGTACTATTATTGTATTATTATATACTAAGTTTTAAATAGCTAAATATTTAATGACTTTTAAAAAGGTAACATTATCATAGAAAAAAAGCAAGCATGCCTGCACAGCCATGCATGCCCTTCAATTGTCATGCTAGACAGTCACTTTTAGCGGAACACATCTTCCATTTATACCGAATGATCTTGTGTCTACAATGGAACTCCTATGACCTATGTCTATGACATTTTCATGATGTGATATTTTTTAAATAGCAACTTGTGGTACTTTAAGCTTCTGTGGACTATAAAAAGGACTTCATAAAATAGATTCCTACTTTACAAATGTGGTATTTTTATAAGCTTGAAGATTTTTTCTACAATCATTGTTCTTGTGGATCTTGTGCCTACTCTCGATTCCTATGTAAATTTGTTGTTTTTTTTCATTTCAATTGTCATATAATCCTTGATTATGTTCTTTCCTATAGCCATGGTTCTTATGAATGATAGGAAAGAACGCGCACTAATAGTATATATATTATTGGCACTATTATTTTTCCCTTGGTAACATTTTACAAAATATAAAAGGCAATTTATTTATGTATATTTTGAGTGTGAAGTAAAGCAATTGGGCTCTCACAACGGTCACTTCTTATCCAACCTTTTGACAATTTCATGACCATTGAACTTCTGAAAATAAGGAAGGACAATGAACTCGGGGCTGGTTTATTTGACTAAGCTGGTTGAAGTATATAAAAACTACATGAATTGAAGGCGGTGATGTTTTATTTAATATATGATTGTTAACAAGCAAGAGAGCTATAATGAAGCCATTTGCAAACTTGAGATTAAAAAATGAACTAGTGATCACGTAAGTGCTAACAGATATGAATTAATGCTCACATCAATGGTGCCATATATTCAACAACGTAATGTATACAAATTTGATCGATAAGTTTGCAAACTTGTTTGCCCTACATTATGGAGCAATAATTTCAGAATTTCTGTGGCTGAAAAAACTGTAGTCTGTTTTGTACTATAGGCCTTCTTCTATCTCAAAAAACTCGATAAAATGACTTCATATAAATTGGGTGGTTGTTACTCATATATTGTAATCAATATGGTACTCATGCTGAATTTTATGTCATACAAGGGTTACATTTTGTTTGTTACTTTTTTGTAATACAACCCCATTTTTTTTTTATGGGGTGGCTTATTTGAATATGTTATAATAAATATGATACTTTGCATGTGTGTTTTGTTTTCAATTTAAATTTCGCATCTCCTTTTAATTAGTGGCTTGTTAAGTTTTCCTGATAGTCGTATAGGTATACGGCCATGTATTTTTCATATCCTTGTCCAGTTGGACTGAGTAAAAATGTGGTGAATAGTTGTTCGATGTATATGCCTTGTGTTGTGACTATTTTGACAAAAAAAAGAAAACCTTTTACAATGGATTAACCTGTCATACATGATTAAACCACATGTTGATATATATTATAGTTAGTTGCTTTGGAATATCAGAAATTATTTTTTGATCGGGTCCCATTGAAAGCACGCATAAATTCATTGTTGTGTTCTTCAATCAGTTTGCAGGGAGACAAGCTTAATAATTTTTGCCAACTATTTTACTCTTGCTTGTAAAATATTTGAATTTATGTACCATGGCGCATATGGAATAGAAAACAATTTTTCTATTCAACAGTTTAATTTATTGAGTAATACATGAGCATTTTAAGTTCAATTATAGAAGCTCTAGACAGAGAAAGGGTCGTTTCAGCATAGGCAGTGGCTTAGTGCACTTGATTATACAAAGGGTTATTGTAAGTGCTTGCTTTTATCTGCCTAATTCACAACAAACATTTGGGGAATGAAATTATGAGAGGAAGGCAGCAAAACGAAATAAAATGTGCACCAATTTCTAACTGAAATGACCACCGTCTCAGACTCTCAGAGAGAGAGAGAGAGAGAGAGAGTCTATTTCCCAATACATATATGATAAATGAACCATCATTCTAGCCTCTCGTCACCTTAGCCTGCAGAAGCATCCCAAATCCTACTTTCGGCTTCCCCCCACTCTCCCTCTCTCGGGTCTTCTGTTCACAAGCCCATACATACCTCTTTGTCAACTACTTCTATTTAATAATTCGACCTAAACACTCCCTACACGTACAGATTTCCCAACTCTTTTAGAACTTGGCTTCTGAACTCTCTTTTCTACTATTCTTTACGAGATGAAATGCAAAAAAGCTCAAAAGTTTTGATTTTTCTTCCTTCCCTTTCCTGCTCTCTCCTCTGCCACTTCTGTTCTGGGCATTTCTCAAATCTGTTAAGTGATTTTTTTTCAACAAGTTTCCCAAGTACAACGGGGTAGATATATTACTCTAAAACCCATGAATCTCAAAATAATTTCTAGCCTAATTAATGTATCTTTGTAGGTTGTCACAGACATGGAAGACATAGCTCACGTTGGTTGGAGGAACTAATGCAGGGGATCCTGCAACAACAAGAGTATTCCCTTGTTCATTTTGTTCAAGAAAGTTATTCAGTTCTCAAGTTTTGGAAGGGCATCAAAATGCCCACAAAAAGGAGAGAACTGCTGCGAGAAAGTCCAATAGATCAAACAGACCACGGTGAAATGCCCACAAAGGGCCGTTGCTGCTCAAAAATATGGTCAAGGATAGAACGGCAAAAAGGTTCAACAACGTATGTTCTTAAACATTCAAAAATACTCTAGAAACACCGAAACATAGTAAATCCCAATAAAAGCTATACACAAATGAAGACATTGTGCGTAATACAAATATATGCAAAGCGGGAGAGTGCGAGAGGAAGGGAAACACAGATTATTCTATGGGCTCAAATATTTTGGAGAGATTTATCACCATAACGGAAAAAATGATAATTTGGAGGGAAATAACGGCTTTTACCTGAATTCCGAGGCGAGGGGAAGCAAAGGGAGGCTGTTCGTGGCCGGAATCGTCGCCTGTCTCAGATTTCGACCGATCCTATTCCAGCTGGTCCCGATCGATCTAGGGATTTTGAGATGGGATTCTCTCTAGGGTATGGACATTGTTAGGTAGGAAGAGAGAAACAGTCGGGGACTTAATGATATATCGGAATGCTTAATGATATATCCCGTGGGCTGTTTATAACAAAACGACCACGAAATCAGCATTTTGTGGCGCTATAGTTTTTACCGCGGCATGAAGTCGCCGCAAAAGGTTTTAATTAGTGTTACATCCCATCAGCAGGTGAAATCTCCTAGCAAGTGCGAAATTCTTTTGTGGCGGATGATTTTTGTGACAAAAACATCTATTTGCTACAATGCTTAGTTGTAGCACAAAAAATTAGTGGCTAAAGCTTGAAAATCTTGTAGTGGTAGTTTGGATGGCCATAGCATTTTCCAAGGTTTATTCTTTCTCTTTTCGCTCATTTTTTTAAATTATTGTTCATCTAAATGGTAGAGCATAATGAATAATGGTTATTTAAATGACAGAGTATAATGCTATTTTTCTTTTGTATCGATTTGCAAATATATGAGTTTTGACCTTCATGTTGTTTGGCTGGACTTGTTTGTTTTTTTTTTTTTGAAAGGGAGGCTGGAGTTGTTTTATTTCATATATTCATATGACTAATTTTTTCTACATATTAAGTACTGCATGTAAGAAAATGTAAAAAAAAAAAATTATTATTTTTTGCTCTCTTTATATTATCTTCTTCTTCTGTTCTATTTACATATTACATATATGTTGTATCATACAATTTGTTTATTCGGCCAATACGCAGTAGACAATATTTACCATTAATACACATAATATAAGGTGAAGGCAATATTAATTAATTTGCTGAATGTAGCTTATTTTCTGAGGCTCCGATCGTTAATTGGCCATGCCCATGCATCCACTATCTTTGGCATATGTAGCCACCAAGTCTTATTTCTATAACTTGTTTGCTCCTGACCATGCACCCATTAACTTGCCTAGGCAGTTGGTTAGCTTTCTCTTGTTGGTTCCGTATACTTTATATCATGATTGTCCATTTTAAAACTCATATATTTGCAAATTGATACAAGGAAACTCCTAGGCTTGGCTCAGGTCCTTGGATTCTATTGTGAGGAAATAGGGTGGTTTAAGCTAGACATGATGAAATGTGAAGTGAGAAGAGACGTGACAAGAATAGTCATTAATAATTAGTAGAAGGATATATACCAGTTTTATCTTTGTTTTTTGGTAACTCTGCGTTAGTGCTCTGATTGTTCCTTCTTCACATGCAATTGCTTTCACATTTTCTGCAACAATGCAGGAATCACAATCAAAAAGAGAAGCAGAAAGAGAGAGAATGATGTAAAGAAGAGTTTGGATGGAGGGAGGGATGGGTACATTCTCCAATGTTGAAACTATATGTTAAGCTACGATTTAAAAGGCTTGTAGTTGATGACATTAAATGTAAATGGATGGAAAGTGAGTTTTGTTTTTAGACAAGTAAATGTAATTGAAATTGTTCATAATTCAGTAAATTGCAACTTTAATTTGTGTGTGAGAAATGTTTGGATAGAAACTCTTTATTCTCAAAAAAAAAAAAAAAACAAACGAAGAGGAGTGAATTATGGGCAAGTTGGATTGGAATTAGATATATACAGGAAATTTGAAAAAAAAAATTGCTGCAAAATGTCCAAAAAATCCCATTCTAGTGTTCCAGCGATTGAATTGCTGCAAATAAAATTACATTGTACTTCAAAAATCGTTTTTGCGGCATTTAGAATTCTATTAGCAGCGATTATGTGGCGCCACAATTAGTTGATACTAGCGATTATATGCAAATGTGGTTTGCTCATTTGCAGTGCAGAATTTCTTCTTTGCGGTGAATATATTTGCTGCAAATACTCAAGTTTTTGCTGCGATTCTCCCAGTTCACTGCTACAAAGCATAAGCAGCTTTTCTATAGCGTCGAACAAGCAGCGCAGTAGAATCACTGCTAAAAACTTTTTGTGGCGATTAAATGGGTATTAGCAACGATTTTAATCGCCGAAAATAATAATATTTATTATAGTGAATCTTCATTTCCATCTCCTACCCAAGGGGAATCCTCGTTCGAAAAGTCATTATTTTCCATTCTGAATAACCTTCCTGCGTGTGCGTTAACAAAAGTAATACACAAACATAATAGGGAAATGTATGCAAAATGAAAAGAGTGGTACTACTCTGCTGCTTGAAATATTTTTTTATTATTTTAAAACATTTTTGAAAAATATATAAAGTATCAATACAATAATAATTATTTTTTTAACCATGCATTAAGCAAAAAAAATTAAAATTAAAATACATGAAGTGTCAAAGTGAGTGAGCAAAATAACATTTCTCCAATGAAAATGTGATCACAACTTATATTACTCACGGCATAAATTATCATAATGGCATAGAGAATAAATTTACCATAATTATCCACAAGCATAAAACTTCAAAGAAATAACTGTAATAAGCTCATCCAATTTAGCACTAGCTAATCAACTCATGTTCAACAAACATGACTCAAATGATAAGCGTAATTCAAATCTGATAAAGTCAAACAACTAACCAAGCAAACATAATTAAACATCATAAAGTCTGATAAATCGGTCATCAATACAAAAAAAAAAAAAAAAAAAAGCTGCAACCCCCATGCCAACTCACTCCTATGAACTTCAGAGATCGACACAAACGATCTTTGCACTGCCGGACCAAGTAATTTCCAGAAGGCCTTGTTCCATTGCTTAAAAGGCATGCAAGGCGAGGTTAAACTAATTCGTCAAGCAACTTTATGCAATGCGCCTGCATATCGAACACCCCATCAGTCTCCATGTTGTTCGACCATCTGCTGCGCTTCGAGGTCATCCACTCATCAACAGCCAGTCAATGGCAGGGGGCTGGGAAGGCCCTCCCCTCGATCGTCAACAAGACCCACTACCGTATGAAGTGGAGAAGAGTCTCCCTGATTGAGTGGATCCATCTATAGTATATGGCTGCGATGGGCCCCCTTCATCATTAGGCACTGGTCCGCCACGGTTTCGCAGCTCCGCGTCAAGAAGGTCATCATCATCACTAATTCGGGCCGGGTCATCATCGCAACGAAACAGCCGAAGATCGTGCAAAGCTCTTCATACTTTGGGCATCCATAAGTCTTGAAAGGCTTGAATTAATGAGCTTCTTACCTAACAATAAAAATATAATTAAATACAATCAGTACAAGTTAAAAAAATTTACAGTTGGATAATAGAGATTTAAATGATTCGTACCCTAATTACATTGGCCCAGTGTCCTTCGCTTGTCACTAGGACCTTCCTGTCTGGATCCCATCCCAACCTGGCCTGTTTGCTTCATCATATCCGTAAATTCTCTCTGCCTTCTCTTAAGACGTGCAATTTTACCTTTTCGAATTAAAAATCTTCGGCCCATAATTAGATAGTCGTTCAACAGGCCGAACAATGGTCTTCGTATGTGATCCTTCCCCCCTCAGTCAATTCATCAGTGTATCTTCGTACATATATCAACTAGGACATCCTCCATCCCCTTACCCCACAACCGATCATGCATGTTTTCATTCGGGTCATCCATATGGAGCTAAAATATGCTAAAAAATAATCTGAGACGTTCCACATGCATTTAAATAGAATGACCCAAATTCACGTACAAGAGAAGCATTAGAAACCATAATTTTAGATATGATAGATAACATGTTTATAAGGTCAAGATAAGAAATCACGTTCAATATTTCCTCAGGCATTCACATTAGTATATACGGTAATTAGAAATGAATCATAACATGCATGTAAAAATGTTACCCGTTGTACGCAATAAGGGAAAAAAAATTATACCTGTCGAGACGATGACGCTGATGATGAATGCAAGTAGTAATACAACATGAAACCTGAAATAAGTTAGCAAACCACCTGAAGTGGGGAAAATATTTAAGTTAATTCAAAAGCAATCTCTTAGGAATAACCAGTTCATAAGATTAATTTGAAAAACTAAAACAAAGCTCTGGGAATATATATATATATATATAGAATTAGGCATTTATCACTACAACAAATTTTATTTTTCAAGACGAAATTTATTAGGGACCAAATAAATTTCGTCCCTAAAAGTGGTTTTTAGAGACATTTATTAAAACTCATCCCAAAAACTGGACGAGCTGCAAAATACGTTCGGACGGACAAAAATCCGTCTGAACGAGCGTAAAAATACGTTCGAACGGAGAAATATTTGTCCGAACGGAATAAATTTGGGGGAAAATGTGGCGGTGGAATTGCAAGTCCGTCCGAAAATGTGGAGGAAAATGTGGTTAATTTCTTTTGTCACTATTCATTTACGTATATATATATATATTTGTTTTCTATTAATTTTATTTTATCATTTTCAAAATATAAAAAATGTGTTTATATTACATTTTATGATTTATGAAGAATTCAAAATATTTATAAATGTAATAATTAATTTTATGTAATTATTTTTAAAATGTTTTTTATTTTATTATCACAAGCAATAAGTAAAATGACGAAAATAAAAAAAAGAATAATGTTATGAATACCAAAAATAAAAGAAAATACTAATTACATTTCAAAAAATATATAATATTATTCGATAAAACATATAAAATAAAAATACTCATACTACTTCAGTATCAAAACTATGTCCCCCTGTATAGATTTAAGCCGTGTCTCTATATTATCTATCCACCTCATAATGCGATCCTCAGACTCTGCTATCACGCGGGTCGCTACTCTTTCCACTATGTGCTCAACCATCACCTCCAACTGCTCCACTGTAAATCTTGCAGGCTGGCTCTGAGCAGGCTGGGTAGCAGCACTAGTAGTAGCATCAGTCGACCCTAGAGTACGTACATAGGGGTGCCTCTTGCTCTTACTGATAGATATCTTTTTGAGAGCCCCCATCTGAAATTCTCTTTTCTCACCAATCTGCTCTGTAACACCAGCTTGAAGTAGAATGCCAGATATCAACAATCCAAATGGTAAACTGCTTCCACTCCTATATCGTGACTCCTGTCTAATGCGGAAGAAAATATACAGTGTTAGATAAATCGGTCCCCCCTCGCTACCCGCACTAGAAGTCGTGCCCGATCCATCTCGAAATCCGTCTTGTACTTTTTCGAGTCTATGTTGTACCCGACTATCAGATTCAACAATCTGAAGAATGGAATGCAGTCAACCTATTTGATGACCTTCCCGCTATCATATGCAGGAGCCTCGAGATGCCGTAGTAGCTCACGTACCTGATCGTCTATGAGACCATTATCAAGTACGTACTCCTGGTCGCTATCATCAGCGTCTGAGCCAGTACCCAACTCATCGGCAGTTCATGTAGCGAAGGGTGATAAGGATTCAACCTCCGTGTCTACCTTAACAGATCTAGACGCTGCTGCTGCTGCAGATGGATGAGGATATGCGTCCATCATGCGTGGGATGTCCAGATACTCTGCAATCACCCGAGGAGAGAAGGTGATGCTGACTGTGACACCCCCAATTTACGTTTGTAATTCAACGCAAATTGAAGTGTCAGGGTCAGTAACACTTGGTTATTCACCCCCGTACTTATTGAAATGTGAGGCAAATCGCAGCGAAAAAGTAAAAATAAAAATTCTAGAGATCACATGGTTACACAAAACCTTAGTATTCATATCATTCATTCTTAAAATATCATTGTATCATTACATACATAACCCAGTTAGTTTTCTTAGTCTAAATACAAATTTATCAAAACTTTTGTTTTAAAGCAGCCTAGGCTTCTTCTTCTTCACTTCGAGAAACTCTTTCTTCATGCCCGCGCTGGTCCTTGTTACTACCAATTGGTCATAAACTTTTATGGAGAGACAGTACTCTGGGGAGCCCTTAGGGTTTCTCCAGGTCTCTCGAGTAACTAGGATCTAGTCCATGACTGTCATCCAACCCTGTAGTGAAAATTATATTCCGAAAGAAAAGGAACCATACAAGAATGAGATTTCTAGGAAAATCTCAGTAAGTACACATTTAACTTAATAAAAGCACAGATATCGTGAAATAGTCACATATAAGAATCAAAGTACATGTTTATAACATGATTCATGTGACTTATGTATGAATTAAACTTATCTTTTATGTGGACTTACATAAACTTGTATCATACATTAACTTTTCATTCTTAGCCATATCATTTTCATATCTTTTTATTATAATCCACTATTATTACTCGTGGTTGGGCTATACTACTGTTATTACCCGTGGTCGGGCCTTGCTACTCTTATTACCCGTAGAAGGGCCATGCCACTATTATTACCTGTGGAAGGGCTATGCCACTATTATTACCCATGGAAGGGTCATGCCACTATTATTACCCGTGGAAGGGCCATACTACTATTATTACCCAAGTAAGGGCCATACCATTATTATTATCCATGGAAGGGCCATACCATTATTATTACCCATGGAAGGGCCATGCCTTATCTTTTCTTGTTTCATTTCTCATATCCTTAATCTTATCATCATCTCATAGTGTCATAACATAACAAATAATACTTGAATAACAAATTATCATAAAATCATGGATAACCAATCACTTTATAAATTCAACATCTTATTTTCCTTTACTTGAGTCATAAACTCTTCAATGAATAAAAATCTCAAAATCAAACATAATAGGGTATTTCGCTCGAGTCAAATGTTGATCAAGGGTCGAGCCAAATTTCTGCCTAAATCTCATTCTGTCAACTAAATCCAGATTTTGTCCTTTAGTTATTTCTTATATCGTAAAACTTAAAACATAAAAGTTGTAGATCTCTGTCTTATCTTTCCATAGCCTCTTGAATCATTCAATTCCAATATTATATTAACAAGTTATGACCATTGTACCATAGGATGTTAAATCTGTCAACTTAACCCCTTTTAAGTCCGAAAGTTGCTAGGATTGATCTATAAATTCTTTCCAAATAAAGATCTCATATTTTCACATAATCCTCTTAATATATTATCATAGAATATGTTTCTTAGATCTCATAATTTTCTTAGCATTTTATCATAGCAAAAACTACTTCAAAACTCAATAGGCTTCAATTTAACACATAAACAAAGATTAAGCTCAAATAAATATCAAACATAATCCAATCAACAAACCACTTATTCTATGCCAAGACTAAGTTAATATATGCACTTACAAATTTTTCCAAAGCTAAATGATTAGTCTTGAGTTGGTTTTGCACCACACTTCTCTCCAAGATCCTTACTTAGTTCTCTTTTGACACTTAAGTGATGTGAGTGGGTTTTTGTGTATTTCTCTTGGGTATTTCTCACTATGGCCGACTGATATCTCTCATGGGGAAAGAACAGAAGCCCATGCATCTATTTATAGGCATAATAGGCATGTGGGGTGCAAGGGAAGAGGGCTTGGGCATTTCAGCAACTCCATTTGGCTGCATAGGTGAAGTGTCCTCTACTTGTGGTTTCATGATCACCCCTAATCCTATGGAGATTTGCTGATATTTTAATCCCATGGTTGAGATTAATACACCTATAAAATGATCTTGATCAAGGGCTCAAAGAGTTCTAACACATGGGGGTGAAGACAAAACACAATCATAGGAAATCTTCTAAAGGGTGCATCTGGCCACTTGGCCTCTCCAAGGGATTAGCCACGTTCCAGCCCTAATACGTCAATGATAAAATTCGATTATTCCAAAACTCAAAACATGAAAGTTTAAGATAATCGTCTTAGAGTTCTACAAGATTTTGAATCACCTTATTATGATATCATATGAGAGAGATATGATTACTTTACTGAAACACATCAAAAGTTACCCGAGAATATCCAATCCGAATTCTCCATTTGTTTTCCTTTGTTTTCTTACCCCCCAAGGCTTCTAGATGAATTCTTATCAACTTGCCACATGTTCCCACACATATCAAGACTTCAGAAAATATGGTAGCTAATCTTAATTTTCGTCACATGGTTGAATCTAAGACAACTCATCTAAGTCGGTTACCAGTTGACTCCTATCTCTATCTGTTCACTTCACACTAGATTTAGTCCTTGATAAATTCCTTATCTTAAAAATCCCAAAACATATAAGTTTTATATCTCTATCTTATGGTTCTATACTAATTGGAATTAGCTTATTTGGACCTTATATGAAAAAGTTATGATTATTATACAAAACTTCGACGGTCCAGTCCGAGAATCCGTTTTGGCACACCAAGTGTTTGATGTTTTGTTCTTTTACTTCCCTTTGAATTTCTTCCTCAAATTTCGAAAATTTATCTCTTTCTAGGTCAAAATTGAATTTTTATAGTTGATACATTGCTAAAATTCTCAAAAGTCCATCCAACAATTACCTTAGAATGCATCTAAGTCTCCTATTCTTTTTCTATGAAATATTATTTCCAACAAATTTCAAGGAAATATTATATCCTAAAAATTTGGGCTATTACACTGACTCCCCGCACTATGAGTACGTAGTGGTGAATATCTCCAGGCTGATCTCTCAATGCCCGATAGAATTCGCATACCATATCAGGATATGCGATCCCCTCTTATGTGCAGATCGAAGTCCACCATCGCTGCGTGAAAATCTAGTAGATGGTGTGTCCCTCCCACTACAGTTCTCTTGTGAGATCCCAGATTTACGTGTATTTTTACACGTTATTTTATTCTCGATATTAATTAATTTAATTTATTTTAATAATATTATTAGTCGTGTTTTATTTATTGAAGATATTTATTTGATTTATTGATTAGTTAATATTAGTTTTATGTTGTTCTTATAATTAAATATTGAGTTACGTTACTTTTCTTATTAATTTAAATGTGAGATAATTATTTTAATCAATGGAATTTAATTTCTTTTATTTTATTACGTGATTTTATTTGATGTGCTTTCTTAATAATAATTAGTGTTCTATAATTAAATTGTTCTTTAAATTAAATTGTTTTATTGTTGGTTTTTAAATATTTTATTTTATTTATATTAAATTGTAGTATTATCAGTCGGCTTTTATTTAATTTATTGTGTTTTTCTAGTTGGACTCATTTTCCCTTCTTTTTCCTTTTTTTATTTTTTTATTTTTTTCTTTTCTTTTCTTTTCTTTTTCTCAGGTTCGGCCCCAGACCCCCCCAGCCCGTGCACCCTCTCTCTCCCTCTCATTTCCCGTCGCTTCTTCCTTCTCCCCCAGGGTCGCCGTCGGCCAACCATTGGCGACACCGTCCAGCCCAACCTCACCCCCACATGTCGGCGAATTCAACGGCACCGGTGGTGTCACCTTTGGCCACCCCACCTCCCCTCCATGGGCTGAAACCCGAAATGGGTGTTTTAACTTCCTCTGCATTTTCCGGCTACCGCTGGCCAACCCTTGGCCTCCGACCACCACCACTAAACTCCCCACCCTCCGGTGAGCATAACCCACCGTCGATTGCCACCTATTTCCGCCGATTACCCCTCCACCCGAAATGGGTCCTAAAACGGATTGTTCTTCGCCGTGCCACCGTCCAGCCATCGTAGGCCTCACCACCACCAACAAAAGACTCCCATTGTCCAGTCGGTCATCCCCCTCCCCAGTACAACCCCAAACCCGAAAATGGATTTTCACCCATTTTGACCCCGATCAGCCACCTTCCAGTGGTTGTGCTGCCACACCACCATCTTCATGAGATTCCCCTCCCTTCAATGAGTATCTCCCTAAATTTTGGTGTCAAACCGAGCATTTTAGCCTAACGTATCGGTGACTGCTACGAACGCTACGGATTGGTGTTTGTTCAAGGAATTATGTTTTTACTCGTTGTAAGTACTTTCCAAATGAGTTTTAAGATTTAAATATATTTTTACATTAACATCTATGTGTTGGTTGATGTTGGTAGTTGTTGGTTGATTGGATTATTTAATTGTTGGCTATCTGGTGCATGGTTGTCTGCATTGTGTATTTATGCGCATGTTCATAAAAATATTTGGGAAGTGGATTTTTGCATGATTTCAGATATTCATGTGTTGGAAATGGAAATCTGGGTTTTAAATTGAGTTTAATGGATTTAATGGTTTTTGGCTGAGTCATAACGAGAACGGCGATATGTAACGCCCGTTGTGATCAGCGTGTGTGTAGAAGACATAATGGGGACGGCAATACGTAACGCCCATTATGGTCATTGTGTGTGTGTCAGTCATAATGGGGATGGAGATACATAACGCCCATTGTGATTGATGGTGTGTGGATGACATAACGGGGACGACGATACATAATGCTCGTTATGGTCATTGGGTATGCATTTCATATTGAGGACGGCGATACATAACGCCCAGTATGAAATGAGTGTGTGTGAATTATAATGGGGATGGCGATACGTAACGCCCATTATGATTTCGGGCGTGTGTGTATATCATATCAGGGACGGCGATACGTAACGTCCGGTATGATTAGTTTTGCGGATATTATTTTCTGAGAAATAATGAATGATTTTACTGAAATTTTATCGTGGACCAAATGAGATTTTGGCGTATGTTTATCTTAATTATTTTGGGAAAGATATTCTTTTGAGATTCATGCATTTGGAGTCGTGTTCATGAGTTTTGTTGTTGCATGAGTATATTTTTGTCTTTTGGTTTGGTTGGGTTGTACTTACCTGCGTTGCCATCTTGACGTCGTAGTTTTTGGATGCAGATTATGAACAGACTGAGCCTGAGGAGACAGCTCTGCCGGTGATGTATTATTGTTATAAATTGTTATCTTGGAAAATTTATTTTCCCCTTTTTAAAAATATGTATTTATTTAATTTATTTTTCGGATGACTATATTAACTCTCCTGTTGGAGAGTTTATATTAAAATGGTTTGTAAAATATTTTTAAAAAGTTCTGGTACTTAGATAATGATTTTATTATTCCGTTGCGACTTTTATTTATACATGTTACGTATTCACACACTTAGCACTTAACGTTGGGGGTGTGTGACCCGTGTTGTCATCATCCTAATGCCTCGATTCCTATGTTTATTTTAAGGGGAATTTAGGGGCGTCACAGGTGGTATTAGAACAGTTCGGCTCTGGGTAAATCCGTAAGTTACCTATGAATTGTACCAGAAAAATTTGTGGTTTTAAAAATTTATTTGTTTTATGATATGGTTATTTTATTTTATTCTATTATTTTATTTGTTCTCTAAGTTTTCCTACTAATTTATATGGTAAGATTATCGATATTTATTTTGTTGTGTTGTGCTGTTTATTTTAATGTGCATGTTTATTTATTTTCATAATTAACTTAGTTTGATTGATTGGTTTGATTTGTTTTATTTTATTTTAATATTTGTTCAATATGGTAATTTGGTAGTAGTTAAGATTTTAGTTAGTTGATTTTAATTGGTTAAGTAGTTGAGCATTTATTTAATTATTTATCTTATATATGCCTTTGTATTTGTTTAAATTGGAATTTAGATATTTCGGATTAGATTATTATTTTAAATCATTCTTTTTATTGAATCCTATATTTTGAATAATTGTGTTATGGAATCCCTTGTTTTAAAGTTATTATTTTGTTGTGGGTTATTTTATTTTATTAAGCTTTTATGCATTGATCATTTGGATACGGTGTTGTTTTAATTTCATTTCTTGAGTTTCCTATAATAAGGTTATAGATTTTGTTTATTATCCTTTTATTTTAATTACGACTTTTGCCTTTTACATATTTATGGAATTTTACGATTCCTTAAGGCAAAGATTTAAAGAAAACTATTACCTTAATAATCTCTTTAGAGACGTTCTTTGAGGTAAGTTTTTAAATTTACTATCTTTTCACATTTTCGCTTGTTTATTTTAAAAATGTACCTATTTCTTTTGACGAGTGGATTTGTTTTGACAACTTGGTAGAATTTATTCATTAACTTATTTATTTGTTTATTTAGTTTACTTTGGTTCAATTCTTTTAAAAGGTTTTAAATTTCAGAGATTTTTATAATAAATCTTTTTAGAGTTGGATTTTGAGTAGAATTTCAAAACTTTATTTGCCATTTTATTTCTCCGTTCTTCTTTTAATTCAATCTCTGTTCTATTTAATAAAAGTTTTTGGTGCCTTTGTGTTTATTAAGGGAGGTGAACTTCTTTTCTTGAATCGCTGGTATTTATGGTATTTATGAAATTTATGAAATTTTTCCCTTTCTGTTTTAATATAATAATTATGTGAATTACTTAACTTTTATTTGGTGTTTAGGTATATTATTATATCTTTGTAAGATAGATTCGTTTTGATAATCATGGGTGTTTATGTAATTGTGCTTCTTTATTAATATTTTATATGCTATTTATGTGTATTGCTTGGGTTTCACTTAATGTTTGAGTATGTTTTAATATTGTTTCGAGGTAGTTTTGTCTTGATAATTGTTGGTATCTACTTAATTATTCATGCTTCTTCAAAGGTGTATTTATATACTATCTATCTTGGATTGATTGGGTCTCATTTAGTGCTTGGGTTTCTAAGTTCTAATATTGTTTGGAGGAGACAGTTGGAATTATTCTTCAGGTGATTCTTGTAAGTGTTGAATCATTTTCGTTCGTTATACTGTTATGAATTTTTTTTTGGCGTGTTTATAGAAGTAGATGATAATCTAATTCTTTGATAGAGTTTTGGTTTTGTTTGTGGACGCTTGGAGATTTATATGTAATGATTGTGAGTATAAATTTTGGAGAGTGCATGTCTTTGTTTTGTTTTTGGTTTAGGAGTGGGGTTTTGTTGGGCATTGGATACTAATTTGATGAATTGGTATTAAATTTAAAAGATCTAAGCCTTAGACTTTTGGGAGAGTTAATTGGAGTGTACACTCTAAGCATGATACTTGGCGAATATAATGGTTAGTAGCCTTGATTGAGGTTATCTTTAGGAATTAGTTATGACTTGAGACCAAATAGGAATTTAAATATTTGAGGCTATTTTTACTTTATTTTATTTGGAGATTGAATGTCTATTTGGGAGTTGGAATTTTAGGCGTCAACATTTGGGTGACCTAACTAGAATTGTGAGTTGATAAAGCATTAAGATTTGGGAGTGTAGTACTTGGTGCCTAGTGGATTTGATTTTTGAATTGCAAGATGTGCGTTGAGGCTTTAGTCATGACGTAGTGGTTGAAGAAGTTAAGTAATTGGGAGTCCAAATTTTAGGATGATTTTGAGAAGATTAGTGGGGTGACCTAATATTGAGAGGCTATATTTTCTTTGGGGAATTGATCTTAGTTTTGCAAAGTTCTATTTTGATGGTTAACCTGGAAAATGATAGGATTTTTATGTGATACGCGTTGGAGTTAGGTATCAACCATAGTGGTATAATCAAAATTATGAGATATTAAAATGTTAGGATTTGGAAAAGTGGTATAAGATTTCTTGTAATAGGTGTTGAGCCAGTTTTTGGTCAATGGTGATACTTTATGAGGACTTAAATTTTTATGAATTTAGCGAGTTATCAGAGTGCGCGCGAAAGTGTGATGAAGTGCAATGTAGTTGGAGGTTCAATTCTTGTGTAAACTTAGAGGAATTAGTGGTGACTTGAAATTTGCAACGGTACTTGTAAGTAGAGAGTTATTTTGTTTTGGTTGGGTAAATTATATTTATTGATGAGTAAGTTGGGAAGATAAACTTAGGAGTTACTTTAGGGTAGCACAAATTGTTGTATGGAGTTAGTGAATATTAAAATTTTGGGAGATTGTACTGAGGTCCTTGTACATGTGGGGTTCAGCTTGATTAGCTACCTTAGGAATTTTAGAGATGAAATATTATTTAAAGATTATACGGTTATAATGGAATGTCATCCACTTGTGTTTGAGAAAAATAGATGATTGTACTAATGTTTGGAGTGAGTATAAAGTGTTGTGGTAGGTGAGCTATTGGAATTTTTATTAGTTGCAGACGAGCGAATTTTGAGGACGAAATTCTTTTTAAGAGGGGGAGAATGTGAGATCCCAGATTTACGTGTATTTTTATACGTTATTTTATTCTCGGTATTAATTAATTTAATTTATTTTAATAATATTATTAATCGTGTTTTATTTATTTAAGATATTTATTTGATCTATTAATTAGTTAATATTAGTTTTATGTTGTTCTTATAATTAAATATTGAGTTACGTTGCTTTTCTTATTAATTTAAATGTGAGGTAATTATTTTAATGAGTGTAATTTAATTTCCTTTACTTTATTATGTGATTTTATTTGATGTGCTTTCTTAATAATAATTAGTGTTCTATAATTAAATTGTTTTTTAAATTAAATTGGTTTATTGTTGGGTTTTAACTATTTTATTTATATTAAATTGTAGTATTATCAGTTGGCTTTTATTTAATTTATTGTGTTTTTCTAGTGGACTCATTTTTCCTTCTTTTTCTTTTTTTTTCTTTTTTTTCTTTTCTTTTTCTTTTCTTTTTCTCAGGTTCGGCCCTAGACCCCCCCAACCCGTGTACCCTCTCTCTCCCTCTCATCTCCCATCGCTTCTTCCTTCTCCCCCAGGGCAGCCGTCAACCACCCACCAGCAATACCACCCAGCCCAACCTCACCCCCACATGCCAGAGAGTTCAACGGCACCAGTGGTGTCACCTCCGACCACCCCACCTCCCCTCCATGGGCTGAAACCCGAAATGGGTGTTTTAACTCCTCTAGATTTTCCGGCCACCGCCGGCCACCCCTTGGCCTCCGACCACCACCACTAGACTCCCCACCTTCCGGCGAGCATAACCCACCGTCAGTAGCCACTCATCTCCACCGGTTAACCCTCCACCCGAAATGGTCCTAAAACGGGTTGTTCTTCGCCACACCGCCAACCCGCCACCGTAGGCCTCACCACAGCCACCAAAAGACTCCCTTTATCCGGCCGGTCATCCCCCTAACTCAGTTTCTCCAACTGCGGCCTCACCTCCCCAGTACAACCCCAAACCCAAAAATGGGTTTTCACCCATTTTGACCCCGATCTGCCACCTTCCGGTGGTTGTGCTGCCATACCACCACCTCCATGAGATTCCCCACCCTTCAATGAGTATCTCTCTAAATTTTGGTGTCAAACCAAGTATTTTAGCCTCACGTATCAATGACTGCTACGAACACTGCGGATAAGTATTTGTTCAAGGAATTGCGTTTTTACCTGCTGTAAGTACTTTCCAAACGAGTTTTAAAATTTAAATATATTTTTGCATTAATATCTATGTGTTGGTTGATGTTGGTAGTTGTTGGTTGATTGGATTATTTAATTGTTGGCTATTTGGTGCATGGTTGTCTGTATTGTGTATTTACGTGCATGTTCATAAAAATATTTGGGAAGTGGATTTTTGCATGATTTTGGATATTCATGTGTTGGAAATGGAAATCTGAATTTTAAATTGAGTTTAATGGATTTAATGGTTTTTGGCTGAGTCATAATGGGGATGGCGATACGTAACGCCCGTTGTGATCAGCGTGTGTGCGTGGATGACATAATTGGGACGGCGATACGTAACGCCCATTATGATAATTGTGTGTGTATCAGTCATAATGGAGACGGCGATACGTAATGCCCATTGTGATTGATGGTTTGTGCATGATATAACAGGACGGTGATACGTAACGTCCGTTATGGTCATTGGGTGTGTATTTTATATCGAGGAAGGCGATACGTAACGCCCATATATGAAATGAGTGTGTGTGAATCATGATGGGGATGGCGATACGTAATGCCCATTATGATTTCAGGTGTGTGTGTGTGTATCATATCGGAGACAGCGATACGTAACACCCGGTATGATTGGTTTTGCGGATATTATTTTCTGAGAAATGATGAATGATTTTACTAGAATTTTATTGTGGACCAAATGAGATTTTGGCATGTTTATCTTAATTATTTTGAGAAAGATGTTCTTTTGAGATTCATACATTTGGAGTCATGTTGATGAGTTTTGTTGTTGCATGAGTATATTTTTGTCTTTTGGTTTGGTTGGGTTGTACTTACCTGCGATGCCATCTTGGCGTCGTAGTTTTTGGATACAGATTATGAAGAGGCTGAGCATAAGGAGACGGCCCGCCGGTGATGTATTATTATTATAAATTATTATCTCGGGAAATTTATTTTCTCCTTTTTAAAAATATGTATTTATTTAATTTATTTTTCGGATGACTGTATTAACTCTCCTGTTGGAGAGTTTATATTAAAATGTTTTGTAAAATATTTTTAAAAATTTCTGGTACTTAGATAATGATTTTATTATTCCGCTGCGACTTTTATTTATGCATGTTACGTGTTCACACACTTAGCACTTGACGTTGGGGGTGCGTGATCCGTGTTGTCAGCATTCCGATGCCTCGATTCCCGTATTTATTTTAAGGAGAATTTAGGGGCGTCATATCTCTGAAGTCATCCAAAGTGATAGGCCGCTCTACTAGAACAGACCTACGAACAGGAACACTGGCAGCAGCGGGAGAGACGAGTGTGAAGGCAACTGGATCTGCGATCACAGGCCTAGTAGCGCTCAACTGATCTCTCCCACATTTTGACTTCTACCTGCCATTCGTATACTGTATACAAATAAGTGATGGAAGAAGTTAGGCAGGCTTGATGGAACCCAAAATACGTAAATTAAACAACTATGTTTATCAAACTGTTCTGTTTGGAACTTACTCGTTTGGACGGGCAAATAACACATCCGAACGTATTATATGCCCGTTTGAACAAACAAGTCTCGTTCGAACTGGGGTCTTTCCCGTCCGAATGGAAACCCCTGCGAAGAGAAATGGCCGAGTTGACTCGGCCATTACTTTTTTCTTACAAAACTCAAATCTATTCGGACCAAATCAACCTAATATCACTCCTAAAGGTCCGAAACAATGAATACTTGGAGATAAATTATAAAAACTATGAAAAATGGGTCAAATTGAATCCGACCCACACAAAAATGGGTGTTCATAACCCATTTTCAACCAATAGGAGGGGTTAGAGAGACCATATCTTATATATCTCACTGTAGATGATGGTTTCGAGAAGGTGGAGTGTGATTCTCGTTCAAATGGGACTGAGTTTTGAAATCTACTGTTTGATGCAAAAATGAGCCGTTTGGCGAGAACTGGGCATATATACCCCGATACTCGTTCGGACGAGATATTTCTTGTTTGAACAAGTTTGAGCGTTCGAACGTAATTTTTAAGCTTTCGAATGGTAAGGGTATATGTTCGGATGAAGGGGTATCTGTTCGAATGGAAAGAAGAGAGTTTGAGGTTTAAGCAATCCGTTATCAGTTCGGCTAGTTATAACGATATTATTATGTACCATACGACACTAATAATATTATAAAGTTCTTAGTAAAAAATAAAATACTAAAAATAGTCTTTACAATATACATGCACTATACATAACACTAAAATGATAATGTTATATAAAATAAATATATATAAAGTACTTCAATTTCATATATATCAATTATTTTGTATATACAAGTATATATTAGTTAGAACATAAGTATTATATTATTTACATGTAGTGCTTAATTTATAATAATTAGGTACATGTTACTTAGATTACTTAATATATATTTTGTAGCGTCATCACTTATTGAGATTATACAATTTATATTATAGATTATTTAGAATAGTATTAGTAATATCAGTATATAAATATATAATAATAGTTAAATATTATCTAGTATATTAGTATTATAATACTAGTGTAAGTCTATAAGATATAGCACTTATTATATGTTATAACGGTCTCTCATGCGTTCCAACGGAAAATACTTAAAATATACTAAGAATAACGTGTCCGAACACCAAAATAATTTGTTCGAACACAAAAATTTGAAAATTCCTTGCGGGAAAACTCGTGGCAATTTGACATTTTGGCGTTCAGACGGATAAATTTTACTTTCGAATGCAACTTTGCAAATTTAAATACCACTCTTCAGTTCATTTCTTACTCGAGATTGAGTTATTTTTTAGAGAGGGAGACTAAAAGGGAGGCAAAGAAGGATTGCATATTGTAGGAGGGTTTTTGAGTGTGGAAGACTTGATATTATTGAAAGGGAATAGGTAAATCTCATTTCTCAATATTGTTTTTTGTATATTTTCAACATTAAAAGTGGTTGATAGTTTTCTCATCTTACGATTTTTAATTGTGGGAAGTGTTGTTGAATTGGATTTGAAGTTGGATGTGCAAAAATTGAGGTTAGTTTTCTAATTATTAAGGTTTAAAGATTAGAGATTTATTTTGATATTTTATGATGATTTTATATAGATTTTGCATACTTATTTTGATATTTGGAATTTTATTATATAACCAATTTCGAGCATGATTTGTTTATTTGGGTATTTGTTGCTTACTTAGTTGATAGTGAGGATTGATTCTGGTATGTTGTCTGCACGATTTCCATTCAAACAAAACTGTTCACGTTCGAACGAATGTTGATGTCCGTCCGGACATAAAAATATATGTTTGAACGGAATTCGTGCAGACAGAATAAATAAATAGTATTATGAGGATATCAATTACAGTATTACTAATGATGTTTATGAAATGATTTAGGTTTTTTTTAATAGGCAGTAGACGAATAACGAAAATATAATGGACAAAAGTTGGATACTATTGGGAGATAGACTTGGGCAAGACTATAAGGAGTATGCACGGAGGGTGAAAGTATTCATAGAGTTTGCGAAAGACAGTGCTGATAGCCGGGGTTTTATAAGATGTCCGTCCAAGAAGTGTAAGAACCTGAGTTATTTAAATATGGTAGTAGTGGAGTCCCATTTGTTCGTTAATGGAATAGCTCATAAATACTCGCATTGGGTTCTACATGGCGAACCATTACCTTTAGGAGCTAGATTTGAGAGTCATTCCAATCGAATGGAGGAAACTGATGCCGAGATCGATATCGATGATACAAATATGGCCGTTTCGGATGATAATGATGATAATGGAGAGGATATCACTTAGATGTTAGATGATATTGGCGCAGGCATGTTTGGTATTCAAGATGGAGAATGAACATCTTCACAATTTTTTGAGGGAAACGAGAACTTCGCAAGATTGTGGGAGGATGCTCAACTACAACTGTATGAGGGGTGTATCCGCCATAGTAAGTTGTCATTCACAGTGAGGTTGCTACATATCAAGTCAGTATGCTGGATTTTTGCAAAAGCCATTGACATGCTACTTGAATATTTTAAAGAGGTTTTACCGCAAGATAATGTGGTGCCTCGTAACTTTTATGAGGGGAAAAAATTGAAGCGAGGATTGGGATTTGATTATAATATTATCCATGCTCGTAAGAACGATTGTGTACTCTTTTGGCAGCAGTATGCAGAATTTGATTCATGTCTAGTGTGCCACGAGTCAAGATGGACTTCAAATAAGCATAATATACCAAATAAAGAGTTGGGACATTTTCCCTTGATCCCTCGACTTCAACGGTTTTTTACTTCTCAAGTAACTGCAAAGGATATGACTTGGCATAATGCAGAAAGAGTTCGAAATGATTAATTTCTCTCACATCCAGCAGATTTCTTACAGTGGAAGAAGTTTGATCGAGAGTATCCATGGTTTGTCGAAGAGCATCGAAACGTACGCCTCAGGTTAGCAACTGATGGTTTTAATCCATTTGGCAATATGAGCACTTTGCATAGTATGTGGCCCATGATATTAATGCCTTATAATTTGCCTCCCTGGAAGTGTATGAAGGATCCTTATTTTATGATGGCTTTATTGATCCCAGGACCGAGGTCACCAGGAAACGACATAGATGTATATCTACAACCACTAATAGCAGAGTTGAAAGGGTTATGGGAACTGGGTGTCAGTACGTATGATGCGGCCTTGTCGCGGGAATTCAAGATGCATGCCACAGTCTTATGGACAATAAATGATTTTCCAGCATATGAAAACTTATATAGATGGAGCACAAAAGGTAAATTGGCTTGCCCTGTTTGCAACAAAGATACACAGTCGCATTGGCTAACAAATGGAAGAAAATTATGTTTCATGGGCCATCGTCGATATTTACCTAATAATCATAGATGGCAGTCGAACAGGACAATGTTTGATGGGAAGACTGAGCGGAGGTCATCACCGCCAACATTTTTTGGCAATGATATTCTGGCACAACTACTTAAGATTCTAGAAAATAGATTTGGGAAGGACACACAAGCGCGGAAAAGGAAACGAGATGCAGTGGAATTCAATTGGACAAAAAAAAGTATTTTCTTCGAGTTGCAATATTGGTCTACATTGTCACTTCGCCATAATTTAGATGTCATGCACATTGAGAAAAATATATGTGAAAATATTTTGGGTACTCTCATGTCAATAGAAGGGAAAACAAAAGATACAGTTAACTCCCGTAAAGATTTGAAGGAGTTGGGAATAAGACCAGAATTGCATTTACAAAATAATGGGTCTCGAGCCATCATGCCTCTTGGATGGTATACACTATTAAGCGATGAGAGAAAGAAGTTTTGTGACTGGTTATTGTCAATCAAATTACCTAATGGGTATGCTGGGAACGTATCAAGATACGTGCGAACACATGACTGGAAGATAACTGGTCTTAAAAGTCATGACTGTCATATATTTTTACAACGTTTATTGGCAGTTGGTGTGCGTGGAAAGCTTACTCGGGATGTTCGTACAGCTCTTACAGAGTTGAGGAAATTTTTCAAAGGCATTTGTAATAGGACGTTACAAGTTGACGCATTGTTAAAAATGGAGGCTGAGATCCCAATGATATTGTGCAAACTAGAGAGTTTGTACCCACCTTCTTTCTTTGATGTAATGGTTCATTTGGCTGTTCACCTATCTCGTGAGGCTTTAGTTGTTGGCCCGGTTTAATATAGATGGATGTATCCAATTGAGCGATTTTTAGGAAAGTTTAAGCAAAGTGTGGGAAATAAGGCTCATCTAGAATAAGGCTCATCTAGAAGGTTCGATTGCAGAGTCCTACATTGATAATGAATGGCACACTTTTTGTTCAATGTATTTTCATGGGGTTGATACCAGATTTATGAGACCGGATCGATGGTATGCTGAATAACTGCGCATAAATTGAGCACTACTTGAGGTTAGTAATGAATTTATGTAAAATTAAAATAATTGAGATTAGTATTTTCATATAAATTGATATTTCATATGAAAATGTGCAGTGAACATTTAGAACTGCTTAACTCTGGTGGTAAAGCTGACGTACAAAAGAAGCATGAAGAGGAGTTCGCCTCGTGGTTCGAACATACGGTAATATTAAATAATTAATATGGATTCTATTGATATTTAATCTTATACTAAATATATTTATTGATGTAGGTTAGATTAAAATATGCTAAAAATCCCGATGAGATCTCACCAGAACTTTATGCACTAGCATGTGATCCAACAAGAAGGCTATCAAGTATTCAGGTTGCTTGGTGCGTGGATATAGATTTCACACACGTGATAGAGAAGGATATAGAAAAACTCAGAATTGTGGGGTCGCAGTCGAAGGGAGTCATGGAGATGATAACATTGACTTCTACGAAGTTGTAGAAAATATTATAGGGTTAAATTATGTGGGAGGTTATATTGCTTGGTTGTTTAGATGTACTTGGTAGGATGTTTCACATCCTAGATTGGGAGTGCGTAAAGACGGGGGTTTTGTTAGTGTGAATACATCCCGAACCTTGTACGAGGATGATCTTTCATTCTCACCTGTTAAGCGAATCAAGTTTTTTATTTAGATGATCTGGAATACGGGAACCCATGGTGAGTGGTGGAGAAATTTGCACCAAGAAATATATATGATTATATTCTAGAGGCAGATGAACCATATGAAGACTACGATGGTTCGACAAATGAAGAAGCATATCAAGAAAATGAACCAATGATCAATCTATTTGTTGACCTGAGTCAGTATGGCATGGTCCCACTCCGTCAAGAAGATGTGGCACCAGAAGTGATTGAGGGTGGAATGTCGGAAGAACATGAATCTACTGACGTGTCTAGTGAAGATGAAGACTGGTCTAGCAAAACTAATAGTGAATGAGTTAAAATATATATGTAAGTATAAATTTGATAAATATCAACAATATCTATCTGTTTATATATTTAATTAATTACAATTTCAAATAGATATGCCTCGCAAACGCAAAGCTGTTCGTGCGCCATTCCCACCCCCTCCCATTATTGACTCTCATGCACGTGATTCACTGGCCAACAATAGTGTACCAGCATCACCAGACCCAGTGCCAGGTATTTTGTCAAATTATGGTATTTACCACATGAGTTAATATATATTTATCAAATAATATATATGTGTTCTAATTACTGTACTTGTAGTTATAAGCCATCATCGAGGGCGAGGCATCACCAGGGGTGTCTGCATAGAGAAAGTGAGAAAAATGGATAAAATTAAAGTTGATATATTAGAGGATCACACTGGTGGGCATAGTGATTCACAAGCATGGCTTTCTACTTATGTTAGTGCCCTCACTCGCACGTACGCTCCAATGTCAGCAGCCTACTGGGTTAATATTCCCGAAGATGTAAAAGATTACATAAAAAATCGATGTTTGGTAATGAGCTACATCCCAAGAAAATTCAAATTTAATGTTAATTGTATTTATACTAATTAAATATAATTTTTTCAAGGATGAGTTTGATCTAGATTTTAGTCAACGAGAGCATTGAAAAACAGTTGAGGAGCTAATGTCGAGTGCATTCTGGAGGTACAAAGGTCGGTGCCATGTACATTTTGAGAAATTCAGCACTATTGCAGAGGCACACCAAAGTCTATTCCAAGCAATACCACCAGCCGAGTGGCAGAAGGTTTGTGATTTGTTTGAAGATTCTGCTTATAAGGTAATATCACATTTATATTTTTCTAATAGAAAATTATATATGTATTAGAATTTGAAATTTATAATATTTTTCTTATTTTTTGTAAAGCAACGAAGTGTTGTAAACAAAGTAAATAGATCAAATTTAAAGATTCACCATCATATGAGTTCTTGGTCTTTTCATCGTTTATATTAAAAAATGGTCAGTGCTACTAATTCCGGTCTCATTTTAAAATATGCCTTTTTTTTTCAAGTTCTAATTTAATTTTTCTTTTGCAGCAAGCTGAAAGTTCAGGTGACTTTGATCTAACCCATTTATATGCTAAAGCACACAAAAATTGTGATGGTGTTTGGACTAGTCCTGAAGCTGAGGGAAATTATGTAAGTTTAAGTATATTAAGTCAAGTCGAATAGAATATCCCTATTATTTATACTAATTTCATTATTTTTTTTTTTGTAGAAAAAGATGAAATCTCTAAAGGATGCTACTGCAGATCTATCTGATGAATCATCTATCAACGATGCTCAGATCCTATCTGAAGTTCTCGGATCATGTTTTGGATATTTGAGGGACTTAGGACATTGTGTGAAGCCATCCTCGAGTTCATCATCCTCTTATAAGGCTAGATCCAATGAAAATAAAACTAAGGAGTTAGAAGCAGCACAACTTGAGATGGAACATTTGAGGTCCAAGGAACAAGAGTTGTTGATCAGATTAGATAAAGCAGCAGAGTTAGAGTCAAAAATAGAAGAGAGACTGGAGTCGAGGACTCAAGGACTCGAGCAATGTTTGAAGAATGGCAGAGGATGTCTTAAAACATTATGCCACCATCGCGATCTTAAAATCTATTTTTTTATTAATTGTACATTTATTATTCTGTTTAACAATAATATTTGAACACATTTGATGTGCAAATTACATTTTTATTATAATAGTAATGCATTTTTTAATTAAATGAAATCTGTAAGCAGTATTATTCGAACAACACTTGTATTCGTTCGAACAGATAATATTCGTTCGAACAACTCTTGTATTCGTTCGAACGATAAATTATTATTTAAAATTTGTCCGAACAAAAAAGAGTCCATTCGAACAAGATTTATATTCCAATAAATTTATTCGTTCGAACAGATAATATCCGTCCGGACGCAAGCCTCGTTCGAATAAGGCAATATGTTCAAACGAAATATTTATTAGTTCGAACGGAAACCGTCAGTTTGAACAGTTGAAATTTTTGTCCGAACGGATTTCTGAGACGAATTTTTTTTTGTCTCAAATAAAAAACCCATCCAAATGGATTTGGATGGGCAAGTGAGATTTCGTCTCTAAAAATCATTTTTAGGGACGAAATTCACTTTTCGTCCTTAAAAACGTTTTGAGACAGGCTTTTCGAGACAAATTTGGAACAAAATTTTTTTGTCTCTAAAGATTTTTTGGGACAAAAAATCTGTTTTTTGAGACAAAATGATTTGTCTCAAAAAACATATTCTCTTGTAGTGTATATATGTGACAAGTGTATCTAATTGGGTGCATACTAAAATTAAGCAAAAGTAGCTCAGTCATTACTAGATAAAAAAGGTGCTATGTTCAGTTGGTACTTATTTAGCTAGGTACTCCATGTTAAATCTTTCCAGTACATTGGGCTCCAACATCAGTTGGCATGTAATTATTTACAGAAAAAAAAGGTCCCAAATAAGCAGCTACTGTTATAAAACTAAATAAAGAAACTACTATTGTAAGAGAGAAATAAAAAACTCTTTAGAATTCTTAAGAACTGAAACTTTCTTCTCTCTCTATATTTTTTTATGAATTTCATTACAACTGAAACCCCTATTTATAGGCCTTGAAATTATTATGTAAGTTAATATGCAAAGCACTATGTAAGTCACTATGCAAAATTTAAAATAATAGTTTGGGGTCATACACATAATTTTAGTGGTGGGACAGGGGGGGCAGCCGTCCTACCAATACTGTTTAATTTCATTACACTCCTCCTTGAATGACCATTCCATAAAGAATCTGTCACATTAAAACCTTGCTAAGGAAAAAGCCAGTGGGAAGAAAAATCAATGGCGAAGGAAAAAGAGTACAGTCTTTTTATGTATCCATAAGTAGTTTAAGATTACCTCATTAAAACCTTGCAGTGGAAAACCCAGTGGGACAAAATCTCAGCGAAGGAAAAAGAGTACAATCAGCACAAGTCTTTTACTCCCCCTGAAAAGTGCATGACTACAGATTTTTGAGTTTTCGCATTCCAATGTTATGCACAATCTTCTTGAATGTCGAAATTAGTAACGCCTTTGTGAATAAATCTGCCAGATTATCACTAGATCGTATCTACTTGACATCAATTTCACATTTCTCTTGAAGTTCATGAGTATAAAAGAATTTAGGTGAAATATATTTAGTTCTGTCACCTTTGATATATCCTCCTCTGATTTGAGTGATACAAGCAGTATTATCTTCGTGTAAAATTATTAGACTATTATTGATCATGGGAAGTCCACACTTTTCCTGGATATGTTGAATTACTGATCTCAGCCAAATACACTCTCGACTTGCTTCATGAATAGCAATGATCTTTGAGTGATTTGAAGAAGTAGCAGATAGTGTCTGCTTAACAGATCTCCATGATATGGCAGTATCTCCATAAGTAAATAAATATCCAGTTTGAGATCTACCTCTGTGTAGGTCTGAAAGATAACCTGCATCTACATACCTAATTAATTGTGGACTTGATCCACGTTGATAAAATAATCTCATATCAATCGTACCACGAAGGTAACAAAGGACATGTTTAATGCCATTCCAATGCCTTCGAGTTGGTGCAGAACTATATCTTGCAAACAGATTAACTGAGAATGTAATATATAGTCGAGTGCAATTTGCAAAATATATCAAAGCTCTAATTGCAATGAAATATGGTACTTCAGGACCAAGAATTTCTTCATCGTTATTATAAGGATGGAATGGATCAATTTTCACATCAAGTGTTCAAGCAATCATTGGAGTATTCAGGGGATGAGATTTGTCTATATAAAAATGCTTTAAGACTTTCTCAGTATACATGGACTGATGAATAAAAATTTCATTTGGCAAGTGCTCGAGCTACAGGCGAAGACAAAATTTTGTTTTACCAAGATTTTTCATTTCAAATTCATTTTTTAAATATATAGTGGTTTTTGAGATCTCTTCAAGAGTTCTCACAATATTTAAATCATCAACATAAACCACAATAATGACAAATTTGGATTCTAATTTCTTAATAAAAACATATGGGCATATAGGATTATTCTCAAATCCTTCTTTCAGTATATATTCACTTAAGCAATTATACCACATGCGTGTGGATTGCTTCAATCTATATAAAGATCTTTATAGTCTGATTGAGTACATATTTCTAGATGTACTTGTAGATGTTTCAAGCATTTTATATCTTTTAGGGATTTTCATATATATATATATATCATGGTCTAAGGATCCATATAAATATGCAGTGACCACATCCATCAATCGCATTTATAATCCTTTTGTAACAACTAGACTAATCAAAAATCTAAATGTGATTGCATCCATAACAGGAGAATATGTTTTCTCATAATCAATTCCGAGTTTCTACAGGAAACCTTGTGCGACAAGCCGTGCTTTATACCACACAATTTCATTTTTCTCATGACGTTTTTGTACAAATACCCACTTATATCCAACAGGCATTACACTCTTTGGTGTTTGGACAACAGGTTCAAATATTTCTCGCTTTGCTAACAAATTTAATTCAGCTTCAATAGCTACTTTCCATTTTGGCCATTCTCTTCTACGTCGACATTCTTCAACGGTTTTTTGCTCACTTTTTTCATTACTTCTGGTAATGTCAAGGGACATTTTATATGAAAATATGTTGTCGACAACAGTTTTATTTCTATCCAAAATTTTTCCAGTATTCATGAAATGTATTGAGATCTCATTATTTTCAGGTACTTGTTTCTCTTTAGGGAAAAATATTTCATGACACACCTCTTTAGGAGGTCCCTTTTCAGGAGATTTATACTTTTCAGGAGTTTCCTCTTCAGGATGTTCTGGAATAGAAGATTTGAACTCTTTAGGAGTACCAATTATATTTGTAGCCTGTATTGTAGGTACGTATTCTTCAGGAACATCAAATTCATTTTGTATTCTTTTCTTTCTGCAAATTTTGTCTTTTGCACCAATAGGTCTTCCACGCTTCAGGCGTGCCTTAGACTCACCTATTGCTAAATTAACAATTTGTCCTTCAGAAACTTTAATCCTTGCTGGAGTATTAACAGTAGGAATATAAGATTTTACTACATCTTTAGTGTTAGTAAATACATCTGGTAATTTATTTGTAACATTTTGTAAATGAATAATCTTCTGAACTTCCAGTTTATATTCATTTGTAAGAGGATCAAATTGAGACAGGGTCTTATTATCCTAAGTAATATCTTGTCGAACTTCAGGCACCGACTTTTCTTTACCCATTAATGGAAAATTGGATTCGTCAAAGTGACAATTCTTAAAACGTGCTTTAAACATATCCCCGATAAGGGATTCAAGGTACTAATAATAGATGGAGAATCAAAACCAACATATATCCCAAGTCTACGTTGAGAGCCCATTTTTGTACGTTGTGGAGATGCAATTGGAACATATACAGCACATCCAAAAATACGTAGATGAGAAATATTTGGTTGTTGACCAAATGCAAACTGTAATGGAGAATATTTATGATATGCAGATGGTCTAATGTGAATTAAAGATGCTGCATGAAATATAGCATGTCCCCAAGCAGAAACAGGTAGTCTTGATTTCATAAGTAAATGTATAGCGATTAGCTGAAGCCTTTTGATCAAAGATTCAGCTAAACCGTTTTGTGTGTGTGTATGGGCAACAGGATGTTCAACATCTATTCCTATTGATATGCAATAATCATCAAAAACTTGAGATGAAAATTCACCTGCATTACCCAATTGAATGGTCTTAATTGGATACTCAGGAAATTGTACTCGTAGTTTGATTATTTGAGCAAGAAGTTTAGCAAATGCAACATTTCTAGTGGAAAGCAGACAAACATGTGACCATCGACTAGATGCATCAATCAAAACCATAAAATATCTAAATTTTCCACTTGATGGATGAATAGACACACATATATCTGCGTAAATCCTTTGTAAAAAGGATGGAGATTCAACAATGACTTTTGAGGAAAATAGTTTGATAATCAACTTACCTTGAGAACATGTAGAGCACGGAAATTCATTGGGTAGAAATATCTTTCGATTCTTTAAAGGATGCCCATGCGAATTTTCAATAATTCGTCTCGTCATTATAGATCCCGGATGTCCAAGATAATCATGCCAAATCATAAATATTTTGGGGTCAATGCACTTCTGGTGCATTACCATATATGATTCAATTGTTCTCATCTTTGTATAATACAATCCAGAATATAGAGCAGACAGTTTTTCTAATATGAGCTTCTGGTCCGATATTGTTTTAGTAATAAGAAGATGCTCTTTACTGCTTTCATTGGTCGTTTCAATGTGGTAATCATTACGACGTATATCTTTGAAACTCAATAAATTTCTTTTGGATTGTGAAGAGAATAGAACATCATCAATACAAAATTTGGTGCCATTAGGCAACACAATATAAACTCTTCCGAAGCCTTCAATTAAATTTGATAAACCTGATATGGTATGGACATAGGCTTTGCTTAGTGTTAGATTTTGAAAATATTTCTTGTCTTTGAGAATTGTGTGAGTTGTAGTACTGTTAGCCGAGATAAAAAACTCATCAATGTGATCCATGATTTTACAAAATATATAAAACTTTTATTATAGATAGAAAGAAAATACATTAATTGAGTGGAATACTTCCATTTCCAATTAAGTGGTCAATACTACCTTCTAGATGATTAAAGAAATCAGAGATATCAAGATGAGTAACATCTACATCTACTGAATCTAATAAATCATCTGATGGTTCTACTAAATTTATTTCATGCATTTTATTCTTTCCTTTAATATATGCTTGATATAAATCAATTAAGTACCTGGCCATACGACAGATACGTGACCAATGTCTAGTCATTCCACATCTATGGTACATCTTCACTTTTCTTTGAAGAATTATTCAGGGGATTTTTACCCCTTTCCGAATTGTACGACTTCTGATGATACTGTATATTATTATCCCTTTTAATTTTGTCACTTATGGGACCAATATTTCTATAATTTCTCCTACCATGTCCATGCCCCCGATTTCTTCTAAAGGATGCATTATTCACTTCTGGGAATGATGCAAACCTATTACCATTCACTTGAGGGAATGATATTGAGCCAGTAGGGCGTCACTGGTGGTTTGCTAATAAGAGCTCATTGTTCTGCTCAGCTATTAGAAGACATGATATAACTTCAGAATATTTCTTGAATTTTCTCTCTCGATACTGCTATTGCAGGAGCATATTCGAGGTATGAAATGTAGTTAAGTCTTTTCTAGCATATCATCATCGATGATTTTCTCACCGCATAATTTTAGTACTGAGCTTATTTTAAAAAGTGCGGAATTATACTCACTAACACTTTTATAATCTTGCAACCTTAGGTGCAACCAATCAAAACGAGCTCTTGGGAGGATGACAGACTTCTGGTATTCATACCTCTCCCTTAACCTGTTCCACAAAATATAGGGATCATTTATTATAAGATATTCAGTTTTCAATTCTTCGTGAAGATGGTGGCGAAGGAAAATCATTGTTTTAGCACGGTCCTGTAGGGACGTTTGATTTCCTTCTTTAATTATTTCACCCAGGTTCATCGCATCAAGATGAATTTCAGTATCAAGTATCCAGGATAAATAATTTTTTCCAGATATATTAAGAGCAACAAATTCCAATTTTGTAAGATTTACCATTTTAGAGGAATAAGATCACTAGTTTCAGAATTGGTAGAACTGTCGTGCTAATGACGTGTTATAAAACTAAAGAAAGAAACTATTATTGTAAGAGAGAAATAAGAAACTCTTTGGAACTCTTAAGAACTAGAACTTTCTTCTCTCTCTATATTTTCTTATGAATTTCATTACAACTGAAGCCCCTATTTATAGGCTTTGAAATTACTATACAAGTTACTATGCAAGTCACTATGCAAGATTTAAAATAATAGTGGTAGGGTCATTCACATAATTTTAGTAGTGGGACAGGGGGCGACAACAGTCCCACCAATACCGTTTAATTTCATTACAGCTACCCATTTATTATGGCGCAAAACTCATATTTTTAAGTAGTTGACCTTAGAGGAAATTGTTTAATATATTATAAGGAGTAAACAAAATGGCAATTACCTGCTTAAAAAAAATGGCAATTACCTAGTTCACTCACCTATAATAGTACTGCAGTTTGATTCATTAACCCATGCCAACAGTATGCTTTTATAAAAAAAATGATAATTGGCTTCAAGTTTAAACGTAACCGATTCGATAAGTGCTATGCCCCCCCCCCCCCTCCCCCCACCCCACCATGATATTGCACTACATCATTGCCTAATCTCTGCGTCTAATAATAAATAAATAAATAAAATCAACTGTTTGCTTTCAAGAAATAATGGGAAACAGTTCTAAAGATCAATGCTTCAATTCATTATTATTGCAAAGTGAAGTGATCTTGGGATGTAAATATAAGCAATCATGCTTTTTGAAATATCAAAGCAAATATGAGGTAAAGCTATATTCTTTCTTTATAATTGAGTGGCCAAAATTGCAATCAGCAGCAACCTTTCAAGCTTTTCCTAAAATTTTCTTTCTAAATCACTCTCATGAGCCAGCCAGACCATTAGTTAAAAAATGTATGGCTTGTAGTGAGTATCCAAGGTTGCATTTGTTTCGATCTGCGCACTAGAAATATTGCCAACATTGTTGTCTTTATAATGAAATGCAATTTCTTGTCCCTCTGTTTAGCTATTCAGCACAAAATAGTGATGAGGGCAAAGTAATCACTTAGGCCACCGAAAGTAAATAGGTGAGAGGATCTAATCTTCATGAAATCAGAATGGGGTCAATGTAAATCGGAATAAAAATTAAAAAAATATATATATAAGTAACAATAGCCCTACTTAAAAGAACTGTAACACCCCATTCCAACACCCTTTTTGCTTTCTTAAAAAAAATAGTTTTATATGTATAAAGAGTTTGTTTGAGTTTTTGAATTATTATTATTTTCCTACACGAGGATCAAGCTTATTCTTTTATTTATTTTAATAATTTTGTTATCTATTTCAAATGGCTAGGTTACGACTGTAGAGTCCTTTCTTTTATTAAAATTTTAAAACCTATGTTTTTATGGATTTATTTATATACATATATATATTTTAGATATATATATATATATATGAATATGGCAACTCATATTTGTGAAAAGGTTTTGTTTAGAAACTTGCTAGTTGTTCTCATCACGTTTACCCTTTAGACACGACTCAACTTCCACTTCCATTCGTATCTATGTTCCTAAGGTCTAATTTCCTAAATATATGCATGTTTCTTCCTATGCACGTTCCCATCCCATGGATATCACGGCAACAACTCACGTATAGCCTCTATTTTCACGTAGCATTTCTTCTCTTCCTTTATTGTCTCTAGGGTTTCTTATCATCCTTATAAATATACACATATCTTGTGCATTTAGAAACATCACCACCGCAGCCTTCTCCTAGTCCTTTACTTCTCTATAGCCTCGACAACAAGCAAAAAAAACCACCACCAAAATAGCCATTCCCAATACCTCCAGTATACGCCCATGTCCTCTCACGGCTTGGTACTCCAAGGATCTCACCATCACCCACGTTCAGCACATCTCCTTTCACGGCTGACCAAGCGCTGCACTTTCATTGCCAGTGACTAAATTTTCCCCCACCACTCAAAGCCATAGCTTCCCTATCGCAGATGCACACCACTAGACGCATTCCACTGTCGTGCACGGTCTCCACACAAAACCAGAAAATCCCCTGTTTTTGGCAACCCGAAACAGAGCAGCCTTGCTCCTTCATCCCCTGTTTTTGGCACCACGACCACTGTCCTCAACGGGACCACCGTAGTGAGCGAGCTACCACTGCTCCCAACCATACCAATTGGTGAGTCACTGGTTCCCTCTTTATTCCTTCATGTCTCATGGATCTCTCTCATCTTCCCCACTCTCTCTAAGCAGCTTAGTCTCCCATCTCCACCTGAGTCTCCGTCGAGGTCTTCCTCTCTCTTATGTAAGCTCCAACCATATCACCCCACACGTTTTCTTAGTTTCCATAATAAGAGTATTTTATGTTGCTTTGTCGAAGTGATTTCCATGTTGAGGGAGTTTTTATGAAATGTTGGGTTCGGCTTCTAAACTTATTTTTGAGCTTTAGCTCTAAATTTACTTTATATCCTGTAATAGTTTTCATTTTAACACCTTTTCAGTACTTAAGTGTTTTGATTTCTGACTTCTGAAGTGGTTTGGTGTCGGTTGGAAAACTTGGGTTATTTGATCATTAAGTGAAAATTGAAAAATTGGAGGATTTATGATATTTTAAGGTTTTGGAGGATTTTCGTAAATTCAAAACATATTTTTGGAGAGTGTTGATACTCAGGGGTTTTGAGGATTTTAGGAATTTTAGAGGTTAAAAGAAGATATTGGATTTTATGTCTCAGGTTCTATTTTTGAGGTTTGTGATTATTTGAAAATTCATGATTTATATAATTATTTTATAGGTGTCGATTATTATTTGTTCAGCACTGTGTGGAAAATTTCTGAAAAGTTGATAAGTCCAGGTAAGCAGGATTCCTATACTTGGCTTTGTACCAAATATAGACTGAGGTTGACTTTTTGAAAATTCATGCATGTTTTGTTATGAAATGAGAACTTGAGAAAACCAACCTCTGGCATTTCTTTGCATTTGACTCATGAAGTTATATTAAAGAAATAAAAATATTTTTATCATGCATTGTGCAGACATGAGCTTAGTTTTTTGCCATGTTGTTTTTAAAATGTGAAAAAGAGCGATATCGATTATCTGAAATATTTGTGCATTGATTTATAAAGATGTTCTGAACTCTGTTTTGTTTGGTGAGAATGTTTCTGAAAATGTTTTGGAACTCTGTAATATTTTGATGTGGCTTTGAAAACCTTTGGTATGGTATACTGGTTTGTATCTAACTCTGTCTCTGCTTTGCTCTGCTCTGCTCTATCTCTTCTCTGTTTAAGTTGGTACCAACTTTTTTGTCTCTAAGTGCACCCATTTTAAAAATAAAGTGATTTTTTGTGGACTTTCCTGTATGCACACTAGGGGCTCCGAGAATGATTAAGAGAAAGTTTCACCTCTGTCTCTGCCTGGTTTGGCCACTAGGATTAGCACAACCCTACGACGAGGGTTAAATATAGTCTCTGCACTGTAAGGTGCTCTGTTTTGATATGACGATGATACTCAATTTTGTTCTGCTAAAGTATTCTTTATTTCTTATCATTTAAAAATGATCATTTTGTTATATTTGAAAATATGTTTTAGTCTGCATATTAACTCTGAAAATTATTTATGTTTTGAATACAGTATTTTGTAAAGATTCATGTTTGCACTCTGGTATATGTTCTTCACTTACTGAGTTGTGGTTAAACTCACCCCATTCTCTAATAACATTTTTCAGATATTTGAGATGGTTCAGTGCAGTCTCAGCAAGGGTAGCCATTACTAGAGAGGCTTGGTGATCATAGGAGAATAAGTGCTCGTGGATATAAATTTTCATTGAGTCTTATTAAAAATTTATCTTTGTTGATTATTTTAGTATGTCAAGTTTTGGATTGTTGCAAGTATTTGAAGTCATTTGATTTTATTAAAGTTTATGTTTAGTTTTTCTTGGAGAATATCATGAATATTTGTTAAGTAATTATAAAGTGTCTTTTTAATAATAGTTGGTTATTGGAGAATTTGGAATATATAAATTGGTGTTATTTGAGATGATTCGAGAAAAAGGACCTAACTCACTAGACCTCCAGGACCGGGACGTTACAATTGGTATCAGAGTCAGGTTAGAGGTTCCGCAGACTGTAATATTTGAGATTGGTTAATTGTTTGTGGGCTTGTGGAAATAATTCTCAGATTAGAGGTGTAAACATTTGTGGATTATGTATAAGAGTTGATTATTTGCATTTAAGGTTATAGAATCCGATTGGCTTTTGGGAATCTATTCTAAGAAAGTTTAGGTTTAAGGTTCTGCAGACTTTATGCAGTAAGCTCTTAAAAACTTGAGGTTTTAGATTCAAGTATTAAACTCTGTTAGAATGAGTTGGACATGATTTAAAGTTTAGAATTTAAAGTTTTCATAAGTTTGAAAGAAAGCCAAGTTTGAGATTTTGCAGACTTTAGGGATTGATATTTTGAGAATTTAAAGTTTTAGAGTTAAGGTTTTAGATATCTTTGGGTGTAGGAAAGAATTTCGTTTTGAGGTTTAGAAGTTTAGAAGTTTGTAGACTAGGAAATGATTATATGGAAATTGGGGGTTTAGAATTTGAAAGCATATAATTGGAAATTTTGTAAGGTATGAGAATTTTGTAAATTGATGAAAGATGATACCTAGAGGTTTAGATTTCAGATTGATTTTGCGGAACGAGTTTTTGGTTTGGAATTGGAGATTTAGACTTAAGACATTGATGTTTTAGAGGAACCAAAAGGCTTGTAAATCCAATGTCGACGTTGGTTCCTTTCCAGAGTACTTGATTGAGATACAATGTATTTGAGACTACAAGTTGATCAGAGTGCGCAGCGGAAGCATGGTTTCGGCATTTTGATTATTTGAAAATTTTTGTTGCTACTTGTCTGAAGTTATTCTTTAAGTTCGACATTATGATCAAAGTTTGGAGTTGGTATAAAATGGTTGTGACAAATAAATTTTAGGTTTCACTTGTAGTGCTAACAAATTTCGACGACGAAATTTTTTTAAGGGAGAGAGAATGTAACACCCCGTTCTAGCATCCTTTTTGCTTTCTAAAAAAAAAAAAGTTTATATGTATAAAGAGTTTGTTTGAGTTTTTGAATTATTTTTATTTTCCTACACGAGGATCAAGCTTATTCTTTTATTTATTTTAATAATTTTGTTATCTATTTCAAATGGCTAGGTTACAATTGTAGAGTCCTTTCTTTTATTAAAATTTTAAAACCTATGTTTTTATGAATTTATTTATATACATATATATATATATATATATTAGATATATATGAATATTGCAACTCATATTTGTGAAAAGTTTTTGTTTGGGAACTTGCTAGCTATTCCCATCATGTTTACCCTTTATACAAGACTTAACTCCCACTCCCATTTGTATCTATGTTCCTTGGGTCTAATTTCCTAAATATATGCATGTTTCTTCCTATGCACGTTCCCATCCCATGGATATCACATCAACAACTCACGTATAGCCTCTATTTTCACGTAGCATTTCTTCTCTTCCTTTATTGTCCCTAGGGTTTCTTATCATCCTTATAAATATACACATATCTTGTGCATTTAGAAACATCACCACCGCAGCCTTCTCTTAGTCCTTTACTTCTCTACAGCCTCGACAACAAACAAAAAAACCACCACCAAAATAGCCATGCATTGCTACACATCATGCCGCTGCCAATACCTCTAGTATACGCCCATGTCCTCTCACAGCATGTTACTCCCAGGATCTCACCACCACCCACGTTCAGCCCATCTCCATTTACGGCAGACCCAGCGCTGCACTTTCGCTACTAGTGACTGAATTTTCCCCCACCACTCGAAGCCACAGTTGCCTCGTTGCAAACTCACACCACTAGACACATTCCACTGTCGTGCGCGGTGTTCACACAAAACCTGAAAATCCCCTGTTTTTGGCAACCCAAAACAGAGTAGCCTTGCTCCTGCATCTATCCATATCGCACCATGGCCATTGCCCTCGACGAGACCACTGTAGTGAGCAAGCCACCACTACTCCCAACCGTACCAATCGGCGAGTCTCTGGTTCCCTCTCCATTCCTTCATGTCTCATGGATCTCTCTGATCTCCCTCTCACTCTCTCTAAGGAGCTTAGCCTCCCATCTCCACCCGAGTCTCCTTCGAGGTCTTCCTCCCTCTTCGGTAAGCTCCAACCGTATCACCCCACATGTTTTCCTAGTTTCCATAATAAGAGTATTTTCTATTGCTTTGTCGAAGTGCTTTCCATGTTGAGGGAGTTTTTATGAAATGTTGGGTTCGGCTTCTAAACTTGTTTTTGGGCTTCAGCTCTAAATTTACTTTATATCCTATAGTAGTTTTCATTTTAACACTTTTTCAATATTTAAGTGTTTTGATTGATTTCTGAAGGGGTTTGGTGTCAGTTGGAAAACTTAGGTATTTGATCATTAAGTGAAAATTGAGAAATTGGAGGATTTATGATATTTTAAGGTTTTGGAGGATTTTGGTATATTCAAAACATAGTTTTGGAGAGAGTTGATACTTAGGGGTTTTGAGGATTTTTTTTAGGAATTTTAGAGGTTAAGAGAAGATATTGGACTTTATGTCTCAGGTTCTATTTTTGAGGTTTGTGATTATTTGAAATTTTACGATTTATATAATTATTTTATAGGTGTCGATTATTATTTGTTCAGCACTGTGTAGAAAATTTCTGAAAAGCTGATAAGTCCAGGTAAGCGGGGTTCATATACTTGACTTTGTACTAAATATAGACTGAGGTTAACTTTTCATATGGTGAGGCCGAGACCAACACCGCTTTTATGGCACCCACTAGCATATGGTGAGGCCGAGACCAACACCGCTTTTATGGAACCCACTAGCATTAGGTACAACCACGCTCCGGACACCTTTTGGAGCCATACATGGTCCGCCGACTATTCTTCGTCAACCTAGGGGCTTTCATTCAACTTTAATTAGTCCTGAGTGAACAGGGAGTTCTACTGGGGCATTACCCCGTTCCAGCTTTTGGGGTTCTTATAAAAACTTTAATTCTTTTTTTTTTTCCTTTGAAAACATATTTGACTCCAAAAACGTGATTTTCGTGCTCATGCATGTGACATGCAAACCTTTAATGCTAATCATGCAAAAACTCGAGACGAACCCAAGTGCACGCTTAGCCATCTTCTTTTATTCATCAAACATCACATCATTCAACTTACCATTCATGTATAAGCACATACTTGGGCCTAATGAGTTGAGTGGGGTGCTCGGCCTCCACCCCTATGGTTGCGCCGAGACCCTCTTTGGTTACTACCTAGGGTTTCTTCCTTCTATTTCCTTCCACATACTCACTAAAACTTAGTAAAATTAACTAAATCATTTTAGCCTCACTAAGAGAGGTTGACCGAACTCTATTGTCCTTAGGATTAGTATTTTCATCACTTTTCCTTCCACCAAAATAGCACACTAAATCATACATGTGAAACTGAAACATCATGCTACGGAATCCCCCAAATTTTTCATGCTTCTAACTCTCTCCAAGTATCCAAGGCTCAATCATCATATGAAAGAATAGTTAATCAATTGAAAACTTAACCCTAAAACTTTTAAAACCGAAACCCATTTATACACCAATTAAAATTCTTTTCAACTCCAAACATCATTTTAACATGCATGCATTTTGTCACCATTTTTCATACTAATCATGCTCTCTTTTTCCTTTATACCAAAGTAACTAAATCCACCAATAAAAATGTAAATCTTAAGCCTAGAATCATTCACCTTGCTAAGCATGGATTTATCACTAAGCATATAATACATTTTTTTAAGCATTCATCCTAACATCTCAATCATCCAACAAATATTATCTAAGTCACGCATGCATTTTCTTATCACTATATATCATATCAAAATGCTTCTTTTTCCCTTGCATCAATTTAGCTATAACTATCAGCATAATATAGATTAAAGCCTACAATAACATATGGACTAAGCATAGATTTTTAACTAAATAAACAAAACATTTCTTTCAAGAGAACCTAGCCGAGCATCTCCAAGCACTTAACAAACTTAATCTTAGTCATGCATGCATTTCTACCATCATCATATATCATATCATCATGCTTCATTTCCTTTGCAACAATTTAGCTAGATCCACCAACATATTCAAATTTCAAGCCTAAAGAATCATATGGATCAAGCATGGATTTTCTACTATAGCAACAAAGCATTTCCTTTAGAAAAACCTAATCTAGCATTTCCCTACATCCAACAACCAATACAAACACATTCACTCATATATATACAAGAAATGGTAAGATCAAGATAAAAGTGTACTTACAATACTCCAAGTAGCAATGATTTGCTCTGAAAATATAAAAAAAAAAATAATCCATTAAAATAGTTTATAAGCATATAATTCAAAAGAAAATATTAAGAATATGGGCCTTGGTGTGTGCATGTGATTTATCCTAGTTTTCTATTCTTGAACTTAGGGTATTTTGGTGCTTTGAAGATAGAAGGAGAAGAAGCAAAGTGAGAGTGAGATAGGAGGACTTGTTGTCGTGTGTAGGGTGGAGGTGTGTAGGTGAACAAGTGAAACAAACAAGTGGGAAAGAACAAGGGCATAAGCCATTCGGCAAGTGAGACTCTAGGCCTTTAGGCCACTCATTTCCTACTTTTCAGGGTTGACATTTGATAGATTTGAAAAACACTTGAGTGACTTCTATCACTAGATCACATTATTCCTAAATCTTGATCACTTTTAGGTTAGGTTCTTTCTCACGTTTTCATCCATGTCCGGCGCCTCACATGGGCTTAGCCCCTCAATTTCTTTCACATCATCTCTTTCACACTCTTCCATCATCTCATATGTTCCTTACCAAGATCTCAAGATCAATTTTGGGGAAATGGACTTGCACCAATTCGGCTACACCATTTTCCTTGTGTCATCCGAATCTTCTCATCTCATCCATGGTTTCCTTTTTTCTCTCATGCATCCCATCAATCACCACTCAACCTTACACTCTTACACACAAGTACAAGCCACTCCTACACAATCTCATATGTCCTTTTACCTAGATTTGTCAAAATTCTAGGAAAACCAAAAACAAGGCCTACGGTTTTGCTCACCCAAATCCTCTTGTCTTCTTTTCATCTTTTTTTCCTCTCTCCAATGATACCACATCCTTCTATCACTTGTCAATCACCTTGTCACTCCTACTTACAAGATCTATCGACAGTCATTCATCTAGATTTAGATGAGATTGCATGGGAAAACCCAATGAAGGGTTCGGCTAAGTGCTTCCACTGAAACCTCTCTTGTTCCCATCTCTATTTCCATCATATCTTACAAGTGTCACTCACCTATATATGACATGCTCTTAGGGAAACTAAATTGGAAGACTTCTTCCTCTCCAAAAGTAGTCATCTCCTTGTCACCATCACATCCCTACAAGTCAACACATATCTCCAAGGATTTTCTTACACAAAATCTATCTTTGTTACATCAAAAGTGAGGCTTGCATAGGGAGACTCAAAGTGAAGCAAGGTTGGCTTCTCTTCTCCATTTCCTACGTAAACTCCATGTTCTCCAACCAAGGTTTCTCTTCCCAATGACACAACCACTCCACTTGTCACTTGTCACACACATCTTCCAAGTGATCTTCCTACTCACAAATCTTCTACAATTACAAGATCTAGTAGAAGTCAACCTCCTAGATTTGATATCCATCTAGGGAAACTCAATTAGAAGACTCCTCCTAGCCTTACACGCCTACCTAGTTGGCCAAAGATAAGAAAATCTCATCTTGGATTTTCACATTTCTTCCTCCTATAAACAACTAGTCAACTCTCCAACTACTAGTATTTTTTTCCTCACACCTAGTAGTCTTTGGAGACTTACTAAAACTTTCCTAGGGTGACATGTGTCTCCATGCATGGGTTTGGTTGACTCATGGATCATTTTCATGGGCTTATGGGCTTTGATATACTAATTGGGCCAATATCCCAAGTCATGCTTCCGAGACTCAATTTTAAGCCCAACTTCAAGTGCTTAAATAAATAAAATACCTCCACCACCCTTATAATAATTAATTAATTTAAATAAAATAAAGCACGAAATTTTGGTTCGTCACACATACAGTAATGTGCATCTCTTACCAAAAACAAGTCATTTATGGATATTATCAGGAGGTTTGTGCCGCTCTAGTATAGTCCCTTTTTCGCTTCAAAAGGATCAAGATAAAATTAACGTTAATTCTCTTTCTGTTAAAAAAAGTTCTATTTCCAGTCTTTCAGGAGACAATGATCAAGTAAGACAAAAATTCTTTTGTTTAGATCTTTTTGAAAAAAAAAAAAAAGAAACTGAGATTCCTGATTATTCAAAACTTAATCGAATCATATGTACGAGTCATTTTAATCTCATATATCCCACTATATATGAAAATTATGATTTATTGGCAAAGAGACGAAGAAATAGATTCATCATCCCATTCCAATTGATTCAAGAACGAGAAAAAGAGCTAATGCCTCCTTCCGGTATTTCGATTGAAATACCCATAAATGGTATTTTTTGCAAAAATAATATTCTTGCTTATTTTGATGATCCTCAATATAGAAGAAAAAATTCAGGAATTACTAAATATGGGACTATAGGAGTGCACTCAATCCTCAAGAAAGAGGATTTGATTGAGTATCGATGAGTCAAAGAATTTAAGCCAAAATACCAAATGAAAATAGATCGCTTTTTTTTCATTCCCGAGGAAGTACATATTTTGCCCGAATTTTCTTCCATAATGGTATAGAACAATAGTCTCATTGGAATAGATACACGAATCACTTTAACTATAAGAAGCCGAGCAGGCGGATTGGTCCGAGTGGAGAGAAAAAAAAAAGGATTGAACTTAAAATCTTTTCTGGAGATATCCATTTTCCTGGAAATATGGATAAGATATCTCGACATAGTGGTATCTTTATACCGCTTGGAACGGCAAAAAAAAAAATGCTAAGGAATAAAAAAAAAAGTTGAAAAATTGGATCTATGTCCAATGAATCACACCTAACAAGGAAAAGTATTTTGTTTTGGCTCGACCTGTAATCATATATGAAATAGCAGATGGTATAAATTTCGTAACAATTTTCTCCCAGCATCTGCTGCATGAAAGGGATAATCTGGAACTTAGAGTTGTTAATTATATCCTTTATGGAAATAGCAAACCCATTCGGGAAATTTATGGCACAAGTATTCAATTAGTTTGGACTTATTTATTGTTGAATTGGGGCCAAGACACAAAAAGTTCTTCTGTCAAAGAAGCTCACGCTTTTTTTGTTGAAATAAATACAAATGGTCTGATTTGAGATTTCCTGCGAATGGATTTAGTAAAATCTTATATTTCGTATATCAGAAAAAGGAAAGATCCGTCAGGTTCAAGATTGATCTTTGACGAGAGGTCAGATTCCAAAAATATCAATCCATTTTATTCTATTTATTCCAAGGCAAAGATTCAACAATCACTTAGTCAAAATCAAGTAATTATTCGTACGTTGTTGAATAGGAATAAGGACTCTCAATCTTTGATAATTTTGTCATTATCTAATTGTTTTCAAATGGATCCATTCAACGATGCAAAATATTACGATGTAATAAAAAAAGAATCAATGAAAAGAGATACTCTAATTCCAATTAGGAATTCGTTGGGGCCTTTAGGATTAGAAAGAACCTCTAAAAGTAAGAATTTTCATTCATTTTACCATTTAACAACTCATAATCAGATCTCGGTAGAATTTTCATTGGGGCCTTTAGGATTAGGAAGAACCTCTAAAAGTAAGAATTTTCATTCATTTTACCATTTAAAATAGACTTTTCAAGTACTTAAATATTATTTAATAGATGAAAATGGTAGAATTCATAATCCCGATCCATGTAGTAACACCATTTTGAATCCATTCAATTTGAATTGGCATTTTCTCCATCATAATTATTATGAAGAAACATTTACAATAATTAGCATTGTGCAGTTTATTTGTGAAAATATATGTACAGCAAAAAACAGACCGTACCTAAAATCGGGTCAAGTTCTAATTGTTCAAATTGACTCGGTAGTAATAAGATCAACTAAACCTTATTTGGCTACTCTGGGAGCAACTGTTCATGGTCATTATGGAGAAATCCTTTACGAAGGAGATACGTTAGTTACATTTATATATGAAAAGTTGAGATCTGGAGATATAATGCAAGGTCTTCCAAAACTGGAACAAGTGTTAGAAGTTCGATGAACCTAGAAAAGAGGATTGAAGGTTGGAACGAGCGCATAGCAAAAATTCTTGGAATTCCTTGGGGGTTCTTGATTGGTGTTGAGTTAACTATAGTACAAAGTCATATCTCTTTGGTTAATAAGATCCAAAAAGTTTATCGATCTCAAGGGGTGCAGATTCATAATCGGCAAATTGAATATCTTGAAAATTTATTAGGTTATAAAATGTTATTAATATATATATTATATACTATTACAAAAATTAATTTAAAATATATAATATATCGAACTGGTCCGATTCGGTCCTAAAAAGCGTAAAACAAAACTAGACTGCAACCGGCTGGATTTGAAACTTAGAGAACTAATTTTAGGTCGAATTGATTCAAAATTGGACCGATTCCACTTATCCGGGCCGATTTTCCAATTTATTGGTTATTTTTTACACTCCTAAGAGCATCCGGATTGGGTTCCCTAAAGCCCCCTTCTTCTTATAATTTGGGGGAAGTTTTTGGAGTTTACCCCAAAACAACCCACATTCGATTCTCCATTTTAGGAGATTGGTTTAGGATGTGAATAGTGACTCGTCATTTTTGGAGAGTAATTATTTATTTCCAAAATCAGTTATATATATATTTTATTGTGATTAGTTAAAGATGTAGAAATCAAGTAATAAAAAATAATATAAGAATATTATTTTAATATAATAGAAAATGATAGGGAACGAGATGTAAGAGTTTTTTTAAAAATAAGTAAAATTCAAGGAAAAAAACTAGAAAAATCTTTTAGAAAAAATAGAGCAAACCTAATGTAGATTCTCTAATTGGCAGAGTTCAGATCAGTTCCTCTCAAGGCTACACAAAACAACCTTTGTTTGAGATTCGGCTTGGATATGGTCTAGATTAAGTCTGAACGTCTACCTCTCCTACAAAGACTCGTACGTAATGTTTTGAATACCGTACCGGTGAGCGTACCAGTCAGGCAATTGGAATGAAATATTTTGTCGGTACCGTTTCGAAATAATTTATACATAAATAAATTAAATATATAAATACATTTATAAATTATATTTCAAAATAATAATCAATATATGAATAAATAATATATATATATAAATATATATGTAATTAATTTGGTCTGAATCAAAGTTAAAAAATAGAAAAAAATGAAAAACAAAATTAAGCGGCCGAAATTTGGTATGGCCGAAACACGAATATCGCCCAGCACGGCCAAAAAATTGCTTGAAACGAAACACATGTTTTTTGTACCAGATGATGGCTGGTACAGAATATTTCGGCCTGTATGGCTAGAACAAGTACAAAATTTAAAACTTTGCTTGTACGTCCTCTAGTTTTGTGGATTTTTGGGAGATAGAGGAAGATGGAGAAAGAAAAAGACCCTGAAGGGCTCGGGTGGAGAATGGGAGAAAATGTGAAGCTAACGTCAACGAGTGGGTCTGGTACTAATGGGGGAGTGAGGTTGTCTTCAATGCAAGATAGGCCTGTCTTCAATGGGGGAAGGGGGCTACAACGAAAACATGATCGGTGGGGACAGCGAACTTTTGTCAACAGGCCATGGTCAATTGACGTTACAGTGTTGGGTTGGGTTTGATTTGTTTTTAAAGATAAAATAAGATAAAATTTAAAAATTAAATAAATATTATTATAATATAATTTTTTAAAATTAATTTTATTTTAAAATTTAAAAAAATTAAATTTTTTATTTTATTTTATATGATAATTTAAAAAAATAATAATGATGAGATAAAATGACAGGAGAACGTTTATAAAAATAAACAAGACTACAAGAGTGATTCTAAAATCACTCCTGCCGAATCCCAGTCCGGATGCCACAGGGCAAAATGCTTTTTTTGATTTTTGTTTTTTCTTCATACATTTTTTATAATAATTTTAATTTTAATTTTTTTTAAATCACAACATTAATAAAAAAATACTTGGCTTAATCACAACGAAGGGCAACTGAATCCATCCAGTCATCCAGATATTGGTAAATGCTGGTTTGGATATCAAGTTTGATCTCAGCATAGAACTGAAGACAAAATTTCATTTCTTATCTCAGTTGCCAAACATGCTTTAAATCCACAGGGAGTCGGGACTGTTTGGTTTTTGCACACAAAGACTGTTTGGCTTTTTTTTCTTTTTTTTTTTTGCTTTGATTTAATGATTAAAGAAACATTTTTAATAATATTATAAAAATTATTTAAGGGTAAAAAAATCTATTTTTTAAAAGAAAAATGAGTAATATATACATATATATATATATGACCTCAATCGCGTCCTTTTTACAGAACGGGTAACGTGATAATAAATACCATGTCAGTATGTCTAAATATCAAACAAAACAATACTAAAACAGGACAAAAAGAAGAAAATAAAAATAAAAAATACGAATAATGAAACTAAAAATATGTAAAAAAAAAATTATACGAAGTATATGTAAAAAATAGATAAATTATATATAAATAATATTTTTGTTCAAAAATATTGCTCTAATCAAAAGCCATCTTGGGCTATAGCACTGCCATTTTACAAAGAATCTACTGTGCCGATTATTACGTTGGGTCTTGACAAATTCTTTTTATTTTTATTTTACTTAGTGATTAAGAGATCATTTTTTTAATAATTTTGTGATTCTTTTTAAAAGAATATTTAAAAATATAAAAAAGAATGAAAAAAAACTTTCTATAATCGGGACCGATTTCGTGCTTTAGCATTGCTCTTTCTACTAACCATAAACGTCAAAAAATACGAATTACTAAATTTATGATTTTTTTTGTTTTAATTTTAAAAATTTTTGAAGTGTTTTAAAAAATAATTGAAAAAAAAATAAACGTTGGTGAGAATGGTGTGAGAATCCTCTTCTGGGTGTGCATCACCCAAAAATGATTATGAAGCCAAAGAATTAAGAATTAAGGAAAGAAATAGGTCAGTACAGGCACATGGGAAATTGTTCTACGTTTTCAAAACTTCGTCGAAAAGGGTTTAAATTCGAACAATGTTCTTCTGTGAAGATGAGTTGAGATTAATTTAATTTATTTGTTAATATTATTATTATTTTAGAATTTAAAAAAATATATAAAAATTTATATTTTATATAAAAAAATTATGAAAATATAATAATAAAATATAAGTGAGCTAACTCATTTGTGAATCTAAACCTAAACCTAAAGCACTTGTATCTAAACAAGACCTAAAGCACTTGTGAGGAGCTTTTGTTTGCCATTGGACTTCTGCACCTTTCTATAATGGCAACCAAAACTTCAGTTAAAATACTTGAGGTTTGCAGAGTGGCTCCCTCACAGATCACCCCTCATGTCTCTGCCATTCCAACCACTCTTTCTCTTGCCTTTTTTGATGTACTCTGGCTAAGATTTGCTCCAGTTCAGCGTGTTTTCTTCTACGAAACCTCTCATACTGACACACCTTTCATGGATATCATTCTTCCAAAACTCAAAGATTCGCTCTCTCTCACCCTCCAACAATATCTTCCACTTGCCGGTACCCTCACATGGCCGGAAGACTTCCACAAACCGATCATCAATTACAAGGAGGGCGATGCAGTTTCACTCTCTGTAGCTGAGTCCAACGCCAACTTCTACAATCTCTCAGGCGACAACTTTGTCGAAGCTGTCGAATACCATCCTCTCGTAGCCCACTTGGCAATTTCCAACGAAGTTTGTTCGGTGTTAGCTTTACAAGTCACAACGTTCTCAAACTGCGGGTTTTCTATTGGAATCACCTCGCACCATGCCGTTCTTGACGGGAAAAGTTCAACCATGTTTATTAAGTCATGGGCTCGCATGTGCAAACTTGGAGGATATGCTCTGTCCTCGGCGCCGGAGCTAACACCGTTTTATGACAGGATGGTTATCAAGGACCCAATTGGGCTGGAAGCAATCTACCTGAACCGGTGGATGAACGAGAATGGTTCAAACAAAAAGAGCTTAAAGGTATGGGAACTAAAAACTCCACCGGATACGGTTCGAGGCACATTCAAGTTGACTCATGCCAACCTGGAAAAGCTCAGGCAATTGATCGTGACAAGCATGCTGGAGGAGAAGAATAAACAAAAGCAACCATTGCACTTGTCGACGTATACACTAAATTGTGCCTACACGTTAGTGTTGCGAAGGCAGAACAACTAAGGAACACCAAATACCTCTTTGTCTTTAGTGTGGACACCCAGCATCGATTAGAGGATCCTATCCCAGGGACTTATTTTGGAAACTGCGTAGCAGGTCGTATAGCCAATTTAGAGGGAATCGAGCTTTCGGGAGAAGAGGGGATGGCGGTTGCGGTAAAGGCTATCAGCGAAGCAATCAGAAGTTTAGGTGATGATGTCCTAAGTGGGGCCGAAAAATGGATTGAAATAATTTTCAGTCTAAAGAATGCTAGAGTAATTGGCGTTGCGGGCTCACCTCGATTTGAACTTTACGGTACGGATTTTGGGTGGGGAAAGCCAATGAAGATGGACGTGATATGCATAGATAAAACAGGGGCTATATTTCTTTCTGAAACTAGAGATGATGCTGGAGAGTCGAAGTAGGTTTGGTTTTGAAGAAACCTGAAATGGAAGTGTTTGCTTCACTTTTTGCCAAAGGTCTTGAAGGTCTGTAAAGCCACGTGATGTAGAATAAAAATGTTCTTCTAGAAGTTTATTTTTCTGTACAGTTGGTGTAAGGCTATCATCTATTCTAATAATGTATATCAAATTGCAACTCCGGTCATTAACATCTCTCATGTTCAGATGGAAGCTATGTGTCAATTATAAATCAGGTTATTAATTACTTCTTCTGTGCGTTTCTTTTTTAATGGATATCCCGTGATCTTTTTAGTTTCATTGTAAGCCAAACTTGTAACATCTTTGGTCATAAGTTTCTAAAATTAGATATCTGCTTTCTTCATTTTCCGATTATTAATATTTGTGCTGATCTATGATACCAGCGCTTGCTTGGCATATATTCCAAAATCTTATATGTCATGAGGAAGTTATATTTTTCATAAAACTATTCCCCATTCATTTTATAAAAATCTCAAAAGGAATGGGCCGGATAAATGGAGAGTAGAGACATTGAAGTCTTATTTCCATCCAATTAATATAATCAAAAGAAATTTCAAGTCAGAAAATAAGCCTGAATTTTTCAAGTCTACTAATCGTTGGAGACGCGATGAAGGCCATGAGTACACGAGTGCATGAGTACATGAGTGCGTTTACTTTTCAATGAGTTAGTTTTTCAGAGAGGAATAAATGCTATGGATCCCAATCGACACATTGTCCCAACAATCTGCATGTATCTCGATTTTTTCTTTTTATTTGATGAGAAAAACAGCCCTTGCATTTTTCTGTAACCTGGTCCTATTTGTCCAGCCTTCCGTCGCGCCATTAAGAAGCCCAAGGCGAACCCATGTCAATAACTTGGCCGAGTCCGAATCCGGAAGAACGAGCCGCCCAACATTTTTACGTTGACCTCAAAATCCCCATTTCTTACTTCTTCCTATTCTGTGAATGAAATCCCTAATTTTATTTTGTTCTATTTCGTGAATAACTGACGAACTTCGACAAAGGTGGGTGATAGATATTTCAGGAGGTAGTGTAAAGCCCGCAGCCCAGCCCAGCCCACCTCCCGAAACGACGCCGTATCACTCCCAGGTAAGTGATTTCCGCCCTTCTTCTTCCTTCTCCTTTCTTCTTCTTTCTTTCCCTTTTCTTTTCTTTCCTTTCTTTCCTTCGGCACCCGACGGTTCCAACCTCCCTGTTTTCTCTCGGTTTCTTCCGATTTTCACTCACCCGTTTGCCACGTCCAGCGGTTGCATCAAATGGAGTTCCCTCCTCTTGCGGTCAGTTTCACTTCACCGGTCTCTCTCTCTCTCTCTCTCCTTCGGCAAACCATTTCTCTGGCTGGGTCTCTTCATCGCTGCGGGCCCTGTTTCTCATTCACCCAAATTCGCGCCGGTAATTCATCTAAATTCCTTCTCTCTTTTCTCTTGCGTTTTTGCTATCCTTGTAAGGTTTGATTATGGGTTTTAATCATAGTTAATTTGTGGGTTTCCCGGGGGGGGGGGGGAGGTGAAATAGAGCACAGGGGAGGGGAAACTGAATCCGACGTATTAGCCTCTGTTGTGCTTGCTGGTTGCTCTCCTTTCTCGGGTAGGTTTCTCAGATTGATTGAATGGGTGATTAACGTATGTGTTTTGGGTTAGAATTTTTCTTTCAAATTTCGAGGTCTGTCCGAGGAGTAGTATTTGTGTTTTGTTCATAATTTAGTTGATGTTTTTCTTTCCATTGTTGGTATGCGGAAGTTGGAGTTGATTGAATATGGATGGAATAAGGGTGCTGTTGTCGGGATTTAATCACTGAAAATATAGTCGGTTTCCATTGGTTGCAGTTGAGCATTAGGGAGGCAAGAATTTCATTATTTAAGCTTTTGTTTTCTTGCGGTTTGTTCTTCATATTCAGGTAAGGATTCAAGGTTCTTTTTGAATAGATGTTCTCTTTGTAAGTGGTGTAGATTATACCTTTATATTTTTTTAAATTTCTGTTGAAGTGAGGCTAGAAGATTTTTGGAGTATGTTGGTACAAATTCTTGCTGTTTTTTTTTAGTACTGCTATAGCCGTGGATTAGGAGTTTTTTTTTTAGTTGTGATGTTGAATTTTGGGAACTCGTCATTTTTGTGGCGGGCTAGACTGTTTGGTCGTGTTGAGGTTCATAATTATGTTGCTGAATGATTTTTGGGTGATTGGTCTCGTTGGGTTTGTAAGCTGGAAAGTTAGGAATATATATATATATATCATGTGGGCGTGGGATAACAACCCGGATTGTTGGGGCTGGTCAGCACGTTATGGGTGTTGTTTGATATGATTTTTGTAGTAAATTGTAACCCTTTAAGCTAGTGTAGTTTGAAGAAAGGAGTTTCGCAAAATTTTTCAGATTAGGAATATTAGATCATCATTTTTGTATATTCATGGATTGGGTTTGCTGGCCGTTAACGTTGAGTGTTTTTTTTTTTTTTTATATAAATAGGCGACGAGAATCTTAGAGATCGGACTCGAAATTTTGATAATTCGCTACAGGAGTCAGGTAAGCGGGGCTCCTATCCTAAATTTACATAAAAAAAAAATTTGTTTGAGGTTGGTTTTTATAAAATGTGCATGTTCTGTTTTTTTTTTAGAAAAAGGTGAAAAACAACCTCAGTATACGTTTTATGCATTCGCTCATGAAAATTTATATGATAGAGAAAATTTTCTTTTGACATGAAATGTGTAGACATGAGCAAGATTTGACATGTTTCTAAACTATGCATAAGAGCGAACATTAATTTTGATGCTATCTTGTGCATGTAAAATAATATGTTTTGTTGTGTTTCTAGCTTGTATGGAAATGGATAAGAAAGTGAAAAACAAGTGGCTTAATATGATATGTTTACGGAAAAACCTTTGGCATACTTAACTGTTTGTCTTTATTTTTGAATATGTTTCGGACATGATTATATGGATTCACGTGATATGGTTGGTACCTCCATGATAGAATATGATAGGAGTGCAATCACTTTGGAAACAAAGTGATCCTGTTTATGTGTTTCTTTCCTATGTGCACACTCGGAGCTCTGAGAACGAATGAGGGAAAGTCTCACAATATGATACTGCCTGGTTTGGCCACCGGGGATAGCACAACCCTACCACGGGGGTTAAACATGGTATATGTTTGAAAATGGATGAGATGTTACAGTTATTTTTGCCAAAGTAAGTTGAGTAAAAAAAAAAAAAGTTAGTTTTGTGTATACTTTATGAAAAATAAAGTTCGCTCAGCTTTTGGAATGGGTTTATAAGTTTTGGAATTGTTTACTTGGAATGAAATTTTTTCCGTTACATGCTTAAGGATTTTATTAAAATGCTCATGATTTACATACTAGTATAGGTGTTTTGCTTACTAAGTTGTGGATGAACTCACCCCCTTATCTATATACATTTCAGATGAAGTAGAGGTCTCCCCTGAGGACCAAGGTTAATATATTGGGACCAGGATAGGCGGTCATCTTTGGGGTTGAAGTGAAGACGATATTTATTATTTTGTGGTTACGTTATTTAGCATGTTTAGATTAAAGTGTTAGTAGGATATTTTGATGGGAAGTTTGTGGACCCTATATGATAGCATTATTTTATTTAATATATGAACTTTATGGATATTTAGAACTTAATTGCTCTTTAAAATTTGGAGATGAGGAATTATTTGTGGATTTGATCAGATATATTTTTAGATAGAATTTTGTAGATGGAAACAGGTCCAAGTCAAACAGGTTGATATTCAGGACCCCCCTTATGAGTACGTGGTGTCACAGTTGGTATCAAAGCAAAGGTTTAAGATTCTGCAGACTTACACAATAAAGTTTTAGGAATTTGAGGTTCTAGAATTCGCCAACTTTAGGAATTATTTGAGGTGTAGAATTTTATAGACTAGTGAGCTGATTTCGTATGGTTGGAGATTGAAGGAATAGGTTTATGAATTTCTTATAATTATACTTGTGGTGGATACCTTACTTTTTGGGGAAATTGTATACCATTGTTGGGCTACTATGACTACCTGTCGATATTTATATAGTTTCTTGTATGTGTGCTTGTAATAAACGATTTGTTTAATAGCTCAAGTCTTCTCAGGATGCCGCCTCGCCGTGAACGAAGTGTATCGGATTTGAACGCAGCCAGGAATGAAAGGGAAGCAAATCCAAGAGCTTTTGAAGTACTCCGGGCAGCAGCGCATCAATTGATAGACGATCTTGCACAAAATTCATCCGGCCGTCACCGCACCACAAGTGAAAGGGGTTGCACCGTAGAAGATTTCAACAAGCTGTGGCCCACATCTTTTGATGGGAGAGGCGACCCGATATTAGCTGAAGATTGGGTGCAGGACATTGAAGAGATATTTCGAGTTTTGCCTTGCACAGATGAGCAAAAAGTGGCGTTTGCTACATTCAAGTTGACTGGGGAGGTGAAAAGGTGGTGGATCTCAGAAAGGACCATCAGGGAAGCTGAAAGAATGAAATAAAAAGTTGGTCGCTGTTCAAGGAAGTTTTTCTGGAGCGTTTCTTCCCCATCTCAATGAAAGAGGATAAGGCTATGGAGTTTGCCACATTAGTCCAGGGGACGATGTCAGTACACCAATATGCAGTCAAGTTTACTGAGCTGGCACACTTTGCAGCATATCTGATTCCTGATGAAGAGAAGAAGTGTCGCAAATTTGAGCAAGGACTGAACGAGAAGTTGTACGAACGAGTGATGGGTTTCCAGTTGAAAAAGTTCACAGAGTTGGTGAATAAGGCCACTTTGTTTGAGGGATGCCTTCAGAGGAGCGCCACCTTACTTGATCAAAGGAATAGGTCTACCCCATCTGGATATCATACAAGCAACAACCAGGGACAGTGGAAGAAGAGAAATGAAGGGGGTAATTCAAGCAAGAGGCCAATTCAGAGTGATCAGCAGCCTTATCATTGTAGAACTTGTGACCGTGTTCACACGGGAAAGTGCCGGAAAGAGTTAGGCTTATGTTACTGGTGCGGCAAGTCGGGCCACTACCTCAGGGATTGCCAGCTTACTTTGGGCAGCAATAGACCTGCCCCACTACCACCCCCACCCAGGACTGGAGGGGCGCCACGAAGTAATACCCAACGCCCTACTACACCTGCTCGGGTTTTCGCATTGACACCAGGAGAGGCTGAAGGCAGGGAGGATGTGCTCACAGGTATTATTCCTTACTTTTCTTTTAGGAATAGCTTAGTAATTATTGTGGATGTTAAATCAAAGGGTACTTTGTATGTGATCACAGGCATTCTTTCTTTGTTTTCTAATCATGCCACTACACTGTTTGACTCTGGGGCAACACATTCCTTTATTTCTAAGAGTTTTGCCAAATTCTGATCATGGGAAGGTGAAAGGTTGGATTTTGACTTAGTGGTCTCAACTCCGACGGGGACTACAGTGTCTTGTCACAAAATTCTCCGCGGCTGTCCTATATCTATTGAAGAGAGATTGATGCCTGCTGAACTTATTATTTTTGATATGATTGGATTTGATGTAATCTTGGGTATGGACTGGTTGGCTTCATACCATGCCAGTATTGACTGTTTTAAAAAGGAGATAGTTTTCAAGCTTCCTGAAGGGGATGAAATTCGATTTGTGGGAACGAAAGTGCAATTATTCCCATCAATCATATCAGCAGTTCAGGTTGGGAAGTTATTGCGAGATGGCTGTCAAGGATTTTTAGCTTGTGTGATAGATGCACCGAAAGAAGAGTTGAGCCTAGAAGAGGTTCCTGTGGTGAGAGAGTATCCGGAAGTGTTTCCTGAAGATTTGTCTGGATTACCACCTGACCGAGAAGTAGAATTCGCTATCGATCTTGTTCCAGGCACAGCACCTTTGTCCAAGGCTCCTTATAGAATGGCGCCATCGGAGCTCACCGAAATTAAAGAACAGTTACAAGATCTATTAGACAACGGTTTTATCCGACCCAGTGTGTCCCTATGTGGTGCTCCAGTGTTATTTGTGAAGAAGAAAGATGGAACAATGATAATGTGCATTGACTATAGAGAACTCAACCGTGTAACCATCAAGAATAAATAGTCCTTACCCCGCATAGAAGACTTGTTTGACCAACTACAGGGTGCGCAAGTTTTCTCGAAGATTGACCTTCGATCAGGGTATCATCAATTGAAGATCAAGGCTGAAGATGTATCCAAGACTGCTTTCAGGACCAGATATGGCCACTATGAATTTCTGGTCATGCCTTTTGATTTGACTAACGCCCCAGCGGTATTCATGGATTTAATGAACAGAGTATTTCATGGATTCTTGGATAAATTTGTGGTTGTCTTTATTGACGACATCCTAATCTATTCTAAGAGCAAGAAGGAGCATGAGGAACACTTGAGGCTAGTACTCAGAACACTTAAAGAAGAAAAGTTGTTTGCTAAACTGAAGAAGTGTGAGTTTTGGTTGAATATAGTTACATTTCTGGGGCATGTTGTCTCAAAGGAGGGCATTTCAGTGGACCCCGGGAAAGTGGAAGCAATAGTGAACTGGTCAGCACCGAAAAATGTACATGAGATTAGGAGCTTCTTGGGATTGGCGGGATACTATCGCTGATTCATTGAGGGTTTTTCCAAGATAACAGTTCCCCTCACCGCACTCACAAGGAAGAACAAGAAGTTTGAGTGGACGGAAAAATGTGAAGAAAGCTTTCAGAATTTGAAACAGAGACTAGTGACCGCCCCAGTTTTAACAGTTCCCACTGCGAGAGGTGGGTTTGGGTTTGTGGTATATAGTGATGCTTCAATACTGGGTTTAGGGTGTGTATTAATGCAACATGGGAAAGTTATAGCCTATGCTTCACGGCAACTAAAGACACATGAACAAAATTACCCCACGCATGATTTAGAGTTAGCAGCAGTTGTGTTTGCACTTAAAATTTGGAGGCATTATTTATATGGGAAAAAGTGTGAAATCTACACAGATCACAAAAGCTTAAAGTATTTCTTCACCCAAAAAGAATTAAATATGAGGCAGTGAAGATGGCTCGAGTTAATAAAGGATTATGATTGTAATATCAATTATCACCCAGGCAAAGCGAACGTTGTAGCTGACGCCTTGAGTAGGAAATCAATGAGTTCAGCAGTAGCATCCCTTACTACTCAACACCAGTTACTAATGGACTTAGAAAGGGCTGGTATCGAGATCATCACCATTGATACAAGTGCTTTAGTGGCTAGTTTAATAGTGCAACCAGTTTTGTTAGAGAGAATCAAAGCAGCTTAGAAAGTAGATTCAGCATTGATAAAGCTAGTGGAGGAAGTTAAGAACGGGGACAAAGTTGATTTTAGCATTTCTGAAGATGGAGTTCTGAGGTTTATAGACAGATTGTGTGTACCGGCAGATGATACACTAAAGAAGATAATCCTTGAGGAGGCACACCGCTCTTTATACACAGTTCATCCAGGGAGTACCAAGATCTATCGGGATTTGAGAGAGTCTTTTTGGTGGAACGGTATGAAGAGAGAAATTGCTAAGTTCGTAGAACAGTGCCTGACTTGTCAACAGGTGAAGGTAGAACATCAGAGACCAGCAGGGTTGTTACAGCCATTACAGATTCCAGAATGGAAGTGGGAGCATATATCCATGGATTTTGTGATAGGTTTACCAAGGGCTTTAAACAGACAAGATGCAATATGGGTAATCTTCGATCGCTTAACGAAGACCGCGCGTTTTGTGCCCATTAAAGTTTCTCATAAGTTGGAGAAACTAGTGGAGCTATACATACAAGAGATCGTGAGATTACACGGGATACCAGTATCCATTGTATCAGATAGAGATCCTCGTTTCACTTCTAGATTTTGGAGAAGTTTGCAAGAGGCAATGGGTACTAAGTTGAATTTTAGTATGGCTTATCATCCTCAGACAGATGGACAATCAGAAAGGACTATTCAGATTTTAAAAGACATGTGTTGAGGCCATGCGTAATGGACTTTAAAGGGACTTGGATACGACATTTACCATTGGTGGAATTTGTTTATAATAACAGTTTCCAGACTAGTATTGGGATGGCACCGTATGAAGCATTGTATGGCAGAAGATGTAGGTCTCCATTATATTGGGATGAAGTTGGTGAAAGAAAAATCTTGGGGCCAGAGATCATTCAGAAGACCACAGAAAAGATTGACATTATTCGAGCCAGAATTAAAGCAGCTCAAGGTCGACAAAAGAGCTATGCCGATAACTGCCGCCGTCCACTAGAGTTTTAGGTGGGAAATGAAGTATTCTTGAAGATAGCACCAATAAAAGGGGTTATGAGATTCGGAATTAAGGGCAAGTTGAGTCCTAGATATATTGGGCCTTTTGAAATTCTTGAGCGGGTTGGACCATTGGCATATAAGTTAGCACTTCCTCCGAATCTGACGGGAGTGCATAACGTACTTCATGTATCCATGCTGAGAAAGTATATTCCCGATCCAACTCACATCATTCATTATGAGCCGCTACAGATTCAGGAAGATATGACATATATTGAAGAACCAGTGCAGATCTTAGAAAAGAAAGCACACAGGTTGCGGAACCGTAGCATCCCCATGGTTAAGGTTTTGTGGAGTAATCATACAAGCAGTGAAGCTTCCTGGGAACTCGAGGAGGAAATGTGAGAGAAATCCCCACACATCTTCAACGAGGATTATGAACTCTTGTAGCAAATTCCGAGGACGGAATTTATTTTTAGGAGGGGAGGATATAAAGCCCGCAGCCCGCAGCCTGTAGCCCAGCCCAGCCCACCTCCCGAAACGACGCCGTATCACTCCTAGGTAAGTGATTTCCGCCCTTCTTCTTCCTTCTCCTTTCTTCTTCTTTCTTTCCCTTTTCTTTTCTTTCCTTTCTTTCCTTCGGCACCCGACGGTTCCAACCTCCCCGTTTTCCCTCGGTCTCTTCCGATTTTCACTCACCCGTTTGCCACGTCCAGCGGTTGCATCAAATGGAGTTCCCTCCTCTTGCGGTCAGTTTCACTTCACCGGTCTCTCTCTCTCTCTCTCTCTCTCTCCTCCTTCGGCAAACCATTTCTTTGGCTGGGTCTCTTCATCGCCGCGGGCCCTGTTTCTCATTCACCCAAATTCGCGCCGGTAATTCATCTAAATTCCTTCTCTCTTTTCTCTTGCGTTTTTGCTATCCTTGTAAGGTTTGATTATGGGTTTTAATCATAGTTAATTTGTGGATTTCCCGGGGGGGGGGGGTGAAGCAGAGCACAGGGGAAACCGAATCCGACGTTTAGCCTCTGTTGTGCTTGCTGGTTGCTCTCCTTTCTCGGGTAGGTTTCTCAGATTGATTGAATGGGTGATTAACGTGTGTGTTTTGGGTTAGAATTTTTCTTTTAAATTTCGGGGTCTGTCCGAGGAGTAGTATTTGTGTTTTGTTCAGAATTTAGTTGATTTTTTCTTTCCGTTGTTGGTATGCGGAAGTTGGAGTTGATTGAATATGGCTGGAATAAGGGTGCTGTTGTGGGGATTTAATCACTGAAAATATAGTCGGTTTCCGTTGGTTGCAGTTGAGCATTAGGGAGGCGAGAATTTCATTGTTTAAGCTTCTGTTTTCTTGCGGTTTGTTCTTCATATTTAGGTAAGGATTCAAGGTTGTTTTTGAATAGATGTTCTCTTTGTAAGTGGTGTAGATTATACCTTTATATTTTTTTAAATTTCTGTTGAAGTGAGGCTAGAAGATTTTTGGAGTATGTTGGTACAAATTCTTGCTGTTTTTTTTTTAGTACTGCTATAGCCGTGGATTAGGAGTTTTTTTTTTAGTTGTGATGTTGAAATTTGGGAACTCGTCATTTTTGTGGCGGGCTAGACTGTTTGGTCGTGTTGAGGTTCATAATTATGTTGCTGAATGATTTTTGGGTGATTGGTCTCGTTGGGTTTGTAAGCTGGAAAGTTAGGAATATATATATATATTCATGTGAGCGTGGGATAACAACCCGGATTGTTGGGGCTGGTCAGCACGTTATGGGTGTTGTTTGACATGATTTTTGTAGTAAATTGTAACGCTTTAAGCTAGTGTAGTTTGAAGAAAGGAGTTTTGCAAAATTTTTCAGATTAGGAATATTAGATTATCATTTTTGTATATTCATGGATTGGGTTTGCTGGCCGTTAACGTTGAGTGTTTTTTTTTTTTTTTTATATAAATAGGCGACGAGAATCTTAGAGATCGGATTCGAAATTTTGATAATTCGCAACAGGAGTCAGGTAAGCGGGGCTCCTATCCTAGATTTACATAAAAAGAAAATTTGTTTGAGGTTGGTTTTTATAAAATGTGCATGTTCTTTTTTTTTTTAGAAAAAGGTGAAAAACAACCTCAGTATACGTTTTATGCATTCGCTCATGAAAATTTATATGATAGAGAAAATTTTCTTTTGACATGAAATGTGTAGACATGAACAATATTTGACATGTTTCTGAACTATGCATAAGAGCGAACATTAATTTTGATGCTATCTTGTGCATGTAAAATAATATGTTTTGTTGTGTTTCTGGCTTGTATGGAAATAGATAAGAAAGTGAAAAACAAGTGGCTTAATATGATATGTTTACGGAAAAACCTTTGGCATACTTAACTGTTTGCCTTTATTTCTGAATATGTTTCGGACAATGGATTCACGTGATATGGTTGGTACCTCCATGATAGAATATGATAGGAGTGCAATCACTTTGGAAACAAAGTGATCCTGTTTATGTGTTTCTTTCCTATGTGCACACTCGGGGCTCCGAGAACAAATGAGGGAAAGTCTCACAATATGATACTGCCTGGTTTGGCCACCGGGGATAGCACAACCCTACCACGGGGGTTAAACATGGAATATGTTTGAAAATGGATGAGATGTTACAGTTATTTTTTCCAAAGTGATTTGATTAAAAAAAAAAAAAAGTTAGTTTTGTGTATACTTTATGAAAAATAAAGGTTCGCTCAGCTTTTGGAATGGATTTATAAGTTTTGGAATTGTTTACTTGGAATGAAAGTTTTTCCGTTACATGCTTAAGGATTTTATTAAAATGCTCATGATTTACATACTAGTATAGGTGTTTTGCTTACTGAGTTGTGGATGAACTCACCCCCTTATCTATATACATTTCAGATGAAGTGGAGGTCTCGCCTGAGCACCAAGGTTAATATATTGGGACCAGGATAGGCGGTCATCTTTGGGGTTGAAGTGAAGACGATATTTATTATTTTGTGGTTACGTTATTTAGCATGTTTAGATTAAAGTGTTAGTAGGATATTTTGATGGGAAGTTTGTGGACCCTATATGATAGCATTATTTTATTTAATGTATGAACTTTATGGATATTTAGAACTTAATTGTTCTTTAAAATTTGGAGATGAGGAATTATTTGTGGATTTGATCAGATATATTTTTAGATAAAATTTTGTAGATGGAAACAGGTCCAAGTCAAACAGGTTGATATTCAGGACCCCCCTTACGGGTACGGGGTGTCACAGGTAGAGATTTTCCAGCCTAATGTTGATAGTGACAATACTGGGAGAAAATAAGCTGACGATTCCGTAAGAAATTTATCATAACGTAAGTATTATTATCATATGATTTTTCAAAATTATTTAATATTGAAAACTTAAAGCCATGATAATTCATTTGTATTCCTAGGTTATGGGTGGCTTGTCTTAAATTATTTGACTTGTCATACTTATCTTACTTGTCCACACATTAACCATGGGTCTTTTAATGTCTTTTCAATTAGGCTACGATTGCTTAAAATTACCAAAGTATTTATTAAGTCAAAAAAGGGAACTCAAGAATATTGGGGATGGACTTTAAATTTTGTCTCAAAACTTGGCCGAGTTTCTAAATTCATTTGTACGAACACAAATCCATTTGGGAAAAATCTATAGTTACAAAAAAATTATCATCTCAAAAATGAAAAATTGTTCAAAAGAATATTTATTTGTCCGAACGAGAGTGATTTAATGGGAAAATCTGGCGAAAAGATTGCAAGACCGTCTGAACACCACTAATATTGTTCGGACGAGTTAGAACAGCACATTTATTCATTCGAACAAATAATTAGATTGGAAACTATATAGAAATTGCTCATCATCATTAATTCGTGTATATATTTTTGTTTTATTATTTTTTTTTATCATTTTCAAAATATAACAAATGTGTATATATTATTTATTATGATTTACGGGGCGTTTAAAATATTTATAATGCAAAAATTAATTTCATGCAATTAACTTCAAGATATTATAGTGATTTATTTTATGTTAAAGTTATAATATAAATATAACTTTAAAGATAGTGTCATTTTTATATTATCATGAACAATAAGTAAAATGAAAAAAATAAAATAAAAAGGGTAGCAACAATTAAAATAAAAACCATATATTAATTACATCTAAATATATAATCTTTGATAAAAAAGTAAAATAATAACTAAAACTATCTATTTGCTAATCAAATCAAAATCCTCCTTTAAATCCTTCATCCACGTCTCCAAATTGTTAAGGGTAGTGATGATGGGCACAATGAACTCCTATAGTAGATGTCGTACCACTACTTCTACCTTATCAATGGTAAATCTAGAGAGCTATCTCTAAGTAGGGGCAACAGTACTAGTAGCAACATCGATCGACGTGCCACTCTGTTCTGTGGCTGAAGACTTCCAGGACTACGCCTTGCTCTTACTAAATGTGATATTGTTTAAAGATCCCATCTATAGCAACTCTTTCTCGATCGCTTGCACTATACCCCTACTCGGATTAGGAGGATTGATATCAGTAGTCCAGATAGTTAATTGTCTCCACTCGCATAGCATGACTCTAATGTGATGAAATAGAAGAAATAGAGGGCCAGATCAATCCAGTCCCGCCACACTACTCGCATTAAAAATCTAGCCCGCTAAATCCAGAAATAAGTCTTGTGTTTCTTTGAGTTCATGTTGTACCCAACTATCAAATTCAGCATTCTGAAGAATGTTGTGCAATCGGCCTGTTAGATCGTCTGGAGGAGCCGTAGGGTCTCACACTAGTTGACGAACTTGATCGTCTGTGAGACCATCGTCAGGTTCATCTTCCTGCTCCTCATCACTTTCATCTAAACTGTCAACCAACTCATCGAGGGTGAAGTTCACCGCTAGCAATGAGGATGCGGCCTTTGTGTCCGCCCCAGCTAGTGCAGTCACTGCTACCAGTGTAGCTCGCTCTGGGGTAGCAGTTAGTGCAGGATATTCGTCGGGCACGTGTGGAATATCCAAAAACTTAGCAATCACATAGGGAGAGAAGGTAATATTTACTCTTAGCACCCTCAATGCATAGCACAGTTGATCATGGTAGAACTTGTCGACCATATCGGGATATGCAATTCCCTTATGCATGTTGATTGGTGTCCATCCCCATTTGGTGAAGATGTTGTGTATGCTCCATCCCTCCCAAGCTAGGTCTCAAAAGTCATCCAACATGATCAAATGCTCCACAAGGATAGGCCTCTCAATTGAACCAGCAACAACAAGAGGAGGTGATGTGCTACTCTTGGCGATCTAATCACTCCCATGCTTTCTTTCACTGCTTGCCATTAGTCTATTGATCATATAACCACAATAGAAGAAGTTAGAATATAATTAAAATAACTCTGTAATTATTTCTATTTAAATGAACAATAAATATTAACTAATTAATCTATATTAACTAAATAATTTATTTTATCACAGTTAATATTTACTAAACAAAAAAAGAATCTAGGTGGTTAATCACCCAAAATACCTAAATTAAAATAAAATTGTCTAAAGTTATTTGTTTGGCCATGTTTCGTTTGACTAGATAACACCGCATTTGAGTGTGAATTTGATTTGCTCAAAATGATAGATAATGTTGTCCAAATGAGATTTTTGTCCGTTCTAACTCTTTTTTCCGAACAGGAACCAATCTGTTTAGATGCCCAAATCACTATTTGTTTACGTTTCATCCGAATGGAGTATCTATCCATTCGGATGAAACCTTGCCATATAGAAATAGCTAAGCTGACTCAATCATTTTGCAGTTTTCAAAAAAAGTCCATATTAGGCTGGCCAAATCAATCCTAAATGCACACAGAAGCATTTACAAGGCAATACTATTGAAATAAATGCGAGAAAAACAAAAACAAAATGGAAATCCAATCGACCCCTACACATTGAGTATTTATAACTCATTTCCAACCAATAAGTGATGTTAGAGGGTTCATACTTTTGAGAGGATCGTGAAGAGGAGTTGTGCGATGGTTTTGGTGGCGGCTACGATGGTTCATAGTGGACGTAGTGAAGAGGAGTTGTGATATGGGGATTTTGCATTCAAAGTCAAAATGACCCATCTGATTTCAGCTGGGAATTTATACCGAACATGTTCATTCGAACAAACTTATACCGTTTGGACAAGTTTAATGAAATTACGTACATCCGAACAGAGTATCTCCCGTCCGAATGAACTTTATAATATTCAAGCATATATTATAGTTGTAACTATACGATATATTGTAATACTTAAATTATTTAATATTATTATTATAGTTGTTATGATTATATTATTTATACTATATTTATAATACTTATAGTTATTAATATAGTAATTCTTATATGATCCATTCTTATTTGTTCAAATGTGTAGGGTATATGTTTGGATGGTTAGGATATATGACTGAACGTATATTATATAGGGTTTGGGGTTTAATGTTTTGGGTATCGGTTTGGGTGCTTATCATAATATTAATATGAATTATATGATACTAATAATGTATATACCAAGTACTTGTATAAGATACTTACTATATTAGTTAGTGTATTAGTAGTGTACTAACAACTATATAATTTGATATGTATATACTATTTTATACTTTCATAGGTTATTTAGTATATTAGTATCGATTAGAGGCTCCTATCCCTAGGACTTATTTTGGAAACTACATAGCAAGTCGTATAGCCACATTAGAGGAAAATGAGCTTCGTGAGAAGAGGGGATGGTGGTTGCGGTAATAGCTATCCGTGAAGCAATAAGTTTAGGTGATGGTGTTCTAAAAGGAACCAAAAAATGGGTTTGAAAACTGATCACTACAAAGAATGTTAGGGTAATTGGCATAGATAAGTAGGGGCAATATCCATTGATATCCATAGATAAAATAGGGGCAATATCTCTTTTTGAAATAAGAGATAGTGTTAGAGAAGTTGAAGAAGGCTTGGTTTTATATAAACTTGAAATGGCAATGTTCGCTTCACTTTTTGCTAAAGGTATTGAAGCCCTGTAAAGCCACAAGATATATACCTAATTCATGGCACTCCGGCCATTAACATCTCATCCATATACCTATTTCTAAACTTCGAACATCTAATTAACTTCATTCTGTACCTTTTTTTTAATAGATATCTCATGATCAATTTAGTTGGATTTAGAAGACAGTTCAGAAATATTCTCTCGAGCTCCTCTTTCGTTGGGTCCCCTTTGAGCTGAAGTGCCATAGGAAGGGGGTAGGAGTCTCAGCTCCCCCTCTTCCCCCCCCCCCCCCCCCCTTTTCTCTCATCCCCTCACCCATTTAGGTGAGTTTATGTTTTTCTTTACTTTTCTTAGTTTTCGATTTTTCTTCCCCCGCCCTTCATCTCTTTCCCTTTATTTTTCTTTTTGTTATTTTCCTTAGCTTTTCTTCTGGTTTCATTTTTGTAGGGACACCAGCAACGATTTTGGCTCTTGGTGGTTCAAAAGCGAACGTTGACCTGAAGCCTCCAGTGGCCAAGACAACACACACGCCACACGGAGCAGCTCGTGACCACACACATGCTTCGAACATTAACTTTCTCTCCATGCACCTTCTTTAGATAATGCTTTTTAGCATGAATTCGCGTGGACCAGGGCAACCGGTTGCTTTGAACCCGACCACCCGCCTTTCTCCAGGTGCGGTGTGTCTACCCCACGCACCCCTCACAATAGCGGTTCCTCTGGTTGTTTTGTTTAAGTTTCCTCTAAGGTTGAAAATCAGATTCTTGTCCATATGATTCAGATTTGCCATTTGTTTTATTTCTGTTTTGTATTTCCCTTGTTAAATAAAATAACAGAAAACACATGGTCTCTAGGACTTTTGGTCCATAGAGACTGCCCTAATCCGTCTTAGAATGGGTGCATAGTTATTTGCTTGTTTGTTGGTTGTCACTCTATCTTTGACAAAGTTGAGTTCTCCCTCAAACGATATTCTTGAGACATTTGCAGCCAAGGTTAGACTATGTCAGTCACTTTTAGTGCACTGGGAAGTTACAGATCATCGTTTAGTTGGCTTGTTATATATGTTTCAAATCTAATTATAATGCTCTTTATTAATGAATGCAGTTTGTTTCTTTTTCAAAAAAAAAAAAAAAGAATATTTAGTTGGATTGTACGCCAAACTTGTAAGATCTTTGGTTAATTTTTTCTATTGTTAGTTTTTTTTTCTTTTATATTGACAACCAACAATTGGTTAGAGAGCTTATCAAACAAGTGGAACGTTGGGATAATGTTGGTTTGTTAGTCCATGGCAATAAATGCATTCTTTCAAACGTTGATCATTGGCAAGTTAAGTTTGTAAGGAGTGGCAATCAAAGTGCTCATGGTCTAGCAAAATATTATTGTATGCTAGCTTATGAAGGGAGGGAACTAGTTATTAGACTAGTAGTAATCTTTGTAATTCCTTTGGTTTTTTTTATATTAGTAAAGTTTGGTAATTTTTCCTAAAAATAAAAAGCTTTCTTCATTTCTGATTATTGATATTTGTGCCTATCCATGATACCTATCTTGCTTGAAATATATTCCTAAATCTTATATGTCATGAGGAAGATATAGTTTTTATAAATTAATTCCCACTCAATTTATAAAAACCTCTAGAGGAATATGATAAATGGAGACACTGAACTCCTATTTTCACCCAATTGATATAATCAAGAAATTTTCTTCTGTCTCACTTTTGACACAACCCTGCCTTGTTTGACCTAAGTAAATTTTAATTTTGAACCTATTTTGGACATGTTTCATCGCAATCAATGGTTGCAACAAAGAAAGAGGGTGCCTGGTGCACCTCCGATGTTCAAATTAGATATATATTTGTATTGTCTTGCAATGAGGAGTCTGAATATATTCTCTTGGGTTGCTAATTTGGTCCTATATAAAGAGGTGGATCGTCATCAATAATCATGGTTCAACTTGTTAACATCTTGTTTCGTATACCTTTGGGTCAAGTTCTAGCAATTTGAGTTTTCTTGATTTGGAGCTACACAAATGGAGAAGAAGAGTGGGAGATGTAGCCTTGGTGAGGCCAGTGAGTCTTTGATGCCTAAGTCAGTATCTTTATTTGGAAGTATGTAAATATTGAAAGACTTTAGAAAGAGTTCCTTCATACCTAGGGTTGCTATTTATACTAAGAGCTTGGGGGACAGATCGTACTTGTCTCCATGGGGCCCATATCCATTCATCAATTCTTTTTGTCAGGATCTTTTAATGCAACATCGCCTCTATGAAGACATCATTAATGCGATATGTAGATTGGATAATGGTGCTATTAATGTGGCATGACTCCCTTATTTGCCTTACTATGCAAGCATCCTTAGCAGTCAATCGTTGTTCCCTGTCAAAAGATCGATCAAGGGCTCTCCTTACTTTCTATTTGCCCAACGTCACAAGTCCCCATTAGTGAGATGTTGTATGGGGAGTCAGGTTGGCATGTCCCCCCACCTACTGTTGTCTTTTTTACCTCTCGTGTAGACTGCTTCATGAGTAAGTTTCATCCCCTAGGCTGAATATTTTCATTAGGGCCCACTAATCTATTTAGTGATACCCCTTAGATTCAATTGAGCTTGGCCAAGGAGTCTCACAGCCCATTAACCTTTCATGGGTACTCTAGGGGCTTATAAGGGAGGGAAAAATCCCCTTACGCAACCCTTTCTAAAATATTGGGGTCTTGATTGTCAAACTCCCAGCATATGCTTTTAGAAGGAAATGATAAACATCTCGAATATCCTGATGTTTCTTTAAAGGTAAATATCTTTGATTGGTGACAATTACCTTATTAATCCCATTAGGTGGTATGATCTCATGGCAGTGAGTTTATACTGCACGTATAGTTTTCTAACTCATTTGGCCCATTAAATGGGCCTTTTAGTCAATACAATTAGACTCATCTAATGGAGATGAAGGAGCCTCTCTAGTTACCGTGCAAACTCCTACCATGTTGGTATGGTGGAAATATAAAGATTACTAATGGTTCTTGCCTTTTGCGTCGTTGATGGTTGTTTATGCTTTCATGCATCTACACTTATTCACGTCACTAGATCGTGGGATCTATATGGAGTAATTATCCTACCGGACCGCACAGGTTCCTTGGGGCATTTCAACCATGATGTTTCTTCTTATAAGTAGCTTTCTCTTCCTTTTTGTTGCCTCTTTTACTCCTGCTTGCTCCCCTTCTTCATTGTCCAGGCTTTATGTTGAAACCCAACTTCTTTTCTCTAAATCCCTTACTTCCTCAATGGCTTATTGGAACACTTCTAGACTTTCTTCTAGTGGATCTCCTCATCCCCCTTTTATAGGGTCTGATGAGTGCACAAAAATGCACTCTAAATACTCTATTTAAATACTAAAAGAAATGAGAAAACAATGGATATAACTCATGTTATTAAAATTAATGGTCATTTATCTTGAGATAGATATAAGCATGATTTAATATATTGATGAGAATTTAAAATGCCATATTTTCCTCTCTTAATGTTTAATACTTTATTCTTATTTGATGCCTAAATATACTCATTATTCTTATATTTTGATTTAGGACACAAATAGAGGCATTAGAAGCAAATGAAGATAATTGCAGAATTTTAGACAGTTCTGACATCTTTTCGTAATATGGGCATAACTCTCTCATCCAATCTCTGATTGAGCTGATTCAAGATGATCTAGAACCGCAAGAGAAATATCTATAACTTTTATGTTTTGTTTTGAAGAGATATCCACTCAATCTAAGACAAAATCGACCATCAAGTGGACGCACTTGCACTTGACGTTCCTGGATATTTTTCAGCCACTTGCATCAAATCCAAATGTCATCATAATATTTTCTAGCAAGCACTCCTACACCAACTTGGAAATTCAATGATCAATTCAGATACAAGATGAAGTGCACTCAAGTTTCTTCAAGACAAATTATTTGACCACAAGATATTAAGTCATACAAGACAACTAATAGATAGAGAAGCAAAATTGAAACACTCAACCTACAAGCAAAATCCAGCTCATGCATGGTGGGAAAACAAATGATCAAAATGACAACTCACAAATCACTTGGATTCAAGAATGGCACATGGCAAAACAAGTTGAAATTGTGATGATTTTGTCATGACAACTTGCATGAAGGATGCTTATAAATAGAAGGGAGGGGTGTGTATTCTAAGACCAGGCTTAGTGTGCTTGGATGCCTTGGAAGATACATTGTTTTTGAGAGTTTGAGAAAAGAAAAGAAAAACCAAAGAAGAGAAAAGAAAATAATGGTTGGCTCTTCCATATTATCCCTTAGAGAATTTTTGTTGCATATTTTCAATATGTGTAACTAATTTTCTAGTAGAGCTAGGGATGAATTTGTATATATGATGGTATTTGTAATTGTTTTTGATTCATATATGTGTTCTTCAAATATTAAACTCTTTTGTTTAGTCATTCGAAATTGATTATAAATGTTTTCGTCACCAAATAATCTTAGAATTTATTTCATTTATAGATTCAGTCATGCTTTTTCTATTAAATGCAATAATCCTTTGATTATGTTTGGTTCAATTGGTTATCTATTTTAATTTAATTCTCTGCTGCAATATTGCTCTACGAGTATATTGTCGACGTTAAATTTCTTTAATATCGATAACAATTCCTGTTCTTATATTGTGACGAATGATTTTTCGAAAGATTACATTTGATTTAAATCTGGTTATTAATGTTTTATTTTCCGATTGAAAATTTGGACATAGAATTTTCAATTGAGTTATTAATGAATCGAAAATAATTAAAATACCAATTATATACAAATGATTTCCGATGCTTTACTTTTCGCACTCATCTAAATCTTTTAGTTAATTTCGTTACTGTTCTTCAATTTCTCAATCCATCTCCCTGTGGAATCGACACCCCAAAGCTATACTGCAAACGACCGCGTTATTCTTTGGGCGTAATCAAATTTTGGCGCCGTTGCCGGGGAGACGGTAGAAGAATTTGTAGTTTTTTTAGTAGTTTATAAAAAAAAAAAGAGCGGTAGCTTCGTTCATTTTCTTTTTAGCTTTCTGCATCTTTATTTTATTTTACTCTTCTTTTCGTAATTATTTTTTTTCAGTATTACGCTTTTCTTTACTTTGTATGCGCAGGTACAGAGACGCTTTTGGACGGTTTGCTAGTAGACCCGTGCTAGAATCAGATTCAGAATCTAATTTTTCTAATCGCTTGTTTGATAATTCTTCCAATTCTGATGCGATGAGTGAACACGTGGACCAACCTGTTAGAACCCTCCAAAATTATCTTCATCCTGCACGAACAGCCACACCATCCTGTATTATGTTCTCACCTAATGTTCGTCATGTAGATTTTAAAACGGGAATGATACAATTACTTTCGACTTTTCATGGTCTAGAAAATGAAAACCCCTATGTTCATATTATGGAATTTGAGGAAATAGTTGCAACATTTCACAGTCAAAATACCACTGACGAAACGGTAAGGCTAAAGTTCTTTCCTTTTTCTTTGAAAGATAAAGCTAAGAGTTGGTTGTACTCACTAAGACCACGGTCTATTGGAACATGGAGTGAGATGACTCAAGTGTTTTTCAATAAATACTTTCCCCAACATAAGACTAATGCTTTAAAAAGACAAATTTCTACCTTTGCACAAAAGGATAGTGAGACTTTGTACCAGTCTTGGGAAAAATTTAAAGAAAAACTGAGTATGTGTCCCCACCATGGATATGAGAATTGGCGCTTAGTGAGTTATTTCTATGAAGGCCTTACGCCCAAGGAACGTCAATTCGTGGAAATGATGTGCAATGGAGAATTTTTACAGAAAAATCCCGATGAGGCCATAGAGTACCTCAATGAGCTTGCTGTAAAAGCTCATACTTGGACTGGACCTAGTGCTACTAATAGCACAAACAGGTCACGACCTACAGGAAACTTGAGTGGTGGTATTTACCATCTAAGGGAGGAGGATAACCTTAAGGCTAAGGTTGAAATGCTCACCAGAGAATTAGAGTTACTGAAAACTAAAAACTCAAAACCAACACACACGGCTAATCATGCAGAATCTTTTGGGCCATGTGTTGTCTGTGGTGGGATAGATCATCATTCCCAAGAGTGTCCTACACATACTAACATGAATAGTATGTATGAGGAACAAAGTAATGCTCTAGGTATGTACAAAAAGCCCTTCACACCTTACTCTGAAACCTACAACCCAGGATGGCGTAATCATCCCAACTTCAACTGGAAGTCTGAAAACCAGCAACCTGCACAACTCTCTAGATCATATCCTACACCATACCATGCACCTCAATCTTCTAGAAATTCTTTAGAAGATACTTTGCATACTTTTATTGAAATACAGGGTAAGACTAATCAAAAATTTGAATCTTTGATTATGCAGGTTGTCGAAGAAAATAAGGAAATCAAGAGCCAAGTGTCTAAAATAATGAGTTCATTGACTATGAATGAGAAATGTAAGTTTCCTTCCCAAACTCAATCTGTACCTCATGGTCAACATATGGCACAAGGAGATCTGAAGGACGTAAACGCCATTGTGACACGAAGTGGTAAGTCTCTACGTGATCCAATAATAGACAAAAAAAGGATGTAGAGAAAGATCAAGATAGCAGCAGTCCTGAACTTCTCCAAGAACTTGAGGTAACAAAACCTGAGGAACCTGCGGTAACAAAAAATCCTGGTAAGGTACCTTTTCCTCAAGCATTAAAGTCAAGCAAACAAACTCTAGATCATAACAATGATATTTTGGAAAATCTTAGACAGGTAAAAATTAATCTTCCTCTTTTGCATGTAATTAAACAAGTTCCTACTTACGCAAAAATTCTCAAAGATTTGTGTACAGTTAAGAGGAAGCATTATGTGAAGAAGACTGCATTCTTGACAGAGCAAGTTAGTGCTCTAATTGAACAGCGGATTCCCCCTAAGTACAAGGATCCTGGATGTCCAACCATCACATGCAACATTGGCAATCATGAGCTTGGACAGGCCTTGCTAGATTTAGGGGCTAGTGTAAATTTGATGCCATATTCTATTTATTTGCAATTAGGATTGGAAGAAATCAAACCAACTTCTGTGGTATTGCAATTGGCTGATCGTTCAGTTAGAGCACCACGGGGTGTGGTAGAGGATGTTTTAATTCAAGTTGACAAATTTTACTATCCTGTTGATTTCTTAATTCTAGACACTAGTTCTGCTGTAGAAACCACCTCTAAAATTCCATTAATTTTAGGTAGACCTTTTCTTGCTACTTCTAATACTCTTATCAATTGCAGAAATGGATTGATGAAACTCTCTTTTGGCAATATGACTCTTGAGGTAAATATTTTTCATATTGCAAAACAGCCAGAAGAGGATGTCGAGTGTCATCAGACATACATGATTGACTCACTTTTAGAAAGGGATGTTCTTACAACTCATGACTCAGATCCCCTTGAATACTTTATTGTTAATTATGAATTTAATCCTATAAGTGATTCATCTGATGTATTTGACATTTGTGCTATTTTTGACAGAACTCATGATTATAGCACACAGGTATGGCAACCAAAGTTTGAGAAGTTGCCTGAAAAAAGAGAAAGACAAATTCCTTCAAGTAGGGAAGCCCCTAAAGTTGAATTAAAATCCCTACCTAAGGGTTTAAAGCATGTTTTCCTTGGTCCAGGTGATACTTTTCCTGTTATTATTTCATCTGAATTATCTGAGTCCCAAGGTGAGAAATTAATTTAGATTTTATGCAAATATAAATCAACCCTAGGATGGAGTATTGCTGATATAAAAGGCATTAGTCCCCTAATCTGTACTCATAAAATAAATTTAGAGGAAGGAACTAATCCTCGAAGAGACCCCCAGCGTAGACTTAATCCCACAATGAAAGAAGTTGTGAAAAATGAAGTATTGAAACTATTAGATGCAGGAATGATATATCCTATTGTTGATAGTAAATGGGTAAGTCCTACGCAGGTTGTTCCTAAAAAGTCAGGAGTAACTGTGATAAAAAATGACCTTGGAGAGTTAGTCCCTACAAAACTGGTGACTGGTTGGCGGATGTGCATTGATTACAGAAAATTAAATGCCGCCACACGAAAAGACCATTTTCCGCTTCCTTTTATTGATCAAATTCTTGAGCGGGTGGCTGGTCATCCTTTTTATTGCTTTCTGGATGGTTATTCTGGTTATTATCAAATTGAAATTGCATTAGAAGATCAGGATAAAATTACTTTTACTTGTCCTTTCGGTACTTATGCTTTCCGCAGAATGCCATTTGGACTGTGTAATGCTCCAGCTACTTTTCAACGTTGCATGATGAGTATTTTTAGTGATATGGTTGAAAAGTGCATGGAAGTTTTTATGGATGACTTGACTGTTTTTGGATCTTCTTTTGATGCATATTTAATGAGTTTAGAAAGAGTACTGACTCATTGTGAAGAAAAAGAATTGGTTTTAAATTGGGAAAAATGTCACTTTATGGTACCTTCAGGTATTGTTTTAGGGCATATTATTTCTTCCAAAGGAATGGAGGTTGATCAATCAAAAGTTGAATTAATCTCTAAATTGCCTACACCTAGAACAATCAAGGATATAAGATCATTTCTTGGTCATGCGAGTTTTTATAGGAGATTCATATAGAATTTTTCTGCCATATCTAGACCACTATGTAACCTCCTAGCTAAGGATGCCCCATTTGAATGGACACAAGCCTATCAAGAGGCTTTCAAAACATTAATTGGCAAGCTTACTTCAGCACCCATAATGCAACCACCTGATTGGAATTTACCTTTTGAAATTATGTGTGATGCTAGTGATTTTGCTGTAGGTGCTGTTCTTGGACAACGAAAAGAAGGGAAACCTTTTGTCATTTACTATGCTAGTCAAACTCTAAATAATGCACAAATGAATTACTCCACCACTGAAAAAGAGTTGTTAGCTGTAGTATTTGCTTTGGATAAATTCCGTGCTTATTTGATTGGTTCTCCTATCATTATCTTTACAGATCATGCAGCTCTTAAGTACCTTTTTACAAAGAAGGATGCTAAGGCACGATTAATACGATGGATTTTGCTTTTGCAGGAATTTGACATCACCATCAAAGACAAGAAAGGAGTGGAGAATGTAGTGGCAGACCATCTTTCTAGACTCACATTCGAGGACACTTCTGACCACATACCAATCAAAGATGATTTTCCCGATGAGCATTTACTTTCTATTACTTCTCTACCATGGTTTGCTCATATTGTGAACTATTTAGCTGCAGGTGAAATACCAAAGGATTTTAGCACCCAAGACAAAAGGAAATTCATGATTGAGGTACGAAAATTCTACTGGGATGACCCTTACCTTTTCAAATACTGCCCTGATCAAATTTTAAGGCGTTGCATCCCTGATAAAGAGATTGCAAGCGTTTTGGAATTTTGTCACTCCCAAGCTTGTGGTGGCCACTTTTCAATGAAGAAAACCGCTGCAAAAATCCTGCAGTGTGGATTTTATTGGCCCACCTTATTTAAAGATACAAATATCTATTGTCGCTCATGCGAAAGATGTCAAAAGTTAGGAGCTATGACCCGTCGTAATATGATGCCCTTAAACCCAATTTTGGTAATTGAAATTTTTGACTGTTGGGGCATTGATTTTATGGGACCATTTCCTCCTTCTTTTGGATATTTATATATTATTGTGGCAGTAGATTATGTGTCAAAATGGGTAGAGGCAGCACCTTGCAGGACCAATGATAACAGGACGGTAATTAAGTTTCTCAAAGAAAATGTATTATCTCGTTTTGGTACCCCACGTGCTATCATTAGTGACTGAGATACGCATTTTTGCAACCGTTCTTTTGAAGCTTTAATGAAAAGATATGGGGTGATACATAAGCTTTCTACTGCATATTACCCTCAGACAAGTGGACAAGTTAAACTTGCGAATAGGGAAATTAAACAAATTTTATAAAAAACGGTCAACCTGGATCGGAAAGATTGGTCTTTGAGACTAATCGATGCGCTTTGGGCTTACCGTACAGCTTTCAAAACTCCCTTAGGCATGTCACCTTATAGACTTGTTTTTGGAAAATCTTATCATTTGCCCGTGGAGCTCGAGCATCGAGCATATTGGGCCATTAAACATTTCAATTTTGACTTGGAAAAAGCAGGAAAATTTAGAAAATTCCAATTGACGGAATTAGAAGAATTGAGAAATGATGCTTATGAAAACTCCAAGATCTATAAGGCTAAAATGAAAGTATTTCATGATAAAAATATTTTGAGAAGAACATTTAAGCCTAATGATCGAGTATTTTTATATGATTCAAGACTCCATAAGCATCCAGGAAAACTTCGATCTAGATGAACCGACCCTTTTATAGTAAAAAACGTTTTCACAAATGGGGCGGAAGAAATAGAAAATCTAAAAGATGGATGTATCTTCAAAGTAAATGGTCAACGCCTCAAAATCTTAATTGATAGACAAATTCCAGAAGTGGAAGACATTCCACTTATGGACCCAGTATATCAATCTTGACCATCTCCAGGTATGTTTTTCTTTTATTTTATTTTCGTTCATTTAATTTTTGTTTATTGTTTACTTTAGTTTGTTACAGGTTAATTTTATTTTGACAAATACCATCTTTGATGCCAAGCAAGCCACCCACATCCCACATCAGGTGTATTCTACCCTATTTAGTTATTCAATTCTGATTCTTAAACATTGAGGACAATGTTTCATTTAAGTTGGGGGGTGGGAATACAAATCTGTTATTTAAACTCTGTGGCATATTTCAATCAATATATAAAAAATTGCCAAATTTTTTCACACAGGCATCTTTTCACACATGATACTCATGCTCATTCATAACCGTCTTGGTGAATTCAACAAACCCATTTTAAATCATTTTGCTAAAACATCCACAGAGCCATTTATGCACTTCTCCAAACTTTGTGATAATATGGTGATTTGACACATGTAACTAAAGAATTATTTTGCTCAAGTATTCATGTGAATTTTATGAGAATTGTGAGCTTACAAATACAGAAATTGTGATAAGTATCCATTGATCTGTTGAATTTGACACTTCTTTTGAGAATATCATTACATGGTTTGTGGTAGGATGGTGGATATACTTGGGATATGACAAAAGTCAACTTAGGATTAACGTTTGAGCCTTTCAAGCTAAGCCTTTTCATCATAGATCCCTAGCAGCCAATTTTGATCCAATATACACATATGGCCTTTTCTTTTCATATCTACATCATCCATACCTCTCCACATTCGAGTATAGCTTATACACTATATTTTCCTACCATTTTACTTCCAAGTGTGTACTAGGTGTGAAATTATCATAAAAAAAAAACCATGACAAAAATGGCATGGTGCTAGATGTGTCCATCAAATTATTCATGAAAGAGTTTATTAAATTGCGAAGATACTAGTGGCAAAAGAAGATGGAAAAGTGTACTTAGTCAAAAATCTAAAAAATTGAAAAGTACATCAAAAGGAAAGTATAGTCTACTAAAAAATTTAACAGATTCCCTTTTGTGTATACTTGAAAGTTTTTGAAATCTCTTCACCTTTTCTTCTTATGAACCCCAACCCTAAACCACATTACAACCCTTTGTGTTGATTTTTTCGATCCTAAGTATGCTTGTGGAAAGAATTGTGGAAATCTCATTTGTTAGTATTCCTATCATAAGATCAATGTCTACTTGTTACTTATATATAATTGGCTAAATTTCAATGAGAGTAAATGTACACCTTTGTCAACTCCATAGAGAGAACCCATACATGAAACACTTCTATACCCGTGAGTTATGGAGTTGAACCTTTTTGCTTAAGATATTCTAATGTTGCATGTGTCGAAACCTCTGATTTGATAAAAATAGTTTGGAACACATACACACTCTGTGGATTGCTATATTTGAATTACTTGTGAAAGGTTATTGAATTTCTAAGATTGTTTTGATATGTAAATTTGAAAAATGTGTCTTGATGGCCCCTATGTGTGATTTTCTTTGGTCTTTCTCATCATTTTGCATGAAAATTGCTAGGGACTAGCAATGAGTAAGTCAGGGGGTGTGATGAGTGCACAAAAATGTACTCTAAATACTCTATTTAAATACTAAAAGAAATGAGAAAACAATGGATATAACTCATGTTATTAAAATTAATGGTCATTTATCTTGAGATAGATATAAGCATGATTTAATATATTGATGAGAATATAAAATGCCATATTTTCCTCTCTTAATGTGTAATACTTTATTCTTATTTGATGCCTAAATATACTCATTATTCTTATATTTTGATTTAGGATACAAATAGAGGCATTAGAAGCAAATGAAGAGAATTGCGGAATTTTAGACAGTTCTGACATCTTTTCGTAATATGGGCATAACTCTCTCATCCAATCTCCGATGAATTTGTATATATGATGGTATTTGTAATTTTTTTTTATTCATATATGTGTTCTTCAAATATTAAACTCTTTTGTTTAGTCATTCGAAATTTATTATAAATGTTTTCGTCACCAAATAATCTTAGAATTTATTTCATTTATAGATTCAGTCATGCTTTTTCTATTAAATGCAATAATCCTTTGATTATGTTTGGTTCAATTGGTTATCTATTTTAATTTAATTCTCTGCTGCAATATTGCTCTACGAGTATATTGTCGACGTTGAATTTCTTTAATATCGATAACAATTCCTGTTCTTATATTGTGACGAATGATTTTTCGAAAGATTACATTTGATTTAAATCTGGTTATTAATGTTTTATTTTCTGATTGAAAATTTGGACATAGAATTTTCAATTGAGTTATTAATAAATCGAAAATAATTAAAATACCAATTATATACAAATGATTCCCGATACTTTACTTTTCGCACTCATCTAAATCTTTTAGTTAATTTCGTTACTGTTCTTCAATTTCTCAATCCATCTTCCTGTGGAATCGACACCCCAAAGCTATACTGCAAACGACCGCATTATTCTTTGGGCGTAATCAGGGTCTTCGTTGGCACCATAATCCTTTCCCTTCCATGACATGCCCTATTACAAAGGTTATGACTGGTCATCTATTCTTACTATGACCGATTGTAGGAATTTAAAGGATTCATATGGAATTGCTAACTTGGTGATTCTTGAGGTACCTCCCCAAGGAGCGATCAATGCCAATGGCTTTGTTGAGTAGGTGGCCCTCATAGCCTATTCCTTTTCCCATGGGTTACCGCTTCCTTTCTATTGACCAATGCGTGAAGTTATCGACTATTTGAAGTATTATTAAGTACCTGGTTGGGGCAACAACATTAAAGTTGGATAGAAACCTTCATCGTCTAATAATTCATATTCAATAAATCAATAGAATTATTTCAAACCAAAATTTGAAATGAATATCCCCCAACTCCAAGTGTTTTAGCTCTTAAGTTTGGCGTGTAATATTAAGGGCGGGATGTATATAGGGATATATACTTCCCTAGCTAACATTTTACACAAAGAAAGATCAACTTATGCCTCATACATACATCTCAAGGGCTTTAAAAATCAGCAAAATTTTTTGGATTCAGTATTTTATACACATACACGAAGACTTTAAAGAGAAGAACATATAAAGCAAGTGGAAACTAAAAATGTTATTTTATGTTATTTTGACAAGCAAGAAAGTTAGTTTTCTTGTGAACATGTCGGGCCAATAGCACCAACCTAGCTATATATCTAATAAATATGATCTATACATAACATCTTACATCTTTTTCATATGAAACCAAAACCTTTATTTTAATAATTAGTTTACAAAATAGTGTGATATACCTATATCTAGTTTTGATGAAGCAAAACAAAAGGTACTTTAGATAATTTTATAGGAAAAGGACTACAAGATTACATGAGAACTTCAAGAAAAAAGTAATTCATTAAATATCTTTAATCCCAACTTTTTAAGGGAAATCAAGAAGAGGAAGAAGGAGAAAATGATTAAAACTACCAAAGACCTTTATTAATTGCTTCTGCAAGTGGCTAAGAAAGAAGATTCATGCAACTACTAGATCATAGGTTCTTGGCATTATTGAACCCAATGTTTCAAGCTTTATATAATTATATATACCTACTTATAGATTTTAATGATAATAAATAGATTCAAGTCTTAATCTCAAATTGTCTGCATAATAGAGCCAAGCACATCAACCAATCAATCATGAGTAAAAAATGGAACAAGTTTACAAAAGCTTCGAGAGTAATTTTGTACATCTCTTGATAAAATTCAAAATTGGATTAAGACTCAAAATTAATCTTTTCTCATAAAACATATATTGCATTTTTCACATATGTATGACATCATTAAAAATATTAGTTTTGAAATTTTTAATTTTTACATGTGCATGACATCATAAAAAATGTTAGTTTAAAAAATTGTACTTTTCATATATGCATAACATCATTAAAAAATTGAATCTTGAAAATCTAAAAGATGATTGATTGTTATTTTTGACATATGCATGTTTTGTTTGAAAATCTTGAAAAATAATTGATGCACTTTGACAAATAGATGATTTTATTTGAAAATTTTGAAAAGTGATTGAACTCTTTTGACATATGCAAAAAGAAGATAATTTGGTTTAAAAAATAAATCATGTTCATTTTATCATATGCGAAAAGTAAAAGTTTAGGTTTAAGTATTTTAAAAATGAATGAGGTTGTCTTTAACAATTGCAGAAAGGAGATGTTTTTATTTAAAAATTTTATAAAGTAATTAGTGATCCTTTTTGACATGTGAATATTTGAAAGTGTTGTATTTTTTTATTTCACTAATTGAAGAATGTATTCTGATTGAAAAAGTAGTAGTCTAACACCCTGCAACGTTTAGAGGGGGGTGAATAGGTGTAACTCAAAACTATGAATAACAAGAAAATAGACCAACAAAAGCAAGCAATCAAGGAAGTATAACACACCAAAATCAACACAATGATTTGGTTATAGAGTGGAAATTCATTTGAAAAAACTCTTCAAAATTCTAAAACTACTTCGGGTGTAAGTCACAACCTCCAATCCACTATAAAACTTTGAGTTTGTTACAACCAATTTGGAAACACTCACAAAACCTTTGAAGCACCTAAACTTTGCTTGCAACACTACAAGTGACTCACTTGATCTCTACATGCATGTATTGCTAGAATTTTGACCTTTCTATAGCTTTTCATACAAACATCTTAATCTCTTCAGTAATCTCTACTTGAAAACTCTTCCAGCTTGATGAACACATCCACTCCAATGGACTAACCAAAAGTTAAATCTTAAGCGTGGAGATATGTGATCCAAGAGTGATATAACTTTGAAGTTGAGGAGAAGTTCTCTCTCAAGGGTTCTTGGAAGGGGGCTCTAGTTTTTGCTCTTTTTTTCTCCACATAGTGCAGAAACAAAAAGTTGATTTTATACCCTTTCACCAAAACGACGCTCAAATCCTAGAAAAATTAATCTGTTTCAATATTCGTTCGAGCGAAGTGACAAGCGAGAGTTGAGTGAAACTCTCTGCCTAACAAGTTCAGAGTCACCTAGAAGATGATGTTTCAGAGACCCACATGATATGAGCCATCTTTCAAAATTTCATGGATGTTGGAGTAGAACTCCTTGACTACTGCCTCTGAGGAAGGATAACTAGTGGTTAAAGCAAGCCACTGGCAAGACTTAAGAATTTGAGGCACAATAACATAATTTTCATGAAACTCACCAAGTAGAACCTCACGCTGCACAAGAGGGGCTCGACAAGAAAAACTTTGGGAATAGAGCTCCTTAGCCTATGGACTATGGGAAAAAGTTTGAGAGGCTGGTGGATTCGTGCGAGAACATACACACCGAGACATCGTAGCAAATTGTACACAGACCAAGCACAAATAGTGAGGCACAAGCTAAATGAATGCATGGCGAGTATGCTTAATGCGCATACCTAATATGCTCAATGGTCATGCCTAGTGTAAATGTCTAATATACCAAAAGTGATCCAAAAGTGCCCCAAATGAGATGCACAGACTATGCATGAAGCCTATGTGAGGTCTAAGTGACCAAGGCACCAAAATGGGTGTAAAAACCAACACAAAAAATAACAAAAGTGATGTGCATGCTGTGCAAACATGGGATTTAAGATCATTGATGTTCCAATGCCTTCCTAAGTACAATAACAACATAAAAAGACCAAATGGGCCATTGAAAACCAAAGAGGGTTGCTGAAACCCTAGACATGCCGAAATTAATTCAATCCAAACCCAAACCTAAACCAACTACACATGCACATCATGTTGAGTATTTTCATTAGGGCCCACTAATCTATTTAGTGATACCCCCTAGATTCAATTGAGCTTGGCTAAGGAGTCTCACAGCCCATTAACCTTTCATGGGTACTCTGGGCTTTTAGGGGAGGGGAAAATCCCCTTACACAACTATTTCTAAAATATTGGGGTCTTGATTGTCAAACTCCCAACATATGCTTTCAGAAGGAAATGATAAACATCTCAAATATCTTGATGTTTCTTTAAAGGTAAATATCTTTGATTGGTGACAATCACCTATTAATCCCATTAGGTGGTACGATCTCATGGTAGTGAGTTTATAATGCACTTGTAGTTTTCGAACTCGTTTGACCCATCATATGGGCCTCTTATTCGATACAATTAGACTCTTATTTGATACAATTAGACTCGTCTAGTGGAGATGAAAGAGCCTTTCTAGTTACCGCACAAACTCCTGCCATGTTGGTGTGGTAGACATCCAAGTATTACTAATGGTTCTTGCCCGTTGCGTCATTGATGGTTGTTTATGCTTTCATGCATCTACAACAATTCACGTCACTAGATCGTGGGATCTGCACATATTAATTATGCTGTCAGACCGCACAGGTTCCCTGGGGCATTTCAACTACGATGTTTCTTCTTATAAGTAGTATTCTCCTTCTTTATGTTGCCTATTTTACTCATTGTTCAGACTTTATGTTGAAACCTAACTTCTTTCCTATGGAATCCCTTATTTTCTCAATGGCTTATTGGAACACTTCTAGACTTTCTTCTAGTGGATCTCCTCCTCCCCCTTTTATGGGGTGTTCGTTGGCACCATAGTCCTTATCCATCCATGGCGTGCCCTATTACAAACGTTATGACTGGTCATCTATTCTTAATACGACCAATCATAAGAAGTTAAGGGATTCATATTGGATTCCTGACTTGGTGATTCTTGAGCTACTTCCCCAAAGGGCGATCGATGCCAAGGGCTTTGTTGAGTAGGTGGCCCTCACAGCCTATTCTATTTTCCCATGGGTTACGACTTCCTTTCTATTGACTGATGCGTAAAGTTATTGACTATTTAAAGTATTATTAAGTACCTTGTTAGGGGCAACAACATTAAAGTTAGATAGAAACCTTGATCATCTAATAATTCATATCCAATAAATAAATAGAATTATTTCAAACCAAAATTTGAAATGAATATCCCCCAACTCCAAGTATTTTAGCTCTTAAATTTGGCTTGTAATATTAAGGGCAGGATGTATATAGGGATATATACTTCCCTAGCTAACACTTTACACAAACAAAGATCAACTTATGCCTCCATACATACATCTCAAGGGCTTTAAAAATGGGCAAAATTTTCTAGATTCAGCATATTATACATAAACACAAGGACTTTAAAGAGAAGAACATATAAAACAAATGGAAAACCCTATAAAATGTTATTTTATGTTACTTTGACAAGCAAGAAAGTTAGTTTTCAGGCCAATTGCACCAACCTAGCTATATATCTAATAGCAATGATCTATACATAACATCTTACATCTTTGTCATATGAAACCAAAACCTTTATTTTAATAATTAGTTTACAAAATAGTGTGATATACCTATAGCTAGTTTTTTGATGAAGCAAAACAAAAGGTACTTCAGATAGATTTACACGAAAAAGACTACAAGATTATATGAGAACCTCAAAATAAAAGTAATTCATTAAATATCTTTAATCCCCACTTTTTAAGGGAAATTAAGAAGAGGAAGAATGAGAAAATGATTAAAATAGTTAAAGACCTTTATTAATTGCTTCCGCAAGTGGTTAAGAAAGAAGCTTCATGCAACTATCAGATAATAGGTTCTTCGACATTGTTGAATCTAAGGTTTCAAGTTCATATAATTATATATACCTACTTATAGATTTTGATGATAATAAATGAATTCAAGTCTCAAGTTCAAGTTGTCTGTACAATGAAGCGTAACACATCAATGAATCAAACATGAGTAAAAAAGGAAACAAGTCTACAAAAGCTCCTTGAGTAATTTTTTACATCTTGATTATGCCCAAAGAATAACACGATAGTTGTAGTGTAGTTTTGGAATGTCGATTCTACAGGAAAATAAATTAAGAGAATAGTATAAATAACAAATAAACTAGAAAAAAAATATTAAATGATTAACGAAAAAATAAAAAAATTATTTTAAATGCAAATTAAAATTAAACAAAGTGATTAACGAAAAAATTTTACTCAAATTAACGAGCAGTAAAGCATCGGGAATCCCTTACACATATCCAATATTTTAATTATTCTTAATTCATTAATAACTCAATTGAGAATTTAATTCCAAACTCTCAATCGGAAGATATAGAACCATAAACCAAAATTAGATCAAATGTAACCATTTGAAAAATCATTCATCACTCTTAATCACACAAATTATTATCCACATTGAGAAGATATAATGACGACAATATATTCAGGGAGCAATATTGCAGTAGAGAATTAAATTAATATAGATAATCAATTGATCTAAACATAATAAAAAATTTAAATCATTCAATAGAAAAAGTATGACTGAATTTATAAATAGAGTAAATTCTATTTATTCGAAAAAGAAAACATCAACAATATATTGAAAATGATAAAACAAAGAGTTTTAATAAATTAAAAATCAAATATATGAATTAAAAATAAATTAAAAATACAATCTAGTGTGCAAATTTATCCCTAATCCTACTTAAGAATTTAGTTATTTATAAATGTGATGAATAATATAAATTCTTCAAAAAAATCAATGAAGCAGTCGACCATCCTCCCTAAATTTTCGTTCACGTCCGTGTACGTCCTTCTTTAAAAAACGACACTGGCTTGAAAACATGCATGTATACATACATATATATATATATATTTATAACCCGAAACTCCAGTCCTCCTCAAAGTCAAAATGCCTTGTTTAATTCCTAGCAACTTGGGTGGTTTGTATTCAAAACTGGATTTTACTATTCATAATTTATTTCGTACTTTCAACTCATCTCAATCACTTATTTCAAATTTCAACTCATTTCAACCACTCATTTTATTACTATTTATATCTCATCACATCTCATCTCTAAATCCAAACCACCCACTTTGTGGCGTAGGCCATGTGAAATCCGAATTTACGTTGCAATCCCATATGGGGTGTGCATTGCCGTGCAATTATTCCCAAGTGATGTTGCTGTGTGGCCTCAAAGTGATAGCAAGTGGGCCCAAGATGAATTGTGCATTGCTACTTTGATTTGTTGAAGCCCGGTCTACATTTATGCTTCTTAATTGAAGTGAAAATATGTTAATGTGTACAATGTGTGGCTTCTTCCAAATTGTGATGACAAGCCCAATATTAAAAAATTAAAAAATTAAAAAAAATAGAATGAATTAAAATAAAATAAATTAAAAAGAATAAAAGAAAATAGATAATGCTTAAAGACATCTCAATATAAATAAAAATTAAACTCAATAAAAGAAATCGTTTCTCATCGATCATTTATTTCACACTCTAACATTTTAATCCAATATTAGAGTATTTAAAGTATAATTTCCCACACTCATCACATCTTTTGATAAAATTCAAAATTAGATTAAGATTCAAATTTAATATTTTTTCATAAAGCATAAATTGCATCTTTCACCTATACACGATATTATTAAAAATTTTAGTTTTGAAAATTTTAATTTTCACATGTGTATGACATCATAAAAAGTTTTAGTTTTAAAAATTAAAAAATGATTGATTGTCACTTTGACATATGCATGTTTTGTTTGAAAGTGTTGAAAAATGATTGATGCACTTTTGAAAAATAGATTATTTGGTTTGAAAATCTTGAAAAGTGATTGAGCTCTTTTGACATATGTGAAAAAAAATGATTTAGTTTGAAAAATAAATCATGCTGATTTTGTCATATGCGAAAAGTAAATGATTAGGTTTGAATATCTCGAAAATGAATGAGGTTGTCTTTGACAATTGCAAAAAGGAGATGCTTTTATTTGGAAATCTTGAAAAGTAATGAGTGCTCCTTTTTGACATGTGAATATTTTTCAATTTAAAAGTGAAATCTCATATGCATGTAAATAGCTCAATTGAGATACATCAATTACTAAGTTTTACAATATTTATTCAAAACCTTCAATCTCCCTTCTCTAAGTATTGAGAGAGATATAGTTTATACTGTATTATTCTTATTTCAATTCAAGAGTGTATTCTGATTGAAAAAATAGTGGTTTAACACCCCACAACACCTATAGGGGGGGTGAATAGGTGTAACTCAAAACTATGGATAACAAGAAAATAGACCAACAAAAGCAAGCAATCAAGGACGCATAACACAAAAAATCAACACAATGATTTGGTCACGGAGTGGAAACTCATTTAAACAAACTCTTCAAATTCTAAAATCACTCTGGATGTAAGTCCCTACCTCCAATTTACTATAAAACTTTGAGTTTATTACAACCAATTTGGAAACACTCACAAAATCTTTGTAACCGCTAAACTTGGCTTGCAACACCATGAGTGACTCACTTGATCTCTATACGCATGTACTGCTAGAAGTCTGACCTTTCTATAGCTTCTCACAGAACATCTTAATCTCTTCATCAATCTCGAAAGGACTAACCAAAAGTTTAATCTTGAGTGTAGTGTGGTGGAGATATGTAATCCAAGAGCAATATAACTTGAAAAATTTTCCAGCTTCATAAACACATCCACTCCAATGGACTAACCAAAAGTTTAATCTTGAGTGTGGTGTAATGGAGATATGTAATCCAAGAGCAATATAACTTTGAAGTTGGGGAGAAGTTTTCTCACAAGGGTTTTGGAAGGGGGCTCTAGTTTTTGCTCTTTTTTTCTCCACATAGTGCAGAAACATTAAGTTGATTTTATACCCTCTCACAAAAACGGCACTCAAATCCTAGAAAAATTAATCTAACTCAATATTCGCTCAAGCGAGGGTTAAGCGAAGCTCTCTGCTTGCACCTCACTCAAGCATTAAGTTGAGCGACTATTAAGCGAAGCTCTCTACCTGCATCTCGCTCAAGCGCCAAGTCGAGTGACTGTTGAGCAAAGCTTTCTACCTGCATGTCACGCAAGCGACTGTTGAGCATGAGTCTCTACCTGAATTTAGCTCGAGCAGCGATTGAGCAGCTGTCAAGCAAAATTTCTATATGAGCCATTTTGGTCCCACTTCACCACTAGTTTCAACCATATTTCACAAAGGTTTTCACAAGAATATGCCAACCACTAATTTTTACAACCCCTTTGGAATTTTTGTGACAAAACCTCTAACTTATACATTAGACTTAATCCTACCACACCAACACAGGACTTCCACAAGGGCAAACTTAATACTAGGCTTATTCTTAAGAAAATGAAACATTTCTACACACTTGGCAAACGGGTAAGCATACCAAAAACAATATGTATGAAAAAACACATATTCAATGCTTGTCATACATCAAGAGAAAAGATTGAACAATAGGCATGACAAGTTTGTACCATGTTTCAGCAATAAAATTCAACAAGGGTAAATTAACAATGAGTTTATCTAAAACCAAAACAATAGAGGCAAACTAACCATAAATTTACACAAGACTAAAACAAATGCTACCAAAAGCTACTCCACCTACAAGTTAGAGACTCCCCCTACCACCTAAGCTACTCCCTCTTTTTGTCACAAAAGGTCAAAGGGCTCAATCATCATCCTCACTGTCATCATCATCTTCATCATCAGCATTGTCATCATTTGCAATATTCTCAGTCTCCTTAGCGAACTGGCATTGAATGCGCTTAACATGAGTTTGAAGGGCATGAACTCGAGTATTAGTGCCAAAGCCCATCTATTGAAGACTAGCAACACGAGTATCAACGTAAGTAACCTGAGTATCAAGGCTCCAAAACGGGCACCAATGCGGGTGTCCATGCTGGTCACGGACTACTGAATGCTAATCAGAAACACAAGTAGTGTCTACAAGGTTGGCTTGGTAGAAAGTGGTGCCAGAGTAGAGTTGGAAGGAGCCGAGCTAGACACAGAGGCATGAGGTGTAGGAGGAAAAGGCTGTGCAAGAGGTATAGAAGGAACCAGATCATTAACAAAGGATATGAGCTTGACTAAACTGCATGGTCTTCCAACCAATGGGCATCTTAAGACAAAGTCTAGGCTCTTGGGGTGGAATGGGAACCGACTGAGACATGGCAATACGAGTTATAAGACATTGAAAGGGGAATCTAGCCTGAAAGTTGGTCGACCGATAGGCCTCAATCATTATCCAACAAAGATGACTACCCATGTAAACAGATGCATCATTGAGCAAGGCACAGAGAAGTACGGCACGATCAACACCAATATCACTATGGTGACCTGTAGGATAGATGTTGGTTAGAAAAATTCGACTCATAATAAGCTATGCATGAGAGAAACTTTTGGTCTGCAAAGAAGGAAAACCATCCTAGTCCTAGAGACTCTTAGTTAGAAAGCAAGATATGGATAAGGCACACGAGGAGCCCCAAGCAAATCTGCTAACAAGTTTGGAGTCACCCGGAAGATGATGTTTTGGAGACCCACTTGAAATGAGTCATCTTCCGAAATTTCATGGATGTTAGAGTAAACTCCTTAACTAATGCCTCTAAGAGAGGATAACTAGCGGTTAAGGCAAGCCACTGGCGAGACTCAAGAATCTAAGGCACAATAGCATATTTTTCACATAACTAACCAAGTAGAACCTCAAGCTCCACAAGAGGGGGTCGACGAGAAGAACTTTGGGAATAGAGCTCCTTAGCTTGTGGACTATGGAAAAAGGTTTAAAAGGCTGGTGGATTCGTTCGAGGACGTACATTACTGTTGTACCTTGTCACTACACCTTATTCTTCTTTTTATTTTATTTATTTATTTTTTTAATTCTTATTCTTTAAAAATATTTTTAAAAATAAAAAAAAAAATATCAATATACAAATAATCACTCTTTTAATCATTATATAAATTTAACATTAAAAAAAATTAAAATACATTAAATATCAAAATGAGATATCAAAATATCATTTCCCTTGTTTAATTGGTGGTGAGGACGGCATGCGGTCAATGGTAAACCCGCTATGATATTCAAATAAGTTGTTCGATATTGTAATAAAGGACAAAATCTTTGTGAAGATCCTCACAATGATATTGATCAGTGTGGAAAAATAAATGAAATGCTTACAAAAATTATTTTGGCCCCTTTTGGATTTGAAGACGAGTTGAGCTTATCTCAAACTCATTATTACACTTTTTAAATTTTCATACAAAATATAAATCCCAAAACAATTTTTTTAAATCCAAATACTATTTTTTCAGATCCAATTCAATTTTTTCGAATTTCAAAACAATAATAATAATATTTTATTGAACTTTCAAAACTCATATCAACTCATTTCATCTCAGTTGTGAAGATCCTCACCATAATATCGATTAGTGTGGAAAAATAAATGAAATGCTTTTGAATATTATTTTAATATTAATTAATTTTTCACGTTGAGGATGCACTAGCTTTGTTTGGAATGAGATATAATTTTATACTATTTTCATTAATTTTCTTCGTTACATAAGGCACATGATCGTTGGGGATCTTGTTGTGTAAGTAGACAAGTTCTGTTATTTATAAATTAAGCACATGATTACTTAATTTAATATAATTATGTAAGCCATATAAAAATTAAAAAATACTTCTTTAGGCTAAAATGATATTAATGTTTCGAGATTGTAAATCAAAATTTCTAAGGTCAAACAAGGCATGCAGGCAATACTTATCGAGCGAGAAAGTTCTAGGATCAGAGAATTGAGACCTATTTTCTGACATGTAAGTTTTCGGTATCTACATTTATCTCGTTCCTTTTAAGATTTTTACAAATTGAGAGGGAATTAGTTTTATGAAAAATATATCTTCTTCATGACATATAAGATTTGGGAATATATTCCAAGCGTACGACGTGACTACCCCAAAAAAAAAAAAAACAGGTGTTTTGGGACGATTTCTTCTGCTATTTTGCTGTTATTCTCTCTATAGAATATTAGTTTGTTTATGGCATAGGATATCCAAATATTATAAAGTTACAAAATACGACTTATAATTTGGGATGAAAAAACGGTAGATTGGAGCAAATCTTAACCAGAATAGATTAAAGAAGGTAACAGGAACTATTTTTGACGCACACCAACTTTGTCGACATTAAACTCTTTCTGATGAAGTTTTGAGAACGTACAATTAATACAATTAATGTCGATAAGTTGGTGTGCTTCCAAATCTGGGGACTACTATAGCAGTACTAGTTGTGAGGAGCTTTGGTTTGCTATTGGACTTCTGCATCTCTCTCCATCAATGGCAACAAAAAATTCAGTCAAAATACTTGAGGTTTGCAGGTTCTCTCCAGTCTCCACAGAACAACCTCTGTCTCGGCAACCCATGCAACCTCCCTTCCTCTTACCTTCTTTGATCTATTCTGGTTAAGATTGCTCTAATTCATTGTCTTTTTTTCTCCAATTATAAGTCATGTTTTTTAACTTTATAATATATTGTGGATATCCTATGCCATAAACAAATTACTAATGTTCAACCATAGATAAAATAATAACAAAATAGCAAAAGAAATCATCCCAAAAGACCTGGTTGATTGTCTCACACTTGGAATATATTCCCAAATCGTATATGTCATGAGGAAGATATATTTTTCAATAAACTAATTCCCTCTCATTTTAGAAAAAGATCAAAGGAAACGGGAATAATCTTAATTAACCAGAATAGATATTGATCAACTCCTATTAATTTCCATCTAATTAATATAAGAAAACTTCTATCGACACAAGAAAAATACTTTAGCCATAAAATAATTACACAAAAATAAATTTATAAATTAATATTACTTGCTATGGTACGTCAAATCCATAACTTAAACATATTCTCAAGTTGAGTTTTCAATGAAGCAAGCGTGTCCTTAAGATTCTCCGGTCCAATTCTCCAATCAAGTTATAATCACATGTTTAGGTACTAGCTAGTTTATAAATAAGGCTGTTCACATGGGCCGGATTTTATCCTACCCGGATTAATACCCAGATTTTAAATCCGGTTTTCAGATTATATAAAAGAGGGCCGAAACCCGTTTTTCAAAAACCGGATAAAATTGGGCCAGATTAAATCTGGAACTTGCTTTTATCAACCCATATCCGGCTATCAAAATTTAAACGGCACCGTTTGTATCAACCCGCTATTCCCCTCGAGTCTCAGACTCTCAAACGCTATTCACTCTCTCTCTCTCTCTCTGTGCATAGAAACCCTAGCCCCATCTCGTGTTGAGTCCACGACGTCTCGTGACCGATCGCGACCCATTAGTCATCATCGTGACCCATCGCCGTCTCCGAATCTTCGTCGCCGAGCCTCCATCGCCGTAAACATTGTTCGGTACTCTCTCTCTCTCTCTCTCCCTGTAATTGCGTGAGGATTAGAAATAGATTTATTGAAGGAAAATCTAAGTTGATTCTAGGGTTTTATGGGTTTCGTGTATTGGTATTTCATATGTTATGTTTGAAGTAGATTTCATGCAACAGATTCGTGGAGTTGCAGACGTAATTTTATGGATTTCATGTAACAGATTTGTTGCTATCGCACCCACTTTCTTGTCTAACTCACCCTTTTGTCCCGTAAAGAAGCTTGGCAAAGGATTCTTTACACTTTCAATTTCAAATCCTTGAATGCCAATGGATATAGAAATAACAACCCTATTTATAAATAGCAAGACTTGTCACTTAAATGATAAGATTCACACCGATCACGCGTGGTTTAGGTAACGAAGAAAATTAATTAAGGAAAAGAATATAAAATTATCTCATTTCAAACAAAACTGAGTGCCCTCGACAACTGTCATTCAGGAAAGCATCTCGCAAACTCGATCGCTAGCTATAAATTACGCCGAACTGATTCGAGAAGTCTCGGAAGTGCTAGCACTTGTGCTAGCTTTGGTTTGCCATTTGACTTCTGCATCTCTCTCCTTTAATGGCAACCAAAAATTCAGTTAAATCACTTGAGGTTTGCAGGGTGTCTCCCCCACAGAACACCCCTGACTCAGCCATTCCAACCACTCTTCCTCTCACCTTCTTTGATATACTCTATCTAAGATTTGCTCTGATTCAGCGTGTTTTCTTCTACAAAACCTCTCATACTGAGTCTTACCTGGATACCATTCTTCCAAAACTCAAAGATTCGCTCTCCCTCACCCTCCAACATTATCTTCCACTTGTTGGTACCCTAACATGGCCCAAAAACTCCCACAAACTGATAATCACTTTCAACGAGGGCGATGCAGTTTCACTATCTGTAGCTGAGTTCAACACCAACTTCTACCATCTCTCTGGTGACAACTTTGTCAAAGCTATCAAATACCATCTTCTCGTTCCCCACTTGCCAACTTCCGCCAAAGCTTGTTTGGTGTTAGCATTACAAGTCAAAACATTCCCCAACTGCGGGTTTTCTATTGGAATCACCATGCACCATGCCGTTCTTGACCATACCAAATGCAGAGCAGTATACGGTAGTGTTGTAGACTCATCCAAAATCTAACTACATGCCACTTATTGGGATCAACAAAAGCTCGCAAATAATATGGAGACCTGAATCTAACGTGGTTCGGCCAATTTAGCCTACGTCCACATATATAGAGAGGAGTTTTTTCTATTAAACAACAAACCAACTATTTACAATGGTTTCTCTCAACTCTCATAGCTTCTAATCTCTCCAACGGACCTCACCTCAGACTCTCCTTCTCATTACAATCTTACATGTATTTATAGGAGAAAGAAATAATGTGAACATGTAAATGACGGCGGAATTTTGACGGCCTACATTATTGAATTTTCAGCCAGAGCCTACCTTCCAGTTGCTACAGACGGTGCCTAGCTATGTTTCCATATAGCTCATTTGCTTGTTGATTTCCAACAATCTCCCCCTCAACACCAAACAGAGGATATCCTGACACAATTTAGCTCAAGGTACTTAACCTAGCTATGTCTCTATATAGCTCGAGTTTTTCGTATGTGACTACCTTCGTTAGCATGTCCGCTAGATTCTCTTTTGTATGGATCTTTACAAGCTTCAAAAGTTGTTGCTCCATTACTTCACGTATTCAGTGATAACGAATATTGATGTGTTTTGTCTGGGAGTGATACATCGAGTTTCTACTCAGATCAAGAGCACTTTGACTATCACAATAGATTCTGTACTCTTTTTGACTGACTCCCATTTCTTGGAGGAACCGCTTTAGCCACAACATTTCTTTTCCTGCTTCTGCTATAGCAATGTACTCTGCTTTTGTTGTAGATAAAGCTACACATTTCTGCAGTTTGGACTGCCATGATACAACTCCACCTGCAAATGTGTAAATATATCCTGATATAGATTTTCTCCCATCAAGATCACTTGCCATATCAGCATCTGTATAGCCATCCAAGACTGGGTTAGCTCCCTCATAGCACAAGCACAACTTTGATATACCTTTAAGGTACCTGATAATCCACTGTACTGCTTTCCAGTGTTCTTTCCGTGGATTTGAAAGAAAAAGGCTCACAACTCCAAGAGCGTAAGCGATGTTAGGTCTGGTATAAATCATGGCGTACATTAAACTTCCTACTGCTGAGGAGTACGATACTGTAGCCATTTCTTGAACCTTTTCTAGTGATGAGGGACATGAGCTCTTGCTTAATTTGAAGTGATTAGCCAATGGAGTACTGACTGGCTTTGCTTTCTCCATGTTGAACCTTCGTAGTATTTGTTCAACATACTTTTCCTGTGACAGCCATAGCTTCTTTTTCTTCCTGTCACGAGTGATCCTCATGCCCAAAATCTATTGGGCAGGTCCTAAGTCTTTCATATCGAAGACTTTGGAGAAATCCGTCTTTAGCTTCCTGATGATGGATGGATCTTTTCCAATAATTAGTATGTCATCAATATAGAGTAGTAACATCACGAAGTTACCTTCTGAAAGTCTCCGGATGTAAACGCACTGAGCTGCAATAGTTTTCTTGTAGCCATGACTCATCATGAATGAGTCAAACTTCTTATACCACTATCTAGGAGCCTGCTTCGAACTGTAAAGGCTATTTTCCAACTTGCAGACCAAATGTTCCTTTCCAGGAACTTGGAAACCTTCTAGCTGCTCCATATAAATCTCCTCATCAAGGTTGCCTGAAGAAATGTTGTCTTCACATCCATCTATTCAAGTTCCAAGTCAAGACTTGCTATCAATCCGAGTACCACTTGAATTGAAATCATCTTTACAACAGATGAGAATACCTCATCAAAGTCGATTCCTTTCTTCTGCTAGAATCCTTTGACGACTAAGCGAGCCTTGTGCTTCACCTACTTGCCATCATTTTTCACCTTGAACACCCATTTGTTTCTCAATGCTCTCTTATCTTTTGGAAGTTCCATCAGCTCATAAGTCTGATTCTTTTGCAACGAGTTCATCTCATCCTGCATAGCCTGCATCCACTTGTTGCTATCTGGATGAGATATTGCCTCCGGGAAGTTTTCTGGCTCCCCCTCATCTGTAAGAAGAATATAATCTGATTATGGATATCTTCGAGACGGAATCAACAATCGCCCTCTAGAGGATCTGTCCTGCTGAGGTTGATCACTTGACAACTGTGGAAACTCTGTAGTTTCTGATGGAGAAGGCAATTGCTCCCTTTGCTCAGTACTGGTTTCTCCGTCGTTAGTATCCTCTTCTTCTTCTGGGGAAACTTCCTATCTATCTTTCAGTGTTTGAGGCAGACTGAAGTGGTAGTGAACTAGGACCTGGTTCTAGAGCACTTGGAGTTATTTGTTCTGATCAAAACATCTGGTCTTCATGGAACACAACGTCCCTGCTTCTGATGACCTTCTTCACTTTTGGATCCCATAATCTCTATCCAAATTATTCATCTCCATAGCCGATGAAAATACATGGAGTAGACATTTTATAAAGTTTCTGTCTTTTCTCCTTGGATACATGTGCAAATGCTTTGCATCCAAATACTCTTAGATGAGAGTATGAAATCTTGTGGCCTGACCACACCATCTTTAGGACTTCGAACTACAGTGGAACTGACGGTATTTTGTTGATCAGGTAATAAGCTGCTTACACTGTTTCACCCCAGAACGGCTTAGGCAACTTTTCCATACTCAGCATGCATCTGGTTCGCTCCACAATGGTTTGGTTCATCCTTTCTACCACACCATTGTGTTGTGGGGTGTAGGGGACAGTCTTCTCGTGTCTGATGCCATGTCTGGAGCAGTATTCTCTGAACTCTCGAGAAGTGTATTCACCTCCATTGTCTGCCTGAGGCATTTCAGCTTCTTGCCTGTTTTTCTTTCTACCATGGCATGGAAGTTCTTGAATTGCTCAAAAACTTGATCTTTCCCTTTTAGGAAATACTCTCACACTTTATGTGAAGCATCATCAATAAAAGTAACAAAATATTTGTTACCTCCAAGTGATTCAACTTCAAAAGGACCGCAAACATCAGAGTGTACCAAGCTCAATAACTCTGATCTTTTTCCAGTAGATGTCTGGAATGAAACTCTATGTTGTTTACCAAATAAACAGTATTCACAAGGGTTGAGGGCAATACCTTTATTTACTGTGATCAATACTTTCTTTGCAAGCATAAACACCCATTTTTCTCCCATGTGGCCAAGTCTCCGATGCCACAAGTTTGGTGATGTATCATCTTCAGCTACATTGAGACTGTTTGCACATATCTTAGCCTTGATTTGTACAAAGTGCCACAGATATGTCCCCGTGCAACAACCATTGTTCCTTTCTTTAATTTCCAAGCATTATTGCTGAAGATGCTCTCGTAACCTTGTTGATCAAGAGTTCTTATAGAAATTAGGTTGAGTCGAAGATCAGGTATGTGCCGAACACCATTTAGGACCATAGTACAGCCAACACTGGTTTTTATATAGACATCTCCAATGCCCACGATCTTTGAGAAACTTGAATTTCCCATCCTAACTGTACCGAAGTCACCTGCCTTGTAAGTACTGAATAAATCCTTACAAGGAATGGCATGATAGGATGCTGATGTATCTATTACCCATTACCCACTCTGTTTCCTCACTTGAAACGTGCAAGCAAGATTCTTTACCAGCAGAAAGGAGTACAAAATCTCCAGAAAGCGTCACTGCGGCTTCGCCTTCTTCGTGCTTTGACTGATTGCTAGGCTGATTCTGCTTCTTTTGCAGCTTTCGACATTATCTTTTAAAGTGGCCTTCAATACCACAGTAAAAGCATTTTCCCTTCTTTCACTATTTACCGCAACTTTGGGATCTCCCTTTACTTTGACTTCCGTTCTTTTCTCGACTTCTACTTTTACTATTTCTCTAATGCCTTCCTTCTATTACAAAGGCATCTGTCTGGTCTCCTCCAACCCCCTTTCGTCTAGCCTCTTCATTAAACAAGGCGTCTATCACCATTGACATGGCGAGCTTTCCATCTGGAGCTAAATTACTAAGTGAGACCACTAGCATTTCCCAGCTATCTGGTAGAGAACTGAGAAGTAATAGAAACTGCACTTCGTCTCCAAGCTTAAAGTCTACGGATGCAAGTTGATTTACAAGATTTTGAAACTCGTTAGTGTGTGCGGCCAATGAGATGCCGCTTTTGAGTTTCAAGTTGACAAGACGTCTCATTAATAATGCCTTGTTCCAAGCAGTTTTTGCCTGGTATATGTTTTCCAGCTTTTTTCGCAGCTGATAGACATCTGTTTCTTGTGTAACATGGTGAAAAACACTATGATCAATCCACTGCCGGATCTGACCAACAATTTTCTTATTCAACTTATACCAGTCTTTTTTCGCTACATCATTTAGTTTTATGCTTTTCTCTTCAATTGGATCGAAGAGATCTTTACAATTCAGGAGATCTTCCATTCAAGATCTCCATAGTGCGTAATTTGTAGATGTTAGCTTGATCATCGCACCTGCTCCTGAGTCCTCCTTCAGTTCGGCCTTAATATGTAATTTGAGTGACCTTTTCTCAATGTTCGGAGTTGAATCTCAACAAACGAAGCTCATTGTTGCGTCCAGAACGGTGGAAAACCTTGGAAACGACTCTGGTCTCATTCCAAAACGATCAAATGTGCTCCGAAAACCTGAAAAATAAGAAAACACGGAATATTCCTTCTGAAATGGAATATTCTAACGTTAACGAAATATTCTCTAACGTTAACAGAATATTCTTTCCATCAACGAAGTATTATTTCCATCACCAGAATATTCTTTCACCAGAATATTCCTACTGTCACCGAAATATTCTCGCCGGCGACCGAATATTCCGACGGAATATTCTTTCTCCAATGGGTCGCTGGAGCGGATCACGAACCGGGTCAAACTGGTACGGGTCGGATCCCCCGGATTTAACGGGTCAGAAGTCTTCTTCCTCCTAGCGTGCATGGCCAGAGCTGGGTCGGCACGTACGGTGTCTGTTGGTGTCCGTTCGAGACGAAATTTTCACCAGAATTTTCATCATGAGCTGAGGAATCTAATGGTATCCTCCAAACTTGATTTCGATCAAGTTCCAAAAATGGGTCTCTCACGAAAATTCACAAATCCGGTCTCCTGTCGTCTCTGATACCACTTATTGGGATCGGTGGAAGCTCACAAATAATATGGAGACCTGAATTTAACGTGGTTCGGCCAATTTAGCCTACATCCACAAATATAGAGATGAGTTTTTTCTATTAAACAACAAACCAACTATTTATAATGGTTTCTCTCAACTCTCATAACTTGTAATCTCTCCAACAGACCTCACCTCAGACTCTCCTTCACATTACAATCATACATGTATTTGTAGGAGAAAGAAATAGTATAAATATGGGTTTGACGGTGGAATTACGGCGGCCTACATTCTTGAATTTTCAGCCGGCGCCTACCTTCCAGTTGCTACAGACGGTGCCAAATTTTATCTTCCAGAAGCCTCTAGCTCCTTTGCATGTTGATTTCCAACACCATAATGTAGTAATATAGTTAATACGTAAACTTATAAAGTTACTCCTATCACTCACGCACCTTTGCACAACTAATATAATCCGCTTCTTAAGACTTTAGTAGATGAGCAGTAAGTGCAATTTCTTTCTTTAAGATTTTATAATCTAAAACTTCTTTTGCTAGCTGTTGTGAAAATGATTCACTAAAACCTATCAATTTAAAAGGAAAACAATGAAATGCAAAAACCATTCAATAAATACAATAAATAAAATGAACCATTATAACAATATCCACTCTTAAATGCAATAAAGGGAAGGGTTTTTGTTAGCACTGCTAGCTAGTCAATGTAATCATACTCTTTGAAATGCTACATGGATAGATTGGGTGGAATTTCTTATTTGTTTATTAGAGTCATGATTATTTGTGGAGATGGGTGCAATCTGAAAGCTACTTATTTGTATAGTAGAATTATGTTTTGGAATAAAGTATATCAATGTTTTTGGTCTAATTCGTCTGGCTTTTCCCTAGCTTAAATGCAAACCATTCATTTAGCTTCTCAGTTTTCTAAAATCTGCACTAACATGATAACACTAACATTTACTATAATGTTAACATCAGTATTTACTATAATTTACTTGTAACACTAACATGATAACATCAGTATAATATTCTCGAATTTGGAGATCATGAAACATTGCAAAGTCTTGTTTCTTTTTCTCACTAATATTTCAACAAACACGTTGCACACATGTCCAAGCACTTACAATACAAAATCTTTGGATATCATTTCAAGTTTTTTATAGAATACAAAAGGACACACAAGCAAAGCAAATCAAAGAATCAAATTAAAATAACACTTTTAATTAGTTGTAATTAAAATCCCTAAAATTAAAAGTTAAAACCCTAAAATTAATTACCAATTGATCTCTAGCCAACAACAATGGGGATGCCATCATGACAGTGTGAGTCATGAGGCAACCGACAGCAGCGTGAGAGTTGAAGGCGAAAGCAGTCAAGGTGAGGAGAACTAAAGAAGTGCCATTGGAGATTCGGAGAAGTAGAACAAAGATGAGAGAAAGAAGAAGAAGAAAGAAGAAAAGAGAGGAAGAGGGCGTAAGTTTTCAACTTTGGTCTAAATGGCATCATTTGGACTAAGCTTAAAAAGCCCACACAAATGTAAAATGACATCATTTTGCATTTGGGTTTTTTTTATTCCTTTTTTTTAAAAGACAGAGTTTGGAGTCGGAACTTAGAACTCTCATGGTGTGAAGCCCCTTCTCCTTAAAATAAACACAGGAATTAAGGCGTCGGGATGCTGACAATACGGGTCACGCACCCCCAACGTCAAGTACTAAGTGTGTGAACACGTGATATGCATAAATAAAAGTCGCAGCAGAATAATTAAAGTATAATTAAAGTCAATAACTAAGTACCAGAATTTTTAAAAATATTTTACAACCCAGTTTAACATAAATTCTCCAATAGGAGATTTAATACAGTCATTTGAAAGATAAATTAAACAAATAAATATTTATAAAAAGGGAGAAAATAAATTTATCGAGATAACAATTAATAATAATAACACATCAACGGCAGAGCCATCTCCTCATGCTCAGTCTCTTCAAGATAATAATGACATCGCAGGTAAGTACAACCCAAATAAAGTCAAGATAATAATTACATTCATGCAACAACACTATGCATGAATAGGACACCGTATGCATGTGACTTGAAATTATCCTTCTCAAAATTAATAAAATAACCACACACGCCAAAATCCATTTTGGCCTAAATTTAAACTCCAATAAAATCATCCATCATTTTCCCAGAAAATGATGACCATAAATCCATTAAAATCACAACCATTTTTTCAGAAAATGGTCCACGTAAAACTAATAATTAAAACCCACCACTTTTCCAGAAAATGGCCTAAACATCCGTTTTATTAACCGTATGCACCATGATCTCCTCTAGGGACCAACCGCAGACCCTAACTTTCATCATCACACCGAAGATAACATCCTCGCATGTGACTTCGGAACGGGCAATATCTAGCTAACCGCACCCAGTACGTACTATGACCAGGCATCCCCTAGCTCCCGCCAGCAAAGGAGCCACGGAGTCGACACGAGAGCGTTACCATCCCGTCCAATCCCATCATTGCCAGGCGACGACCTAGGGGACATCACTCAGTATATTCCACTCTCGAGTGACCAGAGGAGTTCCACCGAGATAATGCCTCATCCGGGCTTGGGGTCGTGATACACACGCACCCGAAACCATAAACACATGAAAACCCAGTTTTCATTTCCAACAAATAAATATGCGTGTAAATACACAATGCAGATGACCATGCACCAAATAACCAATAACTGATAATTTTCAATGATGACCAAACACAATATCTGTTTATGCCAAAAATATATTTAAATCTTAAAGTTAATTTGGAAAATACTTACAGCGATTAAAAGCATAAATCCCTGAACAGACGCCACTCCGCAGTACTTGTAGCGGTCACTTATACGTTAGGCTAGAGTGCTCGGTTTGATACCAAAATTTAGGGAGATACTCTTTGGAAGGCGAGGAATCTCATGGAGGTGGTGGTATGGCAGCACAACCACCGAAAGGTGGCGGATCGCGCTCTAAAAGGGTGAAAACCCATTTTCGAGTTTGGGGTTGTACCGGGAAGGTTGGGCCGCGGTTGGGGAAACTGAGCTAGCGGGTTGACCGGCTGGGCAAGAGGAGTGGTTTGGTGGCGGATGTGAAATGTACGGCAGCCGGATGGCGGCGCGGTGAAGATGGATCCGTTTAAGGACCCATTTCGGGTGGAGGGGTAACCGGTGGAGATGGGTGGCTTTGGGCAGTGGGTTATGCTCGTCGGAGGGTGGGGAGGCTGCTGGTAGGTCGCCGGTGCAAGGGGTGGCCGACGGTGGCCGAAAAATGTAAGGGAAGGCAAGAACTCATTTTCAAGTAGGGGGCCGTGTAGGGGTGGTGGGGTGGCCGGAGGTGACACTATCCGGCCACACCACCGGTGTTGTTGAACTCGCTGGCATGTGGGGGTGAGGTTGGGTTAGGCGGTGTCGCCGGTGGGTGGCCGACGACGGCCCTGAGTGGAGCTGAGAGAACCAGCGAGAGAGAAAAGCGAACAGGGGGCTCGCGCATGGGAAAACCAGGAAGAAAGAAGAAGAAGAAAAAGAAAAATAAAGAAGAAAAATAAAGAAAAGAAAAGAAAAGAAAAAAAGAAAGAAGAAAAAGAATACTACTAGAAAAAGCACAATAAATTAAATAAAAGCTGATTTTAAATACTATAATTTCAATATCAATAAAATAAGATATTTAAAGCCCACCAATAGAAATAAATTAAATCCAAGCGTAATATTAAAAATAAAACAATAATTAATATAATGAAAGCAAATCAAATAAACTCACATAATAAAATAAAGGAATTAAATTCCAATCATTAAAATAATTAACTCATTAAAATAAATAAGAAAAATAACGTAACTCAATATTAACTAATTAATAGCTCAAATAAATATCTTAAACAAATAAAACATGACTAATAATATTATTAAATTAAATTAAAATATAATTAACACCGAGAATAAAATAACGTGTAAAAATACACATAAATCTGAGATCTCACACATAGGCTCAGTTCTGACTTCAAACTTCGGTTTTGGAGTCAGAATTGTTCTGGCTCTAACTCCAACTTCTGACTTTTGACTCCGATTGGAGTTAGAATTGGAGCAGAATTCGGATGGAAGCCAGAACTTGAAAATTTTGAACAACCCTGATATCTCTTACCTACCTCTACATAAGAGCTTCATCGTTATGTTTAAGCAAAGGACAACCTCTCCCTTTGTGTTTCAAGACACTACATCTCAGTGTGCTACCCCTGTGTAGTCTTAGCCCACCAATAAACCATTTGAATACCAAGATAAGATATATAAGAAGGGAATGAGCTGGTGCCTTTAATATAATATGCCTTGCTAAGTGCCCCCATTAAAGCCGGAATCATCAAAAGCAGAAAGCCCACCTACGAAAGAAAGAGGGTGTGTAACTATAAGGTATGAGTTCTAGTTAGCCCATCGCGTTATGGCTTACAGGAGTAGCTGGCACTGGTCTTGACTCTGAGTCTGTATCCACCCATAGGATAAGACCAATAGACGGAATTAGTTTCAGTATGGCATCGCACTAGAAACAAAAATTTTGAGGACGTTCATACTTAAATGCAATCGAAGACTTATGGTTTTCGCCTTTGATCCACCTACCACGAGCCAGGGGTTTAGAGACCTCAACATCAACTCTCACCCTGAGAAAATTCCCCCACCCCAACCCTTCTTCGTCAACTTTTACTTCCATAGAATTCCCTATGTGACATCCCAGATTTTTCATGAGGAAACTTATTTATGTTTAAAATGAATTATAATATTATTTATTTTAGTGAGGTGCTTAGATGTTATAAGAAAGAGCCTTTTTAAGAAAATCTTAAAGTCTAATTAGTTTGGACCCCTTTTTGGTGCAAGGAATTTTGTTTTGTTAAGACATAAAAGTATTAGGCCCAAGAGAGTAAGCCCATTTGATCTACTACCTTGGAAGCTCGAGATATGCCTTGCAGGAATAAGGAGGTGCGGTGGAAAATGGTAAAATGGATATTCTGGAACAAGGTACTTTGGACACTTGTCAAGATCTTGTGGAAATGAAAGGAAGAGTGAAAGAAGGCCTAAGAAAATCCAAAGAATTTGACCATGAAGTGTTGGACGCCACTTGTGGATTTTGAATCCCATTTGGACATGTGCCAAGCTAAGACACAACTAACATTTTTTATTTTTCCAAAAGGTATCTTACATTGGAAAGAGGAAAATGTGGTTCGAGTAGGATTTTGTGTAAGAAGAAGAGTGGTAGGCGTGTACAGGGAGAGAGGTTAAGTGTGGAAGTGAAATATGTGCTTTGGAAATGATAAAAGTCTTTTCACTTGTCATGCATGTTCTCTTACCCGCTCCACTCCTACACCATGTATCATGCATGCAAGAGAGGGAGATTAAGGTTTAGGAGCAAAAAGACCAAGAAGCCCTTTTATTTTTTGTACTTACACTAAAGTTGAGGGACGAAATGGGAAAGAAGGAAAAAGAGAATTTTCGGATGTGAAGGGGGAGATCTAACTGAAATCTCCTTTGTTTTTTGTTTCCCCATGTCATCCCATCATTAGGGAGAGAGAGTGGAAGAAACGGGCATGTGTCAAGCATGCATTGGGTGATTTTTATGAGAAGAGATTATATATATAGCTAGAGCCAAAATTGAAGGGAGTTCTGGATACCTTTTTGTCTTCATACCCTTCAAGGTTTCGTCAAGAAGGTTTCTTCACTAGTCATCACCTTACTTCATTTTCTTACTAGCCAAACACTCTTGTATTGCCTTATTTTGAGTTTTTCTAAGTTGTTTTTCGAGGAAACGATCACTACAAGAAGGCAAACACTTTATCTATTCATTTTATTACACCATGCACAATTTTGAGTGAGAAAAATCATCTTAGTATTTTCGGACCTAAAGGTTTTCTACACTAGCACTCACTTTCACTCGAAAATTAGGGTTCGTACTTCTTTTAAAATGGAACCCTAGATAATCTTAAGATTCTGAATGAGGGAAAATGAGATTTTTAATAAAAGATTTTTAGGTTTCATGAGAGAAATGAAATCTAGGATTGTAACTCCTTAGAGATTTGTCCCAAGGGTTTTTGAAAGGAATATTTGATCTCCTTGAGCACCAAGCACTCACATTCACTTGAAAATTTCGGATTTAGGACTTTTGTACTCAAACTTTGATTTGTTTCTTGGTTTATTTTTAAATTTCTTTGCTTGTTGTTCTTGGAAGTTTGTAAGTAAACTCTTAATCTATCTTTAATATTATTTGCATATATCATGTGAACTTTGTTTGCTACTTGTTTGCTTGATTATTTGAATGTTATTATCTGAAGTATATGTGAGGGTTTCAGCCTATGTTATTAAGGATTGATTGATGATTATTTGATGAAAATATGAAAGTGATAAGACTTGGGTGATTCAACCAAGGTGTTTTTTATGTGTTGGATTAGTTATATGATGAAAGTCATAAAGTTTAAAGGCCCATGTGATTTGGCCATGAGGAAAGTCGAGTGAACACACAAAAACTAGAACTTTAACTCCTTAGAGTTTTGGCCCTAGGGTTTTTGAAAGGAATATTTTATTTCCTTGAGCACCAAGCACTCACCTTCACTTGGAAATTTCGGATCTAGGATTTTTATACCAAACTTTGATTTGTTTCTTGATTTTTTTCATATTTCTTTGCTTGTTGTTCTTGGAATTTTGTAAGTAAACTCTTAACCTATCTTGAATATTATTTGTATTTATTATGTGAACTTTGTTAGGGTTTCAATCTATGTTACTCAAGGATTGATTGATGATTATTTGATGAAAATATGGAGGTGTTAAGACTTGGGTGATTCGTCGTAGGTGTTTTTAAAGTGTTGGATTAGTTTTTATGTATTTTTTATGTGTTCACTTGGGAGTATTTAAAGTGGAGTGAACCCCATGAGCTGATGAAGTATAGTCAACGGGGTTCGAATGGGTCCTATGGAAGGATTTCAAAGTGGAGTCACACTTAAAGCAAATAGGTGTAAACTGTCGTATATGAATATGTTATGACGTAGTTACCTCGACTGAATGAGTTGTAAGTTAATGCAGTAACTAGTGGAAAGTACATGGTGCATAGGAAAATTGTAAGGTATTCCATACATGTTAAAAGAATGACATGACAAGAATAAGGCATTTAAGTTCCATGAATGATACAAAATGATATGGCCAAAAACTCGAGTTTAAATGATATGAACATGTGTTACGATGTGAAAAGAAGAAAGAATGTATTTTTCATGAAAGTACATGATGTACAAGTTTAAGTTATAAGTCTCATATTCATGTCCATATATTTGTTTGTGTTTATATGTCTATGATATATGTGCTATCTTGTTTACTTGCTGAGATTTTTTAAAATTTTATTGTGATAGTTTTCACTACCATTCCCCTCCTGAAATGGTAGAAGTTGTTACAAGTAAGAATAGAGAAATGCAAGAGGCTGCCTCCCAAGAAAGTTTAGGAGACCTCGAAGAGTCTTGAGCGTCCCTCAAAGTTGTCCACTCTGGATAGGCTGCAAGCAACCAACCAATTTCTGATTGAGATCATAAAACTTTTTGAAGAGTTAAGAAGGATTTCTAGGCAAGGAAGGGCCTAACAGGATTGGCTTAGCAAGACCTTAGTATTAGACTTGAAAACATATATGTCTTAGCTTATTTTGGAGAACAAAGCTGTTTTTTTTTTTGGAAATGGTTTCTGTTGTTTTGGGAGTATTGAACACTTAACTTTTGGTGGTATATTTGCTTATTAAAACTTTTAGGATATTTGCACTATTAGGGTACCAGGTGGTATTATCATACTATTATTACCTTAAATTGTAAGAAAGAATTTTTTTTTGTTTTGATTTTTATTAGAAACTATTAGTAAGTTAGGTGCATGGCATCTTAACTATTATATACGAAGGATATGTAACCTTATGTTACATATCCCGACGCTTCAAGTTGTCGTTAAATTCCAAGTGTTGGTTGGGGGTGTCACACCCTATAGCGGAGGCAATAAGTTCACCATAATGTTTATTCATACCATCCAGTGGCGTATTGTGCAATTGCCCTCAAAAGGGTTCCTCGGTGAATATAATACCACTGGTTGGCATACTGCCATCCACCTTCTAAAAGGCTATCAATGCTTGATCAAATGTCAATAATTTGCCTTTGAGAATCTTCTTTAAGTCAAACTCTTTTTGAAATCCCATGGGGAACATGCTCTCTCTTGCATATGTGAAGTGAATCCAACCTTCCAGCCTCCAAACTTGAGGTATTATAGATCTAAAAGCTTCTTTGCGAAAGTTTTTCTCAATGATTACAGTTTTTACCTTTAGTAGCAGCATCTTCCAACGCCTTGTTAGATAGTATTGCAACATTCTCTTCATCTTCTACCAATGTCAACCCCTCCCACAACGTAGAAAGGTCTACTTTATCCACGCATGTAAATTTGTAGGAGATAAAAGAAGATAAGATAAGATGATTTTAAGTTGTTGAAGAGGAGATAGATGTGGGTCCCGCAAATGGTTGCATGGTATTTGCAATGATTTTGTTCTATTTATAAATAAATAATAATAATTTATAATATAAATCTCCAATTTTTGATATATTTTATAATAATATTATAAAATGGCAATGCATATATAAAATCAAATTATATAAAAAACTGGTATTTTTTTTTTCTTTTCAACATTGTAAGTTGCTATTATGCATAAAAGTGGTAGTTAAGAATATTTACTACAAGAAAATTACGTATCTGTGGTCAATTATTCTCTATCAAAATAATTATTTTTTATCGATTTTTATAGTAAATAGTCATATTAACAGAGAATAGTTGATCACAAATAATCAATTTTCTTATATTAATATTAAATAATTTCCCTTTTCTCTGTATTCTAGTGGTAACTTTATTATTATATGGGGGCAGATACCAATCGACAATCAATTGGAGCATTAAGGCAAAAGTTAATCACTTTTGTGGTTATTGAAAACACGTGAGAAACATTTCACATTATAGAAAAACTATTTATTTATAATTAATTAAGTCCAAGGAAATAAATATTTATAATTAAAATAAATCATAAATAATTTTTTTATTATAAATAATTAATCACAAAAATTTATTTTTCTTATAATATCAAAAGATATCACTTTTGTGGTTATTGAAAACATGTGAAATACATTTCTGAAAAGTAATTACTATTTGGATTGAAAAGTAATTATTATTTTATTTAGCAATTAAGGAAATATATTTTTAAAGATGTTATAATTTTTTTTTAAATTAAAAATATAGAAAAAAATGAAAATCTTTTCACCCTTGTCAGACTCATCTCGTTCTATACTGCTCAAAATTGAAATTAAAGAATAGAGTAGAGAAAAAGAAATCATGTTGTGACTATTATTCGTCTTAATATGCGTATCTATCTATTGTATTTAGTTACAGAGTCAGATTTTAAAGTGCGAATTTAAATTTTAAATATGACGACAGCAGTAATAATATGTATGTAGTAAAATAAAAAATAAAAAAAGGCCAGTACTGGTAGATGGAATTCAATCGTACGTTTTCAAAACTTTATTGTAAAGACTTTAATGCCGAACTAACTCGACAAGTTTCTGTACGTCAAAATCTGAGGAGCATAGGTTTGCCATTGGACTTCTGCATCTCTCTCCGTTAATGGCAACCAAAAATTCGGTTACAATACTTGAGGTTTGCAGGGTGGCTCCCTCACAGAACACCCCTCATGTCTCTGCCATTCCAACCACTCTTCCTCTTACCTTCTTTGATGTACTCTGGCTAAGATTTGCGCCGGTCCAGCGTGTTTTCTTCTACGAGCTGACCTCTCATATTGACAATCCTTTCCTGGATATCATTCTTCCAAAACTTAAAGATTCGCTCTCCCTCACCCTCCTACAATATCTTCCACTTGCCGGTAGCCTCACATGGCCCGAAGACTCCAACACACCGACCATCAATTACAACAAGGGCGATGCAGTTTCACTATCTGTAGCCGAGTCCAACGCCAACTTCTACCATCTCTCTGGAGATAACTTTGTCGAAGCTGTCGAATACCATCCTCTCGTACCCCACTTGCCAACTTCCACCGAAGCTTGTTCGGTGTTAGCTTTACAAGTCACAATGTTCCCCAACTGCGGGTTTTCTATTGGAATCACCTCGCACCATGCCGTTCTTGACGGGAAAAGTTCAACCATGTTTATTAAGTCATGGGCTCGCATCTGCAAAATTGGAGCAGGAGATGCTCTGTCCTCGACGCCGGAGCCAACACCGTGCTATGACCGGATGATTATCAAGGACCCGATTGGGCTGGAAGCAATCTACCTGAACCAGTGGATGAACGAGAATGGTCCAAACAACAAGAGCTTGAAGGTATGGGAACCAAAAACACCACCGGATACGGTTCGAGGCACGTTCAAGTTGACCCGTGCCAACCTGGAAAAGCTCAGGCAATTGATCATGAAAAGCATTCTGGAGGAGAAGAATAAACATGAAAAGCAACCATTGCACTTGTCGATGTATACCCTAACTTGTGCCTACACGTTTGTTTGTCTTGCGAAGGCAGAACAACTAAGGGACACCAAACACCTTTTTGCCTTAAATGTGGACGCCCGGCATCGATTAGAGGATCCCATCCCAGGGACTTATTTTGGAAACTGCGTAGCTGGTCGTATAGCCAATTTAGAGGGAATCGAGCTTTCTGGAGAAGAGGGGATGGCGGTTGCGGTAAAGGCTATCAGCAAAGCAATCAGAAGTTTAGGCGATGGTGTCCTAAGTGGGGCCGAAAAATGGATTGAAATAATTTTCAGTCTACAGAATGCTAGAGTAATTGGCGTTGCTGGCTCACCTCGATTTGAACTTTACAGTACAGATTTTGGGTGGGGGAAGCCAACGAAGGTGGACGTGATATCCATCGATAAAACAGGGGCTATATCTCTTTCTGATTCTAGAGATGGTGCTGGAGAAGTCGAAGTAGGTTTGGTTTTGAAGAAACCTGAAATGGAAGTGTTTGCTGCAGTTTTTGCCGAAGGACTTGAAGGTCTGTAAAGCCACGTGATATATATCAAATTGCAACTCCGGCCATTAACATCTATCATGTTCAGATGGAAGCTATGTGTTAATTATTTCTTCTGTGCCTTTTTTTTTCTTTTAATGGATGTCCCATGATCTTTTTTTTAGTTTGATTGTGAGCCAAACTTATAACATCTTTGGTCATAAGTTTCTGCTATTATATATTAGCTTTCTTCATTTCCGATTATTAATATTTGTGCTGATCCATGATACCAGCGCTTGCTTGGAATATATTCCAAAATCTTATATGTCATGTGGAAGTTACATTTTTCATAAAACTAATCCCCACTTATTTTATAAAAATCCCAAAAGGAATGGGCCGGATAAATGGAGAGTGGAGACATTCAAGTCTTATTTCCATCCAATTAATATAATCAAAAGATATTTCAAGTCAGAAAATAGGCCTGAAATTTTCAAGTCTATTAATCGTTGGATACGCGATCGGAAAAGTGGCATGAGTACATGAGTGCGTTTACTTTTCTATGAGTAGTAGGGTTTTCAGAGAGGAATAAATGCTATGGGTCCCGATCGATACATTGTCCCAACAATCGTGTATTTTATAATGAACGAACGAAATTTATCAGTCGCTCCCTGTCCTACCACTAAATTATGTGAATGATCCCATCACTATTATTTTAAATTCTGCATAGTAACTTGTATAGTGACTTGTATAGTAACTTGCATAGTAATTTCAAAGCCTATAAATAGGGACTTCAATTGTAATAAAATTCATAAGAAAATACAGAGAGAGAAAGAAAGTTTCAGTTCTTAAGAGTTTCAGAGAGAATTTCTTGTTTCTCTTTTGCAATAGTAGTTTCTTTCTTTAAGTTTCATAACACGTTATCAGTACGAGGTTCTACCGATACTGAAGCTAGTAGTCTTCTACTTCAAGTAAGTTTTTCAATATATTATTTACAGTCCTTGAGATAAATATTAAAGGTAATATTGTTAAATATTACTTGATAAAATTTTATTTTTATTCTCATGATAATGTGAATATATTTCTTAAATTCACAGATTTATTTTTGTAATATAATGTCAAATATTGAGATTTATTACTATTGACATTTCTGAAAAATGTTATTTATCCAAGATCCTTGATGAGATCTATTTGGATATGATGATGAACTTGAAAGATACAATCATAGAAGAAAACCATGTGTCCCTGAAAGACCATGCTGTGTATCTCATGATGAAAAATCATCTTACTGTGTGAAATGAATTAAGAGAGTGATATAAGTACCAGAAGATGTAATCCTCTCAAAAGATCATTATGATTTATTGCACATGAAGTTGCAAGATTTTAAGAGTGGCATTGAATATTCTACACTCTTCAAAATCAGCTCAATATTAAAATTATACAGTGAAAATGTCACTGGTGATGATATATAAAAGAAGACATTATTTTTCATACCTCGAATGTGCTCCTGCAGTAGCAATATCGAGAGTGAAAGTTCAATAAATATTCTGAACTTTTGTTTTGTCTTCCAGTGATTGAGCTAAATAATGAGTTTTTGTTACACCAGTTACGTCCTATTAATAATATCGAATTTACACAATTCTTAGAAGTGAACGGTGTATCCTTTCAAAGGAATTAAGGGCGTAGACGTGGTAGAAAAATTATAGAAGTATTGGTCCCAAAAGTGACAACACTAAAGATGATAAAAAAAAAAATATCGTATCACCAGAAGTGATCCAACTCAGAGAAGGGTAAAGGCCATCAGAATAATTCTTAATAAAAAGATGAAGATGTTTGTCATAAGATGTAATATGATTAAACAGTAGTTACGTACCTGTTGTACGGCCAGGCACTTAGCTGATTTATATCAAGTTTCTATTAAAGGAAAGAATAAAGTGCATGAAATAAATTTAGTAGAACCATCAGATGATTTATTAGATTCAGTAGATGTAGACGTTACTCATCTTGATGTATCTGATTTCATTAATCATCCTGAAGGTAGTATTGAACACTTAATTGGAGATGGAAGTGTTTCACTCAATTAATGTATTTTCTTTCTATCAGTAATAAAAGTTTTTGTATATTTTGTAGAATCATGGATCACATTGATGAGTTTTTTATCTGTGAGTTGAATGATAAAGATATATGTCTGGCTGACAGTGCTACAACTCACACAATTCTCAAAGAAAAGAAAATTTTGTAAAGCCTATGTCCATACCATATCAGGTTCATCGGATTTAATTGAGGGCTCCGGAAGAGCTTATATTGTGTTGCCTAATGGCACAAAATTTTGTATTGATGATGCTCTATTCTCTTCACAATCCAGAAGAAAATTATTGAGTTTCAAAGATATACGTCGTAATGATTACCATATTGAAACGACTAATGAAGGCAGTAAAGAGCATCTCCTTATTACTAAAACAATATCGGGCCAGAAGCTCGTATTAGAAAAAAGTCTGCTCTATGTTCTGGATTGTATTATAGAAAAATGAGAACAATTGAATCATATGTGGTAATGCACCAGAAGTGCATTGACCCTAAAGTATTTATGACTTGGCATGATCGCCTTGGACATCCGGGTTCTATAATGATGAGACGAATTATTGAAAATTCGCATGGGTATCCCTTAAAGAATCAAAAGATATTTCTACCCAATGAATCTCCGTGCTCTGCATGTTCTCAAGGTAAGTTAATTATCAGACCATCTCCCTCAAAAGTCATTGTTGAATCTCCATCCTTTTTACAAAGGATTCACGGAGATATATATGGGCCTATTCATCCATCAAGTGGACCATTTAGATATTTTATGGTTCTAATTGATGCATCTAGTCGATGGTCACATGTTTGTCTTCTTTCCACTAGAAATGTTGCATTTGCTAGACTTCTTGCTCAGATAATTAAACTACGAGTACAATTTCCTGAATATCCAATTAAGACCATTCGATTGGATAATGCAGGTGAATTTTCATCTCAAGTTTTTGATGATTATTGCATGTCAATAGGAATAGATGTTGAACATCCTGTTGCCCATACACACACACAAAATGGTTTAGCTGAGTCTTTGATCAAAAGGCTTCAACTAATCGCTAGACCTTTACTTATGAAATCAAGACTACCTATTTCTGCTTGGGGACATGCTATACTTCATGCAGCATCTCTAATTCGCATTAGACCATCTGCATATCATAAATATTCTCCATTACAGCTTGCATTTGGTCAACAACCAAATATTTCTCATCTTTGTACTTTTGGATATGCTGTATATGTTCCAATTACACCTCCACAACGTACAAAAATGGGCCCTCAACGTAGACTTGGGATATATGTTGGTTTTGATTCTCCATCCATTATTAGATACCTTGAACCCCTTATAGGGGATATGTTTAAAGCACGTTTTGAGGATTTTCATTTTGACGAATCAAATTTTTCGTTAATGGGTAAAGAAAAGTCGGTGCTTGAAGCACGACAAGATATTACTTGGGATAATAAGACCCTGTCTCATTTTGATCCTCCTACAAATGAATGTAAACAGGAAGTTCAAAGGATTATTCATTTGCAAAATGTTGTAAATCAGTTACCGGATGTATTTACTGATACTAAAGGTATAGTAAAATCTTATATTTCTGCTGTTAATACTCCAGCAAGGATTGAAGTCTCTGAAGGACAAATTGTCAAAGCAGCAATAGATGAATCTAAAATACGCCTGAAGCGTGGAAGACCTATTGGTGCAAAAGACAAAATTCCCAGAAGGAAAAGAATACAAAATGAATTTGGTGTTCCTAAAGAACACATACCCACAATACAGGCTACAAATATAATTGGTGCTCCTAAAGAGCTTAAATCTTCTATTCCAGAACCTCTTGAAGAGGGAACTCTTGAATAGTATAAATCTCCTAAAAAGGGACCTCCTGAAGAGGTATGTCATGAAATATTTTCTCCTGAAGAGGAACAGGTACCTGAAAATAATGAGATCTCAATACATTTCATGAAAACTGGAGAAATTCTGGATAGAAATAAAACTGTTGTCGACAACATATTTTCATATAAAATGGCCCTTGACATTACTAGAAGTAATGAAGAAAGTGAGCCAAAAAGTGTCGAAGAATGTCGACGTAGAAATGATTGGCCAAAATGGAAAACAGCTATTGAAGCTGAATTAAATTCGCTAGCAAAACGAGAAGTATTTGGACCTGTTGTTCAAACACCAAAGGGTGTAATGCCAGTTGGATATAAGTGGGTATTTGTACGAAAACGTAATGAGAAAAATGAAATTGTGCAATACAAAGCATGGCTTGTTACACAAGGTTTCCTGAGAAACCCGGGATTGATTATGAAGAAACATACTCTCCCGTTATGGATGCAATCACATTTAGATTTTTGATTAGTCTGGTTGTTACAAAAGGATTAGAAATGCAGTTGATGGATGTGGTCACTGCATATTTATATGGATCCTTAGACCATGACATATATATGAAAATCCCTGAAGGATATAAGATGCCTAAAGCATCTACAAGTACATCTAGAAATATGTACTCAATCAGACTACAAAGATCTTTATATGGGTTGAAGCAATCCGGACGCATGTGGTATAATCGCTTAAGCGAATATCTATTGAAAGAAGGATTTGAGAATAATCCTATATGCCCATGTGTTTTTATTAAAAAATCAGAATCCGGATTTGTCATTATTGCGGTTTATGTTGATGATTTAAATATTGTGGGAACTCCTAAAGAGATCTAAAAAACCGCTATATATTTAAAGAATGAATTTGAAATGAAAGATCTTGGCAAAACAAAACTTTGTCTCGGCCTGTAGCTTGAGCACTTGCCAAATGGAATTTTTATTCATCAGTCCATGTACACTGAAAAGTCCTAAAGCATTTTTATATGGACAAATCTCATCCCCTGAGTACTCCAATGATTGTTCGAACACTTGATGTGAAGAAAGATCCATTCCGTCCTTGTGATGACGATGAAGAAATTCTTGGTCCTGAAGTACCATATCTCAGTGCAATTGGAGCTTTGATGTATCTTGCAAATTGCACTCGACCAGATATTGCATTCTCAGTTAATCTGCTTGCAAGATATAGTTCTGCACCAACTCGAAGGCATTGGAATGGCATTAAACATGTCCTTCATTACCTTCATGGTACGGTTGATATGGGATTATTTTATCAACGTGGTTCAAGTTCATAATTGATTGGGTATGCAGATGCAGATTATCTTTCAGACCCACACAGAGGTAGATCTCAAACTGGGTATTTATTTACTTATGGAGATACTGTCATATCATGGAGATCTGTTAAGCAGACACTATCTGCTACTTCTTCAAATCACTCAGAGATCATTGCTATTCATGAAACAAGTCGAGAGTGTATTTGGTTAAGATCAGTTATTCAACATATCCAGGAAAAGTGTGGACTTCCCATGATCAATAATAGCCCAACAATCTTATATGAAGATAATACTGCTTGTATCACTCAAATCAGAGGAGGATATATCAAAGGTGACAAAACCAAACATATTTCACATAAATTCTTTTATACTCGTGAACTTCAAGAGAAAGGTGAAATTAATGTCAAGCAGATACAATCTAGTGATAATCTGGCAGATTTATTCACAAAGGCGTTACCAACTTCCACATTCAAGAAGATTGTGCATAACATTGGAATGTGAAGACTCAAAGATCTTTTGTCATGCACTTTTCAAGGGGAGTAAATGTGCTGATTGTACTCTTTTTCCTTCGCTAAGGTTTTGTCCCACTGGGTTTTCCTCTGCAAGGTTTTAATGAGGCAATCTTAAAGCACTTGTAGATACATAAGAAGACTGTATTCTTTTTCCTTCGCCATTGGTTTTTCTTCCCACTCGGTTTTTACTTGGCAAGGTTTTAACGAGGCAGATTTCTTATTGGCGGTCATTCAAAGGGGAGTATAATGAACGAACGAAATTTATCAGCCGCCCCCTGTCCCACCACTAAATTATGTGAATGACCCCACCACTATTATTTTAAATTTTGCATAGTAACTTGCATAGTGACTTGCATAGTAACTTGCATAGTAATTTCAAAGCCTATAAATAGGGGCTTCAATTGTAATAAAATTCATAAGAAAATACAGAGAGAGAAAGAAAGTTTCAGTTCTTAAGAGTTTCAGAGAGAATTTCTTATTTCTCTTTTGCAATAGTAGTTTCTTTTTTTAAGTTTCATAACACATCTCAATTATTTTTTTTTGGCAGTGCTATTTATTCCGGTGCATTTCATCCCACTCTATTTCGATTTGGATTTTTTTTTTTCAGTTTTTTTTACATCATTTTTTAAGTAAGTATTTTTAAATAATATTATAATTTTTTTATCTTTTTTTAAAAATATTTTAAGATGTTTAAAAAAACATGTAAAAAAATATTGTTTTTACATAATTTTTTAACATTTTAAAATATTTTAAAATATAAAAAAATCACAATATTATTTAAAAATACTTACTTAAAAATTATGTAAAAAACATTGAGAAAGAAAATCACACATTTATTCATTTAAACAAATAAACAAGTTGAAAATTATATAGAAATTATTCATCATCATTCATTTATGTATATATTTTTGTTCTATTATTTTTTTTATCACTGTCAAAATATAAAAATGTATATATACTATTTATTATGATTTACGATCCGTTTAAAATATTTATAATGCAAAATTAATTTTATGTAATTAATTTCAAAATATTATAGTGATTTCTTTTATTTTAGAGTTATAATATACATATAACTTTAAAGATAGTGTCATTTTTATCTTATCATCAATGGTAAGTAAAATGAAAGAAAAAATAGCAACAATTAAAATAAAAACCATACATTAATTACATCTAAATATATAATGTTCGATACAAAAGTAAAATAATAATTAGATATGAGGACCCGTAATTTTACTACCCTTGTAATTTAATATTTTAATATTAGATAGGTAGTGTTTGTTAATATAAATAGTGTGTTATGAGGTTGTTGATATTAATATTACTTATTATTTTTATTGATGTTGCCTTATTTTACTTGTATCTTATTTACGTCCATTTTATTTATTTTAATTGTGTTCGATATTCATACTTATTTATTTGAAATGATTCATATACGTTGGTGCATTGGGTGTGGTTATAGCGGCAAGTACACGACTGGAAGCGCGAAGTTGTTGTTCGACATTTTTGGTAACTTCAGGAATTTTTAGCGAGCGTATTGTAAGCATTTTTCTAAATGAATTTTAAGATTTAATTATATTTTTACATTAACAACTCTGTGTTAGGTTGATATTGGGATTTATTGGTTGTTAATTATTTTGTGAGTTGTGGTATGCATTGTATAGTACATGCATGTTCATGTGTTGGAAAGGAAAACTGGATTTTCATGTGTTAATAGTTTTCGCGCGCGTGTGTGTGTATCATGACCCCAAGCCAAGATGGGGCATTATCTCGGTGGACCTCTTTTGGTCACTCGGGAGTGGAATATACTGAGTTACGTCCCCTAAGTTGTTGCTGGGCAACAACGGTATCGGATAGGATGGTAATGCTCTCGTGCCGAATCTGTGGCTCCTTTGCTGGCAGGGGTTAGGGGATGCCTGGTCATGGTACGTGCTGGGTGCGGTTAACTAGACATGCCCATCCGAAGTCACATGCGTAGTCGTTACCTACTGTGTGATAATGAGAGTCAGGGTATGCAGGTGATCCCTAGGGGAAACCATGGTGCATACGGTTAATAAAATGGATGTTTAGGCCATTTTCTGGGAAGATGACGAGTTTTGATTTATTGGTTTTACATTGACCATTTTCTGAGAAAGTGGTTGAGATTTTAATGGATTTACGTATATCATTTTCTGGAAAAATTATGGATGTTTTTATTGGAGTTTTATCATTGCGATTTTGGAGTGTGTGGTTAATTTATTTATTTTGAGAAAAAAGATTTTTGAGCATCATGCATATGGTATCTTGTTTATGCATTTTGTTAGTGCATAAATGTGTTTTTATCTTTTGGTTTGTTTGGGATTTTACTTACCTATGGTACTATTTTTGGTATCGTCGATTTTGATGTAGAGGACGAGGAAGCTGAGTCTGAGGAGGTGGCTCTGCCGTTGGAATAGTTTGGTGTAGTTTATTGCCTTGAGAAACAATTTTCCAGCTTTGGAAAAATATGTATTTGTATGTTTCAACTTTAGGATGATTGTATTTAATCTCCTGATGGAGAATTTGTATTATAACTACTTTGTAATATTTAAAAATTCTAGTACTTAATTATCGACTTAATTTAGTCGTTGCGACTTTTATTTATGTTTGTCATATGTTCACACACTTAGCACTTGACGTTGGGAGTGCATGACCCGTGTTGTCATCATCCTGATGTCTCGATTCCCATATTTTTTTAAGGAGGATTTGGGGGCGTCACACCAAAACTATCAGTAGTACTAGTAGCAACATCGATCGAAGTGCCACTCTGATATGAGGCAAAAGTCTTCCAAGAATGCCCCTTGCTCTTACTAAATGTGATCTTATTCAGAAGCCCCATCCGTAGCAACTCTTTTTCAATTTCTTGCACTATAATCCCTACTCGGAGTAAGAGGCTAGATATCAGTAGTTCAGATGGTTAGAGGCCTCCCATTCACATAGCGTGACTCTAATATGATGTGATGGAAGAAATACGGGCTAGATTAATTCAGTCCCCTCGCACTACCCACAATAAAAATATAGCCCACTCAATCCCGAAATTAGTCTTGTATTTCTTTGAGTCCATGTTGTACCCGATTATCAGATTTAGCATTCTGAAAAATGTTGTGGAGTCGGCCTGTCGAATTGCCTTCCCGCCATCATATGGAGGAGCCGAAGGGTCTCGTAGTAGGTGACGAACCTGTGAGACCATCATCAGGTACGTCCTCTTGCTCCTCATCCCTCTCATCTGAATTATCAACCAACTCATTGGGGGTGAAGTTCGCCGCTAGCAATGAAGATGCAACCTCTATGCCCACCTCAACTGGTGCAGTCGCTGCTACCAGTGTAACTCGCTCTGGGGTAGTAGTCAGCGTAGGATATTTGTTGGGCACACGAGAAATATCCAAAAACTTAGCAATCACGCAAGGAGAGAATGTAATATTTATTCTCAGCACCCTCAATACATAGCATAGCTGATCTGCTGGCTGCCTTCCTGATGAGTGCACAAAAATGCACTCTAAATACTCTATTTAAATACTAAAAGAAATGAGAAAATAATGGATATAACTCATATTATTAAAATTAGTGGTCATTTATCTTGAAATAGATATAAGCATGATTTAATATATTGATGAGAATACAAAATGCCATATTTTTCTCTCTTAATGTTTAATACTTTATTCTTATTTGATGCCTAAATATACTCATTATTCTTCTATTTTTATTTAGGACACAAATGGAGACATTAGGAGCAAATGAAGATAATTGTGGAATTTTAGACAGTTCTGACATCTTTTCGTAATATGGGCATAACTCTCTCATCAAATCTCCGATTGAGCTGATTCAAGATGATATAGAACCGAAAGAGAAATATCTATAACTTTTGTGTTTTATGTTGGAAGAGATATCCACTTAATCTAAGACAAAATCGACCATCAAGCGGACGCACCTGCACTTGACGTTCTTGGATATTTTTCAGCCACTTGCATCAAATCCAAATGTTATCATAATATTTTCCAGCAAGCACTCCTACACCAACTTGGAAATTCAATGATCAATTCATATGCAAGATGAAGTGCACTCAAGTTTCTTGTAGACAAATTATTTGACCACAAGATATTAAGTCATACAAGACAACTAATGGATAGAGAAGTAAAATTGAAACACTCAACCTACAAGCAAAATCCAGCTCATGCATGGTGGGAAAACAAATGATCAAAATGAAAACTAACAAATCACTTGGATTCAAGAATGGCACATGGCAAAACAAGTTGAAATTGTGATGATTTTGTCATGACAACTTGCATGAAGGATGCTTATAAATAGAAGGGAGGGGTGTGTGTTCTAAGAATGCTTAGTGTGGGAGGATGCTTTGGAAGAGCCATTATTTTGAGAGCTTGAGAAAATAAAAGAAAAACTAAAGAAGAGAGAAGAAAATAATGGTTGGCTCTTCCATATTATCCCTTGGAGAATTTTTGTTGCATATTTTCAATATGTGTAACTAAATTCTCAAGGAGGGCTAGGGATGAACTTGTGTGTGTGATGGTATTTGTAATTTATTTTTGATTCATGTATTTGGTCTTTAAATATTAAAACTCTTTTGTTCTATTATTCTCAATTTATTTGTGATGTTTTTTCGTCTTCAAATAATTATAGAATCTATTTCATTTATGGATTCAGACATGCTTTTTCTATTGAGTGAATTAGTTCTATAATTATGTTTGGAGCAATTGATTATCTATATTGATTTAATTCTCTGCTGCAATATCGCCTCTTAGGTATATTGTCGTCGTTGGATTTTCTCAATGTCGATAACAATTTATGAGAGTTAAGCGCGAAGAATGATTTTTCAAAAAGTTACATGTGATTTAAATTTTGGTTATTAATGTTATATCTTCCGATTAAGAATTTGGACATAGAATTCTTAATTGAGTTATCAATGAATTAAGAATAAATTTGAATACCACAAATACACAAGGAATTCCCTACGCTCTACTTTTCATCTCATTTTTATACTTTTTAAATTACTCATTTAGTTTTAACTTACGTTACATTCTAAAATTTACTTTTCGCATTCATCTAAATCTTTTTGTTAATTTTGTTACTGTTCTTTAATTTCTCAATCCATCTCCCTGTGGAATCGACACCCCAAAACTATACTGCAAACGACCGCGTTATTCTTTGGGCGTAATCAAATTTTGGCGCCGTTGCCGGGGAGACGGTAGAAGAATTTGTAGTTTTTTTAGTAGTTTGTAAAAAAAAAAAAAAGCGGTAGCTTCGTTTATTTTCTTTTTAGCTTTCTGCATCTTTATTTTATTTTACTTTTCTTTTCGTAATTATTTTTTTTAAGTATTACGCTTTTCTTTACTTTGCATGCGCAGGTACAGAGATGCTTTTGGACGGTTTGCTATTAGACCCGTGCTAGAATCAGATTCAGAATCTAATTTTTCTAATCGCTTGTTTGATATTTCTTCCAATTCTGACGCGATGAGTGAACACGTGGACCAACCTGTTAGAACCCTCCAAGATTATCTTCATCCCGCACGAACAGCCACACCATCCTGTATTATGTTCTCACCTAATGTTCGTCATGTAGATTTTAAAACAGGAATGATACAATTACTTCCGACTTTCCATGGTCTAGAAAATGAAAACCCCTATGTTCATATTAGGGAATTGGAGGAAGTAGTTGCAATATTTCACAGTCAAAATACCACTGACGAAACGATAAGGCTAAAGTTCTTTCCTTTTTCTTTGAAAGATAAAGCTAAGAGTTGGTTGTACTCACTAAGACCACGGTCTATTGGAATATGGAGTGAGATGACTCAAGTCTTTTTCAATAAATACTTTCCCCAACATAAGACCAATGCTTTAAAAAGACAAATATCTACCTTTGCACAAAAGAATAGTGAGATTTTATACCAGTCTTGGGAAAGATTTAAAGAATTACTGAGTATGTGTCCCCACCATGGATATGAGAATTGGCGCTTAGTGAGTTATTTCTATGAAGGGCTTACGCCCAGGGAACGTCAATTCGTGGAAATGATGTGCAATGGAGAATTTTTACAGAAAAATCCCGATGAGGCCATAGAGTACCTCAATGAGCTTGCTGAAAAAGCTCATACTTGGACTGGACCTAGTGCTACTGATAGCACAAACAGGTCACGACCTACAAGAAACTTGAGTGGTGGTATTTACCATCTAAGGGAGGAGGATAACCTTAAGGCTAAGGTTGAAATGCTCACCAGAGAATTAGAGTTATTGAAAACCAAAAACTCAAAGTCAACACACATGGTTAATCATGCAGACTCTTTTGGGCCATGTGTTGTCTGTGGTGGGATAGATCATCATTCCTGTCGACGCCCCAACCCACGCTTGGGATCGCACGTGAATAGAAGCGTCGGGGACGAACAACATAAGGAAGCTCACCCCTCGTCATAGCATGCATTTAGTTTTTTTTTTTTTGAAACGTCAAGTAAAGATTTTCACAGCGGAAATAAAAAGGCTAAGCCGTCAATAACATACATCACATGGTTAGACTACGGATCCCAAACATAATATTAAACATAGCCAGGATTTAATATTTACATCACTTGTCCAAGAAACCAAAATAGTGCTTCCCACAGGCGGGAATACTTTTTCCAAAAACAATAATACAGGGCATCAAAATACAATACGGGTCTTAACACTGCCCATATGTTCATCCGACGGGTTCCTTCTTCACTTTCTTAAGGTTCGGGCCCCAGCGAAGCCGGTCCAAATCCAGGCTAGGCCCTACCTCACATATCGCCCTAGAAGGCGTTCCAAAAACGCGTCCCAAGTGGAGGGACTCGTCCATCCCTAATACTAAACAACACCCTGAAGAGCGTAGCCCAACATAACTGTACATAGTCACCTTCAGTGACTCCATCTCCCACTGACCCGGGCGGTCTAGTGGTACTGGCCCCTCAAGGGCGGCCTCAATCGGACCCTCGAGGGTCCGACGTGTCATCTCCGGGGTCGTACCCTTCTGATCCATCCTCACCTGCAAGTACGTCTATTGTCCTCGAGAGGGCACAATAGTGGGAATACAAGGAATGGGGTGAGATTTCGGGAGAAATCTCAGTAAGTACATCTATACTCTATCAGAAGCAATTCTAGGCATATAGTAAGGTGAATAACAAACAAATCTTCTTACATATGCATTACCATGGAACTTATGCCTAGACTGATGCACATGTTCGTGACAAAAATTCATCTTTCTTTTCTTATTCTTAATTTCCAAAATCATACTTGTTCAAAACGCATAGCAAAACTCCTTTGATGCATATTCTTTCGAAAATAACAAAAAGAACTCTTGTTCGAAAACTTTTCGTCTTTTACTTATCTTAGGCACCACTTATCATATCATATCATATATGGCCCGAAGACCCTTTTCTTTTCGTCATGACTTCTTATTTTGGACACCTCACGGTTCCCCTATGCACCGTGTGCTCCCCGCTAGTTACCGTCACACCCGGCGACCAAGTCGACCAAAGTGAATACGTTTCGCGTCCTTTCACGCTATTCATCACTCGAGAATTTCTCTCCAAGCGACTACAAACTTATCAGATGGCGAGGCCAACACCGCTTATAGGGCACCCACTAGCATTAGGTGCGACCACGCTCCGGACACCTATGTGGAGCCATACATGGTCTGCCGACGGTTCTTTGTCGACCCAGGGGCTTTCACTCGACTTTAATCACTCCTGAGTGAACAGGGAGTTCCACTGGGACACTTCCCCGTCCCAGCCTTTGGGGTTCTTCTAAAACTTTATTTTTCTTCTTTCGAAAACATTCTTTAAAAACATAGGTTTTTTGTGCTTATGCATGTGACATGCAACATTTGACCTTGTAGATGCAAGAACTCGAGACGAACCCGAGTACACACGTGTAGTCGTATTTCTTTCAAATCCTTATACCATAGACTCTTACTTATGGAAAAATGTCTAAACAAAAGCATTAGGGGGAGGTGGGGTGCTCGGCATTCACTCCTAGGGTTTGGGCCGAGACCCTACTTTGTTTCCTATTGATGTTTTCTTCTTCCTTTGATCTCCCCAACACCATTTCGCCTAAATTCAAGATTTTAAAAATAATTTCCTAGCCTTAATAGGGTCAAACCCGAAACCTATAAGGTCCTCAAGCCTTACGTTTTCTTCTCTCAGTCTTTCCACTAAGGCACTACTTGAACGATCTAGGTGAATCCGAACCCATACAGGTCATTCTCCCAACACACATACTTCTTTTCTCCAAAATATCCAAACATGAATATAAACTAAATAAGAGATTAAAACTTCATAATTTTTCTCTTCTAGAACTTCTCCAAAAATATAACTCCACAAGCATGCATTATCGTACTCATTAAGCAATATTAACGCCAACATCTTCCAAAAATTATTACGACTATTTTTCCACCAATGCTTCATACACCTTTCATCCTAGCATGGCATTTCTATATGCACAATATTTACAAAGATGCTTCCCCGATATCATAGTATGCATATATCTTATATTTACCAACATTCAACTAACTCGATATCTACATGCATACCTACTTTTTCTCGAACCATCAAAATCATCATCATCTCCAAATCCTTTACCCAATAAGATTATAGGTTTTACACATGAATCCTCATCAAGATAACCTTTGTACTCTCAAGTATTCATCATGGCATTTCTGAGCAAGCAACCAAACAATAAAACATATTCAAACATGTTCTCACACATTCAAGCACATTCACTTTAAAATATACGGAAATTGCTAAAGGTATAGTAAAGAGGTACTTACTTGTCTTCCTAGCTAGCTTATAAAACTTCTAAAAACAAAAGAAATGCTTAGTTAGGTTGTGCTAAAAGTTTATTATTTCTAAAAGAAAGGCCCCCTTTTTGAAAGGTATAAACTTAAGGTTCTCTTTCATGCTTCTAAGTTTTTGCTTTGAAATGGCTAAGTTACTTACCTCTTCTAGGCTTCTTCTTCTTCCACCAACACTACTTCCTTCTCCTTCTTAGTTTGGTGTGTTTAGGTGTTTAGGTGGTGAGAACAAGTGAAACCAAGTGGAGAGAAATGGGAGAGTGCCGTGAGATGCCAAGAAGGGAGAGGTGTGTGTGTGTGTCCGAAAAGTGCAAGTCCAAAAGGTGAAGGAACTAGGCCATTCGGCCAAGGCATTTGGCTAGCTTCTAGGCCACTCATTCCCCTATGTTTGAGTGACTTGTGATGGGCTTGAAAGACTCTTGAGTGACTCCCATCACTTGATCACATCAACCCTAATCCATCCTATCCTAGGTTTTGGAGATTATGCTCTCTCTTCTCCTTCTCATGGCCGGCCACATACCCTAGGGTTCCAACCCCTTTCCATCACTTCACATCCCCTCTTGTCTCCCATACTATCCCCTCACAAGTCATTCAAATGGATTTGAGGATCCATTTTTGGGAAAACCCCCAAAGGAGGTTTCGGATCCCTCCATCCCTCATCTCATCCGAATCCTTCCCTCATCTCACTCTCCTTCTACTTTTGTCACATGCTTCCTCCATCAACCAATCACCTCACACCTCACACAAACTTGTCATGTCACTCTTACACAAATATTCATCTAGATTTGGTGGCAAGCAAGTCAAACAAGGAGGGAAGAGGTCCGGCTAAGGCATGACCGAAACCTTCCCCCCTTTCTTTCCACTTTTGCTCCATCATTTCCCATCTCATGTCACTTCTCTTACACACCAAGACTCATCCTATTGTTCACTATCCCCTCATGTCCTTTCCCCTAGATTTGGAAAGGTTTTAGGCAAGCAAAACCCAAGGCCATTCGGCCAAGGCCCTCACCGAAACCCTCCCCCTCTCTTCCCATCTCCAAGTCTTTTCAAATCCTTTCCACATGATTTTGCTAGATATGGTAGGATCCTATGTTGACTTATTTAGCAAAATCCTACACTTCACACACTTACCTAGGTAGGACAAGATGGATTCCACTCATGGCTTTTCCTTTCTTCCTCCAACAAAACAACTAGTCAACTAGTCTCACCTACTAGAATTTCCTTCTCTCAACCACTAGTCTTGACTCAAATTACTAAACTCTTCCTAGCTTGACATGTGTCACCAAACTTGGGCTTGAGTTGTCTTATGGACCTCTTCCTATGGACCCATTGGCTTTTCTCTCCCCCACTTAGGCCCAAGCTCATGCCATGGCCTTAACGCCCTTGAACTCTCAAGTCCATTTCTTAAGGCACTAGCTACCCATTTACCTAGATTACTAAGCCACATTAGTATAATTAGGCACAGAAAAATACTCTAAATTTTGGGGTCGTCACAATTCCCAAGAGTGTCCTACACATACTAACATGAATGGTATGTATGAGGAACAAAGTAATGCTCTGGGTATGTACAAAAAGCCCTTCACACCTTACTCTGAAACCTACAACCCAGAATGGCGTAATCATCCCAACTTCAGCTGGAAGTCTGAAAACCAACAGCCTGCACAGCCTGCACAACCTTCTAGATCATATTCTGCACCATACCATGCACCTCAATCTTCAAGAAATTCTTTAGAAGACACTTTGCATGCATTTATTGAAGTACAGGGTAAGACTAACCAAAAATTTGAGTCTTTAATTATGCAGGTTGTTGAAGAACAAAAGGAGATAAAGAGCCAGATATCTAAAATAACGAGTTTCTTGAGTGTAAATGAGCAAGGTAAGCTCCCTTCTCAAGCTCAGTCTGTACCTCATGGTCAACATATGGCACAAGAAACTGTGAAGAATCACGAGTGCCAGCAGATATATATGATTGACTCACTCATAGACAGGGAAATTTTCATAACTCATGATTCTGATCCCCTTGAGAATTTAATTGTTGATTTTGAGTATAATCCTATCAGTGATTCATCTGATGTAGCTAATATTTGTGCAATTTTTGACAATACTCAAGATTATAGCACACGGGCTTGGCAACCGAAGTTTGAGGAGTTTCTTGAGAAAAATGAAAAACAGATTCCTTCAAGTGGACAAGTAACCAAAGTTAATCTTAAACCTTGCCACCTACCTGTGAAGTTCGAGCACCGAATTTATTGGGCAAATAAACGTTTCGTTTTTGACCCAGGAGGAATAGTTCAAGAAGTGGAAGATAGTCCGTTTGTAAACTTGGTCTATTAACTTTGACCACAGCATGCAACAATAATTATTATTATTATTATCATCTTATTTGTTTTGTTTTGTTTTTATTTACTACTGTTTTCTTTATTTTTGTTTGCAGGATAGTATCATTTTGTCATTTCAGATCACTACTTTTGACGCTTAGCAAGCTATCTACACACACATCAGGTGTATCCTATCATTTTTAGTTACTCCCCATCCAATTTTGATTATTAAACATTGAGGACAATGTTTCATTTAAGTTGGGGGGTGGGAATACAAATTTATCATTTAAACTCTGTGGCATATTTCAATCAAAATATAAAAAAATTGCCAAATATTTTTTCGCGCAGGCATCTTTTCACACATGATACTCATGCTCATTCATAACCATCTTGGTGAATTCAACAAACCCATCTTAAATCATTTTGCTAAAGCATCCACAGAACCATTTATGCACTTCTCCAAATTTTGTGGTAATATGGTGATTTGACACATGTAACTAAAGAATTATTTTGCTCAAGTATTCATGTGAATTTGTGAGAATTGAGAGCTTACAAATACAGAAATTGTGATAAGTATCCATTGATCTGTTGAATTTGATACTTCTTTTGAGAATATCATTACATGGTTTGTGGTAAGATGGTGGATATAATTGGGATATGACGAAAGTCAACTTAGGATTAACGTTTGAGCCTTTCAAGCTAAGCCTTTTCATCATAGATCCCTAGCAGCCAATTTTGAGCCAATATACACATATGGCCTTTTCTTTTCATATCTACATCATCCATACCTCTCCACATTGGAGTATAGCTTATACACTATATTTTCCTACCATTTTACTTCCAAGTGTGTACTAGGTGTGAAATTATCATAAAAGAAAAAAGAAAAAAGAAAACCATGACAAAAATGGTATGGTGCTAGATGTGTCCATCAAATTATTTATGAAAGAGTTCATCAAATTGCGAAGACACCAGTAGCAAAAGAAGATGGAAAAGTGTACTTAGTCAAAAATCTAAAAAATTGAAAAGTACATCAAAAGGAAAGTATAGTCTACTGAAAAATTAACAGATTCCCTTTTGTGTATACTTGGAAGTTTTTGAAACCTCTTCACCTTTTCTTCTTATGAACCCCAACCCTAAGCCACATTACAACCCTTTGTGTTGATTTTTCCGATCCTAAGTATGCTTGTGGAAAGAACGGTGAAAATCTCATTTGTTAGTATTCCTATCATAAGATCAATGTTTACTTGTTACTTATATATAATTGGCTAAATTTCCATGAGAGTAAATGTACACCTTTGTCAACTCCATAGAGAGAACCCATACATGAAACACTTCTATACCCGTGAGTTATGGAGTTGAACCTTTTTACTTAAAATATTCTAATGTTGCATGTGTCGAAACCTCTGATTTGATAAAAATAGTTTGGAACACATACACACTCTGTGGATTGCTATATTTGAATTACTTGTGAAAGGGTTATTGAATTTCTAAGATTGTTTTAATATGTAAATTTGAAAAATGTGTCCTGATGGCCCCTATGTGTGATTTTATTTGGTCTTTCTCATCATTTTGTATGAAAATTGTTAGGGACTAGCAATGAGTAAGTTGGGGGGTGTGATGAGTGCACAAAAATGCACTCTAAATACTCTATTTAAATACTAAAAGAAATGAGAAAATAATGGATATAACTCATGTTATTAAAATTAATGGTCATTTATCTTGAAATAGATATAAGCATGATTTAATATATTGATGAGAATACAAAATGCCATATTTTTCTCTCTTAATGTTTAATACTTTATTCTTATTTGATGCCTAAATATACTCATTATTCTTATATTTTGATTTAGGACACAAATGGAGACATTATGAGCAAATGAAGATAATTGCGGAATTTTAGACAGTTCTGACATCTTTTTGTAATATGGGCATAACTCTCTCATCAAATCTCCGCTTGAGCTGATTCAAGATGATATAGAACCACAAGAGAAATATCTATAACTTTTGTGTTTTATGTTTGAAGAGATATCCACTTAATCTAAGACAAAATCGACCATCAATCGGACGCACCTGCACTTGACGTTCTTGGATATTTTTCAGCCACTTGCATCAAATCCAAATGTTATCATAATATTTTCCAGCAAGCACTCTTACACCAACTTGGAAATTCAATGATCAATTCATATGCAAGATGAAGTGCACTCAAGTTTCTTGTAGACAAATTATTTGACCACAAGATATTAAGTCATACAAGACAACTAATGGATAGAGAAGTAAAATTGAAACACTCAACCTACAAGCAAAATCCAGCTCATGCATGGTGGGAAAACAAATGATCAAAATGACAACTTACAAATCACTTGGATTCAAGAATGGTACATCGCAAAACAAGTTGAAATTGTGATGATTTTGTCATGACAACTTGCATGAAGGATGCTTATAAATAGAAGGGAGGGGTGTGTGTTCTAAGAATGCTTAGTGTGGGAGGATGCTTTGGAAGTGCCATTATTTTGAGAGCTTGAGAAAATAAAAGAAAAACCAAAGAAGAGAGAAGAAAATAATGGTTGGCTCTTCCATATTATCCCTTGGAGAATTTTTGTTGCATATTTTTAATATGTGTAACTAAATTCTCAAGGAGGGCTAGGGATGAACTTGTGTGTGTGATGGTATTTGTAATTTATTTTTGATTCATGTATTTGGTCTTTAAATATTAAAACTCTTTTGTTATATTATTCTCAATTTATTTGTGATGTTTTTTCGTCTTCAAATAATTATAGAATCTATTTCGTTTATGGATTCAGTCATGCTTTTTCTATTGAGTGAATTAGTTCTATAATTATGTTTGGAGCAATTGATTATCTATATTGATTTAATTCTCTGCTGCAATATCGCCTCTTAGGTATATTGTTGTCGTTGGATTTTCTCAATGTCGATAACAATTTATGAGAGTTAAGCGCGAAGAATGATTTTTCAAAGAATTACATGTGATTTAAATTTTGGTTATTAATGTTATATCTTCCGATTAAGAATTTGGACATAGAATTCTTAATTGAGTTATCAATGAATTAAGAATAAATTTGAATACCACAAATACACAAGGAATTCCCTACGCTCTACTTTTCATCTCATTTTTATACTTTTTAAATTACTCATTTAATTTTAATTTACGTTACATTCTAAAATTTACTTTTCGCATTCATCTAAATCTTTTTGTTAATTTTGTTACTGTTCTTTAATTTCTCAATCCATCTCCCTGTGGAATCGACACCCCAAAACTATACTGCAAACGACCGCGTTATTCTTTGGGCGTAATCACTTCCCAAGGCATGGTAGAACTCACCGACTATATTAGGATATGCAATTCCCTTTTGTATGCTGACTGATATCCATTCTCGCTCGGTGAAGATGTCGTGTATACTCCATCCCTCCCAAGCCAAGTCCCAAAAGTCATCTAACATGATTGGACGCTCCACAAGGATAGGCCTCTCAACTGAAACAACGGCAACAACAGAAGGTGATGTGCTACTCTGGGCGATCAGATCTCTCCCACGCTTTATTCCACTGCTTGGCATTAGTAAATTGTTGATCATATAACCACAATAAAAGAAGTTAGAATATAATTAAAATAATTATGTAATTATTCCTATTTAAATTTTAAATAAATATTAACTAATTAATCTATATTAACTAAATAATTTAGTTTATCATAGTTAATATTTACTAAACAAAATAAGAATCAAGGTGGTTAATCACCCAAAATACCTAAATTAAAATAAAATTGCCTAAAGTTATCTGTTTGGAAATGTTTCATCCGACCAGATAACTCCAAGTTCGGATGCGAATTGGGTTTGCTGGTAATATTGTCCAAATGAGGTTTATGTCCTTTTGGACACTTTTGTCCAAATGGGACCCTATCCGTTCAGATGCCCAAAATGTTGTTTGGCTACATTTCGTCCTAATGTAGTTTCTGTCCATTTGGATGAAATCTTGCCAAACAGAAATGGCTAAGCCGACTCAATCATTATATATATAAAATGATTAATATATATAATATTACTAATATGTTATCAACGAAGCAATTAGAAGTTTAGGTGATGGTGTTCTAAGTGGGGTCGAAAAATGGGTTGGAAAAATGATCACTACGTAGAATGTTAGAGTAATTGGCATAGATAAAATAGGGGCAATACCCATAGATATCCATAGATAAAATAGGGGTAATATCTCTTTCTGAAACAAGAGATAGTGCTGGAGAAGTCAAAGAAGGTTTTATTTTAAAGAAACTTGAAATGGAAGTGTTCGCTTCACTTTTTGCTAAAGTTCTTGAAGCCCTGTAAAGCCACATGATATATACCTCATTCATGGAACTCTGGCAATTAACATCTCATCTATATACCTATTTCTGAACTCCAGATATCTAATTAATTTTATTCTGTACATTTTTTTATGAATATCTCATGATCAATTTAGTTGGATTTGGAAGATAGATAAAAAAAAAATATTCTCTCAAGCACCCCTTTCCTTAGGTCCCCTTTGAGCTGAAGCGTCGCAAGGAAAGAATATGGGTCTCAGCTTCCCCCTCCACCCCGCCCTACCCCCCTGGTTTTCTTCCATCTGCTCAGCCATTCAAGTGGGTTTCTGTTTTTCTTTGCTTTTCTTAGTTTCTATTTTTGGTCCCTGCCCCTCATCTCTTCCCCTTATGTTTTTTCTTTGTTATTTTCTTTTGCTTTTCTTTTGGTTTCATTCTTTTAGGGTCACTGGCGACGTTTTTGGCTCTTGGTGGTTCAAAGGCGAACATCAACCTGAAGCCTCTAGTGGCCAGGACAACACACACACCCTTCTGTAGTCCTCCCAAGATGCCGATCTATCAGTCGGGGGAGGAATTGCACCACAAGGAGCAGTGCGCTACCCACACACGCGCTTCGAAACGATAACTTGCTCTCCATGCACCTCCTTTAAAGATGGCTTTCTGCTGCCACACACGAATCCGCAGGGACCAAAGCCACATGTTGCTTTGAACCTAACCACCCGCCCTCCTCCAGGTGCAACGCGTGTACCCCACGTCCTTCAGAACTGCGGTTCCTTTGGTTTTCTGGGTTAAGTTTCCTCCAAGGTTGAAAACTGAATCCATATCCATGTGATTCGGATTTTCCATGTGTTTTATTTCAGTTTTGAATTTCCCTTGTTAAATAAAAAATAAAAAACACGTGGTCTCTAGGACTTTTGGTCCGTAGAATGTCCCCTAATCTTCCTTAGAATGGATGTAGGGTTGTTTGTTTGTTTGTTGGTTATCACTTTGTCTTTGATAGAGTTGAGCTGTCTCTCAAACAATATTCTTGAGAGGTTTGCGGCCAAAGCTAGATTATGTCAATCACTTTCAGAGCACTAGAGAGTTACAGATTGTCGTTTAATTAGCTTGTTATGTATGATTCAACTCCAGTTGTAATGCTCATTATTAATGAATGCAGTTTGCTTCTTTTTCAAAAGAAAATATATTTAGTTGGATTGTATGCCAAACTTGTAAGATCTTTGGTTAATTCTTCTATTGTTAGCTTTCTTCATTTCTGTTAGACTGACAACCAACAAGTTGTTAGAGAGCTTAATAAACAAGTGGAACGCTGTGATAATGTTTTGTATATCTTTGGGTCAAGTTCTAGCAAGTCGAGTTTTCTATATTTTGACCTGCACAAATGGAGAGGAAGATTGGGAAAGGTAGCCTTGGTAAGGCTAGTGAGTCTTCGATGCCTATGTTAGTATCTCTATTTGGAAGTATGTAAATAATTGAAGGAGTTTATAGAGAGTTCCTTCATATCTGGGGGTTGCTATTTATACTAAAAGCCTGGGGGGACATATCGTACTTGTTTCTGTGGAGCCCATGTCCTTTCATCAATTCGTTTTGTCAGAATCTCTTAATGCAGCGTGGCCTCTATGAAGACATCATTAATGCGACGTGTAGTTTGGATAGTGGTGCCATTAATGTGGCATGGTTCCCTTATTTGCTTTACTTTGCAGGCGTCGTTAGCATCGGTTGATGTCCCTATGTCAAAAGATCAAGGGCTCTCCTTAATTTCTATTCACCTAATATCAAGTCTCCATGAGTGAGATGTCATATGGGGAGTCAGGTTGACATGTTCCCCCACCTGTTGTTGTTTGTTTACCTCTTGTGCGGACTGCTTCATGAATAAGTTTCACCCTTGGGCCGAGTATTTTCATTCAGGCCCACTAATCTATTTAGTGATACCCCCTAGATTCGATCAAGCTTGGCCGAGGAGTCTCACAGCCCATTAACCTTTCATGGGTACTTTGTGGGCTTATGAGGGAGGGGAAAATCCCCTTACACAACCCTTTCTAAAATATCGGGGTCTTGATTGTCAAGCTCCCAGGATATGCTTTTAGAAGGAAATGATAAACATCTCGAATATCTTGATGTTTCCTTAAAGGTAAAATATCTTTGATTGGTGACAATTACCTTATTAATCCCATTAGGTGGTACAATCTCATGATAATGAGTTTATAGTGCACCTGTAGCTTTCAAACTCATTTGGCCCATCATATGGGCCTTTTATTCGGTACAATTAGACTTTTCTAGTGAAGATGAAAGTGCCTCTCCAGTTATCGCACAAACGCCTGCTATGCTGGCGTGGTGGAAATCTAAAGATTACTAACAGTTCTTGCTAATTGCATCATTGATGGTTGTTTGTGCTTTCATGAGTCTACACCTATTCACATCACTAGATTGTGGGATTTGTACATAGTAATTATGCTATCAGACCGCACAAGTTCCCTAGGGCATTTCAACCACGTTGTTTGTTCTTATAAGTAGCCTTCTTCTCCTTTATGTTGCCTCTTTCACTCCTGCTTGCTCTTCTTCTCATTGTTCATTATTTATGCTGAGACCCAACTTCTTTCCTCTTGGCTTATTGGAACAACTTCTTTCCCCCTTTATGTGGTCTTCGTTTCCACCATGATGTGCTCTATTACAAAGGCTATGACTGGTCGTCTATTCTTACTACTGCTGATCTTAGGAAGTTAAGGGATTCATATGGAATTCCTGACTTGGTGATTCATGAGGTACCTCCCCAAGGGTGATGCCAAGGGCTTTGTTGTGTAGGTGGCCCTCACAACCTATTTCTTTTCCCATGGGTTACGACTTCCTTTCTATTGACTGATGCTTGAAGTTATCAACTATTTGAAGTATTATTAAGTACCTTGTTGGGGCAACAACATTAAAGGAGAATAGAAACCTTGATCATCTAATAATTCATATCCAATAAATAAATAGAATTATTTCAAACCAAAATTTGAAATGAAAAGCCCCTAACTCCAAGTGTTTTAGCTCTTAAATTTGGCCTGTAATATTAAGGGTAGGATGTATATAGGTATATATACTTCCCTATTTAATTATATATACTTACATATAGATTTTGATGATAATAAATAAATTCAAGTCTCAACCTTAAGTACAATAGAGTCAATCAAATCAATGAATCAAGTAAGAGCAAGAAAGGGAACGAGTTTACAAAAGCTTTTAAAATAATTTTGTACATCTCTTAATAAGATTAAAAATTGGATTAAAGTTCAAAATTAATATTTTCTCATAAAGCATAAATTGCATTTTCACATATGCATCAAATTATTAAAAATTTTAGTTTTGAAAATTTTAATTTTCATATGTGCATGACATCATAAAAAGTTTTAATTTAAAAAATTGTATTTTTCACATATGCATGATACCATTAAAAATATGAATTTTGAAAATTTAAAAGATGATTGATTGTCATATTTGACATGTGCATGTTTTATTTGAAAATATTGAAAAATGATTCATGCACTGCTAACAAATGCAAAAGATAGATGATTTGGTTTGAAAAACTGGAAAAGTTGTTAATGCTCTTTTGACATATGAAAAAAGAAGACGATTTAGTTTGAAAAATAAATTATGCTTGTTTTGTCATATGCGAAAAGTAAAAGATTAGATTTGAATATTTTGAAAATGAATAAAGTTGTCATTGACAATTGCAAAAATGAGATATTTTTATTTGAAAATTTTGAAAAGTAATGAGTACTCCTTTTTTACATGTGAATATTTTTAAATTTGAAAATGAATTCTCATATGCTTATAAATATATTAATTGAGATTTTCAAAATTACAATAAGAGCATACACATCAAATGCTAATTTTTGCAACATTCATTTAAAGCCTTCAATCTCTCTTTTCTAAGCATTAAACCTTAATCTTTAATCCTTATTCATTTTGAGAGAGATATAGTTTGCGATGTATTGTTCTTATTCCAATAATTGAGGAGTATATTCTGATTGAAAAAGTAGTGGTCTAACACCCCACAAAATTTAGGGGGGTGAATAAGTGTAACTCAAAATTATAGCTAACTAAAAAATAGACCAACAAAAGCAAGTAATCAAGGAAGCATAACACACAAAATTCAATACAATGATTTGGTCAAGAAATGAAAACTCATTTGAAGAAACTCTTCAAATTCTAAAACAACTTCGGGTGTAAGTCACCACCTCCAATCAACTATAGAACTTTGAGTTTGTTACAACTAATTTAGAAAAACTTACAAAACATTTGTAGCAACTAAACTTGGCTTCCAACACCATGAGTGACCCACTTGCTCTCTACACGCATGTATTGTTGGAAGTCTGACCTTTCTATAGCTTCTTACAAGAACATCTTGATCTCTTCATCAATCTCTACTTGAAAACTCTTACAACTAGATGAACACATCCACTCCAATGAACTAACCAAAAGTTTAATCTTGAGTATGGTGTGGTGGAGATATGTAATCCAAGAGATATATAACTTTGAAGTTGGGGAGAAGTTTTCTCTTGGAAGGGGGCTCTGGTTTTTGCTCTTTTTTTTTCTCCACATAGTTCAGAAACAAAAAAGTTTTTTTATACCCTTTCACCAAAACAGCGCTCAAACCCTATAAAAATTAATTTGTCTCGATATTTGATCAAGCGAGATGACAAGTGAGAGTCGAGCAAATCTCTCTGCTAGCATCTTGCTCGAGCGCCAAGTCGAGCAGTTGTTAAGTGAGAGTCTTTGCTTGACTCTAGCTCTACCAATGGTTGAGCAACTGTCGAACGAAGTCTCTGTAGGATCCATTTTGGTCCCACTTCACCACTAATTACAACTCAATTTCACAAACGTTTTCACAAGAATATGCCAACCACTTATTTTTACATCAACAATCTCCTCTTTTGGCAATTTTTTGACAAAACCTTTAACCTATACATTGGACTTAATCCTACCACACCGACACAGGACTTCCACATATAGGTCTTGAGCAAATGAAACATTTTTGCACACTTAGCAAACGGGTAAGCGTACCAAAAACAATATACATGAAAAAACACGTATTCAATGCCTGTCATACATCAAGAGAAAAGATTGAAGAATAGGCATGACAATTTTGAACCATGTTTCAACAATAAAATTCAACAAGGGTAAACTAACAATCAGTTTATCCAAAACCAAACCAATAGAGGTAAACTAACCAGAAATTGACACAAGACTAAAACAAATGCTACCAAAGCTACTCCCCTTACTAGTCAGCGACTCCCCCTATCGCATAAGCTACTTTCCCTTTTTATCACAAAAGGTCAAAGGGATCAATTGTCATCCTCTTTGTCATCATCATCCTCGTCAATAGCTTTGTCATCATTTGCAACATTCTTGGCCTCCTCAGCCAACTGGTTTTGAATGTGCTTAACATGAGTTTTAAGGGCATAAACCCGAGTATTAGTGCCAAAGCCCATTTGCTAAAACTAGTAATATGGGTATTGATGAGAATATAAAATGTCATATTTTTCTCTCTTAATATTTAATATTTTATTTTTATTTGATGCCTAAATATACTCATTATTCTTATATTTTGATTTAGGATACATATAGAGGCATTAGGAGCAAATGAAGATAATTGGGGAATTTTAGATAGTTTTGACGTCTTTTCGTAATATGGGCATAACTCTCTCATATAATCTCTGATTGAGAGAATTCAAGATGATATAGAACCCCAAGAGAAATATCTATAATTTTTATGTTTTATGTTTTGAGAGATATTGGCTCAATCTAAAACAAAATCATCCATGAAGTGGATGCACTTACATTTGATGTTCCTGAATATTCTTCGGCCACAATTTCAACCAATTGCATCAAATCCACATGTTATCACAACATTTTCCAGCAAACACTCCAACACCAACTTGCAAATTCAATGATTAACTTACATGCAAGATTAGGTGTACTCAAATTTTCTTCAAGACAAATTGTTTGAATATAAGATACAAAGTCATACAAGGTAACTAATGAAGAAGAAACAAAATTGAACACTCAAGCTACAAGCAACTTTTAGCTAAGAATGATGGAAAAACAAATGATCAAATGCCAACTTACAAACCACTTGGATTCAAAAATGATACATGACAAAACAATTTGAAATTGTGATGATTCTGTCATAACAACTTGCATGAAGGATGCTTATAAATAGAAGGGAGAGGTATGTGTTCTAAGACTATACTTTTTATGTTTAGTTGAGTTATTATGTTATCTTGAAAGAAAAATCAAATACCTAATTTTTTTCTTTTTCTTTTGATTAATATTTTTGTTATGATTTTAAATGACTAAACTTTTGTAATTGGTCAAAGGAAACGAAAATCTCGAAATTTATATAGCTGTGAGATTTAATTTGTTTTTATCATTCAATTTGTACTTTGAGTATCAAATATTCTTCTGTGCCTATTTTCATGATTATTCCGTTTAATTACTAGAAGGTCTGCTAGTGTATTATTCATTATAATCTATTGCTATATTAGATATCAAATCCGTAATTGTTTGATCCCTCTAATCTATGAAGCAATTAAAGTTTAATGATATGTTGTGTCAGAAATTATTAAAACTTAAGAAGAATGTTCGATTAAATTAAATGCAACCGCTTATGTTTGTATTGTTTAGTTTCATCGATCTCTCTAATTCTTAAAACTATTATTAGATTAAATCCTTAGTGCTTGTCTTGGATTGTTTAGTAGTTAGAATTAATTAGATCACTTGTTTTGTAATTAATTACAACTAAGGAGAGATAAGAAAATTGTTCTAACGGTGAATATTCAAAGTATTAATTGATTTATATTGCATCAATGATCAGTTATAAAATTCCAATTGTGGACGTTGACTTCGACCAATGCTTTTTCTTTTGATTAATATTTTGAAATTAAATTGTTATTTAGTTGTTTTTATTTCCTTTGAAGATATTCTCATTACAATAAAAAAACCTCATCTTTCTTACTTAATAGCATATAAATAAGCTAATCACTCTATGTGGTATCAACCCTTACTCACACTACTACATATATTTTTTTGAGTACAGGATTTTATTTTTGGGTGATTGCGACAACACGCCAAATTTTGGCGCCGTTGCTGGGGATTGATTTTAGTTAATTTTTATGCTTATTGTGATTTTTATTTTATAAAAAAAATAGTATTTGGTAGTTTTTATTTTTTATGGTTTATTAGAGTTTCCTTAATTGTTTATGACTGCAACTCGATCTTCTAATCAAGGTGATTTGTCATATGATTAAGAAATAGAAAGGACTTTACACAGATTAAGGAGGGAAAATCGGAGAAATTTTGAAGAGGACAACTTGGCTTTTGACTCCCTGTTTGCTAGCAATTCTGATTTAGTAGAAGAAGAAGTTATGATTGAAAATCGAACTTTGAAAGAGCTTGCCGCTCTTGATTTGAACCAACAACCTCTATGCATAACGTTTCCTAATTTAGATGCTACTACTAGTTTTGAATTAAAATCTGGACTAATACATCTCTTGCCCACTTTTCATGGCTTTGCAGGTGAAGATCCTCACAAACATTTAAAGGAACTTCATGTGGTATGCACGAGTATGAAACCCCCAGGAGTGACTGAAGATCAAATTAAATTAAGAGGTTTTTCATTTTCTTTGAAAGATTCGGTTAAGGATTGGCTTTATTATCTACCATCCGGGACTATCACCACATGTAATGAGATGAAAAGGTTATTTTTGAAAAATACTTCCCCACTTCAAGGGCAGCCAACATTAGAAAAGAAATTTGTGGTGTAAGGCAGTACAACAGAGAGTCCCTATATGAATACTGGGACTGTTTTAAAAAATTATGTGCAAGTTGTCCCCATCATCAAATTAGTGAGCAGCTACTTATCCAATATCTCTATGAAGGCCTTCTACCCACTAATAGAGGTATGATTGATACTGCTAGTGGAGGAGCTCTAGTAGATAAAACTCTTAAGGCCATAAGAATCTTGATTGCAAATATGGCAGTCAATTCTCAACAATTTAGAACTAGGCTTGACTTTCCATCTAAGCAAGTTGATGAGGTAAATGTTTTCTCCATTGAACAACAAATTGCGAGTTTAACTTCTCTTGTTTGTCAAATGGTTGTGAGTAATAGGCAAACTGCGAAAGTTTGTGAGATTTGTTCAGTAATAGGACATTCAACCGATATGTGCCCAACTCTTCAAGAGGAACCCATTAAGCAAGTGAATAAGGCAGGTGGTTTTCTTGGACAACTGCAAAGTATGATCCCTACTTGAGCACATATAACTCAGGATGGAGGGATCATCCCAACCTTAGCTATGGGAATCAACAAATAAATCAGCCTGTTACTCAAAATTGTTCAAATTTCCAGCAATATAAGCAGTCATACCCTCCTAGACAACAATAGGGCCAAACTTTTAATTCTGGTATGTCTTTAGAAGATATTGTTAAGTCTCTTGCCACTAACACTTTGCAAGTTCAACACGAGGCAAAACAATTTCAACAAGAGGCGAGGGCCAGTATTCAAAATTTAGACAATCACACGGGTCATATGGCAACTACAATTAGTCAACTAGAGGTGCAAAGATCAGGAAAATTACCCTCTCAAACGATAGTAAATCCAAGAGAAAATGCAAGTGCAATCATCTTGAAAAGTGTAAAGAAGTTGAAATTCCAGTAAAAGCAACTCCTGTATCATCGGAACAAGAAAGAGAGAAAAATGTCGTAGCAGACAAGAACATTCTCAATGAAAATGACGGACTTAAACATAAGTTTTTGCCTATGTCTGATTATAAACTAATACCCCATTTTCCCCAGGCTTTATCTGAATCTATAAAAGATGAGCAAAATAAAGATTTATATAAAACTTTTTATAGATGCAAGGTAATTATTCCACTATTTGATGCTATTAAACAAGTACCTCGTTATGTTAAATTTTTGAAAGAATTGTGTACAACTAAGAAGAAACATAAATTTAAAGGATGTGAGAAAGTGAGAGTAAGGGAGAATGTTTTTGCAGTTATTCAAAGAAACTTCCTTGCAAAATGCAAAGATCCAAGTATGTTTACTATCCCTTGTACAGTAGATAACACTAAATTTGATAAGGCCATGCTAGATTTAGGAGTTTCTATAAATGTCATGCCATATTGTATATATACTTCTTTGAAAATTGGACCTTTGAATAAAATTGGTATTGTAATTCAATTGGCTGATAGATCTAATGCATATCCTAAGAGTGTAGTTGAGGATGTTATTGTACAAGTTAATGGTTTATTTTTTCCGCCTAATTTCTATGTGCTTGATATGGAAAATGGTGATCAAAATACTCATATTTTGTTAGGAAGACCCTTCTTAAAGACATCTAAGACTAAAATAAATGTTCATAGTGGCACACTTACCATGGAAGTTGATGGTGAAATTGTTAAGTTTAATATTTATGATGCCATGAAATATCCCGATGATGATAATCCTGTTTATTCTATTGATGTGATTGATTCTTTAACACAAGAAGTTTTTGAACTTATTGGAAAAGATGGTTTGGAAGTTGCCATTAGTAAACATATTGAGAAAGAGAATGAGGAGTTAACCTTTAGTATCGAATTGCAGGAAACTGTTGCATCATTAAATGATTCTCCAAAGTTACAACAATCAGATAACTTTCCTATTATTGCCTTACCAGCTTTTGACAAAAGGCCTTTATTCTCTGTTTTGCAGACCTTTATTCCAAATTTGAAACATCTCCCCAGTTACCTCAGGTATATGTTCCTTGGAGAAGGAGGAACATTACCAGTGATTATTTCCAATAAACTTAGTACACTGCAAGAAGGCATTGGAACAAAATATTTTGGTACTGGTACCATTTCGTGTACCATTTCAAAATATTCTATACATAAAAAAAATTATATATATAAATACATATATAAATTATATTTCAAAATCATAGTTAACATATGAATAAATTATATATAGAAATATATATGTAAATAATCTAGTCTAAATTAGGATAAAAAAATAGCAAAAAAAAAAAAAAAGTGAAGTCCCGAAATCCAGTACAAGTCAGTACACATATCCGGTACAAGCCGGTACACATGGCCGGTGTGGCCGATATTTTGGTTAGTATGAAACAAACTCAATTCTGTGCCAGCCACTGTTCTGGTACAGCATGTACCGACCGGTATGGTACGAAATTCAAAATTATGGTTGGAAGGAGTCGAGCTAGACGCAGGGACAAGAGGTGCAGGAGGAACAGGTTGTGCAAGAGATACCGAAAGAACCGAATCATTAACAAGGAGATGAGTCTGACTCAACTGCATGGTCCTCTAACCAATGGGCATCTTAAGACAATCTAGGCCCCTGGAGTGGAATGGGGACCGACTGAGACATGGCAATACGAGCTATAAGACATTGAAAGGGGAGATTAGCCCGAAAGTGGGTCGACTGATGGGCCTAAATCATGACCCAACAAGGATGATTACCCAAGTCATTAGATACATCATTGAGCAAGGCATAGACAAGTAGGGCACAATCAACACCATTATCACTATGACGACCTGTAGGATAGATGTTGATCAAAAAAATCTGACTTAAAATAGGCTATGCACAAGAGAAACTTTTGGTCGCCAAAGAGGGAAGACTATCCTAGTCCTTAAGAATCTTAGTTATAAAGCAAGCTATGTTAGACCTGATAGGGACTGGGTCTAAAGATATGGATAAACAAGAACAAGCACACGAGTAGCCCCAAGCAAGTCTGCTAGCAAGTCCGAACTCACCTAGAAGATGATGTTTCAAAGACCCACTTGAAATGAGCCATCTTTTGAAATTTCATAGATCTTGGAGTAGAACTCCTTAATTAATGCCTCCGAGGGAGGAGAAGCAGTGGTTAAGGCAAGCCATTGGCGAGACTCAAGAATGTGAAGCACAATAGGATATTTTTCATGGAACTCACTAAGTACGACCTCACGCACCACAAGAGGGGCCTGACGAGAAACATTTTGACAATAGAGCTCCTTAGCCTGTGGACTATGGAAACAGGTTTGAGAGGCTTATGGATTCGTGTGAGGACATACACGCTGAGACAGCGTAGCAAACTATACAGAGACCAAGCATAAACAGTGAGACAAAAGCTAAATGAATGCATGACGAGTATGCTTAATGTGCATTCCTAATATGCTCAATGGTCATGCCTAGTGTGCATGTCTAATATATCAAAAGTGATCCAAAAGTGCCCCAAATGAGATGCACAAACTATGCATGAGGCCTTTAGGAGGTCTAAGTGACCAAGGCACCAAAATGGGTGTAAACAATAACACAAATTAGGCATGCACAGAAAACAACAAACGTGATGTGCATGTTGTGCAAACATGGGATTTAAGAATCCATTGTTGTTTTAGTGCCTTCCTAAGTACAATAACAACACACGGAGACCAAAGGAGCCACTGAAAACCAAAGAGGGCTGCCGAAATCCTAGACATGTTGAAATTAATTCAATCCAAATTCAAACCTAAACCAACCACTCATGCATGAAGAAAGCAAAATGTAGAGTTAAGAGAGTGAAATACATACTAGATTTGTTGGTCGATGGAGGGAAAGAATGAGAAAAGAGAGAGAACGAGAGAGAAAGTAAAAAAACTTAGAGAAAAATGCAAATTAAACGGCTTGTCGCGGAGAAAACTTCAGAAGGTATACTCAATTGAGCGAAATTTAAACCCTTGAGCAAGTTATCGAGAGCGACTTTTCCTCGAACAAAAAGCTTCCTGTTGATCGTGATGCATTTAGACAATATTTTGGCGCTCAATTTCAACAGACCTTCACATGTCTTGACACCAAGCATTAATAAGGGCAATTTGGGAGTCCCAATAGCATATCAAATGTAAAATCATATCATATTCACATAAATTACGCAGTTAGAAAAGACAGAATATCGCAAGTGATATGAACATGCATGTTTAGACAAAGTCCTTGTGCAGCCAAGAAATTTTCACCAAATAGCATAAGAAGGGTTGGGTTCAACAAGAAATCATAAATGCTTGGGCGGCACTTTTAAGATGCAAAAAGTTAAACCCAATGCTGCTAGGACCAAATCTTGTATTTAAGATTCTATTTTGATATTGGTACTACGGATCCCTTCTCTTCCTTTTTCCTTCTTTTCTTCCCCTCTTTTTTTTTTTCTCTTTGGAGACATATCTTCATTTTCTTTTCTCTTTTGAGATATATGAACTTTTACTCAGAAAGAATAATACACAGGTCATCTAACTCGAGGTCAATTTTGGACACAAGTAAGGCTCCTTTACATTTTTTATTGCCTCCCTAAAATCTTGCATGTGGTAAAATGTTAAGAGACTGAGCTAGGTGTGTAGTGTGTGGGGTAGATCACATATTACAAATGAGACACATGTTTGTGACCTTTACAACACAAGCATATGATACAATTTTCAAAGACAAATGTACTTGGATACACAAAACAATTACCACTAATGTCAGGTATCACATCCATGGAATGCATGCAAGGGCAATAATATCCAAGTGAAAGGGCGGGGGGTGTGAAGAGAATGTATAGAAGAAAAATAAATAGATGAAAGTAATCAGAAAAATACATGTCTTACCTATGATGCATGTCATACCTCTTAGGTCAATGTACAAATGCCAATAGCCTTTCTAAGACATTCAAAACAAAGCCCATCCAAGGGTTCGATAAAAAGATTGGCTAATTGATATTTGGTGGGAATATACTAAAGGGTAACAACATGTGTTTCCACAAGTTCACAAATGAGATGATGCCTAATGTTAATGTGCTTGGTCCTAGAGTGTTGGATAGGATGTTTTGGGATGTTTATAACACTAGTATTATCATGTACACAATTGTTTTGGATAGGATGCTCATTTCACCTTGAGTAGTGCCATAGTCATAACCATTTGCTTCATCCATAGCAATTGTGTACAACAACTCTCAACAGCATGTACTTAGCCTCAGCCATGGACAGGAAAAAGAATTTTGCTTCTTGCTCATCCAAGCTACAAGATTGGTGCCCACATAAAAGCATCCACCTGAAGTACTCTTTCAATCATTTGCGCTACTAGCCCAATCATAATCAAAATAGCCCACAAGCTCAGTATTAGAATCTCTAGAGTACTAGATCCCATAATGTTTTGTCGCATTCACATAGCGAAATATGCATTTGACAGCCACAAGATGAGATTCTTTGGGATTGGATTGAAATCTAGTGCATTAGACTCCCAATCATGCTCCTGTACAATGATCGCTCAACACTCTTGCCTAACACATCAGCACTAAGTTTTACACTTGTGCTCATGGGAGTTCTAGCAAGACTATTCCCATCTAACCCAAACTTTTTTAGCAAGTCCTTTGCATATGTGGAATGGGATATAAATAGTCCACCATCCAACTATTTCACTTGAAGTCCTAAGAAGAAGGTTAGCTCACCCACCATACTCATCTCAAACTCATGTTTCATTTCTTCTGGAAACTCGAGAGCCAAAGCCTCAATGGATGATCCAAATTCAATATCGTCCACATAGATTTGAGCAACCATTATCTTCTCACCAACTTTCTAGATGAAAAGTTTCCTATCAACACTCCCTCACAAAAAATTGTGATCTAATAGATATGAAGTAAGCCTCTGATACCAAGTTTTGGGAGTTTGTTTCAGACCATACAGAGCTTTCCTCAAACTATAGACATGATTAGGATATTTTGAGTCCTTAAAGCCTTTTGGTTGCTCGACATGTACTTCTTGAAGGATTCCATTGAGAAAAGCACTCTTGACATCCATTTGATAAAATTTGAAATGCATATGGCAAGCGATACTCAATAGTTTCCAGATTGATTCAAGCCTGGTAACCAGTGCAAATGTCTCATCAAAGTCAATGCCTTTCATTTGGGCATCACCTTGAGCAACCAGCCTTTCCTTATTCCACACAATCATATCATTTTCATCTGACTTATTCTTGAAAATTCATTTGGTACTAACAACATTATGTTTTTCAATCCTTGTAACCATGTACCACACATCATTTCTCACAAATGGTATTATTTGTTCATGCATGGCATTGGTCCAACTCTCAACCCTCAAGACTTCTTCCACCCATTTTGGTTCAATCTACAAGATGTAACTTGAGTGAGCCAATTGATTTATTACTTTCTATCTTAGCCATATCCCCTCATCTATGTTTCCTATGATATTATCCTCAAGATGATTTACTCCACTCTCAAAGAGTGTTCCTTATGTATTATTCTTTTCACAGGAAGTCTCAAGACCTTCATTAAGCTCACCCGAATCCTCCTCTTCAGTTTCACTCAGTGTGCCAATTTGTTTCTTGTTCAACTACTCTCTAGAAGTATCATTTACAACCATATTGATGGATTCCATGATAGTTTGAGTGCGTAGATTGTAATTTCTATAAGCATGACTGCTTTAAGAATAACCAATAAAGATTCCCCCATTGCTCTAACGGTGAAACTTATCCAAGTTTTCCATATCTCTTAAAATATAACACTTGCTTCCAAACAGCCTGAAGTACTTCATGTTTGGTTTCTTTCCTTTTCACAATTCATATGGTGTCTTGGAAGTGATGGGTAAAGGGTAGACTTTATTCACAATGTGGCACGTTGTGTTCAAAGCTTCTTCCCAAAAATGAGTGGGAACACTTTTGCCATGCATCATGACCCAAGCCATCTCCTAGATGACTTTGCTTTTCCTTTCAACTACTCTATTTTTCTATGGAGTAATAGAAGCAAAGGATTCTTGACTAATATCCTTTTCATCATAGAATCTCTCAAGACTTTAGTTATCAAATTCTCTTCCATGGTCGCTCCTAATTTTGACTATTTGGTTCCCTTGTTCATTTTGAAGCTTCTTGCACTAGGTCCTTATCATATCAGGGACTTCACCCTTCTCCCTCAAAAACTCTACCCAAGAGTTTCTAGTGAAATCATCTACCATCACCAATATGTATTTCTTTTCCCCCAGACTGTTTATTCTAGAGGGTTCTATAAAATCAATGTGCAGCAACTCTAAAAGTCATTTGGTCAAGATAGCCGTTGTGTTCTTTTGGGTTGCTCTAACTTGTTTTCTCACTTAACATGACCCATAAATAGAAGTCTCCACTTTACCTAACTCAAGCAATCCTACCACCATCTCTTTCTTTGCAATTTTAGACAAATTTCTGTGATTTACATAACTAAGTCTTTGATGCCAAAGAATAGTAGCCTCACTCTTAGATATAGAATGTGAATCTTCTCCTTATTATTCTTAGAGTCTCAAGTGTGCACATAGGAAAGACCACGTAGAAAACCACTTCATTTTCAAAATAGGTGTACCAGAAATAGTAAAGTAGGTACCAACTTGAACATAATAGAGCAGAAACAAAATGTCATGCCAAAGATTTTAAAAAATAATATCATATCATACCAGAGTATATAAACATTTTCAAAACAGAACATAATCAGATCACAAAAATATTATTTATGCACAAAATTTTCATATTCCCTCTTTTTCAGTTTAGAAATAGAGTGCACAAAAATTAATTCATGTTTACATCAGTCATGCCAAAAAATACTTTATTCTTATATAGAATTTCATACATATACGAAAACAAATAACTGGGGTGGTTTTAAATAATATCTCTTCATCACAAAATATGCATATTTTTTAAAATATACCTCAATTTATATTTTTAACGCAAAGTCTAGCATATGAATCTTGCTTACTTGGACTTCTTAGCTTTTCAAAAATTTCTCGACATAATACCGAACAACATCAATCGTCACCAAGAAGATAATCACGTGACCTGTGCATATTTCCAATTGATCACCAACTTTGCAATCTGAGATATAAAATATAATATCTTTCCTTACGTCTAAACTCCTCGAGACTTTAAAATATCAACTCTCCAGAAATAGTGAATTTACCAAAATTTCTCCAATGAATGCTCAATTTAAAAACCCAAGTACATCATATTATTCTGAAACTAGTCTTAAAAATATTAACCATGCAAGTATGTGATCTCCACTCGAAAATAATCCACGGCCTAATACTCCAATAAAACATACCAATCCATAAAGAATAAAAGGAACCAATAAAAGTGAGTAACATCGGCCCAATGTAAATCCACTCACAAAAAAAAATATTTAAAACATGTTTTTAGAATTGAGGGTAAACATGTAATAACATTCTTTAGTCTTCTTCAACCTTACGCAGTGTGTAAAAAAAAAACAAGAAACTTGTAGAAATCCTACCCCAATTCAACTATAGATGCAACAGAAAGACTCACCGCAGAGGAAGAACCACATGTAAGGTAACTAAGATGAATGTATGTAATAATGGCAAATTAAGAACAATTATAGGTATGAAAATGATGAATGGAAGTAGGAAAAATTGTAACAGAAAAGCAAGATGGATTGAAATTACGATGAAGGAGTTTGAGGCCCTTCTTCCTCCCAAGTTCAATGCCAAAATTCTAAATGATTGTTCAGATTCCCTACGGTCTCTCGCGGTTCACATATGGACAAAATTCCATAACAAACTGAACCAATGAGATGACAATAGGATTAAAGCATAACTGAAAGGAAAATTACAAATAACATGAAAAAAGACATAAGAATGATAACAAAATTTTGATAAAACGACGTGTAGTACACTGCCTCCAGCAAGTAACTTCTTATTTCGTGAAACGGTGTCTTCCTTTTATATCTGAAATGGTACATTGCAAATCCAACACTTAAGCAACTCAACTAGTTTAACTCTTCAACTCTTCACTTTAGAACCCTTGATGCCTCTTCTTCCCTAAGCAGTTAATCCCTCTCTCGCATCTAGGACATCTTTACAATCCCCTCCCTTTAAAGCACCTTGCCCACAAGGTGTGGGTAAAGGTCACGGAGGTGCCAAAGGGACTCCCATGTGTCATTCTCATTACTGGTACCAACCCATCGAATTAATACTTCAGTAATCGTAAGATTGCACTATTTCTTGAGTCGACGATTAACAATAGCTTCGGGCTTTGGCATAATCTCCCCCTCCAAGTTCACTGGTGGAAGCTTGGGAAGTGAGGAAATGGAGGAGCTCAGTTTTCATTTCAAGCAAGAAACATGAAAAATTGGGTAAATCTTGGATGAGGGTGGCAGATCCAAATGATATGCGACCTGGCCAATGCGGTGGACGATTTGAAACGACTTGTAAAATCACAGGGAAAGCTTCAAGCTTTGGAGGTGTACCACCAAGTGCTATCAATATAGCTGGAGCCGAAGGTAAACCCAATTCCCTATTGAAAATTTTCACTCAAGTCATCTTTTATTAGCATATTGTTTCATGTGTGCCTGTGATGCTTCTAGGCTGAGTTTAAGTTGTGTTTTAAGTTGTTCTCTTGTTCGGAGCAACCCATCCATTGATTCATTAGAAGAAGACCCTAGAACATAATTAATGAGTTTGGGAGGTGGATAACCATACAGGGCTTTAAAAGGAGAAGACTTTGTAGATCTTGGTACGAAGTATTGTACCAAAACTTAGCCATTGGAAGCCATTGAGCCCACAACTTAGGCTTAGAACTCATATAAGCATGTAGATATCCTTCAGGTGTTTTGTTAAGGGCCTCAGTTTGTCCATCCGTCTCGGGGTGATAAGCTGAGCTATAAGTCAAGGTAGAGCCCTGTAGAGCAAAGAGAGTCTTCCAAAAATTGCTAAGGAAGATAGGGTCACGAACAGAAACTTTCGTTAGAAATACCATGTAACTTAAAAATTTCCTGAAAAAAAATTTTGGGTCACTACAGCAGCAATATAAGGGTGAGATAAAGGCATGAAGTGTGTGATGTCCCCAATCTACGTTTAGAATTTAACGTAAACTGAAGTGTCGGGACATGTAACACTAGGTTACGTACCCTTCGTATATGTTGAAAGTATTATGCATGCACCTAACCTTACTAGCAGTATGCTATATCGCAATGAAATAAGGTCAATTCTCTAAAATAGATAAAGAAATATAAATCTGCAAAATAATCACATGGTAGGCTATAACAAAACTCATAAACTTCATAATATATAATAATATAAAGTATCAAGTCTACAAGTTCTAGTTTCCAACATAACATAACATAACATCCTCTTATACAATTACCCATTTACTCACAGCAGGGGTTTCTTCTTCACTTCCTTATAATCAGCACCAAAATGAAACTGGCCTATACTGATATTATTTCCATGTTGGCGATTTATCCCCGTCGGCGTCGCGTAGACGTTGTTCAGGAATAATGAGCCATCTAGGCTCACAACCATGCAGCACCCTATGGGTCGTCGTCCCTCCGATGACTCCGTTGCGTCCTGCCATAAAATCCCTAACAGGTGGTCATATAGGGGATGGGTCATCTCATCAAAAGCAAAGGGTTCTATAGGACCCTCAGGGTACCTCAAGCCTTCTAGAAAGTCTGGGTCTCGCACTGGGCCATCTATTCCTACAAACACTTCATATAATTGTTAGCATATACTTAGATAACTCAAAAGACAAATAAAGGATGAGATTTCAAAAAATCCCATTAAGTACTCAGATAACTCAAAATAAAAGCATTGTTAGCATATATATATAGATAAACAAATGCATGTACCATGATCATAAGACTCATGAGATGACTTATGCATAATGCACTTTTGATAAAGACATTTATACTTTCATAAAAAGACTTTCGTTGACATGTAAACAAAACTTTTCATGTAATTGTTATGTCTTTTCAAAAAAAATCTTAACATAACATATCTTTGTTCTTAGTCTTATCATTTTTGAAATGACAACAAATCGAATCGCCTTTACTGTCACTCTTATTCTCGACGACAGATCGAATCGCCTTCACCGTTGGTTTTTCTTAACATGACAACAGATCGAAATGCCTTCACTGTTAGCTTTCTTATTCTCAACAGCAGATCGAAACGCCTTCACCATTGATTTTTCTTAGTATGAAGGCAAATCAAAACGCATTTACCATCAGCTTTCTAATTAAAGATTCTTATATTACTTCTTTTAAAAAAATAATAATTCAGATTATGGGACTTTTCATGTGAATAAACATGCATGCAAACTTGGTCTTTCTCATGCATGATACATGATTCATGCAATATATAAAGCATGCATTTCCAAGTCATAATAGACACATTTTAAACATGTGATCATAACCCTTTTCAAATAAGTCATGAATTTTCCATTAAAGAGAAAGTTAAAAAAAAAAAAAAACAAACCCTAGCCCTAAAAAGGTCTAAGCCAAATTCTTGGTGGGTCAAGTCTAATTTTTCCTTTTCTTTTCTTATGACCAACTTGTATTCTCTTATTACATATCAAAACTCCATAATCAAGTAATAAATCACTTAACCAAAACCACTAACATGGTCTTCTAAATCATTTTCTATAATTGTTCTTCATCATATAATTTCTTTCCAAACCAACTACATGTATTCAACTATTCTTAAAATATCAAGGGGTATACTTTCATACTTCCCTTAAAAAATCTAGGTTATAAGACATATATCTCATCCATTAGAAATCAAAACTTAAATTATCCAAAACACCTTTCATGGCCAAGAACCAAATACTCCTAAAAACAAAAATTTTATCATTCAAACACACTATGCCATGGATTAAATCTCTTAACAAAAATTCTCCACTTTATTTCTTGAATTCTTTTCTCAAACGTTTTACTATATATCTCTACAAGTATCTCTTGAACCAAATCTTCAGTTATCACCTTAGATAAACATAAATAAATTATAACCTAATCACTCATCAATAAAATACTAAAATAAAACATCTATTAACCACTTAACAAGCAAATAATAACAAAGGTACCTTAAAGCAAACAAATAGCAAAGTAAAACACTAAATAACAAGTTTACCACGTATATATATAAAAATGCTAAGATCAAGTTAAAAGAGTACTTACAACTTTTTAAAGGATAAGCTAAAGAAACATTGTAAGAGAAAAGACTTTCACTAAATCCTTGAAGAGTGCCCATACAAGTGTGCTAGGGAGAAATGTTTGGAAGGTAAGGAAAATGAAGAAAAGAAATAGAAAGGTGTTGGGAGATCTTGGTTGAATGCTTGGAGAGAAATGGTGAGAGTGTGGTGGTGCTCTTGGTCGACACCTAAGGGAAAAGAAATGACAAAATTTGAAAGAAAAACCCAAACCATGTCAAGCCATTCCATGTGTTCACTTAGGGTGTTAAAGTACTCATTCCTCCCTTAGGCTTGGTTGGCTTGATAAGACTATGTTCTTATCCCAAATCTTTTGAAGTTCCTAGAAGATAAGACAAAAATCTCATTCGGCTACTTCATTCCCAACTCCTTCTATCTTAGCCGAAAAGCATCAAGGAAAACACTATATTTTTTTCTTCCAATCAACACTTATCAATTGTCCCAAATCTCTCAAAAAAATGGATAAACATGGAAGAGTATAAGACAAATGACAAAGTCAGTTTATACCCCCAAAAAGCTTCCAATCCGATTGCTTTCAATACGTGAAAATATACCTTGCTTGATTCCCTAGAATTCCTAAGCAAAGTTTACCTAACTCTAGTTTCCATACTATCTTTTTTTGAAATTTCAAAAGACAAGTATTCCCTTTGTGCCAAGTGTCCCCATTAGTCTCTCAAATACTTAGATATTTCCAACATAATCTTTCATAGCCGAAACTCGCCAAGAAAGGATTTTAGATTTGTTTGCTTATCTCTTCCCCATTTGCCATGTGTCACATTTTCAAAGATAAAATCCTATGTGAAATAAGACAAAGTTAGGTACAACTCAAATCCTCATTGTCACATGTCCCTTGTTATTTCTTATCTCCCAAGTAAAATGAACTAAGCATAGGATTGGGTTCTTTCTTTCCAATTTGTCCAAGTTGTAGTCCCCCTTTAGCAACAAGACAAATCTCTCTTTTTAACTAACTCTATTTTCTATGCTAACCTAACTCAAGCTTCTAAGCAATTGCCTAACTCATGCCAAATGTCCCCAAGTGATCTCTCCACCTTGTAGGCGTCTCCCAAGCCTCCTTGTGGATTTTCCTTGGCTCATTTCACCTTTGTGAGCTTAACTTATCAATTTCCAATACATGAGAAGACCCAAAAATAAATAGTAAATATATTTCCAAAAAGTTCCAAACAATGACTAAAATAATTCAAAAAAACATAACCATTCCAAGCATAAAAAAAATCAAAAGAAAAACAAATCGAGTTGTCACATCCTCCCCCCCTAAAAAAAATGATTTCGTCCTCAAAATCACTAAGGTACTATTTCTAAACACAATTTCTATCAAGAAAAGAAAGAACAAATTTATACCTCTAGCACTCGTAGCTATAGATTCTTCTGAGGGGGAATAGAATGGAATATTATCTTCTATTGTCAAAGAGACCTGTGAAAAGTAAAATATCTCATCCAGATCTAAGTCATAGTATATATTAACTTTCATCTCATTGATTTTATGCAATATTTCTGACTTAGTGTCCTTAATAGGTTGACCTTCCTCTCATTGATTAATACGCTCGTCAGAAGTGTCAGACAACTCTAATAGCACCAACCCTTCATTTTCTCCCTCTTCCTGGTTTAACCTACGCAAATGCTCTTTTTCTGACTCTAACCATTTATAGGACAGTTGCCTCTCTTCATGTGGTAAGGTACGTCGAAATATAGGGTTTCCTCTGCTATCTAAGTCCATAATATGTGTGCGATGTCATTTGTATTTATCTAATCTTTTAAGCCTCTCCGTTCTCAAATGTTTTTTTCTCTTAAGGCGAATTTTGCGTCTAAGCCTTTCTGCTCGCTCTCTTAACTGAGTTCCTGACGACACTGATATACTAGGGGTTCTTCTAAATCAAATTATTTCCTGCTCAAGGCCGGATGCCAAATTACTACGATTTCAAATAAATTAAATAAGAAAGCTAAAAGAAAAACAACAATCACATTCATACAATGACTGAAATATACATACATACAATTATATCAAAGAAACAATAAACAAATAATTTTCAAATAAATGAGGATAGTTAGCACTCATCACGTCTTCATGCTCTCACGTTGCTTCCTGAAAAACATGATTATTCCAGAGTACTTTATCTAGAGAAATTGTACGATTCCTTAGCGTTTGCTCCTTCTCATCTTCGATTTGTGTTGGCCATTCTTCATAAGTTAAATTAGGTCGTAACTTAATGCTACTTAGATTCATCACTACCATTGGTCCTTCACCAAGGCTTTTCTTCAAAGAAGACAGATGAAAAACTCCTTGTAAATCTTCTGGCAAATCCAAACGACAAGCTACCGATCCCACTTTCTCCATAATTTTATATGGTCCAACATATCGGGGACTTAATTTTCCTTCTTTGCCGAATCGCACTACACATTTCATAGTTGATATCTTAATATACATCCAATCGCTTATTGCAAATTCCTAAGTTTTTCTACATTTATCCACGTAGCTCTTTTGCCTGCTCTAAGCCGTTCTCATTTTATCTCGTATCATTTCTACTTATTTTTTGGCTTCTTGTAAATACTCAGACACTAATACCTTACTTTCACCCATTTCATACCAATCTAAAGGTGATCTATATTTTCTCCTGTATAGTAATTCGTAAGATCCCATCTAAATAGTAGTTTGAAAACTATTATTGTAAGCAAATTCGATTAAAGGTAAAAGACTTTCCCAATCACCAATATAATCTAGTATATAGGCCTGCATCATATCTTCTAAAGTCTGAAATAATTCGTTCTGTCTGCAAAGTAGTCTATAGATGATAAGCACTACTGAACTGTAAACTAGTGCCCAACATTTTCTATAAACGTTACTAGAAACGAGATGAAAACTTGGGGTCTCGATCTGAAACGATCTTCTTAGGAATCCCATGCAGATGAACTATTTCCTTATCATAGATTTGTGACAACTTTTTCCATTGAATTTGTGTTAATTACAGGCAGAAAATGAGCACTTTTCGTCAATCGATCAATTATAACCCAAATAAAATTCTTTCCTACTAATGTTCATGGCAATCCTATCACAAAATCCATAGATATATCTCCCCATTTCCACTCAGGAATTGGTAGGGGTTGCAATTGTCATGCCGGTCTTTGGTGATCCACTTTTACTAGCTGACATATTGAACATTTAGCTACAAAAGTAGCGACATCCTTCGTAATTCCTTCCCACCAAAATTTTTCTTTTAGATCTTGATACATCTTGGTACTACCAGGATGGGCTGTATAGGGAGTGCAATGAGTTTCCTTCATAATATTTTCCTTCAACTCAGGATCATTCAGAATTACTTTCCTATTTCCAAAATACAGCATTTCGTCACTTGATATTGCTAAATATAGTATTCCTTTTCCTTCTAACAGCTGTTGTCGAATATTTTCCAGTCTAGTGTCCTTACGTTGTCCTTCCCGAATTTCTTCATTTGTTAATGAGATAATCTCTCGAACCACTGCTAACATAACATCCCTTGGCAAATTCCCAATTAACCAGTCTAGCATAGCACCTTCTTAGGATCTGCCTTAACCCCATTGCCTGAAACAATGTGACCAAATATTCTACTTCTCTTACACCAAACAAGCACTTAGATCTTTTATAAAGCGAGTGGTGTTCAAGTGTGCTCAAAACCAATTTCAAATAGTTAACATGGTCTTCCATAGAGCTATTTTAGACCAAAATGTCAAAAAAAAAAAAAAACAGCGCGAATTTCCTCAAAAAAGGCTTAAACACAGAGCTCATAAGTCCTTGAAACGTAGTTGGTGTGTTCTTAAGCCCAAAGGGCATTACTAAAAATTCATAATGGCCTTCGTTAGTACAAAAGGCCATCTTAGGAACATCTTATGGAAGAACACGTATCTCTTGGTAACCTAACCATAAATCAAGTTTAGAGAAAATTAAAGACCCATGGAGTTTATCCAAACATTTATCAATTACTGCAATCTGTCCCAGATTGTGTCTTAATTCAAGGCCCTGTTGTCCACACAAAGGCGCCAATTGCTATCGTGTTTCCTAACCAGCAAGACAGGAGAAGAGAATGGGGCTATTGCTGGGTCAAATAACCCCTTGTGTGAGCAGCTCAGTGACAGTTTTCTCAATCTCCATTTTTTGATAATGGGGATATCTATATGGTCATGTAGAAATAGGATTAGTACCCTCCTGTGTAATTTCAAGGAAACATAGTTGAGGTGGACTATCATCAGGTACAACCATGAGTTGGAGAATCAAACCATTATCCTTATGAAAGGTCGTGAGCATTGAAGTGTCATCCTCACTAGAAATAAATGAAGGGCCGGGTGGAATGCCTTTGAGTACCACCAATTTGTCTTTCCACATAAATTGGATATGCAGGGCATTAAAATTGAGGGTAATAGACTCCAAATTTTTAAACCATTAAACCCCCAAAACAACATCACAAATAGTTAGGGAAAGAGCATAAAAAGAATGGTAAAATGTATAACCCTATATTACTATAGGCACCTTATGACAGCAGCTAGGACTACGTAATTTTTGGCCATTAGCAACATGAACATTCAGCTAGCCATTAGTATCAATTGGAATGTGGTTCTTGGCGGTGATTGAAGTATCAAGGAAGTTACGAGTACTTCCGGTATCCACCAATATAATCACTCTAGAATTACCAATTTTTCCAAGTAAACATAAAAAATTTCTTCATGCTTGTCATCACCAATATCATCAATAGCATGCATAAGGTAACCCTTAGGAGACTTATAGATGTGTTAGGGACTCCACTTCTCCTCATAGTGGAAGCATAAACCCTTTGTCTTCTTTTCATCCATTTGCATTGAATATACCTTTTTGGATTAAGTGTGTGGTAGGTTGTGGGAGTTGGAATTAATTGGAGAAAATTGTCTTTGGCCAATTTGAAAAGTAGATGACTATGGTCTGTCCAGCCAAGGTTTGGTAACTTTGCTTTGATTAACCATGAATTCTTATTTTAACTTTGCCAGGGCAAAGGTAGCAGTGAGAGTACTGGGGTTAAACATCCTCAAAAGGATCCAAATGTCATCCTTCAATCCACTGATAAAACAACTCAATTTGTGAGAATCCATTAGTCCACTTACACGAATGGACAAGAACTCAAACTAGTCTTTGAAACGTTCTATAGAGGTGGTCTGGCACAGCCTGGTAAATGCCTCCATAAGGTCATTGTAGGCGCAGGAACCAAATCTAAGTTGGATGGCTTCAGAAAGGGAATCCCAACAACAATTAGCCAGTTTGCTTGGCATCCTTGTACTATATGAGGGCCTTGCCACTCATATAATATGAGGCCATCAGCAGCCTATGAGTTTGAGGAGTCTGATGAAAATCGAAGTAGTGAGTTGCCTTGAAGACCCATTCCGTAGGATCAGACCCATCAAAATGAGGGAATTCCAACTTAACCTTTCTCAATAATGGTCGGCGCAGCTCAGAATGTAGAGTTCTGGTTCAGGTTCAGGCTCAATTTTGGGTAGGGGCTAGTTGATTTGTATAGGGGAAAGAGTGGCTATTTGGTTCAGGATTTGAGTCTGGGTGGTGGTGAGGTTGAGCAAGACTTCATTAATCTAGGTGAGTTGGGATTCTAGTGAATGGAGGCGTTGATCATGGTGTGATAAGGTTTCTTGGGTTTTAGATGAAAGGGTATTATCAGCCATGGAGGATCGATTGGCTCTAGATACCTATTGTAAGGGTACCGGAATGAATGCATGTAATAATGGAAGATTAAGAACAATTGCATGAATGAAAATGATGAATGGAAGTAGGCAAAACTGTAATAGAAAAGCAGGATGGATTGAAATCACGATGGAGGAGTTCAAGGCCCTTCTTCCTCCCAATTTCAATGCCAAAATTCCAAATGATTGTTCAGATTCCTTACTGCCTCTCATAGCTCACATATGGACAAAATTCCATAACAAACTGAACCAATAAGATGACAATAGGTGTAAAGCATAACTAAAAGGAAAATCACAAATAACATGAAAAACGACATAAGAACGATAACGAGAAATTGATAAAACAACGTGTAGTATGCTACCTCCAGCAAGTGACTTCTTATTTCATGAAACGGTGCGTCACTTCTATATTTGAAATAGTGCATTGCAAATCAAACACTTAAGCAACTTAACTAGTTTAACTCTTCAACTCTTCACTTCAGAACCCTCGATGCCTTTTCTTCCCCCAAGCAGATCATCCCTCTCTCGCATCTAAGGCATCCTTACATCCCTACAGAGTTGGAGTGGATGTGGCTGTCTTACTAGCATGGAAGAACACTGAACGAGATAGTGGGAGATGAGGAAAAGTGAACACAGTGAGAGAAAGGGGAAGAAATGAAGAGTGGTAGAGAACTGGCAACTGCTAACCGTGAAGGAAACGGTGGAACTGGGTTGTAACATTGGCGATTTTTTAGGTTGCCTAAGTGGTTTTCGACGTACGACGTGGCTGAGACACTAGGGTGCACGAAAAGCATTCCTTGCTCTGTTTTTGGGCTATGGAAATAGGGTATGTATAAATATAGATGGGGTTGGGAAAGCTTCACATGGTGGCTAAGTTGGGCTGTGGAGAGATACATGAGATAGAGTCGAGGCACTAAAGGGGCAACGACAGTGGGAAACCAAAAGGAGGAGGAGAAAAATGAAGTGACTACCTTAGGTTTTAGGTTGAGGACGGTTTACGGGTTATGGCTCTTTGAACTAGACTCTCCTATTTTTTTCCCAAACAATAGACACTAATGAGAATTTGACACGTCAGCATCTCACAAGTTTATTATCAACACCTGCACACACCAAATTATCACCTTTACAGAACACCCAACCCAATTTTTGTTTTCGTCTTCCTCCTCTTCCCTAGATGAATTGATTCAACAAATCAATAAACAAATTTTTTCTTTCTTAGTCCATCAAGAGGAAATATCAAATCGACAACAAGAATGTAAATAATAGAAAATAAGTAGAAAAAAATGGTTAAAGAATCGTCATTAATCAATAATAAAATTCCTCCATTCAGCTGCCCAAAAAATAACTTAAATGGAAGAAGCATCACTTAAAATGGACGAAGCCGGAGCTCCAAACTTATATTCTTCAGCTTTCATTAACCAAAGATAAAGATCTTGACTAAATGTTAGACAGTCCTGTTAGGAGTTGAAAATTAGTTAGTGTAATTTTGTGTGCAATTTCTTGGGAAACAAATGGAGGTGAAGAGAGAAAGAGCTAGAAAATTCCGATGAAGAGAATTTAATTAAAAGAACAAAGAAATCACCCTACCAAGAAACTGAAAGCAAGATTTTTTTAGGAAAAAAGAAAAGTCAAGAATTAGAAAAAAAAACATAACCTTCAGTGTGTTCCATTTCTCTTATTTTCCAAATAAAATTAAAAATCAAATCTGAAGCATGAAGATCACGCTGAGCCATGAAAGAAGGTTATCTTTTCATAATAGTAAACGGGTATTTTTTGTCTTTTGCAATTGTAGAGGCTAGCTGGGGGGACGTAGAGATCACTAGGGGAGGGGAAGAAATGAGAGATAGAGGGAGGGGGAGGGAGCAGTCTCTGGTGTGTAGCGCATATAACTTCTCATATGTTCTCTACATGTCAAACTTCCATTAGTATCTATTATTTGGAAAGAAATAAGAGAGTCTAGTCCAAAAAATTTCTCACATATATATATAGGAACAGGAGACCTAAAGGAAACCTTCGACTCGAGAAAAAGAAAAGAAGAAACCAATATGGGAAAGAAAAGAATTCGGTGAGAAAGGGACTGAGTGGCCGACTCATGGATATGTACATGGCAAGGTGTTGCCATGCAAGACATGGGTTCCAAAAATTTTTCTCAAGGGCTGGGCCATTTTCCTAAGTTTTGGGCTCGGCTCAACCCATAAAAAGTAATCCAACTTTGTTTAATAAAAATCTCTCAACCCATAAAGAGATTTTTAACATAAATATCAAACCCAATTTGAAAAATTGTAGTCCACCAAATTAGAGTTTTTAGGCCCATAATATATTTTTAAAAGAAAAAAAATAGTGGAAAAGTCACATGGGTTTTTCACACAAATAAATAAATATTGTTATAAAACTAAAGAAAGAAACTACTATTGCAAAAAAGACATATATAAGAAACTCTTTTGAAACTCTCTGAAAGTTTTTCCTCTCTATATTTTCTTATGAATTTCATAACAGCTGAAACTCATATTTATAGGCCTTGAAGTTACTATACAAATCACTATGCAAGATTTAAAATAATAGTAGTAGGGTCATTCACATAATTTTGGTGGTGGGATAGGGGCGACAGCCGTCCCTCCATTCCCGTTCATTACACTCCTCCTTGAATGACCACCTATAAAGAATCTGCCTCGTTAAAACCTTGCCAAGGAAAAACCCAATGAGAATAAAAACCAATAGAAAAGGAAAAATAGTAAAGTCTTCTTATGTATCCACAAGTGTTTTAAGATTGCCTCATTAAAACCTTGTAGAGAAAAACCCAGGGGGATAAAATCTCAACAAAAGAAAAAGAATACAATCAGCACAAGTCTTCATGATAATTATTCCCCCTGAAAAGTGCATGACGATAAACTTTTAAGTCTTTGCATTCCAATTTTATGCACAATCTTCTTGAAAGTCGCAGTTGGTAAAGCATTTGTAAATAAATCTGCCAGATTATCACTATATCGTATCTGCTTGACATCAATTTCACCTTTCTCTTGAAGTTCATGAGTATAAAAGAATTTATGTGAAATATGTTTGGTTCTATCACCTTTGATATATCCTCCTCTGATTTGAGTGATACAAGCAGTATTATTTTCATATAAAATTGTTGGACTATTATTTATCATGGGAAGTCCACATTTTTCCTGAATATGTTGAATTACTGATTTCAGCCAAATACACTCTCGACTTGTTTCATGAATAGCAATGATCTCTGAGTGAATTGAAGAAGTAGCAGATAGTGTCTGCTTAACAAATCTCCATGATATGGCAGTATCTCCATAAGTAAATAAATATCCAGATTGAGATCTACCTCTGTGTGGGTCTGAAAGATAACCTACATCTGCATACATAATCAATTGTGGACTTGATCCATGTTGATAAAAAATCTCATATCAACCGTACCATGAAAGTAACGAAAGACATGCTTAATGTCATTCCAATGTCTTCGAGTTAGTGCAGAACTATATCTTGCAAGTAGATTAACTAATAATGTAATATCTGGTCGAGTGCAATTTGCAAGATACATCAAAACTCCAATTGCATTGAGATATGGTACTTCAGGACTAAGAATTTCTTCATCATCATCCCAAGGATGGAATGAATCATTCTTCACCTTAAGTATTCTAACAATCATTGGAGTACTCAGGGGATGAGATTTGTCTATATAAAAATATTTCAGGACTTTCTCAGTATATATGGACTGATGAATAAAACTTTCATTTGGAAAGTACTAGAGCTGCAGGCTGAGACAAAGTTTTGTTTTACTTCAGGACTTTCAATTCAAATTCATTTTTTAAATATGTAACGGTTCTTAAGATCTATTCAGGAGTTCCCACAATATTTAAATCATCAACATAAACCACAATAATGATAAATTCGGATTCTGATTTATTAATAAAAACACATGAGCATATAGGATTATTCTCAAATCCTTCTTTCAATAAATAATCGCTTAAACAATTATACCACATGCGTCTGGATTATTTCAACCCATATAAAGATCTTTGTAGTCTGATAGAGTACATATTTATAGATATACTTGTAAATGCTTCACGCATTTTATATCTTTCAAAAATTTTCATATATATATGTCACGGTCTAAGGATCCATATAAATATGCAGTGACCACATCCATCAACCGCATTTCTAATCTTTTTGTAACAACCAAACTAATCAAAAATTTAAATATGATTGCATCCATAACAGGAAAATATGTTTATTCATAATAAATTTCGGATTTTTGCAGGAAACCTTATGCGACAAGCCGTGCTTTGTACCGCACAATTTCATTTTTCTCATTACGTTTTCGTATAAATACCCACTTATATCCAACAAGCATTATACCATTTGGTGTTTGGACAACAGGTCCAAATACTTCTTGCTTTGCTAACAAATTTAATTCAATTTCAATAGCTGTTTTCCATTTTGGCCAATCATTTCTACGTCGACATTCTTTGACGGTTTTTAGCTCACTTTCTTCATTACTTCTAGTAATGTCAAGGGTCATTTTATATGAAAATATGTTGTCGACAATAGTTTTGTTTCTATCCAAAATTTCTCCAGTATTCATGAAATGTATTGTCTCATTATTTTCAGGTACCTATTCATCTTCAGGGAAAAATATTTCATGACACACCTCTTCAGGAGATCTCTTTTCAGGAAATTTATACTCTTCAGGAGTTTCCTCTTCATGAGGTTCTAAAATAGAAGATTTGAGTTTTTTAGGAGTACCAATTATATTTGTAGCCTCTATTGTGGGTACGTGTTTTTCAGGAATACCAAATTCATTTTGTATTATTTTCTTTCTGGGAATTTTGTCTTTTGTACCATTAGGTCTTCCACGCTTCAGGCGTGTCTTAGACTCACCTATTGTTGTTTTGATAATTTATCTTTCAAAAACTTCAATCCTTGCTGGAGCATTAACAATAGGAATATAAAATTTTTACTACACCTTTAGTATCAGTAAATATATCCGGTAATTGATTTGCAACATTTTGTAAACGAAGAATCCTCTGAACTTCTAATTTACATTCATTTGTAGGAGGATCAAATTGAGACAGGATCTTATTATCCCAAGTAATATCTTATCGTGCTTCAAGCACAAACTTTTCTTTACCCATTAATGGAAAAGTGGATTCGTCAAATTCGTCAAAATGACAATCTTCAAAACGTGCTTTAAACATATCCTCTATAAGGGGTTCAAGATATCTAATAATAGATAGAGAATCAAAACCAACATATATCACAAGTCTACGTTGATGACCCATTTTTGTACGTTGTGGAAGTGCAATTGGAACATATACAGTACATCCAAAAGTACGAAGATGAGAAATATTTGGTTGTTGACCGAATGCAAGCTGTAATGGAGAATATTTATGATATGCAGATGGTCTAATGCGAATTAATGATGCTGCATGAAGTATAGTATGTCCCCAAGTAGAAATAGGTAGTTTTGATTTCATAAGTAAACGTCTAGCGATTAGTTGAAGCCTTTTGATTGAAAATTTAGCTAAAATATTTTGTGTGTGTGTATGGGCAACAAGATGTTCAACATCTATTCCTATTGACATGCAATAATCATGAAAAGCTTCAAATGAAAATTTACTTGCATTATCTAATCGAATGGTCTTAATTGGATACTCAAGAAATTGTACTCGTAGTTTGATTATCTCAATAAAAAGTCCAGCAAATGCAACTTTTCTAGTGAAAGCAGACAAACATGTGATCATTGGCTAAATGCATCAATCAAAATTATAAAATATCTAAATGATCCACCTGATGGATGAAGAGGCCTACATATATCACCGTGAATCCTTTGTAAAAATGATGGAGATTCAACAATGACTTTTAAGGGAAATTGTCTGATAATCAACTTACCTTGAGAACATGCAGAGCACGGAGATTCATTGGGTAGAAATATCTTTTGATTATTTAAGGGATGCTCATGCGAATTTTCAATAATTCGTCTCATCATTATGGATCCTGGATGTATAAAGCGATCATGCCAAGTCATAAATACTTTGGGATCAATGCACTTCTGGTGCATTACCACATATGATTCAATTGATTTCATCTTTGTATAATACAATCCAGAATATAGAGTAGGCAGTTTTTCTAATATGAGCGCTCTTCTGGCCCCATATTATTCTAGTAATAAGAAAATACTCTTTACTGCCTTCATTGGTCGTTTCAATATGGTAATCATTACGACGTATATCTTTGAAACTCAATAAATTTCTTCTGAATTGTGAAGAGAATAGAGCATCATCAATGTAATATTTGGTGCCATTAGGCAACACAATATAAGTTATTTTGGAGCCCTCAATTAAATCTGATGAGTCTGATATGGTATGAACATAGGCTTTACTTAGTATTAGATTTTGAAATATTTCTTTTCTTTAATAATTGTGTGAGTTGTAGTACTATCAGCCAGACATACATCTTTATCATTCAACTCAGGGATAAAAAGTTCATCAATGTTATCCATGATTCTACAAAATATACAAAACTTTTATTACAGATAATAGAAAGAAAATACATTCATTAAGTGGAACACTTCCATCTCCAATTAAGTGATCAATTCTACCTTCAAGATAATTAAAGAAATCAAAGACATCAAGATGAGTAACATCTACATCTACTAGATTTAATAAATCATCTGATGGTTCTACTAAATTTGTTTCATGCATTTTATTCTTTTTTTTAATAGATGCTTGATATAAATCAGCTAAGTGTCTGGCCGTACGACAGGTATGTGACCAATGTACAGCCATTCCACATTTATGGCACACTTCTTCACTTCTCTTTGAAGAATTATTCTGGAAATTTTTACCCCTTTCTGAATTGTACCACTTCTGGTGATACGGTATATTATTATCCATTTTAATGTTGTCACTTCTGGGACCAACATTTCTATAATTTCCCTTACTACGTCCACGCCACTGATTTTTTCTAAAGGATGCACCATTCACTTATGGAAATGATGCAAACCTATTATTATTCACTTCAGAGAATGATATTGAAACAGTAGGGCGAAACTGGAGGTTTTTTAATAAGAGTTCATTGTTTTATTCAGCTACTAGAAAACATGATATATGTTCAGAATATTTCTTAAATTTTCTCTCTCGATACTGCTGCTGCAGAAGCACATTCGAAGCATGAAATGTAGTATAAGTCTTCTCTAACATATCGTCATCAGTGATTTTCTCACCGCATAATTTTAGTACTGAGCTTATTTTAAAAAGTGCGAAATTATACTCACTAACACTTTTATAATCTTACAAGCTCAGGTGCAACAATTCAAAATGAGCTCTTGGGAGGATGACAGACTTCTAATGTTCATATCTCCTCTCCCTGAAAGTGTTCCACAAAATATAGGGATCTTTTATTGTAAAATATTCAGTTTTTAATTTTTCGTGAAGATGGTGGAGAAGGAAAATTATTACTTTAGCATGGTTCTGCAGGGACGTTTGATTTTCTTTTTTAATTATTTCACCCAAGTTTATCGCATCAAGATGGATTTCAGTATCAAGTATCCAGGATAAATAATTTTTCCTAAATACGTCAAGAATAAGAAATTCTAATTTTGTAAAATTTGTCATTTTCTACACATATAAATAATGAAATAAATATGTGTATCTCAAAAAATATATTTATAAATTCACATAGATTTTAAATAATAATCATCAATAAAATATACCAAAGACTACAAATAATATATTGAAAAACTTAAAGAGAAATAAGACCACTAGTTTTAGAATTGGTAGAACCATCGTGCTGATAACATGTTATAAAATTAAAGAAAAAAACTACTATTACAAGAGAGAAATACATAAGAAACTCTTTTGAAACTCTCTGAAACTTTCTTCTCTCTCTATATTTTCTCATGAATTTTATAAAAATTGAAACTCATATTTATAAGCCTTAAAATTATTATGCGTGTTCTTATGCAAATTACTATACAAGTCACTATATAAAATTTAAAATAATAGTAGTGGAATCATTCACATAATTTTGATAGTGAGACAGGGAGTGGCAGCCATCCCTCTAATTCCGTTCATTACAAATATAACATTTTTGAAAAATAAAGGGGTGCTTAGAGCTGGTGTTACACATTTATTATTAAGATACGGTCAATTTTTCAAAAGTTGCTGACTTGCTCTTCTTGAGGTCTTTTTCGATATTAATGTGAAGGCGAAGTTTAGGATAATTTTCTAAAATATTTTGAGTTGGGATTTGAAATATATATATCCATATATTTAATTTATTTGTGTAAGCCAAACTCTTTTTCCAACCTAATGAAATATTTTTGGCAGCTCAAGTTAGCATTTTGACGGCAAGAGAATTTTTGGAAACTATTTCCATTAATTTTCCTTGTGTAATGAATCAGTCGGCAGCTGCCCCTGTCCCACCACTAAAATTATGTGAATGACCCCACCACTATTATTTTAAATTCTGTATAGTGACTTGCATAGTGACTTGCATAGTAACTTGCATAGTAATTTCAAAGCCTATAAATAGGGGCTTCAGTTGTAATGAAATTCATAAGAAAATATAGAGAGAGAAAGAAAGTTTCAGTTCTTAAGAGTTTCTTTTATATTTCTCTTGCAATATTAGTAGTTTTCTTTTTAGTTTTATAACACGTTATCAGCATGAGGTTCTACCGATACTGAAGCTAGTGGTCTTCTACTTCAAGTAAGTTTTTCAATATATTATTTACAGTCCTTGAGATAAATATTAAAGGTAATATTGCTGAATATTACTTGATAAAATTTTATTTTTATTCTCATGATAATGTGAATATATTTCTTAAATTCACAGATTTATTTTTGTAATATAATGTCAAATATTGAGATTTATTACTATTGACATTTCTGAAAAATGTTATTTATCCAGGATCCTTGATGAGATCTATTTGGATATGATGATGAACTCGAAAGATACAATCATAAAAGAAAACTGATGAGTGCACAAAAATGCACTCTAAATACTCTATTTAAATATTAAAAGAAATGAGAAAATAATGGATATAACTCATGTTATTAAAATTAATGGTCATTTATCTTGAAATAGATATAAGCATGATTTAATATATTGATGAAAATATAAAATGCCATATTTTTCTCTCTTAATGTTTAATACTTTATTCTTATTTGATGTCTAAATATACTCATTATTCTTATATTTTGATTTAGGACACAAATGGAGACATTAGGAGCAAATGAAGGTAATTGCGGAATTTTAGACAGTTCTGATATCTTTTCGTAATATGGGCATAACTCTCTCATCCAATCTCCGATTGATCTGATTCAAGATGATATAGAACCGCAAGAGAAATATATATAACTTTTGTGTTTTATGATTGAAGAGATATCCACTCAATGTAAGACAAAATCGACCATCAAGTGGACGCACCTGCACTTGACGTTCCTGGATATTTTTCAGCCACTTGCATCAAATCCAAATGTCATCATAATATTTTCCAGCAAGCACTCCTACACCAACTTGGAAATTCAATGATCAATTCATATGCAAGATGAAGTGCACTCAAGTTTCTTGTAGACAAATTATTTGACCACAAGATATTAAGTCATACAAGACAACTAATGGATAGAGAAGCAAAATTGAAACACTCAACCTACAAGCAAAATCCAGCTCATGCATGGTGGGAAAATAAATGATCAAAATGACAACTCACAAATCACTTGGATTCAAGAATGGCACATGGCAAAACAAGTTGAAATTGTGATGATTTTGTCATGACAACTTGCATGAAGGATGCTTATAAATAGAAGGAAGGGGTGTGTGTTCTAAGACAATGCTTAGTGTGGGAGGATGCTTTGGAAGAGCCATTATTTTGAGAGCTTCAGAAAAGAAAAGAAAAACCAAAGAAGAGAGAAGAAAATAATGGTTGGCACTTCCATATTATCCCTTGGAGAAGTTTTGTTGCATATTTTCAATATGTGTAACTAAATTCTCAAGGAGGGCTAGGGATGAACTTGTGTGTGTGATGGTATTTGTAATTTATTTTTTATTCATGTATTTGGTCTTTAAATATTAAAACTCTTTTGTTCTATTATTCTCAATTTATTTGTGATATTTTTTCATCTTCAAATAATTATAGAATCTATTTCGTTTATGGATTCAGTCATGCTTTTTCTATTGAGTGAATTAGTTCTATAATTATGTTTGGAGCAATTGATTATCTATATTGATTTAATTCTCTGCTGCAATATCGCCTCTTAGGTATATTGTCGTCGTTGGATTTTCTCAATATCGATAACAATTTATGAGAGTTAAGCGCGGAGAATGATTTTTCAAAGAGTTACATGTGATTTAAATTTAGTTATTAATGTTATATCTTCCGATTAAGAATTTGGACATAGAATTCTTAATTGAGTTATCAATGAATTAAGAATAAATTTGAATACCACAAATACACAAGGAATTCCCTACGCTCTACTTTTCGTCTCATTTTTATATTTTTCAAATTACTCATTTAGTTTTAATTTACATCACACTCTAAAATTTACTTATCACACTCATTTAATCTTTTTGTTAATTTCGTTACTGTTCTTCAATTTCTCAATCCATCTCCCTGTGGAATCGACACCCCAAAGCTATACTGCAAACGACCGCGTTATTCTTTGGGCGTAATCAAATTTTGGCGCCGTTGCTGGGGAGACGGTAGAAGAATTTATAGTTTTTTTTTAGTAGTTTGTAAAAAAAAAAAAAGAGCGGTAGCTTCGTTCATTTTCTTTTTAGCTTTCTGCATCTTTATTTTATTTTACTTTTCTTTTCGTAATTTTTTTTTTTCAGTATTACACTTTTCTTTAATTTGCATGTGCAGGTACAGAGACGCTTTTGGACGATTTGCTAGTAGACCTGTGTTAGAATCAGATTCAGAATCTAATTTTTCTAATCGCTTGTTTGATAATTCTTCCAATTCTGACGCGATGAGTGAACACGTGGACCAACTGGTTAGAACCCTCCAAGATTATCTTCATCCCGCACAAACAGCCACACCATCCTGTATTATTTCTCACCTAATGTTCGTCATGTAGATTTTAAAATGGGAATGATACAATTACTTTCGACTTTCCATGGTCTAGAAAATGAAAACCCCTATGTTCATATTAGGGAATTTGAGGAAGTAGTTGCAACATTTCATAGTCAAAATACCACTGACGAAACGATAAGGCTAAAGTTCTTTCCTTTTTCTTTGAAAGATAAAGCTAAGAGTTGGTTGTACTCACTAAGACCACGGTCTATTGAAACATGGAGTGAGATGACTCAAGTGTTTTTTAATAAATACTTTCCCCAACATAAGACTAATGCTTTAAAAAGACAAATCTCTACCTTTGCACAAAAGGATAGTGAGACTTTGTACCAGTCTTGGGAAAGATTTAAAGAATTACTGAGTATGTGTCCCCACCATGAATATGAGAATTGGCGCTTAGTGAGTTATTTCTATGAAGGCCTTACGCCCAGGGAACGTCAATTCGTGGAAATGATGTGCAATGGAGAATTTTTACAGAAAAATCCCGATGAGGCCATAGAGTACCTCAATAAGCTTGCTGAAAAAGCTCATACTTGGACTGGACCTAGTGCGACTGATAGCACAAACAGGTCACGACCTATAGGAAACTTGAGTGGTGGTATTTACCATCTCAGGGAGGAAGATAATCTAAAAGCCAAGGTTGAAATGCTTACAAGGGAAATAGAGCTGTTAAAGATAAGAAATTTAAAGTCAACACACATGGCTAATCATGCAGACTCTCTTGTGCCATGTGCTGTGTGTGGCGGGGTAGATCATCATGCCCAAGAATGTCCTACACATGCTAACATGAGAGGATGGCGTAATCACCCCAACTTCAGCTGGAAGTCTGAAAACCAACAGCCTGCACAGCCTGCACAACCTTCTAGATCATATCCTGCACCATACCATGCACCTCAATCTTCTAGAAATTCTTTAGAAGATACTTTGCATGCATTTATTGAAGTACAGAGTAAGACTAACCAAAAATTTGAGTCTTTAATTGTGCAGGTTGTTGAAGAACAAAAGGAGATAAAGAGCCAGGTATCTAAAATAACGAGTTTCTTGAGTGTAAATGAGCAAGGTAAGTTCCCTTCTCAAGCTCAGTCTATACCTCATGGTCAACATATGGCACAAGAAACTGTGAAGAATCACGAATGCCAGCAGATATATATGATTGACTAACTCATAGACAGGGAAGTTTTTACAACTCATGATTCTGATCCCCTTGAGAATTTTATTGTTGATTTTGAGTATAATCCTATTAGTGATTCATCTGATGTAGCTAATATTTGTGCAATTTTTTACAATACTCAAGATTATAGCACACGGGCTTGGCAACCGAAATTTGAGGAGTTTCTTGAGAAAAATGAAAAACAGAGTCCTTCAAGTGGGCAAGTAACCAAAGTTAATCTTAAACCTTGCCACCTACCTATGAAGTTCGAGCACAGAGTTTATTGGGCAAATAAGCATTTCGTTTTTGACCCAGGAGGAATAGTTCAAGAAGTGGAAGATAATCCGATTGTAAACTTGGTCTACCAACTTTGACCACAGCATGCAACAATAATTATTATTATTATTATTATTATCATCATCATCATTATTATTATTATCATCATCTTATTTGTTTTGTTTTGTTTTTATTTACTACTGTTTTCTTTATTTTTGTTTGCAAGATAGTATCATTTTTTCATTTCAGATCACTATTTTTGACACTTAGCGAGCTATCTACATCACACATCAGGTGTATCCTACCCTTTTTAGTTACTCCCCATCCAATTTTGATTATTAAATATTGAGGACAATGTTTCATTTAAGTTGGGGGGTGGAAATACAAATCTGTTATTTAAACTCTGTGGCATATTTCAATCAATATATAAAAAATTGCCAATTTTTTTTCACACATGATACTCATGCTCATTCATAACCATCTTGGTGAATTCAACAAACCCATCTTAAATCATTTTGCTAAAGCATCTACAGAACCATTTATGCACTTCTCCAAACTTTGTGGTAATATGGTGATTTGACACATGTAACTAAAGAATTATTTTGCTCAAGTATTCATGTGAATTTTGTGAGAATTGAGAGCTTACAAATACAGAAATTGTGATAAGTATCCATTGATCTGTTGAATTTGATACTTCTTTTGAGAATATCATTACATGGTTTGTGGTAAGATGGTGGATATACTTGGGATATGACGAAAGTCAACTTAGGATTAATGTCTGAGCCTTTCAAGCTGAGCCTTTTCATCATAGATCTCTAGCAACCAATTTTGAGCCAATATACACATATGGCCTTTTCTTTTCATATCTACATCATCCATACCTTTCCACATTGGAGTATAGCTTATACACTATATTTTCCTACCATTTTACTTCCAAGTGTGTACTAGGTGTGAAATTATCATAAAAAAAAAAACCATGACAAAAATGACATGGTGCTAGATGTGTCCATCAAATTATTCATGAAAGAGTTCATCAAATTGCGAAGACACCAGTGGCAAAAGAAGATGGAAAAGTGTACTTAGTCAAAAATCTAAAAAATTGAAAAGTACATCAAAAGGAAAATATAGTCTACTGAAAAATTTAACAGATTCCCTTTTGTATATACTTGGAAGTTTTTGAAACCTCTTCACCTTTTCTTCTTATGAACCCCAACCCTAAGCCACATTACAACCCTTTGTGTTGATTTTTCTGATCCTAAGTATGCTTATGGAAAGAATGGTGGAAATCTCATTTGTTAGTATTCATATCATAAGATCAATATTTACTTGTTACTTATATATAATTGGCTAAATTTTCATGAGAGTAAATGTACACTTTTATCAACTCCATAGAGAGAACCCATACATGAAACACTTCTATACCCGTGAGTTATGGAGTTGAACCTTTTTGCTTAAGATATTCTAATGTTGCATGTGTCGAAACCTCTGATTTGATAAAAATAGTTTGGAACACATACACACTCTGTGAATTGCTATATTTGAATTACTTGTGAAAGGGTTATTGAATTTCTAAGATTGTTTTGATATGTAAATTTGAAAAATGTGTCTTGATGGCCCCTATGTGTGATTTTATTTGGTCTTTCTCATCATTTTGCATGAAAATTGCTAGGGACTAGCAATGAGTAAGTTGGGGGGTGTGATGAGTGCACAAAAATTCACTCTAAATACTCTATTTAAATACTAAAAGAAATGAGAAAATAATGGATATAACTCATGTTATTAAAATTAATGGTCATTTATCTTGAAATAGATATAAGCATGATTTAATATATTGATGAGAATATAAAATGCCATATTTTTCTCTCTTAATGTTTAATACTTTATTCTTATTTGATGTCTAAATATACTCATTATTCTTATATTTTGATTTAGGACACAAATGGAGACATTAGGAGCAAATGAAGATAATTGCGGAATTTTAGACAGTTCTGATATCTTTTCGTAATATGGGCATAACTCTCTCATCCAATCTCCGATTGAGTTGATTCAAGATGATATAGAACCGCAAGAGAAATATATATAACTTTTGTGTTTTATGATTGAAGAGATATCCACTCAATGTAAGACAAAATCGACCATCAAGTGGACGCACCTGCACTTGACGTTCCTGGATATTTTTCAGCCACTTGCATCAAATCCAAATGTCATCATAATATTTTCCAGCAAGCACTCCTACACCAACTTGGAAATTCAATGATCAATTCATATGCAAGATGAAGTGCACTCAAGTTTCTTGTAGACAAATTATTTGACCACAAGATATTAAGTCATACAAGACAACTAATGGATAGAGAAGCAAAATTGAAACACTCAACCTACAAGCAAAATCCAGCTCATGCATGGTGGGAAAACAAATGATCAAAATGACAACTCACAAATCACTTGGATTTAAGAATGGCACATGGCAAAACAAGTTGAAATTGTGATGATTTTGTCATGACAACTTGCATGAAGGATGCTTATAAATAGAAGGAAGGGGTGTGTGTTCTAAGACAATGCTTAGTGTGGGAGGATGCTTTGGAAGAGCCATTATTTTGAGAGTTTCAGAAAAGAAAAGAAAAACCAAAGAAGAGAGAAGAAAATAATGGTTGGCTCTTCCATATTATCCCTTGGAGAATTTTTATTGCATATTTTCAATATGTGTAACTAAATTCTCAAGGAGGGCTAGGGATGAACTTGTGTGTGTGATGGTATTTGTAATTTATTTTTTATTCATGTATTTGGTCTTTAAATATTAAAACTCTTTTGTTCTATTATTCTCAATTTATTTGTGATATTTTTTCATCTTCAAATAATTATAGAATCTATTTCGTTTATGGATTCAGTCATGCTTTTTCTATTGAGTGAATTAGTTCTATAATTATGTTTGGAGCAATTGATTATCTATATTGATTTAATTCTCTGCTGCAATATCGCCTCTTAGGTATATTGTCGTCGTTGGATTTTCTCAATATCGATAACAATTTATGAGAGTTAAGCGCGGAGAATGATTTTTCAAAGAGTTACATGTGATTTAAATTTGGTTATTAATGTTATATCTTCCGATTAAGAATTTGGACATAGAATTCTTAATTGAGTTATCAATGAATTAAGAATAAATTTGAATACCACAAATACACAAGGAATTCCCTACGCTCTACTTTTCGTCTCATTTTTATATTTTTCAAATTACTCATGTAGTTTTAATTTACATCACACTCTAAAATTTACTTATCACACTCATTTAATCCTTTTGTTAATTTCGTTACTGTTCTTCAATTTCTCAATCCATCTCCCTGTGGAATCGACACCCCAAAGCTATACTGCAAACGACCGCGTTATTCTTTGGGCGTAATCAAAAACCATATGTCCCTGAAAGACCGCGCTGTGTATCTCATGATGAAAAATCATCTTACTATATGAAATGAATTAAGAGAGTGATATAAGCACCAGAAGATGTAATCCTCTCAAAAGATCATTATGATTTATTGCACCTGAAGTTGCAAGATTTTAAGAGTGGTATTGAATATTCTGCACTTTTTAAAATCAGCTCAATATTAAAATTATGCAGTGAAAATGTCACTGATGATGATATATAAAAGAAGACATTATTTTTCATACCTCGAATGTGCTCCTGCAGTAGCAATATCGAGAGTGAAAGTTCAACAAATATTCTGAACTTTTATTTTGTCTTCCAGTGATTGAGCTAAATAATGAGTTTTTGTTACACCAGTTACGTCCTATTAATAATATCGAATTTACACAATTCCTAGAAGTGAACGGTGCATCCTTTCAAAGGAATTAAGGGCATAGACGTGGTAGAAAAATTATAGAAGTGTTGGTCCCAAAAGCGACAACACTAAAGATGATAAAAATATATCGTATCACCAGAAGTGATCCAACTCAGAGAAGGGTAAAGGCCCTCAGAATAATTCTTAATAAAAAGATGAAGATGTTTGTCATAGATGTAATATGACTAAACAGTAGTGACGTACCTATTGTACGGCCAAGCACTTAATTTACTTATACTAAGTTTTTACATATAAGTTTATTAATATTTCATCATGTTTTGAAATAATGAAATATCGGTGCCTGAAGCACGACAAGAAATTACTTGGGATAATAAAGCCCTGTTTAAATTTGATCCTCTTACAAATAAATGTGAACCAGAAGTTCAGAGGATTATCTATCTGCAAAGTGTTACAAATCAATTACATGATGTATTTACTGACACTAAAGGTGTTGTAAAATCATATATTACTGTCGTTAATGCTTAAACAAGAATTGAAGTCCCTGAAGGACGAGTTGTTAAAACAGTAAATGAGTCTAAGATACACCTGAAGCGTTGAAGACCTATTGGTGCACAAGAAAAAAAAAATTAGTGCTCATGAAGAGACCGTATTTTCTAATTCTCCTGAAGAGTATAACTCCTTAATAGTATAAACCTCCTAAAGAGGAACATCCTGTAGAGGTGTTTCATGAAATGTTTTCCCCTAGAGAGGAACAATGAGATCTCAATAGATTTCATGAGTACTGAAAAATTTATGGATAGAAATAAAATTGTTGTCGATAACATATATGATAACACTTGATATTACCAGAAGTAATGAAGAAAGTGAGTCAAAAATCGTCGAAGAATGTCGACGTAGAAATGATTGGCCAAAATGGAAAGCAGTTATTAAAACTGAATTAAACTCATTAGTGAAGCGAGATGCATTTGAACCTGTTGTCCAAACACCAAAGGGTGTAATATTTGTCAGATATAAATGAGTATTTATACGAAAGCGTAATGCGAAATGAAATTGTGCAGTATAATTTGTCGCACAAGATTTCCTGCAGAAACTCGAGAGCAGTTATGAGGAAATATATTTCCTTATTATGAATGCAATCACATTCATATTTTTAATCGATTTGGTTATTACAAAAGGATTAGTTATGCAGTTAATGAATGTGGTCCCTGCATATTTATAAGGATCATTAGATCATTACATATATAAAGATATACGATACTTGAAGCATCTAATCCAAGTACATTTAGGAGTATGTACTTTATAAAGCTTCAAACATTTTTATATGGGTTAAAGCAATCCGAACGCATGTGGTATAATTGAATCAACGAGTATCTATTGAAAGAAGGATTTAAGAATAATCGTATATGCCTATGTGTTTTATCAGAATCCGGATTTGTCATTATTGCAGTTTACGTTGATGATTTACCTTGTTAGAACTCTTAAAAAGATCACAAGGGTTGCTATAAATTCAAGGAATGCATTTGAAAAGGAAAGATCTTATTATTCAATTCATAGATGAGTTACAAGAATTTGAGACTTCTAGCCTCATCTCTCAAATGCATTTGCTCTTCATAAAGCAACATATCATCCTTATCTAAAGGATTAGGCAGTCGAAATGAAGAGGCAAGTAAGGATTTAAAATCCTTATTCTCTTGCTTTAAGTCTGCAATTTTTCTGTCAGACTCTTGAACGAGTCGTTGAAGTACAGAAACCTTCTCATTAAGCTCCTCAATCTCACGATTTTTGGATTGTAATCGGTTGGAAAATCCAACAATAGAGGAGGAGTATTGGGTGCCGAGAGTCACCAGCTCATAAACAGCTTCACGATCTGACTTATTAGCCAGATCATTTGCTTGCTGCAACATGGCATCTGCGGAAGATGTAGGAACAACTTGTAATTGAGGTAAAGGACACCTCATATGTTGATCGTGAGAAATAGTAAAAGGAAATTGATGAGCCATTGAAAATTTGTAGAATAAGAATAAAAATACAGATGAATTATAGATATGAGAAGAAGATTTGATGCGTATTAAATGAAGCTAAAGACGGTTCTTATAGAAATGGAAATAAGAACAAGACAAACCATGATCTCTTCAAATCTCACTTTACAAGATATGCTGGATGCATAATTTCAAAAACCAGCGAGATTAATTACAGCTATCCCTATTTTCTTGTAAACGCTGAACCTCTGTCGTTAGCTGCTGTTGTTGACTTTGTATCTGAGCTCTTTCTCGTTCCAGCTCTTCTACTCGTGTTTTCAGGTCACGAGAATACTAGTCTACAAATTTCTTCAACTCCTTGTTTTCTTGTCTTAAATCTTTATTTTTACTATCTTTAGTTGCAAGCGTTTGATGCAACTCAGATATTTGAGTTTTAAGATAATCAACCTCACTCGTTCTCACCAATAGCCTCTGAGACATGGTTGTAAGAGAAGCAGCATATTGAGTACTGAGGGTTCTTGATGCTGCAACAATTTCAGGATCAGATTTACTAGATAAATATATCTCTGCTCCTATCATGGTGTTTACAGCCTCAAGAGAAAATATAAGTGGTTGAGGTATAAAAGGTTCGTGGTTTAAATCTGGGACATTAGAATTTCTATCAGACATAATATCGTTCTGAATGAACAACAATTGAATCTATGAGAAATGCGAGATCTTTTTGCTGGAGTAAACCAATGGTAAAATTGATTATATTTAAACAACAACCCGAAATCTTCAAATCTCTTCAAGGTTTCGTTTGTCCACAATGTCAAGCGGATTTGATTTTTCGCCGAACCAATAATATTAGACCTCAAAACTTTTATCATACATGAATGGTTTCTAATGTTATTTCTGCCGTATATAAACAAGTTCTCCCTAATAACACCGAATGAGGGGGAGAAAATTTTAGATGAAAATATTATCATGTTCTCTCTAATGCATTATTTAGATGGAAATAATATTTGAATTCATAATCTGTTATATATGCTGAAATAATGTTTGCTTATTACTTGAAATACTAATGCATATTATCAAGGGGAATTTAAGTATTACTACAGGTATCAGATTTCTATTAAGTCTGTCAACCATATATTATTTTTCATTTTCAAATCACTCAGAGATTATTGCAATTCATGAAACAAGTCGAGAGTATATTTGCCTGAGATCAATGACTCAACATATTCAAGAAAAGTGTGGTATTTTGATAGCTCAACAATTTTATACGAAGATAATACTGCTTGTATCACTCAAATCAAAGGAGGATATATCAAAGATACGATCAAGTGATAATCTGGCAGATTTATTCACGAAGGCATAACCAACTACGACATTCAAGAAAATTGTGCAGAATATTAAAATGTGAAGACTCAAAAATCTATCGTCATGCACTTTCCAGGGGGAGTAAAAGTTCTGAAGACTTGTATTGATTGTACTCTTTTTCCTTCGCTAAGATTTTATCCTACTGGGTTTTCCTTTGCAAGGTTTTAATGAGGCAATCTTAAAGTACTTGTAGATACATAAGAAGACTATACTCTTTTTCCTTCGCCATTGGTTTTTTTTTCCACTGGGTTTTTCCTTGGCAAGGTTTTAACGAGGCAGATTCTTTATGGGTGGTCAGTCAAGGAGGAGTGTAATGAATCAGTCGGCAGCCACCCCTGTCCCACCACTAAAATTATGTGAATGATCCCACCACTATTATTTTAAATTCTGCATAGTGACTTGTATAGTAACTTGCATAGTAATTTCAAAGTCTATAAATAGAGTTTCAGTTGTAATGAAATTCATAAGAAAATATAGAGAGAGAAATAAAGTTTCAGTTCTTAAGAGTTTCTTTTATATTTTTCTTGCAATAGTAATAGTTTTCTTTTTAGTTTTATAATACCTTGTATGTTGTTGTTTTTACGAAAGGGCGTTTTCGGTGTAAGAAGTAGAAACAAATCTTGAGCCCAACTTTTTCATTGTAAACATCTCATTCTAATTACAAGTCAATTTCTCCCATGGTTACCTGGGCGGAGCACATCCTTAGTGCCTGCGATGTGACTTGAATATATTAATTTTCTCTCATCTTATCCTGTTATTCTTCCCAAGAGTTTAATTTAGAATTGGATTGAATTTAGAGATATTATGAATTATAAATAATAATTAAAAAAATTTAAATTTAAAATAATTAATTAAAATAAATTATAAATACGAAATAAATTATAAATAATAAAATTTTAATTTTAAAAACAAACCTGACTTTATCGTCTGATTCCCAAATTTAACTCAATATCTTCTATTTTAAATTCTTTCAATCCTCTTAGCAACCCCACCTCAACTGCTTCAGATATGAAATCAGTGGGTTTTCGTTGGATCCACAATCTGACACAATTTCAGACTTCATTAATAGAGGGCCCTTGGGACTGGTCCAGCCATTTTTATGAGAATGGTAGCCCTCCTATCATGTGATGCCAAATAATATTTTCCACCAAATGGAGATAGATCTACCCACACCAGATCACAAACTTGCATTCAGAAATAAGAAAAAAAAAAAAAAAAAGCCTGACGAAGAACCTCGTATTCCATGTTTTTCATCTTCTCCTGCCGTCGTCGCCCATCTCTCTCCCATCAATGCTCCACTTTCATCTCTAGATTTGCTACTATTTGAAGGAGACCTAACGAAGGGAGAGCAATCAAAGTCACAAAGAACAAAGTGTCTTAATTTCTATAAAAGCTGGAAGTCTTTCGTTACCTCAGGATCTATCTTTATGCAACTTCAAAAAAAAAAAAAAAAAAACCCTCTCCCTCTCTTTCTTCTATTCACTTTTACATATATATAATTCACATCATTTTTCGCAATTTGAAAAAATATAAATACCAATATAGCAATATCGCATAGATCCCATGCATAGTTAAAATTTTCACCTATTGGGTCTTTATTATATTTAGCTTAAAAGCTTGTCAGAATTTTTTATCTGCTGCCAAATACACAAGCTTGTCAGAGAGAGAATCATCGAGTCGATAAATATCAAACGTAACACATGTGAATAATGCCTTAAATTTTATTCAATTGAAGATACCAACTAATACAAAGAAATGACTATTTATAGAAAATACATGACTGACTTAGGAAAGCAACAAACTTACTAAAGATGAAAAATTACATAAAAGGACACTATTTAAATGTACAAAATTATAATTGTAATACTCCCCCTCAAGATGGAGAGTAAATAGAGTGAACTCCCATCTTGGATAACAATGTAGAAAATTATTGAAATCCCAAAGCTTTAGTAAGTATATCAGCAATTTGATGATGTGAAGCTACATGAAAGGTCTTGATAATTCCAGCTTGAAGTTTGTCCCTCACAAAATGGCAATCAAGCTCAATATGTTTTGTGCATTCATGAAAAACAGGGTTAGCAGCAATATAAAGAGCAATTGTACTATCACAAAACAAATGAGCACTATGAGGATGAAAAACTCGAAAATCTGAGAGTAATGTTAGAAGCCAAACGATTTCACAAGTAGTAGCAGCCATGGATCGATATTCGGCTTCTGCTGATGACCGAGAAACTGTTTGTTGTTTCTTAGACTTCCAGGATACCAAGGAATCTCCAAGAAAAACACAATAACCAGTTGTAGATCTTCTAGTGTCAGGACAAGAACCCCAATCTGAATCTGTGAAGGCCTTGATGTGAAGAGAATAATTTGCTGAAAAAAATAAGCCATGGCCTGGAGTAGATTTAACATACTGTAAAATATGATAGGCTACTTGTAAATGTGGATCACGAGGTTTATTCATGTATTGGCTAAGCCGATGAACAGAGTATGTTAAATCTGGCCGAGTTATTGTAAGATACAATAACCGACCAATCAATTTTCTAAAAATGGTAGGATATTTTAACAAATCACCTTGATCCTTTGATAGTTTCAAATTTTGTTCCATAGGTAAGGATGATGGTTTAGCACCAAGAAAACCAGCATCTTGTAATATTTCAAGTGCATATTTCCTTTGACATAAGGAAATTCCTTGAGATGATCTTGCAACCTCCAATCCAAGAAAAAATTTAAGCTGCCCAAGGTCTTTCAGCTTAAACTTATTGTCCAGTAAAGACTTTAAATCATCAACAGCATGTACATCATTACTGGCAATGAGAATATCACCAACATACACAAGAAGTGCAATGAAAGAATCCCCAATGAAACGAGTAAACAAGGAGTAATCAGCCTTAGATTGATTAAAACCAAGTTCAAGAATAGCACTTGAGAATTTAGAAAACCATTGGCGAGAGGCTTGTTTCAAACCATAAAGTGACTTGTTCAATTTGCACACTTAAGACTCCCCCTTAATACGAAAACCGGGAGGAAGTTTCATATAAACTTCCTCTAGTAAATCACCATGTAGGAATGCATTATTCACATCTAATTGAATCAAGGACCAATTTTTTACAGCAGCTATGGCAAGTAAGGCACGAACTGTTACCATTTTTGCCACGGGTGAAAAAGTCTCAGAATAATCCAAGCCCTCACGTTGAGTGTACCCCTTAGCAACTAATCTTGCTTTGTAGCGCTCAATAGAACCATCAGCTCTATATTTGACCTTGTAAACCCATTTACATCCAATGGGTTGTTGTCCAGGGGGTAAAGGAGTAACAGTCCATGTATTATTATTTTCTAAGGCTACAATCTCAGCAGCCATAGCATCTCTCCAATGAGAGTGTTTGACTGCCTGATGATAAAACTCAAGTTCTATATCAGCAGTTATGGCTAATGCAAAAGATTTATGTTTAGAAGATAAACGATGATATAAAAGAAAATTATAAAGATCATAAGTAATACCTGCTGGTATAGGAATAGAACCTGTGGAATTTGATGAAGAGTGTGTGGCAAGAGAGTTGCAATAATAACTTTGCAAGTAACCAGGAGGTTCCTGAGATCTAGAGGACCTACGAATAGGAAGGGACGATGATTGAGAATTTGTGGATGGTATAAGTGATGTAGAATCTGTGGGAGGTTCTGAAAATGGTGAATCTGAATTTGTGAGAGGTTCAGGACAGTTAAATGAAATTTCTGGTGCTGCTAAATTTACAGGTTCAATACGATTAGGTGAATCTGAATGTGCAGAAATTTCAGCAATAGGAAAAACTACATTTGAAGGCACATTAATATTATTATTTGTTGAGATTGAGTTTGAAGGCACATGTCCATTTAAAGATTTAAAATGCACTGAAGTGGAGTTATTAGGCAGTACAAAAGGTAAGGAGAAAGGAGTTTTATATGGAAAAACATGTTCATGGAAAATAACATGCCTTGAAACAAAAGAAGTATTTGTGGTAAGATCAAATAACTTGTATCCTTTCATCCCAAAGGGATAACCAAGAAATATGCATTGTCGTGACCTAGAATCAAATTTAGATCTTGATCTAGATAAAGAAGAGGCAAAACAAAGACATCCAAAAGTTCTAAGATGATCATAAGTGGGAGGAGTTTGAAAAAGCAACTCACAAGGGGATTTATTCCCTAAAAGAGGTGTAGGTAATCTGTTTATAAGATGAGTGGCTGTGAGAATGGCATCACCCCAAAAAATGAGAGGTAAATTTGACTGAAACATTAAAGCCCGAGAGGTGTTAAGGATATGTTGATGTTTACGCTCAACAATAGAATTTTGTTGAAGAGTTTCAACACAACTTAAATGATGTAAAACACCTCTAGACTCAAGAAAGGAATTTAAGAAAAATTCAGTACCATTATCAATACGAATTTTCTTAACTTTAGTGCTGAATTGGGTTTTAACAAGTTTGAAAAACTGAGGAATAATGACAGAAACTTCAGATTTGCATTTTAACAAATATATCCATGTTGCCCGTGTATAATCATCAACAATTGTGAGAAAAAATTTGTGACCTTCTAATGTAGAAAAGGGGCCCCACACATCACAATGAATTAAATCAAAAGGAAATGGTGAAAAATGAGGGTTACTAGGAAAAGGCAATTTTTTTTGTTTAGCCAATGGACAAACACAGCAAGGACGTTCATTATCTGAAATGATGGGAACAAATTTATTAAGTAATTTCATCCTTGAAACTGAAGAATGACCTAACCTATGATGCCACAATTGAAATAAAAGCATGTTTTGACTTTTTAGGTAAAGGTAAAGAAGATACAGTCAAAGAGTGATGTAAATCACTAGGAGGGGAGACCGATTGCTGCAGGAAGTATAATCCTCTCGTGTGCCTACCCACTCCAATCAGCTTCCAAGTTTTCAGGTCCTGTATTAGCACATGATCAGGAAAAAAGGACAAACAACAAGTCAGATTTGATGTTAACTTGCTAACTGAAATTAACTTGAAGGAGAATACTAGAATACCAAGGACATCTCTAAGTATCAAATCCTTAGAGATGAAGACAGTGCCGATATGTGTAACAATTACACTTTGGCCATTTGGCAGCTTGACAGTGGTATTGTGGACTAGATTATATGATGAAAAAAAAGAAGTAGATGGAACCATATGATCTGTGGCTCCAGAGTCCAAAATCCAAGACAAGGAATCAATATTAGTAGGCATAAGACGATTTGTATAAAAAACAGAAGAAATGTAAAAAATTGAGGAACCTATACCAGCATTTGAAACAGAGGCTGCATTGGCAGTGTGTTGAGGAATGGCAGGAGAAATTGCATGATCAGAGGACTGAAGCATAGCAAAAAGCTGCTGCTATTGAACCTCAGTTAAAGAAATTGGAGATGCAGCCAAAGAAATATTGTCAGAGACAACTTGATTGGCCATGGAGTGCTGTCTTGGTTTGAACTTGTAACCAGGAGGATATCCGTAAAGCATATTGTTGCATCGTGTCCAAGATGCAAGAGTCAAATCATCTGTTGTAGGTTTGCAGATCGAACCATCAGCAAATCTTAATTTATTCTTCGCAGACAAAGCCATATGCATTGAACAGGACAATGAGTGATAATTATCACCGGTAAGGAGTTGATTGACGAGCATAGTGCCGGGGCTATCTTCGGGGTGGAGAAAGAATGGACTGGACTCGGAGGTTGACGAAGATGTATTCTTAGTCATGAATCTTGAAAAAGAAATGAAATCGAAGAACAAATCGAAGAGAATTGATGAAATATAAAAGCTAGGGTTTACGGTTTAGGCAAAACGCGAAATCAAATCTGGAATCGAAAGGAAATCAAAAAACGAGAGATAAAACACTCGATGGATAACAGAATCAAAAACGAAACACGAAATCAAGTTGATCCGTGATGAAATCGAGTTGATTTGTGATGAAATCGAAGCACAAGATCGTGATCAAGAAGACGATGAAATCGCGAGGTCTGGTACGAAAAAAAAAAGTAAAGTGAAATGCTGAAACAGTAAGATGACTTTACCAAATGAGCAAAGGTACAAAAGCTAAAGTGGATAACGAGAGCAATGTGCAGAAGACTTTAGAAAGAATATACTCTGATACCATATCAAACGTAACACATGTGAATAATGCTTCAGATTTTATTCAATTGAAGATATCAATTAATACAAAGAATGGACTATTTATAGAAAATAAATGACCGATTTAGAAAAGCAACAAATTTACTAAAGATGAAAAATTACATAAAAGGACACTATTTAAATATACAAAATTATAATTGTAATAATAAATACGGCTGTGCAATTTGCAGGAGAAGTAGAAGGTTTTCGGGAGAAGGGCTATCCGGTAATGAAAATTGAAATAATATCAAGCCAAAAAGAGCTTAGAGGCGACTGACGAGGGCTTGTAGATGAATCCAAGCGGGAGAAGGATTGAGTGAATCGTGGTCGAAAAGTGATAAATTAAGACGCTTACATGGAAACTAATTATTGGGAGGCTGTTGTTTGGAATTTGAAAGCCAATCGATTTTCAGATTTTTTTTTTTCTTTTCATACGGACACAAATTTAGACTTCATTAACAAAAAATACTATCTTTCTTCTCTCTCTCAACCCACTTTTCAACTATCAGTCAACTCTCTCTCTACATCCCAACATAGCTTCTCTTGCACCAAACTTTTTTTTATCACTGCAATGAGTATCGAGAAGCGTGCAGGAGGACAAAAAAAGTAAGTGCTGACAATGAATAGTTATGAGTGTCATTAATTTTTTAATTTTTTATAAATATTTTTAAATTTATCTTATTATCTAAATATATTTTAAATTCATTTAAATAGATCTTATAAAACATACTCAATTATCTTAACTTATTAATATTCATAAATAACTTAAATAAATTCAACTCAACTCAATATTCAAATATAATCTTAATACATAAGTCTTTAATTCTCCAATCACTTTAAGATATACTACAATAAAATTGACTTTTTTACAAAAGTTCTTTTTCTACAACACAAGGTAATGGAAAATACTACCTTTATTGACGAATTTCATTCATGGAGAAAAATATACTCTTTTGCCATGATTCATACTCCACAATTTAGAAATCGTGGATAAAACTATCTTTTGTGACTAATATTAACCTTTTTTCCACCTTAATTTCAAAGTATTTTTTAAAATTATGACGGATAGTTTCTAAATTAAATCAAATGTTTATAAATATTTTTAAAATGTTAAATGTCTAAAATTATTTTAATGAGATAATTTTTAGTATTATGAAACTAAGCCTAGTTTTTAAAGAAGTCTGCTTATTTCTTTAAATGATTTTATTTAAATGATTTTTAATTCTTTACAAATATTATATAGTATTCATTATTTTAATTAATGTTAAAGATTCTATTTATTTCGATAATTTTTATTTCTTTAAAAATATTTAATCAACTTAGTATTATTTTATTTATTTTATTTTATAATAAAATAATATTATTTTCAGTATTTAAAGTTTATTTTAAATTAGTTACAATATATTTACAATTTTAATTACCTATTATTTACATTTTTTTTAAAAAAACATAATAAGTAGTGATTTGGGATTTGAAATCCCAAATCACAAAACTAAAAACATAATAAGGGAAAGGGAAAAGGAAAAGGAGAGGAGATCGACAACACGAGAGAGGGTTTTGTTGTCGTTAGCCCATTCCTTTGTCGTCAGCCTATTTCGTCGAAAGTCGCCGTCGCCTGATGTCTTTGCCGTCATCTACCCTAAGCCCTACGAAATGGGTTTGAAAATTAAGAATGGAAACTCATTTCCCTGTACCTTATTTCAAGAACCACTCGTGCAGGACCTGCCCAGTCCCATTCCGTCGCAGGCGTGCGTTTGTCTAGCGTTGTTTGAGCCCAACCACAGTGCTACTCGCCTGAGCCGTCTCCGTCTAAGCCCAGTTGGAGAAAACCCATCGCACAGGACCTGCCCAAACCCTAGTTTCCATCTCAAGCACTCATTGTCTCTCCAATTTCTTGGTTTGTTGTGATTTCTTTTCTGTTGTCGATTTGTTGGTTTTTACTTAATTTTATGTCTCTCTAACTTGCCAGACATTGATAATAATCTAGGATTTTTGTGTCTTATTCAAAGAGCAATTTTTGTGACTTTAATTTGTTGGTGTATACATGTTTTATGTCCATATATTTATCTCGATGTTCGAATGAACATATAAATATATAAATACATGTGATGAAGTTTGAATATTGAAAGAAAGTTTATTACTCACAATCAAGAATTTGTTCAACAAAAATTGATACATGGACTTATGTGAGATTCCAGATTTACGTGTATTTTTACACGTAATTTTATTCTCGGTATTAATTATTTTAAATTACTCTAATAACATTATTAGTCGTGTTTTATTTGTTTAAGATATTTATTTGATCTATTGATTAGTTAATATTAGTTTTATGTTGTTCTTATAATTAAATATTGAGTTACGTTACTTTTCTTATTAATTTTAATGTGAGATAATTATTTTAATAATTGGAATTAAATTTCTTTATTTTAATATGTGATCTTATATGATGTGTTTTCTTAATATTAATTAGTGTTTTATATTTAAATTATTCTTTAAATTAAATTAGTTTATTGTTGGGTTTTAAATATTTTATTTTATTGAAATTGAACTTTAGTCTTTTGAGTTAGTTTTTATTTATTTCAGTATGCTCTTTTTCTAGTTTGACTGCATTTCTTTTTCCTTCTTTTTCTTTTCTTTTTTTTTTTCCTTTTATTTTTCTTTATTTTTCTTCTTCTTTCCCCTGCATTCCCCCAGCCCCGCGCGACTTCCACCCCCCCTGTTTTGGCCATTTGGCCTTAGGCCTAGCCAGCCTCCACCGCTGCCCACTGTCCTTCACCGCCCACATCGCCAGCCTCCCCACCCGCCGGCGAGTCCACGGGTACTGGAGGTATCACCTCCGGTTATCCCACCACCCATCCACGGCCATAAACCCGAAATGAGTATTTTGCCTGCACTTGCATTTTTCGGCCACCGCCGGCCACCCATTGGCACCAGCGAGCTACCAGTAGCCTCCCATCACTCCAGGGAGCATAACCCACCACTTAAAGTCACCCAACTAAGCCACTTCCTCCTCCACCCGAAATGGGTCCTTAAATAGATCCATCTTCGCCGTGCCACCGTCCGGCCATCGTATATCTCACCACCGCCACCAAAAGACTCCCCTTGCTCAGCCGATCAACCCCCTAACTCAATTTCCCCAACCGTGGCCCCACCTTCCTATACGACCCCAAACTCGAAAATGGGTTTTCACCCATTTTGAGCCCGATTTGCCACCTTCCGATGATTGTGCCACCACGCCACCACCTCCATGAGATTCTCCACCTTCCAAAGAGTATCTCCCTAAATTTTAGTGTCAAACCGAGTACTTTAGCCTAACGTACTAGTGACTGCTACGGACGCTGCAGATTTGCGTTTATTCAAGGATTTGCGTTTTTACCCGCCGTAAGTATTTTCCAAATAAATTTTAAGATTTAAATATATTTTGGCATCAACAGCTATTGTGTTTGGTTATTATTGGAAATTATTAATTGTTAGCTATTTGGTACATGGTCGTCTGCATCGTATATTTACGCGCACATTCATGAAAATATTTGGAAATTGGATTTTTTTACATGATATTGGATATTCATGTGTTGGAAATGGAAACTGGGTTTTCATGTATTTATGGTTTTCAAGTGCGTGTGTATCACCACCCCAAACCGAGATGGGGCATTATCTCAGTGGAGCTCCTCTAGTCACTCAAGAGTAGAATATACTGAGTGACGTCCCCTGGGTCATCGCTGGGCGACGAAGGAATCGGACAGGATGGTAACGCTCTCGTGCCGACTCCGTGGCTCCTCTACTAGAGGGAGTTAGGGGATGTCTGGTCATGGTACGTGCGGGGCGTGGTTAGCTAGGCATTGTCTGTTCTGAAGTCACATGCGTGGTCGTTACTTTCGATGTGATGATGAAAATCAGAGTGTGCAGATGGTCCCTAAGGGAAATCATTGTGCATACAGTTAATAAAATGAATGTTTAGACCATTTTCTAGGAAGGTGGCAGGTTTTATTTATTGGTTTTATATGGACCATTTTCTGGGAAAATGGTTGTAGTTTTAATGGATTTATGGACATCATTTTCTCAGAAAATGATGGATGATTTTGTTGGAGTTTTATTTTGGCCCAAATTGGGATTTTGGCGTGTGTGTTATTTTACTTATTTTGATAAATATGATTTTAAGCTTCATGCATAAGGTGTTCTATCCATGCCTAGTGTTATTGTATGAATGTATTTCTGTCTTGTGGTTTGTTTGGGTTATACTTACCTGCGATGCCATGTTTGGCGTCGTAGTTTTTGGATGCGAAGTTTTGTGGAGGCTGAGCGTGAGGAGGCGACTCTACTGTTAAAGTATTCTTGTTATAAATTGTTATCTTGGAAATTTTTTTCCCATTTTTATATTTATGTATTTATTTAATTTGTATTTAAGATGACTATATTAAATCTCCTGTTGGAGAATTTATGTTAAAATGGTTTGTAAAATATTTCTAAAATTCTGATACTTAGATATTAACTTTAATTATCCGCTGCGACTTTTATTTATGCATGTCACGTGTTCACACACTTAGAACTTGACATTGAGAGTGCGTAACCCGTGTTGTCAATATCCCGATACCTCGATTCCCGTACTTATTTTAAGGAGAATTTGGGGGCGTCACAGGTGGTATCAGAGCAGTTCGGCTCTGGGTAAATCCACAAGTTACCTAGGAATTGTACAAGAAAAGTTTGTGGTTTTAAAAATTTATTTGTTTTATTATTTGGTTATTTTATTTTATTTTATTATTCTATTTGTTCTCTAAGTTTTTCCTACTAATTTATATGGCAAGATTATCGATATTTATTTCGTTGTGTTGTGCTTTTTATTTTAATGTGTATGTTTTTTATTTATTTTTATAATTAATTTAGTTTTGAATGGTTTTTTTGCGTTATTTTTGTAATAGCCCAAATTTTTGCTAAGGTAAATTATTTTATAGAAATTATTTTAAGGAGATTTATTTAATGCATTTGTTTATTAGGAAATTAGAGTGGGAGACTTAGTTGAGGAAATGTGAGATTTTACCTAGTATTGAGAATTATGCACTTTCGGATCAATCTGTTGAATTTTAGGAAAATGATCATAAGTCAGCCATATGATATCTAAATGAGGTGATTCCAATTGGTATATGACCTTAAGAGATAGATCTAAAACTCTTGTGTTTGAAGTTTCCTGAGATTCGGAAGGAATCAGTAGCTTAATTGGGAATCAAATAGGCAGTTCTGGAATGGGCTTAACTGGAACCCGAGTTGGGTAATTGAACTAGATTGGGGTATGTAACCAAATAGGCAACTGATCTTAGGATTCTCTGGGATTAGGACATGTGTAGGAATAGTTAGGAATGAATGGAAAGTTGATTTGGAAGTCAATTGAATGGTTAGTGTGATGGGAACTCAAGGGAGCCAAAATCTGGTTGATTGGTGACTAATTGGATCAAAATTGGCTCTACCTTAACTAAACTATGAAGTAACCTTCTAGGACTTGTTGAGGGAAGACCTAAGGGAGTTGGGAAGGAACCAAATGGAGGAGAAAACCTGATGATGGGCGTGTGACACAAGGGGAGAGCTGGAGATGAGAGATGCATGCATGGTTAGGTGAAGTGCCACCTCACCTCTTATCCCTTTAGCTTGCTTCTCAGCCATGGATCAAAATGGGCAGCCAAACCACCTCAATTGTGAGCCCTTGGATGACTAATCCAGCTGCAAGGCCTAGGATTTGGGAGGCTTAATCCTCATCATTAGATTTTGCCTAGATGGACACCTCATCACATGCAAATCTGCCAACTAGGGCACCTTGGGTGCAATTCCTTTTCTCTCCCTCATGTTGGTCGACCACCACCATATATATATGACCTTGAGAGCTTCCTAAGCTCCTTTAGAAGGAGAGAGCACTTGCCTTGTGAAGCCAAATCAGAAAACCCTCCCCAAACCCTCAAAGTGATCACTTGTGAGTGAAGTGAGTGTGTGTGGGAGCAAACTTGGAGGAAGTTGAGTGGATCAATTCCCTAAAGCTTGGAAAAACTAGTAAGTCCATATTCTAGCTTAAACTAAGCATGGAACTGGTTTTATTGGCATGATTGAGTTGTATTTCATAGTAGTGAACACTTGAGAACATGTTTAAGTGGAAAATGGATACATGAGTAGGGTTGATTTTATTTGTCTAGTTTATGTGTTTAATAAAATTGTAGAAACTTGGATTTAAGCTTGTAAGAAGATAAATAGAGTGTATGAAAAAAAGATTGGCATGTTTTGAGTGGAAAAACCCTTAGAGCCGTGAGTTCGCTCGACTCTCGCTCGACAGGTGATCGAGCGAAGGCAAAATCTGAACCCTCGCTAGAGTTTCGCTCGACACTCGCTCGAGCGAGTCTCAACCCGAGACTTCGCTCGATACTCGCTCGACAGGCCGCTCGAGCGAGATACCCTATTTTGCCTAGACTTAGGGTTTCCTTAGAATGGAAGTGGTGTTTCAAATGGGAAGGGTTATGAGTGAGATGGCTCATGTGTATAAGAGAAGTATATAAAGAAAGAAAATAATATCTAAAAGATTAAGTTAGTCACGTCATGACGGGGACGGCGATACGTAACGCCCGTATGACTGACGTGCCGACAGGGACGGCGATACGTAACGCCTGTCGAGATTTAGTTAGTCACGTCATGACGGGGACGGCGATACGTAACGCCCGTATGACTGACGTGCCGGCAGGGACGGCGATACGTAACGCCTGTCGTGATATGAAATTGTGATCTCCACGGGGACGGCGAGACGTAACGCCCGTGTGATTGATCCTTGCGGGGACGGCGAGACGTAACGCCCGCAGTACTATGTGTATATATTTCGTGTCATAACGGGGACGGCGAGACGTAACGCCCGGATGATTGACACCAGACTCATCATAACGGGGACGGCGATACGTAACGCCCGGATGATTGATGAGTGTATGTGATGGGGACGGCGATACGTAACGCCCATCAGTAATATGAATGAATAAGAATTTTTAAGAGGGGGAAAACAATATAATTTAATATAAGACAATGGGTGAGTTGAGAAAAGTGTCAGTTAGACAGTGGTCTTGTGAGGGGTATGTTAGGGTAATTTCCCTTGTCAGTTGTGGTTTAACTTTGTGGTCGTTTTCCCTGTTTCCTTTAAGCTGTTTATGTACTTACTGAGATTTCATTCGAAATCTCACTCTTTTGTGGCTCCATATATTTTGTGCATATTATTTTATACAGGATTCGATGACCAGCAGGGGGACAGCCCCGATGAGGCAGGAGACTTCGGGGAGTCCTGAGGGACCTTCCGATTATAGTCCCTTTTTGGATATTTCTTTTGTTTCCTTCGGACCTCCTACCAGCAGTCGACCTACCGGATCTGGGAGTCTTGATGCATCCACTTTTGTTGAGGAGAGGCAACGTACGGGATGCTGCTTAACCTTAGGAGCAGACGGCTCCTTGTCCATGTGTGGAGTTTGTGTGACTCCACAGGGACAACAGCTCCAGCGAGACTTTAGTATTAGTATGGATAGGTTTCGCTATGGGAGAGAATATCCCGAGGTTAAGAGGGGGAAAAGAGTGAGGTGAAGGAAAGTTTTGTTTGGGATGGATGTAAAATATTTTGCTACAGTTGGGTTGTGTATATGTATAAAGTACAATGTTTAAGTTTTATGAATGTTGTATATATATTTCCGTGTGATCTTTAGAAAGTTTTATATCTAAAACCTGATCCGCTGCGAATTAAGTGATTTATACTTTTTAGTCTTGTTAAGTACGAGGGTGAGTAGCCGAGTGTTGCTCATCCAGACACCTTAATTTACGTTAAATCCCAGACGTAAGTTGGGGGCGTCACAGATTGGTATCAGAGCGATTACGTCTCTGGGTAAAACCTACGTGTCCTAGGAAAAATGGATCACATGGTACTAGTATAGGCTTAAATCTTTATCAGATTGGAGTTTGGAGTAATATGGATGAATGTTTGGATTTTAGAAATTTGGAAGTTTCTAAAGTGAGTATAGCTTATGGTGAAATTGGGTGTATTGCAGGAAAGCAATATGCCGAGAGGTCGTCCTCCCTTGAAACGAGTAGACGCAGTAAACCAGAATCCTTCTCTGGTTACCCCTCCACGTACTGAAGAGCAAACGGCACCGAGCTCACCATTGAGAGAAGGACAGACGCCATCGAACCCACCGTTGGGAGAAGACCAGAGGACACAGAATCCACCCTTGGAAGGAGGACCAGTAGCGCAAAACCCCCCATTGGAAGGAGGCCAGGCAATAGCTGAAGCTATTCGGCAAATGGCGGAAGTGGTGAAAAACCAAATAGAACAGAGCCTTTATCATCAGCAGAATGAAAATAGAAGAGAAATTCAAGGGTGTCCGTATGAAAAGTTTTTAGCGTATCGATACCCGCCCTTTATGGGAACAGAAGGAGCATTAAAGGCAGACAAATGGATTGTAGACTTGGAACGCACCTTCGAAATTAGTAGTTGCACTGAAGTTCAGAAAGTGCAGTATGCAGGACATCTGTTACAAGGAGAAGCAGGACTGTGGTGGGACACAAAGCGAAAGCTGTTAAAGTTAGAACTGGGAGAAAATGTAGTGCCCACATGGGAAAGGTTCAAGAAAGAGTTCGACGATCGATTCTTCCCGGAATCGATGAAGCGGCAGAAAGCTTTGGAGTTTACTATGTTAATACAAGGCAGTATGTCGGTGGAACAGTACTCAGCACGATTTATGGAATTGGCGAGATTTGCTCCGCACCTGGTAGCTACTGAAAAGATGAGAGCCCAGAAGTTTCAGGAAGGACTACAGCCACGAATTCGTATGCAAGTGGCATGTTTGCAAATTGAGAATTTTCAGGAGCTAGTGAATGTAGCAGCCATAGCGGAAGCTGAACAGAGGAGCGTTATGGCGCAAACTCAAACATATGGAAAAAGAAGATTTCAATTTTCTGGAGGAAATGATGCTAGGAGGAAACCGAATTTTAGATCCACGGATAGAGGAAAAGGAGTCGCAATTAATCCAAATACGCCAACTTTATTTCCACAATGTGCAAAATGTGGACGTCGACACCAGGGAGATTGTCGAGTGGATAATAGGATTTGTTATAGATGTGGTCGGCCAGGACATCTAATCAGAGACTGCCCTCAGAATACCTCTCAAGGAGTAGCTCTACCCGGAGGAAAAGCCAAAGCTCCTGCGAAAGCGAAAGTGTATGCTATCACGCCTGGAGAAGTAGATATGGAGGCAGACGAGGCAATAGATGCTAACGTCATTACTGGTAAATTTCCAAGTCCCCTCTTTTAGTTAATGAATGGATTCTTTGGGAGTGGTAATAATAATAATAGTAGGATAAAATTTTCTTTAGGTAAGCTTAAGCTGAAGCAATGCATGGTCTATACCTTGTTTGATTCGGGAGCAACCAGATCCTTTATTTCCTATGATTGTGTCCAAAAGTGCAAATTAGAAACGGAATTGTTGACCCAAAAAGTTATAGTAGTCATGCCTAATGGAGAGGTAGCAGGATGCCATCGGATGGTGAGAAATTGCCCCTTGGAAATTGGAGGTTCACAACTGGTCGCTGATCTGATACTATTCCATTTGATGGAGTTCGATTTAATTTTGGGAATGGATTGGTTGGCCAAGTATTATGCCAAACTGGACTGTCGCAGAAAGGAAATAGTTTTTAGCTTACCTAAGGAAGGGGAATTTTGTTACAAGGGGGAAATGTTGAAGGCAGTTTCCTCCATAGTAACTGCTAAGCGAATAAAGAAAAGTATTAATAAGGAGACTAAGGGTTACTGGGTAATCATGTTAAACTCCTCAGAAGCTGTTAAAGGTATTCAAGGAATTCCCGTGGTGGAAGACTTTCCGCAAGTCTTTTCTGATGATCTACCGGGACTACCTCCCGACCGAGAAGCAGAATTTGTTATTGAATTGGAACCAGCCACAACTCCAGTTCATAGGGCTCCGTATAGGATGGCACCAGTGGAATTAGAGGAATTGAAAGTGCAGATTGAAGAACTTTTGAGAAAAGGATTTATCAGGCCTAGTTCATCCCCATGGGGAGCACCAGTGTTGTTTGTGAAGAAGAAAGATGGGACAATGCGGATGTGCATAGACTACCGGGAGTTGAACAAAGTTACCATTAAGAATAAATATCCGTTGCCACGGATAGATGACTTGTTGGATCAATTGAGAGGAGCAACTGTGTTTTCAAAAATAGACCTTCGGTCTGGCTATCATCAGTTGAAAATCAGGGAGCAAGATGTACCTAAGACGGCTTTCCGAACCCGATATGGGCACTTCGAATTTTTGGTTATGCCATTCGGAGTGACAAATGCACCTGCAGTATTCATGGACTTGATGAACCGGATATTCAGACCCTATTTGGACAAGTTCGTGGTGGTTTTTATTGATGATATTTTGATCTACTCGCAGACTGACGAAGATCATAAAGAGCATTTGAAAATAGTAATGGAAATTTTACAAAAACATCAACTGTACGCCAAACTTAGCAAGTGTGAATTTTGGCTACGAGAAGTTAAATTTTTGGGTCATGTTATTTCAAGTGAAGGAGTCTCAGTGGATCCGGCAAAGATAGAAGCAGTGATGGAGTGGCAGCAACCAACCAATGCACATGAAATACGAAGTTTCTTGGGATTAGCTGGATACTATAGAAGATTTGTGGAAGGATTTTCCAAACTGTCTGCACCTCTGACAGCATTGACTAGAAAGAATGCTAAGTACATTTGGAGTGAACACTGTGAAAAGAGTTTTCAAGAGCTAAAGGAGAGATTGACTACAGCACCAATTTTAGCCTTGCCAGAACCTCATAAACCTTATGTGATATATAGTGATGCCTCAAAAATGGGATTGGGGTGTGTGTTAATGCAGGAAGGAAGAGTAGTTGCGTATGCATCCCGACAACTTAAGGATCATGAACAGAATTATCCCACGCATGATTTAGAGTTAGCAGCTGTAGTATTTGCTCTAAAGATTTGGCGGCATTACTTATATGGAGAAAGGTGTGAGATATTTACGGACCATAAGAGTCTCAAATATCTTTTTAGCCAGAAAACCCTGAATATGAGACAGAGAAGGTGGATAGAGACTATAAGTGATTTTCAATGCGAAATCAAATACCACCCTGGAAAGGCTAATGTGGTAGCCGATGCCTTGAGTAGAAAAGTTCAAACAGAAGAATTTTCAGTACTGGCAGCGATGCGAGAAATTCTGGTGGACAGATTATCACAGGATCTCAGGTTAATGGAGATTCAAGAAATTATTCCGTTGACAGACAAAGAAATTAAGGAAGAACAACAAAAAGATGCTAAGTTGGAGAAAATAAAACAGCAAATACTGGAAGGAAAAGGGTCTCCACACTTTATGATTTCAGGCGATGGAATGTTGTACTTTGGAAGAAGGAAAATCATTTCGGATGCCCCAGAATTGAAAGAAAGGTTGATGAAAGAAGCTCATAGTACACCATATAATGCTCATCCTGGAAGTACTAAGATGTACCAAGATTTAAAGGAAAAGTTTTGGTGGGAAGGAATGAAGAAGGACATTGCGACTTTTGTAGCCAAGTGTCCAGTATGTCAGTTAGTAAAAGCTGAACACCAAAGACCAGCCGGTAAGTTGCAACCCCTACCAATTCCTGAATGGAAGTGGGAAGATTTATCTATGGATTTTGTGGTAGGATTTCCAAGAACATCTACGGGAAAGAATTCGATTTGGGTAATAGTGGATCGATTGACGAAGAGTGCTCACTTTTTACCTATTTCCAACACGGATTCTATGGAAAAGTTAGCAAAAATTTACGTGAAGGAAATAGTCCGTTTACATGGAATACCCAAGACTATAGTGTCGGACAGAGACCCTAGATTTACATCTCGATTTTGGCAAAGTCTACAGAAGATGATGGGTACCAATTTAAATTTCAGCAGCGCATATCACCCTCAAACGGACGGACAAACAGAAAGAACTATTCAGACCTTGGAGGATATGTTGCGAGCCTGCGTGTTAGATTTTGACAAAGATTGGGAAAGTCTGTTACCGTTAATTGAATTTGCGTATAATAACAGTTTTCAAGCTACTATACAGATGGCACCATATGAAGCACTTTATGGGAGGAAATGTAGGTCTCCTATTTATTGGGATGAAGTGGGTGAAAGTAGTGTTTTGGGACCCGAGTATTTACAAGAAGTCAAAGAGCAGATCACAAAGATTAGAAATCAGATAAAGACAGCACAAAGTAGACAGAAGAGTTATGCAGATAATCGTAGAAGGGCTTTAGATTTTATGGTGGGAGACTGGGTATATTTGAAGATTTCGCCACTAAAGGGAGTCATGCGATTTGGTAAGAAAGGGAAGTTGAGTCCTCGTTATATTGGACCTTATGAAATTCTGGAAAAAGTAGGTCCAGTGGCTTACCGTTTAGCTCTACCTGATGAATTGCAAGGAGTTCATAACGTCTTCCATGTATCTTCTCTGAAAAAGTGCTTGAATGATCAACCAGTGGCAGTAATGGATCCGCGCCCTAGTAATTTACGTTCCAATTTAACTTATGAAGAATGGCCTGTACGAATTGAAGATCAGAAAGAACAAACCCTTCGGAATCGTACCATAATGTTAGTCAAAGTACTTTGGAACAATCCTGTTTTTCAAGAAGCCACTTGGGAACGTGAGGATATAATGAGAGATAACTATCCCCACTTGTTTGAAACATAGTTGTAATAATATACATTATAAATTGAATTAATTGTCTTGCATTTGTATGATATTTGTGTTTTCTTTATATTTATATTCATTAATATTTAACCTTATACAGGATTATGGCTCCTAAAAGAACCGCACGTATGTCGGTTACCCCCGTAGATCAATTAAAGAAAAGATCTGAAAGAGTTAGAGAGAGATTTCGTAGAGAGAAATTGAAACAGTGGAAAGCTGAGAGATTAAGCTGGTTAAATAAAAGTGAGAAGCACAGGACTCATATTATGGATATAGATGAAAAAGGTAACCCTATAAGTAGAAGAGCGTTGCCAGGTGAGGAAAGACAACCCGCCAGAAAATGGTTAAAAGCAGAGAAAAGATTTTTGAGAAGAGAGGACAAAGGAAAAGCTGTCATGATAGAGTCATCTGATGGATCTGAAGAGCGTAAACGCCAGTGTGAAGAGGGACCTATAATAGAAAGGACAGAGGAAGAGAGATTTCATATGTTGCAAGAGATTAGTGTGAATATGTACTATGACCCCGATGTTGACATGATATTTTATCACTCTCAGGATTCACTAATTAATGAGGAAAAAGTACCCACCTCTTCAGAAGAATCTACCGCTAGTCACCGAGGTATAAATTCCTTAAACCCTTAATTAATTATATCTTAGCGATTTCGGGGACGAAATCCTTTTAAGGGGGGGAGGATGTAATAGCCCAAATTTTTGCTAAGGTAAATTATTTTATAGAAATTATTTTAAGGAGATTTATTTAATGCATTTGTTTATTAGGAAATTATAGTGGGAGACTTAGTTGAGGAAATGTGAGATTTTACCTAGTATTGAGAATTATGCACTTTCGGATCAATCTGTCGAATTTTAGGAAAATGATCATAAGTCAGCCATATGATATCTAAATGAGGTGATTCCAATTGGTATATGACCTTAAGAGATAGATCTAAAACTCTTGTGTTTGAAGTTTCCTGAGATTCGGAAGGAATCAGTAGCTTAATTGGGAATCAAATAGGCAGTTCTGGAATGGGCTTAACTGGAACCCGAGTTGGGTAATTGAACTAGATTGGGGTATGTAACCAAATAGGCAACTGATCTTAGGATTCTCTGGGATTAGGACATGTGTAGGAATAGTTAGGAATGAATGGAAAGTTGATTTGGAAGTCAATTGAATGGTTAGTGTGATGGGAACTCAAGGGAGCCAAAATCTGGTTGATTGGTGACTAATTGGATCAAAATTGGCTCTACCTTAACTAAACTATGAAGTAACCTTCTAGGACTTGTTGAGGGAAGACCTAAGGGAGTTGGGAAGGAACCAAATGGAGGAGAAAACCTGATGATGGGCGTGTGACACAAGGGGAGAGCTGGAGATGAGAGATGCATGCATGGTTAGGTGAAGTGCCACCTCACCTCTTATCCCTTTAGCTTGCTTCTCAGCCATGGATCAAAATGGGCAGCCAAACCACCTCAATTGTGAGCCCTTGGATGACTAATCCAGCTGCAAGGCCTAGGATTTGGGAGGCTTAATCCTCATCATTAGATTTTGCCTAGATGGACACCTCATCACATGCAAATCTGCCAACTAGGGCACCTTGGGTGCAATTCCTTTTCTCTCCCTCATGTTGGTCGACCACCACCATATATATATGACCTTGAGAGCTTCCTAAGCTCCTTTAGAAGGAGAGAGCACTTGCCTTGTGAAGCCAAATCAGAAAACCCTCCCCAAACCCTCAAAGTGATCACTTGTGAGTGAAGTGAGTGTGTGTGGGAGCAAACTTGGAGGAAGTTGAGTGGATCAATTCCCTAAAGCTTGGAAAAACTAGTAAGTCCATATTCTAGCTTAAACTAAGCATGGAACTGGTTTTATTGGCATGATTGAGTTGTATTTCATAGTAGTGAACACTTGAGAACATGTTTAAGTGGAAAATGGATACATGAGTAGGGTTGATTTTATTTGTCTAGTTTATGTGTTTAATAAAATTGTAGAAACTTGGATTTAAGCTTGTAAGAAGATAAATAGAGTGTATGAAAAAAAGATTGGCATGTTTTGAGTGGAAAAACCCTTAGAGCCGTGAGTTCGCTCGACTCTCGCTCGACAGGTGATCGAGCGAAGGCAAAATCTGAACCCTCGCTAGAGTTTCGCTCGACACTCGCTCGAGCGAGTCTCAACCCGAGACTTCGCTCGATACTCGCTCGACAGGCCGCTCGAGCGAGATACCCTATTTTGCCTAGACTTAGGGTTTCCTTAGAATGGAAGTGGTGTTTCAAATGGGAAGGGTTATGAGTGAGATGGCTCATGTGTATAAGAGAAGTATATAAAGAAAGAAAATAATATCTAAAAGATTAAGTTAGTCACGTCATGACGGGGACGGCGATACGTAACGCCCGTATGACTGACGTGCCGACAGGGACGGCGATACGTAACGCCTGTCGAGATTTAGTTAGTCACGTCATGACGGGGACGGCGATACGTAACGCCCGTATGACTGACGTGCCGGCAGGGACGGCGATACGTAACGCCTGTCGTGATATGAAATTGTGATCTCCACGGGGACGGCGAGACGTAACGCCCGTGTGATTGATCCTTGCGGGGACGGCGAGACGTAACGCCCGCAGTACTATGTGTATATATTTCGTGTCATAACGGGGACGGCGAGACGTAACGCCCGGATGATTGACACCAGACTCATCATAACGGGGACGGCGATACGTAACGCCCGGATGATTGATGAGTGTATGTGATGGGGACGGCGATACGTAACGCCCATCAGTAATATGAATGAATAAGAATTTTTAAGAGGGGGAAAACAATATAATTTAATATAAGACAATGGGTGAGTTGAGAAAAGTGTCAGTTAGACAGTGGTCTTGTGAGGGGTATGTTAGGGTAATTTCCCTTGTCAGTTGTGGTTTAACTTTGTGGTCGTTTTCCCTGTTTCCTTTAAGCTGTTTATGTACTTACTGAGATTTCATTCGAAATCTCACTCTTTTGTGGCTCCATATATTTTGTGCATATTATTTTATACAGGATTCGATGACCAGCAGGGGGACAGCCCCGATGAGGCAGGAGACTTCGGGGAGTCCTGAGGGACCTTCCGATTATAGTCCCTTTTTGGATATTTCTTTTGTTTCCTTCGGACCTCCTACCAGCAGTCGACCTACCGGATCTGGGAGTCTTGATGCATCCACTTTTGTTGAGGAGAGGCAACGTACGGGATGCTGCTTAACCTTAGGAGCAGACGGCTCCTTGTCCATGTGTGGAGTTTGTGTGACTCCACAGGGACAACAGCTCCAGCGAGACTTTAGTATTAGTATGGATAGGTTTCGCTATGGGAGAGAATATCCCGAGGTTAAGAGGGGGAAAAGAGTGAGGTGAAGGAAAGTTTTGTTTGGGATGGATGTAAAATATTTTGCTACAGTTGGGTTGTGTATATGTATAAAGTACAATGTTTAAGTTTTATGAATGTTGTATATATATTTCCGTGTGATCTTTAGAAAGTTTTATATCTAAAACCTGATCCGCTGCGAATTAAGTGATTTATACTTTTTAGTCTTGTTAAGTACGAGGGTGAGTAGCCGAGTGTTGCTCATCCAGACACCTTAATTTACGTTAAATCCCAGACGTAAGTTGGGGGCGTCACAATTTTATATTATTTTAATATTTGTTCAAATTGTAATTGGGTAGTAGTTAAAATTTTAGTTAGTTGATTTTATTTAGTTAAGTTGTTGAGCATTTATTTAATTATTTATTTTATATGTATGTTTTTGTTTTGTTTAAATTAGAATTTGGATATTTTGGATTAGATTATTATTTTAAATCAATCTTTTTATTGAATCTTATATTTTAAATAATTGTATTATGGAATCCCTTATTTTAAAGTTTATTTCTTTTGTTGTGGGTTATTTTGTTTTCTTTAGTTTTTATTCAATTATCATTAGGATTTGATTTTAATTTTAGTTCATAGGTTTCTTACAAAATAGTTTTGGATTTTGTTTATTATCTTTTTATTTTAATCATGGCTTTTGTCTTTTATATATTTCTGAAAGTTTAAAATTTATTTAGACAAAAATTAAAAAACAAATCGATGCTATACTTTCTTTTTAAGCATATGCTTTGAGGTAAGTTTAAATTTATTATCTCTTCACCTTCTGTTTGTTTTATTTTAAAAGTTTATCTATTTATTTTGACAAGTGGGTTTATTTTGGCGATTTGTTAGTATTTATTTCTTAATTTATTTATTTTATTATGGTTCATTTCTTTTAAAGGTTTTAAGTCCTGGAGATTTCTACAATAAATCTTTTTAAGAGTTGGGTTTTGTGGAGAATTTCAAAGATTTATTTGTTATTTTATTTGCTGTTCTTATTTTAATTCAATCTCGTCATTTTATTTAGTAAAAGCTTTTGGTGATTTGTATTTACCAAAAGAGGTGGTCTTGTTTTTTTGAATGAGTGGCTTTTACTTAATTGTTTATTAGATCTTTTCCCCTTTTGTATTTTTATATAATATTTATGTGAATTACTTGAGTTTTATTTAGTGTTTGGATATATTGTTATATCTTTGTGAGATGGATTCGTTTTGATAATTATTGGTATTTATGCAATTGGGTTTCTTTATTGATATTTCTTATGTTGTTTATGTGTAATACCTAGATCTCACTGAGTGTTTGAGTTTCTAAGTTCCAATTTGATTTATGGGAGATTGTTGGAATTGTAACCTAGGCAAACTCTTTAGGTGAGTGTGAAATTCTTAGCCATTGATATATTGTTATGGAATATATTTTAAAAATACTTATGATGGTAGATGATCAATTGTTTTCTTGGTGAAGTTTTGATTTTGTTTGTGGGTGCTTAGAGATTGTTATGTAATAGTTGTATATGTGTAATTTTTGGAGAGTAGAGTACTTTTTTTTCTATGTTTTTTGTTTTGACTTGAGAGAATTTATTTTATTAATTGATGGATTTTGATTCAATGTGATGGTATTAAATTTAAGAGAGCTAAATTTTAGGCTTCTGAGCGAATTGTTTAGAGTAGATAATTTAAGTATGATATTTAGAAAATTTAATAGTTAGCAACATTTGTCGAGATATCTTAAGGAATTAGTTGTGACTTAAGGTCGTATAGGAATTAAAATATTTGAGATTATTCCATCTCAAGAGTATTGAAGGTCCGGTTGGGAAAGCTGTATGTATTGTAGTTATCATGCTAATTAAGTTGAGTATAGTGATAGGATTTTTTTTTTGTGATTTACGTTGGAATTTAGGTATCAACCATAGTGGTATAATCAAAATTATAAGATATTAAAATTTTAGGATCTGGAAGAGTGGTATAGGATTTTTTGTTAATAGGTGTTGAGCTAATTTTTACTTATGGTGATAATTTATGAGGACTTAAATTTTTATGCATTTAGCGAGTAATCAGAGTGCGCGCGAAAACGTGATGATTTGTGATATAATTGGAAATTCAAGTTTTACGTTGGTTGTGAGGAATTAGTGGTGACTTGAAATTTATAACGGTACTTGTAAGGAAAAAATTATCATTTGTTGGGTAAATTAGGTTTATTGATGGTTAAAATGGGAAGTTAAACTTGTGAGTGTTTTTTAGGGTGGCATGATGTGTTGTATGGAGTTAGTGAACATTAGGATTTTGGGAGATTGTACTAAGGTCCTTGTACATATGGAGTTCAGATTAATTGGCTAACTCAGGAGTCTTAGAGATGAAATGTTATTTGGAGACTATACGTTCATGATGGAATAACATTCATTTGTAATTGAGGAAAATAAATGACTCTACTAATAATTGGAGTGAGTATTGAGTGATGTGATAGGTGAGCTATTGGAGTTTTATTAGTTGCAGCCGAGCGAATTTCGGGGACGAAATTCTTTTTAAGGGGGGGAGAATATAAGATCCCAGATTTACATGTAATTTTATCCTCGATATTAATTATTTTAATTTATTTTAATAATATTATTAGTCGTGTTTTATTTGTTTAAGATATTTATTTGATCTATTGATTAGTTAATATTAGTTTTATATTGTTCTTATAATTAAATATTGAGTTACGTTACTTTTCTTATTAATTTTAAAGTGAGGTAATTATTTTAATAATTGGAATTAAATTCTTTTATTTTATTATGTGATCTTATATGATGTGATTTCTTAATATTAATTAGTGTTTTATATTTAAATTATTCTTTAAATTAAATTAGTTTATTGTTGGGTTTTAAATATTTTATTTTATTGATATTGAACTGTAACCTTTTCAGTTGGTTTTTATTTATTTCAGTGTGCTCTTTTTCTAGCTGGACTGCATTTCTTTTTCCTTCTTTTTTTTTTCTTTTTTTTTTCTTTTTTTCTTTCCTTTTTCTTTCTTTTTTTCTTATTTCTCCTGCATTCCCCCTGTGACGCCCCCAAATTCCCCTTAAAATAACACGGGAATCGAGGCATCGGGATGATGACAACATGGGTCACACATCTCAACAACAAGTGTCAAACGTGTGTGCACACGTGACATACATAAAAATATAGGTCGCAGCAGATAATAAATTAATATCTAAGTACCAGAATTTTTAGAAATATTTTACAAACCAATTTAATAAAAACTCTCCAGCAGGAGATTTAATACAGTCGCCCAAAATACAAATTAAACAGATATATACTTATAAAAAAGGGAAAAATAAATTTCCCAGAATAACAATTAATAATAATAACACCTCTATAGCGGAGCCGTTTCCTCAGGCTCAGCCTCTCCAAAGTCTGCATCCAAAAAAACTACGATGCCAAGATAGCATCGCAGGTAAGTACAAACCAACCAAACCAAAAGACAGAAATACATTAATGCCACAACAACAACCATGAACAATTACCATATGCATGAGACTTAAAAATCATCTTCCTTAAAGTCGATGAAATAACTACAATCGTCAAAATCCCAATTTAATCCACAATAAAATCACCCATCATTTTCCATAAAATAATATCCTCAAAACCAATTATATTGGGCGTTATGTATCGCCGTCCCCGATATGATTTATACACACACCCGAAATCATAATGGGCATTACGTATCGCCGTCCCCATTACGATCCAAACACACACTCATTTCATACCGGGCATTATGTATCGCCGTCCTCGATATGAAATGCACACCCAATGACCATAATGGGTGTTATGTATCGCCGTCCCCATTATGTCATCTACACACCCACACGCTGATCACAACGGGCGTTACGTATCGCCGTCCCCGTTATGACTCAGCCCAAAACCATTAAAATTCATTAAACTCACTTTAAATCTCAGTTTCCATTCTCAACACATAAATATCCGAAATCATGCAAAAACCCACTTTCCAAATATTTTCATGAGCATGTGCGTAAATACACAATGCAGACAACCATGCACCATATAGCCAATAATTAAATAATCCAATCAACCAACAAATACCAATATCAACCAACACATAGCAACAATAATCAAATATAACAACTGTTGATGCCAAAAATATATTTAAATCTTAAAACTCATTTGGAAAGTACTTACAGCGGTAAAAACGCATTTCCTTGAACAACGCCAATCTGCAGCGTTTGTAGCGGTCACATGTACGTTAGGCTAAAACACTCGGTTTGACACCAAAATTTAGGGAGGTACTCATTGAAGGGTGGGGAATCTAATGGAGGTGGTGATGTGGCGGCACAACCACCGGAAGGTGGCGGATCGGGGTCAAAATGGGTGAAAACCCATTTTCGGGTTTGGGGTTGTACCGGGAAGGTGAGGGCGCGGTTGGGGAAACTGAGCTAGGGGGTTGACCGGCTGGGCAAGGGGAGTCTTTTGGCGGTGGTGGTGAAGCCTACGGTGGCCGGACGCCGGCGCGGTGAAGAACGACCCGTTTAAGGCTCATTTCGGGTAGATGGGGTAACCGACGGCGATGGGTGGCTACCGATGGTGGGTTATGCTCGCCGGAGGGTGGGGAGTCTAGTGGTGGTGGTCGGAGGCGAAGGGGTGGCCGGTGGTGGCCGAAAAATGCAAGGGAAGCAAAAATGGCCATTCCAGATTTGTGGTCCTGGAGGGGCAATGGGGTGGCCGGAGGGGACACCACCGGTGTCGTTAAGCTCGCCGGCGTGTGGGGAAGGTAGTGGGCTGGGCGGTGTCACCGGTGGGTGGCCGGCGGCTGTCCTGGGGCTGAGGAGAAGGGACGGGGGAAGGGGAGAGGGAGGCAGGGGACGCAGGCTGGGAAGCAGAGGAATAGAAGAAAAAAAAGAAAAAGAAAGAAGAAAAAGAAAATAAAAGAAAAAGAAAAAGGAAAAAGAAGGAAAAGAAGACTACTAGAAAAATCACAATAAATAAAATAAAAACTGACTTTAAATACTGTAATTTCAATATCAATAAGATAAAATATTTAAAACCCCAACAATAAAAATAAATTAAACTCAAGCACAATATTAAAAATAAATTAATAATTAATATAACGAAAGTAGATAAAATAAATTCACATAATAAAATAGAGGAATTAAATTCTCAATCATTAAAATAATTAACTCATTAAAATAAATAAGAAAAGCAACGTAACTCGATATCAACTAATTAATAGCTCAAAATAAATATTTTAAATAAATAGAATACGACTAATAATATTATTAAAATACATTAAAATAATTAATACCGAAAATAAAATAACGTGTAAAAATACACGTAAGTCTGGGATCTCACACCCCCAGCCCCGCTCGACTCCCCCCCCCCCCCCCCCCCCCGCCCCGTGTTTTGGCAGTTCGGCCTTAGGCCTAGCCGGCATCCACCGCCGCCCACCTTCCTTCATCGCCCACACCGCCAGCCTCCCCACCCGCCGTCGAGTCCACCAATACCGGAGGTGACACCTCTGGTCATCCCACCACCCATCCACGGCAACAAACCCGAAACGGGTATTTTGCCTTCCCTTGCATTTTTCGGCCACTGTCGACCACCCCTTGGCACCACAACCTACCAGCAGCCTCCCCTTACTCCGGCGTGCATAACCCATGACCTAAAGCCACCCAACTTAGCCACTTCCTCCTCCACCCGAAATTGGTTCTTAAATGGATCCATCTTCGCCATGCTGCCGTCCAGCCATTGTATGCCTCACCACCGCCACCAAAAGACTCCCCTTACTCAGCCAACCAATCCCCTAGCTCAGTTTCCCCAACCGCAGCCCCACCTTCCCTACACGACCCCAAACTCGAAAATGGGTTTCCACCCATTTTGAGCCCGATCCACCACCTTCCGGTGGTTATGCCGCCACACCACCACTTCCATGAAATTCCCCACCTTCCAAAGAGTATCTCCTTAAATTTTGGTGCCAAGCTGAGCAATTTAGCCTAACGTATCAGTGACCGCTATGAACGCTACTGATTGGCGTTTGTTCAAGGATTTGCATTTTTACCCGCTGTAAGTATTTTCCAAATAAACTTTAAGATTTAAATATATTTTTGACATCAACAAATATTGTGTTTGGTTATTGTTGGAAATTATTAATTGTTGGCTATTTGGTGCATGGTCGTCTGCATCGTGTATTTACGCGCACGTTCATGAAAATATTTGGAGATTGCATTTTTTTGCATGATATTGGATATTCATGTATTGGAAATGGAAACTAAGTTTTCATGTGTTTATGGTTTTCAGATGCGTGTGTATCATGACCCCAAACCAAGATGGGGCATTATCTTGGTGGAGCTCCTCTGGTCACTCGAGAGCGGAATATACTGAGTGACGTCCCCTAAGTCGTCGTCGGGCGAGGAAGGGATCGGACGAGATGGTAACGCTCTCATGCCGACTCCGTGGCTCCTCTGCTGGCGGGAGTTAGGGGATGTCTGGTCATGGTACGTGCTGGGCGTGGTTAGCTAGGCATCGTCTGTTCTGAAGTCATACGCGTGGTCGTTACCTTCGGTATGATGATTAAAGCCAGGGTATGCGGATAGTTCATATGGGAGATCATGATGCATACGGTTAATAAAATGGATGTTTAAGCCATTTTTCTGAGAAAGTGGTGGGTTTTAATTATTGGTTCTACGTGGACCATTTTCTGGAAAAATGGTTGTAGTTTTAATGGATTTACGGCCATCATTTTCTCGAAAAATGATGAATGATTTTGTTGAAGTTTTATTTTGGGCCAAATTGAGATTTTGGCGTGTGTTATTTTACTTATTTTGAGAAATATGATTTTGAGCTTCATGCATAAGGTATTCTGTTCATACGTAGTGTTGTTGCATGAATGTGTTTTTATCTTGTGATTTGTTTGGGTTATACTTACCTGCGATGCCATGTTTGGCGTTGTAGGTTTTTGATGTAGAGTTTTATGGAGGCTGAACCTGAGGAGGCGACTCTGCTGTTAAAGTATTCTTGTTATAAATTGTTATCTTGGAAAATTATTTTTCCCTTTTTATAAATATGTATTTATTTAATTTGTATTTCGGATGACTGTATTAAATCTCCTGTTGGAGAATTTATATTAAAATGGTTTGTAAAATATTTCTAAAATTCTGGTATTTAGATATTGACTTTAATTATCTGCTGTGACTTTTATTTATGTATGTCACATGTTTACACACTTGGAACTTGATGTTGAGGGTGCGTGACCTGTGTTGTCAGCATCTCAACGCCTCGATTCCTGTGCTTATTTTAAGGGGGATTTGAGGGCGTCACAACTTGTATAGCTTTTTAATACAAAATTTACAAGTTCTATTCTAAGAAAGTAAACTAAGATTTTAGCTATACTTTCCTAGCTATTTCAGAGACTATTTCTCTGTGATTTTGTGACTGTTACAGACATGATTCTTACCTAATTAGCAGTTGTGTGAGGTCCTGATCTTTTATTAAGAGTTTGGACTATTTGTGCATTGTATTTTCTATATAAATTATCACTCAGAAATGACAAGAATTGATTGACAAAACTTCTCATATTTGAAAGGTATATCTTTTTCTTTTTCTTTTTAATGGTATGTCATTTTGGTGTTGCTGCCTTTTAAATGTAATCCATCTTTATAGCTATATGAGGGACTTGCATTCATGTCTAGTATTATTACCATATCACTTTATGGTTTGTAGGTACTACTACTACATTTACCTAAGATATGAATTCCAATGTAGTATATATAAGTTTTCTAAGGCTTTTTAAAGTACCTTAGATTCTAAATTGTGCTATGGCTATTCGTTGCCTTTTCTTGAGTTTGAATCATGTTTGACTATGTTTAACTCTTTATTTATATGTGTTAAACTAGTGGAGATGAGAATGTATTTTAAGTGGAGGCTGTATTTTAAGTTGAGGTTTCTTAGAGCTCGAAACTGGTGTACAAAGAAGGCAGGCAAGATGTTGAAGCAAACCTTGAAGTGGAGGCTGGAGTACAAGCCAGAGAGGATCCAATGGGTATGTGTGTGTCCGCTATATTAAATAATGATATGTAAGACCTGATTTCCATTTTCTTCTCTCTATGTAAAAATCTCAATTATCAAATGCATCATGCTTAAGAAAATTTGGCATGCATCATGTATTCAAAATTTGGATGCATAGAAAGTAGGATGAAGCAGCAGTGGATGCTATCCCCTACAAAAATAAAAACATTAAAGCTTTTTGCCCTGATTGGTGTTCATATTAAAGGGACAAAATTTTGTTATAGTTCTTGTGAATTTTAAATCAAAACTTGTTAGCTACAGGGCAGGGATAAACTCTATATATCCTGGAATTATATTAGCAAATAAGAATGGGATTCCTATAGCTAGATGTTTGTATAAGAAATATTAAAGTGGCAAATAAGAGTTGTTTGTGTTGTTTGGATTCCTATAATTTTGGCTGAGGGTATATATGCAGACCATTATTACTAATATTTATAATATTTCCTCATTAACGATAAATGAGGAGTTAATGAATTTTGCAGGATTTTTATTATTATATATAATGCAACATGTAGTGGATATTATAATTAGGGGTTCTTTAATAAGGACTTGCTTTTCCTATTGGGGATGGCTTACTTCTTATTTGGTATTTTGTTTTTTTTTTTTATGCATATGTTAGTATCAAAGCCTTAAGATTCTTTTGAACTTGCTTATTTTACATTCATGAGGATTACATGGTGGTGGCAAAAATTTGTTAATACATTTAGAACTTATACTTAATATTAGTCACATTAATGAGTAAAAGGTGCAAAAAGAGGAAAATATATTTTTTGACTTTGGTAAATAACATGGATCGTTTGAAGATGGTATGAACAATAAATAACATTTTCCTATTCCATTAAAATATGTCTTTCCGACTTATCCAAAAAATAAAATAAAATAAAAGATACAAGTCATTGTGTAGTTATCTTTTCTTCTCTTTTTGTGATCTTCCCCATATGTGCAAGTTTATTTTAAGATCGAATATCCGCTGCAATATGTTTGGTATGATGAGTTTTTTTTTACCTTGTAGGTATTTGAAACCAAGTCAAGCCAGAGAATGTTTACACTGGTGGCACCTCCCGCACACTCTCCTTCGAGTTGTAGTTGCTTTCAACATAGTTTAGGTAAAGTTTATTTCTTAACAAGGTGGTATACTTTTTTATATATGCCCCTTTGTTACATTTACTCAGTTACAAGTTTATGCTTGTTGGAAACTTAAGGCTCAATATGTGGATTATATTGTTGTTGGATATATTAATTTTTACACGCTTGTATAATTTAACGTGATAAATGTTAACTTTTCTTGCTATATTCTTTACATAGTTTGAAGATGATGACAAAAGATGTCATTTGAAACTCAAGTATTCATTTAAAATCAAAAGAGTAGCTAGATGAGTTTTGCTTTAATAATGTTATGTTGTCTTTTATTTTGTATTTGTTTTTCTATTTCTTTCTCCCTTTCTCCTTTTGTAAACTGCATACATGTTTATTTGTACTAATTAGTAATTTAGTTGAATATTGATTAGGGTGAGAAACAATATCATTTATTTTTTGATTAGGATGGGCTGAGATTGGTGGTGGTTGATCGCCAGCTGGTGGGGGTGGGTTTAGGCTGGGCGGTGTCGCTGGACGGCAACGCACGGCGGTGCTGGGTGGAGAGGGTGAAGAACAATGAAGATTAGAAAAATAGGGAAGGGGAGAGGGGTCACGCGGGCTGGGGGGAAAAAGCAGGGGAAAGAAGAAGAAAAATAAAAAAAAAAGGAAAAAAAAAAAGAAGGAAAAAAAATGCAGACTAACTAGAAATAAAATACAATAAAATAAATTAAAAGCCAAATGAAAACATTTTAATATATTATAAATAAATAAAATTTAAAACCCAACAATAAACTAATTAATATTAAGAAAGCACATCAAATTAAATTCCACAATTTAAAAAAAAAACAAAAAACAATACAATGAAAATCACTTTTAATTTAAAAGAATAGAACGATTAATTATAATAATCCAGATAATCATTCAATAAAAGTACACGTAAATATGGGGTATCACATTCTCCCCCCTTAAAATAAATTTCGTCCTCGAAATTTGCTCGGTTGCAACAATAAGAACTCCAATAACTCACCTACCACACAGCTAAGAACTCCAATAACTCACCTACCACACAGCTCAACACATACTCCAAATAAAATACACAATCACTCAATCCTTCAAATACATACGTACGTTGCTCCATCATCACATTCACTTCATTAGGTACTTTCATCGCAATCATATTTGTCTCCAAATTGCGTATCATGCCTAAGACTCCTAGGGCAGCCATGTAGTCCAAAGTCTTTGTAAAACCCAAGGTTTAAAGTCTCGTATCTACGTATAGATTTTGATGATAACAAATAAATTCAAGACTCAAACTCAAATTGTCTACGCATGAAGAGAGCTAAGTACATCAAGAAATCAAATATGAGTAAAAAGAAGAACAAGTATACAAATGAAACTCATAGAATAATTTTGTACATCTCTTAAAATTTGAAATTGGATTAAGGCTCAAAATTAATATTTTCTCATATAGCATCAAATTGTATTTTTTACATTTGCATAACTTTATAAAATATTTAATTTTGAAAATTATTATTATTTTTCCACATATGCATAAATATTTGAATTAGTAAGATGATTGATTGTCATGTTTAACGTGTGCATGTGTTGTTTGAAAATCTTGAAGGGTGGTTGTGTGTGTTTTTGACAAATGCAAAAAATAGATGATTTTGTTTGAAAATCTTGAAAGGTGGTTGTGTTTTTTTTGACATATACAAAAAGAAGATGATTTAGTTTGAAAAATAAATCATACTCATTTTGTCATGTATGAAAAGTAAAAAATTAAGTTTGATTTCTTTGAAAAGTGAATGGAGTTATCTTTGACAATACTTTTATTTGAATCTTTTGAAAAGTGAATAGTATTCTTATTTGACATGTAAACCTTTTCAAATTTGAATATGATGACTCATTTGTCTATAAATAGCTTACTTCAGTTTTGTAAAAATTACAATAAGAGTTTACACATCAATTGCTAAGTTTTGTATCATTTTCTCAAAGCCCTCATTCTCTCTTCTCTAAATTTGTGCCTTAATCCTTATTCATTTTGAGAGAGATATAAGTTGTACTGTATTGTTCTTATTTCACTCATTGAGGAGTGTACTATGATAATCTACCCACTATCAGCTCTTGTATTTGTAAGAGATTGCGTATAATCCTTATGTATGTAGAATGTGTTCTACACAGGTAATAGTTGAATCACCAAGTGTGAGGTGATTGCAAGTGTAGAGGGTGCTCTACACAGATTCTTTGTAGCAGTGTTGCTCAAAGGTATAATAGGTTTCTATCTCCACCTGAAGGAGATTGAATAGTGAATTTAGGATCCTCAAGGGGTAGCTTGAGGCGAGGACGTAAGCAGTGGGGTTGAACCTCGTTAAAATACTGAGTTTGCTTCTTCTTACCCTTACTCTTTATATTTCCCACTACTTCATATTCTATTTATATTTTATATTTTATATTTGGTTTATAAGTATTAATTTTTAATATAACCCAATTCACCCCCCTCTTGTGTTAGTCATCTGGTCAACAATTAGTATTAGAGCGATGGCTCTATTATAAGATTAATTATCTGTTAAGTTAAGATCATATAGCTAACATTACAGTTACATTCGCTGAAGGTCAATCCAGTAGTCAGCCTCCGCTATTTTGTGGAGACAATTATACTTTCTGGAAAGCTAAAATGAGAATATTTCTCCAGTTTCAAGGTCGAGAAATCTGAAAATGTATCGTAAATGAGTCTTATATTCTAACAAAAATTATTGATAGAGTAAAGGCCAACAAGGAAGAAGAAGAGTTTGATCATGAAGATGATAGACTTTATACAGTGAATGTAATGACTATGAATCTTCTGTATAATGCTCTCAATGGCAATGAATTTAACAGAATAATGACTTGCAGGACAGTAAAGGAAATCTGGGATAATTTGGAAATAACTTATGAAGGAACTTCTCAAGTCAAAGAATCAAAATTTTATATTCTTACGCATGAATATGAAATGTTTAAAATGATTGATGATGAATCTATTTCTTCTATGTAGACTCGTTTTACTAACATTATAAATAACTTGACAGCTCTTGAAAAAGTTTATTCTAACTTAGAGATAATAAGAAAAATTCTCAACTCTCTTCCAAAACGTTAAGAATCAAAAGTGATGGTAATTTTTGAAGCTAAAGACCTTAAAAAACTTGAAATAAATAAACTCATTGTGTCACCTATTACTCATGAGTACACATTGAAAAGAGAAGAAGAAGAAGGAAAGTAAAAGAATAGCTTGGCACTCAAAGTTGTTCCCCATGAAAGTGAAAGCGATGAAGACGAGGAGAGCGATAACAGAGATGAAGAAATTGCAATGATCGTAAGAAGATTTCAGAGATTTTTAAAGAAAAATAAATCTCCTCTAAGGAAATCTTTCAAAAAGTTTTCCAATAAAAATACAGGTAAAAATAACTTATTAACTTGTTATAAATGCAAAAAACTAGGACATATTAAGGCAAATTCTTCCATGCTAAAGAAAGATAGATACAAAGGCAAGAAAGCAATGAAAACTAAATGGGATGATGATTCAAATAGCTCAGACAGCGACGCAAGTAATGAAGAATCTGCAAATCTTTGTCTTATGGCTAAAGATGATCTTGAGGTAACAAATTTCGAAAATATTGAAAATCCTTCTTATGAAGAATTGCAAAATATTTTGGAATATGTATATGAGGAATTTGAAAAATTAGGTATCAAGTATACTGCTTTAAAAAGGAAAAATTCTTCTTTAACAAATGAAATTGATGTTTTAAGAAAAGAAAACATAGTTTCAAAAGATAAAAATGATGAGCTGAAAAAGAAAATAACTAATTTAAAAAAAATTATTGAAAACTTTACAAATAGAAAAAGAAACTTTGAAAAATTTCTTGGAAGTCAAATATATGTTTTTGATAAGGTAGGTTTGGGATACATGCGAAAAGAAAAATTCAAACCCTATAAAAATTTCTTTGATAAACTGACTAAATCAAAATCAGATTTTCAAAATTCTTTTCATAAAAATAAATTTTTTAAAGAAAAATATTATCATTCAAGATTTTCAAATATGTCACATGTTATTTGTAAATTTTGCAATAGAAATAGTCATAATTATCATGCTTGTCCTATTAGAAGAAGACATACAACTACTATTAGGGCCATATGGGTACCAAAAAATCTTGTTTCTTCTAATACTAATAAATAAAGGACCCAAAGAACTTGGGTACCAAGAAAAATTATTTTAATTACTTTTACAAGTATGCATGAAGTCCTTTATAGGTAAAAGTAAATAGTTTTTAGACAGCAGATGCTCAAAACACATGATAGAAAATAAAACTAAATTCAATGACCTCACTTCTAAAGAAGAAGAACACGTGACATTTGGAGACAATTCAAAAGGGAACATCATGGGAATATGTAAAGTTGAAATCTATTGATGAAGAATCAGAAGGTACAAATAACACAAATAATCTCAATCTCGACAAATAGAATACAGTGGAAGAAGTCCAACATGGAGACATTAGGAAAAATCATCAAGATTTAGTATAAGATGCAACCAAATAATGGAAACATGTGAAAAATCATCCAGTGGAACAAATTCTAGGAAAACTTTCACGAGGTGTAAGAACTCGATCATCTCTTAAAAATATTTGTAATTACATTGCTTTTCTATCTCAAATTGAATCCAAAAATATTGATGAAGCATTTATTGATAAATCATGGATTCTAGTTATGTAAGAAGAGCTAAATCAATTTGAAAGAAATAATGTATGGACACTTGTTCCTAAACTCAAAAATCATGTTGTTATTGGAACAAAATGAGTTTTTAGAAATAAGAAAGATGAGTCTGGAATCATCACTAGAAACAAGGCTCGACTTGTAGCCCAAGGTTTTAATCAAGAGGAAGGAATCGATTATGATGAAACGTATGCACCTGTCACAAGATTAGAAATTATTCGAATGTTACTTGTATATGCATGTTATAAAAATTTCAAACTTTTTCAAATGAAAATTAAAAGTGCTTTCTTAAATGGTTTTATAAATGAAGAAGTATATGCTGATCAATTTTCAGGTTTTGAAAATTATATTTCTCCTAATCATGTTTTTAAGCTCGCAAAAGCATTATATGGAATCAAACAAGCTCTTAGAGCTTGGTATGAGAGGCTTAGTGGTTTTTTAAAAAGGTTTTTCAAGAGGAAAGATCAATATAACTCTTTTCATTAAATATGAACAGGATGATATTCTTCTAATTCAAATTTATGTAGATGATATCATATTTGGTGCTACTAGTGAAAATATGTGCCAAAATTTTGCTAAGAGTATGCAGGAAGAATTTGAAATAAGCATGATGGGAGAACTTAATTTCTTTCTCGGATTGCAAATAAAGTAAGTAAAAAGTGGAACATTTACTAAGCAGTTAAAATATATCAAAGAGTTACTCAAAAAGTTTGAGATGGAATGTGCGAAGGTAATTGGAACACCAATAAGTCCAACAACTAAACTTGATAAAAATGAAAGTGGTAAGCCAGTTGACTCAAAGGTATATCGAGATATGATTGGTAGTTTATTATATTTGATAGCTAGTAGACCTGATATTATGTTCAGTGTATGTTTATGTGCACGTTTTCAATCATTTCCAAAAAAATCTCATTTGATTACAGTTAAGTAGATTTTTAGTTATCTTGCTGGTACTATTGACCTCGAGTTATGGTATCATAAGCATATTTCTTTCGATCTTATTAGTTATTCAGATGCAGATTATGCTGGTTGCAAAGTTGATTGAAAAAGTACTAGTGGAACATGTCATTTTTTAGGTCATGCACTCATTTCATGGTTCAGTAAAAAATAAAATTGTGTTGCGTTATCTACTATTGAGGCAGAGTACGTTGTTGCAGGTAGTTGTTGTGCTCAAGTTCTTTATATGAAACAACAGCTTGAGAATTTTAAACTTATGTACAATTACATTCCAATTAATGTGATAATACAAGTGATATAAATCTTTCAAAGAACTCAATATAACATTTTAAAATTAAGTATATTGAAATTAGATATCATTTTCTTAGAGATCATATACAGAAAGGTGATATTGTACTAGAATTCACAAGCACACATGATCAATTGGCAGACATTTTCACAAAATCCCTACTAGAAGATAGATTATGTATGATTAGAAGAGAAATAGGAATGATGCATATCATAAATATATGTTGAATATTTTTATTCCATTATCTCAAATGACTTATAAAAACTTGAGACTTCTAGCCCATCTTTCAACTGCATTTGTTCTTCATAGATCAATATGCTATTCTCATCTAAAAGATTAGGCAGTCAAAATGAAGAGGCAAGTAAGGATTTTAAATCCTTATTCTGTTGCTTTAACTCTACTATTTTTCTATTTGACTCATAAACAAGTCGTTAAAGTACAAAAACAGTCTTACTAAACTTTTCAATTTCGCGAGTTTTGGACTATAACCGAGCAGAAAAAACAACGATGGACGATGAGTATCGAGTTTCAAGACCCACAAGCTTGTAAATGGCGTCATGATCTGATTTATTAGTTAAATCAGTCTCTTGTTACTTTATGGCACCCACGACAAATGCAGAAATAGATTGAGACTGAGGTCAAGAATACCTCAAATCTTGATCAAGAGAAGTACTAAAGAGAAATCAACGAGCAATTAAAAATTTGTAGATGAGAAGAAAATTTGATGCGAAATAGATAATACTAAGGATTGCTCTTATAAAAATGGAAATAAGAACAAGACAAGCTTACAAATCCTGATATTATCTCATTTGTCAGGAACATCATTTCAAATCTCTGCACCGAATTGCAAGAGCTAGGCCTCCAGCCTTTGCAAATTTTGTCGGACACGGTGATTCCAATTATTCAACTCTTTACAAAATTCTCTCCCGCACCGAATTGCCAGAGTTAGGCCTCCAGCCTTTGCAAGTTTTGTTAGGCACGGGTAGTTCCAATTATTCAACTCTCTACAGCTTCTACTAACACACCATTTTATTTGGTTATTGCTTATTGCAGGAAGAAATCTTAATGAAGCCAATTGCGGTTCCTTTTTAGTGATACAAAAAGGGGGAGAAGTCACTAATATTATACCATCCTGTTATATATGCTAAAATTATGTTTATATTTTACTTGAAAAGGTAACGCATATTTTTAGGGGGAGTTTAAGTATTGCTACAGATCGTAGATTTCTATTAAGTATTTGTCATCATCAAAGAGGGGGAGATTGTAGAACTCAATATTTCAAGTCTCGTATCTATATATAGATTTTGATAATAATAAATAAATTCAAGACTCAACCTCAAGTTGTCTACACATGAAGAGAGTCAAGCACATCAAGAAATCAAGTATGAGCAAAAGAAGAACAAATCTACAAATGAAACTCATAGAGTAATTTTGTACATCTCTTAAAATTTAAATTTGGATTAAGACTCAAAATTAATATTTTCTCATAAAGCATCAAATTACATTTTTTACATTTGCATAACTTTATTAAAATATTTAATTTCAAAAATTATTATTATTTTTTCACATATGCATAAATATTTGAATTGCTAATATTTGAAAATCATGAAGGGTCATTGTGTATTTTTTTGATAAATGCAAAAGATAGATGATTTTGTTCGAAAAATCTTGAAGGCTGGTTGTGTATTGTTTTGACAAATGCAAAAGATAGATGAATTGTTTAAAATTTTTGAAAGATGATGGTGTGTTTTTTTGACATATGTAAAAAGAAGATGATTTGATTTGAAAAATAAATCATACTCTTATAAATGGAGTTGTCTTTGAAAAATATAAAAATGAGATACTTTTATTTGAATCTTTTGAAAAGTGAATAGTACTCTTATTTGACATGTGAACCTTTTCAAATTTGAATATGAAGACTCATTTGCCTATAAATAGCTCACTTGAGTTTTGCAAAAATTAGAACAAGAACTTATATATCAATTGCTAAGTTTTACATTATTTCCTCAAAACCCTCATTCTCTCTTCTCTAAGTTTTGTGCCTTAATCCTTATTCATTTTGAGAGAGATATAGGTTATGCTGTATTGTTCTTATTTCACTCATTGAAAAGTGTACTCTGATAATCTACCCGCTATCACCTCTTGTATTTGTAAGAGGGTGCGCACAATCCTTGTATGTGTAGAAGGTATTCTACACAGGGAATAGTTGAATCACCAAGTGGGAGGTGATTGCAAGTGTAGAGGGTGTTCTATACGGATTCTTTGTAGCGATGTTGCTTAAAGGTGTAATAGGTTTCTATCTCCACCTGAAGGAGATTGAATAGTGAATTTGGGATCCTCAAGGGGTAGCTTGAGGCGAGGACGTAGGCAGTGAAGCTAAACCTCGTTAAAATACTGAGTTTGCTTCTTCTTACCCTTACTCTTTATATTTTCTGCTGCTTCATATTTTGTTTATATTTTATATTGTATATTTGGTTTATAAGTATTAATTTTTTAATATAACCCAATCCAACCTCCTCTTGTATTAGTCATCTAGGCAACAGTCTCCATATGAACCAGTACTTTAGTACAATCTCTGAAAATCCTAGTGTTCAATAACTCCATGCAAAAAATGGTGTCACCTTCAAATAACTCTCAAGTTTAACTTTCCAACTAAACCATTAATAAACCTAATTCACCCAACCAAAAGATAAATCTCAACTTACAAGTACCATCCCAAATTTCAAGTCACTACTAATTCCTCAAAACCAACACCAAAACTTGAATCTCTAACTACATCGCAAAACATCACACATTCGCATTCACTCTGATAACTCGCTAAATGAATAAAATTAAGTTATCATAAATTATCACTATTGAGAACAAGCTAGCTCAACACCTATTAACAAGAAATCCTATACCACATTTTGATAGAATACTATGCCCCTCAAAACATAAATTCCACACCCATTCCTCAATTAGCTCTCATTGCCTTAATCAAAATCAATGTTCCGTAAAATACATCCATGATTGCTAACAGACAACCATTACTAATCAACCAAATCATCCCAAAATACATCTATCCCAATTATGGATAAGGAACATACTTTAAAAGGCTTGAATCCATCACTTAATAAAACAACTTCTCCCAAGTCAAACACAAAACAAAGACATACACTCACAATTTCCACACATTGATCATCAAACATCCGCAAACAAAACTAAGACCCCACCAACCAAATAAATGATCAACTACCACCACAAGTAATACAAGTGATAAATCAACAACAACACACCCAAAGATAAGGATCCAATACTTATAAGAGTCCACCTAGAGCATCATTCTAACAATCTCCTCCCAGTGATATCATAACTTAAATACCCTAAATACTATGTGAGACCCAAGCAATGCATGATAGGTAGCATATAAAAACACCAATGAGGAAATATAAAGATAGAAATAAATAAATACCAAAAATTTTCAAAACAAATCCGCCTCAAAACAATAATAAAACATACCCAACCACTAAATGAAACTCAAGTAACTCACATAAATACCATAATAAAACACAAAGGGGAAAACTTTAATAAACAACTAAATAAATACCAACAATTCAACAAAAAAAACCCACCTCACTTATCAAAAACAAAGTCACCAAAAGCTTTCACTAAAAAGAACAAGGAAGTTGAATTAAAAAGGAGAGAGAGAGGAAGTGAAACGGCAAATAGAATTTTGAAATTCCCCTCAAAGTCAACTCTAAAAGATTTATTATAGCAATCTCAAGGATTTAGAAACTTTTAAAAGAAAAAATCATAGTTAATAAATAAACAAATTTCAACAACTCATTAAAAACAAACCCACTCTTAGAAAAAATCATGCTAACGAAAACTTATTATTAAAAGGACAAAGAAATTAAACTAAAAAGAAATAAGTAAGAAAATGAAATGACAAATAGAATCATAAACTCATCTCAAAGCATATCTCTATAAAGGTTTATAAAAGTAATAATATCCTTTCAATCCTTTCCTCAAAGAAATCCAAATATTCAAAAACATATAATAGAAAAGAGTGGTAGTGAAGATAATTAAACAAGCCAATAAACAAATCAAACCAAGGTCATCTTCTAAGGAATTCATGAAATGAAATTAAATTAAAAAAATAAACCCATAAGATAAATGCAAAAAAGCTTAATAAAATAAAATAACTCACAATCGAAATAAGAAACTTTAAAATAAGGAATCTCATAATACAATTATTTCAAATAAAGGATTCAATAAAACGAATGATATAAAATAATAACCTAATCCAAAAGACCCAAATTTCAATTTAAACAAAGTAAAGGCATATATAAAAAAAAAATGCTCAACAATTTAACTAAATAAAATCAATTAATTAAAATCTTAACTACTACCTAGAAATTACATAAATGAACAAATATTATAATGAAATAAAGCAAAGCGAACCAACCAATCAGAACTAAGATAACTCTGAAAATAACAAAAAGCATATTATAATAAAAAACACAACACGATAGAATAAATACCTAAAATCTTACCATATAACTTAGTAGGAAAAACCTAGACAACAATTAGAATAATAAAATAAAATAAAATAAAATAGCCAAACAATGAAACAAACAAATTTAAAACAACAAACTTTTTTGGTACAATTCTTAGGTAACGTGCGGATTTACCCAAAGCTGAGTTGTTCTGATACCACCTGTAACGCCTCTAACTCCCGCTTAAGCAAACACGAGAATCGAGGTATCAGAATGTTGACAACTCGGGTCACACATTCCAACAACAAGTGCTAAGTGTGTGCACAAAGCAATAGTGTAAAATTAAAAGGCACAGCAGACAAGTTAAGTCAATTAGTAAGTACTAGAATTTTTAAAAATATTTTACAAACGAATTTAACACAAATTCTCCAACAGAAGACTTAATATAGTCATTCCAAAAATAAATCATAAAAATATATATTTATCAAAAGGGGAAAAAATTTCCTAAGATAACAAATTATAACAATATTACTTCAACGGCGGAGCCTCCTCCTCGGGCTCAGCTTCCTCAACCTTTGCATCCAAAAACTATGATGCCAAAAATGGCATCGCAGGTAAGTACAATTTAAACAAATCACAAGATATAAAATATATTCATGTAACAATAAAACACATGAACGTGACACTATATGCATGAAACTCAAAAAGCATCTTCCTCAAAATAAATAAATTAATTAATGTCACACGCCAAAATCTCATTTTGGCCCAAGATAAAATTCCAATAAAAACATCCATCATTTTCCTAGAAAATGATACACGTAAATTCATTAAAATCACAACCATTTTTCCAGATAATGGTCTACGTAAAATCAATAATGAAAATTCGTCATTTTCCTAAAAAATGGTCTAAACATTCATTTTATTAACAGTATGCACCATGGTTTCCCCTAGGGATCATCCGCACACCCTAGTCTCATCATCACACCGTAGGTAACGACCACGCATGTGATTTCAGAACAGGAGATGCCTAACTAACCATGCTCAGCACATACCATAACCAAGTATCCCCTAACTCCCACCAGTAGAGGAGGCACGAAGTCAGCACAAGAGCGTTACCATCCCGTCGGGAGACAACTCAAGGGACGTTATTCAGTATATTACACTCCCGAGTGATCAGAAGAACTCTACCAAGATAATGCTCCATCTCAGCTTACGGTCATGATACACATGCACCCAAAAATAATTAACACATGAAAACCCAATTTTCCTTTTCAACACATGAAAATGCGTGTACTATGCAATGCATACGACAATACACAAGATAATCAACAACCAATAAATTCCAACCTCAACCAAATACATAGTTGTTAATGCAAAAATATATTTAAATCTTAAAATTCATTTGGAAAATACTTACAATGCTAAAATATGATTTTCAAACGATCTCGAAGGTGTAAGCGACAACGACAAAGCAATGCAACAATGCAAAACGGACAACGGCCGTGGGTCTCAAAAACCCAACTTTGAACGGAGACAAACGAAGACTTGAGATGGCTAGGAAATGGCTTAGGGGTATTGGTGGTGGTGGTTGGCCATGGGTGGCGGCGTGGGCGATGGTTGGAGGCTGAAAAACTTAGAATGGAGATGTAGCTTAATGGGCTTCAAGGGTGGCGGATCAGGGCTGAGGAATGGTGGGTTAGGTAGCTAGAAGGCCGGTGCTGAAGTGGCGAAGAGGTGGTGGCTGGTGGTGGAGCAATAGCGGCGCTGGAGTATTTAAAGGCCGCGACATTGGAGGTGTGTGTGGAGGACACGATGGCATAGGATAGGCTAAGGTTACTGGGGGTTGGTCGCCAGCCGATAGGGGTAAGTTTAGGTTGGGCAGTGTCGCCGGATGGTAGCATACGGCAGCGCTGGGTGGAAAGGGGGAAGAACAGCGAAGAAGAGAAGAACAGGGGAGGGGGGAGGGGTCGCATGGGCTGGGGGAAAAGCAAGGTGTTGCCCAGATGACTAACACAAGAAGGGGGTGAATTGAGTTGTATTTAAAAAAATAACAATTATAAATCAAATATATAATATAAAATATAAACAAAATATGAAACAACAATAAATATAAAGAGTAAGGGTAAGATAGAAGCAAACTCAGTATGTTAACGAGGTTCGGCCCCACTACCTACGTCCTCGCCTCAAGCTACCCCTTGAGGATCCCCGAATTCACTATTCAATTTTCTTCAGGTGGAGATAGAAACCTATTACACTTTTGAGCAGCACCGCTCCAAAGAATCTGTGTAAAACACCCTCTACACTTCTAATCACCTCACACTTGGTGATTTAACTATTTCCCGTGTAGAACACCTTCTACACACACAAGGGTTATACACACCCTTTTACTGATACAAGAATTGATAGTGGGTAGGCTATCAGAAAACACTCCTCAATGAGTGAAATAAAAACAATACAGCGCAAACTATATCTCTCAAAATGAACAAGGGTTAAGGCTCAATGCTTAGAGAAGAGAGAATGAAAACTTTGAATGAATGTTGTATGCTCTTGGTATTGTGAATGTGAAGCTCTCAAATGATCTATTTATAGGCATATCAGACTTCATATTCAAATTTAAAAAGATTCACATGTCAAAGATATCATCATTCACTTTTCAAAAATTTTAAACTTAATCTTTTTACTTTTTGCATGTGACAAAAGGAGCACACTTTACTTTTCAAAAATTTCAAATCTAATTTTTTACTTTTTGCATATGACAAAAGGAGCACACTTTACTTTTCAAAATTTTCAAACAAAAACATCTACTTTTTGCATAAGTCAAGAAAAGCATCCATTACTTTTGAAAATATTTAAATAAAATATGTACATGTGAAAGATAACAATCAATCATCTTAATATTTTCAAAATTTAAACCTTTAATCATGTCATGCACATGTGAAAGATGACAATCAATCATCTTAATATTTTCAAAATTCAAACCTTTAATCATGTCATGCACATGTGAAAGATGACAATCAATCATCTTTCAAAATTTTCAAATTTAATTTTCAAAATATTCATGCACATGTGGAAAATGTATTTTAATGCTTTATGATAAAATATTAATTTGAGCCTTAATCCTAATTTCGAATTTTTAAGAGATTTACAATATTATTCTATAATTTTAATGTGAACTTGTTCCCTTCTTGCTCATGCTTGCTTCCTTGATGTGCTTGATTCTATTGTGTGGACAACTTGAGCTTGAGACTCCTTTATTCTTTGAATTCATTTGTTATCATCAAAATCCATGTGTAGATTTACACGAAACTTGAAACCTTGAGTTTAACAATCTCCCCCTTTTTGATGATGACAAATACTTGATAGAACCTGAAACCTGTATTAATACTTAAGCTCCCCCTGAGAATGTGCGTTAGTTTTTCAAGCAAAAATATAAATATAATTCCAAGCATATATAACAAGTTTAACAATTTAAACAATGTTAATGTTCTAGTCTAAAACTTCTCCCCCTTTTGGCATCATTAAAAAGGAATCATAATTAGATCAATAAGATATATTCCTGCAATAACCAATAGATAAATAAAACGATGCGTTAGTAGAGACTGTAGAGAATTCGGTGCGTAGCCACACGTATTCAACAAAACCTGCAAAGGCTGGAGGCCTAGTTTCGATAATTCGGTACGGAAGGAGATTTTATAAAGAGCTGAATAATTGAAACCATCCGTACCCGACAAAACCTGCAAAGGCTGGAGGCGTAGCTCTGGCAATTCGGTGCACAGATTTGATCCGCTTGATGTTGTTGAAAAATGAGATATTATCATGATTTGTAAGCTTGTCTTGTTCTTATTTCCGTTTGTATAAGAGCAATCCTTAGTTTTATCTATTTCGCATCGAGCTTTCTTCTCATCTTTACAATTTGCTTGCATTCTCATTCTATAATTTTTCAATGGCTCGTAGATTTCCCTTCAGTACTTCTCTTGATCAAGATTTGAGGTATCGTTCACCTCAGTCTCAATCTATTTCTGCATCTGTCGTGAGTGCCATGAAGTAACAAGAGACTGATTTAGCTAATAAATCAGATCATGATGCCATTTACGAGCTTGTGGGTCTCGGAACTCGATACTCATCATCTATCGTCGCTTTTTCTGCTCGGTTGCAGTCCAAAACTCGCGAAATTGAGAAGCTTAGCGAGACTGTTTCTGTACTTCAACGACTTGTTTATGAGTCAAACAAAAAAATAGTAGAGTTAAAGCAACAGAATAAGGATTTGAAATCCTTGCTTACCTCTTCATTTCGATTGCCTAATCCTTTAGACAAGGATGGCATGATGATTTATGAGGAGAAAATGCATTTGAATGATGAGGCTAAACATCTCAAATTTCTGTAGGTCATTTAAGATAATGAAATAAAAGTATCTAGCAGATATCCATGGCATGCATCATTCCTATTTCTCTTCTAATCATGCATAGTCTATCTTCTGGTAGGGGTTTTGTGAAAATGTCTGCCAATTGATCATGTGTACTAGTGAATTCTAATACAATATCGCCCTTCTGCACATGATCTCTAAGAAAATGATATCTAATTTCAATATGTTTGGTCCGAGAATGTTGTATTGGATTCTTTGAAAGATTTATAGCACTTGTATTATCACATTTGATTGGAATGTGATTGTACATAAGTTTAAAATCCTCAAGTTGTTGCTTCATGTAAAGAACTTGAGCACAACAACTACCTGCAGCAACATATTCTGCCTCAGCAGTAGATAGTGTAACAGAATTTTGTTTTTTACTAAACCAGGAAACTAGTGCATGACCTAAGAAGTGACATACTCCACTAGTGCTTTTTCGATCTATTTTACAACCAGCATAATCTACATCTGTGTAGCTGATTAGATCGAAAGATGTGTGCTTAGGGTACCATAACCCTAAGTTAATTGTACCACTAAGATATCTAAGAATGCGCTTAACTGTAATTAAATGTGATTCTTTTGGAGATGATTGAAAGCGTGCACATAAGCACACACTAAACATAATATCTGGTCTACTGGCTGTCAAATATAATAAGTTACCAATCATACCTCGATATACTTTCGAGTCAACTGGTTTACCGGTTTCATGTTTATCAAGTTTAGTGGATGGGCTCATTGGTGTTCCAGTTTCCTTAGCACCTTCCATCCCAAACTTCTTCAGCAATTCCTTAATATATTTCGATTGATTGATGGATGTCCCACTTTTTGCTTGCTTAATTTGCAATCCGAGAAAGAATGTAAGCTCTCCCATCATGCTCATTTCAAATTCTTCCTGCATAGTTTTAGCAAAAACTTGGCACATATTTTCATTAGTAGCACCGAATATTATATCATCAACATAAATCTGAATCAAAAGAATATCATCATTTTCGTATTTAATGAAAAGATTTGTATCAATTTTTCCTCTTGAAAAGCCTTTTTTCAATCAAGAAACCACTAAGTCTCTCGTACCACGCTCTAGGAGCTTGTTTGAGTCCATATAGTACTTTTGTGAGTTTGAAAACATGATTTGGAGAAATATGATTTTCAAAACCTGGAGGTTGCTCAACATATACCTCTTCATTTATAAAATCGTTTAAGAAAGCACTTTTAACATCCATTTGAAAAATTTTGAAATCTTTATAACAAGCATATGCAAGTAGCATTCGAATAGCTTCTAATCTTGCGACTGGTGCATATGTCTCATCATAATCGATTCCTTCTTCTTGATTGAAATCTTTGGCTACAAGTCGAGCCTTATTTCTAGTAATGACTACAGACTCATCTTTCTTGTTTCTAAAAACCCATTTTGTTCCAATAATAGTATGATTTTTGGGTCTAAGAACAAGTGTCCAAACATCATTTCTTTCAAATTAATTAAGCTCTTCTTGCATAGCTAGAATCCAATATTCATCAAGAAGTGATTCATCAATATTTTTAGGTTCAATCTGAGATAGAAAAGTAGTATGATTGCAAATATTTCTAAGAGATGATCGAGTGCTTACACCTCGTGAAGGTTCTCCCAGAGTTTGTTCCACTGGATGATCTTTCACAAATTTTCACTGTTTGGTTGCATCTTATATTAAATTTTGATGATCTTTCCTGATGTCTCCATGTTGGATTTCCTCTATTGTGTTCTTTTTGTTGAGATTGAGACTTTCCGTATTATTTATACCTCCTATTTCTTCATCAATAGATTTCTTGGAGAATAGAGAATTAGATTCATCAAATACTACATGCATAGATTCTTGTACAGTCAAAATCTTTTTATTGAATACTCTATAAGCTTTACAATTAATAGAATACCCGAGAAAGATACCTTCATCAAATTTTACATCAAACTTGCCTAAATTATTCCTGTCATTTAAAATAAAACATTTGCATCCAAATACATGAAAGTAACTAATGTTGGGCTTTTTCTCATTCCAAAGCTCATAGGGGGTTTTATCTAATTTGGACCTTAGCATAACTCTATTTATAACATAACATGCAGTACTTACTACTTCGGCCCAAAAATAACTAGGCAAGTTGTTCTCATTGAGCATTGTTCTTGTCATCTCTTGAAGGGATCTATTTTTCCTCTCTACTACCCCATTTTGTTGAGGAGTTCGAGGAGCAGAAAAATTATGTACAAAACCATTTTCATCACAAAATGTTTCAATATTTTTATTAACAAACTCTTTTCCCCTATCACTTCGGATACTTGAAATAGTATAACCCTTTTCATTTTGAATTCTCTTGCATAATTTGGTAAAGACATTATGTGCCTCATCTTTATGAGTAAGAAAGATGACCCAAGTATATCTAGAGAAATCATCAACAATAACAAATGCATAATATTTTCCTCCTAAACTTGCAACTCTATTTGGTCCAAAAAGATCCATGTGTATCAGTTGCAGTGGTCTAGTAGTGGAAATATATTTCTTGGTTTTAAAAGAAGTTTTTGTTTGTTTACCAAATTGGCATGCATCACAAATTTTGTCTTTAAGAAAATTTGCCTTTGGTAAACCTCTCACAAGATCATTTTTTGAAAGTTTGGAAATAAGTTCCATGTTGGCATGACCTAGTCTTCTATGCCATAACCAATTAGTTTCATTTTGAGCTAAAAAATAAATAGGATCTTGTGAGGTAATTTCTTCAAAATCAGTTGTATAAACATTATTACTTTTAAAAGCAATAAAACAAATATTACAATCATGATCATTCAAAATAATACACTTATCCATTTTGAAAGTAACTGTAAATCATTTATCACATAATTGACTTATGCTCAAAAGATTATGTTTTAGACCTTCAACAAGTAAAACATCTTCAATTATGAGAGAAGACTTATTACCAATTTTACCTATTCTCACGATCTTCCCTTTCGAGTTGTCTCCAAATGTCACGTGTCCTTCTTCTTTAGATCTAAGATCAAAGAACTTAGTCTTGTCTCCCGTCATGTGTCTTGAACATCCACTATCTAAAAACCATTTATTTTTGTTTGTGGAAGACTTCATGCACACCTATAAAAAAAATTAAAATTATTTTTCTTAGTACCCAAATTCTTTGAGTCCTTTATTTATTAGTATTAGAAGAAACAAGATATTTAGGTACCCATATGGCCCTAATAGTCATGTATGTTTTCTTCTAATAGGACAAGCATGATAATTATGACCATTTCTATTATAAAAATTGTAAATAGCATGTGACATATATGAAAAACTTGAGTGATTATAATAGTATCCTTTTTTAACAAAATTATTTTTATGAAAAGAATTTTGAATATTGGATTTTGATGTAGAAGGATTATCAAAGAAGTTTTTATAAGGTTTGTATTTTTGTTTCGGCATATATCCCAAGCCTGCCTTGTCAAAAACACATCTTTGACTACCAAGAAGTTTTTCAAATTTTCTTTTTCCATTCGTAAAGTTTTCAATAATATTTTATAAATCAATTTTCTTTTTCTTCAACTCAAAATTTTCATCTTTCAAAACAATATTTTCTTTTCTTAAAATAGCAATTTCGTTTGTTAAAGAAAAATTTTTCTTTTTCAAAGCAGTATACTTGATACCCAATTTTTCAAATTCCTCATATACCTCTTCTAAAACATTTTGCTATTCTTCATATGAAGGATCTTCAATATTATCAAGATTTGTTACCTCAATGTCATCTTTAGCCATAAGACAAAGATTTGCTAATTCTCCATTGCTTGCTTCACTATCTGAGCTACTTGAATCATCATCCAATGTAGCTTTCATTGCCTTTTTGCCTTTGTTTCGATCTTTCTTTAGCAGAGGACAATCTGATTTGATATGACCAGGCTTATTACATTTATAACAAATTAAAATGTCATTTTTACCTGAATTTTTCTTGGAAAACTTTTTGAAAGATTTCCTTGAAGGAGTTTTATTTTTCTTTAAGAACCTCTGAATTCTTCTTGTTATCATCACAACTTCTTTATCTTTATCATCATTTTCCTCATCTTCATCACTTTCACTTTCATATGGAACAGCTTTAAGTGCCAAACTCTTCTTTGGTTTCCTTATTCTTCTCATCTTTTCAATGTGTACTCATGGGTAATAAGTGACCCGATGAGTTTATTCACTTCGAGCTTCTTGAGGTCTCTAACTTCAAGAATCGCTGTCACTTTTGATTCCCAACGTTTTGGTAGAGAGTTGAGAATTTTTCTTACTATCTCCACTTTCGAATAAACTTTGCCAAGAGCTATCAAGCTGTTTATGATATTAGTAAAACGAGTGTGCATACTAGAAATAGATTCATCATCATTCATCTTAAACATTTTATATTCATGAGTAAGAATATAAATTTTTTATTCCTTGACTTGAGAAGTTCCTTTATAAGTAACTTCCAAGTTATCCCAAATTTCTTTTGCTGTAGTGCAAGTCATTACTCTATTAAACTCATTACCATTGAGAGCATTATATAATAAATTCATAGTAGTTAAATTCAAAGTATAAAGTCTATCGTCTTCACGATCAAACTCTTCTTCTTCCTTTTTGACCTTTACTCCATCAACTACTTTTGTTGGAATATAAGGTTCATTTACAATGCATTTCCAGATTTCTCGACCTTGAGCCTGAAGGAATATTCTCATTCTAACTTTCCAGAATGAGTAATTATCTCTGCAAAAGAGTGGAGGCCGACTGCTAGATTGACCTTCACCAAATGAAACTGCAATATTAGCTATAAGATCTTAACTCAAAAGATAGTTAATCTTATAACAGAGCTCTAACTCTGATACCAATTGTTGCCCAGATGACTAACACAAGAGGGGGGTGAATTGAGTTGTATTTAAAAAAATAACAATTATAAATCAAATATGTAATATAAAATATAAACAAAATATGAAACAACAATAAATATAAAGAGTAAGGGTAAGAGAGAAGCAAACTCAGTATGTTAACGAGGTTCGGCCCCACTGCCTACGTCCTCGCCTCAAGCTACCCCTTGAGGATCCCCGAATTCACTATTCAATCTCTTTCAGGTGGAGATAGAAACCTATTACACTTTTGAGCAGCACCGCTCCAAAGAATCCGTGTAGAACACCCTCTACACTTCTAATCACCTCATATTTGGTGATTTAACTATTCCCCGTGTAGAACACCTTCTACACACACAAGGGTTATACACACCCTTTTACTGATACAAGAATTGATAGTGGGTAGGCTATCAGAAAACACTCCTCAATGAGTAAAATAAAAACAATACAGCCAAACTATATCTCTCAAAGTGAACAAGGGTTAAGGCTCAATGCTTAGAGAAGAGAGAATGAAAACTTTGAATGAATGTTGTATGCTCTTGGTGTTGTGAATGTGAAGCTCTCAAATGATCTATTTATAGGCATATGAGACTTCATATTCAAATTTAAAAAGATTCACATGTCAAAGACATCATCATTCACTTTTCAAAAATTTCAAACCTAATCTTTTTACTTTTTGCATGTGACAAAAGGAGCACACTTTACTTTTCAAAAATTTCAAATCTAATCTTTTACTTTTTGCATATGACTTAAGGAGCACACTTTACTTTTCAAAATTTTCAAACAAAAACATCTACCTTTTGCATAAGTCAAGAAAAACATCCATCACTTTTGAAAATATTTAAATAAAACATGCACATGTGAAAGATGACAATCAATCATCTTAATATTTTCAAAGTTCAAATCTTTAATCATGTCATGCACATGTGAAAGATGACAATCAATTATCTTTCAAAATTTTCAAATTTAATTTTCAAAATATTCATGCACATGTGGAAAATGTATTTTAATGCTTTATGATAAAATATTAATTTTGAGCCCTAATCCTAATTTCGAATTTTTAAGAGATTTATAATATTATTCTATGATTTTAATGTGAACTTGTTCCCTTCTTGCTCATGCTTGCTTCCTTGATGTGCTTGATTCTATTGTGTGGACAACTTGAGCTTGAGACTCCTTTATTCTTTGAATTCATTTGTTATCATCAAAATCTATGTGTAGATTTACACGAAACTTGAAACCTTGAGTTCAACACAAGGGAAAGAAGAAGAAAAAAAAAGAAAAAAAAAAAAAAGAAGGAAAAAGAAATGCAAACTAACTAGAAATAGCGCACAATAAAATAAATTAAAAGTCAAATGAAAACACTTCAATATAAAATAAATAAAATAAAATATTTAAAACCCAACAATAAACTAATTAATATTAAAAAAGCACATTAAATTAAATTCCACAACTTAAAAAAAAAAACATAAAACAATCAATAAAAAGTACTTTTAATTTAAAATAACAGAACCATTAATTATAATAATCCAGATAATCATTCAATAAAAGTACACGTAAATACGAGGTATCACAAATCCAACCTAGATTTTGATGAAATGTACAATCCAATTGTGAAGCCTACAACCGTGCAACTTGTGCTTGCCCATGCCGTAACTCATCAATGGCCTATCCGCCCATGCCTTTCTATAAGCCCCATCCATGAGACCGTGTTCATGTCTCAACCTCCAGGATCCTCTCACCATCAATTGTCATCTCATGTTTGAAGGTTGCACAAGGCTATTTACGGCCTCCGCCAATCACCACGGGCATGGTACTCAAGAATGAGCTATAAACATATTGATCTTGGATTTACAATATCTTCAGCTGATCACTCTCTGTTTATCCGAATTACTAAGTCCAGATCCATTTTTGTCTTGGTCTATGTAGATAATTTGTTAATTAATGGTTCTTCAACTTCACAAATTGCTAAATTAATTGCAAGTTTATGCAGTGATTTTCCCATCACAGACCTAGGCTGAGCAACTTCCTTAGAGTTGAAGTCACCTCTACAACCCAATTGTTTACTCCTCACTCAGCAGAAGTACAATTTCGAACCTTCTTACACGAACCAACATGTAGCTTGCCAAAACTGTGAAGACTCTTATGGCCACTATTGAGAAATTAAGTGCAATTACAGGGCATCTTTTTGACGACCCCACCTTATACTGAAGTGTCGTTGGTTATCTTCATTACCTTTCCATCACTTAGCCGGATTTAGCTTATGCATTTGGCGAAGTTTTCCAATTCATGCGTGCTCTACGCATACCGCATTGGTAGGTCGTAAAATGCATTCTGTGATATTTGAAACATACCTCTCAAGTTGGTCTACATATTACACCATCTTCCCATTGTAATCTCATGACGCCTTTTTACCATGCGCTAACATAAAACCTAGCCTTTGCCATCTTCCTCGAAACACTTCACATTTTGATTTGTTCCCTTAACCCTAGCCCTGGTGACGACTCCCCCCTCCCCCAAAACACATCACAAGACCTCTCTCTAGAAATCAGAGTGTCCCACTGGTGGGTTTTCGAAATCTGTCAGCGTCGACCACCTCCATGCCGGTAAGTCATTCCCCACTCAATTATCCTCTAATTTTCCCTCATCCTCTTCGACAACTTGTGTGTTTGCGGGTAATTTTGATGCATGGCAGCATGTTGGTTTTGATTTTGTTTTCACCTTCGACGCTTCTCATGAGAGTGCTAAACGGTGGACAACCCTTTGCCGCCACGTCGTGCACATCGACCATTAAGGGCTCTTGCAGCTTCACTTTCCCTTATTGGATAAGTTCCACTCTTTGATTTCACACAAAAATACATTCAAGCTCGCATGAACTCTTGGATTTTCACCTTCACACGCCCATTCATGCCACACATACACACCCTCTCACACACCCTCTTTGTTTTGGTTCACCACGCACACTTTCATATTCTCACTTATCCTCTGTTTTATTCATCGGTATGCCAAGAGTATTGTATCAGATTAGGAAGAAAAACATGTAATTATCTTATACAATAAGCAATAAAATTATTAAGAGAAATTGTAATGATCTTTTGTATAACTAGCGTTATCTTTATATTATCAAAAGCTGATGTCTGAGATGGGTGTTGGTAGTGTAAGAGGGATGATTCAGTTGATGTTTTTAAACAGTATAAATGTATTGGCTTAGAATCTATAGGTGTTTATTATTTTTGTTTTACATATATATTTGGGATGAGTTGAGCAATGTCACTCCTTTTGTTACTGTAAACGGGTGTTTTGAAAGATAAAAAGTAGAATAAATTTTGAGGGGTGAAGTAATTTGCTTTGGCTTAAAGCATATAAGCAAGCATCTTGTTGAGTTTTTTCTAGAATTAGTTTCAAGAGGGCTTTGTATTTTGCGGCCTTTCTTTATATGCCATGCTTTGGGTTAAATGCTATGTTTATCATAATTTGTGTTTTTTTAGCTCTGACTTTCCTTTATAACTTCAACCTGCATCACTGGTATCATCAAGAGTAGTAGTAAATTTTGTTTTTATGTTGTGTTGTATTCTATATCATCATCATCTACATCACTAATATCATCAAGAGTAGTAGTAGTAACTGTCTAGCCTTCACTAAGATAGCTATCTCTAAATTGATTGGCATTCTAAAATGAAAATAGTATTTGTGATGCATCACTGGTATGCAGCCTAATGTTTGCATAGTTGTCGGCACTAATCTCCAAAGAACTTCAACCTCTACCAGCAAATGATGTATACACAAATTGGACATTCGAAACAAATGATGCATTTTGGAGTCTCCATTTTGATTAGCAAAATTGGGCTTTTTATTTTGTATTTTGTTATTAAAACAACTGAATATGGAAATAACCATATAGTTTTGAACTTTTCTTTTTATGTATTTATTAGCAGCTATGAACTTGTGTGTAGGTGCTAGACCTCACTTAAGCATCAGGTTTTTTGGCTAGAATCCTTTTTTTCATTGTTTTGTTTGCATTTCTAGATCTTCTTGCATTGGTTCATTTGTTTAACTTGCTAGGTAATTTTGTTTGGATTGAATTGGATATAGCTATGTATATCTTGTTTTCTTAATAAAACTTTGGATTAGTTAAAAAAAAGTCATTTGCATTAGTATTACACACTTGTCTAATTTAATGTGACAAATGTTAATTGTTCTTGTTACATTCTTTACACAGTTTGAAGATGATGACAAGAGATGTATTTTGGAACTCAAGTATTCACTCAATAACAAAAGGGCAATCAGATGAGTTTTGCCAAAGCAACGTTTTGTTCAACATTTTTTATAATTTGCAAATGCTGACAGTAGGCCATGGGTTCTAGTATTTCTGGTTGAGTCACCCCTCTCTAGAAGTTTAATTTTTTGTTAGATATTGATCATTACTAAGATATTGTATTACACACTTTAATTTCACTATGGACATTCATGTTACCATAGCTATGTTCTGCACCTACAGGCTACAAGTATAAACTGACTATTCTGTTTACTTGAGTTTTTTAGTTCTGGTAGTCATGATCACTTATTGTTAGTACTTATATTAAATTTCTACATTAATTGCTTAGAGTAAATGGGCGGGTATAGGGTATGGGCTGGTATAATGCTGATACAGTGAGTTGTTAAGCGTGATGATATTTGGTTCAATAGATAGATTTGTGTATATTAAATAAATGTATTGGGCATGAATAAAAATTGTAAAAATAAATGAGTGCTTTGAATGGATTCTTGTTAATTTTATAAAACTTGAATGTTTTGTATGGAATGTATGGTTGTGGTTTTGTGGAACCATGAATTGTAACTTATAAAGTTTTGTGATTTTGTGGTGTATGTGTATAATTTGTGTGAGCAGATTACTTTGTTACAAATTTTCACTAGGAGTTTTTCTTGTGAACATGTTTGTACAATTTGATATGTTTTTTTTTTTAAATTATTTTCAATGTGAATTTGGATCTCTAAGGTTTGGATATATTTATTTTATCTTATGTTAGACTATTTGTTATAATTAATTTTGGTTTAGTTTCATTATTTATTTTTTTCTAAAATCTGTTAGCATTTGCCATGAATGGAAGTCATGGCAAATACTTTTTTTTGCAGGAAATGACTATTCCGATGACAACACTTCTTCCTAAATAAATATTTTCAAACAGCATTCATGGCAAATAGTACTAAATGCCACAAGAATTATAATTATAGTAGGACTTTTTCACACGAATGTTTATCCTTTATTCATGAATGATCTCGTGGAAAAATGTAGTTTTTGCCACGAGTTGAAACTGTCGTGGGGAAAAATATCTTTTGCGGCGAGTTTTATGCAACGAACGTCCCATGATGTGAAATTGTGGCAAAAACTATTTCCCACAGAAATCATATTTTTAGCTACCATAAACCTTCCTAGAAAAAACTAATATTTCTTGTAGTAACCAAAAGGTGTTCCCTTGGAATAGCACCATATGGGGGTGATGGTGGTTAAGAATTTAAAAAGACACCTTTTGAATAAGTTGAAAGGTTGTCTCTAATGAAGTGTCAAGGACGCAACCTTTTGACTAAATAAAAAAGTTGTATCACTAATTAAGGATTGCATTATTTAATAGCTATTTTGATATTAATGGTTTTGACCATTTTTAATAGGTGCATGATTGTCTATAAATAGAGATCATTATTGTACAAATCTTTTACTTACTGTCTTCCTCTTACTATTACCAACTTGTAAGATAAATACCTTTATAAGATTGATACCATTTAAGCTTCATCTTATCTTTCATTTTTCTACAAGTTAGTCTTTGCAGAGATTTTAATTTTTTTTATTGAGGTATTTGTTTGGTGTCCTTATGGAGGAACATGAATATTCATGTTGAAAAAATAAGTTAATATTTTTATGGAGTCTCTTGATTATTTATAATTGTGTTATTGAAAATGATTTTGGCCAAGTAGCCTGATGACAAATTTTCTAGAAATTCATGGAAATAATTTGACCGTATAGTAAAAGACTTCTGGTTCCATCTGCCAATTGGACAAAAATAAGTTACAACACTAATGAGCTTTGCTATACATAAGCTTACACTCTACATATTATATATATATATATATTTACAAATTTTTTCTGAATTTATTATTTTTAAAATAATTGAATTTTCTAATCCTTATTTATAAATTAGATATATTCTAAAAGAAAAAAATTAAAACAAAATTAAAACAAAAATATGTGGTGTGTGGTATGTAAGATTGTATATAAATTTTTTCTTTGAATTATTTGCATGGCGTGACAAAACCTATAACTCTTTGTGGGCTCCAGGAAGATGACATGCGCATGTGCATCGATATCATGGAAAACTTTTTGGAAATACGATTTTCTGTCTTGGCAAAATTGTTCTTCGTCTTCAAGATTTGGAAAACTGAAAAAAGAAAGAAAAAAACATTGAAGGACTCAAACATGCGTGACTTATTCTCATCAACAAAAGCTAGCTGTCTAGCCAACGATCATGTTTATTTGCAGACAAAGATCGTTGATGCTATAAGTCTTCTTTCCTTCTATACATGTATATATATATATATATATATATGTATGTGTGTATAGAACTCTGCCCCTTAGGTGGAACGTCACAAAGAAGGATTCCGAGATTTTCATATCCACAATCTATGCATGCATGGTTTATAGTCATTACACAGTGAAGAACAAAGCCATAAAAAGAGCAGCAACTTTCCGCTGTTTCAAAAAAAAAAAAAAAACCTAACTTTCTTTGCATTGCCGTCTATATTAGTCACTATCACTTCAAAAAATTAAACTTTTATTGAGAAAAAAATTTGTCATTAAAAATTGAATTTTCATCATAAATGATTTTTGAAAGAAAAAAAAAACAGTCGTCCCATATTTGTTGGAAATATCTCACCGTAAAAAGTTATTTGTGACAACAAAAGTACACTGTTGCAAAAAATACCATATTTAGCAATGACAATTTCTTCACAACAATGGTCTCATACTTGGTCCCAAAAAGTCTCCATAACATCAAAACCGTCGCAAAAACTAATACAATTTAATAATATTAAAAAAAAAACCTTGGCAAACTTAAATTGATAATTTGCCTATATTCATTTCTTAAATAATACTAATACTCTTCGATACAAAATGTTTAATAATGAATAATAACTAGACTAAAATTAATAAATAGACTAAAGTTATATTATATTCTAATTTGAGATTACACATTGAAACTATTTTTTAAGAAAATATCTAAAATATGCATGCCTTGTTCGCTCAAAGATATAAAATTAAATTATCACTATATCTATTAAAACAAAGCACAAAAGATATAAGAATTTATTTTTGACAAAATAATAAATTAGGCTCTCAATCGGTTAAGATTATTATGTATCATGTGAAAATAACTCTGATTGAAGTACTCATATAACCCTGATCTCTCTGATCTCAATTAATATAAAGCAAGAAAGTTATCGAGATCATGATACTTTTATGCTATGCTAAATTCTTAACTACAAGAATTAAATATTGAGTTTAATGAGCATGCGGTGGAATTTATTATTCACATTTTTGCCAACTTATGGATTACCAACTTTGTAATTTAATTAAATCCTAACCAATAAAAAAGTACTTTGTGATTTAATCTCTATCTGGGATTTTTTTTTTTTTGGTTGAAAAAAAGAATTGCTTAAGTAAAATGGTGGTTGGTGTACATGTGCCAGAATGCACGTAGAAAAAAAAAAAAGGAACAAAGACCTCGACAAATTATAGTGACTAATTATAACTAATGAGGTTTCCTCTTCAAACTTAATTGAAAACTTAGCTATATATTTATTGATAAAAATAATTCTAAAATTTGAATATAAATAAACATCAAAATAATAACATTTAAAAGAAACTATAGAAAAATAAAAATTACATATCATACAACTTGAAGAATTTCCAAGTTTTCTTCTGTCAAATCCACAATACCCGGCCTGCAGTGCAGCCTTAATTTTTTTTTTTTTTTTTTAATGGTTCCGTTCGGCGTGTACTTAATTCTTTTGTTGGTTTCGATCGGCATGCACTTAATTAATTTCTTTTGTTGGTTTCGTTCGGCGGCCATAAATAATAGACATTCCATGTTATCAACAGAAAGATTAAATGGAATGGATCAAGTTTAATCTTTTGTGCATATATAATAGACAGAAATGTTATTTCAAGATTTAAAAATTAAAAGAGTATAAAATATTTAATAGATACTTTTTACATATGAAATCTCAAAATTTTAAAATTTGAGATTTCATAGAGAAAAAAAAAACTGATGAAATGACATTTTTACTCAAATACGTATAATGTTGTACATAACATTTTTTTCACTAAGAATAAACTAACCTCAACAAGAAAATTACTTTTACTGATCAAAATTTTAGTGACAATGATTATAGAATTAGCAACGATTATAATCGCTATTACGGCAATAATTATAGAACTAACAACGACCATAATCGCTATAATGTTTTGTCAATTATGGTTCTAGTAATTGACCTTTTGCTACCGAATTTCTTTTTTGGTTTTTGATAATAAATTAATTTTGCATAATTTTTTTATTTTAAAGAATGCGTTATAATAATTTTGGTAGTATTATATATTATATATTATTATATTTTATTAGTCTTGAGATATGGGTTTATGTTTTATTGGATTTAATAGAAAGATAAACTTAATTAGAAATTAACATAAAAGGAAGAATTGAAAAAAAAAATTGAGATTGGGATCAGCACGAAGCGTGAACGGTAACTTGATGGTAAGAAAAAAATTAAAAAATAAAAGAAGCAAACATGAAAGAGTTGTGATAGCACATTAAAAAACATAAGCAAACATGAAAGAGTTGTGATAGCACATTGAAAAACATAATTAGTCTGACTTGTGTATGAAAAAAGATAATTTAGTTTTACGAATATTGAAAATTAGAAGAAGCATATATTAAATATGAGTAATTGATGACTTGATAATTTCATATATTTTATCACTTCTTAATGTTAACTTTAGTCTAATTTTATTTATTAATTGTCGATTTTAGACTCTATGTCGTCATTTAAATTTTATTCAGATTTGATGAAAAGAAATATCCAAATTTTAAAAGCCTATCGTCAAAAAACTCTTTCACTTAAATAAAGATTTTATTTGAATATAAGAGTTTTTCATCAGAGCCTTTTTTTTTATTTTTTGATAAAAGTACTTCATTCAATAAATCATGTCCTTACAAGAGACTGTTTATCAAGCTAAACAGCTTGAGAAACAAAAGAAGGACTACCTTCCAACCATAATATCATATCTCTCACATTACAACCATACTTAGCCAACAAATGAGCAACTCTATTACCTTGTCTACTCACATGTTGAACTCTCACCTCTAAAAAACCCGCATTAAACATCTAATATCCTCAGGGATATAATCAAAATTTGTTAGAACATTAGAATAGAGTTTAATGCATTTACAAGAACAAGACAATCACATTTTACTATCAGCTTTGGGATCCCCTATTGAGCACAGATTTGTAGGCCTTAAAGAACAGCAATGGCTTCGATAAATTCTAGAGAGGAGACTTCACATTCCAACTTACTACACACTGCCACAACTTCACCTTCTTGATCTCTAAGCACAACACCAATCCCTGCTTGCTGTAGCTCAAATAAGTTTGCCCCCATCCACATTCATCTTAAGAAAATCTGTAAGAGGTGGGTTCCAACTCAATACTCGTTGTGTCTCCCTATCACAGCCATCAAAAATCTGCACCTTTCTAAACTCTGACTACAAAGAAAGATTTAATCATAGATGAAACACTGTGCACAACAGGCTCATAAATAAACTAGTTTCTTCTATACCACAACCCCCACACAATAGCAAAAAAATTTGTTAACTCATCTTCATTCCCCCCTTTCTTTTATAATCAGCGCTATCTCCCAAAAAGATAGACCAAAGCACAAATCATTCAAACGAGGCATAAAATGTAATAAACAACCCTCAATAGATGAACAATAAAATAAAGCATGAGCTACATCCTAATTATGGCTTTGACAGAAAACACATATCTTTCACATCAACTTCTTTTTGAGACAATGCTTGGAAAGTAGGTAAAAAAAATTTACAAGCCTTCCAAGCAAAAATCTTTACTTTCTTAGGAATTTTTAGCTAAAGATGTTTCCAAAATGAAGAAAACTGATTAGCATTTAAACCCTCCCCAACTACTTGGGCTTTTTGAAGTTGTAACAGTTTGTATCCAGATGTTACTGAATAATATCCAGATTTTTTTGCATTCCTGTACCAAAAATCAGAATGAGACAATGAGACTTGCACTTCAGAATCTATCTTACTATACTCGGATTGAAGAGAGCTCTCAGTACCTCTACATTCCACCATCCTAAATCAATATCCAGCTTCTCCTTCACTCTCAAACTATTATCGAAAACAGTGGCTATAGCCTCTCGAATCCCATCCCTTTGAATTCTCGAGATCCAAGGGTCATGGAATACCCTTATATCCTCTCCATTACCAACTCTTTTCATACAACCAGCCTTTAACAAATGAAGAGAACTATGAATTCCTTTCCAAACAAAAGAAGAGTTAAACCCAACCGTAGAATCAAATAAGGAACTTTTGGGATAATATCTTGCTTTAAAAATCTTTTGAAGTAGAAAACTATCATCTGTTAATAACTTCCAGCCCTGTATAACTAGAAGGGCAACATTAAAATCATAAAAACTTTTGAAGCCCATACGACCCCTATACTTTGAATCACATAGCTTGGTTCATCTAGCCTAATGAATCTTTCTTTCTTGGTTCTTACTTCCCCACCAAAATCTTGCCATCATTATCTCCATTTCCTGGCATAAACCTTTTGGTAATAAAAAATAGCTCATAGGATATGTCAAAATTGACATAGCCATAGCTTTTAAACGAACTTATCTCCCTTCTTAAGACAACAACTTACCCTTCCACATTTGGAGTTTTTGCCATAACCTTTACTTGGTCCCTGAGAAAGCCTGTTTTTTAAACCTACCAACCATTGGAGGAAGGCCTAAATACTTCTCATAGTATTGAATATTTCCTACCCCTTACATTTGCGTAAACTCTGCTTTTAGACCCTCATCAACATTCTGACTAAACACCATGAAAGTTTTTTCTTTATTGATGCATTACTCCAAAGCTTTGTCATATTTTTCTAGAAGAGTTTGGATCTTTTCATTTTTATCAATACCAACTTTATAAAAAATTACCGTATCATCAGCAAAAAGTAAATGGTTCATCCTAGGGGCTTTTCTACAGATTTTCACACTCTTTACCAGTCCTGAACCAGAATTTCTCTCAAGCAAACTGATTAAACCTTATGTACATAACAAAAACATATAAGGGGATAGTGTATCTCCTTGTCTAAGCCCTCTGGTGGGAATTGTATTACCCTTAGGATAGCCATTTACAAGAATAGAAAAAGAAATTGTCGATACACACTTCATAACCAAATCAACCAGAGTTGGAGCAAAACCAAGTTTAAGCATCATCATTTCCAAGAAAACGCACTCAACTCTATCATAGACTTTGCTTATATCTAGTTTAATAGACATAAAATCTTTCTCCCCCCACGCTCTTAGTATGAAGATAATGTAATAGCTCATACGCCACTAAAATATTATTAGTGATTTGTCTTCCAGGAACAAATGCATATTGAGTATCAGAAATCACCACATGTAATATCTGTTTCAACCTATTTGCAATGACTTTGGGTATAATATTTTAAATCACGTTGCAAAGACTAATAGGTCGAAAATCTACCGCTTTAGATGGATCGTTTTTCTTAAGGATTAAAGTAATAAAAGTGTGATTAATATCCCTAGGAAAATCACCATTATTAAGAGCATTTAAAAAACAAGAAACATACCATCTAGTCTAGGAGCCTTCGAATGATGCATTTGCTTAATAGCTGCTTCAACTTCCACTTCCACATACGGCCTGGTTAGCTCTTCATTGATCTACTCAATGATCTTGATCTCCCCCCATCCAAAATATCAGTCATATCAACTTGACTAGAAGCTGTAAATAGATTCTGAAAGAAGTGAACAATAACACCATCCAACTGATCACCTTTCCTCCACTAACCAGCATCATCTTTCAACTATACCAAGCTGTTCTTCTAATGTCTAATAGAAGCTTTATGATGAAAAAATCAAGAATTACTATCCCCCTCTTGTAGCTACTAGACTCTTGATCTTTGCTTCTACATAATTTAATCACACTTAAGCCACTTTTGGACCTCCTCCCTAGCCAATTATGCTGTGAAGCTTGCTAATATTAGGGTTTGGAAGTTGAATGTCTCTCAAACTCTTTGGAGCCTTGGCTAGCTTTTTCTAAACATTTCAAAATGAATACTTATTCCATCTATTCAATTGAGAAGCACAATTATTTATTTTATTCAGCACCTGATTCGGAGAGTTAATTGATTCCCCATTATTCCAACTCTTTGCCACAATTCTTGAACACTCTCCCTCCCCTAACCACATTGCTTCAAATCAGAAAGGTTTTGTGACGCCCCCAAATTTCCCTTAAAATAACACGGGAATTGAGACGTCGGGATGATGACAACACGGGTCACACATCCCAACAACAAGTGTCAAACGTATGTGCACACGTGACATACATAAAAATATAGGTCGCAGCGGATAATAAATTAATATCCTAGTACCATAATTTTTAGAAATATTTTACAAACCAATTTAATAAAAACTCTCCAGCAGAAGATTTAATACAGTCATCCAAAAATACAAATTAAACAAATACATATTTATAAAAAGGGGAAAATAAATTTTCCGAGATATCAATTAATAATAATAACACCTCTATAGCGGAGCCGTCTCCTCAGGCTCAGCCTCTCCAAAGTCTGCATCCAAAAACTACGACGCCAAGATGGCATCGCAGGTAAGTACAAACTAACCAAACCAAAAGGCAGAAATATATTAATGCCACAACAATAACCATGAACAATTACCATATGCATGAGGCTTAAAATCATCTTCCTCAAAGTTGATGAAATAACCACACTCTTCAAAATCCCAATAAAATCTCCCATCATTTCCCATAAAATAATATCCTCAAAATCGATCATACCTGGCGTTATGTATCGCCGTCCCCGATATGATTTATACACACACCGAAAATCATAATGGGCGTTACATATCGCCGTCCCCATTACGATCCACACACACTCATTTCATATCGGGCGTTACATATCGCCGTCCTCGATATGAAATGCACACCCGATGACCATAATGGACGTTACGTATCGCCGTCCCCATTATGTCATCCACACACTCATACGCTGATCACAACGGGCGTTACATATCGCCGTCCCCGTTATGACTCAGCCCAAAACCATCAAAATCCATTAAACTCACTTTAAATCCCAGTTTCCAATTCCAACACATAAATATCCGAAATCATGCAAAAATCCACTTTCCAAATATTTTCATGAGCATGCGTGTAAATACACAATGCAAACAACCATGCAGCAAATATCCAACATTTAATTAATGCAATCAACCAACAAATATCAACATCAATCAACACAAAGCAGCAATAATCAAATACCACAACTGTTGATGCCAAAAATATATTTAAATCTTAAAACTCGTTTGGAAAGTACTTACAGTGATAAAAACGCATTTCCTTGAACAACGCCAATCTGCAGCGTTTGTAGCGGTCACATGTACGTTAGGCTAAAACACTCGGTTTGACACCAAAATTTAGGAAGGTACTCATTGAAGGGTGGGGAATCTCATGGAGGTGGTGGTGTGGCGGCACAACCACCGAAAGGTGGCGGATCGGGGTCAAAAGGGATGAAAACCCATTTTCGGGTTTGGGGTTGTACTAGGATGGTGAGGCTGCGGTTGGGGAAGCTGAGCTAGGGGGTTGACCGGCTGGGTGAGGGGAGTCGAATGGTGGCGGAGGTGAGATGCACGGTGGCCGGACGGCGGCACTGGGTTGCTCAACCCGTTTAAGGCTCATTTCGGGTAGTGGGGGTAACCGGTGGCAATGGGTGGCTACCGACGGTGGGTTATGCTTGCCGGAGGGTAAGAGTCTAGTGGTGGTGGTCGGAGGCCAAGGGGTGGCCGGCGGTGGCCGGAAAATGCAAGGGAATGCAAAATGGCCATTTTGGGTTTGTGGCCGTGGAAGGGCGGTGGGGTGGCCGGAGGTGACACCACTGGTACCGTTGAGCTCCCCGGTATGAGGGGGTGAGGTTGAGCTGAGCGGTGTCGCCGGTGGGTGGCCGGCGGCGGTCCTGGGTGGGAGAGAAAGAACGGCGAGAGGGAGACAGGGGAAGGGCTGGGCATGCGGGAAGGCAGAGAAACAGAAGAAGAAAAAGGAAAAGGAAAAAGAAAAGAAAAAGAAAAGAAAAAAGAGAAAAAGGAAAAAAAAGGGAAAAAAAGTCCAACCAAAAAAACACAACAAATTAAATAAAAGCAGGCTTTAAATACTATAATTTTAATATCAATAAAATAAAATATTTAAAACCCCAACAATATAAATAAATTAAATCCAAGCGCAATATTATTTATAAAACAATAATTAATATAACGAAAGCAGATCAAATAAATTCACATAATAAAATAAAGAAATTAAATTCTCAATCATTAAAATAATTAACTCACATTAAAATAAATAATAAAAGTAACGTAACTCAATATTAACTAATTAATAGCTCAAATAAATATCTTAAATAAATAAAATATGACTAATAATATTATTTAAATAAATTAAAATAATTAACACCGAGAATAAAATAACATGTAAAAATACACGTAAATCTGTGATCTCACAGGTTTGATTGCCCTTCCCCTATTATAAGATCCATTAGTATCCAACCAAAGAGGAATATGATCAAAATATGCAGCAGATCCATGTTTAACTTTTAAATTAAGAAAGAGTTCACACCAATCTGAATTTCCCATAAAATGATCCAACCTCTCACTAATCACTATTCCTCTCTCTCTCTTGTTATACAAGGTAAATGGTACTCTAGAAAAAACAAGATCCCTCAATCCACCATCCTCTAACACATTGCGAAAGCCCCTTAACAATATTTCATTAAGCAAATTACCCCCACTCTTTTCTGATTGATAGAGAATTTCATTAAAATCCTCATAAACTAACTACGGTCCTCTCATCCTCAAAGTCAATGAGTTTAAAATTGCCCACACTTCTTCCCTATGGTTACCTTAGAGGTAATCCTTGCATGCACATGATGATTAGAATAATTTAAGATAGACAAATCAACATTTTCTTTCCACAATAGAGCCAACCCACCACTACGACCATTAGTATCAACTACAAAGCAATTCGAAAATCCACTCTTAAACTTACAATGATCACATTGTCAAGCTTTAAAAGTTTCCTGCAAGAAAAGCAAGCCAGGAACTTCCTTCATGACCAGACAACGAAAATTTCAAATACCTCGTGGGTTCGCAAGCCCATGGGGATTCCAAGAGAGGAACCTCATTGTGCCAGCGGGGGTTGCTCAGCAATCTCTGCCAATATCTCATATTTATTAGATGAGAGGGTCTCGGACCCCAAACTTCTCTTCCTGCTACCACATCCTTATTGAAAACCACTAACCCTTTCCGTTTCTCTCCATAGTAGGCCTCCTTTGCGATTTCCTTCCCCAAATTAGAATACCCTAGAGTTTGTATCAGGAGAGTCAACCTGGTAAAGGCTCATGGTTTGGGCTTTCTATTAAGCCCAGTAAGATTAAGATCCTTAACATCAACTACAACAAGAACTTCAACTGTATACTTAAATATCACCTGATCTAGGCCCACTGCATCACTAGACTCAACAATTGGAACCTCCACTAGGCCTTACTCTGCCAGCCTAGGAACCATACAATCATCTTTGATCACCTGCTCTCTATATTTAACCTCCGAAACAATTGCCTCCTTAACTGTCATACCCCTTAATTTTAAAGGGCCACTAGATCCCAGATTATCCTTCATCAACTACGATTTCTGCTCAACAATCTTTGACGTTGAATCATGCTAATTTCTCGCACACTATTGTGACGAAACGTTGTTGTAGTGACGTATGGAAGACATAACATGTCCACCATTTTTGCTCATCATAATAGAATCAATATCCACTGGAAGTTCACCGCTGGTCATCTTTTCAAAGATAGATCCCACAACTATACACCTGATGCTTGTACCTTCTAAGTCCTTTTATCCCCCATAAATCTTGCCTTTAACTAGATACTATATGACATTGAATATAAGTTGGAAGGTACAAAGTATAATTAACCATTAAAAAAAAAGATAGAAAGAAAACATGAAGTGCTTTGGATGAGTTGGAATATGGATTCTACCTACCTACCTACCATGTGGAAGTGAGGACAGGAGAGAGGAAAAAAAATAAAAGAGATGAATATGCTGACTAAAAGAAAATTCAAAGAAAAAGGTGGAGGATGCCCTACGAATTGCGACCAATATTTTTTTAGTGTTGAGTTTTTCTATTCATCTTAAAAAATTATGGTGAAGATTTAGTGGCGATATAGGACTTGTAACTAATGTATTACTACCTATGCTCTCCCTCTATCGCTTTCGGCTTTTCTTCTTTTTTTCTTTTTTTCAAGGGCCTCTCCATGCTTTACACAAATTCTAATGTATGGGAATGTGAGCAAAATAGCCCAAATCTTCGGAATACCCAAACAAGAAAGATAGTTAAGATAGGGGCTCACACAATACTAGATTTTTTTTTTTTTTAAGAAATAGGATTACTTCATTCATCCAATATAACAAAACTTACAATGTGACCTATTGAACCGAGGAAACTAAGTTTACAAGTCAACTACATACATACTGAAAAACGGCTTCTAATTCTCAACAGATATAAATATGTGAGACTAAACTACTGCCACTGTCAGTACACTAAAATCTTATCCTTCATAGGAGGAGATTACTTAAATTTCACAGATCAAAATTTGAGACACTATTTCTTCAATATAGATTTTTCTATGCAAACAATATTCACAACACAACCAAATAAAATACAAAACAGAAAAACGAAAAACAACAACAAAAGGTTATCTGTGGTGGCGCGTGGAACCCACGCACCACTCTAGGAGTGAATTGTCACTAAATAAATGAGCTCTGATGTCTCGGAATCGAATTGCCCCACCAACGGCCCGCTAGATCCGCCGAAAATGAGAACACCTTGAGACTGAAATCTCATTTTGTCCCTACACGTGAGGAACACACGAGTCGCCATTCTGCAAAAACTCCAGCGACTGGTAGATCGGCAGACTAGTAGAGCAGTGACACCGAGCGTGGTGGCCTTTGGAACCCCGAAGCCCATGTACTAGCCTACTCAGCCTTCAAAAACAGAAAATTACCCTAAAAAACCACTCCCTCGTGGTGGCCGGTAAAACCAAAAAAAAAAAAGGCAAGAGAAAAAGAACGAAAAGGAAGGAAAGGGGAGATGAAGCTAGAGCTCAACTCCCCTTCACACCGGTCGATGTTTATGTAACCCTAGGAGAGAAGAAAATCACCAGAGAAGAAAAGAGAGAGAGCGACTTGCCTGAAATCCAATACTAGGTCATTTTAGCCGACGCATGAAGTGGTATTTTTATTACGTGATTAAAAAAATAATTTTAAATATTTTTTCAAATCGCGTAATTACTTAATTTCATTAATTAATAAATCCCCACTTACCAGTTTCAAAAATTATTATTTTTCATAAATTTTAACAGTTTCAAAAACTGATCTTATATTTCATGATCTTTCTCTTTCTTTTTTCTGATTTGTTTATTGCATCGTGAAGATGAAGAAGACATCATTTATGAATTGATAGAGAGATAGAGACGAGTCACGATGACAACAAAATGCATGCTTGGTCAATATAGGTCAATATTTGCTGCATGGAAAATAATACTTTGCCCATTAATTTTGATACCTCGGTTTAACACTTTATTTATTTTAAATTTATTTATTATAATTTTATTTAATAATTAAAAAAATATTTATTAGTGTATTAATATTTTTTTAAATGTTTTAAAATTATTAAAAATTAAAAAAAAAAAACATTACTTTTGTCTAGTGATCACCTGGAGCTTACAGCTCCAATCGGCACACTAGCATCATCCTTGATGCATTTTGGTGGGTTTATTATTATAATTAAAATTTTGTACATTCTCATTATTGATTTATTTAAGATAAGTGGTGCCCATTTATGTAATTTTGCATCTTTAGTAAGTTTGTTGCTTTACTAAGTCGATCATGTAATTTCTATAAATAGTCCATACTTTGTATTATTTTATAACTTCAATTGAATAAAGTTTGAGGCATTATTCCCACGTGTAAAGAATTTAATATGGTATTAGTTGATGTAACGGCCCTAATCCCACATACGAAAATACGAGAATCTAGTCATCAGAATGATAACAACATGAGTCACGCACCCCAACATCGAGTGCTAAAAGTTACTAACATATAGTGGTGAGTAATTGAAATGGAGTTTAAATAAAAGGAGTGATACACATAAGGTGATTAAAGAAAAGACTGGATTACTAAAGCACATGCAGCAAGTGAGGGTCCTCACAATGAAGTAGATATTAAGAAACTACATACAAAATTGGGTTTTTTGTTAGAACAAGAAGATGTGAAATGGAAACAACAGGCTAAAAGGAATTAGTATCGATTAGATGATAAGAATACTAAACTTTTTTATGTCGGTGCTATTCATCAAAGGAAAAATATTGGATTAAATATGTGTGGGGAAAAGTCTTAAGCCCTATGGGCCCGAGTCCACCCAACATGAATGCCAGAACCCAAAGGGGAGTCGAATATAGGCCAGGACCAAGCTACACCAAGGCCTAAAGCCCACACCACTAGCCGAGTCCCAAAAGATGGTACATCGGGGGATACCAGGCATGCTCGATACGTAGGAACAGGAAGCTGCCCAGAGCCAAGCTACGCATAGCTACCCAGGTACTTGAGTTCTGATGGACAAGCAACCTCAAGTGATATGGCTATGTCAGTAAGAATCATGCCACATTAAAGTAAGTTCACGCTGCATTTAATAAAGGCCCAAGGGACATGATAAGCAGGGGTGGAACTAGGATTTCACATTTGAGGGGGACGATTGACAAAGTGTGTGATATATATGAATATAAATAATATGTATTTTTTACACGTGACTATATATATTTTTATAATAACCATATATACGTCATAAAATTGTATACAAAAAATTCATTCAAATCCAGAAAACAGAGAAAAAATTTAGATTAATAGAATAATTTAGAACATGTGTAAAAGCTTCAAGTATGGAAAACCAATCCCCTTTCTTCTCCATTCTCTACTCATTCACCTCTGGGAAATCAAATGAAAACATATTTTCGGCCCCTCATGACTGCAATTTTTTTAAAGACCCTCATGAGTGCAAATTAACATAATTACAAGTCTACAATCATATATTAAACCAATGTTATGTGAGACATGTAAATAAAAATAAAAGAAAAAAGGGGATGCATCAACTTGTACAGGGAAACAGCCACGTTCCATAGATATATAGCCTTTAAAACTTTGGATAGAGATCTATAACACACGACCAATTGATGTGAAAAAGAGAAAAACAAATGACTAATTAGAATTAAGAGTCTACGAGGCATCCAACCCAACAAATGGCGCAAGACCCAAATGTCAGAGTGGCAAGATTTTTGTTAAAAACAAACATTCATATCAAAGATTGCAAAAAAACTATGATATTGCAATAAGTAATATCAGCATCATATAAGAAAAGGCTAGTCAAACCTGAAACCATGATCTTTAACTTCAACGAACAATACAACATCTATAAGAACATAACGTAGAGAGTAGAGGAAAATCCGTTGGTGCTATTGTGTACCTACATTGATTTACGCTTGCTGCCTGTGCTAGTAAAAATGCAGAAGTTGGAAAGATAATCAAGATTCAAGAGCACCCATGTTCCTTCGCTTAGAGTTAGAAGTAGAACTGTACAAAAACCATGAGGTTGGAGCTGAAGGCCAATATCATATCAATACACACAAGAGGCAAGTTAAAATGCCCAAGATCCAACGGTACAAAGCCAAAAAATTGTACTAGTTCACTTCTGCCCTGCTCTGCCAAACTGCAAGTCTACAACTACAAGTCTATTGTCTCAAGTTTCAATTTTATGTCTGCAGTCTATGTACTATATCATGGCGTGGAGACACATGGACCATTGGTCTAATTGTCTTGAACTTAAAATCTACAAGTTGGCAAGTTGCTCTCTAAATATAAGCATAGACTATTGGATTTTGACTCTATATTTCAACAAGATAGTGTGTAATTTCATATAAAAAGAATATGTGTGTTAGTTTTACACATGAGAGGCTAAATATTTGAATATAGGGGGGGTTGTAGGAGAAAATTGAGAATTATTCTATGTACTAATGATTACGCCCAAAGAATAACGCGGTCGTTTGCAGTATAGCTTTGGGGTGTCGATTCCACAGGGAGATGGATTGAGAAATTGAAGAACAGTAATGAAATTAACAAAAAGATTAAATGAGTGTGATAAGTAAATTTTAGAGTATAATGTAAATTAAAACTAAATGAGTAGTTTGAAAAATATAAAAATGAGATGAAAAGTAGAGCGTAGGGAATTCCTTGTGTATTTGTGGTGTTCAAATTTATTCTTAATTCATTGATAACTCAATTAAGAATTCTATGTCCAAATTCTTAATCGGAAGATATAGCATTAATAACCAAAATTTAAATCACATGTAACTCTTTGAAAGATCATTCTTCGCACTTAACTCTCATAAATTGTTATCGATATTGAGAAAATTCAACGACGACAATATACCTAAGAGGCGATATTGCAGCAGAGAATTAAATCAATATAGATAATCAATTGCTCCAAACATAATTATAGAACTAATTCACTCAATAGAAAAAGCATGACTGAATCCATAAACGAAATAGATCCTATAATTATTTGAAGACGAAAAAACATCACAAATAAATTGAGAATAATAGAACAAAAGAGTTTTAATATTTAAAGACCAAATATATGAATCAAAAATAAATTACAAATACCATCACACACACAAGTTCATCCCTAGCCCTCCTTGAGAATTTAGTTACACATATTGAAAATATGCAACAAAAATTCTCCAAGGGATAATATGGAAGAGCCAACCATTATTTTCTTCTCTCTTCTTTGGTTTTTCTTTTCTTTTCTCAAGCTCTCAAAATAATGGCTTTTCCAAAGCATCCTCCCACATTAAGCATTTTTTAGAACACACACCCCTCCCTTCTATATATAAGCATCCTTCATGCAAGTTGTCATGACAAAATCATCACAATTTCAACTTGTTTTGCCATGTGCCATTCTTGAATCCAAGTGATTTGTGAGTTGTCATTTTGATCATTTATTTTCCCACCATGCATGAGCTGGATTTTGCTTGTAGGTTGAGTGTTTCAATTTTGCTTCTCTATCCATTAGTTGTCTTGTATGACTTAATATCTTGTGGTCAAATAATTTGTCTACAAGAAACTTGAGTGCACTTCATCTTGCATATGAATTGATCATTGAATTTCCAAGTTGGTGTAGGAGTGCTTGCTAGAAAATATTATGATAACATTTGGATTTGATGCAAGTGGCTGAAAAATATCCAGGAACGTCAAGTGCAGGTGCGTCCACTTGATAGTCGATTTTGTCTTAAATTGAGTGGATATCGCTTCAAACATAAAACACAAAAGTTATAGATATTTCTCTTGCGGTTCTAGATCATCTTGAATCAGCTCAATCAGAGATTGGATGAGAGAGTTATGCTCATATTACGAAATGATGTCAGAACTGTCTAAAATTCCGCAATTATCTTCATTTGCTCCTAATGTCTCCATTTGTGTCCTAAATAAAAATATAAGAATAATGAGTATATTTAGGCATCAAATAAGAATAAAGTATTAAATATTAAGAGAGGAAAATATGACATTTTATATTCTCATCAATATATTAAATCATGCTTATATCTATTTCAAGATAAATGACCATTAATTTTAATAACATGAGTTATATCCATTATTTTCTCATTTCTTTTAGTATTTAAATAGAGTATTTAGAGTGTATTTTTGTGCACTCATCACACCCCCCAACTTACTCATTGCTAGTCCCTAGCAATTTTCATGCAAAATGATGAGAAAGACCAAATAAAATCACACATAGGGGCCATCAAGACACATTTTTCAAATTTACATATCAAAACAATCTTAGAAATTCAATAACCCTTTCACAAGTAATTCAAATATAGCAATCCACAGAGTGTGTATGTGTTCCAAACTATTTTTATCAAATCAGAGGTTTCGACACATGCAACATTAGAATATCTTAAGCAAAAAGGTTCAACTCCATAACTCACGGGTATAGAAGTGTTTCATATAAGGGTTCTCTCTATGGAGTTGACAAAGGTGTACATTTACTCTCATGAAAATTTAGCCAATTATATATAAGTAACAAGTAAACATTGATCTTATGATAGGAATACTAACAAATGAGATTTCCACCATTCTTTCCACAAGCATACTTAGGATCGGAAAAATCAACACAAAGGGTTGTAATGTGGCTTAGGGTTGGGGTTCATAAGAAGAAAAGGTGAAGAGGTTTCAAAAACTTCCAAGTATACACAAAAGGGAATCTGTTAAATTTTTCAGTAGACTATACTTTCCTTTTGATGTACTTTTCAATTTTTTAGATTTTTGACTAAGTACACTTTTCCATCTTCTTTTGCCACTGGTGTCTTCACAATTTGATGAACTCTTTCATGAATAATTTGATGGACACATCTAGCACCATGCCATTTTTGTCATGGTTTTTTTTTTTTTTTTCAAATGATAATTTCACACCTAGTACACACTTGGAAGTAAAATGGTAGGAAAATATAGTGTATAAGCTATACTCCAATGTGGAGAGGTATGGATGATATAGGTATGAAAAGAAAATGCCATATGTGTATATTGGCTCAAAATTGGCTGCTAGGGATCTATGATGAAAAGGCTCAGCTTGAAAGGCTCAGACGTTAATCCTAAGTTGACTTTCATCATATCCCAAGTATATCCACCATCTTACCATAAACCATGTAATGATATTCTCAAAAGAAGTGTCAAATTCAACAGATCAATGGATACTTATCACAATTTCTGTATTTGTAAGCTCTCAATTCTCACAAAATTCACATGAATACTTGAGCAAAATAATTCTTTAGTTACATGTGTCAAATCACCATATTACCACAAAGTTTGGAGAAGTGCATAAATAGTTCTGTGGATGCTTTAGCAAAATGATTTAAGATGGGTTTGTTGAATTCACCAAGATGGTTATGAATGAGCATGAGTATCATGTGTGAAAAGATGCCTGTGTGAAAAAAAATTTGGCAATTTTTTATATATTGATTGAAATATGCCACAGAGTTTAAATAACAGATTGTATTCCCACTCCCAACTTAAATGAAACATTGTCCTCAATGTTTAATAATCAAAATTGGATGGGGAGTAACTAAAAAGGGTAGGATACACCTGATGTGTGATGTAGATAGCTTGCTAAGCGTCAAAAGTAGTGATCTGAAATGACAAAATGATACTATCCTGCAAACAAAAATAAAGAAAACAGTAGTAAATAAAAACAAAACAAAACAAATAAGATGATAATAATAATAATGATGATAATAATAATTATAATAATAATAATAATTATTGTTGCATGCTGTGGTCAAAGTTGGTAGACCAAGTTTACAACCGGACTATCTTCCACTCATAGAACTGTTCCTCCTGGGTCAAAAATAAAACGCTTATTTTTTCAATAAGCTCGGTGCTCGAACTTCACAGGTAGGTGGCAAGGCTTAAGATTAACTTTGGTTACTTGCCCACTTAAAGGAATTTGTTTTTCATTTTTCTCAAGAAACTCCTCAAATTTCGGTTGCCAAGCCCGTGTGCTATAATCTTGAGTATTGTAAAAAATTGCACAAATATTAGCTACATCAGATGAATCACTGATAGGATTATACTCAAAATCAACAATAAAATTCTCAAGGGGATCAGAATCATAAGTTGTGAAAACTTCCCTGTCTATGAGTGAGTCAATCATATATATCTGCTGGCACTCGTGATTCTTCACAGTTTCTTGTGCCATATGTTGACCATGAGGTATAGACTGAGCTTGAGAAGGGAACTTACCTTGCTCATTTACACTCAAAAAACTCGTTATTTTAGATACCTGGCTCTTTATCTCCTTTTGTTCTTCAACAACCTGCATAATTAAAGACTCAAATTTTTGGTTAGTCTTACCCTGTACTTCAATAAATGCATGCAAAGTGTCTTCTAAAGAATTTCTAGAAGATTGAGGTGCATGGTATGGTGCAGAATATGATCTAGAAGGTTGTGCAGGCTGTGCATGCTGTTGGTTTTCAGATTTCCAGCTGAAGTTAGGGTGATTACGCCATTCTCTCATGTTAGCATGTGTAGGACAGTCTTGGGCATGATGATCTACCCCACCACAGACAACACATAGTTCAAAAGAGTCTGCATGATTAGCCATGTGTGTTGACTTTGAGTTTTTCGTTTTCAATAACTCTAATTCTCTGATGAGCATTTCAATCTTAACCTTAAGGTTATCCTCTTCCCTTAAATGGTAAATACCACCACTCGGGTTTCCTGTAGGTCGTGACCTGTTTGTGCTATCAGTAGCACTAGGTCCAGTCCAAGTATGAGCTTTTTCAGCAAGTTCATTGAGGTACTCTATGGCCTCATCAGGATTTTTCTGTAAAAATTCTCCATTGCACATCATCTCCACGAATTGACGTTCCCTGGGCGTAAGCCCTTCATAAAAATAACTCACTAAGCGCCAATTCTCATATCCATGGTGGGGACACATACTCAGCAATTCTTTAAATCTTTCCCAAGACTGGTACAAAGTCTCACTATCCTTTTGTGCAAAGGTAGAGATTTGTCTTTTTAAAGCATTGGTCTTATGTTGGGGAAAGTATTTGTTGAAAAATACTTGAGTCATCTCACTCCATGTTCCAATAGACCGTGGTCTTAGTGAGTACAACCAACTCTTAGCTTTATCTTTCAAAGAAAAAGGAAAGAACTTTAGCCTTACCGTGTCGTCAGTGGTATTTTGACTGTGGAATGTTGCAACTACTTCCTCAAATTCCCTAATATGAACATAGGGGTTTTCATTTTCTAGACCATGAAAAGTCGGAAGTAATTGTATCATTCCTATTTTGAAATCTACGTGACGAACATTAGGTGAGAACATAATACAGGATGGTGTGGTTGTTCGTGCGAGATGAAGATAATCTTGGAGGGTTCTAACAGGTTGGTCCACGTGTCCACTCATCGCATCAGAATTGGAAGAATTATCAAACAAGCGATTAGAAAAATTAGATTCTGAATCTGATTCTAGCACGGGTCTACTAGCAAACCGTCCAAAAGCGTTTCTGTACCTGCGCATGCAAAGTAAAGAAAAGCATAATACTAAAAAAAAATAATTACGAAAAGAAAAGTAAAATAAAAGAAAGATGCAGAAAGCTAAAAAGAAAATGAACAAAGCTACCGCTCTTTTTTTTTTTTTTAACAAACTACTAAAAAAAACTACAAATTCTTCTACCGTCTCCCCGGCAACGGCGCCAAAATTTGATTACGCCCAAAGAATAACGCGGTCGTTTGCAGTATAGCTTTGGGGTGTCGATTCCACAGGGAGATGGATTGAGAAATTGAAGAACAGTAATGAAATTAACAAAAAGATTAAATGAGTGTGATAAGTAAATTTTAGAGTGTAATGTAAATTAAAACTAAATGAGTAATTTGAAAAATATAAAAATGAGATGAAAAGTAGAGCGTAGGGAATTCCTTGTGTATTTGTGGTGTTCAAATTTATTCTTAATTCATTGATAACTCAATTAAGAATTCTATGTCCAAATTCTTAATCGGAAGATATAACATTAATAACCAAAATTTAAATCACATGTAACTCTTTGAAAGATTATTCTTCGCGCTTAACTCTCATAAATTGTTATTGATATTGAGAAAATTCAACGACGACAATATACCTAAGATGCGATATTGCAGCAGAGAATTAAATCAATATCGATAATCAATTGCTCCAAACATAATTATAGAACTAATTCACCCAATAGAAAAAGCATGACTAAATCCATAAACTAAATAGATTCTATAATTATTTGAAGACGAAAAAACATCACAAATAAATTGAGAATAATAGAACAAAAGAGTTTTAATATTTAAAGATCAAATACATGAATCAAAAATAAATTACAAATACCATCACACACACAAGTTCATCCCTAGCCCTCCTTGAGAATTTAGTTACACATGTTGAAAATATGCAACAAAAATTCTCCAAGGGATAATATGGAAGAGCCAACCATTATTTTCTTCTCTCTTCTTTGGTTTTTCTTTTCTTTTCTCAAGCTCTCAAAATAATGGCTCTTCCAAAGCATCCTCCCACACTAAGCATTTTTTAAAACACACACCCCTCCCTTCTATTTATAAGCATCCTTCATGCAAGTTGTCATGACAAAATCATCACAATTTCAACTTGTTTTGCCATGTGCCATTCTTGAATCCAAGTGATTTGTGAGTTGTCATTTTGATCATTTCTTTTCCCACCATGCATGAGCTGGATTTTGCTTGTAGGTTGAGTGTTTCAATTTTGCTTCTCTATCCATTAGTTGTCTTGTATGACTTAATATCTTGTGGTCAAATAATTTGTCTACAAGAAACTTGAGTGCACTTCATCTTGCATATGAATTGATCATTGAATTTCCAAGTTGGTGTAGGAGTGCTTGCTGGAAAATATTATGATAACATTTGGATTTGATGCAAGTGGCTGAAAAATATCCAGGAACGTCAAGTGCAGGTGCGTCCACTTGATAGTCGATTTTGTCTTAAATTGAGTGGATATCTCTTCAAACATAAAACACAAAAGTTATAGATATTTCTCTTGCGGTTCTAGATCATCTTGAATCAGCTCAATCAGAGATTGGATGAGAGCGTTATGTCCATATTACGAAAAGATGTCAGAACTGTCTAAAATTCCACAATTATCTTCATTTGCTCCTAATGTCTCCATTTGTGTCCTAAATAAAAATATAAGAATAATGAGTATATTTAGGCATCAAATAAGAATAAAGTATTAAACATTAAAAGAGGAAAATATGGCATTTTATATTCTCATCAATATATTAAATCATGCTTATATCTATTTCAAGATAAATGACCATTAATTTTAATAACATGAGTTATATCCATTATTTTCTCATTTCTTTTAGTATTTAAATAGAGTATTTAGAGTGCATTTTTGTGCACTCATCAACTAACGTGAATTTTTAAAAAAATTTGGGGTGGCTACCGAACCACCTGGTTCCGCCCCTGATGATAAGGCATGGCAGGGGATACTGCCATCAAACAGCAGATTGACAAGGAATGCAGTCTGGGGTATGGACGACATCCCTTAAACCTTCCCTGTTAGAAGATCACTACGCAAGCATATAAATACCCCCATGCACCCCGTATGTGTGCTCTCTTTTATCTTTTTTACTCTCTTGCATTCCATTACTCAAGCTCTCATTCACACCCAGACTAAGGCATTGAAGGAACCATGGCTCCCCGAGCCTCCCGTCTCACTCTCAATGTACGTAGGTCGATGACAAAGCCCTTGTGATGTGAAGTTGCCCAGGCTTACAGAACATAATATCAACAAAATCAATTAAAGATTCTCAAGATAATGTGGTTACAGATTTGTGGGAGATGGAGAAGGTGTTTCAACAGTTTTATAGTAACCTTTTCACCTTGACTAATTCCTCACCAATTGATGTGGATGATTGCATAAGAAAATTGAAGAATTTGTGTTACACATGAGATGAATGATGAGCTAAAACAACCATTCACAGAGGCAGAGATTCAAGAGGCATTGCATCAAATGATACCATTGAAGTCACTCGGTCCAAATGGATTTAGTGTCTGCTTCTATCAAACTTATTGGCCTATTTTGGAAAGGAGGTATTGAATGCTGTGTTAAGTTTTCTTAATGATGGGGAACTTGATTAGTCTATTAATTTTACTTACATTGCTTTGGTTCCTAAAGTGAAAAATCCTATTTATGCTAGTGAATTTAGACCTATAAATTTATATAATGTGGTCTACAAGATAGTATCTAAAGTTCTAGTAAATGGGATGAAAAGTGTCTTCCTCACATTATTTATCATAGTCAAAGTGCTTTTATTTCGGGTCAATTGATCATTAACAATGTTATGATATGAAGCTTTACACACTATGAGGACTAGACAGAAGGGGGAATATGGAAATATGGCCTTGAAACTAGATACATCCAAAGCATATGATTGAGTAAAGTGGACTTTTTTGGAAGGAATAAGGAGACAATTGGGGTTTTGTGAAAGGTGGATTCAGCTTATAATGACTTGTGTTACCTCAGTGAGATATGGTGTTCTCATTGATGGCCAACCTAGTCCTATCATTCAACCTACAAGAGGGATTAGGCATGAGATCCAATATTTCCATGCCTATTTATATCTATGCTGAATGTTTAAGCTCAATGTTAAATAAAGCAAAAGTGGCAAGACAAATTAAAGGGGTTAAAGTGGTCAGAAGTTGTCAGTCAGTGAACCACCTATTTTTTGCTGATGATAAAATCTTCTGTTGTAGGGTTGTGGTGTTAGAGTGGCAGAAAAATCAATTCTATTTTGACGAAGTATGAATTGTGTTCTGGTCAATGTTTGAATAAACAGAAAACATTTATTTTGTTTAGTTAAAATATTAATGCTAGAACCAAGCAGAATCAAATGATGGTTGGAGCCTCTATATTTAGGGTTTCCTTCTTTTGTGGGAAAGTCTAAATATAATTCTTTTTAGATGTATAAAGAAGAAGATTTGGGCTAAGATTAATAGTTGGAAAAATAACTTCCTATCTCAAGTTGGGAATGATTTTTTTGAAAGCTGTTATACAAGCTATTCCAACTTATTCTATGGATGTTTTCAAACTTCCAAGGAAGTTGTATAAGGAGATGACCTCTATTATATCAAGGTTTTAGCAGAGTCACAAGAAAAATGATCGGAAAATTTAGGGGAGGAAATGGTCAAAAATGGGTGAGTCTAAATCTAAGGGTGGTTTGGTATTTGGAGATATTGGGCCTTTAATAAGGCTCTTTTAGCTAAGCAATTGTGGAGACTATTATAACACTCTTAGTATTTTGTATCTCAAAGATGGTTTGATATGGAGGGTAGGAATGGTTCAAAAATAAAGATATGGATAGATAAATGGCTCCCTTTACAATTTCTCATACAATAAAATCCCATATCACAATCTTAGATGCAAAGGGTATATTTGTGAATTTGGTGTATGAAAATACTGGACCCTAGAACAAATTCTTGGTTCACCAAATTTTCACTCGACAAAAAGCTGTATTAATTAGTAGTTTTCCCATTTGGTAGTTTTGGGGTTGAGGATAAGATTATTTGGAGAGCTTCCAAAGATGGGATTTTTAGTGTCAAAATTGCCTACCACTTGGAAATGGACAGTATTAATAAGTCCAAAGGTGAAACTTCAACGAAATCTTCTGTGGAACAAACATGGAAATATACATGTGTGTGTGTGTGTGTGTGTGTGTGTGTGGAAGCTTAATGTGCTTGGAACTGTGAAATATTCCCTTTGGAGAGCTTACCATGATTATCTGCCTACAAAATTTAATCTCTTCAAGAGGAAGGTAGTTGAAAGTCCTTGGTATCCTATATATGAAAGGGAGCAGGAACCAGCCATCCATGCCCTTTGGTCTTGCCCAGTGATGTGTGGGGTGAGGAGTCTAGTCCTAAAAAATGGCCAATTGAAGCTGAAAGTGACTGGGACTTAAAGCAAAGAATCATTGATAAGTTGAAGATTGAGGAGGTTGAATGTGTTGCAAGTATCTTGAGGAATATCTAGATCAGAAGGAATGCACTAATCTTTGATAATAAATTTAACATCCTAGAGCAAATTATCAATAACGCATTGAAGACAAAAGAGGAATACAAAGCTGCTCAAGTTCATACTACAAATCTCCAGCCGTCTGGTTTAGGAAGAGAATGCAGGAAATGGAAGAAACCTGAGGTGGATCAAATGAAGATCATTAATTAGAATGGTGCAGTGGATACAAATTTAAAAAAGTCAGCTGCTAATTCATCAAATGCTAGTCGTGTTATTCATGATACAAAGAACTTGTTGCAGCACAGAAAAGGATGGAGAGTCAGATTCAGCTATAAGGAGACTAACATGGCTGCAAATCAGTTGGCTAGATTATTTACTTCTCTAGTAGAAGAGCATATTTGGATTGAGGAATGTACCATCCAGATTATGAGTGTCGTGATTCATGATAAATTGTGTATTGACTGACTTTATAAGAAAAATTATGTTGATTTCCAAAAAAAAAAAAAAAAAGATCATAAGATAATTTATAAGGGGCTTTGAAAAATGGCGAGACGGCCTATTGGAAGAAAATTTCAGCGAGATCATTTATACAAAAAAAAAAAAAAATGAGCTTATTTTTGGCTTAGTTATTTGTTACGGATTGAGTACATTCTCGACGCAACTGATTGTTTTTGACCAAAGTATTACATTCTTATTGCAATTATTTATTTTCATCTTACATGATTCGTCACAAATAATTATAATTTTTAAAAATACTATTTTTTAAAGAGTTGCTTATGAAAATGCCAGCTTTTTATTTTAATGTGGAGACCAAATATATATACAAAAATATATAAATAGGTAAGTATATGTGCGTATATATATACATACATACATATATATATGTGTATATATATATTACAATCCTTCTTATTAATGCATTCAATATGAGATAGATTCTGAAGATTTTCGCATCAATATAAAAGATTATTGAGGCTCTAAATATATTTTTTATTATTAAAGAATGAAAAATGATAAACAAGCTTTGGGTATCAAGTAGCTTGGATTTTTTTTTAATTTGATTTTTAATTTATAGGAAAGAAACTTAAATGACATGGCTAGTAGTTGTTTCTAAAAATTTTGTTTATCAGAAATGTTAAATTATTCGAATAAATCTTTCGATACAAAATTTTTTAAAACTTTTTTACTCAGTAATTAAAAAGTATTTTTTTATAAAAATATTATTACATACAATTATTTTTATGTATTTTTTTACACATTTTACTCATATAATTGATTTTTATATTCAAAACATTGATACAACTAATTTGATAAAGTACACAAAAGAGCATATAATGCACATGAAAATTTTATTTTAATAAATATTGGAATTTTTCTTTTTAAATGTGAAAAAAATGAAAAAAAAACTTTTTGTTCTTTATCAAGATAAATTCGGTGGATGTGGCACAGCTTTTTGTTTATTATTATTATTATTATTATGCAAACCGGACAAACTGCACAAAAAGTAACATGACCTAAACTTTAATCCCCCTCCTAATGGTAGGATTTAGAACGGGGCAAATTACCGCAAACAGAAACCTGACATCTGCTGCGTCCTCTGGTCGAAAGAAGTTACATCACAGTTCGGAGGTAGCTTTCGGGCTCGTTTCTTTTGGCTCTCTCTCTCTCTCTCTCTCTCTCTCTCTCTCTGCGCTCCAGTGGTGAAGGCTCTGCACCATCTCATCTTCGCTCAATCCCTGTTCCTTACAAGTGAATAACATTTCCGTTAGGAGGTACTCTTTGAAAGCTTTTTCTATGTTTTCAGATAATTGTATAAAGTATAGTATCTAGCGGATTTCTACAGCATTTTATTTGCTCAATATTGTTGTGACATTAATATCTTTTTTCTTTTTCTAAAAAAAAATTGCTTTTTATTATTTGCTTTTCGTGGTACGATAGCTCGGCTCGGTCTTTATATATTCTAGTGTTTTCATTTTTTATTTTTTTTTTTATGTCGTAGTTGGTCTGAATGTGGGGAAGAGGGCTTCTTCATTTATCGATATATCTTGTTTCCTCAAATGGTTTTTGTTTAATTATTGTTTTCGAGATCACTTAGGGTTTAGTTTTTGGGTATTGCTTTGTTTGGATGGAGGGAATGTACTGGTTTTATTTCGAGGATCTAATTTTTTTTTTTCCAAATGTTGACGCCGAATTTTGCGATGTATTCGAATCCTTTCAGATCATGAAGTCAAAAATTGTCTGGTTCTCAGTTTTTGGATTATTCATCTTTCAAATTTTAGTTTTTGACTGATCTTTACCTTCCGGTTTCTACGAAAATGTGTCTCTATAATTAGCAAAGCCTGGATCTTTGTCCCCTAAAAGAATGTGTTTGGGTTATATAACTTGCTCTTTTTGCTGCGGTGTTAATATTAACAGGCCATTTAGTTTCTTCCCTTCTATCTTTCTGCAAGTTTCAATTTTTCAATTTTTCAATCATTCTTTTTTCTTTTTGGATTTTTTCCCTTACTTTTATTTATTTATTTATTTATTTTGGGGAGGGGAGGGAGAAGGGGGCAATCAGCATCTTCGCTAATGAGCATTCCAACAAACAACTTGATTAAACTTAAGGGGTCATCTGCATTGATTTACTAACGAGACTCAGTTCTCTCCAGTCTCCAGAGCCATGCATATTTTAAAACCAACATATGGATAAATGCTTCTAAAGGGCAACCTAGTCTTTGAAGTAGTGTGCTTGTTTGGAGACTGTAATCTTTTCAAATCCATAAGTGTCCACTCACAACCATCCAACGGTTGAAAGAGAGATAATAGCAGTCGTCTTTTTCATTCTTATAGTTTGATCCTTATTTGGCCACAATTTTTCAACGTCATTGCTTTGATATGTTAAAGGTGCAAAGATATCTTGGTGATCTTTTGCTCATTGATTGTTTAGGTGTTATTTGAACATTAGTGATTAAATTTTGTGCTTAAAACTTATTTTCCCCATTTATCTATTAGGCCTAGTTATTTCATTTTCTATTCTATTCAAATTTGTTATTTCCAAAGGATGCAGAGAATTTTGAGAAATAATATTTATGTGGTGGTATTTTGGTAGAATGGCCTTACAAACAGAAAATCCTCCTACTACTCCCAGTGCCCAAGTGGTTGGAAATGCTTTTGTTGAGCAGTACTACCATATTCTTCACCAGTCACCAGAATTGGTGTACAGATTTTATCAAGATTCAAGTGTGCTAAGCCGGCCTGATTCTAATGACGTGATGACTTCAGTAACAACCATGCAAGTATGTATCCTGTTTCACTGTCAACTGATGGCTTATAACTTTATTAGTGAACTAACCACAAATACTTGTTGGTTAGAGGAGCATTTATTCATTGCTCTTTATCTCACGATCACCATTTTATGTTAGATATAAATTCATCCACTGGTATGGAAAAGTGATTAAGCACTTCAGATATTTCCTAATTCATTTTGCAATATCATTGTACTACTTTTCGCATCAATCTGCAGCTTTTGTTAGCTAAGGAAATTAGTGGCATATAGTTGACATCAAATGCTTATGCCTGCATTATTCCACCATGCACTAGATGGCCAACTGCTATGTAATTTCTCAGTGACTGACTTACATGAGATTTCAAATAATGTCAATAGTATAGAATAGTTTGGTGGTATAATGATATTACATTCAGGAAATATCATTTTTCCTAGTGAATTATGGTTGTAATTTATTACCTCTTTTTTAACCCATCCATGAGAATGCAACAAATGTGCTGGCAATTGTTAGTTTTGTCGAATGATAATGTTTAACCCTTACACCAAAGTTAAGAATCTTGCAAATTCCTCCATGCCACACATCCATTTAGGATGATGATACAGACCACTGGTGCTGGTATCTAAAATTGTTGACAGTGTTAATTTGAAAATTGTAGACGGAGCATGGTATTGAGTCTCCTTACACTTCTACATTTTTGGCACACCTTGATCATAGCTACTCTTTCTATCTCCATTTTCCTCGTCTCAACACCCCCCCCCCTCCATATTTCAAAAATATTAAAATGGCCTTTCTTGGAGCAGGGTATCAATGAGAAGATTCTTTCTTTGGATTACAAAGACTATAAGGCAGAGATAAAGACTGCAGATGCTCAGAAGTCTTACAAGGATGGGGTAACTGTGCTGGTAACTGGATGTTTAACTGGCAAAGATAACTTGAGAAGGAGATTCGCTCAATCCTTTTATCTTGCTCCACAAGACAATGGATACTTTGTTCTTAATGATGTTTTTAGGTACATGGATGAGGATGAACCATTGGATGACCATGCAGTTGGTGGAGATAATGTGACAACTGTCCCCTTTACTCCTGACCATGGTAAGAACATGCTACTGCAATTATTCATCGTGTTCTTCCATTCTGACATTGCATCATAACTACTTTATCATTGTCTTAAAGTTGTTCCCGTTTTTAAAAATTTTATTGTGTGCAGAACCAACTCATATTTCTGATACTCCTGCCACTGTTCTGGAAACTTCAACTGTGGAAGTTGATCAAAATGTTGCCGAGAAATCTTATGACCTGTCTGAGCAAGAGAGACATTTAGCTATTGGAAAAGAGACTGTCACGCCATCTCATTCTAATTCAAATGGTAATGATCTTTCCACAGCTGTAGAATCATCTTCTTCTTCAGGCCAAGATGATGCTCCAAGGAAGTCCTATGCATCAATTGTGAGTTTGTGGCCAAAGACTTTGTCTAGCAAGCATTGGCATAGAATTATCTCTTGAACTTGATTTTATGGTATTGTAGGTTAAAGTACCTAAAGGGAGTTCAGGGCCAACTAAAATTTATGTACCTACCAATACAATAAAGGTGGCTCCTAAGAAAACCGAGAACCAGTCACTTGGGTCAGTGGCACCTTCATCAGTTCCCGAACCATCAAGTAGCAATACTCAAGATGAAGGTATGTATATATATCTCTTTGTTCTGTTTTTGTGCTTTTCTTATAAAATACATGGTGATCTTCCCCATGAAGCCCATGTCTCAGATTTGCAAATACATTTTCGAGGATGAAAAGCTTGTGCATCATACACATTAACCACATTAACTTGAAGATTGCACATAAGAGAATGCAATGGTGGGACTACTAGAGTCTACATGCTTGCTTCTAGGATTGAAGTCATAGTGTCTGGTTTCTGTTTAACATGTTACCAATTATAATAACCACATTCCAATCCTCACAGTTGAGGGACACTCCATCTACATTCGTAATTTGCCCTTCAGTGTGACGGTTGAGGAGCTTGATTTGGAATTCAAGAAATTTGGACCTATCAAGCAAGATGGCATCCAAGTTAGAAATAATAAGGTTTGTTTCACATAAATAAATTGCCTAGAATACCCTTTCAGTTGAGCATTTCCTGACCTGATTTTATCCCTTCCCACCACCCTCCTGGCTTTGGGGCTGTGCAGCAGCAGGGATACTGTTTTGGCTTTGTTGAATTTCAGTCTTTGAGCTCCATGAATAGTGCAATTCAGGTATATTCCTTGGTAACCAACATTCCTTTTTTAATGAATTTTATTTATATATCAATGTTGAGATGTTTCAAGGTGATTCTTTTTCATCTCAGCTGCCATCAAACTCTAACATGAGTTATCCCCCCCCCCCCCCCCCCCCCCCCCGCGGCAAACTCCTCTTTTCTCATTTTGGACATTGGACATTCTTTCTAATCAAGCATGATATATATATAAGAGAATATATACTTACAATAAAACAGCATACACACCATCATGCCCTTTATCAACCTTTGTGTGTGTTCTCGCACTTTTATTGTTACAAATTTGAGTATGCCACTATTCTCAATTAGTTTTGTTCCTTGTTTTGATGTATAATTAGTTGTGAATGCTTCAACCATGTATAGTCTATACTCAGACATGTAACAGTGGATTTTAAGTACATTAACAGTGTAATGTGATATTTCAGGCTTCACCAATCTTCATTGGGGGCCGTAAGGCTGTTATTGAAATAAAGAGAACTACCACTCGAGGTAATTGGGAGGCAATTGTCATATGAGTTCTCTTCATTGACTGAATCATTAGGAACTAAATGATGATAATTACTGTTTGACTGTTAAAAAGAGTGCATAGAATTTTGGGATGGTCAATCTCCATGCTTGGTTGACGTTGTAGTGCACGTTCTTTGTTCTTGCAGTTGATAGTAGTGGAAGAGGTATCTTCTCTCCTGGAAGGGGAGGTTACCGTAGTGACAGCTTCAAGAGCCATGGGAATTATGGTGGTGGCCGGGTTTTTGGTAGAAATGAGTATGGAAGCCGGAGTGATTTCTCTGGTCGAGTGAGGTTACGGGGTGATCCATCCAGTCGAGGGAGGGGCCCGGCTGGGCGGGGTGAAGGTTATCAGCAAGGCAGAGGGAGAGGAGGCCGTCCCATTGGACCAAATCAGAATGTTTCCACATGAAACTCTAGAAGGTGAATTTTGGGCATCTATTTTTGTAAACATTGTTTCTATGGTCAATGCTAGCATCGAAGAAGTGCAAGTCATCTAATCTGATGAGAGAGTTTAACTTTCGGGACCTGAGTTTGAGTGAATGTTGAGATGTAAAGGCTCTCTGAAGTTCGGGGTGTTATTTTTATTTTTATTCTAGTCCATTAGCAAATGAATAGCGGTAACAGTCTTTCACTTTTTCTCCCATTTGGTACAAATGTAGTCTTGCAGAATCTTCAAGTCATCCTCCAGCTCCATAAACAAGAAAGAAAAGAAAAAATCTTGATGTTACTCCAATGGAAGTTGCATAGTGGTAGTTTTTGGTAGTTTCAAGTAGTGGATGATCTTAACCATCGAGTAGTTGGAATGTTTCTCAATTTCTTTCGAACACGGCATACAGTGGAATGATTGGTCAGAATTTTTTCGAAAAAACATCTTGCATTGATGAAAATTTTTAAAAACAAAATGGGGTCACCATTAAAAAATGATTTTTTTTTTTTTCATTTAGATCTTAGTTTTACTTCTTTTAAATAAAGTATGTGAGTACTGCACACTCCTAGACTTTAATTTATGATATGGATTATGTAATTAGTATTTGCAGACCACACTTGAATTAATTTATCATATTTGAATTCAAAACTTTAAGATTTCGAGCTAACTATAAATATGAATTATTACTTGCACCCAAAATCTGAATTGATCAGAAAAAAATAAAATAAAAAACTCAATACTCCTCTATTTCTTATCAAAAGAGAAATAGAATAAATATAAATTATTAGGAAAGAATACGAACGATATGTTTTTTCTCTCCCACGGTACAAATTTACAACATTACATCATTAAAATTATTAATAAAGGAAAAAGGACTATGAAGAGATTCTATAAAAATAAATTTATAAATTAATAAAATTTTATATAATATATTAAATCTATTTTTTAATAAAAATAAATTTAAAATTTAACGTAATATATCAAATTTACATCAGTTTATAAATTTATTTTTATAAGAGTTTTTTTCATTAAAGTATGATGGATGAAGCAAATGTTCGGCTTGAGATACGATCTAAGAGATTTTGTTTTTATAATAATCAAAATATTTACTTTATGATACTCGATACTGAGCGCGTAAATAGTATATGACATCACATTCCTTGCGAGTAAACAATTATTATCTTTTTTATAATGATTTTATATAAGACTATTGTAGTCATAGGGATTTAAAGTGTACACTCATGGTGAGTCCATTTAAGAGAACTTATCATGTAAATCTTTTTGAAGTGAATTTCAATTGTATCCTACTATTTTTTGAAAAATAATAAACACACATCATTTTTTATAATATTTTACATAATAATGTTTTAAAATGAATGATATTTTTGTAAATTATCTTATAAAATTAACAATAATTTTAAAAAATATTTTTATTTTATAATATATATTATAAAATATATTATATGTGTATCATTTTTCCAAATTTTTATTTTTTGTAAGTGTCATTTGCACGTCTCTCTTCCCACATCTCATCAAGGTAAAGGTCAGCTTCTCTCCCTGAAAAATGCTAAAACACACGAAATGGAACAAGCACAAAAAGCACGAAATTCGTATCAACAGTCTGAAAATACTATTTTATCCTTCCATAAAAACAATTCTGTCGTTCAACTCGTTTCAGTGATTTCTTTAAGTAAAAAAAAAAAAAACACCATAGGCCATGACTGCTGCTTTACATTTTTTATTTTTCAAATTTTTTTAAGTTGCAGACGGCATAAAGAATACACATACAAATGAATATAAATAAATAAAAAATTATTAAGTACACATACTATCAAATATAACACATGTAAATAATGCCTCAAATTTTATTCAATTGAAGATGTATAATAATACAAAGTATGGACTATTTATAAAAAATACATGACTGACTTAGTAAAACAACAGACTTACTAAAGATGAAAAATTACATAAATGAGCACTATTTATCTCAAATACATCAGCAATGAAAATGTACAAAATTATAATTGTAATACTCCTCCTCGAGATGGAGAGTAAATAGAGTGAACTCCCATCTTAGATAACAATGTAGAAAATTGTTGAAGTCCCAAAGTTTTAGTAAGTATATCAGCAATTTGATGCTGTAAAGCTACATGAAAGGTCTTGATAATTTCAACTTGAAGTTTGTCCCGTACAAAATGGTAATCAAGCTCAATATGTTTTGTGCATTCATGAAAAACAAGGTTAACAGCAATATGAAAAGTAGCTATACTATCACAAAACAAATGAGCATTATAAGGATGAGAAACTCGAAAATTTGAGAGTAATGTTAGAAGCCAAACAATTTCACAAGTAGTAGTAGCCATGAATCGATATTCGACTTTTGCTGATGATCGAGAAACTGTTTGTTGTTTCTTAGACTTTCAGGATACCAAAGAATCTCCAAGAAAAACACAATAACCAATTGTAGATTTTCGAGTGTCAGGACAAGAACCTCAATCTGAATCTGTGAAGGCCTTGATGTGAAGAGAAGAATTTGCTGAAAAAAATAAGCCATGGCCTGGAGTAGATTTAACATACTGTAAAATACGGTAAGCTGCTTGTAAATGTGGATCACGAGGTTTATCTATGTATTGGCTAAGCCGATGAACAGAGTATGTTAAATCTGGCCGAGTTATTGTAAGATACAATAACCTACCAATCAATCTTCTCAAAACGGTAGTATCTTTTAACAAATCACCTTGGTCCTTTGATAGTTTCAAATTTTGTTCTATAGGAAAGGATGATGGTTTAGCACCAAGAAAACCAGCATCTTGTAATATTTCAAGTGCATATTTCCTTTGACATAAGGAAATTCCTAGAGATGATCTTGCAACCTCCAATCCAAGAAAAAATTTAAACTGCCCAAGGTCTTTCAGCTTAAACTTATTGTCTAGTAAAGACTTTAAATCATCAACAACATGTACATCATTACTAGCAATAAGAGTATCATCAACATATACAAAAAGTGTAATGAAAGAATCCCCAATGGAACGAGTAAACAAAGAGTAATCAGCCTTAAATTGATTAAAACCAAGTTCAAAAATAGCACTTGAGAATTTAGAAAACCATTGGTGAGAGACTTGTTTTAAACCATACAGTGACTTGTTCAATTTGCACACTTGAGACTCCCCCTTAGTATGAAAACCGGGAGGAAGTTTCATATAAACTTCCTCTAGTAAATCACCATGTAGGAATGCATTATTCACATCTAGTTGAATTAAGGACCAATTTTTTACAGCAGCTATGGCAAGTAAGGCATGAACTGTTACCATTTTTGCCACGGGTGAAAAAGTCTTAGAATAATCCAAACCCTCACGCTGAGTGTACCACTTAGTAACTAATCTTGCTTTGTAGCGCTCAATAAAACCATCAGCTCTATATTTGATCTTGTAAACCCATTTACATCCAATGAGTTTTTGTCCAGGGGGTAAAGGAGTAACAGTCCATATATTATTATTTCAAGGCTACAATCTCAGCAGCCATATAGCATCTCTCCAATGAGAGTGTTTGACTGTCTGATTATAAAACTCAGGTTCTATATCAGCAGTTATGGCTAATGAAAAAGATTTATGTTTAGAAGATAAACGATGATATGAAAGAAAATTATGAAGATCATAAGGAATACCTGCTAGTATAGGAATAGAACCTGTGGAATTTAATGAAGAGTGTGTGGCAAGAGAGTTGCAATAATAACTCTGCAAGTAACCAGGAGCTCTCTGAGACCTAAAGGACCTACGGATAGGAAGGGATGATGATTGAGAATTTGTGGATGGTATAAGTGATGTAGAATCTGTGGGAGGTTCTGAAAATGGTGAATTTGAATTTGTGAGAGGTTCAGGACAATTAAATGAAATTTCTGGTGCTGTTGAATTTACAGGTTCAGTACAATTAGGTGAATATGAATGTGCAGAAATTTTGGCAATAGGAAAAACTACATTTGAAGGCACATTAATATTATTATTTGTTGAGATTGAGTTTGGAGGCACATTTCCATTTAAAGATTTAAAATGCACTGAAGTGGAGTTATTAGGCAATACAAAAGGTAAGGAGAAAGGAGTTTTATATAGAAAAACATGTTTATGGAAAATAACATGCCTTGAAACAAAAGAAGTATTTGTGGTAAGATCAAATAACTTGTATCCTTTCATTCCAAAAGGATAACCAAGAAATATGCATTGTCATGACCTAGAATTAAATTTAGATCTTGATCTAGATAAAGAAGAGGCAAAACAAAGATATCCAAAAGTTCTAAGATGATCATAAGTGGGAGGAGTTTGAAAAAGCAACTCACAAGGGGATTTATTCCCTAAAAGAGGTGTAGGTAATCTATTTATAAGATGAGTGGCTGTGAGAATGGCATCACCCCAAAAAATAACAGGTAAATTTGACTAAAACATTAAAGCCCAAGAGGTGTTAAAGATATGTTGATGTTTATGCTCAACAACAGAATTTTGTTGAGGAGTTTTAACACAACTTAAATGATGTAAAACACCTTTAGCCTTGAAAAAGGAATTTAAGAAAAATTCAGTACCACTATCGATACGAATTTTCTAACTTTAGTGCTGAATTGTGTTTTAACAAGTTTGAAAAACTGAGAAATAATGACAGAAACTTCAGATTTGCATTTTAACAAATATATCCATGTTGCCCGTGTACAATCATCAACAATTGTGAGAAAAAATTTGTGACCTTCTAATGTAAGAGTAGAAAAGAGGCCCCACACATCACAATGAATTAAATAAAAAGGAAATGGTGAAAAATGAGGGTTACTAAGAAAAGGCAATTTTTTTTTGTTTAGCCAATGGACAAACACAACAAGGACGTTCATTATCTAAAATGATGGGAAAAAATTTATTAAGTAATTTCATCCTTGAAACTAAAGGATGGCCTAACCTATGATGCCACAATTAAAATAAAGCATGTTTTGACTTTTTAGGTAAAGGTAAAGAAGATACAGTCAAAGAGTGATATAAATCACTAGGAGAGGAGACTGATTGCTGCAGGAAGTATAATCCTCTCATGTGCCTACCTACTCCAATCAGCTTCCAAGTTTTCAGGTCCTGTATAAGCACATGATCAGGAAAAAAAGACAAGCAACAAGGCAGATTTGATGTTAACTTGCTAACTGAAATTAACTTGAAAGAAAATACTGGAATACAAAGGACATCTCTAAGTATCAAATCCTTAGAGATGAAGACAGTGCGGATATGTGTAACAATTACACTTTGGCCGTTTGGCAGCTTGACAGTGGTATTGTGGATTGGATTATATGATGAAAAAAAAAAAAAGTGGATGGAACCATATGATCTGTGGCTCTAGAGTCCAAAATCCAAGACAAGGAATCAATATTAATAGGCATAAGATGATTTGTAGAAAAAACATAAGAAATGTGAAAAATTGAGGAACCTATACCAGCATTTGAAACAGAGGCTGCATTGGCAGTGTGTTGAGGAATGGCAGGAGAAATTGCATGATTAGAGGACTGAAGCATAGTCAAAAGTCGTTGGTATTGAACCTCAGTTAAAGAAATTGGAGATGCAGCCGAAGAAATGTTGTCAGAGACAACATGATTGGCCATGGATTGCTGCCTTAGTTTGAACTTGTAACCAGGAGAATATTTGTGAAGCTTGAAGCATTTTTCCATGACATGTCCAACAACACCAAAGTGCTTACAAACAGGTCTCTCTTTCTTAGAAACAGGCTTCACATATCAGTTAGCATCAATATTCACTGCAAATGCATGATTCTCATAAGAAGAAGTAGGGACTGAAGCAAGGAGAATAAAAATCTTACGTTGTTGTTCCTCTTGTAAAACAAGGCTAAACACCTTATTAAGATGAGGCAACGGCTCCATTAATAATATCTAAATCCTAACAGATGCATATGACTCATTTAATCCAACAAGAAACTGAATAATACGTTCCTGTTGAACATACTTATTCAGTATTTGAACAGCACCACAACTACAAATTGGAAGTGGCTTATAGTTGATCAATTCATCCCAATGACCTTTCAATTTAGTAAAGAAGGCACTAACACTCATCTGGCTTTGAGAAAGAGTCGAAATAGACTTCTAAAGTTGAAAGATACGCAGTCCATTCTTTTGAGAAAACCACTCTTTGAGATCATTCCAGATCTCATTTGCAGTGTTTATGTAAAGAATACTAGCTGCAATCTCTAAAGAAACAGAGTTTAAGAGATAGGAAATTACCATACTGTTGCACCGTGTCCAAGATGCAAGAGTCGAATCATCTGTTGTAGGTTTGCGGATCAAACCATCAGCAAATCCTAATTTATTCATCGCAGACAAAGCCATATGCATTGAACGGGACCACGAGTGATAATTATCACCGGTAAGGAGTTGATTGACGAGCACAGTGCCAGGGCTATCTCCGGGGTGGAGAAAGAATGGACTGGATTCGGAGGTTGATGAAGATGTATTCCTAGTCATGAATCTTGAAAAAGAAATGAAATTGAAGAACAAATCGAAGAGAATTGATGAAATAGAAAAGCTAGGGTTTGCGATTTAGGCAAAACGCGAAAGCAAACCTGAAATCGAAAGGAAATTAAAAAGCGAGAGAGAAAACACACGATAGATAACAGAATAAAAAAACAAAACACAAAATCGAGTTGATCCGTGATGAAATCGAGTTGATTTGTAAAGAAATTGACGCACAAAATCGCGATCAAGAAGACGAAGAAATTGCAAGGTCTAGTACCAAAAAAGTAAAGTGAAATGCTGAAATAGTAAGATGACTTTACCAAATGAGGAAAGGTACAAAAGCTAAAGTGAATGATGAGAGCAACGTGCAAAAGACTTTAGAATATGCTCTGATACCATATCAAATGTAACACATGTGAATAATGCCTCAGATTTTATTCAATTGAAGATGTATAATAATACAAAGTATGGACTATTTATAGAAAATACATGACGACTTAGTAAAACAACAGACTTACTAAAAATGAAAAATTACATAAATGGGCATTATTTATCTTAAATACATCAGGAATGAAAATGTACAAAATTATAATTGTAATACATACAAATGAAGATGAAAGTTTCGACTTTGGTCGTGTGTGAAGCCCTTGTTCAAGTGAAGAGCAACTAATCCGATCAAATGGGCTCTTCATTCCCTCTCATAGAAAGAGAAAATATACTCAGAAAATTACAATAAGGTGAAATTAAGATCTAGTTTGTTTATTGAGATGAAATTAAAATTCTAAAATACATCTCAAATTTATCATTATATTTTTTTAAATTCTCATATAAAATATAATAAAAAATTTAACTTTTTCAAATTTTAAAATAAAACTAATATTAAAAAAATGTTATAATAATTTTTTAATTATTTTTATCTCATCTAACCTTATCTCATTTTTAAAAACAAATCGGACCTAAAACTTTGCTTACAATTAGAGAAGGGGAAAGAAAGATTACAATTACTTTAAATAGGTTTTGGTAGCATAGGAGTGGGATCTCCATGCTCCAATACCACAAACAAATCAATGAAAATGTCGTGAATCAAATCTGGGCGAGACGATGAACTAACAGTACAGAAGAAGGAGAAAAGCAAGGGAGGAGAGAGAAAAACAACAATGACTTTTATTTATTTATTTGTTTTATTTTTTATTTTATTTTTATTGTACTTATTCACTTGGCAGCATTCGTGCATTTCGTGTTTATACAGCTCTCTTTCTCCCACACGTCGTAGGGCATCGTTCTCTCAAAAATCAAAATGGAGAAAAAAGTACCCGTAATCTGTGTGCACAAAGGCCTCATCGACACGTGGCGATATCCTAGATGACTCGTGAGATAAAAAAACAAAAAAACAAAAAAACAAAAAAAAAAAACAAAAAGAATTAGATAAAAGAAAATCTCTTTACTCAATAATGCTTCTCGTTTTCTTTCTTTATCATGATTTTCTCATTTGATATTACGGTTACGGGAGGTTGACATGACGACAATCCTCTCCAACTAAACGATTATAAATAAAAATTTATATTTTGACGCACTAAAACACTACATATCCTCTCCAACTAATAAATGGAATTTTATATTTTTATATTTAACTAAAGTCTTGCAACATCGAGTGTATTTTAATACGAATAATGTTACATATAATTTCGAGATATATATATATATATATATTTATATATAAATATCACACTCTTATATTAAAAAAGTATGCTCTTTTAAGAAAATTTTCTTAAAATTTGAATTTCTTGAAATGTAAAAATACTTTTATTTTTTTTCTCTTCATTATTAATAAAATATAACTAAAATTTTTTAATATATGTATAAAATTATACTTCTTTAAAAAATATTTTAATTAATTCAATACCAATTATCTAAATTAAAAAGTAGCATTACTCTAAATATAATAGTGCAACTTGGTCCGGTTGGGCCCACGACATGACTGCCCAATCCTGCCCTTTGATTTCCTTTGCGTGTTCTCCGGAGATTCTTTCGACATTTCTGAAGTTTAGTTGGAATTTTATCTTACTTTATTTTATTTTATTAAATTATTATAATATTTTTAAAATTTTTATAAAAAAAATATGATAATAAATTCAGTTTTTTAAATTTTAAAATAATAATATTAAATAATAATATTTTATATAATTTTTAGTTTTTACTTAAAATCATTTTTTTCCATCTCACTATCTAAACTCAAGCTACGCCATTAATCCTTTGTTAGATGATTTAGGTTTGAACAAAATCTAGAACCAAATCAATGCCACTAATTTTGCTTTCCTAAATAAATTATACACTAATTATTCTCTAAAATCAATACTCGATTTTATAAGTTTTAATTCAATTTTCTAACTTTAAATTAGTCTATATTAATTTATTAGACTATTATTATATATATTAATATTAGTTATAGTGATTTGAATAATTATATATTAGTATTTATTATGATAAATTTAATTTTTTATAATTAGATCAATGATTTTTTTTTATAACTACATCAATAATTATATATTGGTATTAGCATTACTATAACATTGTATCATATATAATTATTTAGTATAATTATTTTTATATAGACTTAAAAGTATATTATTAATAGTAATATCATATTAGACTATTAGTATTAGGTTATAAAATATAAATTGTAATTAATTTATATTATATATTAATGTATAAAATATTATATATAATATTAAAAAAATTATTTTATTTTATATATAATATTAAAAAATTAAATTAAAATATACATTATATTAAACCAAATCTAATTTTAAAAAATCTAAAATCAAATCAATATCAATCAATTTTCACATTTCAAAAACCAATTTTGAATTGATATCGACACAAAATCGGACGGATCCTACCCATTTAAACCGGTGCCCTCCTCCTATTCGATTTTTTATTTTTAAATATTTTTCTTGGACCTCTGGCCATAACTGAGTAAGTGACTCATACCACGGCTTAGATAAGATGTTGGTCGGTGTGTGGGGTGGTTGGCTTTTACCGACAACAATATATTCTGTTTTGATTTCCTGCTAACATACAAACTATAGTTGTTCCACAGCCTATAGTTGGCAACAAAAAATACGACCGATTAATAGGTCACATACGGCGGGTCCCGACTGGAATCCGCCTAGTTATATTTTTATTTTTGTTTATATATATATATTTTTATCACTGTTAAACATTTAAAAAAAAAAAATCACAATACTATTACTAATAAAATATATATTTTTAATCATTATATAAAAAAAATTTAAAAAAATTAATAATCTTACAGTCGGGATTCCCGACTGAAATTCCCGTTACTCAATACGACCACACAAGTTGAAGGGAGTTTCTTATTCATTAGATTTCCTCCGCAAAAATTAAAAAGTAATTAAAGAAGAAAAAAAAATTAGACCATGAGATTCTAAATAATGATAATAAACTTTGGTGCCGTATTAAACATATTCAACCAACCTTTGACAGCCAAGATTTAATAGTCATATCATTTAGGGCCTCTACAAATCTCGGATCTCCTATAATATCTACTTAAAACTTAAGCTTTCTTCTACAGCTATTGACTCAACCAACTAGAAAAAACGTTTACGTAGGGGATTATGAATGCAAGAGTAGTTTTCAAGAGCTAAGTTGCATAAACTTTAAGTTTCATAAGGGTGTAAATCGATCTGATATGGTCAGAGAGTGATGTCTCAAAATTTTTGATTTTTTTCAAATCGAACCAGACCAAACTCACAGTTATCGATCCATTAAGTTCGGCCTAATTATTTTTTCTTTTTTGTTTCAAATAAATTAATAAAAAAATTATTTAAATTACTAAATTAAAAATTAATAAATTTTAATGTAAATTATATAACTAACTCATTAAAAAAATAGTTTATATGGTCAATGATAAAAAAGAATAGATAAAAACTACATCATTAACTTATATAATTGTTGCATTATTATTAAAAATATTTTTTAAAATATATATAGGAGTTTAATTAGATTCAGTCTAAAATTTATAGATTCTGAGATTGAACCAAAATCTTCTCTATCCACAATTTATTGGATCAAGATGGACCAGTCAAGAGTTCAATCCGGTCTGATCTGAATGGTTCAGCTCGATTAGCTTTTTCAATTTGGATCAACCCCTTACACCTCCCTACTTAAGCATAAGTTCGTTATTGTCTCACCGTTAACCATACATATGACTATAAATGTGAAAGTTAAATGCGAGCATTGAGACTTTCAACAAAACCACGTCTACTCTAGTCTATGTGGCTCAAGAGCTATCACATTAAAGGAAGGAATTTTCTACAACTTTCAAAAATATGTGAAATGAAGTGGTGAGTTACTACGTATCTAGTAAGTAGCAATTTAATATGAGTAAATTTTATTTATTTTTCAATAATTTTGACATTTTTATTTAAAAGTTTCAAAAAAATTTAAAATTTGAAATTCGAATTTCCAAATTCGAAACTCAGATTAACACACTTATCCATGATAATAGGAAAATCATTAATATACTATAAAGATATCATACCACAAAGGCATCATACTGTAAATGTATCAATATCAAAGTTTTGAATACCGTACCGGTGAGTGTACCGATTAAAGTACTGAAACGAAATATTTCGATACCGGTACTGTTTTGTGTACCATTTCGAGATAGTCTATATAAAAATATATATATATATAAATACATATATAAATTATATTTTAAAATAATAGTCAATACATGAATAATTATATATAAAAATATATAAATGTAATCAGTCTAATATAAATTGAAGTAAAAAATAGCAAAAAAATGAAAAAAAAATAATTGAAGGGTCGAAATCGAAAAATCCGATACGGCTGGTACCGGCCGAAATATTGTCCGAAACGGTTGGTACAGTTCGGTATGGCCACTATTTTGGCCGAAACGGTATGTTCCTAAAATATGTATCGAAGAACCGGCCGGTATGGCCTATTTCGATCGTACCGACCGGTACGGTACGAGATTTAAAACTGTGATCAATATACTACAAAGATATCATGTCACGAAAACATCATGTCATGAGGGATGTCAAACATCTGACAAAAACATTCATATTTTAGGCTAAAAAATAAATAGCATATTCACATTTAACTTTCAAATTTAATAAGCCACATAATATTTCTCAAACATTCTAATAATTACAAAATTTACACAAATCCACATAGTATTTCTCAAACATTTCAACTATTACAACACAAATCCCATAAGTAGAGCCAAAATAGTATAGGAATATGCACAAATCCAAAGTTTACATAAGTTTGAAATATAATACTTAGAGGTGTAAACTTAAACCGAAAAATCAGAGAACCGGCCCAAACCGAACTGGACCGGATCGGAAATTCTGGATTTGGATCGTTCCAGTCCGGTATTGATTTCATAAATTGAAAAACTGGATAATATCGGTCTGATTCCAGTTTCGTCTATTTTATGATCGGACTGAACCAAACCAAATCGGTTTTATTTACTTTTTATTTTTTATGATTTTTTTTAGTATTATTATATAATATGTTCTATACTATATATAATAATATAAATTATAATTAGATATGAGATAATGTAAATTTTTGATAGAACAATTTTTTATTTTATACCAATTTTTTTTATATAACAGATTGTTTTTACTAAAACAGATTTTTGTAGTGGATTATAACCTTTTTACTAAAACAAAATTTTCAAAGTAGTTTTTTTATTTATTTATTCATATTAGTTTTTATAAATGTACATTTTATTAAAATGAAAAAATTGGACCGAAATCAATAAAATCGATACTACCGATTTTGAGGGATAATAGGGGCGTAATCGATTTTAAGAAATACAAAACCGATGATACTGATTCGGTTTTTAATTTTATTCAAAATTGAACCGGTTACACCCCTAATAATATCAAGTGTACTATTCCAAACAAAACCAATAATTTTTATTATTTTTAAAAACTTATTAAAGAGTCACTTACATCGATTTTTAGTCAAAATAGTCACGATATTCCTTTGCCAATAGTCACTGGAAACCTATTTCAAGGCAATTATAATTTGTCAACTTCCACTCTAAAAATTATTTAATTTAACTCTAAAATTTCACACAATCTGGGATAACATTAATTTAGACTTGTTCTAAAAAATTATCCTCCAAAATTGATAAACTTCAACTATCTAGGTGGCAAATATTTTGCCAGAAAACATACAAATCTATTTCTATTCCCTTATTATTTCAACATAAATAAGGTCTACGGTTAACCATAAAATAGTGAGATAAACCTAGACTAATTCTAGTTAACACCCACCACTAACACTCATGTTAAATTCATCTTTAACACTTCTGAATTGCATAATCAACTAAGTACATTTTCAACAATTCACAACACTAAGTCTTAACAAATTCTACATTCTGTTGTCTAGATGACTAACACAAAAGGGAAGGTAAATTGGGTTATATTATAAAAATTAACACTTATAAATCAAATACACAATATAAAATATAAACAGAATATAAATTAGCAAGAAATACAAAGAGTAGGTAAGAAAAATCAAACTTAGTATTTTTACAAGGTTTAGCCACACTGCATATGTCCTCGCCTCAAGCTACCCTTTAAGGATCCCAAATTCACTAGTCAATTTCCTTTAGATGGAGATAGAAACCTATTACACTTTTGAGCAGCAACGCTCCAAAGAATCCGTATAGAACACCCTCTACACTTCCAATCACCTCACACTTGGTGATTTAACTATTCCTCATGTAGAACACCTTCTACACACACAAGAGTTATATGTACCCTCTTACAAATACAAAAGCTGATAATAGATACGTTATCAGAATACACTCTTCAATGAGTGAGATAAAAATAATATAGTACAACATATATTTCTTTTAAAAAGAATAAGAATTTTATCAAGAGATGTACAAAAATAATATATGAGCTTCATTTGTAGACTTGTTCTTTTATACTTGATGTGCGCTTCGTTCCATTGCGTAAATAATTTGAGTTTGAGACTTGAATTTATTTGTTATCATCAAAATCTACATGTAGATACGAAATTTGAAATCTTGGTTCAACAATCTCTCCCTTTTGATGATGACAAATACTTAGTAGAATTTTGAGACTTGTAGTAATACTTAAACTCCCCCTGAGAATATACATTAGTTTTTCAAGCAATAGATAAATATAATTCCAGCATATATAACAGAGTTAAAAATCTATAATATTTACTTCTAAAACTTCTCCCCTTTTTGGCATCATTAAAAAGAAACCGCAATTAGTTTCAGTAAGATTTTTTTTTTGCAATAAGCAATAACTAAATAAAACGGTGCGTTAGTAGAAGCTGTAGAGAATTGAATAATTGGAACCACCAGTGCCCAACAAATCTTGCAAAGGCTGGAGCCGAACATTATTGTCTCGGTGCGGAAAAAGATTTAAATCCGCTTGATATTATTGATGAATTAGATGTTGCAGAGATTTGAAGTTGAATAAGTAAAGTTATCCGTGTCTGACAAAGGCAACAAAAGCTGTAGGCCTAGCTCTGACAATTCGGTACGGAGCCACTTGTGTCCGACAAAACCTGCAAAAGTTGGAGGCCTAGCTCTAGCAGTCAGTGCGGAAGTATATTCAAATCCACGTGATGTTGTTGAAAAATTAAATATTATCGAGATTTGAAAGTTGCTATTTAAAAGACCATTTTCACCTGTCGGATACTCAAATAAACTTTCACACCACTCATTGATTCAGTTTCTGTTTATTCAAAACGATAGAATGGCGGAGAAAATTTCATCTAATAATCTTCCAAATTGGAATTAGAAACCGTCTCAACCATTCATTTTATCTCATGAGATTGTCAACACCATAATAGAAGCAGAGATGCATTTTTCTAATAGAGCTGATTCTGAGGTTGTTGCAGGATCAAGAACACTCAGTGCTCAATATGTTGCCTCTGTTACAACCTTCTCTCAGAGATTACTAGCGAGGGCAAATGAGGTTGATCGACTTAACAATCAAATATCTATTCTGTATCAAAAGCTTTCAAATAAAGGTAAAAAGAATAAGATGTTAAAGTAAGAAAATAAAGATTTGACATAATTAGCTCGTGTTCTAAAACTTCGAATAGAGGAATCAGAACGAGTGAGAGTTCAAACACAAAATCAACATCAGTAGATACTGGCAGCGTTTCACGAGAGAAATAGAGACAATTTGCAATAAATCTCGCTGGCTTAGTTTGGTAACTTTTGACAATATGCATCCGGCATATCTTGTAAACTTGACTAAGTAAGATTTGAAAAGATGACAGTTTGTCTTGTACTTATTTCTATCTTTATAAAAGCAATCTTTAGATTTATCTAATTTGCATCAAATTTTCTTTTCATCTCTGTAGTTCATCTTCATTCTCACTCTACAAAATTTCAATGGCTTATCAATTTTCTTTCAATGGCTTATCAATTTTCTTTCAATGCTTCTCGTAATCAAGATATGAGGTATTATTTACTGCAAACTATTTCTGCATCTGTTGTAGGCGCCATGAAGTAACAAAATACTGATTTGGCTAATAAATCAAATCATGATGCTATTTACGAGCTTGTGGGTCTCGGGACTCGATACTCATCTTCTATTGTTGCTTTTTCCACTCGGTTGCAGTCCAAAACCTGCGAGATAGAGAAGCTTAATATGAAGATTGATGTTCTTCAACGACTTGTTCAAGAGTCTAACAAAAAAATAGTAGACTTAAAACTACAAAATAAGGATTTAAAATCCCTGCTTGCCTCTGCATTTCGATTGCCTAATCCTTTAGATAAGGATGGCATAATGATTTATAAGGAGCAAATGCATTTAAATGATGAGGCTAAACGTCTCAAGTTTCTGTAGGTCATTTGAGATAATGGAATAAAAGTATCTATCAAATATTCATGACATGCATCATTCCTATTTCTTTTATAATCATACATAGTTATCTTCTGGTAGAGGTTTTGTGAAAATGTCTGTCAATTGATCATGTGTACTAGTGAATTCTAATACAATATCGCCCTTCTACACATGATCTCTAAGAAAATGATATATAATTTCAATATGTTTGGTCCGAGAATGTTGTATTGGATTCTTTGAAAGATTTATAGCACTTGTATTATCACATTTGATTGGAATATAACTGTACATAAGTTTAAAATCCTCAAGTTGTTGCTTCATATAAAGAACTTGAGCACAACAACTGCCTGCAGCAACATATTCTGCCTCAGAAATAGATAATGCAACAGAATTTTACTTTTTACTAAACCATGAAACAAGTGCATGACCTAAAAAATGACATGTTTCACTAGTACTTTTTCGATCAACTTTGCAACCAGTATAATTCGCATCTGAATAACTAATAAGATCGAAAGAAGTGTGCTTAGGATACCATAACCCTAGGTTAATAGTACTAGCAAGATATCTAAAAAATGCTTGACTGCAATCAAATGAGATTGCTTTGGAGATGATTGAAAATGTGCATATAAACATACACTGAACATAATGTCAGGTTTACTAGATATCAAATATAATAAACTACCAATCATACCTCGATATACCTTTGAGTCAACTAGCTTACTGCTTTCATCTTTATCAAATTTGGTGGATGGACTCAATGGTGTTCCAATTACCTTCGCACCTTCCATCTCAATCTTTTTGAGTAACTCTTTAATATATTTTGACTAATTAATGAATGTTCCACTTTTTGCTTGCTCGATTTGCAATCCAAGAAAGAAATTAAGTTCTTTTATCATGCTCATTTCAAATTCTTCCTGCATGCTCTTAGCAAAATCTTGGCACATATTTTTATTTGTAGCACCAAATATTATTTCATCAATATAAATTTGAACTAGAAGAATATCATTTTATTCTTATTTGATGAAAATAGTTGTATCAATCTTTCCTCTTGAAAAATTTTTTTCAATCAAGAAACCACTAAACCTCTCATACCAAGCTCTAGGAGCTTGTTTGAGTCTATAGAATACTTTTGCGAGCTTAAAAATATGGTTAGGAAAAATATGATTTTCAAAACCTGGAGGTTGCTCAACATATACCTCTTCATTCATTCGAATAACTTCTAATCTTGCAACAGTTGCATACGTGTTTTTAATCACTGCTACATTACTTAAGTGTATAACTTTATTGTCAAGGCAATCTAAAAAAGGGTTATCCTAAAAAAGGGTTATCATATGGTGAGACTTGTATTTTGAATGCAGTCTATCAAAGGGTTATCCTATTACACTACAGCTTACATATAATATGCATTAGCAAATTTCAAAATTACATAAATTTTAAATTATAGTTATATTTTTAAATTTAAATTTATAATTTGAGACAGAAATGTGTTTTTAATCACTTTAGACTCAGGAATAATTATTGGACCTAGTGGGGCTACAGTCCATTATTAAAGTTGTGGTGGGCAGGATGGATTGAGAGTCTGTTCCACCCCTAGGAAAGTGGGGGCATAGGTAAAAACTCCATTCCCAGCCCATGGGGGTGAGGGGCGAGGAGATGGCTACCCCACACTATACCGTATGGATAGCACCCTTATTTATTCTACACTAAAAAAATAAAAAATCAACATAGTCAAATTCATCATCTGTAAAATCATAAGCCCAAAATAATTTGATGAGAAGGGTTTTCAAATTGAAAGAACACCAAAAACTCAGGAACGTATGAAACATCCAAACGGAAAAAGAAACAATTACTGAAAGCGCATTAGCAGAGGAAGAGATGGTGGGTTTTGTATTTTATAAAGCACAATTGTGATTTAGTATTTTTCAAAGGATAGAGAGAGCACAGAGATAGGGAGAGCACAAAGAGAACTTGCAGACAAATATAATGATGGTGAAAATGTTTTTCAACTTCTAGAAAGTCACTATAATGGTGAAAAAAACAAAGGGATAAAACTGTAAAATGAGAAACATATAGGAATAAGATTGGAAAGCAAAATGCTAGAAACCAAAAATATTATTGCTTTTCGAATACATACTTTTATATATGTATTTTGTAGGTTGGGCTTCGACTAGGTTTGGGTACCAACTCTTCTCACATTACTATTTATTATTTATTATTTATTATTTATATTTTTTATGTACTTTTTATTAATATTCATTACTATTTAATATTCTATTATGAGTAATTTTATAAGAAGTCAATTTTAATGAGTCGTTAGGGAGTTGATTTTGATTTTAAAAAAACTCCGCTCATCTGCAACCTAGTACATATAGTATTACTCATAATTTATTATTTCTATTATTTATTTGAATATATATATTTAAATATTAAAATTAAAAAAAAATTTGATGTAATAATTAATTAAGAAAAGTGTGGTACAAAATTTTCTCATTTCTTTGTCTACAACAGTGAGAAACTTCGATCAACAAACCGCGACTAGATTGAGTATGTGTCGTCTGTGATCAATGACTAATGATAATTATCCTATTTTTTATCATCCCGTGAAGGAAAAATTTGTCAAGTAGGGCCCAGGCCAGCTGTTTGTTACACTAAGGGACAAGAAGGGAGGCATGGGGGACAAATGAGAGGGTTGGCAGTGAAGAGACAGGTGCTTGGGGCAATGTATAGGAAATTGAGGATGTAAAAAGAAGTGAACGGCAGAAGATAAAAACCAACCGACACACGCCACTAAATGGTCTATAAAAGGGGCTCTCTGAAATGATAAAAGAGTCGGCTCCAAGATCGTCTCCTCCAGCTTTCTTAGAAGAACTCAAGAACTCCAACAGGATGATTTATTACTAGATTTATGTATACTTTTCTTTATATAGTGAGTCATGAGAAACTGTAAAAATATTTATTATAGTGAATTCTTCACCCAGACACCCGTGGATGTAGGCTTTACGCCGAACCATGTAAATATTGTCCCTATCCATTTATTTATTTGCTATCCACATACATATAACCACACCGGAATCTCGCCGGGGGCCCCAAACGACACCCAATGAAAACCAACTTGCACCAGTGGGCCGAAAATGATTCTTTTTTCTACCCTGACCCGTTGACCGATTTTCGTGGCATCAACACATCCTTCTATCATTTGTTTATTATTTTTTTAATTTTTTTACTTAATAATTGAGAAAATAAATATTAGTAAAATTATATATTTTTTAATAATTAAGGATGTTAAAAAATATTTAATAATAATAATAAATAAATAAATATACTACTAATAATAAAGAAGTGATAAATCAATAATAAGTATATTAGCGTGGATGTTTTTCGACATTTATTTTATTTTTATTTTTATTTCTTTAATGATTGATAAAGTATCTTTTTAATAATGTTGGCATGTTGCGTTTTTCTTTTCTTTTTCTTAAAAATAAAAGTATAAAAAAGTGAATGAAAAAAAAAAGAGACATACTTGCGGCTTTACGAGGCCAATTTTATCTTCGAAACGTGGCAATTACTGGACTTCCTGATTCTTTGAATGACACATGTTCTACGGCAAATCGAATCCGGTGTCTTTCTGGCTTCTGTATATGAGAAAGCTCATAAACAAGGTGGCTCGCCTTGCTTGTTTTCGAAGATGAAATTCTGGATGAGAGGAATTAAAATTAAAATTAAAATTAAAATTAAAAATTAAATAATATTGTTAAGGACGTGTCTCGCTCCCCTTTTGCAACCGTTCACCTGCAAGAAATTGAAAAGATCTGGCTATCCTCGCTTGGAAAAGTCCTGATACTTAAGTCAGTAATCTCTCTAATTATTTAAAAAGTAGTTTGAGAACCAGAAAGAGAAGTCCCACCTTCATGGAGGGTTACCTGATTTATATAAGTCTCGTGGTCATGTTCATTCCCAATAGAGGTTTCCGTTTATAAGTTATCTTCTTGTAACTGACGCGATCACGTATCTGCATGAAATCCCGCAAAAAGTGGGTGAGAGTTAAGTATCAGTTTATGTATACGACTCTGTAGGTCTCTATCTTTATTCATCCTCATGCGTTAGTAATTGAGCCTACCGTGTTATTTTCCTCTTATATGTGCTCTCATTCTGATGGGTTTTTAGGCCTCTTGATTTAAATAGACCCTACAACTACTCCGCGAATTCCTTTCGCCTCAAGGCGTAGGGAATTCAATTTTTTTTTAATTTTTAAATGCTTAGGTTCCCGCCGTGAGATGCCTAGGTACTTGTTATTTTCTGTGAACCATCGAGTGCTTGCCGTCCTTCTATCTTCTCTTCAGACAACGTGGCGGTGGGAGAAAAGCTATCGTGTGACGGTTGCTTTCCATCTGACGGTTGTTTCTCTGCTTTTACGTCAAGCCATAATACCCACATCTGTTGGCGTTCCACTGTCACTTTTCATTTAAATACTTTTTTTCTCTCTTTTCCCTATTCTCTTTGTTCATTTCGCTTCCTGGTATCTTCCCAGTTCTCTGCGTTCTTTTGTTCTTGTCCTTTTCTTGTTCTTGATTCTTGTTCATTCCATATTTCCTTTTACAACTCCATGGTTGACCAAGGTAGTAGATCGGCTCAACCTTTTGACATTCCTGACGGCACAACATTTGATGGATACATGTGGCGCTCAAGTGTCGAGAAAACTATTTGGCTGGGATTCGGGAGGAGTTTAATATCCCGAGTTCAGTTGTGATGAAAGCACCTGAATCAGGATGCTGTGATGATGAGGGATTCTCTAGTTGGGTGACCATATATGTAGCCCTCTTGTCTCATAGGTTGAAACTTCCTTTTTGCCGCCCTCTTTGAGACATTTTGGATCTCTTGGAACTGGCTCTGATTCAATTTCACCATGTTGCCTTGAGGACTTATTTGTGTGTCTGCATCGTCTTCTGGATGGTCCTGAAGCCCCTCTGGGATCCTTACCCCGACATGACTGGTTGGGAGTTTTTGACTTTTTACGATGTGAGGGCGGCTACTAAGGGTTGTGTGACTGGCTTTCGTAAAAAGGAGAAAGGGTAATCTTTGGCTTTGTTTGAAAGTCGGTACTCCAATGTCAAGACGTGGACCACGAGATTCTTTTTTATCAGCGGCCAGAGGTGGGAGTTCTCTGTCCAAGAAGAGGTCTTTAGGGATTTCCCAGTTAGGGCAATCTGGTGCCCTATCCTTGAAGGCCGGCGTTTTTGGGCCCTCATGCCTCCATGGTCTGGCCAAGAGTTGGCTCGGATCAATGCTGTTCGCGCTTGGGCTGCGGACCATCGAGACAACCTTTGGACCGATAAGCTGTTGTACCCTGCTCATGTAGATCGGTTTTTGACGTCTCCCAACCGTTCTTTCATTCAGGGGCGTGACTTTATGATCACCGACATCATTCCTGCCCCTTTACCAGAACTCTATGAAAAGGCCATGAGAGGCACTCTCGTTATGCGAGAGAAGAAGGAAAAGCTAAAAGAGACAGGGCGGTCGGAGACCAACGCAAGCGAGGGCAAAAAAGATAGGAGATCCAAGAAGAAAAATGATGAGAGTTAGAGAAAAATGGCTCGTATTGAGGATCCTTCTTAGCTCCCTCCTCCAAAGAAACCTTTGGCGTCCACCGAGGAAATTTAAAAGTAGACACCCACGCTCCCAACTTCAATGGGAAACTTAGCATCCTTGGTGGACACCTGTAAGCAACAGCCCCAGGTCACTGAGGCTACATTAGGGGGTAGCTGGGCCAGGACACCTACCTCGCCAACAACGACTGCACCTACTGCCTCTAGTGGTTCCTCAGTGAGACCATGCTCCATTGGTTTGGGGAATAGGAAAAGCTTGGCCAGCATAGCTCCTTTTTAGCTAGCCACCACTTTTCAAGCCTAGGTGCCTCTCCAGACTAGCCTTCCGGCGTCTATTCCTGTATTTTTGCCTCAAGCCACCGAAGGCCCAGTGAGAGGTGGCGACCTACCTACTGGTGTAGCGGCCACCCTTCAGTTGGATAGAGTCATTGGTTTTGGTGTCTGCCCGCCATCGCCATCAGAGGCCGCTCCTAGGAAAGTGGATAAGAGTTTAGTTGGTACCTAGCTTCCTAGGCAAGAAGACTTCCAGTCTCCTGCTCCTGAGGACGCTCGCGAGGACTTGGTCGTTGGACAGCCCGACTTGGAAACTCCCACAACCACCATATCTGGAGGTAACACACCATCTTTGGTTGGTAGTGGTGAGCGTCTCTCACCAATCCCTCTTCATACATCTTCTTTTGGTGGAGACCTCGACTCTCTTACTGATGAGGAGTTGGACAACTTGATTCGGGAGGGCGCCCATGTAACTTGGGAGGAACCAACTCGCCCTAAGTCACTACCTGACTCTGGGCACTTGTCGGGCCAAGTGGTGAATGCAGCTCCTAATCTTGTGAGGATTCTAGCAGTTAAGGAAGTTAGTGGTCCCGACGAGAACATCAGAGGTGACGGTAGAGGGGGTGTCTATTCTTCGCCAATTCTTGCTCAACCGAGATCGTTACTGAAATTGCCAACCAGTTAAAGGATTGGTTTTCTGCGGTATCTTTATGACTTATCTTTTTGCTTTACTTTCTCTCTTCTTTTTTCCTTTTCTTTTCTCACTTGGGTTCTTTTCTCTTCTTCATAGGGCGTTGACAACCTGGCGACGTGGGTAGTGGCTAATTTTGTTCGGCGGGAGGAAGAGATTAAAGGGAGATGGCAGGCTGACAATGCTAAGTTAGAAACCCTGGTCGAGAAAAATAGGGAGCTCGAACATTGTTTGGACTAGGCAAAAGGTTTCGTCAACTCTTTTCAAGGAGAGCTGGAGTTGCACGACGGCGAGGTCCTTAAGTTTCGAAATGCTGTTCGCCTTACTCAAGAGGCGAAGATTAAGGACGACTTTTTTCACCAGGTCTTGGAGTCTGAAAGGGACCTGGCGATGGTGCAACTTTCTGAAACTCAACAAAACTTCAATGTTGAGTTGGCCCGCCTGGACTCGGAACTCCTCGCTTGCAACGGAGAGTTATGCTCAGTCCAGGAGGAGCTTGCCAGCTCGCAGGAAAGATGCACCTTACGGATCAAGACCTTTCTGAAGTGCAAGGTTCTCTGTCTGAACTTCGGGAGCATTACCAAAAGTATAAGGCGAGCAATGCGAGCATGGACGAGGAGTTTAGGAAGGCCAACTTGGTTGCTTTGGCCAGGAATGAGCAGTTAGCCAGGAAAGCAGATCAGTTGACTGCTGCTTGGGAGGAAACTACCCGCCTCTGGGCTCAATTGGCTTTGGCTCCTCAGGTCCGGGACACGATCTTCACTTATGGTCATGGTTCTGGCATCGTGTGCTTTAGAAACCGTCTCCTGGCTGATCCTGCTTCTGATCTTTAAGCTCTCAATGTGAGCTTGTTTTCTCCCGAGATGGCCACCTGCTGCCATGTTGACACCTTCGAGTGCAAAGAAATTCCTAATGCCTTTGTTGGCGTGCCTCCCTTGTCACCACTTGAAGAAGGCGATACCCTTTGACTTGAAGACATTATTCTTTATTTTATTTTATTCTTTTGTGATTGCACACTGTAATCTTTAATTTGTACGTAAGTTCTTTTTCTTGTAAATAACATCAATCATTTGTTTTGATATTGTACCCTTGATTCGAAGCCGGATAATTTCATGCATTTGCTCTAATTTTTGTTGCTGTCTATTTTTGCTTTCGCCTTTATCTTTGTTTAAATCATTTTCCTCTTTTTTTTCTTGAGCAATTGATTATCTATATTGATTTAATTCTCTGCTGCAATATCGCCTCTTGGGTATCTTGTCGTCGTTGGATTTTCTCAATATCGATAACAATTTATGAGAGTTAAGCGCGAAGAATGATTTTTCAAAGAGTTACATGTGATTTAAATTTTGGTTATTAATGTTATATCTTCTGATTAAGAATTTGGACATAGAATTTTTAATTGAGTTATCAATGAATTAAGAATAAATTTGAATACCACAAAAACACAAGAAATTCCCTACGCTCTACTTTTCGTCTCATTTTTATATTTTTCAAATTACTCATTTAGTTTTAATTTACGTCACACTCTAAAATTTACTTTTCGCACTCATCTAAATCTTTTTGTTAATTTCGTTACTGTTCTTCAATTTTTCAATCCATCTCCCTGTGGAATCGACACCCCAAAGCTATACTGCAAATGACCGCGTTATTCTTTGGGCGTAATCAAATTTTGGCGCCGTTGTCGGGGAGACGGTAGAAGAATTTATAGTTTATTTTTTTAGTAGTTTGTTAAAAAAAAAAAGAGTGGTAGCTTCGTTCATTTTCTTTTTAGCTTTCTGCATCTTTATTTTATTTTACTTTTATATTCGTAATTTTTTTTTTCAGTATTACGCTTTTCTTTACTTTGCATGTGCAGGTACAGAGACTCTTTTGGACGGTTTGCTAGCAGACCCATGGTAGAATCAGATTCGAATCTAATTTTTCTAATCGTTTGTTTGATAATTCTTCCAATTCTGACGTGATGAGTGAACACGTGGACCAACCTGTTAGAACCCTCCAAGATTATCTTCATCCCGCACGAACAGCCACACCATCCTGTATTATGTTCTCACCTAATGTTCGTCACGTAGATTTCAAAATAGGAATGATACAATTACTTTCGACTTTTCATGGTCTAGAAAATGAAAACCCCTATATTCATATTAGGGAATTTGAGGAAGTAGTTGCAACATTCCACAGTCAAAATACCACTGACGACACGGTAAGGCTAAAGTTCTTTCCTTTTTCTTTGAAAGATAAAGTTAAGAGTTGGTTGTACTCACTAAGACCACGGTCTATTGGAACATGGAGTAAGATGACTCAAGTGTTTTTCAATAAATACTTTCCCCAACATAAGACCAATGCTTTAAAAAGACAAATCTCTACCTTTGCACAAAAGGATAGTGAGACTTTGTACCAGTCTTGGGAAAGATTTAAAGAATTGCTGAGTATGTGTCCCCACCATGGATATGAGAATTGGCGATTAGTGAGTTATTTCTATGAAGGGCTTACGCCCAGGGAACGTCAATTCGTGGAAATGATGTGAAATGGGGAATTTTTACAGAAAAATCTCGATGAGGCCATAGAGTACCTCAATGAGCTTGCTGAAAAAGCTCATACTTGGACTGGACCTAGTGCTACTGATAGCACAAACAGGTCACGACCTACAGGAAACTTGAGTGGTGGTATTTACCATCTAAGGGAGGAGGATAACCTTAAGGTTAAGGTTGAAATGCTCACCAGAGAATTAGAGTTATTGAAAACCAAAAACTCAAAGTCAACACACATGGCTAATCATGCAGACTCTTTTGGGCCATGTGTTGTCTGTAGTGGGATAGATCATCATTCCCAAGAGTGTCCTACACATACTAACATGAATGGTATGTATGAGGAACAAAGTAATGCTCTGGGTATATACAAAAAGCCCTTCACACCTTACTCTGAAACCTACAACCTAGAATGGCGTAATCATCCCAACTTCAGCTGGAAGTCTGAAAACCAACAGCCTGCACAACCTTCTAGATCATATTCTGCACCATACCATGCACCTCAATCTTCTAGAAATTCTTTAGAAGACACTTTGCATGCATTTATTGAAGTACAGGGTAAGACTAACCAAAAATTTGAGTCTTTAATTATGCAGGTTGTTGAAGAACAAAAGGAGATAAAGAGCCAGATATCTAAAATAATGAGTTTCTTGAGTGTAAATGAGCAAGATAAGCTCCCTTCTCAAGCTCAGTCTGTACCTCATGGTCAACATATGGCACAAGAAACTGTGAAGAATCACGAGTGCCAGCAGATATATATGATTGACTCACTCATAGACAGGGAAGTTTTCATAACTTATGATTCTGATCCCCTTGAGAATTTTATGGTTGATTTTGAGTTTAATCCTATCAGTGATTCGTTTGATGTAGCTAATATTTGTACAATTTTTGACAATACTCAAGATTATAGCACACGGGCTTGGCAACCGAAGTTCGAGGAGTTTCTTGAGAAAAATGAAAAATAGATTCCTTCAAGTGGGCAAGTAACCAAAGTTAATCTTAAACCTTGCCACCTACCTGTGAAGTTCAAGCACCAAGCTTATTGGAAAAATAAGCGTTTCATTTTTTACCCAGGAGGAACAGTTCTATGAGTAAAAGATAGTCCAGTTGTAAACTTGGTCTATCAACTTTGACCACAGCATGCAACAATAATAATAATAATTATTATTATTATCATCTTATTTGTTTTGTTTTGTTTTTATTTACTACTGTTTTCTTTATTTTTGTTTGCAGGATAGTATCATTTTGTCATTTCAGATCACTACTTTTGACGCTTAGCGAGCTATCTACATCACACATCAGGTGTATCCTACCCTTTTTAGTTACTCCCCATCCAATTTTGATTATTAAACATTGAGGACAATGTTTCATTTAAGTTGGGGGGTGGGAATACAAATTTATCATTTAAACTCTGTGGCATATTTCAATCAAAATATAAAAAAATTGCCAATTTTTTTTTCGCGCAGGCATCTTTTCACACATGATACTCATGCTCATTCATAACCATCTTGGTGAATTCAACAAACCCAACTTAAATCATTTTGCTAAAGCATCCACAAAAAAAATTTTATGCACTTATCCAAACTTTGTGGTAATATGGTGATTTGACACATGTAACTAAAGAATTATTTTGCTCAAGTATTCATGTGAATTTTGTGAGAATTGAGAGCTTACAAATACAGAAATTGTGATAAGTATCCATTGATCTATTGAATTTGACACTTATTTTGAGAATATCATTACATGGTTTGTGGTAAGATGGTGGATATAATTGGGATATGACGAAAGTCAACTTAGGATTAACGTTTGAGCCTTTCAAGTTGAGCCTTTTCATCATAGATCCCTAGCAGCCAATTACGAGCCAATATACACATATGGCCTTTTCTTTTCATATCTACATCATCCATACCTCTCCACATTGGAGTATAGCTTATACACTATATTTTCTTACCATTTTACTTTCAAGTGTGTACTGAGTGTGAAATTATCATTAAAAAAAAAGAAAAAAGAAAATCATGACAAAAATGGCATGGTGCTAGATGTGTCCATCAAATTATTCATGAAAGAGTTCATCAAATTGCGAAGACACCAGTAGCAAAAGAAGATAGAAAATTGTACTTAGTCAAAAATCTAAAAAATTGAAAAGTACATCAAAAGGAAAGTATAGTCTACTGAAAAATTTAACAGATTCCCTTTTGTGTATACTTGGAAGTTTTTTGAAACCTCTTCACCTTTTCTCCTTATGAACCCCAACCCTAAGCCACATTACAACCCTTTGTGTTGATTTTTCCGATCCTAAGTATGCTTGTGGAAAGAATGGTGGAAATCTCATTTGTTAGTATTCCTATCATAAGATCAATGTTTACTTGTTACTTATATATAATTGGCTAAATTTCTATGAGAGTAAATGTACACTTTTGTCAACTCCATAGAGAGAACCCATACATGAAACACTTCTATACCCGTGAGTTATGGAGTTGAACCTTTTTGCTTAAGATATTCTAATGTTGCATGTGTCGAAACCTCTGATTTGATAAAAATAGTTTGGAATACATACACACTCTGTGGATTGCTATATTTGAATTACTTGTGAAAGGGTTATTGAATTGCTAAAATTGTTTTGATATGTAAATTTGAAAAATGTGTCTTGATGGCCCCTATGTGTGATTTTCTTTGGTCTTTCTCATCATTTTGCATGAAAATTGCTAGGGACTAGCAATGAGTAAGTTGGGGGGTGTGATAAGTGCACAAAAATGTACTCTAAATACTCTATTTAAATACTAAAAGAATTGAGAAAATAATGGATATAATTCATGTTATTAAAATTAATGGTCATTTATCTTGAGATAGATATAAGCATGATTTAATATATTGATGAGAATATAAAATGTCATATTTTACTCTCTTAATGTTTAATACTTTATTCTTATTTGATGCCTAAATATACTCATTATTCTTATATTTTGATTTAGGACACAAATAGAGGCATTAGGAGTAAATGAAGATAATTGCGGAATTTTAGACAGTTCTGACATCTTTTCGTAATATGGGCATAACTCTCTCATCCAATCTCTGATTGAGCTGCTTCAAGATGATCTAGAACCGAAAGAGAAATATATATAACTTTTATGTTTTATGTTTGAAGAGATATCCACTGAATCTAAGACAAAATCGACCATCAAGTGGACACACCTGCACTTGACGTTCCTGGATATTTTTCAGCCACTTGCATCAAATCCAAATGTCATCATAATATTTTCCAGCAAGCACTCCTACACTAACTTGGAAATTCAATGATCAATTCAGATACAAGATGAAGTGCACTCAAGTTTCTTCAAGACAAATTATTTGACCACAAGATATTAAGTCATACAAGACAGCTAATAGATAGAGAAGCAAAATTGAAACACTCAACCTACAAGCAAAATCCAGCTCATGCATAGTGGGAAAACAAATGATCAAAATGAAAACTCACAAATCACTTGGATTCAAGAATGGCACATGACAAAACAAGTTGAAATTGTGATGATTTTGTCATGACAACTTGCATGAAGGATGCTTATAAATAGAAGGGAGGGGTGTGTGTTCTAAGACAATGCTTAGTATGGGAGGATGCTTTGGAAGAGCCATTATTTTGAGAGCTTGAGAAAAGAAAAGAAAAACCAAAGAAGAGAGAAGAAAATAATGGTTGGCTCTTCCATATTATCCCTTGGAGAATTTTTGTTATATATTTTCAATATGTGTAACTAAATTCTCAAGGAGGGCTAGGGATGAACTTGTGTGTGTGATGGTATTTGTAATTTATTTTTGATTCATGTATTTGGTCTTTAAATATTAAAACTCTTTTGTTCTATTATTCTCAATTTATTTGTGATGTTTTTTCGTCTTCAAATAATTATAGAATCTATTTCGTTTATGGATTCAGTCATGCTTTTTCTATTGAGTGAATTAGTTCTATAATTATGTTTGGAGCAATTGATTATCTATATTGATTTAATTCTCTGCTGCAATATCGCCTCTTGGGTATCTTGTCGTCGTTGGATTTTCTCAATATCGATAACAATTTATGAGAGTTAAGCGCGAAGAATGATTTTTCAAAGAGTTACATGTGATTTAAATTTTGGTTATTAATGTTATATCTTCCGATTAAGAATTTGGACATAGAATTCTTAATTGAGTTATCAATGAATTAAGAATAAATTTGAATACCACAAATACACAAGAAATTCCCTACGCTCTACTTTTCGTCTCATTTTTATATTTTTCAAATTACTCATTTAGTTTTAATTTACGTCACACTCTAAAATTTACTTTTCGCACTCATCTAAATCTTTTTGTTAATTTCGTTACTGTTCTTCAATTTCTCAATCCATCTCCCTGTGGAATCGACACCCCAAATCTATACTGCAAACGACCGCGTTATTCTTTGGGCGTAATCAATGCCCCATTAGGCAAAGGGCCATGGTGCGGTCATGGATGTCAATTCTTCTAGTGGGACGTGCTGTCGAGACGCATACTCTTAGCATTTGATGTACTTTTTAGTGAACTCTCGTGCATCACTTATTGCGTTGGACCAATAATAGCCTGCTCTGACCACCTTCCTAGTTAAGGCTCTCTCCTCCCCCCCCCCCCCCCTCTCTGAGTGATTCCTACATATTTTTTTCATGTATTTCTGCTAAGACATATTGTACTTTCTGGGGCGAAATGCATCGTAACAAAGGTAGAGAAACCTTTTTTTGTAAAGAATCCCGTCAATGAGCAGGAACCTTGCCACTTTCATTCTTACTTTCTATGCTTCTTCTTGTGCCTGTGGTAGTCTACCTACTGCCAGGTATTCTACTACCTGGTTTGCCCATTCGGGGACATTGGAACTCAGCATTGCTACTTCCGCACCAATGGTTGGCGCTTCAATAACTATTATTTCAACCTGCCAAGGAAAAGGCGTTTATTCCATTCTAGACGCCGTCTGGGCCAGCCTATCTGCCACTTCATTATTTGCCTGCGGTATTTGGGTTATGGTGAAATACGAGAAGAGATCGCGTACTTCCCAAACTTGCTCCAGATACTTCTTTAATTTCCCACTTTTGGTGGTGTACTGGCCTAACGCCTCATCGACAATGATCTGTGAGTCTGACCTAACTTCTATTTCAATTACCCCGATCTGGGCGGCTATAGAAAGTCCCGTTATTAACGCTTCGTATTCAGTTTTGTTATTTGTTACTTTAAATACTAGTGTGACCATGTAATGCCTTTCCTCATTATTAGGGTTTAGAAAATGTATCCCTAGGCCACCGCCCACCTTGCAGGATGAACCATCTATGTACATTACCCACGGTTTGCCCGTTGGTGCCGTTGTGGCTTCCTAGGAGAAATTTGAGAATTCTGCCACAAAATTTGCTAATGCCTAGCCTTTCACTGCCTTCCTTGGCTCGTACCTAAAGTCGAATTCGCTCAACTCAATTGACCATCCTATCAACCTCTCTGTGCAGTCTGGCTTCCTCAGGGATTTTGCTAGCGGTGTCTCTGTAAGCACCCTTACTGTGTGGGCTTGAAAGTAAGGGTGAAGCTTCTTGGCCGCTGTTACCAGGGCAAAAGCTAGCAGTTCAATTTTGAGATACCTTACTTCCGCTCCTCTGAGGGCTCGGCTTAAGTAGTATACGGGGTGCTAAATAACCCCTTCTTCCTTTACCAAGACGGTTGATACTGCATTTGGGGAAACGACTAGGTACGCACAGAGTTCATCGCCCTTTTCTGGTTGCTTTAGGAGAGGCAGTGATGAGTGCACAAAAATGCACTCTAAATACTCTATTTAAATACTAAAAGAAATGAGAAAATAATGGATATAATTCGTGTTATTAAAATTAATGGTCATTTATCTTGAGATAGATATAAGCATGATTTAATATATTGATGAGAATATAAAATGCCATATTGTCCTCTATTAATATTTAATACTTTATTCTTATTTGATGCCTAAATATACTCATTATTCTTATATTTTGATTTAGGACACAAATAGAGGCATTAGACAGTTCTGACATCTTTTCGTAATATGGTCATAACTCTCTCATCCAATCTCCGATTGAGCTGATTCAAGATGATCTAGAACCGCAAGAGAAATATCTATAACTTTTATGTTTTATATTTGAAGAGATATCCACTCAATCTAAGACTAAATCGACCATCAAGTAGATGCACCTGCACTTGACGTTCCTGGATATTTTTCAGCCACTTGCATCAAATCCAAATGTCATCATAATATTTTTCAGCAAGCACTCCTACACCAACTTGGAAATTCAATGATCAATTCAGATACAAGATGAAGTGCACTCAAGTTTCTTCAAGACAAATTATTTGACCACAAGATATTAAGTCATACAAGACAACTAATAGATAGAGAAGCAAAATTGAAACACTCAACCTACAAGCAAAATCCAGCTCATGCATAGTGGAAAAACAAATGATCAAAATGACAACTCACAAATCACTTGGATTCAAGAATGGCACATGGCAAAACAAGTTGAAATTGTGATGATTTTGTCATGACAACTTGCATGAAGGATGCTTATAAATAGAAGGGAGGGGTGTGTGTTCTAAGACCATGCTTAGTGTGCTTGAATGCCTTGGAAGATACATTGTTTTTGAGAGCTTGAGAAAAGAAAAGAAAAACCAAAGAAGAGAGAAGAAAATAATGGTTGGTTCTTCCATATTATCCCTTGAAGAATTTTTGTTGCATATTTTCAATATGTGTAACTAATTTTCTAGTAGAGCTAGGGATGAATTTGTATATATGATGGTATTTGTAATTGTTTTTTATTCATATATGTGTTCTTCAAATATTAAACTCTTTTGTTTAGTCATTCGAAATTTATTATAAATATTTTCGTCACCAAGTAATCTTAGAATCTATTTCATTTATAGATTCAGTCATGCTTTTTCTATTAAATGCAATAATCCTTTGATTATATTTGGTTCAATTGGTTATCTATTTTAATTTAATTCTCTGCTGCAATATTGCTCTACGAGTATATTGTCGACGTTGAATTTCTTTAATATCGATAACAATTCCTGTTCTTATATTGTGACGAATGATTTTTCGAAAGATTACATTTGATTTAAATCTGGTTATTAATGTTTTATTTTCCGATTGAAAATTTGGATATAGAATTTTCAATTGAGTTATTAATGAATCGAAAATAATTAAAATACCAATTATATACAAAGGATTCCCGATGCTTTACTTTTCGCACTCATCTAAATCTTTTTGTTAATTTCGTTACTGTTCTTCAATTTCTCAATCCATCTCCCTGTGGAATCGACACCCCAAAGCTATACTGCAAACGACCGCGTTATTCTTTGGGCGTAATCAAATTTTGGCGCCGTTGCCGGGGAGACGGTAAAAGAATTTGTAGTTTTTTTTTAGTAGTTTGTTAAAAAAAAAAAAAAAAAGCGGTAGCTTCGTTCATTTTCTTTTTAGCTTTCTGCATCTTTATTTTATTTTAGTTTTATTTTCGTAATTATTTTTTTTTCAGTATTACGCTTTTCTTTACTTTGCATGCGCAGGTACAGAGACGCTTTTGGACTGTTTGCTAGTAGACCCGTGCTAGAATCAGATTCAGAATCTAATTTTTCTAATCGCTTGTTTGATAATTCTTCCAATTCTGACGCGATGAGTGAACACGTGGACCAACCTGTTAGAACCCTCCAAGATTATCTTCATCCCGCACGAACAGCCACACCATCCTGTATTATGTTCTCACCTAATGTTCATCATGTAGATTTTAAAACGGGAATGATACAATTACTTCCGACTTTCCATGGTCTAGAAAATGAAAACCCCTATGTTCATATTAGGGAATTTGAGGAAGTAGTTGCAACATTTCACAGTCAAAATACCACTGACGAAACGGTAAGGCTAAAGTTCTTTCCTTTTTCTTTGAAAGATAAAGCTAAGAGTTGGTTGTACTCACTAAGACCACGGTCTATTGGAACATGGAGTGAGATGACTCAAGTATTTTTCAATAAATACTTTCCCCAACATAAGACTAATGCTTTAAAAAGACAAATCTCTACCTTTGCACAAAAGGATAGTGAGACTTTGTACCAGTCTTGGGAAAGATTTAAAGAATTACTGAGTATGTGTCCCCACCATGGATATGAGAATTGACGCTTAGTGAGTTATTTCTATGAAGGCCTTACGCCCAGGGAACGTCAATTCGTGGAAATGATGTGCAATGGAGAATTTTTACAAAAAAATCCCGATGAGGCCATAGAGTACCTCAATGAGCTTGCTGAAAAAGCTCATACTTGGACTGGACCTAGTGTTACTGATAGCACAAACAGGTCACGACCTACAGGAAACTTGAGTGGTGGTATTTACCATCTAAGGGAGGAGGATAACCTTAAGGCTAAGGTTGAAATTCTCACCAGAGAATTAGAGTTATTGAAAACTAAAAACTCAAAACCAACACACACGGCTAATCATGCAGAATCTTTTGGGCCATGTGTTGTCTGTGGTGGGATAGATCATCATTCCCAAGAGTGTCCTACACATACTAACATGAATGGTATGTATGAGGAACAAAGTAATGCTCTAGGTATGTACAAAAAGCCCTTCACACCTTACTCTGAAACCTACAACCCAGGATGGCGTAATTATCCCAACTTCAGCTGGAAGTCTGAAAACCAGCAGCTTGCACAACTCTCTAGATCATATCTTGCACCATACCATGCACCTCAATCTTCTAGAAATTCTTTAGAAGATACTTTGCATACTTTTATTGAAATACAGGGTAAGACTAATCAAAAATTTGAATCTTTGATTATGCAGGTTGTCGAAGAAAATAAGAAAATCAAGAGCCAGGTGTCTAAAATAATGAGTTCATTGACTATGAATGAGAAAGGTAAGTTTCCTTCCCAAAGTCAATCTGTACCTCATGGTCAACATATGGCACAAGGAGATCTGAAGGACGTAAACGCCATTGTGACACGAAGTGGTAAGTCTCTACGTGATCCAATAATAGACAAAAAAAAAGATGTAGAGAAAGATCAAGATAGCAGCAGTCCTGAGCTTCCCAAAGAACTTGAGGTAACAAAACCTGAGGAACCTGCGGTAACAAAAAATCCTGGTAAGGTACCTTTTCCTCAAGCATTAAAGTCAAGCAAACAAACTCTAGATCATAACAATGATATTTTGGAAAATCTTAGACAGGTAAAAATTAATCTTCCTCTTTTGCATGTAATTAAACAAGTTCCTACTTACGCAAAAATTCTCAAAGATTTGTGTACAGTTAAGAGGAAGCATTATGTGAAGAAGACTGCATTCTTGACAGAGCAAGTTAGTGCTCTAATTGAACAGCGGATTCCCCCTAAGTACAAGGATCCTGGATGTCCAACCATCACATGCAACATTGGCAATCATGAGCTTGGACAGGCCTTGCTAGATTTAGGGGCTAGTGTAAATTTGATGCCATATTCTATTTATTTGCAATTAGGATTGGGAGAAATCAAACCAACTTCTGTGGTATTGCAATTGTCTGATCGTTCAGTCAGAGTACCACGGGGTGTGGTAGAGGATGTTTTAATTCAAGTTGACAAATTTTACTATCCTGTTGATTTCTTAATTCTAGACACTAGTTCTGCTGTAGAAACCACCTCTAAAATTCCATTAATTTTAGGTAGACCTTTTCTTGCTACTTCTAATGCTCTTATCAATTGCAGAAATGGATTGATGAAACTCTCTTTTGGCAATATGACTCTTGAGGTAAATATTTTTCATATTGCAAAACAGCCAGAAGAGGATGTCGAGTGTCATCAGACATACATGATTGACTTACTTATAGAAAGGGATGTTCTTACAACTCATGACTCAGATCCCCTTGAATACTTTATTGTTAATTCTGAATTTAATCCTATAAGTGATTCATCTGATGTATTTGACATTTGTGCTATTTTTGACAGAACTCATGATTATAACACACAGGCATGGCAACCAAAGTTTGAGAAGTTGCCTGAAAAAAGAGAAAGACAGATTCCTTCAAGTAGGGAAGCCCCTAAAGTTCAATTAAAGTCCCTACCTAAGGGTTTAAAGCATGTTTTCCTTGGTCCAGGTGATACTTTTCCTGTTATTATTTCATCTGAATTATCTGAGTCCTAAGGTGAGAAATTAATTCAAATTTTATGCAAATATAAATCAACCCTGGGATGGAGTATTGCTGATATAAAAGGCATTAGTCCCCTAATCTGTACTCATAAAATAAATTTAGAGGAAGGAACTAATCCTCGAAGAGACCCCCAGCGTAGACTTAATCCCACAATGAAAGAAGTTGTGAAAAATGAAGTATTGAAACTATTAGATGCAGGAATGATATATCCTATTGCTGATAGTAAATGGGTAAGTCCTACGCAGGTTGTTCCTAAAAAGTCAGGAGTAACTGTGATAAAAAATGACCTTGGAGAGTTAGTCCCTACAAAACTGGTGACTGGTTGGCGGATGTGCATTGATTACAGAAAATTAAATGCCGCCACACGAAAAGATCATTTTTTGCTTTCTTTTATTGATCAAATTCTTGAGCGAGTGGCTGGTCATCCTTTTTATTGCTTTCTGGATGGTTATTCTGGTTATTATCAAATTGAAATTGCATTAGAAGATCAGGATAAAACTACTTTTACTTGTCCTTTCGGTACTTATGCTTTCCGCAGAATGCCATTTGGACTGTGTAATGCTCCAGCTACTTTTCAACGTTACATGATGAGTATTTTTAGTGATATGGTTGAAAAGTGCATGGAAGTTTTTATGGATGATTTGACTATTTTTGGATCTTCTTTTGATGCATGTTTAATGAGTTTAGAAAGAGTACTGACTCATTGTGAAGAAAAAGAATTGGTTTTAAATTGGGAAAAATGTCACTTTATGGTACCTTCAGGTATTGTTTTAGGGCATATTATTTCTTCCAAAGGAATGGAGGTTGATCAATTAAAAGTTGAATTAATCTCTAAATTGCCTACACCTAGAACAATCAAGGATATAAGATCATTTCTTGGTCATGCGGGTTTTTATAGGAGATTCATACAGAATTTTTCTGCCATATCTAGACCACTATGTAACCTCCTAACTAAGGATGCCCCATTTGAATGGACACAAGCCTGTCAAGAGGCTTTCAAAACATTAATTGGCAAGCTTACTTCAGCACCCATAATGCAACCACCTGATTGGAATTTACCTTTCGAAATTATGTGTGATGCTAGTGATTTTACTGTAGGTGCTGTTCTTGGACAACGAAAAGAAGGGAAACCTTTTGTCATTTACTATGCTAGTCGAACTCTAAATAATGCACAAATGAATTACTCCACCACTGAAAAAGAGTTGTTAGCTGTAGTATTTGCTTTGGATAAATTCCGCGCTTATTTGATTAGTTCTCCTATCATTATCTTTACAGATCATGCAGGCTTTAAGTACCTTGTTACAAAGAAGGATGCTAAGGCACGATTAATACGATGGATTTTGCTTTTGCAGGAATTTGACATCACCATCAAAGACAAGAAAGGAGTGGAGAATGTAGTGGCAGACCATCTTTCTAGACTCACATTCGAGGACACTTCTGACCACATACCAATCAAAGATGATTTTCCCGATGAGCATTTACTTTCTATTACTTCTCTACCATGGTTTGCTCATATTGTGAACTATTTAGCTGCAGGTGAAATACCAAAGGATTTTAGCACCCAAGACAAAAGGAAATTCATGATTGAGGTACGAAAATTCTACTGGGATGACCCTTACCTTTTTAAATACTGCCCTGATCAAATTTTAAGGCGTTGCATCCCTGATGAAGAAATTGCAAGCGTTTTGGAATTTTGTCATTCCCAAGCTTGTGGTGGCCACTTTTTAATGAAGAAAACCGCTGCAAAAATCCTGCAGTGTGGATTTTATTGGCCCACCTTATTTAAAAATACAAATATCTATTGTCGCTCATGCGAAAGATGTCAAAAGTTAAGAGCTATGACCCGTTGTAATATGATGCCCTTAAACCCAATTTTGGTAATTGAAATTTTTGACTGTTGGGGCATTGATTTTATGGGACAATTTCCTCGTTCTTTTGGATATTTATATATTATTGTGGCAGTAGATTATGTGTCAAAATGGGTAGAGGCAGCACCTTGCAGAACCAATGATAACAGGACGGTAATTAAGTTTCTCAAAGAAAATGTATTATCTCGATTTGGTACCCCACGTGCTATCATTAGTGACCGAGGTACGCATTTTTGCAACCGTTCTTTTGAAGTTTTAATGAAAAGATATGGGGTGATACATAAGCTTTCTACTGCATACCACCCTCAGACAAGTGGACAGGTTGAACTTGCGAATAGGGAAATTAAACAAATTTTAGAAAAAACGGTCAACCCAGATCGGAAAGATTGGTCTTTGAGACTAATCGATGCGCTTTGGGCTTACCGTACAGTTTTCAAAACTCCCTTAGGCATGTCACCTTATAGACTTGTTTTTGGAAAACCTTGTCATTTGCCCGTGGAGCTCGAGCATCGAGCATATTGGGCCATTAAACATTTCAATTTTGACTTGGAAAAAGCAGGAAAATTTAGAAAATTCCAATTGACGGAATTAGAAGAATTGAGAAATGATGCTTATGAAAACTCCAAGATCTATAAGGCTAAAATGAAAGTATTTCATGATAAAAATATTTTGAGAAGAACATTTAAGCCTAATGATCGAGTATTTTTATATGATTCAAGACTCCATAAGCATTCAGGAAAACTTCGATCTAGATGGACCGGCCCTTTTATAGTAAAAAACGTTTTCACAAATGGGGCGATAGAAATAGAAAATCTAAAAGATGGATGTATCTTCAAAGTAAATGGTCAACGCCTCAAAATCTTAATTGATAGACAAATTCCAGAAGTGGAAGACATTCCACTTATGGACCCAGTATATCAATCTTGACCATCTCCAGGTATGTTTTTATTTTATTTTATTTTCGTTCATTTTATTTTTGTTTATTGTTTACTTTATTTTGTTACAGGTTAATTTTATTTTGACAAATACCATCTTTGATTCCAAGCAAGCCACCCACATCCCACATCAGGTGTATTCTACCCTATTTAGTTATTCAATTCTGATTCTTAAACATTGAGGACAATGTTTCATTTAAGTTGGGGGGTGGGAATACAAATCTGTTATTTAAACTCTGTGGCATATTTCAATCAATATATAAAAAATTGCCAAATTTTTTCACACAGGCATCTTTTCACACATGATACTCATGCTCATTCATAACCATCTTGGTGAATTCAACAAACCCATTTTAAATCATTTTGCTAAAACATCCACAGAGCCATTTATGCACTTCTCCAAACTTTGTGGTAATATGGTGATTTGACACATGTAACTAAAGAATTATTTTGCTCAAGTATTCATGTGAATTTTGTGAGAATTGAGAGCTTACAAATACAGAAATTGTGATAAGTATCTATTGATCTGTTGAATTTGACACTTCTTTTGAGAATATCATTACATGGTTTGTGGTAAGATGGTGGATATACTTGAGATATGACGAAAGTCAACTTAGGATTAACGTTTGAGCCTTTCAAGCTGAGCCTTTTCATCATAGATCCCTAGCAGCCAATTTTGAGCCAATATACACATATGGCCTTTTCTTTTCATATCTACATCATCCATACCTCTCCACATTGGAGTATAGCTTATACACTATATTTTCCTACCATTTTATTTCCAAGTGTGTACTAGGTGTGAAATTATCATTTAAAAAAAAAGATAAAAGAAAAAAAAAAGAAAAAAAGAAAACCATGACAAAAATGGCATGGTGCTAGATGTGTCCATCAAATTATTCATGAAAGAGTTCATCAAATTGCGAAGACACCAGTGGCAAAAGAAGATGGAAAACTGTACTTAGTCAAAAATCTAAAAAATTGAAAAGTACATCAAAAGGAAAGTATAGTCTACTGAAAAATTTAACAGATTCCCTTTTGTGTATACTTGGAAGTTTTTGAAATCTCTTCACATTTTCTTCTTATGAACCCCAACCCTAAACCACATTACAACCCTTTGTGTTGATTTTTCCGATCCTAAGTATGCTTGTGGAAAGAATGGTGGAAATTTCATTTGTTAGTATTCCTATCATAAGATCAATGTTTACTTGTTACTTATATATAATTGGCTAAATTTCCATGAGAGTAAATGTACACCTTTGTCAAATCCATAGAGAGAACCCATACATGAAACACTTCTATACCCGTAAGTTATGGAGTTGAACCTTTTTGCTTAAGATATTCTAATGTTGCATGTGTCGAAACCTCTGATTTGATAAAAATAGTTTGGAACACATATACACTCTGTGGATTGCTATATTTGAATTACTTGTGAAAAGGTTATTGAATTTCTAAGATTGTTTTGATATGAAAATTTGAAAAATGTGTCTTGATGGCCCCTATGTGTGATTTTCTTTGGTCTTTTTCATCATTTTGCATGAAAATTGCTAGGGACTAGCAATGAGTAAGTTGGGGGTGTGATGAGTGCACACAAATGCACTCTAAATACTCTATTTAAATACTAAAAGAAATGAGAAAATAATGGATATAATTCATGTTATTAAAATTAATGGTCATTTATCTTGAGATAGATATAAGCATGATTTAATATATTGATGAGAATATAAAATGCCATATTTTCCTCTCTTAATGTTTAATACTTTATTCTTATTTGATGCCTAAATATACTCATTATTCTTATATTTTGATTTATGACACAAATAGAGGCATTAGGAGCAAATGAAGATAATTGCGGAATTTTAGACGGTTCTGACATCTTTTCGTAATATGGGCATAACTCTCTCATCCAATATCCGATTGAGCTGATTCGAGATGATCTAGAACCGAAAGAGAAATATCTATAACTTTTATATTTTATGTTTGAAGAGATATCCACTCAATCTAAGACAAAATCGACCATCAAGTGGACGCACCTGCACTTGACGTTCCTAGATATTTTTCAGCCACTTGCATCAAATCCAAATGTCATCATAATATTTTCCAACAAGCACTCCTACACTAACTTGGAAATTCAATGATCAATTCAGATACAAGATGAAGTGCACTCAAGTTTCTTCAAAACAAATTATTTGACCACAAGATATTAAGTCATACAAGACAACTAATAGATAGAGAAGCAAAATTGAAACACTCAACCTACAAGCAAAATCCAGCTCATGCATAGTGGGAAAACAAATGATCAAAATGACAACTCACAAATCACTTGGATTCAAGAATGGCACATGGCAAAACAAGTTGAAATTGTGATGATTTTGTCATGACAACTTGCATGAAGGATGCTTATAAATAGAAGGGAGGGGTGTGTGTTCTAAGACCATGCTTAGTGTGCTTGGATGCCTTGGAAGATACATTATTTTTTAGAGCTTGAGAAAAGAAAAGAAAAACCAAAGAAGAGAGAAGAAAATAATGGTTGGCTCTTCCATATTATCCCTTGAAAAATTTTTATTGCATATTTTCAATATGTGTAACTAATTTTCTAGTAGAGTTAGAGATGAATTTGTATATATGATGGTATTTGTAATTGTTTTTTATTCATATATGTGTTCTTCAAATATTAAACTCTTTTGTTTAGTCATTCGAAATTTATTATAAATGTTTTCGTCACCAAATAATCTTAGAATTTATTTCATTTATAGATTCAGTCATGCTTTTTCTATTAAATGCAATAATCCTTTGATTATGTTTGGTTCAATTGGTTATCTATTTTAATTTAATTCTCTGCTGCAATATTGCTCTATGAGTATATTGTTGACGTTGAATTTCTTTAATATCGATAACAATTCCTGTTCTTATATTGTGACGAATGATTTTTCGAAAGATTACATTTGATTTAAATCTGGTTATTAATGTTTTATTTTCCGATTGAAAATTTGGACATAGAATTTTCAATTGAGTTATTAATGAATCGAAAATAATTAAAATACCAATTATATACAAAGGATTCCCGATACTTTACTTTTCGCACTCATCTAAATCTTTTTGTTAATTTCGTTACTGTTCTTCAATTTCTCAATCCATCTCCCCGTGGAATCGACACCCCAAAGCTATACTGCAAACGACCGCGTTATTCTTTGGGCGTAATCAGGCAGATTGACTAGGTATTGCTTCAATCTTCTGAACATCTCATTACACTTTTCATGCCAAGGATGTGTCTTGCGCAATACATGGAAGAAAGGTATACACTTAATCCGTCGATCTCGCTATGAACCTGCCTAGGGCGGCTACTTTTCCTACCAACTGCTGCGTCTCATGCAAGTTTCCAGGTGGCTTCATATTGATTATGACCTTTATCTTTTGGGAAGGTTTTGATTCCTCTTTCGAATACGATGGATCCCAAAAAAATTTCTTATTCCACTCCAAAGACACACTTGCAAGATTCAATTTCATCTTGTATATGCTTAGCACATCAAATGCTTCTCTCAGGCATCAATGTGTTGAGCAGACTCTTTGCTTTTTACCAAGAGATCATCCACATAGACTTCCATGGTTTTTCCTATATGTTTCGCAAACGCTCAGTTGACTAGTCTTTGGTAGGTCGCCCCTGCATTCTTTAATCCAAACGGCATTACTTGGTAACAATACACCCCATGATCTGTTATGAATGCAATCTTTTTTTTATCTGTCACGTGCATCTGTATTTGGTTGTACCTTGAGTAGGCATCCATGAAACTCAGTGTTTGGTGTCCCGCCGTCGCATCCACGATGAGGTCGATGTGTGGCATGGGGAAGTTATCTTTTGGACAAGCTTTGTTAAGGTCAGTGAAGTCTACGCACATCCTCTACTTTTCATTTGTATTTTTTACCAGGATTACATTAGATAATCACTTCGGGTAATGGGCTTCCTTGATAAAACGGGCGGCGAGTAGTCTCTCGACTTCCAAATTGATGGTGGCGTATTTTTTTGCGCTAAATGACCTCATCTTTTAGCGTATTAGCTTGTGTGCAGGGTCTTGATAACACCTAAAGAATAACGCGGTAATTGTAGTTCAGTTTTGGGGTGTCGATTTCACAGGGAGACAAATTAAAAGAATAATAGAATAGGAAAGAAACTAAGAAAAAATATTAAATAATTAATGAGAAAATAAAAATTGATTTAAAATGAAAATGAAAATTAAACGAAAGAATTAATGGAAAAAGTAATCAAAGTTGACGAACAGTAGAGTGTCAAGAATCCCTTGCACATATCTAGTATTTTAATTATTTTTAATTCACTAATAACTTAATTGAGAATTCAATTCCGTAATTCTCAATCGGAAGATATAAAATTATAAACCAAAAATTAAATCAAATGTAACTCTTTGAAAAATCATTCATCACTTTAAATCACACAAATTGTTATTCACATTGAAAAAATCCAACGACGACAATATACCCAGGAGCTATATTGCAGCAAAGAATTAAATTAATATAAATAATCAATAGATCCAAACATAATCAAAGAACAAAATCATTCAATAGAAAAAGCATGACTGAATCTATAAACAGAATAAATTCTAAAATTATTCAGAAAAGAAAACACTCAGAATATTTTGAGAATGATAAAATAAAGAATTTTAATAAATTGAAAATCAAATACTTGAATAAAAAATAAATTAAAAAAATATCATCAAGTGTGCAAGTTCATCCCTAACCCTATACGAGAATTCAGTCACCCATAAATATAATGAATAACAAAAATCTCTAAAGAAAAATCACTGAAACAGCTGGTGGCATCCTCCAATAATTTTTTGCCGTTCGTCCATGTACGTCTGTGTCTCTTCTCCGTCCCTCTTGTGCGGCCGCTCGTCAAGCTTTAGCACATATATATATATATATATATATATGCGATACTCTTCTTTCAAATTGAAGGAAACGTGCCGTGTTTTAATTCCAAGTACCCTTTTAATTTCATGCTCTTGCAGGTCCCAAATGAAGGCCCATAACGTGGTAGTGAATTGCAGCCCATTAAAAGTCAAGCCTCTTCAATCATGCATGCGGGTCCTAGGGAATGAATATTGTGATTGCATTATATCATATTGAACTTGAATTTTAGCCCATTGATCTTGAAGTGTGATTTCCCTCCTTCAACTACTAAAAATAAATAAATAAAATAAAATAAAATAAAAAAATAAAGAATACAAATAATACTTAAAAACATCTCAATGTAAATAGAAATCTTAATTTAATAAAATAAGTGAAATCCAATTATTTCTATTTTCATTCTTTACAATTTAATCAAATATTAGGATATTTAGAGTGCACTTTTGCGCACTCATCAGGTCTACTCCTAAGCGATGTTCAATGACGACATTGTCCACGCTGGGCATTTCTTCATGGCTCCATGCAAACGCGTACGGTTGTTTTTAGGCGATTAAGGAATAAAATTACGAGCTCTAAAGGCTCATTGACCTCGGCGTACTGCTGACTCTGCTCGTCTCTGACCTTTACATCTTTTTCCTGGGCTTCTGCCATAGGTGGTGGAATGGGTGGTATGAATGCCTTTTTCATCTCTTCTATAGTACAAACTTCATTTCCGTTCTTACTTAGTTCTTGCACATAACATTCTTGAGCCAATGCCTGCTCGCTTCTTGACTCTCCTACCCCGCTGTCAGTTGAGAACTTCATCTTGAGGTAATACGTAGAGGTTACCACCCTGAAATGGTTGAGTGTTGGCCTCCCCAGTATAGCATTATAGGAGGAGGGAGCTTTAACCACTAAGAAGTCGATCATGGTAGTCGCCGTTTGTGTTCTAGTCCTGGCAATTACCGGAAGTGTGATGGCTTTAATAGGTTGGATTGTTTTGCCAAAGAAGCCCTTCAATGGCGTCAGGGAAGGTCGTAGTTTATCAGCGTCGATACCCATTTTGTTGAATACTTCCCAAAATAGTATGTCGGCTGAGCTTTCATTGTCGATCAGCACCCGTCTGGTCGTGTAATTGGCTATGATAAGGGTGATCACTAGAGCATCATCGTGTGGGTACAACACCCCTTCTCTATCTGCCTCTCCAAAGGATATCACTACCCAGTCATGGCTAAGTTTTCTCTGTTTGGGAGCTCTGTCTGCTACATATATTTCCTCATATCTCGCCTTTCGTACATACGCCTTTCAACTGGATGCGGACATCCCATCTCCAGCAAAATCCCTTGCTATTGTTCGGATTTCCCCAATAGGTGCTCTATTCCTGTCATCTCTTGGGGGTGATATGTTCATGTAACCTCTTTTAGGCGATTTGTTCCGGTCTCCACTCATGGGTGCACTACTTCTGTTCCCGTCTCCTTTTGTTGTCACTCAGTTGCCATTGTTTTGGCGACTTTTACCTTGACATCTTCTTTCAGGATTGGTGCTCCTTTTAACTTCCTGCCAAGACTCTTGATGTCTTCTAGATTTTGACCGTTCTGCCACCATCCGTTCCAACTCACCAATTCCCGCTAGATCAGTGACCATTTTTTTCATGGTCGTGCCGTCTTCTGTCCAATGTGATCCTGTCTGGTGTTATTTGCAATATCGACCGTCTGTCTTGAGCTAGTGCCCTTCACCCCTGTCTTCCTCCTCTTCTCTGACACTCAGGTTGTTATGTATTAGCTTGGTGTTTTGATCTGAAAGTTTTTTCTGCTTCTTTCTCACCAATTCACTTCAACCCTTTTATCATCCCGTCCGCCTCTTTGTTCGGCCCTTCTATCTTATTTCCGAGAATCTACTAAGGCCTGTAATGTATCCTTGGCATTAACAAAAATGTCCACTTGGTTTATGAATTCCCTGAGGGTGGAAGGAGTCTTTTTAACTAGCTTAATCATGAATGGGTTTTGCGACCAGATTCCACCCAAGAGAGCGGCCAGAGTGATCTTCTTGTCTTTGTCGTCAGTCGTCAATCGCTCCTTGTTGAAGCAAGTGAGGTGGGTCTTGAGGTCTTCATCCTCTTTCTGCTTGACCATGAGAAGGTAGATAGCTGGGTGTCGGTGCCTTCTATTAGGCATAAACTATGTTATGAATTGTTTGGCCAGGTTTTCAAAACTATCTATCGATCTTGGTTTGAGAGTCCCAAATCACCATCTCCCCGTCTCCTTTAGAGTTAGGGGAAAAGCCTGGCAAGCGATCTCGCCCGAAAAACCATGGAATGTGATGTGGGTTTTAAAGTTTTCTAGATGGTCCACTGGATCCTTAGACCCATCGTACAGGTCTATCTGGGAGACTTTAAACTTCGGTGGGAGCGGAATCTTCATAATCCGCTCGCTATATGGTAGCTTGGTCTAGTTCAGCAGGCACTCGACCGAGGAAGATCCTCCCATCTTCTTTGTTATTTCCTCAAACTTTCCTGCAAGATCTTTTAGTTCGTCGTATATTTTTTGTTTTTCTGTGCGTTCCAGCCTGGCTTCGGCGTTGTTGTTTGCTTCTCCCTCAGCTTGCACACTGTGAGCAGGCGTGGCGGTATTGCTGGACTCAACATTCCTTCGCCCTAAATCCTCGTTTTCTTTCTGTAATGCCTCCAAGGCGTTTAACGCCTTCTTCAATCTCTCCTCTATTGCTGCTAATCGTGCCTCCATGGATACACTTGTTGCTCGACTTGCTAGAGAACGAGTTACAGTTGGCATATGAGAACCACGTTAATAGTCTATATTCGAATCCCATAGTCGGAGCCAATGTTAAGGATGTGTCTCGCTCCCCTCCTGCAACTGTCCTGCAAGAAATTGAAAAGATCCGACTATCTCCGCCTGGGAAAGCTGCAATGCCTAAGTCAATAATCTCACTAATTATTTGAAAAGTAACTTGAAAACCACAGAGAGAAGTCCTCCCGTTATGGAGGGTTACCTGGTTTATATAGGCCTTGTGATCATGTTCATCTCATGTAGGGATATTTGTTTATAAGTTATCTTCCTGTAACTGACGTGATCACGTATTTTCATGAAATCTTGCAAAAAGTGGCGAGAGTTAAGTATCAGTTTATGTGTACGAATTTGTAAAACTCTATCCTTATTTATCTTCTTGGGTTAGTAATTAGGCCTACCGTATTATTTTCCTCTTATATGAGTTCTCATTCTAATAGGCTTTTAGGCCTTTTGATTTAAATATAATATATTTTTTTAATAGAATTTTTATTTTAAGATTTGAAAAAAATAAAATTATTTATATTATTTTGTATTAAAATTAAAAAAATTATAATAATTAAATAAGATAAAATAAAATAAGATGTGATAAAATAAAATGATTTCTGAAAGGAAAATCCTGGAGTTCGGTTTGACCGAATCCCCTGTGCAGCCACGCCGTTCCTGGCGGCGGTCGACACTGCCCATCCCATCAGGACCAGAGGGAGCTGACGACCCCATCCCTGCGACGGCGAGCTCCAGTGACTTCCGATGTGCCCCCGACGGCTTTAAATCCGAAAATGAGTCTCCCTCTAGTTTCGATGGAATGGGTGGTGTCACCTACTACCACCGATGATAATGAGGGTTAGAATGAGGTCGAAACTCCTTAAAATTTCATCTTTATTTTATTTTTTATTTTATTTTATTATTTTATTTTATTATATTTTATTATATTTTATTAATTTTATTATATTTTATTAATATTTTTTATTATATTTTTATAATAATTATAAAAGTTTAGAGAGGATTAGTACACTCAAAGTACAACTCAATTGTACTCTAACGTCATCCTTTCTGAAAACATTTGTTTGGCGTCTCCTCTAGATTCGTTTCTGAGATCCTCTGGGGCTCTTCATGACCGCCACGTGTCGCATATATGCGGCTTCAATTTCTGAGTTAGCAAGGTTGTTCGAGTAATTTAGCTAGCTAACATACACAAATTTTTTTGCCTTGCAATCCATTTCCCTTCTTTTTCCTTGATGATTGTTTCGTCTCCTGGCTGGGTTTGTTCTCCGGGAGAGTTCATGCCGGGAAAGTGCGGGAAAACTTAGATTGCTTGCTTTGACGGAAACAATGTTGGAACCAGTCTTCAAAGGAAAAAAAATGTAGCTGATAGGTTATACTCTGCTTTGTTGTCCATGTTTTTCTAATTTTCTATTTGCAATCATCTTTGTTTCTCTATTCTCGTTTTCCCCGTTTTCCCGGGTTGTCTTTCTACGATTCCACTCTGTCATCAAGTTTGGTCAAATTTGGGTCTTCATAAATCTCAATGGCACAAGCTGAGGATTTTATATCTGGAAATCATTTTCCTCCGAAATTTGAAGACCCAAGAGAAAATACGGAGGAGATTGAGCTGACCCTAGGGCTCTCATTAAACGGTCGGTTTGGGGTAGACCCTTTAAGAGCCAAGCAGCTCAAGAGGTCTTCGTCGATACCGGACTTTTTGAACCCGGTAAGATATAATGACACAGCGTGTGTTACCCCTCTCGCTTGCGCTCCGCTCATAAGGACCTGTTCTTTGCCTACGGAGACAGAGGAAGAATGGAGGAAGAAGAAACAGTTGCAGACACTGAGAAGAACGGAGGCAAAGCGGAAGCGGTCGGAGAAGCAGAGGACTTCGAAAGAGCAGTGTGGGAAGGCTGTCGAGGAATCTTCGTGCTCGGTGGCGTTGAAGGGTGGAAACAGGAATGGGTTGAATTGTGGTGGTTTGGAGGAGGAGGAGCCCCAACCACCGCCATTAACGCAGGGGTCACTTGGTTCCCAAGGGAGTGGATCTTCTGGGATTTCGGAATCTGAAAGCCAACCGACTCAAGGTAATTGCATCATCTTTCTCTGTTCAACAGCGTTATCTTTTCCTCGGATTTTGAAACATCTTATGTTTAACTTCGTACCAAATGGATAAGCTGTTAATTTTTGAATTTGATGTCTGAATTTTACATCATTTCCCCTAATGAATTTTCGGCGAGTAGGAAACTTGGGGTGGGTGACATCTGAGTGCTTGCATCTGTTGATTCTATTTACGTTCTGCCGCTTCTTATTTTTCCCAGTAGTCCTTCCTTCGTTTTATTTAAATGAGCAAGTTGGGTTTTCTGTATTGAGTTTGAATGTGTCCTAAAATGTAATAGAAGGCTGACAGTATTGAGTTCCAAAAAAGCTGAGCACTTCTAGTTAACTTCACAGTGATATGGTCAAGAGTCTAAATATTATGAATAGTTATTTTTCCCCTTCTTATAGTGCGACTTTGGGTACTCATTTGTCAAATTTAGCTTTGCCAAATGTGTTAGTATTCACTCATTGTTGGTTTCACGCTATCTTAAGGAGAATGTAGTTTGGGGGTGGTTTGGGTGGGGGGCGTATTTTTTCTTGACTTGTTAATTGGATACTTGATTCATTTGTAGAGTGTTATGAACCCAAGAAGTTGTTTATGGGCCTCCAACCAATATTATCATTTATTTTAATTGAGTGTTTTAAATTATTTGGTGGCCCATGGGTCTAGAGAATTGGCCCATGGCCTGTTGCTGGTATTTGTAATTCGGAGTTGGTGTTTTCTAGTAAAAGTAGGAGAAGGGTATTATTGCCTAGGATATCTAAAATCTTGAACATTCAATCTGTAATTGAGAATTCTCTCATATGGAGGAAGGGTTGCCTCGAACAAACCCTGTGTGACTCTCAGTCCACATTTATCCAGCTCCATTTATCTTCTGTTATTTTTTTACATTTCTTTACATTTCTCACAAACTCACATTTACACACATTTACACACATAGGGATTCTCATCCACTAAAAGGGTTTATAGCAATTGGTATCATGAGCCAACAGTCCTCTATGGATGAATTGATCGAAGCGTTCCTTCAATGGTTGCTTAATGATCCAACTATTCCTAATCGAGATGCGTTGATTGTGAAATATTCATGAATTCAAACAGACTTTGCAGTACAGAAATCAGTAATACTACACGAAAAGGAAACAAAGGGGGAAGATCAACTTGCGAAGGAAGAAACGGAAGTAGATGAAATTCGGGATGGACATTCAATACTGGGTGATGAATTCGGCTCAAAACAATTAGACAAAGGGCAAATTGATGGATTGAAGGAGAATGACGTCTTAGAGAAAGCATGGTTGATAGAGACTACAGAAGAGATGCCAGACCTTGCTCATCGTTCTTGAAGACAAGGAGGAAACACACTATGCGAAGATTCAGGAGCCTCTCCATGCCCAAACCCTAACTAGTGAACCTGTTTACCTCCTGGCACTTGACGCGGCTTTAATAGCTGTAGATGGTCACAAACCGTGTTCAGCAACTCCAACCTCCAACCAACCGCACGTCTCCGTTGCCGACACAGAACTCCTAGCAGTGGCGCATCAAATCTTCAATCTCGGAGCCCTGAGTGACCAAGGGCAAGCCCAGTTACCTTTGATTGGTACCGCAAACTCTTGGATGACCAATACACAAATGAAGGCCATCTTGACCTCCTTCATGTGGCTATTCCCATTAAATCAGACCTCGTTCAAACTTAAATCGGGTGCAAAACCCATCGCCAGCACACCTCCCGTCTCCAAAGATTTCGCGTTCCCTACTTTGGACCTAAGCAACCCCTTTCATGTGGTGGTTCACCCAAACGAAGCCCCTGGTGCGGTTGTAGCCAAGCTCGGTGCCGTCATTCAGCAGGAGGGGCAACCATCAGATATTTGAACAATTACCAAGCCTCCATCGATAGTGGAAGGATCTGGTTTTCACTACTTGTGCTGGATTTTTGAGAAGGAGACAAACCTGCAAATACAACCTAAAAATCTGAGAGGTAAGCAATTTTTTCCTCACCTTTTGCTTGATGAAATGCCACTGGGAGTTGTGTTTGAGCCCTTTGATAGAAGAAGAGAGACCTTTGAGGTAATTTTTGCTCCTACTTGTTCAAAAATTCGAAGTGGGTGTAGCATTGTGTTTGAGAAAATGGCCTGTAGGTATGTGGAATTTTGGGATGCTCTTCATGATCCGAAAATTATTTTCAAAAATACTGGAGGAACGACTGGGAATATTGTGTTTCTAAAACATATTCTCAGCTTTAGGCCCAAGGATGCTGAGATTTCGATGGAGAACTATAATGATTCTACTCAAATCATTGAGGGCAATTTTGATGATTTCTTGGTAGAGAACAGAGGTGTCGCCAATGAGGATAGAGACCTCCAGGACAGTCAAGACGGGCCAGGTGTGCAATGAAGATCAATTGTCCTTGTAGAATGTTGAGCTTGCTGGTCTCTTCTCTGGGGATTCAACCATTTTCTCTACGCACCCCTGTTTTTGTCAAGGCTGGTGAACAGATTGTCAATCTGCATTACATGCTAGGTGAGTCAGTTATTAAGGCAAGACCTACTGTTTTGTGGTGCTACAAGGACAGACTTGAACTCAGTAGTCACAAGATAAAACGTAGTAAGCAGATTGCTATTATAGTAGGGGATTTTCTAATGGGAATGAGAGAGACTCTTTGCTATGAGTTTTATTTAAAAAATTTCTGGGTTAATTTAAACATGTCTGATGAATTGCTTGAGAGAGTGTTAGACCCTGATAATGCCATGTTTTCAATCTTAATGGTGACGATAAGGAATGGTGAAGATTTTTACAAGATGGTTGGTGCTGATACTGAACCTGAAGCAAGCTGTGAATTAGAAATGGGTGAAACAATTGGTTTTACTCTTCCTGTTCTTAGCACACTTATCTGGGCAGGGTATACCTGAATGTTTGGGTCCAAAAAAAAAAGACCTTGGCCTTCCAGTTCATGGGGAACCTGGTGTTGTTTTGTCATAAAAAATGAAACTGTCCAGATTGATTGGTTTCTTAGCTATGTTGAAGTAAAAGGGGCTCTTGAAATTTATGAATTTCAAAGTAATTAGATTGTATTCAACAGAGACTTCTTGCTTGCCGGTTCTAACTGTGGAGGGCCACCTCAAAATATTGAATATGGGGTCAGATTTGCTGCTGCTTGTAGTCACCATCATGGTCTGGTGGTATTTTTATATGAATGTCTACAAGCACTTTTCAGTTAATTCACAGGGAATGAATGGAAGAACAGCGGTAACAAGATAACAAAATCACTTGCTTGCAGAGTTACTAGGGATATGCATTGTGTACATGGATGTGGACTTGTCAATTTCCAAAGCTTTGTCCATCTTATTTGGCAAGTGCAGTGGGCTGAGGTTCAAACAGCCTTTTAGCAGGTCCGAAATATCATCCATCGAGGCTTAGGATACATGAATAGATGGAGGCATTATAACGTGTTCTTTCAACGATGAGAGATGTCCAAGCTTGTTAACCTGCTTAAAAGGGGCCGCAACGTTAGCAGGTTGGAAGCTTGGACATCAAGGTTAAAAGGGGCTGCAAACGTTAGGATCGGCTTCAAGGTCTTTTGGGATTTGGGACACGGTTATCGAGAAAGTGGAAAGGAAGTTAGCAAGTTGGAAGAGAATGTATCTGTCTAAAGGGGGTCGAATTACATTGATCAAAAGCACACTGTCAAATCTTCCCACATATTTCTTGTCTATATTTCTTATACCAGCAAGTGTTGCAGGTCGACTAGAGAAGTTTCAACGGGATTTCTTGTGGGGAGGAATGGGGGAGGAGTTCAAATACCATTTGGTCGGTTTGTCGTCCCATATCAAATGGTGGTTTGGGTATTCGCAATTTGGGGACTTTCAATTGGGCATTGCTGGGCAAATGGCTATGGAGATATCACAAGGAACCCGAGACTTTGTGGAAAATTGTGATAGATAGCAAATATGGGGGTCTTTGGGAGGGTTGGAATTCATGTGAAGTTAGTGGAACGGGTGGGGTGGGACTGTGGAAAAATATAAGAAAAGGGTGGGGGTTGTTTCAGAGGAACAGCAGGATCAGTTTGGGGGATGGAACGAAAATTAAATTTTGAAATGATATTTGGTGTGGAAACATAGCATTGTGCGAATTATTTCCTTCACTTTATTAGATAGCTAGTGCCAAAGACTCATCAGTGGCGGAGGTCATGGAGTTTGGGGGTGGGAGCATCAGCTGGAACATCACTTTCAATCTGGTAGCACAAGATTGAGAAGTGGGGGTTTTCATAGATTTCTATGGCCTTATTTATGCACAAAGACTAAACTTACAACAAGATGACAGCCTATGGTGGATACTTGTTAGGAGAGGGACTTTTACAGTCCATTCGTTCTATTCGGTTCTCACACAAGATCTTACTTCCCAGTTTCCTTGGAGACATCTTTGGCGCCACAAGGCACCTTTGAAAGCGGCATTCTTTGTGTGGACAATGTCTTTGGAAAAGATTCTAACCATAGATAATTTGAGAAAACAGAGGATCATCATTGCAAACTGGTATTGCATGTGTCGAAGAGGGGGGTGAGTCGGTGAACCATCTACTACTACACTGCGAGATAGCTAGGCTTCTATGGGATGAGGTTTTTGGCAGACTGAATCTTGCATGGGTCATGCCAGAGACCGTGTTGGCTACTATGACGGGTTGGTTTTCGATTTGGAGCACACAACAAATAAAAGCCATTTGTAAGATGATCCCTTTTTGCATCATGTGGTGCTTATGGCTAGAGCGAAATGAGTGGACTTTTGAAGACATGGAAAGATCTCTAAAGGAGCTTAAAGCTTTTTTTTTTAGAACTCTATGTACATGGTTCATTGCCATGGATTTTAATGGCACGCACGTACATGATTTTCTTGTCTCTAATGCGCCTATTTAAGAGGCATGTGGGAGTTTTTGTAACTAGCTTTGACGCCATTTATTTTATTAATAAGATCTTTTACTTATAAAAAAAAAAGTTATTAGTACTCCAACCTTGTGGACAAGGTTTCTTAAAGGGGATGAGTTTGTTATGACCCCAGAAGTTGTTGATGGGCCTCCAACCAATATTATCTTTTATTTTAATGGAGTATTTTAAATGATTTAGTGGCCCATGTGTTATGATCTCATATTGACTAAATACGGAATTGGTTGATGGTTTATAAGCTCCTAGATACTCTCTCCTTGTAAGCCGATTTTCAAGGATGAGTTATACCCAGGTATTCTTCACAAATGGTATCAAAGCTGCCCCACCTCTAAGACCATGTTGCGACAGTTGCAATCGTATGACATGGGGGGTGATGCCGGCATGACAGTGTTAGTTCGGAGTTAGGAAAAACCTAGTGTACAGCCAGCCCGGTGGGCACGGGGACCGCCGTTGACGTCGGTTGTGGAGCATAGTGGTTGTTATGATCCTACATCGAAAAAATATGGGATTGGTTGGTGATTTATAAGCCTCTAGGCACCATCCCCTTGTAAGCCGGTTTTCAAGGGTGAGTTCTACCTAGGGGTTCATAACACCACGAGTCTAGAGAATTGGCCCATGGCTTCTTGTTGTTGGTATTTGTAATTAGGAGTTGGTGTTTTCTAGTATAAGAAGGAGAAGGGGGAGTCTTTGTCTAGGATATCTGAAATTTTGAACATTCAATCTGTAATTGAGAATTCTCTCATATGGAGGAAGGGTTGCCTCGAACAAACCCTATGTGACTCTTAGTCCACATTTATCCAGCTCCATTTATCTTCTGTTATTTTCTTACATTTCTTTACATTTCGCATGAACTCACATTTACACACACTGGGATTCTCATCCACTAAGAGGGTTCATGGCATAGAGATTGCCTCAAAAAAAAAAAAAAAAAATCTTTGGTAGGATGTTCTCTCTTCTTGACCAACCTATCATCGTATGGATTTTGAGTGCTAGTAGACTTCCTTGTAATCCTAGACAGTCTTTTTTTATGATAAGAAGATATTTCATTGATATAACCATAGGCACAGACCAATTAAGGTATTCTAGACAATCTTTGGCACACAACTACTGTTAATGGGATACTATTCACCTATAATTTGTATCAGCAAAAACTGGCATGATCGTTAGCCAATCAAAGGGACTGTTAATCGGTCTATGGCTACCAATCATTGATCAAGACTACTTATGGCTCCTCCATATTCTTAAGTTGGGGTGCTGTCTGGATATTAATTTCCACAGTAAGATACAAAGGATATCCTGTTACTTGTTACTTTGGATATTTTCAAGAACATTGGAAGAGAAATTATGAAAGCTAAATTATGGGCTTCTAAATTTCTAATCATCCATTCCAAGTGCATTGGGGTTATTCACTCTGGGTCAAACAATATTCATAATCTGGTACTTAGCCATCTCTCACATGGCACGCCCCAATGCTCCAGAGAGAAGAGAGAGGAGAGAGAGAGGAAAAGAGGAGGGGGAGGGGGGGGGGGGGGCGGGGGGCGGAGGTCGAATATAAAAATAAAAATGGCTAAAAGAAAAATTCTGAAGAACAGAACTAGATCTGCATTTAGCACTTTCAAATCTGCCGCTAGCTTGGAAGTAGGAGATTATATGTTGATAATTTCTGCCATTGGGCGACAAATTGGTAGCTACTAAAATCTGGAAGTGCTTGGACCTTTTAGCTTACTTCTTGACAATAGATGAAGTATACTAATACACTAATACGATACTTCGAGGAAATATAAGCCTTGTAAAAGTTCCTCAGGTGGGAAAAGAAAGTTTAGTACAAATCTTGATGTCTTCTGTAGTTATTGAGTTAATGAACCACCGGAAACCTTGTTAACTCTGTTTAATAATCTTGATCTGTTCTGGATTTTATAAATATGTAAGTTTTTTATCAGAAAAAAGCAGAGTAGGATCCATACTAATTGTGTTGGAACTTGCCACCACTCTGATTGCAGCAATCAGGGAGCTATCCAAGCACTCTGATGGCATCCTAAGCTAAAGCAGTAGATGAGGCTTTTGGTTTTAAACGGTTCAGAGTTTGTGTTGTATTTATTGGCCCTTAGTTTATTTGATAATTTTCTTGCCATTAATATCACACAATGTTAAAAGAACATTAACCTTACTCATGGGCTATTTTTGGTTCTTTCATCAACCGGAGTCATGCTTTCCAAGTTTCAGGTTATGTAGTTGGAATAAACAAACGCAGAGAAGCGGGAAGTCCAACCAGTGTGCAGTCTTCGCTCGACAGTGAGTGGCAACCGCCAGTCTGCACGGGAAGGACAATCACGGGAAAATCAAGCAAATTCTCTGGAGTTCCAATGAAAAATCAATCTAATAAACCTACGGATGTAGACAAAGGAGCTAAGGAGATTGTGAGGAATGTGTTGAGAGGTATGCCAAGTGTGTCAACCAAAGGTGACGGCCTTAAGGGGAAAAGGATAGAAGGTTTTCTTTATGGATATAAGAAGGGTGAGGAAGTGAGAATAGTTTGTGTTTGTCATGGCAGCTTTTTATCTCCTGCTGAGTTTGTCAAGCATGCCGGTGGTGGTGATGTGGCACAGCCTCTAAAACATATAGTAGTAAGTCCTACTTCCTTTTTGTGATGTAAGAGTCCATGACGGAAGAAAACCAACTGATTCTCTCCTTCATGTTTCGGACTTTTATTTTTCTTGTCATTCAAGATGGTCAATGGTGGTACTGTATTCAGTTCAATAAACAGCTGCTTCGAATGGTGAAAATGTCATCAAGAATGTGACCACATTCTCTCTTTTATGACGAGAATTCTATTATTTTGCGTTTTTGTTGTTGATATAATGCCAATTTACGTGGTAGAAGTATAACTGAGCACGGAGGGACCCAATTGTTCTTTGACCAATTGTGATAAGAATGGAGTTTGAGTTGGAGAGGCCAGACAAAGAACATTATTGCTGTGATCCATTCGCATTCTTGAAACCCTGTTTCGTTTTTCCGTACGTTGGGAGATCTAAGGAGATGGAAATACATTTGTTATATTAATGAATGTTATGTTGCTTACGAGCCTGCAGCGGCAATTTCAGATAGAACCGAAATGTTGTTGCGACATTAGAATATGCAAAGCCAGGGAAAAAGGCTAAGGTGGCGCCAACAGCCATATTTTCTTCAACCGGGTATACGAATCATCCAAGGGTATGAATAATTTGTACACATCAGACAAAAAAGTAAGAAAGAATCGGATTATTAAGCGATTACACGAAATCTCGGAGGCATCTCTCTATCCTATGGTTTTATTAGAGAACAAAAAAAAAAAAAAAAACGACATACAAGTATACAACGTAGAAAATAAAATATCTGCATTCTTTTGCAGATTCATCAGCCAAAGCCCCCTACCTAATCAGAGATATAAAAGAAACATGAAAAAATGGGGGCAAAACTATATTACAATTTACAAGTGGAATAACTACAATTGGCAGCCCATAAAGACTCAAAAGAGGACTGAGTGCAAAGCACAAAACTACAATGGCACTTGCCTTCCTACAATTGCTTTGATATGTTAATAAATGGAACTAACATGATGGAGGTTGAAGTTGCTTCAGCCGTCGTACAACTTGCTTCATTGTGGGTCTGGTAGAGAGAGAGTCAACTGTGCAGACCACAGCCAAGTGAAGAACTTCTACTAAATCATCATGGGGACCTGCATCCCATAACCCTGCAGTAAAGAACTCCTTTGCACGACCCTGTCTCAGTTGCATGCACGCCCAAGCAACAATGTTGAAACCATTCCCATACGAAGAGAATGAAGGATCCAGGGCCTTCTTGTCTGAGAGTAACTCGAGGAGCACCACACCATAACTGTACACATCAGCCTTGTCGGAAACACGGCAAGTCATTGCATACTCTGGAGCGACATATCCAAAAGTTCCAGCCACACCGGTGGTGGCGTGCGTTTCCGAAGTGCCCAAAAGCCGGGCCAATCCAAAGTCCGACAAATAAGCATTGAAATCATCATCCAACAAGATATTGCTTGGCTTAACGTCCCGATGAAGAACACGTGGAACACATTGATCATGTAAATAGGCAAGTGCACGGGCTATATCCAATGCAATCTTGTGAAGTATCCTCCAGTCTACTGCCCTTGTCGTTCTTTCCTGGATGAACTTTTCCAAATTACCACCCGGCAAATAATTATAAATAAGGAACATCTCTGTTTCACTGGCATGATATCCAATCAAAGTAACTAGATTTGGATGGCGGAGCCTTCCAAGAGTTTTAATTTCTGCATGGAACTGTTGAATCCCTTGGAACCGTCCCACTGCAAGTCGTTTTATTGCCACAAGGGTTCCTGGCGAGATCTCTGCCTTGTAGGTTGCCCCAAAACCTCCATTCCCAATGCAGTTGCTTGCATTGAAATTTCCTGTGGTCCGCACAACATTTTCAAAGGACAACTGAACCCCAATATCTGTAAATACAGTTACTTCCTTTCTGACAGACCCTATAACTCTGGACTTTGGGTTCCACTTTCTGGTATAGAAGAATAGAATAATGAGAGCAAGGAGTACCGAAACAATGGCTGATGCAGATGTTATGGATGCGATCTCAATCGAATTCAGACCGCTATTCTGAGTTCCTGGGGATGTAACTCCTGGTGGTGATGGTGAAGCAGCAGTATCAGACTCTTGATTGCTATGATCGGGATATGGTACTGCCAGAGAAGACATCGGGCAAGACAGTAGATATGGATTACCAAGAACACTACTGCATTTCATCAGGTCATTGTTCACTGGCACTGACCCAGACAAATTATTGTATGAAACATTAAATGCTGATAGCGTGGTTACATTGGCCAAACCAGCAGGAATCCTCCCAGAGAGATTGTTGTTGTTGAGCAGAAGAAGTGTCAGGTGTTTCAAGTTCACTAGATCTTCTGGTATTTCCCCGCTGAGAGAGTTTGAAGATAGGTCAAGCTTTTCCAAATAGTGCAACTGCCCTAAGCTGGAAGGAATGGAGCCTGTCAAGTCATTACCAGCCAAACTGAGATACTTCAGGTCCCTTATTTGACTGAGACTGGTTGGAATTAAACCATGCAATCGGTTCCAACTCAAGTTGAGGGAAACTAGAGATAACTCCCCGAAACTTGGAGGAATATGTCCAGTAATATGATTCACAGACGCATCAAACAGTTTGAGAGATTTGCACATTGTACCAAATTGAGATGGAATCTGACCAGATATCTTGTTGTTGCTAACATTGACAATCAGTGTATTCAGTCCTCCACACGTCTCTAATAGGTTACCAGGAAATGGTCCCCCGAGCAGGTTTTCTCCAGCAAAAAAAGTGTAAGCAGTCTGCTTTCCCAATCTTTCAGGTGCAATTGGCATAGATTGGATAGTTCCAGTGAAGTTATTGCGTCCGAAATTGTGAAATACGGCAATACCACTTTTTACTCCAAATGATTGAGACGGAGTTTCAACTTGGGATTTCGAAGTGAAAAAGGATAGATACAGAGAGGATAGGCTACTGTCAGGTTCTAAGGGACTTACATTCAAGTAAGGGACAGGAGGGCAGGTACTGTCATGAAATCGAGGAATTACACCTGACAAGGCATTCCCACTGACATCAAGTACTGTCATGCAAGGAACTGGAAGCCCCTCATCAAGCTTCCCAATTAGCCTGTTTGAACTTATGTCGAGAATATGGAGCTTCTTGCAGTGGCTAAGCACATCAGAAACTTCCCCAACGAAATAATTCTGAGCCAAATTGATCATCTCAAAGTTCTCGCAAGCACCCCAATTGGTTGGGAACCTGCCCTCAAGAGTTGCCCTTGGTGCCCACAAGACTCTTAGCTTAGGAAGCATTGTGATTTCTGGGGGAATCCCACCTTGAAAATAATTATAATCACCATTCATAGAATCAAATTGATCCGACAAAGAATCCCGTTTTCTATTGTAAACTTCTGGAAGGGGTTCAAACAGATTCGATAGGACCAGGACAGACAAGTCAGAACAATTGCCAAGCTCAGAAGGTAATGAACCACTTAAAGTATTCCTTGAAACATCCAACACTTGAAGCTTCTGAAGCTGACCCAGTTCAGCCGGAATGACTTCTTCCAAAATATTTGAATACAGCAAAAGGGACTGCAATTGACTACAATTCCCCAAACTCCTCGGAATCCCATGGACCAAGAAATTTCCCGACAAGTCCAGATGCTCAAGCCTCCCACAATGGTCCCCAATCTCGCTAGGAACTGCCCCAGTAAGCCGATTAAACGACAAATACACCACCCTAAACCCACCAACGAAAGCTGGAACCGTCCCATTAATGTCATTCCCTGCTAAATTCAAGATCTCCAAGGTTGCACAATTCAAAAGCGACCTCGGTATCCCTCCCACAATCCTATTAAATCCGAGATTAAGAACCCGCAAATTCCTCAAACCCCCAAATTGAACCGGCATGAACCCAGTTACCGAATTGCCCTCTAGATCAAGAACCTCGAGCTTCTCCATTCCCCAAAATTCACCAGGGATTTCACCATCAAAACCATTAAAGGGTAGTGATAAAATCCTAAGCTCACTAAGTTGCGCAATCACAGGAAACAATTTCCCGACCAATTTGCCTCTACTATTCAAACAGTTCCTTCTAACCCCAAACCCATAGAGCGGAAATTGAGCGAAATCGGAACACGAATTACCTTGGCGGCCATTTCCTGTAACGTTCAGCGAAACGACCCGGGAGTTCATGTCGCAGGAGACGCCAAACCACGAGCAGTGCTTAGAACTGTCGGAAGCCCAGCCTGAGAGCAAGCCCGAGGGGTCTGAGACCGAGGCCTTGAACTGAAGGAGCACCGATTTGTCCGAATCGGCGGAAACAACGGCACTTTGGGAAGGAAAGAAGGCCCATAACAGGAGGAAGAGCTTCAGTACGAGTAGGGAGGAGATGGGTTTGTGGAAAGAGTGCCATTTGATCACTGAGGAGAAAGAAGAAGAGGAACCCATTTCTGAACACCAAAACGGGTGTCCAAAAACCGAAAGAATTAAACCCTAAACCCTTCCCTTTTCGGTTGCAGATAAAGATGAGGGTCTTTCGCGGAGAACCCTAACCCTAATTTTGGTTCTTTGGAGAGAGAGAGAGAGAGAGACTGAGACGGAGAGTGAAAGAGAGGGGATTCAACTATGTTCTTTCGAGAAAACGCGTTTTTCTTTTCTTATTCTTCTTTTTTATTTATTTATTTTGGTTCATTGTCTTCTTCGTCCTTTTCATTTTTTTTTTATTGGGTGGGATGTGGGTCCGGTGGACATACCCTAGCTCTTCCCCGGACGTGGGCTCCACCGCCGGTCAATGAGTGCCTCAGCCTCGTCAATTTTGGGGCTCCGCTTTGTGGTTGGTTAGGTCTTAAATGAGCTTCAGAAAAGATTCCTTAAAGTCCAACACGTGTCTACAGATCAAGGTCTCCACGTCGGATACTCTTCCAGAAGGTCTTTTGAGAGCCCCACGGACTCGAGTTAAAATTGGCATTTAGGCGTTGAGATCGGATTAATGAAAAGTGTTATAAGAATATAAGTATTGGATTACTGTTATTATTTTTTAAATTTTTTAAAAATTAATTTAAAATGAGTCTATATTAGATTAGTTAAAAAATTTTCATCATAACTTTTAAAGAGTGACGCTGGGGACCGGTCCGGCTGTCCCTAGCGTCCAAAGCAGCCCAACGTTAGTTGGGCTGCTTGATGATGAAAAACACATAAAAATAAAATAAAAAATATAATTAAATTAAAAATTAAAAATTAAAAATATATTAAAAAAATAAAATGAACAAAACATAATAAAAAATACAATAAAAACATAATAAAAAACACAATAAAAAAATAAAATGAAGATGAATTTATGAGGGATTCGGCCATGGAATAAACGGAGGCGCCGCCGGTGGCGGTGGACGACACCGGCGGACTCAGGCGGTACGGGTCCGAAACGGGTCCGAAACGGGTTGAAGGTTGCCGGGGGCACACCGGAGCTCGCCGTCTTAGGGGTGAACTCGCCTGAGTCCGCCGGTCCAGATGGCGGGGGCGGTGTCGCCCACCGCCACCGGCGGCGGCGGGGCTGCTTTTAAGGAGGGGGGCAGACGGGCTGCCCCCCAGGAATTCTCAACTTTTTATTATAATAAATTCATTTTACTTTTCATATATAAAAAATACTATTTATCTCTTCATCCCATTATTTTATACTCTTTCAATTCCATATAATTTTTTAATAAAAAATTAAAAAACATTTTTTTTCAGAATTTGGTTGAAAAATAATTATTTAAATATCAAATCAAATTATTAATTTACATATATGGTTAGTGTAATTACAAAATATAAAAAAATACTTAATTATATTTTTATTAAAAAAATGAATATGAGTATGATTGTTAATGGTTATTGAGAATTATGAAAATAAATAAATAATAAAAAATAATAATATATTATTACTATAAAGAATATAATAACTAATCCAGTGGATACTTCATGTTTTGAGTGATTAGTTAAAAGATAAAAAGTTGTATATTTTTCAAAATTTGAATATTAGGATGGCTAATCCTATGGTAGTGCTCTAAGAGAGATAAAATTTTGAAAATTCTTTTGAGTCGGTGTCACTAACAAAAGGTGATTGATGGGGCCCAAAGAATCCTTCCACGTATGCTTTTTCTCAATAATTCAGTTGCAATGTGTTGCACAGATGACTAACACAAGAGGGGGAGTGAATTGAGTTGTATTTAAAAAAATAACAATTATAAATCAAATATATAATATAAAATATAAACAAAATATGAAATAATAATAAATATAAAGAGTAAGGGTAAGAGAGAAGCAAACTCAGTATGTTAACGAGGTTCGGCCCTACTGTCTACGTCCTCGCCTCAAGCTACCTCTTGAGGATCCCCAAATCCACTATTCAATCTCCTTTAAGTGGAGATAGAAACCTATTACACTTTTGAGCAGCACCGCTCCAAAGAATCCGTGTAGAACACCCTCTACACTTCCAATCACCTTACACTTGGTGATTTAACTATTCCCCGTGTAGAATACCTTCTACACTTCCAATCACCTCACACTTGGTGATTTAACTATTTCCCGTGTAGAACACTTTCTACACACACAAGGGTTATACACACCCTTTTACAAATACAAGAGTTGATAGTAGGTAGACTATCAAAGTACACTCCTCAATGAGTAAGATAGAAACAATACAGCGCAACCTATATCTCTCTCAATAAGAACAAGAATTAAGACTCAAAACTTTAGAAAAGAGAGAATGCGAGCTTTGAAGAAATGATGCAAAACTTAGCAATAGATGTGTAAGCTCTTGTTGTGAATTTTGTAAAACTCAAGTGAGCTATTTATAGACAAATGAGTTTTCAATTTCAAATTTGAAAAAGATTCCCATGTCAAAAACATCATCATTTACTTTTCAAAAATTTCAAATCTAATATTTTTACTTTTTGCATGTGACAAAAGGAGCACACTTTACTTTTCAAAAATTTCAAAGATAATCTTTTAGTTTTTGCATATGACAAAAGGAGCACACTTTACTTTTCAAAATTTTCAAATAAAGACATCTACCTTTTGCATAAGTCAAGAAAAGCATCCACCACTTTTGAAAATATTCAAATAAAACATGCACATGTGAAAGATGACAATCAATCATCTTAATATTTTCAAAGTTCAAACCTTTAATCATGTCATGCACATGTGAAAGATGACAATCAATCATCTTTCAAAAATTTCAAATTTAATTTTCAAAATATTCATGCATATGTGGAAAATGTATTTTAATGTTTTATGATAAAATATTAATTTTGAGTCTTAATCCTAATTTTGAATTTTTAAGAGATTTACAACATTAATCTATGATTTTAATGTGAACTTGTTCTCTTCTTGCTCATGCTTGCTTCCTTGATGTGCTTGATTATATTGTGTGGATAACTTGAGCTTGAGACTCCTTTATTTTTTGGATTCATTTGTTATCATCAAAATCCATTTGTAGACTTACATGAAACTTGAAACATTGGGTTCAACACAATGCATAACAGCAGATTATTTTATCAAAACTAGCATTTTGATATCTCTCTCCAGGATCTCTCGACTTCCTTCGTGTAGCACTGATTTCTCACCATCGACTAGTGTTTCGGAGAATTAATCTCTAATTCAGAGAGAGAGAGAGCGATATAAAGGGATAAAAATTCATTGAAGTTCTCCTTTTTCGGTCGCTTTATCCACCTTTACTCTCCACTACCGTTTGGAGTCGTTGAAGTCATTGGAGTGGAGGCTAAGCTTGCGCAACTCCTCCATCGTCTTCATCTTCTACATTGCCTCACGAAGCCATAGCCCACGAAGCCAACCACGAGAGAATTAGCAAATGTGAAAATCCAAACATAAAATAAGCCATCATCTTTGTCTTCTCTATTTGTAGCTTAATGCTTGTGAAAATATTACACATCAAATGTTTTTGGAAAAACCTAGGAGAGATCAGGAGCTTTTCTCCCAATTTAAAGAAAATCCAAGCAAAAATAAATGAAAAATGAGAATTCGTGGGACTTAAGGAGTCGAACCCTCTCTCTTAATTTCCTTTATATTTGTTTTCAATCTTGATGCCATTCTTTTGTTTGGTTACCAAGAAAATTTGGTGGAAACTTTTAAGGAAATAAACGAAAGGGGGAGATTCTAAGGGTTCTATTTTATTACTTTGCTTTATTTTCTCAAGTATTTCTTTTGTGCATTCCCTGATGTTCTTTTTTACTTAAGAACAAAAGAGTCTAGTTACGTGAGAATTTAAAACTATCGGATTGCTTGCTTTTGGAATCCCAGACATTGAGCATTTCAATTTCCTCCTTCAATGGTTTGTAATGCGCTTAAGGCTGGCTTTGAAAACACCTTTGGGCTAGAAATTATTGGAAATCAACACGTAATTGAAGAAGCTGGAGGCTTCTGGAAGTAGGCACCGAATAGAAGCAGCCGGAAGGTAGGCGCCGCCTGAAAATGTAGACCGCCGGAATTTCGAATTTCACCGTCATTACATGTTTACATTATTTATTTCTCCTATAAATACATGTAAGATTGTAATGAGAAACAGTGAGTCGGAAGTGAGGTCCCTTTGGAGAGATTAGAAGAGAGAAACCATTGTAAATAATTGGTTTGTTGTTTAATACAAATTCTTCTCTTTGTGTGTGTGGACGTAGGCTAAATTGGCTAAACCATGTTAAATTCTGGTCTCCATATTATTTGTGAGCTTCCGCCGATCCCAACAAGTGGTATTAGAGCCGGTAGGAGGCCGGATTTGTGAATTTTCGTGAGAGGCCCATTTTTAAACTTGATCAAAATCAAATTTGGAGGATACCATCAAATTCCTCAGGTCAAGACGAAAATTTTGGTGAAAATTTCGTCTCAAACGGACACCGGACGAAGCTACACGCTCCACACGCGCCGACTCGGCGACGGCCATGCCCCGGCCACGGGACCCACGCGCCACACACGCGCACAGTGAAGAATACAAGCTCCGACCCGTTAAATCCGGGGTGATCCGACCCGAACCGGTTTGACCCGGTTTCCGACCCGCTACAGTAACCCAACGGATAAAGAATATTCCGTCGGTATATTCCATCGCCGAAAGAATATTTCGTCGCCGGTAAGAATATTCTGGTGCAGGAATATTTCGGTGACTGAGAGAATATTCCGGTGGCCGGAGAGAATATTCCGGTGGACAGTGGGAAATATTCCGGCAGACGAAGGAATATTCTATTTTTCTTATTTTTCAGGTTTTCGGCGCAATTTTGATCGATTTGGAACAAGACAAGAGTCGTTTCCAAGGTTTTCCACTGTTCCGGACGCAACGGTGAGCTCCGTTTGTTGAGATTCAACTCCGAATATTGAGAAACGGTCACTCAAATCAAAGATTAAAGCCGAACTGATGGAGGACTCAGGAGCAAGTGCGATGATCAAGCTAACATCTACAAATTACGTACTATGGAGACCTCGAATGGAAAATCTCCTGAATTGTAAAGATCTCTTCGATCCAATTGAAGAGAAAAGCGTAAAGCCAGATAATGTAGCAGAAAAAGACTGGCATAAGTTGAATAAGAAAACTATTGGTCAGATCCGGCAGTGGATTGACCATAGTGTTTTTCATTATGTTGCACAGGAAACGGATGCCTATCAGCTATGGAAAAAGCTGGAAAGCATGTACCAGGCAAAAACTGCTCGGAACAAGGCATTACTAATGAGACGCCTTATCAACTTGAAACTCAAAAGCGGCATCTCAGTGGCCGTACACACCAACGAGTTTCAGAATCTTGTAAATCAACTTGCATCCGTAGATTTTAAGCTCGGAGATGAAGAGCAGTCTCTACTATTTCTCAGTTCCCTACCAGATAGCTGGGAAACGCTAGTGGTCTCACTTAGTAATTCTACTCCAGATGGAAAGCTCGCCATGTCAATGGTGATAGACGTCTTGTTTAATGAAGAGGCTAGACGAAAGGAGATTGGAGGAGACGAGACAGATGTCTTTGTAACAGAAGGAAGGCATCAGAGAAATAGTAGAGGTAGAAGTCGAGAAAGGAATAGAAGTCAAAGCAAAGGGAGATCCCAAAGTCGTGGTAAACAGCGAAAGAAGGGAAAATGCTTTTATTGTGGTATTGAAGGCCACTTTAAAAGAGAATGCCGAAAGCTGCAGAAGGAGAAAAATCAACCAAGCAATCAGTCAAAGCACGAAGAAGGCGAAGCTGCAGTGACGCTTTCTGGAGATTATGTACTCCTTTCTGCTAGTGAAGAATCTTGCTTGCACGTTTCAAGCGAGGAATCAGAGTGGGTAATAGATACAACAGCATCCTATCATGCCACTCCTTGTAAGGATTTCTTCAGTACTTACAAGGCAGGAGACTTCGGTACAGTTAAGATGGGAAATTCGAGTTTCTCAAAGATCGTGGGCATTGGAGATGTCAGGATAAAAATCAGTGTTGGCTGTACTATGGTGCTAAATGACGTTCGGCACGTACCCGATCTTCGACTCAACCTAATTTCTATAAGAACCTTTGATCAACAGGGTTACGAGAGCATCTTCAGCAACAATGCTTGGAAATTGAATAAAGGAGTAATGGTCGTTGCACGGGGACATGTCTGTGGCACTTTGTACAAATCAAGTGCTAAGATATGTGTAAACAGTCTCAATGTAGCTGAAGATAATACATCACCAAACTTGTGGCATCGGAGACTTGGCCACATGGGAGAAAAATGGGTGTTTATGCTTGCAAAGAAAGCATTGATTACAGTAAACAAAGGTATTGCTCTCAATCCTTGTGAATACTGTTTATTTGGTAAACAACATAAAGTTTCATTCCAGACATCTGCTGGAAAAATATCAGAGTTATTGAGCTTGGTACACTCTGATACTTGCGGTCCTTTTGAAGTTGAATCACTTGGAGGTAACAAATATTTTGTCTCTTTTATTGATGATGCTTCACGAAAAGTGTGGGTGTATTTCCTAAAAAGGAAAGATCAAGTTTTTGAGCAATTCAAAAACTTTCATGCCATGGTAGAAAGAGAAACTGGCAAGAAGCTGAAATGCCTCTGGACAGACAATGGAGGTGAATATACTTCTCGAGAGTTCAGAGAATATTGCTCCAGACATGGCATCAGATACGAGAAGAGTGTCCCTTACACCCCACAACACAATGGTGTAGCAGAACGAATGAACCGGACCATTGTGGAACGAACCAGATGCATGCTGAGTATGGCAAAGTTGCCTAAGCCATTCTGGGGTAAAGCAGTAAAAGTAGCCTGTTACCTGATCAACAGAACACCGTCAGTTCCACTGCAGTTCAAAGTCCCAGAGATGGTGTGGTCAGGCCGCAAGATTTCATACTCTTATCTAAGAGTATTTGGGTGCAAAGCATTTGCACATGTATCCAAGGAGAAAAGACAGAAACTTGATGAAAAGTCTACTCCGTGTTTTTTCATCGGCTATGAGATGAAGAGTTTGGATACAGATTATGGGATCCAAAAGCGAAGAAGGTTATCAGAAGTAGGGACGTAGTGTTCCATGAAGACCAGATGTTTGGATCAGAACAAACAACTCCAAGTGCTCCAGAACCAGCTCCGAGTTCACTACCACTTCAGTCTGTTTCAAACACTGAAGATAGACAGGAAGTTTCCCCAGAAGAAGAAGAGGATACTGACAACGGAGAAACCACCACTGAGCAGGGGGAGCAGTTGCCTTCTCCATCAGAAACTGCAGAGTTTCCACAGTTGTCAGGTGACCAACCTCAGCAGGACAGATCCTCTAGAGGGCGATTGTTGATTCCGTCACGAAGATATCCGGAATCAGATTATATTCTTCTTACAGATCAGGGGGAGCCAGAAAACTTCCAGGAGGCAATATCTCATCCAGATAGCAACAAATGGATGCAGGCTATGCAGGATGAGATGAACTCGTTACAGAAGAATCAGACTTATGAGCTGATGGAACTTCCAAACGATAAGAGAGCACTGAGAAACAAATGGGTGTTCAAGCTGAAAAATGATGGCAAGCAGGTGAAGCACAAATCTCGCTTGGTCGTCAAAGGATTCCAGCAGAAGAAAGGAATCGACTTTGATGAGGTATTTTCACCTATTGTGAAGATGACTTCAATTCGAGTGGTACTCAGATTGGTGGCAAGTCTTGACTTGGAGCTTGAACAGATGGATGTGAAGACAGCATTTCTTCACGGCAACCTTGATGAGGAAATTTACATGGAGCAACCAGAAGGCTTCCAAGTTCCTGGAAAGGAACATTTGGTCTACAAGTTGGAAAAGAGACTTTACGGTTTGAAGCAGGCTCCCAGACAGTGGTATAAGAAGTTTGACTCATTCATGATGAGTCATGACTACAAGAAAATTGCTTCAGATCAGTGCGTTTACATCCGAAGATTTTTAGAAGGTGACTTCGTGATGTTACTGCTCTATGTTGACGACATGCTGATTATTGGAAAAGATGCATCCATTATCAGGAAGCTAAAGAAGGATCTCTCCAAAATCTTTGAGATGAAAGACTTAGGACCTGCCCAGCAGATTTTGGGCATGAGGATCACTCGTGACAGGAAGAAAAAGAAGCTATGGCTGTCACAGGAAAAGTATGTTGAACAAATACTACGAAGGTTCAACATGGAGAAAGCAAAGCCAGTCAGTACTCCACTGGCTAATCACTTCAAATTGAGCAAAAGCTCATGTCCCTCATCACCAGAAAATGTTCAAGAAATGGCTACAGTACCGTACTCCTCAGCAGTAGGAAGTTTAATGTACGCTATGCTTTGTACAAGACCTGACATCGCTCACGCTATTGGAGTTGTGAGCCGTTTTCTTTTAAATCCAGGGAAAGAACACTGGAAAGCAGTACAGTGGATTCTCAGGTACCTTAAAGGTACATCAAAGTTGTGCTTGTGCTACGGGGGAGCTAACCCAGTCTTGGATGGCTATACAGATGCTGATATGACAGGTGATCTTGATGGTAGAAAATCTACATCAGGATATATTTACACATTTGCAGGTGGAACTGTATCATGGCAGTCCAAACTGCAGAAATGTGTGGCTTTATCTACAACAGAAGCAGAGTACATTGCTATAGCAGAAGCAGGAAAGGAAATGTTGTGGCTAAAGCGGTTCCTCCAAGAAATGGGAGTCAGTCAAAAAGAGTACAGAATCTATTGTGATAGTCAAAGTGCTCTTGATCTGAGTAAAAACTCGATGTACCACTCCCGAACAAAGCACATCGATATTCGGTATCACTGGATACGTGAAGTAATGGAGCAACAGCTGTTGAAGCTTGTAAAGATCCATACAAAGGAGAATCCAGCGGACATGCTAACGAAGGTAGTCACATACGAAAAACTTGAGTTATGTAGAAACATAGCCAGGTTAAGTACCTTGAACTAAAATGTGCCAGGATATCCTCCATTTGGTGTTGAGGGGGAGATTATTGGAAATCAACACGCAATTGAAGAAGCTGGAGGCTTCTGGAAGTAGGCACCGAATAGAAGCAGCCAGAAGGTAGGCGCCGCCTGAAAATGTAGGCCACCGGAATTTCAAATTTCACCATCATTACATGTTCACATTATTTATTTCTCCTATAAATACATGTAAGATTGTAATGAGAAGTAGTGAGTCGGAAGTGAGGTCCGTTGGAGAGATTAGAAGAGAGAAACCATTGTAAATAATTGGTTTGTTGTTTAATACAAATTCTTCTCTTTGTGTGTGTGGACGTAGGCTAAATTGGCCGAACCACGTTAAATTCTGGTTTCCATATTATTTGTGAGCTTCCGCCGATCCCAACAGAAATTTCAGTTTAGGAAGGTACCTTAGGCTTCATGCCCTTGGTTTCTCTATTTGGTCTGGTTTGTGGAAGCTTTTGTTTTTCCATCTTAAACTTGTGATTCTTGAACAAAGAAATGCTATGGTTTTGAGCTCAAATCTAAGGATGCATACATTATCATATTATAATTGGAGACTAGAATGTTTTTCTTCTTCTCGATTTTGTTTGGTGAGGAGAATGAGCAGAGAAAGTGGGATGGGGGGAGTGGTGGGGTAGAATTCGATTTTGATCTCCTGCAGCACGTGTCATCCCTTCACATATGTGTCCTAAGAAAATGCATATGTGGCAAAGCCAGATTGGACTTCATTATTTGGCTTTCATAGGTGACACCTGCTTGAAGGTTTTTTCTAAAATTTTTATTTGATGTTATTTTTAAATATAATTTAAATCTAATATTTTTAAACTAATCATTACAATATTTTCAAACTTTTAAATAAAAAATATTCTAACTTAAATCTTCAAACAAAAATAATATTTTAAAACTACATTTTTACATTATCTTAATTTATAATATTTTTTATTTAATTTTTTCTCTCTACTTTTACAAAACTCAAAAAATACTGAACTCAAATTATCTTATTAGTATTCACAAACTATTTTACTATTATTTATAAAATTCTCATTTAATTTTACTCTTCAAACCTGTCTTAAATCAAGTATAAATTTGAACTAAAACTTGATTTTAGTTAAAGATCAAAATTTTTACAAAGTCATCTCAAATTCAGAATAATCATATAATATTATATATTTATTAATTTTTGATATTTCACAAATATATTTAATATATTAATTAATGAAAATAAACCACCAAAAGCAAAAAAAAAAAATGTCAAATTAAATATGAACTTCCAAGTATTATTGGCAGATGATAAAAGTCCACTCTATAGAACGATACAATCCATTAGCATATGGCAAAATTCCCAACAAATATAATAGAAAACAAATTTCTGGCAGATATAATAGAAAACAAAAACTCTTGCCAAATTGTATCATGCGTTATAAAACTAAAAGAAAATAATATTACCAGATAATTTGCAAGAAAGTATATAGAAATTGTATCTTTCTAACTATCAAATTTCTCTCTCTCTACAAAAATGATATGAAGCTCATATATATAAAGCTCATTAGAGGATAAAGTTGGCACAAATTTAGCTTGCGTCCTGAAACCAAATTCGGCTTAATTTCCGTAATGGGTGGTGGTCCTTTATCACCTTTTGTAAAGGAGAGTCATTCATTGCCCCCAATTTTTGATTTTTATAATACTCATTTTTGAATGACCATCCATAAAAAATATGTCTTATTAAAATCTTATCAAGGAAAAATCCAATAGGAAGAAAAATCAATGGCGAAGGAAAAATAGTACAGTATTCATGTGTCCCACAAAGTATTTTAGGATTGTCTCATTAAAACTTTGCAAAGGAAAACTCAATGAGACAAAACCTTAGTGAAAGAAAAAGAGTACAATTAGCACACAAGTCTTCAAGATATTTACTCTCCCTGAAAAATGCATTACGATATATTTTTAAGTTTTTGCATTCCAATATTCTCCACAATTTTCTTGAATGTCAAAATTAATAATATTTTCGTGAATAATCTGCTAGATTATCACTTGATCATATTTTTGATATATCCTTCTCAAATCTGAGTGATGCAAGCAGCATTATCTTCGTATTAAATTTTTGGGTTATCATTGATCATGAAAAAACCACATTTTTTTTAATATGCTGAATCTTGATCTCAGCCAAATATACTCTAGACTTAGTTCATGAATTGTAATGATCTCTGAGTGATTTGAAAATGTGGAAAATAGTGTTTGCTTGACAAACTTAATAGAAATCTCAGACATGCAATAATACTTAAGCTCTCATGAGAAAATGCGTTAGTTTTTCAAATAATAATCAATAATAAATTAGAAGGAACATGTTAATATTTTCATCTAATATATCTCCCCCTCTTGGCATTATTAGGGATAACATGCATAGTGAAAAGGATCATTGAGAACCACTAATATTTGATAAAAGATACAAAAGCATGAGGTCTAATTCTATCGATTCAGTACGGAAGAAAATTCAAATCCACTTGATATTATTGATAAACGAGATCTTTGTAGAAATTTGAAAACTTTGGGTTGTTGTTTAAAGATGATAATTTTCACCCATCGGATACTTATGTAAGATTTCACATTTCTCATTGATCCAATTGTTGTTCATCTAGAATGATACTATGATTGAAAGAAATTCTTTTATTAATGTTTCATATTTGAACCAAGAACCCCTTATACCTCAACCACTTATCTTCTTTCTTGAGGCTGTTAACACCATGATAGTAGCAGAGTTTGTGAGAACTCATAATTTTACTATATTTGTAATATATTATTTTTATCATCCTCATTTCTCACACGAGTTGCTTCATAGGATGCCCAGTACTCTGATGAGTTTTTCCCCTCTTATTTCGCAATCAATCCGTGCACCACGCGCTTAGATTTTCGCCTCAAATAGTGAGCGTCCAGCCTTGTATATTTCTAATTTCTCATCTAAAAGGCTATATATTCTCAGTCTTTGTAACTGGGCTCTCTTGGCTTGATATTGGTAGGCTTTTTCGTAAGTTTTTCTAGCTCATTTACACTCTTTAATGTACGGTTTCATGCCTATAAAATGCGTTGACCCATTTGTTAAAAACGCCTCTGCAACTCTCTTTATCATCTATATATCTGAACGTCTAGCATCTCTTTCGTATATTTCTTCTCCTTCTCTTCAACTAGAATATTTCCTCTTCAAAACTCCCATCAATTTGATCTTTTCAGTGGGTTTTAATCGCCGTTTTACTCGCCGTATTTCACCGGTTTGAGGAACATTCGGCAAGCCTTTCTACTCGTATATTTGATTAATTAATTTAAATGTTGTTTTAATTTATTCATGTGTTGATCTTAATTTATTTTTGTGGTATGATTTTATATATGATCAAGTGTTTAGTTTAGTTAGTTAATAATTGTATTTTATTTATTTGCAGTAAAATGATTAATTTGTTGGGTTGTAATATTTGATATTATTTTCTATATTAGTTATTTATAAATAAATGTCGTTCTATTTACGTGATTTATTTAATTAATCTGTTAATATTAATTATTGTTTTTAGTGATGTTACCATATTTTATTAGTGTTCTATTCATGTTTATTTTAGTTATTTTAGTTGTTTTCGATATTGATAATTATTTACCTATAATGATTTATATACGTTGGCGCTTTGGGCATGACTATAGCGTCGAGTACGCGGGTGGAAGCGTAGAATCGCTGTTCGGCATTTTCGGTTACTTCAGGAATTATTAGCGAATGTACTGTAAGTATTTTTCAAATAAATTTTAAGATTTAAATATATTTTTACATTGACAGATATTGTGTTGGTCATTGTTGAAAATTTATTAATTATTGAATATTTTGTGCATGGTAGTATGCATTGTGTATTTACGTGCATGTTCATGAAAATATTTGGAAATTGATTTTTTGCATGATTTCGGATATTCATGTGTTGAATTTGAAAACTGAGTTTTCATTATATTTATGGTTTTCAGGTGCATGTGTATCATGACCCTAAGCCGGGATGGGGCATTATCCCGATGGAACTCCTTTGGTCACTCGGGAGCAGAATATACTGAGTGATGTCCCCTGAGTCATTGTTGGGCGACGACGGAATCGGACGGGATGGTAACGCTCTTGTGTCAATTCCGTGGCTCCTCTGCTGGCGAGAGGTAGGAGATGCCTGGTCATGGTACGTGTTGGGCGCGGTTAGCTAGGCATCGCCTGTTCCGAAATCACATGCGTGGTTGTTACTTTCGGTGTGATGATGAAAGCCAGGGTGTGCGGATTGTGCTTAGGGGAAATTATGGTGTATACGGTTAATAAAATAGATGTTTAGGTCATTTTCTGGAAAAGTGGCGGATTTTAATTATTAGTTTTACGTGGACCATTTTCTGAAAAAATGGTTGTAGTTTTAATGGATTTACAAACATCATTTTTTGAGAAAATGATGGATGATTTTGTTGGAGTTTTAATTTGGGCCAAAATGGGATTTTGGCGTGTGTGGTTATTTATTTATTTTGAGGAAGATGATTTTAAACCTCATGCATATGGTAATTTGTTCATGATTGTTATTGTGGCATTAATATATTTATTATCTTGGGTTTGTTTGGGATTTTACTTACCTGCGATACCATTTTTCGGTATCTTAGATTTTGTTTCAGAGAACGAGGAGGTTGAGCTTGAGGAGGCGGCTTCGCCGTTGGAGTAGCTTGACCTAGTTGTACATTGGGAGATGTTTTTCCCTACTTGTTAATTATATAAATGGATGTTTGGTCCTTGGATGACTACATTAAATCTCCTGTTGGAGAATTTATGTTGAGCTGGTTTGTAAAATATTTCTAAAAAAATTCTGGTACTTAGATAATGACTTTATTATTCACTGTGACTTTTATTTTATGCATGTCACGTGTTCACACACTTAGTACTTGACGTTGGAGGTGCGTGATCCGTGTTGTCAGCATCACGATGTCTCGATTCCCATGTTTATTTTATGAGAATTTGGGGGCGTCACAGAGATGCATCTTTTTGATAAAACTGATTCTAAAATTGTTGTATCATCAAAAACTTTCAGTGCTCAATATGCTGCCTCTATTACAACTATATCTTGGAAGCTACTAGTAAGAGTAAATGAGGTTGATCGTCTTAACAATCAAATATCTGAATTGTATCAAAAGCTTGTAACTAAAGATAAAAAGAATAAAAGTTAAGATAAGAAAACAAGGAGTTGAAGAAATTTGCAGACTAGTATTCTCGTGACCTGAACCACAAATAGAAGAGCTGGAATGGAAGAGAGTTCAAATACAAAGTCAACAACAACAACTAACTAACAGCAAAGGTTCAGCGTTTACGAGAAAAATAGGGATATCCTGCAAGTAATCTCGTTAGTTTAGCAAAATTGCTTTTAAAAATATGCACCCAGCATATCTTGTAATCTTAACTAAACGAGATTTAAAAAGATGATAATTTGTCTTATTTTTATTTCTATCTTTATAAAAATCTTTTTCAATTTCATTTAGCTCGCATCAAATTTTCTTTTCATATTTATAATTCATTTGCATTTGTATTCTTATTCTACAAATTTTCAACAACTTATTAATTTCCTTTCAATATTTTTCGTGATCAAAATATGAGGTATTTTTCACCTCAGTCCCAAACTGTTTTCGCATCTATCGTAGGTGCCATGATATAGCACGAAAATGATCTGACTAATAAATGAGATCATGATTACATATATGAACTTGTGAGTCTCGAAACTCGATACTCATCATTTATTGTCTCATTTTTCACTCGATTGCAGTCCAAAACTCACGAAATTGAAAAGTTTAATGAGAAGATTGATGTACTTCAACAACTTATTCGTGAGTTTAACAAAAAAATTATAGAGTTAAAGCAATAGAATAAGGATTTAAAATCTTTACTTGTCTCTTTATTTTGATTATCTAATCCTTTAAACAAGGATGACATGTTGATTTTTGAAAAACAAATATATTTAAAAGATGAGGTTAAAAATCTCAAATTTTTGTAAGTCATCTAACATTTGAATAACAAGATCTTTTATTTTCAACTTCATTATTTAAATATATAGCAGTTCATGTGATTTCTTCAAGAGTTCTAACACTATTTAAATCATCAACATAAATCGCAATAATAACAAATCCAGATTCTAATTTCTTAATAAAAACACATAGGTATACAAGATTATTCTTAGATCATTTTATCAATAGATATTCGCCGAGACAATTATACCACATGCATCCAGATTATTTTAACCTATATACAGATATTTGAAGTTCGATAGACTACATATTTTTAGATGTACTTGTAGATGTTTTAGATTTTTTATATCCTTAAGGGATTTTCATATATATTTCATGATCTAATGATCCATATAAATATGCAGTGACCAAATCCATCAACCGCATATCCAATCCTTTTGTAACTTCCATGCTAATAAAAAATCTGAATGTGATTGCACCTATAACGGGAGAATATGTTTCCTCATAATCAATCCCGGATTTCTGCAGGAAACTTTGTGCAACAAGTTGTGTTTTTTACCGTACAATTTTATTTTTTTATTATGTTTTCGTACAAATACCCACTTATATTCGACATATATTACATTCTTTGGTGTTTAGACAACAGGTCCAAATACCTATTGCTTGGCTAGCGAGCTTAATTTAACCTTAATAGCTGCTTTCCATTTTGGCCAATCATTCTACGTCGACATTCTTTGACGGTTTTTGACTCACTTTCTTCATTATTTCTAATAATGTCAAGTGCCATTTTATATGAAAATATGTTGTCGACAACAGTTTTGTTTCTATCCAAAATCTCTCCAGTACTCATGAAATCTATTAAGATCTCATTATTTTCAGGTAACTGTTTCTCTTCAGGGGAAACCATTTCATAAAACACCTCTTCAGGAGGTCCCTTTTTAAGAGATTTTGGAATAGAATATTTGATCTCTTCAGGAGCATCAAGTATACTTGTAGCCTGTACTGTGGGTATGAATTTTTCAAGAACATCAAATTTATTATGTACCTTTCTTCTTTGAGGAATTTTGTCTTTTGCACCAATAAGTCTTCCACGCTTCAGGCGTGTCTTAAACTCATCTATTGCTGTTTTGAGAATTTGTCCCTTAGAGATTACAATCCTTATTGGAGTATTAATAGCAAGAATATGTGATTTTACCCTACTTTTAGTATCAGTAAATACATCCAATAATTAATTTGCAATACTTTGTAAATGTATAATCTTTTGAACTTCTAATTTACATTCATTTGTAAGAGAATTAAATTGAGATAGAGTTTATTATCCCAAAATAATTTTATGTCGTGCTTCAAGCACCGACTTTTCATCATTTCAAAACATTATAAAATATTAAAAAAATTTACTATAATATATAAAAGTTTAGTATAAGTGAATCAAGTGCTTGACCGTACAACAGGTATGTGACCAATGTCCAATCATACAACATCTATGACATACATATTTATTTTTCTAAGGGTCTTTATAATTTTCTAAGTTGAATCACTTTTGATGATACGGTGTATTTCTATTATTATCCCTTTTAGTATTGTCATTTTTGAGACCAACATCTTTATATTTTTTCTATTACGTCCACGTCCTCGGTTTCTTTAAAAGGATGCTCAATTTACTTTTGGGAATGATGTAAATCCAGTCTATTCACTTCAGGAAACGATGTCAAACCAGTAGGATGTGACTAGTAGTTTCTTAATAAATGCTCATTATTTAGCTCAACTACTAGAAGATAATATAAAAGTTCAAGATATTTGTTGAACTTTTATTCTGAATACCGCTATTACATAAGTACATTCAAGATATGAAAAATAATATATGTCTTCTTTAACATATCATCATTAGTGACTTTCTAATTACATAATTTTAGTAGTGGGTTGATTTTAAAAAGTGTAGAGTTATAGTCACTACCACTTTTAAAATCTTGCAACTTCAAATGCCATAAATCATAATGAGCTATTGGGAGAATTATATCTTCTAGTGCTCATATTTATCTCTCAAATCATTTCATAAAGTAAGAGAATTTTTAATCGTGAGATACATAACACGATCCTACAGGGACACGGGATTTTGTTTTGTGATTGTATCTTCCAAATTCATTAGATCTAAATGGATCTTATCAAGGATCTAGGATAAATCTCTTTTTCCAAAATTGTCAATAGTAACAAATTTCAATTTTATAAGATTTGACATTTTCCACATATATGAACCACAAAAATAAATATGTATATCTAAGAAATATATTCACATAATCATGAAAATAAAAACAGAATTTTATCAAATAATATTTAATAATATTACATTTTATATTCATTTCAAGAACTAAAAATAATATATTGAAAAACTTAATTGAAATAGAAGACCACTAATTTCAGAATTGGTAGAACCTCGTGCTAATACTGTATTATAAAACTAAAAGAAAATAATATTATCAGTGAATTTACAAGAGACAAAATATTTAGAACTTGTATCTTTCTAACTATTAGATTTGTCTTTCTCTACAAAAATGATCTGAAACTCATATATATATATAGAGTTCATTAGAGGGTAAAGTTGGCACAAATTCAGCTTGCATGCTGAAACTAAATTCGGCTTAATTTTTGTAATGGGTGGTGGTATTACTGCCCTTTTCTCAAAGTATAGTGTTCCATCATCTAATATTGTAAAGTGAGGTGATCCCTGCCCTTCTAGCAGTTTCTATTGAACCTTCTCCAATTTCGCATCCTTTCGTTGCCCTTCTCTTATTTCATCTTCAGTCAGAGATACGATTTCTTATGTCGCCAATAGCATCACCCCTTGGGGCAGGTCCTTAAGCAGTATACCTCGCATAACTGTCAGGATTGGTGACTCTTCTATCCGTGTCTTTCAACTCAATGCATCAGACACCACATTAGCTTTTCCTGGGTGGTACTTGATCTCACACTGAAATCACTGATCATCTCAACCCATCTCCTTTGTCTCATATTCAAATTCTTCTGACTGAATAAGTACTTTAAACTCTGGTGATCCGTATATATCTCACACATTTCCCCATACAGGTGGTGTCTCCAAATCTTCAGTGCGAACACTACTGATGCCAATTCCAAGTCATGTGTAGGGTAATTGCGTTCATGATCCTTAAGCTGTCAGGATGCGTAGGCAACTACTCGTCCCTCCTGCATCAGGACACATCCTAGACCCATCTTCGAGGCATCACTAAATATCACGTACGGTTTGTGAGGTTCTGGCAAAGATAGTACTAGTGCCAACGTTAGTCTCTTCTTGAGTTCTTGGAAACTCTATTCGCACTTATCGCTCCAGATATACTTGGCATTTTTCTTAGTTGACGCTGTCAGAGGACTAGACAGTTTATAAAACCCTTCTACGAATCTCCTGTAGTAACCTGCTAGTTCGAGGAATCTTCATATCTCATGAGCGTTTGTCGGTTTTTGCCATTTCGTCACCGCTTCTATTTTCACTAGGTCTACTGCCACTCCTGTACTAGAAATGACATGATCCAGAAACTTGACTTCTCGAAGCCAAAACTCGTATGTACTAAGCTTGGCATATAATTGATGCTCCTGCAGGGTACTCAATATAGTTTTCAGGTGCTCTCGGTGCTCTTCATCATTCCGAGAGTATATTAAGATGTCATCAATAAACACCACGACGAAACTATCTAGATACTGTCGAAAAATCCTATTCATTAGGTCCATGAAGGCTGCTGGAGCATTTGTCAGTCCGAAAGGCATAAGTAAGAACTCGAAGTGTCCATAACGAGTTCGAAAGGCAATTTTGGGTACATCTAGTTTCTTGATTTTTAAGTGATGGTACCCTGATCTGAGATCAATCTTTGAAAACACCGTTGCTCCTTGTAATTGATCTAGCAGATCATCTATCCGTGGTAACGGATACTTATTCTTGATAGTGACTTTGTTAAGGTCTTTGTAGTCGATGCACATCCTCATCGTTCCATCATTCTTTTTTACAAACAAAATTGGAGCTCCCTATGGTGACGAACTAGGTCGTATGAATCCCTTTGCTAGTAACTCCTCTATTTGTACTTTTAATTCCTTGAGTTCCGTTAGCTACGGTGCTTTATGGACCGGTGCCGTAGCAGGTTCCAATTTGATGGCAAACTCTGTCTCGCGATCTAGAGGTAGTCCAGGCAAATCCTCCGAGAATATTTGAGGGAAATCTCGCACTACTGGGATTTCTTCAATACTCTTCGATTCTTCTATTACATTGGAGAATAATAGCAAAAATGCTTCCACCTCTCATTTCATACTATTGATGGCTCTTCTCGCCGTCACAATAGAAGGAATCAAGTTAATCATTTCTCCCGCATAACGCAGCTCTGGTTCTCCTGGCAACTCAAAGGTTATCTCTTTTTTGCAACAGTCAATTTTGAAGAAATGCTTGGATAGCCAGTCCATCCCCAGTATTATGCCAAATCCCAATAGGTGAAAGACTATTAAGTTGGCATCTAATCATATCCCAGCAATCTCTAAGGGACAGTTCCTTGCTATCCGCTGGCAGCCTATCGTTCTTCCGTTCGGGAGGGTTACCAGTACTTTCTGATCTAAGGGTTCTACTTCTAGCTTACACTTTTGTATGCAATTATAGGAGACGAAGGATCTCGTGGCTCTAGAATCAAACAATGCATACACTATATTATGCCTCAGAATGATCTCCCCTATAATAATTTTTTCTACTATCATCAAACTAGCAAAAACCATTTCGTAATTTAGATTAAGACAAGGTCGAGTCTTTTACCAATAATGATGCCTGCATTAATGGCCTCCTCGTCTTCCATGTCCGCTTCTCCCTGGGCAAGGGCATATACTTTGGCTTTCACGGGGGTCTTTGCTTTTTCTCCTAGTAGCGTAGTCCTTCTAGCGACCATCTGGGGACAGTCGCGAATCCTATGGCCTTTCTAACCACATCGGAAATAGGCTCCTGTTGCCATCCGATACTCGCTCGGATGTGGTCATCCACATGTTCTGCAAGGTGGCGAGGATGCTAGTACTCCTGGCCAGCTCATTTTGCCCTTCCTTTTGTCCGCAAGAAACGCAACTCTTTTCTTGCCCGCGTCCTTCCCAGAAGAGTAGGAAAAGCTCCTATTTCTGTTCATTTGTACTTGATTAATCAAGCTCTTTTGCTCTACCTCAGCAATAGCTGCTACATTTACTAGCTCCTGGAAATTCTCGATTCGCAGACAAGCTAATTGGTTGCGGATTCTTGGTTGCAACCCATCTTGGAACTTCTTCGCTCACATTTTCTCGGTAGATACCAAGTGAGGAGCGAATCGAGCCATTTCCATGAACTTCTCCGCATACTGGTTTACTTTCATTCCTTCTTGTCTCAATGTGGCGAATTCCATGGCCTTCTATTGCTTGATGGATTCAGGGAAAAAGCGGTCGTCGAATTCTGCTTTGAAGCGTTACTAGATGGGATTCACATTCTCTCCCGGTTCCTCCCTTAGCAGTTTCCTCTTTGTATCCCACCATAGTCCAGCCTCTCCTTGTAGCAGGTGTTCCGCATATTGTACCTTCTGGGTTCCCGTACACCCCCTGATCTCGAAGGTATGTTCCAGGTCCATAATCCATATGTCTACTTTCATAGCTCCTTTTGTTCCCATGAAGTTCGGATACCAGTAGACTAGGAACTTTTCGTAAGGACAGCCCAATGTTCCTTCGCCGGTATGTGGATGGCATCTGCCTTGTTCCATCTGAGTTTTCACTAACTCTATCATTTGACGGATCGCCTCAGCTATGGCTTGTCCTTCGTCTATCGGGATATTCCGTGCTTCAGTCCTCAGGGGAGTGATCCGTGGCGTCTCGCCCCTCGTAGGACTGTCGACATCTTGATCATCTACTTCCGGGGGTGCCCTGGATCTTAGGGTAGGAGCACGACGTTTTCCTCCGGCCATATCTCCCCTTAAAGCACAGAATTTACACGTGAATTATCCAAACTCCAGTATTCTATTCTGACCTTCATAGTACTATCATCACTTTCAACCAGTCTTCCAAAATATTCCAAGCCTAACACTAAAAGATTAAATCCTAAACCATGTGATTTTCTTTCCTAGGACTTGTGGTTTTTATCCTAGAGATTTAACTGCTCTGATACCACCGCTATCGACGTCCCAACCCACGCTTGAGATCGCACGTGAATAGAAGCGTCGGGGAGGAATAACGCAAAGAAGTTCACCCCTCGTCATATTGTACGTCATATTTTTTCTTTAAAACGTCAAGTAAAAATTATCGCAACGGAATAAAAAGGTCTAGCCTTCTATGACATGCATCACATGGTTACGTTATGGATCCCAAACATAATATTATACATAGCCTGGATTTAAACATTACATAACTTGTCCAAGTAATCAAAATAGTGCTTCTCACATACTGGAAGACTTTACCAAAATCAGCAATACAGGGCATCAAAATATAATATGGGTCTTAACGTTGCCCATATATTCATCCGACGGGTTTCTTCTTTACTTTCCTAAGGTTCGGGCCCCAGCGAAGCCTATCCAAGTCCAGGCTAGGCCCTACCTCGCAAATTACCCTAGAAAGCGGTCGAAAATTATGCTCCAATTGAAAGGACTCGTCAACCCCTAATACTAAGCAACACCCCGAAGGGTATAGACCTACAGAATTGTACATGGTCACCTTTAGTGACTTCACCTCCCACTGACCTAGGCGGTCAAGAGTTACTGGCCCCCTAAGGGCAACCTCAATCGGGTCCCTGAGGATCTGAGGCATCATCAAGGGATTCGTACTCACCTGAGCCATCTTCACCTGTAAGTACTTCTATCGTTCCCAGGAGAAAGGATAGTAGGGACATAAAGAGTGGGGTGAGATTTTGGGAGAAATCTCAGCAAGTACATCTATACTTCAACGAAAGTATCTTAAGCATATAATCAAGTGAATAACAAACAAATTTCTTACGTATGCACTAACATGGGACTCATGCTTAAACCGATGCACATGTTCGTGACAAGGCTTCATCTTTCTCATCTTTTCTCAATTTCCAAAATATACTCGTTCAAATCATTTAACAAAACTTCTTTAATGCATATTCTTTCGAAAGAAACTTTGTTTAGAAACTTTTCGTCTTTTCTTATCTTAGACGCCACTTATCATATCATATCATATATGGCCCGAAAGCCCTTTTCTTTTCGTCATGACTTCTTATTTTAGACACCTCACGGTTCCCTTATGCACTGCGTGCTCCCCACTAGATACCGTCACACCCGGCGACCAAGTCAACCTAAGTGAATACATTTCACGCCCTTTCACGCTATTCGTCACTCGGGGATTTCTCTCCGAGCAACTACAACCTTATCAAATGGCGAGGCCTAAGCCAACACCGCTTATATGGCACTCACTAGTATTAGGTGCGACCACACTCCAGACACTTTTTGGAGCCATACATGGTCTGCCGACTGTTCTTTGTTGACCCAAGGGTTTTAACTCAATTTAAACACTCTTGAGTGAATAGAGAGTTCCATTGAGACACTTCCCCGTTCCAGCCTTTGGGGTTCTTCTAAAACTTTAGTTTATTTCTTTCGAAAACACACTTTACTCAAAACACGGGTTTTCATGCTTATGCATGGGACATGCAACTTTCGACTTTGTGAAAGCAAAATTCGAGGCGAACTCGAGTACACACATTGGGTCATTCTTCCTTCAAAACCTACTTCCTCTTAACTCATACTTATGCAAAAACACTCAAATAAGTGCATTAGGGTGAATGGGGTGCTCGGCCTCCACCCCTAGGGTTTGGGTCAAGGCCCTACTTTGTCTCCCATTGATGTTCTCTTCTTCCATTTATTTTCCTAACCCCATCTAACCTTAGTTCAATATTTAAAACAATTTCCTAGCCCTATAAGGGGTCAAACCCGAAACCTATAGCTCTCTATTTTGTGTTTTCTTTTCTTAACCCTTCAAAGCTAGGGTCCTACTTGAATATTCTAGGTGAAACTAGATCCATACATGTCATCCTTCCAATATACGTAATTCCACATCTCCAAAATATCCAAACATGAATGTTAAATAAACAAGGAATGTAAACTTCAAGATTCCTACTTCAAGAAAATTCTCCCAAAACATAACTCCACAAGCATGCATTTTTGTAACCATCAAGTAAGGATAATATCAATATCTTCCAAGATCAATATAACTAGTTCCATCAATGCTTTATATATGTTCATTCCAGCGTGGCATTTCTACAGGCACAATATTTACAATAAAATCAAGATGCTTCTCCAAATATCATATTTGCATATATCCTATATTCACTAACATTCAACTAACTCAACATCTTCATGCTCACATACTTTTTCTCATCAAACCATCAAGATCATCAATCATCTCATAACTTTTTAACCACAATGATAACATATTCTACACATGGATCCTAATCAAAATAACATTTCTACCCTCAAACTTTTATCATGGCAATACTAAGCAAATAACCAAACAATATAAGCATATACAAGCATATACACTCATTCAAGCACATTCACTCCAAAATATACAAAGAATGCTAAAGGCAAAGTAAGGATATACTTACAAATCTTCCTAACTAGCTTATATAACTTCTGAAAATAAAAGAAATACTTAGTTAGATCATGCTAAAAATTTACCATTTTCAAAAAAGAAGGTTTTCTTTTTGAAAGCATGAACATAAGGTTCTTCCTCATGCTTCTATGTTTCATTTCAAAGTAACTAAGTTACTTACCTTTTCTAGGTTTCTCCTCCTTCCACAAACACTATCTTCTTCTCCTTCTTAACTTGGAGTGTTTAGGTGTCTAAGTGGTGAAAATAAGTGAAGCAAAGTGGAGGGAAATGAGGAGTGTTGCCGTGAGGTGCTAAGTGAGGATGTGTGTGTGTGTGTCCGAAATGTGCAAGCCAAATGGGTGAGGAAACTAGGCCATTCGGCCAAGGCACTTTGCTAGGCTTCTACGCCACTCATTCTCCTAGGTTTGAGTGACTTGTGATGGGCTTGAAAGACCCTTGAATGACTCCCATCACTTGATCACATCAACTTTAATCTATCCCATCCTAGGTTGGAGTTTTGCTCTCTCTCTCTCTCTCTCTCTTTCTCTCCTCATGGCCGGCCACTCACTCTAGGGTTTCAACCCCTTTCCATCATTTCACATCATCTCTTATCTCCCCAAAACTACTCTCACATGTCATTTAAAAGGATTTGAGAATCAAATTTTGGGAAAACACCCAAATGGGTTTTGGATTCCATAGCTCCCATCCGAACCCTCTCTTCATCTCATTCCCAATTCCATTTTGTCACTTGTTATTTTCATCAACCAATCACCTCACATCTCACACAAGCTTGCCATATCACTCTTACACAAATCTTTATCTAGATTTGGTGGCAAAAGGAAGTCAAACAAGAGGGAGGGGGAGTCGGCTAAGGCCATACCCGAAATCCTCAATCCTTTCCTCCCACTTTTTGATCCATCAACTTACTTCTCATGTCACTTCTTCTTACACCCTCTTACACATCATGTCTCATCCAATCTTACACAAATCCTACACAAGTCCTACATGTCCTTTCATCTAGATTTGGAAAAGTTTTAGATGAGAAAGCCCTAAGGCCATTCGGCCAAAGCCCCACCGAAACCCTTCTCTCTTTTCTCATCTCCAAATCTTCTCAAGTCCTTTTTTCATCATTTTACTAGATATGGTAGGATCCCATGTTGATCTTATTTGACAAAATCCTACACCTCACACACTTATCTAGGTAGGAACAGATGGAAGATTCCACTCATGTCTTCTCTTTCCTTTCTCCAACCAAAACAACTAGTCAACTAGCTCACCTACTAGCATCTTCCTCTCTCAACTACTAGTCTTGACTCAAATTACTAAATTTCTCCTAGTTTGACATGTGTCATCAAGTATGGGCTTGGGTTGACTAGTGGGCTTCCTTTCATGGACCTGTGGGCTTGTCTCTCCCCCACTTAGGCCCAAAACTCTTGCTATGGCCTCAAGGCCCTTAAAATCTTAAGTCCATCTTTTTAAGGCTTTAGCCACCCATTTGCCTCAGTCATTAAGCCATACATGTATATTTAAATAAAGCACAAATACGAAAATTTTGGGGTTGTCACATCCTGCAAGATAAAGAATAGAGATTAACTATTTTCATCTTGGATAAGTGAGAGTATAAGAGGTAAGAAGGAAGAGGCTTAGTGAAAATGTCAGCTAATTGTGTTTGAGATGAGGTATGAGCTGTGGTGATGCTGCCTTCCATGATTTTGTCTCTGATCAAGTGGCAATCAAGTTCAATGTGTTTTGTCCTCTTATGGAATACTAGATTTGCAGCAATGTGAAGATCTGCTTGATTGTCACAGTAATGGAGGGCAACTTGTGGATGAGGGATGCCAAGATCTCTAAGTAGATATCAAAGCCATGTCAATTCTAAGTAAGTGATAGCCATAGATCTATATTCTACTTCAGCTGAAGATCGTGATACAACAATTTGTTTTGTTGATTTCCATGAGATCAAAGAGTCACTTAATAATACACAATAATCAATTAGTTGATCTGCGAGAATCTAGGCAAATGGCCCAATCAGAGTCACAAAAGGCTTTGAGTTGAGGTTGAGATGAAGATAAGAGCAAAATGCCTTGACCAGGAGCTGTTTTTATGTATCTCAGAATTTTGTATGCAGCTGCCAATTGAGTAGATGAGGGTTTGTCCATAAACTGACTTAATAGCTGGATAGCAAAGCAAATGTCAGGTCTTGTGATGGTGAGATAGAGCAATCGTCTAATTAACCTTCTGAAAATGGTAGGATCCGATAGGGGGTGCTTTCATCCTTGCTGATTTTGAAATTTTGGTCCATTGGAAGCTTGAGTGGCTTGCAACCAAGCATGCTAGAGTCGGCTAAAATGTCTAATGCATACTTCCTTTGACAAATGTGAAGACCTTGGGTAGATCTAGAAATTTCTAAACCCAAAAAATAGCGAAGAGAGCCAATGTCTTTGATCTTAAATTTATTGTTGAGAAATGTATGAATGGAAGCAATAGATTCAAGAGAATTGCTAGCTACTAAGATATCATCCACATAAACTAATATGTCAGTAAATGAAACTTGAATATGCATAGTGAAAAGACTATAATCAGATTTGGATTGAAGGAATCCAAATTCAATAACGGAAGAGGTCAACTTGGAGTTCCATTATCTAGAGGCTTGTTTAAGGCCATAAAAACTCTTAAGTAACTTACAAACTTGATTGGGTTTGCCTTTTTGATACCCGAGTGGTTTATATATTTATAAATATATATATATATGTATCTCCTCATTCAAGTCACCATTGAGGAAGACATTGTTTACATCAAATTGATGTAAGTGCCAACTTTTAATGGCAGTAATACTAAACAAACATCTTGTTGCCCAGATGACTAACACAAGAGGGGGGGTGAATTGAGTTGTATTTAAGAAAATAACAATTATAAATCAAATATATAATATAAAATATAAAAAAAATATAAAACATCAATAAATATAAAGAGTAAGGGTAAGAGAGAAGCAAACTCAGTATGTTAACGAGGTTCGGCCCCACTGCCTACGTCCTCGCCTCAAGCTATCCCTTGAGGATCCCCAAATCCACTATTCAATCTCCTTTAGGTGGAGATAGAAACCTATTATACCTTTGAGCAGCACCGCTCCAAAAAATCCGTGTAGAACACCCTCTACACTTCCAATCACCTCACACTTGGTGATTTAACTATTCCCCGTGTAGAACATCTTCTACACTTCCAATCACCTCACACTTGGTGATTTAACTATTCCCCGTGTAGAACACCTTCTACACACCCAAGGGTTATACGTACCCTCTTACAAATACAAGAGTTGATAGTAGGTAGACTATCAAAGTACACTCCTCAATGAGTGAGATAAAAACAATACAGTGCAACCTATATCTCTCTCAACAAGAACAAGAATTAAGGCTCAAAACTTTAGAAAAGAGAGAATGAGAGTTTTGAAGAAATGATACAAAACTTAGCAATAAATGTGTAAGCTCTTGTTGTGAATTTTGCAAAACTCAAGTGAGCTATTTATAGGCAAATGAGTTTTCAATTTCAAATTTGAAAAAATTCCCATGTAAAAAACATCATCATTCACTTTTCAAAAATTTCAAATCTAATATTTTTACTTTTTGCATGTGACAAAAGGAGCACACTTTACTTTTCAAAAATTTCAAACATAATCTTTTACTTTTTGCATATGACAAAAGAAACACACTTTATTTTTCAAAATTTTCAAATAAAGACATCTACCTTTTGCATAAGTCAAGAAAATCATCCACCACTTTTGAAAATATTCAAATAAAACATGCACATGTGAAAGATGACAATCAATCATCTTAATATTTTCAAAGTTCAAACTTTTAATCATGTCATGCACATGTGAAAGATGACAATCAATCATCTTTCAAAATTTTCAAATTTAATTTTCAAAATACTCATGCATATGTGGAAAATGTATTTTAATGCTTTATGATAAAATATTAATTTTGAGCCTTAATCCTAATTTCAAATTTTTTAAGAGATTTACAAAATTACTCTATGATTTTAATATGAACTTGTTCCCTTCTTGCTCATGCTTGCTTCCTTGATGTGCTTGATTATATTGTGTGGACAACTTGAACTTGAGACTCCTTTATTCTTTGGATTCATTTGTTATCATCAAAATCCATTTGTAGATTTACATGAAACTTGAAACCTTTGGTTCAACAATCTCCCCCTTTTTGATGATGACAAATACTTGATAGAACCTGAAGCCTGTATTAATACTTAAGCTCCCCCTGAGAATGTGCGTTAGTTTTTCAAGCAAAAATATAAATATAATTCCAAGCATATATAACAAGTTTAGCAATTTAAACAATATTAAAGTTCTAGTCTAAAACTTCTCCCCATTTTGGCATCATTAAAAAGAAATCATAATTAACTCAATAAGATATATTCCTACAATAACCAATAGATAAATAAAACATTGCGTTAATAGAGACTGTAGAAATTAGAACCACCCGTGTCCGACAAAACTTGCAAATGTTGAAGCCGAAATTTATCATCTCGGTGCGGAAGAAGATTTAAATTCGCTTGATGTTATTGACGAATTAGATGTTTCAGAGATTTGAAGATGAATAATTAAAATTATTCGTGTCCGACAAAGACAGCAAAAGCTGCAGGCTTAGCTTTGGCAATGCGGTGCGGAGCCATGCATGTCCGACAAAACCTGCAAATGTTGGAAGTCTAACTCTGGCAATTCGGTGCGGAGCCACGCGTATCTGACAAAACCTGTAAAGGTTGGAGGTTTAGCTCTAGCAGTCGGTGCGAAAGCAGATCAATCGCCTGATGTTGTTGACAAACGGGGTTTGAAGGCTCTGAATTTCTATAAAAAAAATCATTTTCACCAATCGGATACCAAAAAAAAAACATTGCTTCTTGACCTAAGTTCTGTTTCTCCATAACGATAGAATGGCCGAACAATTCTCTTCCACTAATGTTCCAGACTTGAGTCAGGAACCCTTGACGCATCAACCATCAATCTTCTCTCCTAAGGCCGTCAATGCCATGATAGGAGCATAGAACCTTTTTTCTAGTAAGAAAACTTTTGACAATATGTGTCCAGCATATCTTATATTTCTTTTGACTAGTAAGATTTGAAGAGACAATAGTTTGTCTTGTTCTTTATGCTATCTCTATAAAATCAGTTTTAAAGTTCATCCGATTTGCATCAAATCTTATTCTCATCTCTATAACTCATCTGCATTCCTTCAATATTCTCGCTTTAAGTTTTCAATTCTTTTCTCAATGGCTCATTCTTCTAACATTCCTCTAGATGCATCCATGAGGTATTCTACATCTCAATCTCATGTCCTTTCTGCAGCTACCATTGGCGCTATGTTGCAGCAAGAGAACAACAGTTTGGCTAATAAGCCAGACTCCGATACTATCTACGACTTGGTGAGTCTCGGGACTCGCTACTCATCCTCTATTGTCGCTTTTTCCCAGCGGCTACAAGTCAAAAATCATGAGGTTGAAAAGCTTAAAGAACAAATTGTTGTACTTCAACGAATTGTTCAAGAGTCTTACACAAGGGAAGGAATCCTTCGGCAGAAGAATAAAAAGTTGAAATCTCTATTGGATTCTTCATTCCGCTTGCCAATTCCCATGGATAGGGATGACATGATATTGTATGAAGAGAATGAGCGTCTCAAACATGAGGCTAAGAACCTCAAGTTTATGTAAAAGTACTTAAAAAAATATCTCTCTATTTTTATGAATTCTGATCTATCTTTCAAGAGATATTCATAACATGCATCATACCTATTTCTCTTCTAATCATAAATAATCTATCTTCTGGTAAGGGTTTTGTGAATATATTTGCTAACTGATCGTGTGTGTTTGTGAACTCCAGTACTATATCGCCTTTCTGCACATGATCTCAAAAAAAAAAATGATATCTTATTTCAATATGCTTAATTCTAGAATGTTGTATTGGGTTTTTTTTTTTTTAAGATTTATAGCACTTGTATTATCACATTTGATTGGAATGTGATTATACATAAGTTTAAAATCCTCAAGTTGTTGCTTCATGTAAAGAACTTGAGCACAACAACTACCCCAGCAACATATTCTGCCTCAGCAGTAGATAGTGCAACAGAATTTTGTTTTTTTTTTTTTACTAAACCAGGGAACTAGTGCACGACCTAAGAAATGACATGTTCTACTAAAACTTTTTCGATCATCTTTGCAACCAGTATAATCGGTACCTGAATAACTAATAAGATCGAAAGAAGTGTGTTTAGGATACCATAACTCTAAGTCAATGGTATTGGCAAAATATCTAAAAATCCGCTTGACTGCAATCAAATGAGATTATTTTGGAAATGATTGAAAACGTGCACATAAACATACACTAAACATAATATCTGGTCTACCGGCTGTCAAATATAATAAGCTACCAATCATACCTCGATATACCTTCGAATCAACTAGTTTACCGGATTCATCTTTATCAAGTTTAGTGGATGGGCTCATTGGTGTTCCAATTTCTTTAGCACCTTCCATCCCAAACTTCTTCAGCAATTTTTTAATATATTTTGATTGATTGATGAATATCCCACTTTTTGCTTGCTTAATTTGCAATCCGAGAAAGAATATAAGCTCTCCCATCATGCTCATTTCAAATTCTTCCTGCATAGTCTTAGCAAAAACTTGGCACATATTTTCATTAGTAGCACCGAATATTATATCATCAACATAAATTTGAATCAAAAAAATATCATCATTTTCGTATATAATGAAAAGAGTTGTATCAATTTTTCTTCTTAAAAAGTCTTTTTCAATCAAGAAACTACTGAATCTCTCGTACCGCGCTCTAGGAGCTTGTTTGAGTCCAAATAGTACTTTTGTGAGTTTGAAAACATGATTTAGAGAAATATGATTTTCAAAAACTGGAGGTTGCTCAGCATATACTTCTTCATTTATAAAACCGTTTAAGAAAGCACTTTTAACATCCATTTGAAAAAGTTTGAAATCTTTATAACAAGCATATGTAAGTAGCATTCGAATAGCTTCTAATCTTCCGACTGGTACATATGTCTCATCATAATTGATTCATTCTTCTTGATTGAAACCTTGGACCACTAGTCGAACCTTATTTCTAGTAATGACTTCGGACTCATATTTCTTGTTTCTAAAAACCCATTTTGTTCCAATAATAGTATGATTTTTGGGTTTAGGAACAAACAATATTTCTTTCAAATTGATTAAGCTCTTCTTGCATAATTAGAATCTAAGATTCATCAAGAAGTACTTCATCAATATTTTTAAGTTCAATCTGAGATAGAAAAGCAGTATGATTGCAAATATTTCTAAGAGATGATCGAGTACTTACATCTCGTGAAGGTTCTCCTAGAATTTATTCCGCTGGATGATCTTTCACATGTTTCCACTATTTGGTTGCATCTTGTATTAAGTCTTGATGATCTTTCCTTCTATTTCCATGATCTTTCATTTTGAATTATCTCCAAATATCACACATCCTTTTTCTTTAGAAGTGAAGTCAATAAATTTAGTTTTGTCTTCTGTCACGTATCTTGAGCATCCGTTGTTTAAAAATCATTTATTTTTACCTGTAGAATACTTCATGCATACCTACAAAAACAATTAAAAAAAAGTCTTGGTACCCAAATTCTTTGGGTCCTTTATTTATTAGTATTAAAAGAAACAAGATTCTTAGGTACCCATATGACCCTAATAGTCATTGTATGTTTTCTTCTAATAGGACAAGCAAAATAATTATGACCATTTCTATTACAAAAATTGTAAATAGCATGTGACATATATGAAGAACTTGAGTGATTATAATAGTATCCGTTTTTAACAAAATTATTTTTATGAAAAGAATTTTGAATATTGGATTTTGATATAGAAGGATTATCAAAGAAAATTTTATAAGATTTGTATTTTTGTTTTGGCTTATATCACAAGCCTGCCTTATCAAAAACACATCTTTGACTACCAAGAAGTTTTTCAAAATTTCTTTTTCCATTCGTAAAGTTTTCAATAATATTTTTTAAATCAGTATTCTTTTTCTTCAACTCAAGATTTTCATCTCTCAAAACAATACTTTATTTTCTTAAAATATCAATTTCGTTTGTTAAAGAAGAATTTTTCTTTTTCAAAACAGTATACTTGATACCCAATTTTTCAAATTCCTCATATACTTCTTCTAAAACATTTTGCAATTCTTCATATGAAGGATCTTCAATATTATCAAAATTTGTTACCTCAATGTCATCTTTAGCCATAAGACAAAGATTTGCTGATTCTCCATTGCTTGCTTCACTATCTGAGCTACTTGAATCATCATTCCACGTAGTTTTCATTGTTTTTTTGCCTTTATTTCGATCTTTCTTTAGCAGAGGACAATCTGGCTTGATATGACCAGGTTAATTACATTTATAACAAATTAAAGTGTCATTTTTACCTGAATCTTTCTTGGAAAACTTATTGAAGGATTTCCTTGGAGGAGTTTTATTTTTCTTTAAGAACCTCTGAATTTTTCTTATTATCATTGCAACTTCTTCATCTTTGTCGTCATTTTCCTCATCTTCATCACTTTCACTTTCATGTGGAACAGCTTTAAGTGCCAAACTCTTCTTTGAATTTCCTTCTTCTTCTCCTCTTTTCAATGTGTACTCATAGGTGATAAGTGACCCGATGAGTTCATTCACTTCGAGTTTCTTGAGGTCTCTAGTTTCAAGAATCGCTGTCACTTTTGACTCCCAACGTTTTGGTAGAGAGTTGAGAATTTTTCTTACTATCTCCACTTTGGAATAAACTTTGCCAAGAGCTGTCAAGCTGTTTATGATGTTAGTAAAACGAGTGTGCATACTAGAAATAGATTCATCATCATTCATCTTAAACATTTCATATTCATGAGTAAGAATATAAATTTTTGATTCCTTGACTTGAGAAGTTCCTTCATAAGTAACTTCCAAGTTATCCCAAATTTCCTTTGTTGTAGTGCAAGTCATTACTCTATTAAACTCATTACCATTAAGAGCATTATATAATAAATTCATAGCAGTTAAATTCAAAGTATAAAGTCTATCGTCTTTACGATCAAACTCTTCTTCTTCCTTTTTGACCTTTACTCCATCAAACACTTTTGTTGGAATATAAGGTCCATTTACAATGCATTTCCATATTTCTCGACCTTGAGCCTGAAGGAATATTCTCATTCTAACTTTCCAGAATGAGTAATTGTCTCCACAAAAGAGTGGAGGCCGACTGCTGGATTGACCTTCACCAAATGAAGCTGCAATGTTAGCCATAAGATCTTAACTCAAAAGATAGTTAATCTTATAATAGAGCTCTAGCTCTGATACCAAAAGTTACTAACCATAGGCCGCACCTATGTCACCTAACAACTGTACTTACCAGATTAGCCGGCCACCGTCTCTACCGGTGCACCATCACCCATGGTCGGAGAGTCTTGCTTCGGTGACACAGTCACAAGCGAGAGTTCCCATGAGTGATCTGCCTGTATGAACAGTACAGCTCAACTAGCTCTGATACCAATTGTTACCGACCATAGGCCGCACCTATGTCACCTAACAACTGTACCTACCAGACTAGCCGGCCACCGTCTCTACCGGTGCACCGTCACCCATGGTCGGAGAGTCTTGCTTCGGTGACACAGTCACAAGCGAAAGTTCCCATTAGTGATCTGCTTGTATGAACAGTACAGGTCAACTATAGTAACAAGCTTAGCAACAGGAGAAAATGTGTCAATGTAATCTATTCCCTCTTTTTGGGTGTAGCCCTTTGCTACCAACCGAGTTTTAAGTCTTTCTACTGAACCATCAGACTTGAATTTAACTTTAAAAACATACTTACAGTCAATAGCTTCATTCCCTTTGGGTATATCAGTAAGAACCCAAGTTTGATTATTTTCCAAAGCTTCAAATTCATCATTCATAGCTTTACACCAACCATGATCCTTGATAGCTGCTTGCATGTATGAACTAGGTTAGGTTTGAATTGAAATGGAAGTGAAAAAAACTTGAAAGGAAGGGTGAAATTTATTGTAAGACAAAGAGTGAGTAAGAGGGAATGACTTACCATTTTCAGCATTAGTAGTCTTGAAAACTGATTGTGTTGGAGAAGTAAGCATGGCCTGTTGACAATGAAAATCTTTTAGATATTGTGGGGCTGTCCTAGTTCTAGTAGACCTTCGAAGTGAGGGATTTGGTGGTAACTGATCAGAGGAATGCCTATTGGAAGGGGGAGGGGTGGCGGCTGAATTTGGAGTGGGAGACAAATGGTTGCTGCTGTTGGAAGGAGGAGTAGCTGCATGGGTGTTGGCTAGAGAATTACATGTAGCAGGAATTTGTGGAGTATCAGAATAGGGAAGGGGTAAAGGAAGGGAAAAAATGGGTAGGGATGAAGTATTGTCAGATTGGGAAGATAAAGGGGTGGTGGAGTGAAAAGGAAAATTAAACTCATTAAAAACAACATCCCTTGAAATGAAAATATTGTTGGTTTCTAGGTTTAGAAGTTTGTAACCTTTGGTACCAAAAGGATAACTTAGGAAGACACTTACGAGCCCTAGTGTCAAATTTCTTCCTACCATTAGAAAGAGTTGCAGCATAGCATAATGAACCAAAAATTTTTATTGTGAGCATAAATAGGTTTCTGTTTAAAAAGCATCTCATAAGGAGTGGAATCATTCAAAATGGCTGTAGGAAGTCTATTAATGATGTAAGTGGCTGTTAGGACAGATTCATTCCAATATTTGAGGGGTAAACCCGATTGAAAAAGTAAAGCTCAAGATACATTAAGTAAATGCAGATGTTTTCTCTCAACAATTCCATTTATTTTGTTGAGGGGTTTTAACACAACTTTTGTGATGGATTATGCCTTTTTGGTGGAAAAAATCTTTCATGTGAAATTCAGGGCCGTTGTCACTTCTTATGATTTTTATTTTCATTTGAAATTGAGTCTTAACAAGGTTATAGAAATGTTCAATACATTTCCTAGTTTCAGATTTGTTTGAAAGAAGATAAAGCCAAGTTGTTCTTGAAAAGTCATCAACTATTATCAAAACATATTTGGAACCATTGTGAGCAATAGTGGAAGAAAGACCCCAAAGGTCACAACGAATTAATTCAAAGATTTCAAAAGATAAATGAGAGCTTTCATTAAAAGACAATCGGTGAAACCTGGCCAAAGGGCAAATGCTACAAGATTTTCCATTATTAGTAGAAATTTGACTCCTTACAATGGGATCAGAAACCAACCTAAGTCTAGAAGAGGATAAGTGACCAAGGCGACATTGCCATAGGTCAAAATTGTCTATGCTATTGATAACAAAGCAGATAAAGGTAAAGTTGTATGATATGTGTGTGATTGTGTTGAAAGGTAATGGACCAGGTTTGAAGGTGAAATAGCCGTGCAAAGGAGATGGTAGAGACTATGCCTAATTTCAGCCTTCCCAATCGTTGTCCAAGAGAGCAGGTTCTGAATAAAACAGCAAGTTGAGAAGAAAAGTAAGCAACAATTGAGCAAAATGGTTAATTTTGTTGCTGAAATTAAATTAAATCTGAAAGAGGGGACGCATAAGACATCCCTTAAAAAAGGGTGTTTGTAAGTTGAATGTTACCAATATGGGTGACAGTGGCAGAACTACCATTTGGGAGCTTAATGAAGTAATTGAGATTGGCAGTTATTGTGGTGAATAAGGAGGTGTTACAGACCATATGATCCGTAGCACCAGTGTCAAGTATCCAAGTGACAAGGCAAGAATGATTTGATGTGTGTGTGTGTATGCAGAGAAATAAGAGTGTATACCAGACATCTTATGAGAGGAAGCTGCAAAAATGGATGGATGAGAAGGTGATGCAGTGGTGGCAAGAGCTAGATCCTTAGGTTGAAGTTGTGCCATGATTTATTGATATTGAAGCTTAGTCAAACCACCCTTGTCTTCACTGACAACCTCAGGTTCGGATGCAAGAGAGAATGTAGTCTGGTTAGCAACAAAACCAAAAGATTGCTGCGACTTGGTGTGGAACCTGTGGCCAGGTGGGTATCCATTTAGCTTGTAACAACTCTCAGTAGTGTGGCCAATCATGTTGCAATGAGAGCAAAGAGGAGGCTGTTGAACCCAAGGTTTCAAGTTTCGTGTAAATTTACACATGGATTTTGATGATAACAAATGAATTCAAAGAATAAAGGAGTCTCAAACTCAAGTTGTCCACACAATAGAATCAAGCACATCAAGGAACCAAGCATGAGCAAGAAGGGAACAAGTTCACATTAAAGTTATAGAGTAATGTTGTAAATCTCTTAAAAATTAGAAATTAGGATTAAGGCTCAAAATTAATATTTTATCATAAAGCATTAAAATACATTTTCCACATGTGCATGAATATTTTGAAAATTAAATTTGAAAATTTTGAAAGATGATTGATTGTCATCTTTCACGTGTGCATGACATGATTAAAGGTTTGAACTTTGAAAATATTAAGATGATTGATTGTCATCTTTCACATGTGCATGTTTTATTTGAATATTTTCAAAAGTGATGGATGTTTTTCTCGACTTATGCAAAAGGTAGATGTCTTTGTTTGAAAATTTTAAAAAGTAAAGTGTGCTCCTTTTGTCATATGCAAAAAGTAAAAGATTAATTTTGAAATTTTTGAAAAATAAAGTATGCTCCTTTTGTCACATGCACAAAGTAAAAAGATTAGGTTTGAAATTTTTGAAAAGTGAATGATGATGTCTTTGACATGTGAATCTTTTTAAATTTGAATATGAAGTCTCATATGCCTATAAATAGATCATTTGAGAGTTTCACATTCACAACACCAAGTGCATACAACATTCATTCAAACCTTTCATTCTCTCTTCTCTAAGCATTGAGCTTTAACTTTTGTTCATTTTGAGAGATATAGTTTACGCTGTATTGTTCTTATTTCACTCATTGATGAGTGTTTTCTGATAACCTACCCACTATCAATTCTTGTATCAGTAAAAGGGTATGTTATAACCCTTGTGCGTGTAGAAAATGTTCTACACAGGGAATAGTTGAATCACCACATATAAGGTGATTGCAAGTGTAGAGGGTGTGTAGAGGGTGTTCTAGACGGATCCTTTGTAGCGGTGTTGTTCAAAGGTATAATAGGTTTCTATCTCCACCTGAAAGAGATTGAATAGTGAATTCAAGGATCCTCAAGGGGTAGCTTGAGGCGAGGACGTAGGTAGTGGGGCCGAACCTCGTTAACATACTGAGTTTGCTTCTCTCTTATTCTTACTCTTTATATTTATTACTGTTTCATATTTTGTTTATATTTTATATTGTATAATTGATTTATAACTGTTATTTTTTTTAAATACAACTCAATTCACCCTCCCTCTTGTGTTAGTCATCTGGGCAACAATTAGTATCAGAGCTAGAGCTCTGTTATAAGATTAACTATGTTTTGAGTTAAGATCTTATGGCTAACATTGTAGCTTCATTTAGTGAAAGTCAATCTAGCAGTCAGCCTCCACTCTTTTGCGGAGACGATTACTCATTCTGAAAAATTAGAATGAGAATATTCCTTCAGGCTCAAGGTCGAGAAATCTAGAAATGTATTGTAAATGAACTTTATATTCCAACAAAAGTGGTTGATGGAGTAAAAGTTAAAAAGTAAGAAGAAGAGTTTGATCGTAAAAACGATAGACTTTATACTTTGAATTTAACTGCTATGAATTTGTTATATAATGCTCTCAATGGTAATGAGTTTAATAGAGTAATGACTTGCACTACAACAAAGGAAATTTGGGATAACTTGGAAGTTACTTATGAAGGAACTTCTCAAGTCAATGAATCAAAACTTTATATTCTTACTCATGAATATGAAATGTTTAAGATGAATGATGATAAATCTATTTCTAGTATGCACACTCCTTTTACTAACATCATAAACAGCTTGACAACTCCTGGCAAAATTTATTCCAAAGTGGAGATAGTAAGAAAAATTTTCAACTCTCTACCAAAATGTTGGAAATCAAAAGTGACAGCGATTCTTGAAATTAGAGACCTCAAGAAGCTCGAAGTGAATGAACTTATCAGATCACTTATCACCCATGAGTACACATTGAAAAGAGGAGAATAAGAAGGAAAGCCAAAGAAGAACTTGACACTTAAAACTGTTCCACATGAAAGTTAAAGTGATGAAAATGAGAAAAATGATGACAAAGATGAAGAAGTTGCGATGATAACAGGAAGAATTCAGTGGTTCTTAAAGAAAAATAAAACTCCTCCAAGGAAATCATTCAAAAAGTTTTCCAAGAAAGATTCAGGTAAAAATGATACTTTAATTTGTTATAAATGCAATAAGTCTGGTCATATCAAGTTAGATTGTCCTCTGCTAAAGAAAGATCGAAACAAAGGAAAAAAAGCAATGAAAGCTACATGGGATGATGATTCAAGTAGCTCAGATAGTGAAACAAGCAATGGAGAATCAACAAATCTTTGTCTTATGGCTAAAGATGATATTGAGGTAACAAATCTTGATAATATTGAAGATGTTTCATATGAAAAATTGCAAAATGTTTTAGAAGAGGTATATGAGGAATTTGAAAAATTGGGTATCAAGTATACTGTTTTGAAAAAGAAAAATTCTTTTTTAACAAACGAAATTGATATTTTAAAAAAAGAAAGTATTGTTTTCAAAAATGAAAATCTTGAGTTGAAGAAAAAGAAAACTGATTTAGAAAATATTATTGAAAACTTTACAAATGGAAAAAGAAATTTTGAAAAATTTCTTGGTAGTCAAAGATGTGTTTTTGACGAGGCAGGCTTGGTATATATCCCAAAATAAAAATATAAATTTTATAAAAACTTCTTTGATAATCATTCTACATCAAAGTCCAATATTCAAAATTATTTTCATAAAAATAATTTTGTTAAAAAAGGATACTATTATAATCACTCAAGTTCTTCATATATGTCACATGCTATTTACAATTTTTATAATAGAAATGATCATAATTATCATGCTTGTTCTATTAAATGAAAACATACAATGACTATTAGGGCCATATGGGTACCTACAAATTTTGTTTCTTTTAATATTAATAAATAAAGAACCTAAAGAATTTGAGTACAAAAAAAAATCATTTTAATTGTTTTTATATGTATGCATGAAGTCCTCCACAAAAAAAAAATAAATGGTTTTTAGATAGTGGATGTTCAAGATATATGACGGGAGACAAGACTAAGTTTTTTTATCTTAGATATAAAGAAGAAGGACACGTAACATTTGGAGACGACTCGAAAGGGAAGATCGTGGGAATAGGTAAAATTGATAATGAGTTTTCTCTCATAATTGAAGATGTTCTACTTGTTGAAGGTCTAAAACAGAATCTTTTGAGTAAAAGTCAATTATGTGATAAAAGATTTACAGTTACTTTCAAAATGAATAAGTGCATTATTTCGAATGATCATGATTGTAATATTTGTTTTATTACTTTTAAAAGCAACAATGTTTATACAATCGATTTTGAAGAAATTACCTCACAAGATGCTATTTGTTTTTTAACTCAAAATGAAACTAATTGGTTATGACATAGAAGACTAGGTCATGCCAACATGAAACTTATTTCCAAACTTTCAAAAAATGATCTTGTGAGAGGTTTACCAAAGGCAAATTTTTTTAAAGACAAAATCTGTGATGCATGCCAATTTGGTAAACAAACAAAAACTTCTTTTAAAACTAAGAAACATATTTCCACTACTAAACCACTGCAACTGATACACATGGATCTTTTTGGACCAAATAGAGTTGTAAGTTTAGGAGGAAAATATTATACATTTGTTATTGTTGATGATTTCTCTAGATATACTTGGGTCATCTTTCTTACTCATAAAGATGAGGCACATAATGCCTTTACCAAGTTATGCAAGAGAATTCAAAATGAAAAGGGTTATACTATTTCAAGTATTCGAAGTGATAGGGGAAACGAGTTTGTTAATAAAAATATTGAAATATTTTGTGACGAAAATGGTTTTGTGCATAATTTTTCTGTTCCTCGAACTCTTCAACAAAATGGGGTAATAGAGAGGAAAAATAGATTTATTCAAGAGATGGCAAAAACAATGCTCAATGAGAATAACTTGTCTAGTTATTTTTGGGCCGAAGTGGTAAGTACTGCATGTTATGATAAATAAAGTTATGCTAAGGTCCAAATTAGATAAAACCCCCTATGAGCTTTGGAATGAGAAAAAACCTAACATTGGTTACTTTCATGTATTTGAATGCAAATATTTTATTTTAAATGACACGGATAATTTGGGCAACTTTGATGCAAAATCTGATGAAGGTTTCTTTCTCGGGTATTCTACTAATAGTAAAGCTTATAGAGTATTCAATAAAAAGACTTTGATTGTACAAGAATCTATGCATGTAGTATTTGATGAATCTAATTCTCTACTCTCCAAGAAATCCATTGATGAAGAAACATGAGGTATAAATAATACGGAAAGTCTCAATCTCAACAAAGAGAACATAATAGAGGAAGTCCAACATGAAGATATCAGGAAAGATCATCAAAATTTAATACAAGATACAACCAAATAGTTGAAATTTGTGAAAGATCATCCAGTGGAATAAATTCTGGAAGAACCTTCATGAGGTGTAAGCACTCGATCATCTTTTAGAAATATTTGCAATCATACTGCTTTTCTATCTCAGATTGAATCTAAAAATATTGATGAAGCACTTCTTGATAAATCTTGGATTCTAGCAATGCAATAAGAGCTTAATCAATTTGAAAGAAATGATGTTTGAACACTTGTTCCTAGACCTAAAAATCATACTATTATTAGAACAAAATAGATTTTTAGAAACAAGAAAGATGAGTCCGGAGTCATTACTAGAATTAAGGCTCGACTTGTAACCCAAAGTTTCAATCAAGAAGAAGGAATCGATTATGATGAGACATATGCACCAGTTGCAAGATTAGAAGCTATTCGAATGCTACTTGCATATACTTGTTATAAAGATTTCAAATTTTTTCAAATGGATGTTAAAAGTGCTTTCTTAAACGGTTTTATAAATGAAGAGGTATATGTGGAGCAACCTCCAGGTTTTGAAAATCATACTTCTCCAAATCATGTTTTCAAACTCACAAAAGCACTATATGGACTCAAACAAGCTCCTAGAGCGTGGTACGAGAGACTCAGTGGTTTCTTGATTGAAAAAGGCTTTTCAAGAGAAAAAAATTGATACAAATCTTTTCATTAAATATGAAAATGATGATATTCTTTTGATTCAGATTTATGTTGATGATATAATATTCGGTGCTACTAATGAAAATATGTGCCAAGTTTTTGCTAAGACTATGCAGGAAGAATTTAAAATGAGCATGATGGGAAAGCTTACATTTTTTCTCAGATTGCAAATTAAGTAAAAAAAAAAGTGGGACATTCATCAACCAATCAAAATATATTAAGGAATTGCTGATGAAGTTTGGGATGGAAGATACTAAGGAAACTGAAACACCAATGAGCCCATCCACTAAACTTGATAAAGATGAATCCGGTAAACCAGTTGACTCGAAGGTATATCGAGGTATGATTGGTAACTTATTATATTTGACAGCCAGTAGACCAGATATTATGTTTAGTGTGTGCTTATGTGCACGCTTTCAATCATCTCCAAAAGAATCACATTTAATTGCAGTTAAGCGCATTCTTAGATATCTTAGTGGTACAATTAACTTAGAATTATGGTATCTTAAGAACACATCTTTCAATCTAATCAGTTACACAGATACAGAATATGCTGGCTGTAAAATAAATCGAAAAAGCACTAGTGGAGCATGTCACTTCTTAGGTCATGCACTAGTTTCCTGGTTTAGTAAAAAACAAAATTCTATTGCACTATATATCTACTGCTGAGGCAGAATATGTTGCTGCGGGTAATTGTTGTGCTCAAGTTCTTTACATGAAGCAACAACTTGAAGATTTTAAACTTATATACAATCACATTCCAATCAAATGTGATAATACAAGTGTTATAAATCTTTTAAAGAATCTTATACAACATTCTCGGACCAAATATATTGAAATTAGATATCATTTTCTTAGAGATCATGTGCAGAAGGATGATATTGTATTAGAATTCACTAGTACACATGATCAATTGGCAGACATTTTCACAAAACTCCTACCAGAAGATAGACTATGCATGATTAGAAGAGAAATAGGAATGATGTATGTCATGAATATCTGTTAAATACTTTTATTTCATTATCTTAAATGACTTACAGAAACTTGAGACGTTTAGCCTCATCATTCAAATGCATTTTTTTCTCATAAATCATCATGCCATCCTTATCTAAAGGATTAGGCAATCGAAATGAAGAGGCAAGTAAGGATTTCAAATCTTTATTCTGTTGCTTTAACTCTACTATTTTTTTGTTTGACTCATAAACAAGTCGTTGAAGTACAGAGACATTCTCGCTAAACTTCTCAATTTCGCAAGTTTTGAACTGCAACCGAGCAAAAAACGCAACGATGGATGATGAGTATCGAGTTCCGAGACCCACAAGCTCGTAAATGGCATCATGATCTGATTTATTAGCCAAATTAGTCTCTTATTACTTCATGGCACCCACGACAGATGCAGAAATAGATTGAGACTAGGGTGAAGAATACCTCAAATCTTGACCAAGAGAAGTACTGAAGGGAAATCGACGAGGCATTGAAAATTTGTAGAATGAGAATGCAAGCAAATTGCAAAGATGAGAAGACGATTTGATGTGAAATAGATAAAGCTAAGGATTGCAATTATAGAAACAGAAATAAGAACAAGACAAGTTTACAAATCCTGATAATATCTCATTTTTCAGCAACATCAACCGGATCAAATCTCTGCACTGAATTGCCAGAGTTAGGCCTCTAGCCTTTGCAGGTTTTATGGGGCATGGGTAGTTCCAATTATTTAACTCTTTACAAAATCTCATTCCACACCGAGTTGCCAGTGCTAGGCCTCCAGATTTTGCAGATTTTGTCGGGCACGGCTGGTTCCAATTATTCAACTATCTACAGTGTCTATTAACGTACCGTTTTCTTCAGTCTATTTACTTGCTGCCGATCCTTTTTAATGATGTCAAAAGGGGGAGAAGTTTTAGACTAGAACTTTAACATTGTTTAAATTGCTAAACTTGTTATATATGCTTGGAATTATATTTATATTTTTGCTTGAAAAACTAAAACACATTCTCAGAGGAGCTTAAGTATTAATACAGGTTTAAGATTCTATCAAGTATTTGTCATCATCAAAAAGGGGGAGATTGTTGAACCCAAGGCTTCAAGTTTCGTGTAAATCTACACATGAATTTTGATGATAACAAATGAATTCAAAGAATAAAGGAGTCTCAAGCTCAAGTTGTCCACACAATAGAATCAAGCACATCAAAGAACCAAGCATGAGCAAGAAGGGAACAAATTCACATTAAAGTTATAGAGTAATGTTATAAATCTCATAAAAATTTGAAATTAGGATTAAGACTCAAAAATAATATTTTATCATAAAGCATTAAAATACATTTTCCACATGTGCATGAATATTTTAAAAATTAAATTTTAAAATTTTAAAAGATAATTGATTGTCATCTTTTATTCTATTATTCTCAATTTATTTGTGATGTTTTTTCGTCTTCAAATAATTATAGAATCTATTTCGTTTATGGATTCAGTCATGCTTTTTCTATTGAGTGAATTAGTTCTATAATTATGTTTGGAGCAATTGATTATCTATATTGATTTAATTCTCTGTTGCAATATCGCCTCTTAGGTATATTGTCGTCGTTGAATTTTCTCAATATCGATAACAATTTATGAGAGTTAAGCGCGAAAAATGATTTTTCAAAGAGTTACATGTGATTTAAATTTTGGTTATTAATGTTATATCTTCCGATTAAGAATTTGGACATACAATTCTTAATTGAGTTATCAATGAATTAAGAATAAATTTGAATACCACAAATACACAAGGAATTCCCTACGCTCTACTTTTCGTCTCATTTTTATATTTTTCAAATTACTCATTTAGTTTTAATTTACATCACACTCTAAAATTTACTTATCACACTCATTTAATCTTTTTGTTAATTTCATTACTGCTCTTCAATTTCTCAATCCATCTCCCTGTGGAATCGACACCCCAAAGCTATACTGCAAACGACCGCGTTATTCTTTGGGCGTAATCAGGGGCCGAACCTCGTTAACATACTGAGTTTGCTTCTCTCTTACTCTTACTATTTATATTTATTACTGTTTCATATTTTGTTTATATTTTATATTGTATATTTGATTTAAAACTGTTATTTTTTTAAAATACAACTCAATTCACCCCCATCTTGTGTTAGTCATCTGGGCAACAGAGGCTCTACATTGCCTAGCTTAAAACATTTATCAATGAAATGACCCAAAATCTTATAGTGAGTACAATAAGGTCTATTGCTTTTGGAAGACGATGAAATTTTGGGGGAGGGCTTGGGCCATGGTTTCTTAACAGCTAAGGCCATGGTTTCGGGAATGGGGTTAGGGAATAACATTTGGTGTTGTTTTTTTTGTTTGTTGAATGAGGGACAAAATCTTAGAAACCGGCGGTAAACGATCCATCAATATTATTTGATCACGTATAGCAGAATAAGAGTCATGCAAGCCCATAAGAAACTGAAGGACACATTCCCTTTAGTATCGATTCATCAATTGTTTCATTGAGCCACAAGTACAAACAGGTGGTGAGTCATGAATCGAAAGTTCATCCCACAAACATTTTAACTTACCATAATATATTCTCATCGAGTTTGATTCCTAGAGAAGAGAAGCCAATGATTTTTGAGTTGAAAAGCCCTAGGTCCGTTCTATTGAGAGAAGTGCTCCTGAAGATCGATCCATATTTCCCCAGCATCATCCACGAAGATAAAGCTTGATTGCAGGGATGGGCTGATTAAGTTTTGAATCCAGGAGATGGCCATGTCATTGCATCGCTTCCAGAATTCAAGTAGAGGGTCATCAGGGTCTTTGGGTGGGAGAAGTGAGCCGTTGATGAAGCCAATCTTATTCTTTGCTTGTAGCGCACAATGCATAGCATGAGACCAAGTAGAGTAGTTATTGGTGGTGAGTGGGTCGGAAACAAGTTTGATTGCTGGGCTATCACCGTGATCCAGACGAAAGGGATTTGATGGATCAGAAAGGTTGAGATATCGGGACAGGGTGGTTGCATTTAGTTCAGGTTGAGAAACAGGGGAGTTGGGTGGGGTAAAAAGGTTTGGTTCGGGTTCCTCCATTGACGGTTAGCTCTCACTGGCTCAAGATACCATGTAAGGAATTAAAGGAGAAGGTCGAAGAATGAGAGCAGCTTCAATGGAGAAAAATTCCTCTTTTCATTCTTTGGTTTTCCAGAATACTCGAATGCAAATGTTAAAGACAAAGCCTAAGCTATAAAGGGAAAACAGTAACAAACCCTATTCGTACAAGCTAATTGGCATGTGTCATGTGTAAGTAAATACAAAAAAGAGTAACCAAATTGTAAGGAAGAGTAAAGCAGAAAAATACAAATTACGTAATGTAATGCTCTATACAATGAAATAAGTGGAACAACAATTACTATGTACAATAAAAACAAACGACATGTAACTGGAGCTTAAACGGCGTGCAATCTATCCATTATCTTCTAACACTCACAACCAGGCATTTTGGGAGCTAAATCCTCATCGTGAACTATTTCCCCGGCTCTCACATTCCAAGGATGACAAACAATTGAAATTGGAGCTAACACGAAGACGCTCCATCCGGCAAGGCCTCTGCAAATCCATGGATTCTTGAGTTGCCTTCACAAGATTAACCAATCCTTTTGGGTCTTCTTCTCTGCATCACAACCTCGGAGCACATAAGAAGGGTGAGCGAGTGTGTGTAACTTGTGAGAGAGATAAAGGGGGGGGAGGGTTGTAGAGCAAAATCGCGAAACTCATTTCTATTGTGTGTGATTGCATCTATTTTCATTTGTGTATGATTTCTAACGTGGCAACTTATCAAAAGAGGGTTGATATTCTTTAAAAACAGCTTGACCGGCTAGAATGGGGACTCATTATATATGATACAACCTACGGATTTGACTAAATATATTAGTTGTCAATCCACATTGGCAAGCAGAATAAACAACCTGAGTTAGAAAGGAACCACAAGACAATTAGAACAGCCCAATTTAACAATGAACATTGAGGAAAGAAAACTTCAAATCATTTCAAAGGTGGGGCTGCTCTATATTAGTGAAACCCATTTAATAGAAATTGAAGAGAATATCCAATATAGAATTTTTTCCAAGAACTTAGGCTTCATTTGGATTGAAAATTATCTTAACTCATCTCAAATTATCATTACAACTTTTTAAAATTTTCACAAAAAATAAAATAAAATTTTCAAATTTTTCAAATTTTCAAATAATAATATTAAAAAATAATATTTTATTTAACTTTCATCTAAAACCATCTCATTTTATCTCACTATCCAGGCATAGCCTTAATCATACAAGAACAAAATGATAGATATCAAGCTAATATTGTAACCATATTTTAACATCTGATATATATATATATATATATATACATATATATACGTATACACTGGATCTTTGCTTTTGGCAATCATACGGAGAAGGGAAAACTGATTGTTCCCACAAACATAAGAGAATCCTTAAACAGTATAAGATAAGATCTTTGCATTTCGCCTCATCCATGTTAAATTATATTGATTGAAATGATGCCTGTTGTGTAGATAGGAAAGCTCATTTTGAGATCCAGACCAGTCAGGCAGGAATCCTGAATGAAGTGCGAAAGTCTTTAATTTGGGCATGAGGACATCCATATAGAACAATTATATGGACAACATATTCTCCCCTCAACATTCAAAGACATCGCGAGCGAAATCTGAGGCAGGCTAACAATTTGGGCCAAGCACGCTTTGAAGCCGTCCGTTTGTTTTGGGGTTGTGATAGCTGCTGCAGTTGCTGCCTTCTCAAGTCCATTGTCATGGGGCTACTCAATCCACTATTGCCTGTCAAACTGTAAACACCAATAATGCAAATACGAATGCTCTAAATATCTCTTCAGACTGTATTAATATGGAAATATATAAGAAAAATGAAAATTTGTGATGAATTATTTGCAATAAGATTAATTATTTTTTATAAAAACAGACCCATTTTAACATAAGACAAACATTTTTGCAGGAAATAGCGCTAGCTACCAATAATCAGTTATCTTAGAATAAAAGATGAATGTTTCGATTGTGTGAAAGGATAAACAAATCAAAGCAGATATTATAATTTCTAAAATTGAAGAGTGCTTACAGTGGGAAATTAAAGGAGTGGGCGCTGTGATTACTCTCATCAGAACGGCAAGACATTGCATTAGAGTGTCGGATCTGCACAGCAGCAGATAGTTTTCCCATGTCATGATCATCATATTCAGGACTTTTTGGCCACCAACCTACTTTACTGGTTTGGCTTGATGCTTCTGTTACTCCAGTGTAATTCCTCCCTGCAGCAATATCAGCAGTCTGATCACTTTTATCTTCCGACCGGCCGGATTCTAGAGCACGAGGGACGATCGGTGGTATAGTAATTAATTCATCCAACCTTGACAACTCTCCAGATTTGTTTAACATGATAAAATTATCTCTGGAAAAACTGCTGTTTTCAATTTGAATGCTGAACAATGATTCATTTGAGGCAGTACTCCAATCCATAGGTGTTGTTGGTATATTAGAAAATATAGATGATGGGATTCTATTTGGATCATAGCCTGCAGGTGTCCCCATAAATTGAGTATGAGAAAATTGTGTAGATAATATATTTTGGTTGCTCAGAAGAGGAGTATCAGCAGCATGATCTGCTGCTGCTGCTGCTGATGTTGGTTCTTGCATCTCAAGGCCGGCGTTTGAGTATTCAGGAGAGATGCCATTAAGGATATTCTCAATGGCATCTAGGTCCAAAGAACCCGATGATGAAGAAGAAACTGAAGTTTGGCGATGAGTTTTGGGATCAACAACTTCTTTAGAAGGGATATCAAAATGCACTCTTGGATTCCTACTACTGCCTTTCTGTTGTTGTTGTTCTTGATCCATGTCGTCCATTACTGATCAGTTAAACCAAATCCTCGAAGTTCCTATGAGAATTCATGAAAAAAAAAGAAGTGAACCGAAGCAACTAATTCCAATGAATGTTTGCAATAACCCAATATAAGTGCTAATTGAATTGAGTGGTCTGAAAATCAAACAAATTAAAGTTCCTCCAAAAAGTGGACCAAGCACCTAAATGCCACAACAGGCATGGCCTCTCGATCCCTACATTAACATTTCACACAAAAGCAAATTTCAGGCATGAAGTACGTACTTGATTGATTGACAAGATTATCCCAGTTGGTCCTTAGACGTCGTAGGATGGGTCAGTTATAATAGTTAATAGCATTCATCTCTATATTTTCCTCGAAATGAATAGTATTTATTTAGTATAAAATAAAGACGTTTTTAATAATTTTTATGTAATAAGAACATATGAAAAGATCAAAATATATATCTCATATGTTACATTAGAGAGAAATAATATATATAGTCATAAAATATACAAGTGCACAATTCCTTTTGGGAAAAAAAATAGTAAATATAGATCTACATGAAAGAAAAAATAATTTTTTAATAATAAATTTTATTTAAAAAAAAAAATAGTGCGCGATGCTTACACAACTTATATATAATTGTCTCTACCATTACTGTACATAATGTAGGTATTTATCTATTTTACTAAAAATCCTATATATTAGTGAGTTTTTAGTAAGATAGATCGTGTTGTTTTTCCTTAATTTGAATTGATGAATTATAAACGAAATTGAGCTAACAATTGGGTCGTCCACAAAAGGCTTAATTAATCCATAGGAGATTTAGAACATCGCCTTGGATTTCAGAAAAGTGGTTTTTGGATTAAAAAAAAAAAAAACCGACAATAATCAACGAAAGTAAAACACACTTACTCGAGTTTTCGAGATCCCGTGTATGATCTGGCCAGTATTAATTGATCACCGGCCATAAGCCTTTGAAACCCGATAGTTTCAATCAAAATCTCCCTTCAATATTTCACCGCAAAAGGAATTAAACTCGAGAAAATTAGAATCCAGAAAGAACTAAGGTTTGATCCCCCTAACAAATTAAATTCACAACAAAGCTGCGCCTTCAGAAATATTTCTTAGCGTACTGCAATGTTGGAGACATGCATGCATGCCAAGGAGAGTAATTTAGTCAGGACTAGGAAACGTCGGAACAAGATAATTAGGGGAAATTAATAAACAAAGGATTTGGTTGTTTTCTTTTTGGTTCAGTTTTGAAGGTTTTGAAGCTTAACAAAGGAAGGCCAAGAGAGGATATCGGAGGGTAGACTGAGTTGGTTTGATCATCTTCTGCAACGGAGTAACAAACCCTAGTTGTGGCAGATGATGCTATCTCTGATTAGCAATTATATGCAAGCTTTCACCTACGCGGGAAAGGCTGTCTTTCAGTTGGACAGTTCGTTTAATTTCGGACCACCTACGTACGTAAGTCGCACGCTGCACGTAAATCTGAAGAGTCAAGACCATGCATGCACATATGTTTTTTCATATTATACCGGCTCGATTAACTGACACGGTCTCGATTTGGCACCTTCAAATGCAAAATTTAGAATTTTTATGAGTAATTTTTAATTTTTATTTTTTGATAAAGAGTTAAGACCACATGTTTAACAGTGAACTATTTCAAAATTTCTTAAAAATCTCGTTTATGACCAAAAAATTACAGTAGAAACAATTAAGACATAAGGAATTTACAAAATTCATGAGTAATTATTATAAGAATTAATGATATTGTTATCTTGAATGTTGACCCATGTCATGATGAAGGACTCATGGTTATGGTTTTACGGAAAATTCGTACACATGATTATCAGTTGGGATCGACCCTTTTCCTCACGATTGATGGTTTGGAATTTTTTTTTCATTGGCAAAAGTTGCATGCATGGTACTGCTGTCAAATAAATTAATGAATGATTATTGGGACCAAAATGCTGTCTTACATATGGGGATTCTAGGATATTCCCGTTAGTTTTTTTTTTTAATTCTTTACATAATGATTAAATAAGAATTTTTTAATGATGTTGTGAATTTTTTTAAAAAATATTTAAAATATTAAAATATGCAAAAATGTACAAAAAATAAAATAAAATACACTGGACAAGATGATCCCCAATAGATAGGGGGATCCCCATGTATAGATGTAGAACTACTGATCTATTGGGATCCACGTCGAGGTGAATATTTGGCGTATCTTAAAGCATTTTTATTATTATTAGATTGATTACATGTCAAATTTAATGTAATTTTAGCTATTAAGAGTTTAATAAGTCTACATTAAAATGTCTAAATCTCAAAAATTTAAACTTACTGCTACAATAAAATCAAACAAATTAAATTTCAAATTTGGAGGCTTTATTTTATTAGTTTCTCTGTCTTTCCTTTCTCATCACATAGAACATAATTATTAATTAATTTTTTATTAGTTTCTCTCTCTTGCCAAACTTTTATTAATAATTTAATTTAAATAGAATATGGTTATTAATTAATTCTTTAACTCATAATTTAATTAAAATATGATTATTAATTAACATATAATAAGTAGAATGATAAAATATGATAAAATAAAATAAATTAATAATTATAAATAATAAATATTTTTTAATTATTAATTAATCATTAATATATAGATATATATATATCTTCATAAATAAATTATGAAAATTTAATGTGAATAGTCAAAGATAAATTATTACTATTTTATTTTATTGTTATATAATGAAAAAATAAATATTTTAATGTGGAGATTTATTGTGAATGGAATAACTAAAAGTCTAATTATTCTTCACAATAATTAAAATTGTTCTTTAATTTTAGACAATCCAATAACAATGCTATATATATATATATATATTATATGTATATGTATATATATTATATGATTGTACTTTGTGTACCGACAAAGTCTACTGACATATTTTTTTATTTCTTGATTCGACATTTTTTTATTTAGGGATTTTTTAATAATATTATATTTTTTAAAAAAATATTTAAGATTATTAAAATATGTATATGTATATGCATATGTATATGTATATGAATTTTCTCTTTTCAACGAAAAGAAGATTTAAGTTCATTGCGTTAATTTGTTTCATAATAATTTAAACCTATTCACCAGCCAACGCCAGCTAATTATATATATTAGGGAAGAAAATTAAGGTAAGAAATATTTCGTCGTTAACTTCAAAGACACAAGATGATCTGCCAGGACAGTCATTTATAAGATAAGATAAACATGTGGCCAGAGTGTCCAACAATTTGAGATGTGGGCTTTTGGCATTTTCTTTTCATAAGATCAGTATTAACAGAGATCAAAAGAACCCAATTATAAGAGGGTAGTTCTGTAAAAATTATGAAGAAAGAGGATAAGACATGTAAGACATGGTAGGAGGCAGGCGCAGTTTTTGTAATGTTATCTCAACCATTTTAGCATATTCCATTTTGATTTTAGAGCTTTCGGAAACTAAACAAAAATGCTGAAAGTCTTAGGCAATCTGATTCCCGGCCCGGAGGGAGCTTTGGAAAAACATCTGTTCAGAGGTGGAGTTCATACCCTCAACTGTGAGCTCTATTCTTCTCCTTCTTTAAACTGCGCCTTTGCAGCCATTAATTGGCTTTCAAATATCTATATTTTGACAGTACTTCATCCATGTTTTAGGACTTGAGTCTGCATCAGTTAGTAAGTGTAACTTGTAATGAACACTAGGCATTATCCTGATCACACTACAAAAAAAAAGTTGTATCAGTGACAAATTATTTACAGCGAAGATAATATTTACTGCAAAAACAGATTTATTTTGATAGAAAATAATCATTTTGATAATAAATAGCTAACTAAAGATAAACAATTTTCTTATAGTGTGAGTCGGTAATTGTTTTTAATTGGTATTGTATAAACAACATTGATGTTTCTAGCTATCTGATTACATAACAAGAAAAAATATGCCAATATTTTAGGTCAGAATTTGTGAAAGTGATTCAATGAAATTGCTCTGGTTTGTAAAAATAGCCCGCCGGATGCCTATTGCATGCCTGTTGCAGTTGAGGTTGATGCTGCTATATTGTTAGGGAAAATGAGCTTAGAAATCAGGAGAACAACCTTAAAGGGAGTTGAATATTGAGACTGGATCATGTTACTAATCCAAACATAATTTGAGGCAGTTCATGAATAGAATATGACTAGATTGAGCAATCATATAGCACCGTTTAAAAAGGAAGCTAAGATCCAGCCCTTTAGACAAGGTCTTGATGGAAAGTTCTTCTGTTTTGTTAATAATCCACAAAAATATTAAGTTTTGGATAATATACTTGGATTAATATTAATAACAGAAACATCAAAACCGACGGTCACCTTAAACATATATACCAGACACTATTTTTGAACACCTAAGGAAGGAATATTGTCCTATTCAAAATGACACCAATTAAAACCATAAATTGCAGGTCACCATACTCAAACCCCGTTGATTCACTCAAGATCAGTAGATATAATAACTGTGTCATGGAATTCAGTACATACACAACTGCCACCTCAAAAGTCAAGCAACAGCAGAAATGGATTGAAGGTAACTTAGACACTAAACTGCTCTTTTTTTGGGCTGTTTTTTCTGTTTTTAGGATTGTTCTGTTTTGTTTGTTTTTCAGTGTTCATCTAAATATATATAAGTCTTTCATCTTTTGTATCTTAGACACTAACATTTGCTTATCCTCAAACCTTTTTACGTATCAAGTGAGACCAAAGTTGGTGTCGTTTTGTATAGAACGTCAAAATTTAAGAATCATCCCAGGTTATAGATGATTGGATATATTGGAAGAAACATCTGACGACAGAAAGTATTATGACGTCTTCAATGTTCCCTTTTAGGAAGATGTCCGGACAATTCAGAAGAGTTGTAAATAATGCTCTCTCAGACCTTCTTTAATCTCCTGCATATTTATGTTATAATTATTTAGTTTCATCTTAAAAAATAATGCAAAGTTTGATATATATGATCTGAGATGCATATTTATGATACTTGGCTGCAGGCCTATGCAATGAGAAGGAGAAGGGCACATCGGAAAACCGAAACATATGTACTATTCGAACCAGGACAGGAAGAGAGATTTGTTTCCGAGGAAGAGCTAAAAGCAAAGTTGAAAGATTGGCTGGAAAAATGGCCGGGAAAGGTCCTTCCTCCAGACCTGGCCAGATTTGAAAACATGGATGATGCTGTTTCCTTCCTCGTAAGATCTGTTTGTGAACTTGAAATTGATGGAGATGTTGGTTCTATCCAATGGTACGAAGTTCGTTTGGAGTGAGAACAGGGACTCCCCCCCCCCCCCCCGGCGGCGGGGAGGAAAAAAAAAAGAAAGAAAGAAGAAAGAAGAAGAAAAATCAGCCTTACTTGCCATCAAACATACGAGGCTATTTTAATTCTGTAACTTGAATCAATGCATTATGCAGTGGGCTTGAACTTGTTAAAAGCAATCAATGCAAATGAAAGATGACCGATGATGAAGCCGGCCTGAAAAATTGATGTAAATTTGTAAAACTTCTCAAGGCAATTTCTTTAGTATATACAAGGTTTCTGCAGATTATAAATTCCCATAATATATTCTTGAATTTATAGAAAAGCAAGTGTTGAGTATGGCTTGTGAATACATGCCTCAGCCTAGTTTCGCTCGACCCTTGCTCGAGCGCGACTCGAGCGAAAGTTCCAGACTTACTTCAATCTGAGAGTTCGCTCGATCCTTGCTCAACCTCTAGCTCTAGCGAGGATCAGGCAGTGATTTCGCTCGACAGTCGCTCGACTTCCTGCTCGAGCAAAGTGCCACGTGTCCATTTACGAGCTTCTCGCTCAACATCCTGTTTGAGCGAGTTTGACCTAGAAGTCCTCGTTCGAGCGAGGTGAAATTTCGCTCGAGCGAGATCGCATATTATAAATATCGCGAAGTCATTTCGCGCAAATGGACGAACGAACGCAGCAGCCCCTATTTTGGATGATGAAGAACAGAGCTTCTCCCTTGATCATTTCTTCTCCATTTCTCCACTATATTGAGTGAAACTTGTGAGAATTGAGTGTATACACATGAGGTGAGTGTTTCTTTTTGTAAGAATCTTCTTATTCTCTCTCTGTAATCTCCATTTGATCTAGTGAAGTTTTTAAACCAACCCCACAGTGGATGTAAGCTCATTTTGAGCTGAACCACTTAAATCACTGTGTTCTTTGGTTATATACTGTTTTATTTCTTATTGTTGCATCTGCTGCAGTTTATTTCATATTATTGTTGTTTGTTCATTAGTATTTTCCCAACAAACTGGTATCAGAGCATTCAGGCTCTGTGAATATTTGAAAGGATGGCCATAGCAAGATTTGAAGTTGAGAAATTTGATAATCAATACAGTTTCAGCTTATGGCATCTAAAGATAAAGGCATTGTTGCGCCAGCAGGAGTTATTCAAAGTTCTAGAGGAAATGATGACAGATTCTCCTGTACCGTCTAAAGACGATAAAGAAAATGTACATAGTACTATTTTACTATCATTGTCTGATGGAGTGTTGAGAGATGTAGCGGAGGAGGAGACTGCTGAGGGTCTCTGGAACAAGCTTGAGAGCTTGTATATTAAGAAATATCTCACTAATCAGTTATATTTAAAACAACGGTTGTATACGCTCAAAATGACTGAGGGTTTGTCAATTACTGAACACCTAGATGAGTTTAACAAGATTGTTATGGATCTTAGAAATGTTAATATCAAACTTGATGATGAAGATCAAGCTTTAATTGTGTTGTGTTCATTACCTGCCTCATTTGAAAATTTTATAAATTCTATACTTTATGGAAGAGATACTATCTCCTTAGCAGTTGTGAAGTCAGCTTTGAACTCGAAATATTTGAGAAATAAGTATGATAAGGGTGGTGAAGCACAAGCCGGTGGTTTGTTTGTCAAAGATACCTCCAACAGAGGAAGATCCAGTGGAAGGGTTCAGAGAAGGGCAGAGGAAAGTCCTGGGGGAAATCAAAGTCCAAGTCCAACAAGAAAAATGTAAAATGCTATTACTGTCAGAAGTTTGGACACTACAAGAGTGAGTGTACGAAGCTGAAGAAGAAGGAGGAATGCACGAGTTCTTCTAATGCCGTCAGTGCTGCTGATGAATCTAATGGTTCTGACGTGGTTCTTGCAATCAGTGATTCGAATAGTCGGTTCAGTGACAAATGGGTTATGGACTCAGCTTGCACTTTCCATATATGTCCCAGAAGAGACTGGTTCATGTCTTATGAACCAGTCAACAGTGGTTCTTGGTTCTATTTTGTTAGGGAACGACACAGCTTGCAAGATTGCGGGATTGAGTTCTGTGAAGATCAAGATGTTTGATAGTATAGTTAGGACATTGACTAATGTCCGGCACATTCCATACTTGAAAAAGAATCTTATCTCCATGGGGGCCCTTGATTCTTTGAGTTTGAAGTACACGGGACAAGGTGAACTTCTAAAGGTCAGCAAAAGCTCCATGATTATTATGAAGGGAGACCTGGAAGATGGTCTCTATTTCCTCCAGGGCAGTATTGTCAGCGGTGAAGCTGCAGTTTCAGTATCTGATCAGTCAAAATCAGATGTTACTCGTATATGGCACCTGAGATTAGGTCATATGAGTGAGAAGGGGATTTCTATCCTCAATAAGCAAGGGTTGTTAGGGAATCAGAATTTGGCCAAACTAGACCTGTGCAAGCACTACGTATTTAGCAAGCAGAGCAAAGTTCAGTTTGCAACAGGGATCCACAGAACAAAAGGTACAGTGGACTACATTCATTCCGACCTTTGGGGTCCGTCTTCAATTTCATCGAAAGGTAGAGCCAATTACTTGCTTACATTTATTGATGATTATTCACGGAAAGTGTGGGTTTATTTTTTGAAAGAGAAAAGTGATGTCTTCAAGAACTTCAAGTAGTGGAAAGTTCTGATAGAGAATCAGACTGGTAAGAAGGTTAAACGGCTTCGAACTGACAACTGGATGGAATTTTGCGGCAGTGACTTTGATGAGTTCTGCAAGAATGAAGGAATTGTCAGACATTGTACAGTGAGATACACTCCATAGCAAAATGGAGTGGCTGAACGGATGAACCGAATCTTCCTAGAACGAGTACGTAGTATGCTCTCCAATGCCTGGCTGTCTAAGGACTTTTGGGCGGAAGAAGTCAATACAGCCTGTTTTCTGGTGAACCGCTCTCCAGCCACAGCTACTGGGTTGAAGACACCTAATCAGGTATGGTCTGATGAACCTACTGATTATTTGAATTTGAAGATATTTGATTGTCCTGCTTACTTTCATGTAAATGATGGTAAGTTAGAACCTAGGGCAAAGAAGTGTATATTCATAGGATATGCTTCTGGGATGAAGGGATATAGATTGTGGTGTACTGATCCCAAGTCACCCAAGTTTGTGATAAGCAGAGATATAGTTTTCGATAAAAAATCTATGCTTAATCTGAGAAATCAAATTCCCATGTCTACAGGGAAAAAGGTGGAGTTGCAGGCTTCACATGAGGCACCACCTGAGACTCAGGATCATTCTATAGCTAATGAGCATGATTTTGAATCAGAGACTAAGACATTAGTTAAGGAGCAATACAATATAGCTACTGGTAGACAGAGGAGGCAGATCAGACCACCTCAGAGATATGCTCATGCAGACATGGTTAGTTATGCACTCGCTACAGTAAAAGAAATTGTGGGATAGGAGCCTTTCAGTTACTCAGAGGCTATGAAGAGTGTTGAGTTTGCACAATGGTGTTCAGCGATGACTGAAGAGATTGAGTCTCTTAACAAGAACCAAACATGGGATTTGGTTAAGTTACCAGTGAGGACTAGAGTTGTGGACTGCAAGTGGGTTTTTAATAGAAAAGAGGGAATCCAGTCTGATGCAAGATACAAAACTCGTCTAGTTACTAAAGGCTACAGTCAGAGAGAGGGGGTCGATTTCAATGAAGTGTTCTTTCTAGTGGTAAAACACAGCTCAATCAGAGTTTTACTAGCCATCATGGTTTTTTATGATCTGGAGCTTCAGCAGCTAGATGTGAAGACAGCGTTCTTACATGGTGAGCTTGAAGAGACTATCTATATGCGTCAGCCAAAAGGGTTCACAGTTGAAGGTAAAGAAGACTGTGTTTGCAGACTAAAAAGGTCTTTGTATGGGTTGAAGTAGTCGCCTAGGTAATGATATAAACATTTTGATTTGTTTATGATTGATCATGGTTATTTGAGAAGTAATTATGATTGTTTTGTTTATCATAAATAATTGCTTGATAAGTCTTTCATTCACTTATTACTTTATGTTGATGACATGCTTATAGGTGCTAAAAGCATGGTTGAAGTTGATTTGTTGAGAACTCAATTTAAAAATGAGTTTGAGATGAAATATTTAGGTAATGCTAGGAAAATATTGGGGATGGAAATCCATAAGGATAGAAAAGCTGGGAAGTTATACTTGTCCCAGAGAAAGTATATAGAGAAGGTTCTAGACAGGTTTGGAATGTCTAACTCCAAACCTGTCAGCACACCGCTGGCATTGCATTTTAAACTTTCAGTTTCCCTATCTCCCCAGACAGATGAGGAGGAACAGTCCATGGCAAATGTTCCTTACTTTAATGTTGTAGGTAGCATTATGTATGCCATGGTGTGTACTCGTCCAGATATTTCACAGGCAGTGAGTGTGGTTAGCAGATATATGGCTAAACCTGGTAGAACTCACTGGCAGGCAATGAAATGGATTTTGAGGTACTTGAAGGGAACCTCGCATGTGGGCTTGATATTTGATAGAGATGTAGATCTCAGTTCTGTTATTGTTGGTTTTGTTGATTCTGACTATGCTGGAGATTTATACAAGAGGAGATCATTGACAGGCTATATTTTCATATTGTGTGGTTCTGCTATTAGTTGGAAAACATTAGTTGCTTCAATTAACTGTTGCTTTATCAACTACAGAGGAAAAATACATAGCAGCAACTGAGGCTGTTAAGGAGGCCATTTGGGTGAAGGGGCTGATCAGTGACATGGGTATTCAGCTAACAAAGATGACAGTGTTTTGTGATAGCGAGAGTTCTATACATTTGACTAAAAATCAAATGTATCATGAGAGGACGAAACACCTTGATGTCAGGTATCATTTTATTAGAGAAGTAGTTGCAGATGGTACAGTTAGTATTCAGAAGATCGCTACTTCAGATAATCCAGCAGATATAATAACCAAGCCAGTTGTAGTATACAAGTTCAAATTTTGTTTGGACTTTATAGGGGTTCGGAGTTTCTAAGTTCCTTAGGGAACTCAGATGGGGTTGGTTTTTTTTTTTCAGATGTTGCATTTTTTTTTTCATTCTTGAGTTGATCTGGATTTTATGAGGCTTTCTTTTAGATATTCAAGCCAAGGTGGAGATTTGTTAAGTATGGCTTATGAATACACGCCTCAGCCCTATTTCGCTCGACCCTCGCTCGAGCGAGACTTCCAGATTTACTTAAACCCGAGAGTTTGCTCGACCCTCGCTCGACCTCCAGCTCGAGCAAGGATCAAGCAGTGACTTCGCTCGACAGTCGCTCAACCTCCCGCTCGAGCAAAGTGCCAAGTGTCTTTTTGCGAGCTTCTCGCTTAACATCCTGCTTGAGCGAGTTTGACTTAGAAGTCCTCGCTCGAGTGAGGTGAAATTTCAGTCGAGCGAGATCGCATATTATAAATATCGCAAAGTCATTTCGCATGAATGGACGAACGAACGCAGCGGCCCCTGTTTTGGACGACAAAGAACAAAGCTTCTCCCTTGATCATTTCTTCTCCATTTTTCCACTATATTGAGTGAAACTTGTGAGGATTGAGTGTATACACGTGAGGTGAGTATTTCTTTTTGTAAGAATCTTCTGATTCTCTCTCTGTAACCTCCATTTGATCTAGTGAAGTTTTGAAAACAACCCCACAATGGATGTAAACTCATTTTGAGCTGAACCACTTAAATCACTATGTTCTTTGGTTGTTTACTGTTTTATTTCTTATTGTTTCATTCGCTGCAATTTATTTCATATTCTTGTTGTTTTTTCATTGGTCTTTTCCCAACAGCAAGTCCAATCTTGTCCAACAAAAACCACTAGGATCTGAAGTAATACCATTAAATAAAAAATGGGGAAAATTATTGGGACTCCCAACCCAATTTCTCTCACATTGATTCCAATGTCCAATTTTTTTTTCAAAATTTGAATGCATGATAAGTTTGATGGAATGTCAACACCTTTATATCTATAATTTTACATTAAATTAATTAAAATAATAATATAATTTATAATTTATAAAATCAACAAATACATTTATAATTTATTCATTCAATAAATATATTAGAAGACAATAAAAAATTATTTTGATGAGTAAATAATAGTGACCTTCGTATTTAAAAGATGAAATGAAGTTATTGTAATTCAAAACTTCTCATAATTTTGTTTGATGAATCTAATAGAAAAACATTTTAAATAAATATATTAAATTTATATTTATATTAATTTTTTTATGAAGCTAATGGCAATACCGTTAAGGATAAAATTTCATATGGATGTCATCCTTATTATATCTATCCCTAGACGATGACAACAAGTTTGTTTACAAGTACGTGTGATTCATAGGTCCGATGGGCCTCGGAGAAAAAAGGAGCTGTTTTAATTTGGGCCACTTATATTAATGCTGTTTTCCCATGATATGACACATGTTTTGTAGTACCCATGTGAAATAACTTACCCCTCCCAATTACTTTGTGCATATGAGATCAATTAGCTGATCCCATCTCTCGTCAATTCATCGACCATAGATTTATCTATTCCAATGATCCCCAAACTAAAATTTATTGTGAGTTTTGCTACTTGCAACACACTATTTATTGCTAAGCCCTAAATCCGTTAAAATGATAAATATATATTTTAGTCATAAAATTTTTTACAAAAATAACTTTACAAACTGATATAATTTGAAATAGTTCATCAAATCATAAAATTATTTTTATTATAAAATAAATTTAATAGATGATATGAAACTACGTGTATGACATTAATTTTATGTAAACTTTTTTTAGTTGGTCGCACTCCTTTATAAAAGAGAAAAAAATCAAAACAATCATTTATTAACCTCCGCATCTTCCATTTTCTCAACTTATTACAGAAATGGAAGCAAGTCAACAAATACATGGCTCAATTGTCTTTTTGGGTATAAACTATAAGAAGCCTGATCTGGTCTCGAATTAGAGACTTAAGTCGATTGATTGTAAATCCATAGATCACTAGATTATTATGCTATGCAATGTATTGGTCCCATTTCTATATATATATATATATATATATAAGCATATGGCAAATGCTTTATCTCTCGAATTTCTCCCAAATGACAAAAAGTATTATTTTTTTAATTTTTTTTATTAAATGTTAATTTTTTTGATTAAATGATTAAGAAAATATATTTTAATGATGATGTGAATATTTAAAAAATATTTAAAAATAGAAAAAAATTAATAGAAAAAAAAACCTACTCGGGAGATATAGCACCACTCTAAACACATACCTTATCCTGGCTGTTGTAATGTACTGTAGTCTGTTACCATTTAATTAAAGAGGGTAGGGGACCTCATATTTATTTGCTTTATTTTCATTGGGATTTATTGCAGAATATGACCTTTCATACCAACCAATTTTAAAATTAATATATAAAAAAAATGACCTGACTAGTGAGGGTCAAGTGGAGTGATTAAAGACTTTGAAGTGGACGGAGTAGTTTTCAATTTATCCCAGCAAATAGATCATAAAATTATAATAGGCGAAGAGAAATTATCATTTATAGAGTTATGTTATATTGTTATAAATTTATAATATTATTTTATAATATTATTATTATTTTTGGATTAAAAAAAAATTGAATTATTTAATATTTTGTGTAAAAATTTAAAAATTTCGAATTTAAACAGGAGTTTAAAAATTAGTACCATGAGTAAACATAATAACATTTAATGAAAATTTTATTTTAATTATATAACAAATCAAAATATAAATATTTGTTATGCTAATTATAATTTGCCGAATCAGTTATATTATGGGTTTGATATGACAATTAATCAGCAATTTAATTGACAAATACTTTGTTAATTATATTTTTATATTTGTAATCTTTGTAATAATTATCATTCCATAATCTCTTGATGTAGTATTTAATGATTATGAAAAAAATAATGGTAACTAAAAAAAAATGAAAAATGCCATTTTTTCTTCTCTTATATATATACAGAGTAACGTACGTCCCGATCGAGTGCCTCTAACATGTAATTAAAGCTTTTCTCAACGAACATATATAAACGTCGATTGCTGTTTAAAATTTAGATAAAGCCCCTCAAAATTACTCACATCCACCTAAGTATTTCACTCTCAAATCTCAATTTGCTGTACATGAATCATGACATGCAGTACTTTTTAAAATTCTTTAGATAACATTTTTTCTTAAAAAGAAAAAGAAAAAGAAAAAAAAAAAGTATTTCTCTCGCTGCCTGCCTCGATCGGGGGAGCTTGGTGCTGGCTACATGGTGGCCCCGAGAGCAGAGAAGTAGATCAAACGGCGGTGGGGATGAAAAGCACTAATATTCTAATATAATGGTAGAATTCAAATCATGATCACATATGTACATAATATTTTCGGAAAGTACGTAGTTAAAGAATGGGGAATAGATATGTAAATGATCTTTAAAAGGAAAAAGAGTGGGAATATTCGATCAATCTAACTTTTTTCTAAGCATTTATTGCATCCAAAGATCACAACGATAAGTGATTTACAGACAAGCAATAACTACAAAATTGATCCTTTTGTAGATATACGCGCGCGAAATCATTTATAAGATACACCATATAAAGTGGTAGTTCAGTTGAGTTGATATTTTATGACTTTGAAGTCAGAGTTCAAATTAAGATATAAGTTGAAATTATTTATGATAATAAATGCTGACCTATGAGTCATGGGAGAAGTTTTGGACTAATTGGATTCTTTGGCCGTGTTGGGGTGATGAACTCGCTTTTCAGACAGTAGTTATAGCTCAAACATTAACATTCCACAATGAGAAAGAATTTTTATAGTCACACTCAGAAAGAATTGCTATATTGATCGTCCCCAACTCTTTTTATTGTTGAGAGAAAAATAATCATTATAAGATATGTACGTGACAAGGTGATGATGATGGATGGATCAACTAAAATATATGACAGTATTAGAAGCTCATATAAAGAAATATAGATCTTTACAAAATTCAAGTGAGCTATTTATAGGAAAATGAGTCTTCCATTTTAAATTTGAAAAGGTTTACATGTCAAATAAGAGCACTATTCACTTTTCAAAAAATTCAAATAAAAACATTTCTTTTTTACATTTGTCAAAAATAACTACATTCATTTTTCAAATAAATCAAATTAAAACTTTTGCTTTTCATACATGACAAAATGAATATGATTTATTTTTCAAACCAAATCATCTTCTTTTTGCATATGTTAAAAAAACACATAATCACTCTTTAAAATTTTCAAACAAAATCATTTACCTTTTGCATTTGTCAAAAAAACACACAACCACCCTTTAAGATTTTCAAACAAAATCATCTATATTTTACATTTGTCAAAAAAACACACCACCTCCCTTCAAGACTTTCAAACAAAATATGCATATGTCAAATATAATAATCAATTATCTTATAAATTCAAATTTTTATAAAAATATATATATATAATTTTTGAAATTATTTTGTTTGATGATGTTATGCACATGTGAAAAACATAATTTTCAAAATTAAGACATTTAAAAATGTCTTGCATATGTAAAAAAAATTTTTGATGTTTTATGAAAAAAAGTAATTTGGAGCCTTAATCTCATTTCGAATTTTATCAAGAGATGTATAAAAATAATCTATGAGCTTCATTTATAGACTTGTTTTTTTATGTTTGATGTGCGTCTCACTCCATTACGTAAATAATTTGAGCTTGAGACTTGAATTTATTTGTTATCATCAAAATATACACGTAGATACAAAATTTGAAACCTTGGATTGAACAATCTCGCATTTTTTGATGATGACAAATATTTAGTAAAATTTTGAAACTTGCAGTAATGCTTAAACTTCCTCTGAGAATATGCGTTAGTTTTTCAAGTAATAGATAAACATAATTCTAGCATATATAACAAAGTTAAAAATCTAAATATTTATGTCTAAAACTTCTCCCCCTTTTAGCATCATTAAAAATGAACCGCAATTAGTTTCAGTAAAAAAAAAATTTCGCAATAAGCGATAACCAAATAAAATGGTGCGGGAACCACCCGTGCCCGAAAAAAACTGCAAAGGCTAGAGCCGAACTTTATTGTCTCAGTGCGGAAGAAGATTTAAATCTGTTTGATGTTATTGACAAATTAGATGTTGTAGAGATTTGAAGTTGAATAAGTGAAGTTATCCGTGTCCGACAAAGGCAGGAAAAGTTGCAGGCTTAGCTCTGGCAATTCGGTGTGGAGCCACGCGTGTCCGACAAAACCTGCAAAAACTGGAGGCCTAACTCTAGCAGTCGGTGCGGAAGCAGATTCAAATCTGCGTGATGTTGTTGAAAAATTAAATATTATTGAGATTTAAAAGTTTTTGGTTTCTGTTTAAATGACCATTTTTACCTATCGAATGCTAAGACAAATCTTACATTGCTCATTGATCAAATGTCTGTTTATCTAAAACGATAGAATGATGGAAAAAATTTCGTCTAATAATCTTCCGGATTTGATTCAGGAACTGTCTCAACCAATCATTTTATCTCCTGAGGTTGTCAACACTATGATAGAAGCAGAGATGCATTTTTCTGGTAGGACTGATTCTGAGGTTGTTGCAGCATTAAGAACTCTTAGTGCTCAATATACTGTCTATGTTACGACCATGTCTCGGAAATTACTAGTGAGGACAAATAAGGTTGATCGACTTAACAAACAAATATCTATTATCCATCAAAAGTTTGCAAATAAATGTAGAAAAAATAAGAGGTTAAAGTAAGAAAATAAAGATTTGACAGACTTAGCTCGTGTTCTGAAATTTTGAATAGAAGAATCGGAACGAATGAGAGTTCAAGAGTAGATAATGGCAGCATTTCACGAGAGAAATAGAGACAATCTGCAATAAATCTCGCTGGCTTGCTTCGGTAACTTTTGACAATATGCATCCAGTATATCTTGTAAATTGGACTAAATAAGATTTGAAGAGATGACAGTTTGTTTTGTACTTATTTCCATCTTTATAAAAGCAATCCTTAGTTTTATCTAATTCGCATCAAATTTTTTTCTCATCTCTGTAATTCATCTTCATTCTCACTTTATAAAATTTTAATGGCTCATCAATTTTCTTTCAGTGCTTCTCGTGATCAAAATATGAGGTATTCTTCACCTCAAATTATTTATGCATCTATTATAGGCGCCATGAAGTAACAAAACACTGATTTGGCTAATAAATCAGATCATGATGACATTTACGAGCTTGTGAGTCTCGAAACTCGATACTCAGCGTCCATTGTCGCTTTTTCTACTCGGTTGCAGTCCAAAACCCGCGAGATAGAGAAGTTTAATGAGAAGATCGATATTGTTCAACGATTTGTTCAAGAATCTAACAGTAGATTTAAAATAACAGAATAAAGATTTAAAATAACAGAATAAGGATTTAAAATTCTTACTTGCCTCTGCATTTCGATTACCTAATCCTTTAGACAAGGATAGCATGATGATTTATGAGGAGCAAATGCATTTGAATGATGAGGCTAAACGTCTCAAGTTTTTGTAGGTCATTTGAGATAATGGAATAAAAATATCTAGCAGATATTCATGACATGCATCATTTCTATTTCTCTTCTAATCATGCATAGTTTATCTTCTGGTAGGGGTTTTGTAAAAATGTCTACCAATTGATCATGTGTACTAGTGAATTCTAATACAATATCGCCCTTCTGCACATGATCTCTAAGAAAATGATATCTAATTTCAATATATTTGGTCCGAGAATGTTGTATTGGATTCTTTGAAAGATTTATAGCACTTGTATTATCACATTTGATTGGAATGTGGTTGTACATAAGTTTAAAATCCTCAAGTTGTTGCTTCATGAACTTGAGCATAACAACTGCCTGCAGCAACATATTCTGTCTCAGCAGTAGATAATGCAACAGAATTTTACTTTTTACTAAACCATGAAACAAGTGCAGGACCTAAAAAATGACATGTTCCACTAATACGTTTTCGATCAAATTTGCAACCAGCATAATCTGCATCTAAATAACTAATAAGATTGAAAAAAGTGTGCTTAGGATACCATAACCCTAGGTCAATAGTACCGGCAAGATATCTAAAAATATGCTTGACCGCAATCAAATGAAATTACTTTGGAGATGATTGAAAACGTGCACATAAACATACACTGAACATAATATCAGGTCTACTAGCTGTCAAATATAATAAACTACCAATCATACTTTGATATACTTTTGAGTCAACTGACTTGCTGCTTTCATCTTTATCAAGTTTGATGGTTGGACTCATTGGTGTTCCAATTACCTTCACATCTTTCATCTCAAATTTTTTGAGTAACTCTTTGATATATTTTGACTAATTAATGAATGCTGCACTTTTTGTTTGCTTGATTTGCAATCCAAGAAAGAAATAAGTTCTCGTATCATACTCATTTCAAATTCTTCCTGCATGCTCTTAACAAAATCTTGGTACATATTTTCATTAATAGCACCAAATACTATATTATCAACATAAATTTGAACTAGAAGAATATCATTATGTTCATATTTGATAAAAATAGTTGTATCAATCTTTCCTCTTGAAATTTTTTTTTTAATCAAGAAACTACTAAACATCTCATACCAAACTTTAGGAGCTTGTTTGAGTCTATATAATACTTTTGCGAGCTTAAAAACATGATTAGGAAAAATATGATTTTTAAAACCTAGAGGTTGCTCAACATATACCTCTTCATTTATAAAACCATTTAAGAAAGTACTTTTAACATCCATTTGAAAAAATTTGAAATTTTTATAACATGCATATGCAAGTAACATTCGAATAGCTTCTAATCTTGCGACAGGTGCATATGTTTCATCATAATCGATTCCTTCCTCTTGATTGAAATCTTGGGCTACAAGTCAAGCCTTATTTCTAGTGATGATTCCAAACTCATCTTTCTTATTTCTAAAAACCCATTTTGTTCCAATAATAGCATGATTTTTGGGTCTAAGAACAAGTGTCTATACATTATTTCTTTCAAATTGATTTAACTCTTCTTGCATAACTAAAATTCATGATTCATCAATAAGTGTTTCATCAATACTTTTGGGTTCAATTTGATATAGAAAAGCAGTGTGATTACAAATATTTCTAAAAGATGATCGAGTACTTACACCTCGTGAAGATTCTCTTAGTATTTGTTCCACTGGATAATCTTTCACATGTTTCCACTGTTTGGTTGCATCTTATACTAAATCTTGATGATCTTTCTTGATATCTCCATGTTGGAATTCTTCCATTGTATTCTTTTTATTGAGATTGAAACTATTTGTATTGTTTATACCTTCTATTTCCATGATCTTCCCTTTTGAATTATTTTCAAATATGACGCATCCTTCTTCTTTAGAAGTGAGGTTAATGAATTTAGTTTTGTCTCCTGTCACGTATCTTGAGTATCCGTTGTCTAAAAATTATTTACTTTTACCTGCAAAATACTTCATGTATACCTACAAAAGCAATTAAAAAAATTCTTGGTACCCAAGTTTTTTGGGTCCTTTATTTATTAGTATTAGAAGAAATAAGATTATTTGGTACCCATATGGCCCTAATAGTCATTGTATGTTTTCTTCTAATGGGACAAGTATGATAATTATGACAATTTCTATTGTAAAAATTACAAATAACATATGACATATTTGAAAACCTTGAGTGATTGTAATAATATTTTTCTTTGAAAATCTATTTTTATGAAAATAATTTTGAAAATCTGATTTTGATTTAATCGGTTTATTAAAGAAACTTTTATAGGGTTTTAGTTTTTCTTTTGTCATGTATCCCAAGCTTACCTTATAAAAAACACATTTTTAACTACCAAGAAGTTTTTTAAAGTTTATTTTTCCATTTATAAAGTTTTCAACAATCTTTTCTAAATCGATCACTTTCTTTTTTCAGTTCATCATTTTCATCTTTTGAAACTGTATTTTCTTTTCTTAAAACATCAATTTCAATTGTTAAAGAAGAATTTTTCTTTTTCAACGCGATATACTTGATACCCAATTTTTCAAATTTCTCATATACCTCTTCTAAAATATTTTGTAATTTTTCATAAGAAATATTTTCAATATTTTCAAAATTTGTTACCTCAATATCATATTTAACCATAAGACAAAGATTTGCAGATTCTTCATTTCTTGCATCGCTGTCTGAACTACTTGAATCATTATCCCATGTAACTTTCATTGTTTTCTTGCTTTTGTATCGATCTTTCCTTAGTAGGAGACAATCTGTCTTGATATGTCTTAGCTTTTTACATCTATAACAAATTATTGAATCATTTTTATCTATATCTTTATTGGAAGATTTTTTGAAAAGTTTCCTTGGAGAAGTTTTATTTTTCAAGAATTTCTTAAATCTTCTTGTAATCATTGCAATCTCTTTGTCATCGTTTTGTTCATCTTCATCGCTTTCACTTTCATAAGGAACGGTTTTGAGTGCCAAGCTCTTCTTTTACTTTCTTTCTTCTTCTCCTCTTTTCAATGTGTACTCATTTGTACTCATGGGTAATAAGTGACCCAATGAGTTTATTTATTTCGAGTTTTTTAAGATCCTTAATTTCAAGAATCGCCATTACTTTTGATTCCCAACGTCTTGGCAAGGAGTTTAGAATTTTCCTTACTATCTCTAAGTTGGAATAAACTTTACCAAGAGATGTCAAACTATTTATAATATTAGTAAAACGAGTATATATAGAAGAGATAGATTCATCGTCATTCATTTTGAACATTTTATATTCATGCGTAAGAATATAAATTCTTGATTTTTTTAACTTATGAAATTCCTTCATAGGTTATTTCCAAGTTGTCCCAACTTTTTTTTGCTTTCCTGCAAGTCATTATTCTGTTAAATTCATTACTATTGAGAGCATTATATAGAAAATTCATAGCTATTACATTCACAGTATAAAGTCTATCGTCTTCACGATCAAACTCTTCCTCTTCTTTTTTGACATTTATTCCATCAACAGCTTTTGTTGGACTATAAGGCTCATTTACAATACATTTCCAGATTTTTTGATCTTAAAACTGAAGAAATATTCTCATTTTAGCTTTTCAAAAAATATGATTATCTCCACAAAATAGCGGAGGTTAACTACTAGATTGACCTTCAGCGAAAGTAGCTGCAATGTTAGCCATATGATCTTAACTCAACAGATAGTTAATTTTATAACAGAGCTCTTGTTCTGATACCAATTGTTGCCCAAATAACTAACACAAGAGGGGGAATGAATTGTGTTATATTAAAAAATTCATACTTATAAACCAAATATACAATATAAAATATAAACAGAATATAACGCAGCAGGAAATATAATGAGTAAGGATAAGAGAAGCAAACTCATTATTTTAACGAGATTCAGCCCTACTGCCTATGTCATCGCCTCAAACTACCTCTTGAGGATCTCAAATTCACTAGTCAATCTCCTTTGGGTGGAGATAGAAACTTATTACACATTTGAGCAGCACTGCTCCAAAGAATCTGTGTAGAACACCCTCTACACTTCCAATCACCTCATACTTAGTGATTCAACTATTCCCTGTATAGAACACCTTCTACACACACAAGGATTATACGCACCCTCTTACTGATACAAGAGTTGATAGTGGGTAAACTATCAAAATACACTCCTCAATGAGTGAGATAAAAACAATACAGCGTAACTTATATCTCTCTCAAAAAGAATAAGAGTTAAGACTCAAAATTTTAGAAAAGAGAGAATGAGAGTTTTGAAAGAATGATGCAAAACTTAGCAATAGATGTGTAAGCTCTTATTGTGATTTTTGCAAAATTCAAGTAAGTTATTTACAAGCAAATGAGTCTTCAATTTCAAATTTGAAAAGGTTCACATGTCAAATAAGAGCACTATTCACTTTTCAAAAAATTCAAATAAAAGCATTTTTTTTTTTTACATTTATCAAAAACAACTCCATTCATTTTTCAAATAAATCAAATCTAATTTTTTACTTTTCATACATGAGAAAATGAGTATGATTTATTTTTCAAACCAAATCATCTTCTTTTTGCATATGTTAAATAAACACAACCACCTTTTAAGATTTTCAAATAAAATCATCTACCTTTTACATTTTTCAAAAATATACACAACCACCCTTTAAGATTTTCAAACAAAATCATCTACCTTTTGCATTTGTCAAAAAAACACATCACCTCCATTCAAGACTTTCAAATAAAATATGCACATGTCAAATATGATAATCAATCATCTTATAAATTCAAATTTTTATATAAAAAAAAAAATTGAAATTATTTTGTTTGATGATGTTATGCACATGTGAATAACAAAATTTTCAAAACTAAGACATTTAAAAATGTTTTGCATATGTAAAAAAAGTAATTTGATATTTTATGAAAAAAAGTAATTTGGAACTTTAATCCAATTTTGAATTTTATCAAAAGATGTACAAAAATAATCTATGAGTTTCATTTGTAGACTTGTTCTCTTATACTTGATCTACGATTCGCTCCATTGCATAAATAATTTAAGTTTGAGACTTGAATTTATTTATTATCATCAAAATCTACACGTAAATATGAAATTTGAAATCTTGAATTCAACAACTTCAAAGTTGCATTTATTTTTTAGATTGCTGCATCCACATAATTTTTCTTGAAACATTTTTTGTCCAGTTAAGAAGGTAAAAATATCTTAGATTATTTGTAAATAATAATAAAATAGTTTATAAATAATAGTAAACATTATGTGACAATAATAATGAAAGAGGATTGCTACATCGACAAAGAAAATATATAAAAATAATCTTATAAACAGACATGATTATATTTGATCCAATATATTAAATTTATTTTATAATAAAAATAATTTTATAATCTGATAAATCGCATCAAATTATATCAGTTTATAAGATACTTTTATATAATTATTTTACTGCTTGAGTTTTCCTTCTTATAGTCTAAGATAGCCTTTGAGTACCAATCCACGCTCGGGAGGAAAAAGATAAGAGCCATTCATTGGCATGTCCCATGTTTTTCAAATGCGAAGCAAGCAAGATGGTTCAAGTTTCAACCAAATGTAGGGTCAGTCCCTCCTAATGCATGTCAGCCACAGCCCACTCATGTATTATGTACAGAACAATATAATCATGTCATTAAAACGTCATCCATGACTATAATATCATCATGAATTATGATCATAATTTCTTAAAATTTAACTGATTATATAAAATTATATTATTTTATAAAAAAAATTTGTGTAAAATTATTTTATGTATGTAACACTTATCTTTCATTATTAGTAGAGAAATTAACCAAAAGGCTTAGACCATTATTTCTTTGCCATAATGATGTACAACTAAACAACTCAATTCATAATTTCCCGCATAACAAACAGGAAATAATACATAGAAGATTAGGAAGAAATTATACGTAGATCATATATAATTCATAAATTGTGACTGGGTTGTCATATTGTGTGAAAATGACATGGCCCAAATTGTTGTGGTCAACCTTCTTTGGGCACTGATGGGAATAGTGATGTGAAGGTCTACCGATGGCACGTGTGCTTAGCAGATTGACCACTAGATCTGAATCTGATACTTCCAGAAAGCTCACACTTCACAGAGTTTCTGAGAGGGAAATAAAGGTGACGAAAAGATTGGAAAATCTTTTTTTTTATGCAAGCGCGGTGTTATTATGCGGCCTCATCAATTTATCTATTTATTATGACATCTATTACAATTTATATTTTTTTATATGTTTGTTTTTTATTTTAAATATTTTTAAAATATTAAGAACATGATCAGCGATCAAAATAAATGAACAAAATAACAAATTTTTTCATATAAATAGTTTTTTTTTTCCTAAATAATGGATCGTAAATATCAGTTTTTCTTTACAACAATATTAGCTGATATCTCTAATATTTTATATTAAAAAACATGGTAACAAATACCATAAACTCTTCATATTATCATATTGTAATACACATATACAAAAATGAACACTAATTTATACAAATTCTAAATAAAAAGCCTTGCACAGTAAGGCTTTGTAAAAAAATAGATCTAAACTAAAAAAAAATGTAAAAAATATTTATAATTATGACCTATATTTGATTTTTTTTTTTACATAAAATGTATTTATTCAAAACTTGTACGTAACATTATTGTATAAAAAAATACCAATCGCCAAAGTAAAATTAAACCTATTTTCTGGTTTTTACTTTTTATTTTAATTTTTCACTAATTTTCCAGCTCTTTTAATTCCGTAAAGGAAAATGTTAATGATCCGGCCACTAATTGGGATCCCGATGGATCCTTTTTTATTTTAGTTTTTTTTACATGATTTTAAGTAAATATTTTTAAAAATATTGTGATTTTTCTGTATATTGATTTTTCTGTATTTTTAAAAAATATTTTATGATGTTAAAAAAGTATAACATTATTTAACAATATTTACTAAAAAATCATATGAAAAACCTAAAAAAAAAAGAAAAAGAAAAAGAAAAAGAAAAACAGGATCCATCAAAAGCCCAACAAGTGGGATCAATAGCAATGCCCTTCCTTAAAAGTGGATGCTACAGTGTTAACAGCCCATGAGGTGGTCCCAACCCGTCGACCACCCATTCTTTTTCCTTTTGTCAGTCTCGGTTTCAACAACTTTCTGCTTTGCCCCTCACTGCTTTACCATATGCCATGGTGATGGTGTCATAAATACCATAATTAGCTCTAGACTTCTTCTGATGCATACTATTTCACTTCCAGTACCTCAATATTAAAAAATATATATATATGTAGTAAAATAGTTGTTTCATCCACGAAAATATACCTTTTAATATTGTATTGAATTTTATACACATTTTGATATGTGTTCATATAAGTCGGTTTTACACTGATATATTATGTTCATCGAGAAGTGGTTTAGTTACGAACAGATTTTATAAAAATAACATATAAACTAATATAACTTGATATCATACGTCAAATTGTAAAAATTTCAATGTATCACATGAAATTATGCAATTTATGAATTTATATTTATAAAATTTCTTTGTCCATGGTTGTAGTATAGGAGTTATGTTTATATATGATGTTGATGCAGACCGACATTTGACCTTTAATCTTTGGATGATGCTACTCACCCGCTTCTTTTTTGAGGGAGATTCACTCAATGTTGTTTATGCCATCAATAACCAGGAAGAAAATCTGAGTTCTGTGGGTTTAATTGTATCGGACCTCAAAACTCTTCTAAGTAGTTTAGGTAGTGGTCGTTTTGTCCATATTCTTTCTAGACTACTTAACTCAGTAGCTTATTGGTTAGCCAAAGATTCCCTCCAGTTTTAAGAAGAATCAATTCATGTAGAGGATTATTCTCAATGTATTGCCAACCTACTTGTTTGATCTTATCAATATATTAGAGACCTCTTTCTCAAAAATAAAAAATGCATCACTAGTGCATTTAGTTTTTGTTTTTTTTTAAATATTAAAAAAAATGAATACGTTGACAATAATTTTATTTTTTAATAAAAATATACTGCATTAATTAATAATGAACATTATAACTTGAACTTGAAACATATAATACAAGTCAAAAACAATATTAATAGCTCCCAATACATAATTGTGACTAACATGGTCTAATCCATGTTGTAAAGTGTAAATCTCTATAGATCATCATTGTTTGAGAGAAAACACAATTATATCCAAAACAAAGTTAAAAAAATCTCATACTCTATCTAAGACGGAGTAGATGATACACTCTATAGACAAAATCCAAAAAACTCACTATATGGACAAAAGTCCCAGATAGAATGTGTTTTTTTTTTTTTTTGGTTATTCTAAAACAAAAGAAAACATAAATTAAAGATATATAAGAATATGAATTACATCTCAAAAATATATAAATCCATATTTTCAATCTTGGAAGAAAACAATACAAACAACTTGATTGTGATGGTGCGTGAGAGCCACACACCACCATAAAGAGTATGATAGTCGGTCATGTCTAAAGTAATCGGTAGCACTAGACCCAAAAAAGCTACGTGTAATGGTAGAGGAGGACCCTTAGCAGTAGCAAGAGGATTTTCGCTCGCCCACTTTGGACCGCGCCGTTCGGCGAAACACTTCACCCGTATGAAGGATCGACACCTTGGGAAACTTGCGGTATGGCACATGATAGTCATCGGATGCTGGAGAGCAGCAAATCGGCCTTCCACCATACCTAGCCCTAAAAAAACAACCAAAAAAGAAAAAGAAAGAAGAAGACTAGAGAGGAGAGGGAGAGGGATGAAGGAGAAAGGAGGGAGGGAGGAGCCAATCCTTTGCACATGTTTTGATTTGGCGGTGGTTTCTAGAGAGAATAAAAATCTTTTTCTCTAAATTCAATAATGATATCTATTCTTGGCACGCCAATACAATAGAATAATTTGATTTGAGCGATATACTTGAGGGGAGTACTGCACCACATTTTCCTTGCTTTTGTATTAAAAAATTCTATATACTACATCACTATCTCATTTTTATCTAATTATATAAGATGTGTCATATTTATCATCACCAGATGATTCTTATTAGATGATTCATTATCATCTACTAATAATAAATATACCACATCTTATATAATGGCTGATATAAAAATAAGATAAGAGTATGGAAAAATCTGGTTGCAAGTGATTTTGAGCATTAATACGTGCACCCATCCAATGTGATTTGTCAAAAAGTTAGATTTTATGAATGCGGCTAATTGACATGTATTTGATGCATAGATTAATCCACAAATTTACTTGTTTAGTTGACTTGGTAATATCGACTTGGAGACATTTTTCGAAGTAGCTCTAGTAGATATATAAAGATTTTGAATTCCGTTCTGTTCCAGTCAGAACGTCCGGAATTTTTCGTTCTGGTATAGTATCCGATATACTATACCCACTTATTCCATTTCCGTCCAAATTCCGGCCCGTTCAGGTTTGTTCTAGTCATTCTAGTCGAATTCCGACTGTTCTGGTCCCTATTCCAATTTGAACTATTTTTGTAATTTTTGTGTTTGAATGACATTTTTAAAAATTTTAAATTCAGATGATATTTAATTAATTATAGAATATAAAATATATTTATATACACTATAACTTTAAATATGTCTCCTTTTAAAAAAAAAATTATCACTATTTTTTAATATTTTATCTATGATTTTATTTTATTTTATTTGTTTTTGTGTCTCAAGTCAAATTTGTATTTTTTCAACCTATATTCATTTTATAAATCTTTAATTCTTCTAATATGTACACTTATACATAATATACATTTACATATATATGTATTTTTCTATTAGTTGTTAGTTTATATATACATATAAATATTTATATATAATATGTAAATGGATCGGATCGGTATTGAAATATTCCATTCTAGTGTTTCAACTAGAACAATCACCGAAACGGAATTCAAAATTTTGAGATATATATTTTCATTAAAAAAGAAATATTCATCCCAAATACATAAACATCTAAAAGAATGAGAAGAGTTTACAAAAATGAAACGTTGGTCACGAGTTTCCATTTTTGTGCAACATTAATTATATTCTACAAGAAAAATAGACAAACCAATTAACAGTAATTAAAATGATTATTTTTATTACAAATAGTCTATTTTTATTATAAATAATTCTTTTGATTATAATTAATTGATTATAATATTTTTATTTTATTTTTATTTTTATAGTGGCCTGTTATAACCCCCCTTGGTATTAGGATTTGCGTGCAGATCATGAGAATCTTGCATGGGCTCCTAGCTAGCTAGATTAAACCTCGAGAGTATATCTTCTAAAGGTGCTGCCGAGGGGGGAAAAAAACACGAGATCAAAGAGAATTATATTCTCGATTTATTTGTCAAGTTTTCCAAAAGGTTTTCATCAGCAAGTAATTTGGGCGAATTGTGAGCTTTGAACATGCACGTAAGTAAATGAGTGAAAATTAAGAAATATTGATGCGTTCGGGAAATTTAAAAAAAAAAAAAAAAAAATCTAACATTCCCTTTTCTTACATGAGGGATATATTTGGAAAGGAAAATGCCAAATGTATTTAAGAAAAATTTATAAAACAATTTACTACACCATGTACCAATACATGATGTATTGATAGGTTGAAAATCATGAAATTTAAAATTTAAAATTTAAAATTTAAAAATATAATTTTAAAAGAAAACTAATAAATGAGTGTTGTAAGTAAAAGTATAAAAAAAACTTGTAAGCATATGTAGTACTACTCATTTAAAAATATTTAAAAAATATTTAAAAACTAAATAAAAGACTGACGTACATAATTTGCATGATAACTTATTTTCTCATTAAAAACAGACCGATATATGGGGTGTAATTAATCAATCAGAATTCTCGTGAATATTTGATTTTTCTTATTCATTTAAAATAATATTTAAAGATTAAAAACTCCAAGAATATTGATGATCATCTCTATTAACAGCTAGCTAGCCCGCCGCAAATTAAGAAGCCTTACTAACAGCTAGTGGGCCAGGGGCGGACTTGCCCCTGGTCTAGGGGGGGCTACGGCCCCCCCCCCCCCCCCCCAAATTTAAAAAACAAATTATATATAGTATATAAATATATATAGTATTTTTATATAATTAAAATTTCTATATTAATTTATCAAAAATTAAAAAATTTGCCCCCCCAATTCTTAGACCCCTAAAAATTTTACTAAAATTATTTTTTCAAATTTTAATTCTTACCTAATCTCTCTCTCACTTTAGCTTGATGTGCTGATACAATTAATTTTTAAGATATGTTTAGATTATCTAAACTATGTAGATGACTAAAAATATGAATTTTTTACATATCATTTGCTAATTTATATTCAGTAAAAATTGTCAATAATTTCACTTTAGAAATGATAATAGATAAATTTCATTGTCGAGCTTAATTTGTAGGAGAAATCTTAAGGTCTTTTTTTTTTTTTTTTGTAAGGGGCTCTAACAAATTGCAAAAATTAAAAAAAAAAATGATTTATAAACATATATTTTATATATAATTTTATAACATATGATTATTATTTTTATATATAATCACGCGTAAATAAAAAGATTTATATTCACATATACTACATATTTTATCAACCGCCCTCTCAAATATTAAATCCTAGTTCCGCCCTTATAGCGGGCCATGGCGTTTGACAAAATAGTATAAAAACGTAGAGTGGGGTTTGGATCAACTGATCATGATCACGAGATTCACGAAACTCTTTGGTACAATGACAGTCCAAATTCCAAAAGAGCCATCATCACCATGTCCCAATTCACCACGCTCTTCTTTCCTTTTTATTATATTGGGCAACTCACCATGCTCTCTTCATTTTCGAAAATCATTGATACGTCCCCCCCTCCTTCGCGTGCATGAAAAAATAAATTAATGCTAGTAAAGTTATTTCATTTTATACAATGCAAATATATATATATAAAGGATTGTTATATTCATAAAAAGATTACATAAAAATAATCTTATAAATTGATCATGTAGTTTCGCATTAGATCAACTTTACAATAAAAATAATTTTAAAATCTGACGAACTACATAAAATCACATTAGCTTGTGAGATTACTTTTATATTATCTCTTTGTGGCTAAACTATTTTTCATATATGTGTGTGTGTGTGTGTGTGTGTGTGTGTGTGTGTGTGAGTGTGAGTGTGTGTAAAATATTTATATTTCTTATACAAATTAATATACAATATCCAATAGCAAAAGAGCTAGTTTACATATAGTCTCCAAACGAGGATTACTATTCACACAAGCCTATACAATTTTCTTTAAAAAATTAAATTAAATTATCATAATCCTTCTTAAAATGATTGTTTTCCTTTTATCCTCATACATTAATGGGTCTATACACGCAGTCCCTTACTTAGGATTGCAAATAAAATCTCTCATAGGGAAAAAGTTAGTATATATACAATCCCCATTGGGGAATTGTTCACACAAATGCATACAATTATCTTTAAAGAAAGATGAACTTCCCTACATATGAAGTTGAGGAAACCTTTAGTCAAGATGGGTGTAAAGGGACTTTTTACACCAGCCAATGGTAGATTGACACGTAAGGACTCCATGAGGAATTTATCTGAACCAGAAAATACCCAAAGTCAAACACTTCTAAGAGAAGGAATGGGACCCATGAAGCCCCCTTCCCCGATCTCCTACTTTCGAAATACCTTTGAACCCTCGAATCTTCCTACAATGGCAAACGATGAATAACGTCGACCTACGAATGATAGGCCTCACAGTCCCCAACCCTCGATTCCTCCTTCCTCTGATTCGCTCTCCCTCCCCAACCTCTAGCAAACGACTCCAACCAAAAATCCAAAGTTCCTGCCCACTCAGAAATAAATTCTTCTACAAAGTTTATGTCTCAGGAAAAAAATTCGACTGAAAATAAAAATCACAATCACTGTTCCTTGGTTGCCGTCGGTTGGCTGAAAATAAAAACTTGCTCGATTGAAAGTTTATGTCGCAAAGAGGGGCTTGTTTGGAAGAAGGGTGGACAAGAGAGAAGCGTTAACACAGTGGTCGCATGCATCACATAGAGCTACCTCGTTGACGGTGTAGAACACCTAGGCCATCTTTGACATAGACATTACACTGGATTTTCATCTGTTGGTTGGTTTGATTGGACGGTAGCGTGATTAGGGATGGCAGAAGAGAAGAAGGGAGGTTAGAGAAATGATGGTTAAAAAGATAGAGGATTAACACTTTAAAGAGAAGGAATTGAGAAAGTTACAATAAGAGACAAAAACATACAGTATTAAACTATGTAAAAAGACCTAGGCAAACATAGGGGATCAAATTTCAAGCGATTTGTCTCAAATCCTTGCTTGCCGTCGCGGGAAGTTTTGAGGGTTTGCAGGAGATCAGGGAAGGAGTTCGAGGGTTTCTTTCCTTCTCTCAAAGTTTTTGATTTCGGGTGCTTGCAGGATCAAATAAGTTTCTCATGGAATGGCTACATGTCACTTTATTGCCGGCTGGTGTAAAAAGTCATTTTACTCCCATCCTGACCAAAGGTTTTCTCTATGAAGTTTGGACACATCATCCATGTATGGCCGAGCTTAGCTCATGACTTAGATATAGCTAGAACTTTTGGTAAAGGTTATAATTCAACACAAAAATGGTAGAAAAATTTTATTTATCATATTTTTTCTTTTTTCTTTTCAATATTTAATGTGATATTAAACGATTGGTTCCCAAGTAAAATATAACAGATACTCTTTAATATTACATGATATTGCATTATAAAATGATGGAAGGATAATAATGGATAGCATTACTAATTAATGTGAAATTGTGATTAGGGAAGTATTTAAAATATAACAGATACTCTTTAATATTACATGATATTGAATCATAATTTTTTTTAAACTTTTTTTACTTAGTGATCAAGATTGAAAGTGTCTCATGTTTATGAGACACAAACCTGCCCACTGAAATGAAATGAGAGAAAGATTAAATTGCCTCCATAAGATGAGATAAGATGAGGAAAAAAAAAAAAGTTATAACAGATACTCTTATGTAGGCAAGTTACTTAGTGGGCAGGTTTGGGGCATAAGTTAAAACACAAAATCTTTATTTTATCTCATTTCATCTCATCTCATCTTATTCCCAAACGTAATTCAGATGCAAAAATTTCAAACTAATCATTATTTTTTTTTTCAAATTAATCATTACAGCTTTTTAAACCTTCAAATAAAAAATAAAAAATAAAAAATAAAAAATAAAAAATAATTCTAAAATTTTTAAATCTCCAAGCAAAAATGATATTATAAAACTATATTCCCACAGTATCTCACTTTTATAGTATTTTTTATTCAACTTTTTCTCTCTTCTTTCACAAAATCCAAAAAAATACTCAACTAAAATTATCTTATTACTATTCACAATCTATCTTACTACTATTTACAAAATTCTCATCTAATCTCACTCCCAAACCTAAAAAAGATGTGTTTCACAAATTAACAAAAGTTTGGGTTGCAACTATTTAGAATTTAAGTCCAGTTTGGATGGTGAGATTAAATACGATAGTTTTATAAGAAAGTTAAAAATTGAATAAGATATTATTGAAATATCACTTTTTAAATATTATTATTGTTTTAAAATTTAAAATATTTGAAATATTATTTATTATGAATGAAGATTTGAAAATTTTATAATAATGAGATGAATTATTTCTATATCTACTACAAGAAAAAGCCCGTATTACGATGATTATATGTCACCGCAATAGGAATCATTACAATAGCCGTGTTTTTGCAGCGTGGTTTTTCTCACCGGGCACATATTATAGCGCAACACACTATGCAACATAGATTTTGGAGTCATAATCCTATTGCAGCGACTTTTTGTACTATTCCAGCGACACTTGCCATCGTAATTGTAAATAACTTGTTGCTTTGATGTCATATGTCAGCAATTCGTGCAATAATGGTAAATGAATATGAATTCTATGCCAAAACGCATAAAAACTTATTTTCCAAATCCCTTGAAAAAAGAACATCCCCCAAATCATCGACTCCCTCATCATGGCTACTCACCAAAAAATCTTCTCCCACAAAATCAAACCCTAGGACCCTCGGTGAAAAATCTCCCTTTCTCAATCTCCCATTCTCCATATGATTCTTGCACTCGACCTTCACCATCTCCTTGCCTTTTTCTCTGCCCATTGGGATTCAACCCTGGTCCCTAGTGTTCGGTTTTCCTGGATTCCTTGTCGAACATCCGCCAAGTTAGCTTAGCCTCTGCAATGTTCTCAGTGGATGGTGGGCAGCCCATACAATGCATGCCAGAAATATTGTGAAATTTTGCACAAAAGCTTGATTTTGTTAAACCCTACAGGCAACTCTGTATTTCGTGTGGTTAGCTCCCCTTCACCATTGCTGTTTCATATATTTGGGTATTGGATAATGAATTTTGTTTCAAAATATGCAATATTTTGAGCTCTTAGATTACACCCCTTGACTTCAATCCTGAATTAATTTCTTATTTTATTATATTTTCACTTTCCAATTTTTTATTCCATTTTCACTAAGTTAAATGTAAAAAAAAAATTAGGATGTTGCTAATATATAGTCTAGAACATAGATTAATTGATCCCTAACTTTTAGTTATTTTTGCCTTTAATTCTAGCTACGACCTTGAGTACTCTCGTGTCCTTTGTTATTGGTTTTTCTATACTCTGTCTTTTTGTTGACATTTTATTTAATTCTACATTTTTCGAGATTATATTAGATTTGATGAGATGGATTTGTAGTACTTTCGAAAATGGATCTTTCCTAAGAATCTCTACATTTTATTCAGAGTTCGGAGGTTTCAATATAGCATCAATCTATTTTTTTAAGTAGACTAAAAGAATGAACATCACATGATTGAAACTCTACCTTTGCATTAATTAACTTGAATGAGGACTTCCTTTTCAGTTTTGAACCTGTTGGTGATTTGTACAAGAGAGAAACAAAAATGATCCAAATGCATTGGATTTTGTTCGCTACGGTTCCATTTACTTTGAGTCTCCATTGTATGAATCATAGTTAGATGTTAGTTTTATAGATAGAGAAAACCCTTATTCGTGTTTGGATTATGAAATTACATGCAAGTGTGCAACACTTTTGTCTAGGTTTATCTATGTAAATATGTTTATATATATATATATATGCATACATACATACATGTATGTACACTGCACACATATAGAATTATGCTTATTATAATTTCCTAAAAGCTTCCTATCAAACGTATAGTGTATTAGTGAAGCCATGAATGCAAAGCTTACTAAAAAGGGTGAGTCCCAAAAGTATTTTGTTTCTTACTCAGCTTCTTTCCTTCATATACATTTTAATTTTGGAAGTATATTCAGAAATCATTAAGTTCACTGAGTGTTTCTACAACATGTTTTGTGATTAGTACTTGCTCATTATCACATGCTGAAATATTGCTTATCTGAAAGAACACGTGCCGAAGTTACTTCATCACATTTTCATGCTTGTACATATATAACACGTTTATTGTTACGTTTCCATGCTAGGTTGCCACTGATAATTACTAGATGAATGCGGGTATGCATTAAGAGAAACCCATATATATATATATATGTATGTATTGTAAATATAGGCATTTCCCCAAAAAATAGGTTTGGGAAGTATATTGATGGTTGACAAGATTTCATCATGTTTTTGTTGCTATTAGTTAATTTTTTCTGCATATTGTTTTTACCTGCAACACTAAGTCGATAGCACGCAAAATCACAAAATTTTGCATACTATCCAAGATTGTCATACTTGCTAGCCAAGATTTTCATACTTTGCGACTAGCTAGCTTTTCAATAAAATTATAATAAGCTATATTTGTAATATATTCAGTAGATGGCAAACGTTATTAGGAAGTTTCTTTTTTAGTCTTTCATGTGATGCGCATGCTTAGCTAACTGTGTTAGTTTTGCATGAGAAACCTAGACAATTATATGTAAAATCTGGACTTGGGCGAGATCATCTCAAATATTTTTCACAACCGTTAATATATATATATATATATATATATGGCGGAAGTGCCAATGCCTATGCCCTGTTCCCAAAGTAACACAACATACTGTTGGGATTATGTAGTATTAGTGCTTTGCATTGTGAATGTTTCCCTAAGATTTATTAATGTAGTGTATTAAATTCAGAAGCGTTGTACTTATTCAGATTAGTTGATGGTTGCATCCGCCCTTGTCATGTATGTGATGTTTCCAATCTATATTTAAGATTTAACATAAATTGAAGCATCAGGATATATAAGACAAGGTTACATACCCTTTTGTTCATGTCAGAAAATATATACATGCGCCTAATTTACCAACAATACGCAGAAAATATCATAGTGGAATAAGGTAAATTTTAAAAATTCAGCAAAACAATTTAAGTCTTTACGAATCTCACATGGTAAGCAAATTTATAAACTCTTAACTTTACAAATTACATATCATTGTTGGATTTTCCGAGATACAAATATACGAATATCATTTGCGAAATTTTTTCTTAATTTCACCTAATAGAGAACGGTTCATCTCATCAAAAGAGGAACGTTTTGAAGGACCTTTAAAGTACCTTAGAACTTCCAGTGACATCGGGGTCTCATGCTGAGCTTTCTTGTCCTGCAATCATGCCTATCATGCTGAAAGGAATGATATATAAAATTAAAAAGTGAGATTTCAAGAAAATCTCAATAAACATTCAGAAAACTTACAATACAAGCATCATTAGCATATACAAATATGCAAGCGCATATACCATGACCATGAAATGTGAGACATGGTTTATGCATGACTTATGTATCATATGCTTCTTCATAAAAAAAACTTTCTTGCTTTTCATAAACAGAGACTTTCATGTTGCTTTGATTTATCGTTGACACGTATTCAAAACTTATCATGAACTTGAAACTTTTTAGAAAGCTATTTATATTTTTTCATATTATTCATAACTGTACGTGTCATTCTTCTTCTTCATGTATTTCTTTAAGCTAGCCTTTCTTATCATACTTATCATATTGGATACATCACGGCTCTCCTATATACCGTGTATTCCCTACTGATTACCACATCACACTGAAGTGAATACGTCATAATCATAATTATAATCATTCAGCAGATCGTTACACCTTTGCCGTCCGTGGCACCCACTAGTGTTAGGTGCGATCATATTCCGCAAACCTTTAACAAGGAACCATTTGTGGCTCGTCGACTATTCTTTACAATCAATCTAGATGCTACCACTACATTCTTAAATACTCTAGAGTAGTCAGAGGAGTTCCACTGTGATAATACCTCGTCCCAGCCATTGAAGTTCTTATAAAATATTTCTTATCTTATATTCTTGTGAAAAACATGATGACTCAAATGATATGAAACTTATCACTTTAATGAGCATGCATGTGAAATTGACTTTCATGCAAAGCATGTAATTCAAGAAACGTATGAGACATGCATTTTCGAAATTTATCTTGATCATGTCACACCATGCAAACATAGTTATTTTTCGAGAACATTGGGTTTATTCAACCCAAAAAGGTTAATAACCAAAACATCTCTATTCTACCAGGATATAGTAGAAATACATGTGAGGGTTCTAAACCCTAATTTGTACATTTCTTAACATAATCATTTTTCAAGGAGCCCATATCTATTCAACAACCAAAAGATTCAATTAAAATAAACATAATCTAAAAAGGTTAAGGCCGAAACACTTTACGGGTCTCAAATCTTAATATTTCTTCTTGTCTTTTCCTTTATCATTTCATCTATATTTTAGAAAATAATTAAATCAATCATCCAACCACCAATAAGCTTGACTGAACCCTAAGGATTCCTTAGTCTCACAACTCATTTGTCAACTCCCACACTAAGATCAAATTTTAATTTAGTATTTAACTCTTAATCACTCATACACTCGAATTACTATCATATTCATACTCATAAGTCGATCCTCTAAAAAATCTATTTATTTATTTCCAAAAACACTATGGCCGAATTTCATCAACCCTCAAAAATAATATTTCTTTCACTCCAAAACATGTATGATCAAAACTAGCTCTAACCAAAATCATCAACGCACATTAGCATTGTTTATTCTTCACATAATCTCCAAACTCCATCAAATCTATTTTACGTTAAAATCTAGGATACAATCTCAACAAACCATAGAGAAACATAGTTTATTCATTCAACAAGTGTGCTAAACAATCAAATGGAATAATCAATGACATATCTATACAAAGAACACAAAATTTAGTTAAAGGAGTACTTACAACTTTCAAAGGTTTTCCAAAGCAACCTCCTTGTATCTAAAGCTTTCCCTACCAAATTCATGAAAGAATTCACTTAAATATAGTATGGAAGAGTGTTTGGAAGGTGAGGAGGAAGAATGAAAGAAATGGAGAAGAGAAAGAGTGGTTTGGCCGAGAGCTACCAAATAGAACCAAATAAAGTGTGTGTGTGTGTGTGTGTGTGTGTGTGTGTGTGAGTGTGTTAGGCGACATCTTAGATCAAGGAAGACCAAAACTTAAAATTTTCCTCCATGAAACCAAGTGTCCCTTTAGACCATAGGGCAATCATTTCATCTTAGGATTAGCTGACATAATACTTGACCATGTATTTATCCAAATTATGATATTTCCTAGGAGATAAGACATTGGACTACTTCGGCCACTCTTCCTCCATTTTATTTTCATTTCAACCGAACATGCATAGGTAAATTCCAAAATTATTTCCTCTAATAATTATTAGCCACTTGTCTCAATTCTTGTCAAGTATGTGAGCAAAGTATATAGTAAAAAGGGATGAAAAGCTAAGTCGGTTAAGCTTTCCTCCAATTGGTCTTGGTTTACTTGTTTCACCTAAGAAATTTACCTAAGAAAAGTCTACTTGTTTCTTATCTAATCATCTTGCCTAATATCTTGCTTATAAAATAAGTTAAGGCATGGTAAAAAGAACAAATGAAAGAAATCAATCCATAGCTTTCCAAATACCCCAATCCGTATGTCTCCCTTTGCCAAGGAATATTCTAAAAAAAATACTTTACTTAAGCAACTAAAACTCTTCTCTCATTGGCTCTTTTTATTGGATTTTCTAGAAACCTACATATTATCTAGTTTCCTTAGTGTAGAAGATGATAAAATTATTCAAAGTTCACATCATCATCCCTTTAAAGGTGTGTTGTTGCAAGAGAAGAAGAAAAAAGACTAGATACATGTCAAATCCGAAACCACCATTTGAATCAATTTCAGGAGCGTCAACTTCAAGCCCGATTTTGTCCTTTATCCAGCTAGTATCTCATAAAACTCAAAATATAAAAATTGTAGATCTTTCTCTTAGTATTTTATATCATCTTGAATCATCTCAATTAGAGATCTTATAAGAGAGTTATGACCAAATTACTGAGAGACATTAAAACTATCGAATAACACCTGATTATCTTTGTTTGTACTTAATACCACTATGTGCACCCTATCACCACATTTCATTTATTTTCCTTATCTTTTAAGAAAGTGATATTTTCATAGACAACCTAAAATGGTAGGTAGAAGATGGTTTTCCCACTAAAATTCATCTAATAGCCCAAAACTCTTTAAGAGAATATTATTTACTTGTGTCACTTGAGTTCCTTTTTAGCTAACTTACCTAACTCAAATTCCTATGCATAATCTCTTTGGATCTCCAAACCAAGCTTTCTTATCTTGCCAAATGTCTTCCTAGTGCTTAAAGAAATCATGCCTATGTGGCAAGATCACATCTTCCTAATCCGACTTGAAACAAGTAAGTAGATAGTGAAAGAAAAGCATTCGACTATCTCCCCTTCAAAGTCGTTGGCCACTTCTTAAAAAAAATGACAAATTTTCTTTTCACCAAACCCTTAGATCTAGGATCGTTTAGCTTGAGCCAAGTGTCCCTTATTAAATCCTTTAACCAAATTGGATTGTCTTCTAATTCTTGATAACCGAAACTTATTAAGGAAATTTCAAATAATGAAAATATCAAGCCATCACAATGTCCATTCGCACTAAAATCAAATTGAGCTATTTTGAAGCACCTTATTTGTTGAGGTCGACTTTGGTGCAAGCCCAAAATTCCGTAACTGTGTACCGAGGGTGATTGATGTTGGTCCAACTGAAATATTTTGCTCATACTTGGCTATTTATTTCCTCTCCATTTCTTACCATAATTTATGGTAAGAAATGACACTAATATTCTTGCATATATTGTTGTTTACTATGCCATGTTTAGCCAACGTAACAATGGTTTTCTTGCATACATGGCCTAGGTTATTGGCAACAATGATCATCTACCATTTATCTACTATACTGCAAATATCTACTACTGGATCTATTACTCGTTTGCATTTTCTCAAGGGTCTCTCTCTCACTCTCTCACTCTCACTCAATGTCCCCCTTTAGATTAACCTGTTTAACTCTCTTTCTTGAGCTGCATTTCTACCCCTAGATGCCTATAGGGGTTATTTCTCATCCTGGTCTGACCTCGTTTCGACAATATTTATCAATTAATGAATAATGTTGTATCGTTATTCTTTAGATGGATAAAAGCCAGATGACAAAAGACAACATGCTTTGATCACCTGCTTACACTGAGGGTGTTACCAATTTCCTTGGCATGGTTAGAAACTACGTTAAGGGAAGTGATCTCATACAGTGTCCATGCCATATATGCAGTAATAGTCTCTTCCTACCTATATTTACCGTTGAGAGTTACTTGTTCTTAAATTGGATCAGTCCAACCTACATGCAATAGATTTTCCATGGTGAGGAGGAAACATGAAATTTCAATGTGGACACAAAAGATGTCGATGTTGGTGATGATGACGGCTTCTTGATGATATGAAAGATATGTTAGATGAAATCTGGGCAGGCTGGGACAAATATCAATGTTTCCTAAAGCAGCACTTCATTGCTAGAATATGAGCTAGCACTCGTATCAATACCGATGTCATCGTTCGAGGTTCTATTGGAGGATGTCCGACTTCCGCTCTTCCAGGATTATACTAATTACTCGAAACTGTCATTCCTTGTGAAGTTGTTACACATAAAAATCTTTGGGGGTTGGTCAATTAATTCTTTTGAAATGCTTTTAACCTTAATGAAGTCTGATTTTCTGGATGTTGAACTGCCAAACTCATATGAAGCTTCTCATTCAGTGGAGCAAGCTTTGGGATTCAAGTACAACAAAATTCATGCATGCCCAGGTGATTGCATCTTATTCTTGAAGGAAAATTCGTCACTTAATAGTGCCTTGTATGCAAGGCCTCCCGATGGATGCCAACTACGAATAGGTCATGGGTAATCCCTCAAAAGAGGTTGCGGCATTTTCCTTTAAAGCCACGATTACAAAGATATTTTATGAAATAAGATGGCATATAGATCAACGAGTGCCAGAGGATATAAAATGCGTCATCCAGCAAACTCTGCATGTTGGAAGCCATTTGATAAATCCCATAGTTGGTTCGCTAACGAGGCTTGTAATGTCAAGCTTAATTTTGTGAGTAACAACTTCGATCCTTTTAACAACATGGCTAAACCTTACAGCATTTGACCAGTGGTCCTTGTGCCGTATAACTTGCCCCCATGGCTACGCATGAAAGACTGATTCTTTATAATATCCCTGATTATTCCTGTCCCAAAATCATTAGGGAACGACATTGATGTTTATATGCGACTGTTGCTCGATGAATTGATCAACTCTGGAAACATGGGATAACTACATATGATGCCTCCACAAAGGAAACGTCTGAGCTGCATGTCGCTTTAATGTAGACAGTCAATGACTTTTCTATATAAGGAAATCTTTCTAGCTGGTCAACAAAAAGAAAACTCGAGTGTCCAATCTACAATGCCAATACTGATTGTAATTATTTGAAGCATGGCCAAAAACACTGTTATATGGGTTATTGATGTTTCCTCCTGCAAAACTACATTTAGAGGAAGAAAAAGTCATTGTTCAATGGTAAAGAAGCTTATCACATGCCACCAAATGTGTTGGAAGGAGCAGATTTTTTATGTCAACTACAGATGCTTAGGGATGTATCTTTTGGAAAATCTCTTAGGAAAAGAAAATGAACTGACAAAGAGTTGAGCTGGACGAAGCATAGCATACTATTCAGGTTACCCTATATTCCACACTAAGTCTCTACCATAATTTAGATGTGATACATATTGAGAAAAATATCTCTAATAATATCTTCGACACTTTAATGAACCTTCCTGAAAAAATGAAGGATAATACAAATTCTAGATGTGATCTACAGTTACTGGGTTTAGAAAGAAATTACGTTTGAAGCATGAAGATTGGAAGATTAAGATGCCCCACACATTGTACACGTTACACGGAGATGAACGGACTGGATTTTGTTCTTAGCTAGCCAATGTGAAATTCCCATATGATTTCGTCGCCAATGTCTCTCATTGTATTTCTATATGTGATTACAGGATCGAAAAGCCATAACTGTCATGTTTTGTTGTTGCGCTTACTACCTTTTGCTGTTGGCGGGTACTTAAGGAGTGATATTGCCTTAGCGTTAACAAAACTAAGCACTTTCTTCAATGAGTTATGTGCAAGAACATTGGATGCAACTTGCCTATGACATCTTGCAATTGACATTGTAAGCATTTTATGCAAATTGAAGATGATCTTCTCTCCCTCATTTTTTTATGTGATGGTGCACCTAGTTATCCACTTACCTCATGAGACCATACTTGGAAGTTCGGTATAATACAGATGGATGTACTCATTTGAGAGGTATTTGTGCAAATTCAAGTGGTATGTAAAAAACAAGACACATCCAGAGGCTTCAATTGTAGAAGCATACATTCACCTTGAATGCCTAACAATCCGCTCAATGTATCGCAATGATGTTGAGACAAGTTTTAACCAGTCGAACCGCAATGTCGATAGATTTTCAGTTTTTAACCAAAAGGTTCGACCATTAGGTATAGCTTCTAATCAGTGATTAGAAGATAAACTCCTTACCATTGCTTGTTGCTACGTGCTTAACAAGTGCACTGAGATTAGACCATACTTGGCGTAAGTATCCTTAATACATTCATAGAGACCTATATGCATCCAACATCTCTACACTTTATTGTGTAGAGTAGCAAAACTTGGTTGCACTGAGACCTATATGCATGGAGACTTATATGCAAACTGTTGTTGATCATACACATCAACAAGAGTTTCCCGCATGGTTCAAGGAACGTGTAAGTTAAAAAGCATTTTCCTTACTACAGCTATATAGCTATTCCATTGCATGTGGGTTCGACTGTCTATTAGAGCTATGCTTACAATGTATTCAAATTGTGTAGGTTCAAGATCAGCGATCCAGGAATCCACTTGATGTCTCCACCAATCTATATGTGTTAGCTTGCGGTCCTGACAATTGGGTCGCGTCGTATGCTACTTATGTTATAAATGGGAAGAAATTTCATACAAAGCAGTGGGAAATTCAATGCCGCACACAGAATTCGGGCATGTTGGTAAATGGAGGCAAGCAATCTAAAAGTGTCAACTTCTACAATGTTATCAATAATGTCCTCGAGTTACACTATATGGGAAATCGAGAAGTCTATTTGTTCAGTTGTGATTGATTTGATATTGGTGATAAGAAACTGAGGGTATGAATAGATGATCATATGACTAGTATCAACATGGACATGAATTGGTATAGGGACGAACCATTTGTCTTGACATGGCAGATTTCTCAATGTTTTTACATTTGAAATCTGAGAATGAAGGAAAACTGGTATGCTGTGCAGAATTATACAAGTAGATGTTCCACCAGACAAGAGAGGCTATGAAGATCTTAATGTTTAGGACAGTGGCGATGATGCATATCAAGAAAATGAACCATCTTCACATTATGTAGCCATGCAATGTGATGACATCCCTATCTCAACTCCATTAAATAGGATTGTTCTAAAGCCAATGGGAATTGATGCACGTGAAGTCAATATGACAAGGTTAGAAGGCATTCATTCATTAGATCTGGTAATGGAAGATTCTCACGTTATGTCTGGTTTGGCAGATGTATATGAAGATGGATAATATTTTGATGAAAAAGACTTGTCCATGGATAAGGAGTCAGTATCAAAATAGAATGTTCAACTATATGCAATGGGACTCATTTTCCTACACCCTAGTTAAGGCCCCCTAAAATGGTATGTCTTCATTTCCTCACACCCTTTTCTTGTAAGTAAATTCTAGATGCAAGCCTAGAGTGTATATATATATACATACATATGTTGGTTTCACAACAGATGTCCTTAACATGCTAATTAAGGTAGTTGTGTGTTTCCACAAGTGTATACTCCCAGGGACAAGAAATGATCTCTATATGTTATATTATAGCATTATATAGTTCCACCCTCCAATTCCTGTTCGACTTTTTCCACCACACTAACTCCTGTCCATGGTTTTGTGATGTTAATGCAGCAAATAGGTTGATTTAGGTTCCAAAGATGTGGTGTTTTTGCCGAGGACTACATAGGAAGTAATGGATGATACTCTTTATGCAAAGTGGACAAGCACCGACAACCTAGCAACATAAAGTAGCTAGTAACATTACATCCAAACTTTAAAGAAAGCAGAAAATTGATGAATTAAAGAAACTTACAAATGCATGAGAGGCTTATAGCACAAGTAGCTTGTTAAAATAATTGCCCTAAAAATAAGCAAATGTTATGTAGAAAATAGGTTGAGCTATATATTAAATTGAAGAGAGAGTAAGCTTCAATAATCACAACTAGTGGCATTAGCGAAATAAGGCTTGTATAAAAGCATATGTTAATCATTGTTATCAAAAGGAAGTAATATAGCAAGAAAATTACTAGTTTTAAAAACCTTGGCAAAAACATTTGGCAACACCCTGATGAGTGCACAAAAATGCACTCTAATTACTCTATTAAATGTTAAAATAAATGAGAAAATAATGGATATAACTCATGTTATTAAAATTAATGATCATTTATCTTTAAATAGATATAAGCATAATTTAATATATTGATAAGAATATAAAATGTCATATTTTTTTCTCTTAATATTTAATATTTTATTCTTATTTGATGACTAAATATGTTCATTATTCTTACATTTTGATTTAGGACACAAATAGAGACATTAGGAGCAAATGAAGATAATTGTGAAATTTTAGACAGTTCTAACGTCTTTTCGTAATATGGGCATAACTCTCTCATCCAATCTCCGATTGAGCTGATTTAGGATGATATAGAACCGTAAGAGACATATATATAACCTTTATATTTTATTTTTTATGTTTTAAGAGATATTCACTCAATCCAAGATAAAATGATCATCAAGTGGACGTACCTACACTTGACGTTCCTAGATATTTTTCAGCCACTTGCATCAAATCCAAATGTCATCATAATATTTTCCAGCAAGCACTCATACACCAATTTGGAAATTCAATGATCAATTCATATACAAGATGAAGTGCACTCAAGTTTCTTCAAGACAAATTATTTGACCACAAGATATTAAGTCATACAAGACAACTAATGGATAGAGAAGTAAAATTAAAACACTCAACCTACAAGCAAAATCCAGCTCATGCATAGTGGAAAAACAAATTATCAAAATGACAACTCATAAATCACTTGGATTTAAGAATGGCACATGGCAAAACAAGTTGAAATTGTGATGATTTTGTCATGACAACTTGCATGAAGGATGCTTATAAATAGAAGGGAGGGGTGTGTGTTCTAAGACCATGCTTAGTGTGCTTAGATGCCTTGGAAGAGCCATTGTTTTGAGAGCTTGAGAAAAGAAAAGAAAAACCAAAGAAGAGAGAAGAAAATAATGTCTTCCATATTATTCCTTGGAGAATTTTTGTTGCATATTTTCAATATGTGTAACAAATTTTCTAGTAGAGTTAGGGATGAATTTGTATATATGATGGTATTTGTAATTATTTTTTATTCATATATGTGTTCTTCAAATATTAAACTCTTTTGTTTAGTCATTCAAAATTTATTATAAATGTTTTCGTCACCAAATAATCTTAGAATTTATTTCATTTATAGATTCAGTCATGTTTTTTCTATTGAATGCAATAATCCTTTGATTATGTTTGGTTCAATTGGTTATCTATATTAATTTAATTCTCTGCTGTAATATTGCTCTACGAGTATATTGTTGACGTTAAATTTCCTTAATGTCGATAGCAATTCTGGTTCTTATATTGCGACAAATGATTTTTCGAAATATTACATTTGATTTAAATCTGGTTATTAATATTTTATTTTCCGATTGAAAATTTGGATATAGAATTTTCAATTGAGTTATTAATTAATCGAAAATAATTAAAATACTAATTATATATAAAGGATTCCCGATACTCTACTTTTCGTCTCATTTTTATACTTTTCAAATTATTCATTTAGTTTTAATTTACGTCACACTCTAAAATTTACTTGTCGCACTCGTCTACACTTTTTTTAGTTACGTAATTATCTTTTAATTTCTCAATCCATCTCCCTGTAAAATCGACACCCCAAAGCTATACTGCAAACGACCGCGTTATTCTTTGTTCGTAATCAAATTTTGGCGCCATTGGTGGGGAGACGGTAGAAGAATTTGTAGTTTTTTTTAGTAGTTTATAAAAAAAAAAAAACGGTAACTTCGTTCATTTTCTTTTTAGCCTTCTGCATCTTTATTTTATTTTATTTTTCTTTTTGTAATTATTTTTTTCAGTATTACATTTTTTTTTATTTTGCATGTGCAGGTACAGAGACGCTTTTGGACGGTTTGCTAGTAGACCCATGCTAGAATCATATTCAGAATCTAATTTTTCTAATCGCTTGTTTGATAATTCTTCCAATTCTGACGCGATGAGTGAACACGCGGACCAACCTATTAGAATCCTCCAAGATTATCTTCATCCCACACGAACAGCCACACCATCCTGTATTATGTTCTCACCTGATGTTCGTCATGTAGATTTCAAGACAGGAATGATACAAGTACTTCTGACTTTCCATGGTCTACAAAATGAAAACCCCTATGTTCATATTAGGGAATTTGAGGAAGTAGTTGCAACATTCCACAGTCAAAATACCACTGACGACACGGTAAGGCTAAAGTTATTTTCTTTTTCTTTGAAAGATAAAGCTAAGAGTTGGTTGTACTCACTAAAACCACGGTCTATTGGAACATGGAGTGAGATGACTCAAGTGTTTTTCAATAAATATTTTCCTCAACATAAGACCAATACTTTAAAAAGACAAATCTCTACCTTTGCACAAAAGGATAGTGAGACTTTGTACTAGTCTTGGAAAAGATTTAAAAAATTAATGAGTATGTGTCCTCACCATGAATATGAAAATTGGCGCTTACTGAGTTATTTCTATGAAGGGCTTACGCCCACGGAACGCCAATTCGTGGAAATAATGTGCAATGGAGAATTTTTACAGAAAAATCCTGATGAGGCCATAGAGTACCTCAATGAACTTGCTGAAAAAGCTCATACTTGGACTAAACCAAGTGCTACTGATAGCACAAACAGGTCACGATCTGCAGGAAATCCAAGTGGAGGTGGAATTTACCATATCAGGGAGGAAGATAATCTAAAAGTCAAGGTTGAAATGCTTACAAGGGAAATAGAGATGTTAAAGATTAGAAACTTAAAGCCAACACACATGGCTAATCATGCAGATTCTTTTGTGCCATGTGCTGTGTGTGGTAGGGTAGATCATCATGCCCAAGAATGTCCTACACATGCTAACATGAGAGGATGGCGTAATCACCCCAACTTCAGCTGGAAGTCTGAAAACCAACAGCCTGCACAACCCTTTAGATCATATCCTGCACCATACCATGCATCTCAATCTTCTAGAAATTCTTTAGAAGACACTTTGCATGCATTTATTGAAGTACAGGATAAGACTAACCAAAATTTTGAATATTTAATTATGCAAGTTATTGAAGAACAAAAGGAGATAAAGAGCCAGGTGTCTAAAATAACGAGCTTCTTAAGTGTAAATGAGCAAGGTAAGTTCTCTTCTCAAGCTCAGTTTGTGCCCCATGGTCCACATATGGTACAAGAAACTGTAAAGGATAATGAGTGCACCAGACATATATGATTGACTCACTTATAGACAAGGAAGTTTTCACAACTCATGGTTCTGATCCCCTTGAGAATTTTATTGTTGATTCTGAGTTTAATCCTATCAGTGATTCGTCTAATGCAGCTGATATTTGTATAGTCTTTGATACAACTCAGGATCATGACATACAGACTTGGCAACCTAAGTTTGAGGAGTTGTTTGAGAAAAATGAAAAACAGATTCCTTCAAGTGGGCAAGTACCAAAAGTTAATCTGAAACTTTGCCACCTACCTGTGAAACTTAAACACCAAGCTTATTGGAAAAATAAGCGTTTCGTTTTCGACCCAGGAGGAACAATTCTATAAGTGAAAGATAGTCCGGTTGTAGACTTTGTCTATCAACTTTAACCACAGCATGCAACAATAATTATTATTATTTTTATTTTTATTTTTATTTTTATTTTTATCTTGTTTGTTTTGTTTTGTTTTATTTTCAATTTTTTTTTGTTTGCTACTGTTTTCTTTATTTTTGTTTGTAGGATAGTGTCATTTTGTCATTTCAAATCATAATTTTTGACGCTTAGCGAGTTATCCACATTACACATCAGGTGTATCTTACCCTTTTTAGTTACTCCCCATTCAATTTTGATTCTTAAACATTGAGGACAATGTTTCATTTAAATTTGGGGGTGGGAATGCAAATTTGTTATTTAACTCTATGGCATATTTCAATCAAAATATAAGAAATTGTCAAAAAATTTTTATAAATTTACATCACACAAGCATCTTTTCACACATGATACTCATGCTCATTCATAACCATCTTGGTGAATTCAACAAACCCATCTTAAATCATTTTGCTAAAGCATCCACAGAACCATTTATGCACTTATCCAAATTTTGTGGTAATATGGTAATTTGACACATGTAACTAAAGAATTATTTCGCTCAAGTATTCATGTGAATTTTGTGAGAATTGAGACTTTACAAATACAGAAATTATGATAAGTATCCATTGATCTGTTGAATTTGACACTTCTTTTGAGAATATCATTACATGGTTTGTGGTAAGATGGTGGATATATTTGGGATATGACGAAAGTCAACTTAGAAATAACATTTGAGCTTTTCAAACTGACTATTTTCATCATAGACCCCTAGCAGCCAATTTTGAGTCAATATACACATATGGCCTTTTCTTTTCATATCTATATCATCCATACCTCTCCACATTAGAGTATAGCTTATACACTATATTTTCCTACCATTTTACTTCCAAGTGTGTATTAGGTGTGAAATTATCATTTAAAAAAAATAACAAAAATGGCATGGTACTAGCTGTGTCCATCAAATTATTCATGAAAGAATTCATCAAATTGCGAAGACACTAGTGGCAAAAGAAGATGGAAAAGTATACTTAGTCAAAAATCTAAAAAATTGAAAAGTACATCAAAAGGAAAATATAGTCTACTGAAAAATTTAACAGATTCCCTTTTGTGAATACTTGGAAGTTTTTGAAACCTCTTCACCTTTTCTTCTTATGAAGCCCAAACCTAAGCCACATTACAGCCCTTTGTGTTGATTTTTCCGATCATAAGTATGCTTGTAGAAAGAATAGTGGAAATCTCATTTGTTAGTATTCCTATCATAAGATCAATGTTTACTTGTTACTTATATATAATTGGCTAAATTTCCATAAGAGTAAATGTACACCTTTGTCAACTTCATAGAGAGAATCCTTGCACAAAAACACTTATATACCTGTGAGTTATGGAGTTGAACCTTTTGCTTAAGATATTCCTAATGTTGTATGTGTTGGAACCTTTGATTTGATAAAAATAGTTTGGAACACATACACACTCTGTGGATTACTATATGAAAATTACTTGTGAAAGGGTTATTGAATTCCTAAGATTGTTTTGATATGCAAATTTGAAAATTGTGTCTTGATGGCCCCTATGTGTGATTTTGTTTTGTCTTTCTCATCATTTCGCATGAAAATTACTAGGGACTAGTAATGAGTAAGTTGGGGGGTGTGATTAGTGCACAAAAATGTACTCTAAATACTCTATTTAAATGCTAAAAGAAAATTGAAAATAATGGATATAACTAATGTTATTAAAATTAATAGTCATTTATCTTAAGATAGATATAAGCATGATTTAATATATTAATGAGAATATAAAATATCATATTTTTCTCTCTTAATGTTTAATATTTTATTCTTATTTGATGCCTAAATATACTCATTATTCTTACATTTTGATCTAGGACACAAATAGAGGCATTAGGAGCAAATGAAGATAATTGTGGAATTTTAAATAGTTCTGACGTCTTTTCGTACTATGAGCATAACGCTCTCATCCAATTTTCGATTGAACTGATTCAATATGATATAGAACCGCAAGAGAAATATCTATAACTTTTATGTTTTATGTTTTAAGAGATATCCACTCAATCCAAGACAAAATCGACCATCAAGCGGACACACCTACACTTGACGTTTCTAGATATTCTTCAACCACTTGTATCAAATCCAAATGTCATCATAATATTTTCCAGCAAGCAATCCTACACCAACTTGAAAATTTAATGATCAATTCATATGCAAGATGAAGTGCACTCAAGTTTCTTTAAGAGAAATTATTTGACCACAAGATATTAAATCATATAAGACAACTAATGGATAGAGAAGCAAAATTGAAACACTCAACCTACAAGCAAAATTCAGCTCATGCATAGTGGAAAAACAAATTATCAAAATGACAACTCACAAATCACTTGGATTCAAGAATGGCACATGGCAAAACAAGTTGAAATTGTAATGATTTTGTCATGACAACTTGCATGAATGATGCTTATAAATAGAAGGGAGGGGTGTGTGTTCTAAAACCATGCTTAGTGTGCTTGGATGCCTTGAAAGAGCCATTGTTTTAAGAGCTTGAGAAAAGAAAAGAAAAACCAAAGAAGAGAGAAGAAAATAATGGTTGGCTCTTCCATATTATTCTTTGGAGAATTTTTGTTACATATTTTCAATGTGTAAATAATTTTCTAGTAGAGTTAGGGATGAATTTATATATATAATGGTATTTGTAATTGTTTTTTATTCATATATGTGTTCTTCAAATATTAAACTCTTTTGTTTAGTCATTCGAAATTTATTATAAATATTTTCGTCACCAAATAATCTTAGAATTTATTTCATTTATAGATTCAGTCATGCTTTTTCTATTGAATAAAATAATCCTTTGATTATGTTTGGTTCAATTGGTTATCTATATTAATTTAATTCTCTACTACAATATTGATCTACGAGTATATTGTTGACGTTGAATTTCCTTAATATCGATAGCAATTCTTGTTCTTATATTGCGACGAATGATTTTTCGAAAGATTATATTTGATTTAAATCTGGTTATTAATATTTTATCTTCCGATTGAAAATTTGGACATAGAATTTTCAATTGAGTTATTAATGAATCGAAAATAATTAAAATATCGATTATATATAAAGGATTCCCGATGCTCTACTTTTCGTCTCATTTTTATACTTTTCAAATTACTTATTTAGTTTTAATTTACGTCACACTCTAAAATTTACTTGTCGCACTCGTCTACACTTTTTTTAGTTACGTAATTATCTTTTAATTTCTCAATCCATCTCCCTGTGGAATTGACACCCCAAAACTATACTGCAAACGATTGCGTTATTCTTTGGGAGTTATCACACCCATAAGATTATGGATACATTGTGTTATGCCACAAGTTTTCCTAATTGTTAGCCACTAGTTTTGTGTTACGCCACTAATTTGGCAACACCCACAAAGAAAATGTTAGCTAATGCCACTAGTTTCTACGCAAAAGGTAATCTCAAATTTTATACATGGAAAATTAGATGCATTTACAACATACAACAAAATTCATGCAATAGCCTTTAGTTTTCCTAACTAAAGGTATGCACACAATTAAGGGGTATTTTTCACAAGGCAGGTGAGAAGTGCCAAATGAGTAGGGTGTAACCGGTCCGGTTCGGTTTGGTTTTGAACAAAATTAAGAGCCAAACCAATACCACCGATTTTACATTTCTTAAAATCGATTACGCCACTATTGTCTCCCAAAACTGGTAGTACCAGTTTTATCGATTCAGTCCGGTTCCGGTCCGGTTTTTCAATTTTAATAAAATGTAATTTATAAAAACCAATTTTTTTAAAAAAAAAACTGGTTTGAAAATTCCGTTTTATTAAAAAGATTGTAATATATTACAAAAATCTGTTTTAGTAAAAACAAATCTGTTATATAAAAAAAACTACATTAAAAAAACTACTATAAAATAAAAACTGCTTTAAAAAAATCTGCTATATAAAAAATCTGTTTTAACAAAATTTGTTGTAAAAAAAATATGCATTAAAAAACTACTTAAAAAAATTATTCTATAAAAAATCTATATTATCTCAAATATAATTATAATTTATATTATTATATACGGGATAGAACATATTATATAATAATACTAAAAAAAATAAAAAATTGAACAAATAAATAGAACTGGTCTAGTCTGGTTTTAAAATGGATGAAACAGGAACCGGAACCGGAACCGGATCAATATTATCCGATTTTTCAATTTATGAAACCTGTACTGGACCAGAATGATCCAAAGCTGGCATTTCTGGTCCGGTCTAGTTCAGTTTGGGCCGGTTCTCCGATTTTCCTGTTTAAATTTACACCCCTACTAAAATGAGTGATGAGAATTTTGTCATTGACCATTAAAAGAGGACTTATTTTCAGTTTAGACTTATTAGTAAGTATTTTTGAAATAAAGATGTTGCTAGATTCCTGAGTATTGATCAATTAATTATTTAATTAAGTATTATTTAAGCATATATTTAAGTACATCCTGGATGTTAATTTTCGATCAATACACCCTTTCGATCAAGAAAGGGACTAAAATAAATTTTGTTGGTTCAGTAAGTGTCCATACATATATGCATGCTTCAATAACATTACTTTTAACTACTTCTGACTATTTTATCTACATACCCAATACTGATTCCCACAATATTTAATTTTAGGCAAAATCACACAAATTTTGGCAGCAGCAAGTTTGTACAACTTGGGTGGGATATTGCAAAAAGTACATAAGTATTTGTAGAATTTCTAAACACACAAAAGGGAAATATTTGGGGCTGTCATTGAGATTGAGAGAGGAAACACTTCTATATAAACATTGTACCACTGTTCTGCTATAAATTGAAAATATATTCTGCTTCATTTTGGTGGAGATATTCAAAATCCTTCAAGCAACGAGTGTTAGTTGCCCTGCTGCAAATTAAAGAACTCTAAAGACACTCTCACCCATTGTCTGGTATTTTTCACAAAAGTGAAGAACTCTAAAAACATTCTCAAACTGAAGAACTCTAAAAACATTCTCAAGAGAGATTTTTCTTTTTTTGCCAAGTAGGCTTCTTACAAAAATAGAGGTATGTTTTTGTACATATTTGTTTTATGGATACCACAAAAGTGGAATAATCTCTCCTCCCTCCTTTTTTTTCCCTCTCGCAAGTTAGGGGTGCATGGTGAGAGGGTAGTTTTGGGAAGGGGAGCGGGGGTCCGGTTAATTCATGCAATTTTGGGATACCAAGATGGAGAATATCATTGGGGATTGTTATATGGGAAAATCTCTCACCTTTCATTTGTTGTGTTGCTTCTGAAGACCTTAGTCTAAAGTTAAGGTGCTCTACTTACATTTAGAATTTCACTTGTATAATAGGTGGCCATACTTGAGATTTTATTAATTTTTGAATTTTTCCTAATATGCATATTGTGAGGATATGTTACCAGTGAATAACACAGTCCATGTTGGTGTTTGGAAACTTTTGGATCAATGGGATGAAGTATATATGTGTATTAATTATAAAAAATAGTGCACACTAACAACACAACAAGGTGTTGCATTTTGTAAGGAACACGTAGTTTTTTAATATTCACTAGCTAGGTCAAGATTGTCGACAGAGGTTATGTTTAGGTTGCATTGGTTTGTTGTGTTCATATTTGAGCAAACACATTCATGAATTTCTACTTTCTATGTTAAATCTGTTGAGTTGCAAAACACACGTAGTTGATATGTTTCCTAATTAAATAAATTGTGATGTCAAATCTACCATGCTTCCCTTTATACTATTATAATGCTTAGTATTTGATAACTAGCGTTGTTATACTCTAAATGCTGGCAACAATCAATGTAAATACTGCTTGTATATAGCTTCAGCCACTCTAAGGAAGGTGTGATACTACCTAGTACATGATATTGGTGTATTAGCATGCCGAGCACTACTATATTTTCCTTTCCCTCTAGAATTTTAGAGGGTGTATAAAATATTTTTCCTTGCATGATAGTTGCTGAGACATGTTTATATGGATTTTAGAGTCACTTGGCATAAATGATAATATATTTAAAGTATCAAACAACCTCCAGCGATTAGTTGTTTAGGAAGAGTTTTTAAAAGGTTACAATATTGTGTTGGTAACTTCGATTTCAATGGATTGTGTACAAGGAAACTTTTACCTCTCATTTGTATTAATTTAGTTTTTCCAAACACACATGATGCAAGTCATTAAAAAGTATTTCTTATAGACACTGTTAAATCTAGGAATGCTTGTATCAGCAGGCTATAGTTTGCTTGTCAAGTATTGAATGTTATTATCATGGAAGTGTAATTGCAATAAAGAACCAAAAGTGGCTTGTAGAGGCTAATAGCCGACAAGGCATTAATTTTTAGTATAATGTTCAGTTATTAGAAAGTTTCCTATTTATGCCAAACATAATGTGGTGATTAATTTTGTAGATGACGCGATGGAAAGAAGTGATTGTGGGAGAGGGAGGCCTACTGTGTTCAACACTAGACGGGATGTGTGTTTTGTAACTGGTCACTGATAACCATGCGAAGCTCATATCGACACATACAATAGCCCGATGGATGCTGTTGAGACCAGCTCGGATGACTCGACACAAGATCTCAACCACATTTGGTGGACTTCACCTGTGAACCCATCACTCTGACCGCAAACTATAATGGTGAATCCAATCACACATCCAGAGCTGACAATAGATGAAATTGATAATGCCGGTTATTGCCTTAAGAGTGTAATTGTAAACTTGTACAATGGATTTAAACTTGTTATATGGGGAATGATGCATATGTGTTTATGTCATGTATCATATAGAAATAAAAAGTCCAATGGTGCCAGTAATCAACACAAATCTTACTAAACGTGGTCATGGGCCCACCAAGAGCACCAAGTTTGAGAAATTGTGGAAGCAGGAACCAATCTGCCGAAAAATTAATGATGGCAAAACCACATCTTGTTGCAAGAACGTGTCCATGTTTACAATGCGATGTACGTGGATAGTAAAATATCATTTGGACATGAGCTGTGATAGATGGAGTGAAGTAGCCAAGTCAGCGACGGACAAGCTAATTGAACAAGTCCGGGTAAGTTTTCCTTTTCCTTCATTATGAGTTAAAAGTGCATTTGTTATAATGAAAAGTGGCATAACATTTTCTGTTTTGATATATGTAGGTTGACCTTGAATTAAATTGGGAGTTGGATAATCATCAATTGGCTGTATCAAAATAACTGCGGAAGGGATTCAACGCCTTCCATCATGAGTTGCACTAGAAATACCAAACTTAGGCAGTCACGAGGAAGCGTTCGCCCATGGCTGTAGTTTGGTTGACAATCTGGTATGGGTAAAACTATGAGGTCGATGGGGATTTGAGGCCTTCAAGATATTCTCATCTTGTTTTTAATTAGTTATAATAAAATAGACTTTCTCTTGTGTGTATTGGAATTTGTGTTGGGTGTTGCCTACATAACAATGGTTGTTATTGGCAGAAACTATCAAGCCAAAATCGGGAGAACCAAAAGAGGCTCAATTCCAATCATATTACGAGGTGTAAATTGTTCATCTAGATCCTAGGAGAGAACGTAATATTTGATTCATGAATAAGCATGAGTAGCTAATTTCTGACTCTAAATCTTGATTTGAAGTCTTTTTCGCATATAAAAGAATATGTTAGACATTAAACAAACAAATAGTAACAATTTCAACATTTTAATTTATTTAAAATGTGTCACAAGATGATGATGATCTTCATGCAAAATAAGCTGCCTTAAGTTGGTAGCATTTTGAACAAACCACATGCATATAAATGATGATATATACCACTGTGCAAGCTGCACGAGCCCAAAATTTGTAGTTCATTAAACAATGCATATGGCCATGTGATTTTTGAAAGTTTTTGGATGTTTTTAAATAGAAAAAAATAAAAACATAAGTACTGGGTGAAATAGGGATCAGCCTACATTACAAAGTTTATGCTTCAGGTTGTAAAAGACATGTTAGTGTTTAGAAAAGGCAGTTCAGCTTAATTTAGAACATCAATTTCAAGCTTGTAAACTAAGCATTTTCATTTCAAGCATCATATGTGCAGTGGTTGAAAATTTAGTTGGGCCTATTTCTGTTCTTCATGAAGCTCAAGTTTGGGTGTCTTTGAGCAATATATATATATATATATATATATTTAAACTTGTCCATATGTTGGACCTAACATAGTCTTGTGTCAAACAAATCTGACCTGAGCCTTCTTATTGAGGAAATCCAACTTTCTAAGTAGAGTCATTTGACCTTAGCTAACCCATCCTACTAGCATACAAAAGCATTGTCTTTATAACAAAAATAACATATACAAATAAGAGGATTATGTCCATTTTGTTGAAAGAGAGGTGATAATATAATCAAATACTATATTTTTTTTAATTCGTGCCATAATGACCAAATAGAGAGTCATAGTGTCTCATTACCCTTTTAATTAATAAGTTGCATTGCCGCCTATTAGTACTTAGCATAACAATTAAAAAAAAGTTAATTTCTTCATATGAATTGTGTTTGTAAAGGGTTGAACAAGGAAACTTGGTCGACTTCTACAAGAAAGTTTGCTGGTCGAAGAAGATAGACAAATTCGTGACGCCTGCCACAAGACATTCATGTCAGCCCATCCTTTTTTTTATGCAAAAAGTATAGGTCCTAAACCATTTGTATTTCAAGTCTCCAAAACTATAAAAGAAGTGGACGTTCACACGATTTTCTAAATAGTTGCTACCACTTGCAGAAATTCATGGTTGGGAAGATGGATGAGTTAGAAACATCCCAACGTACTAAGGAGGTAGCAAAAACAGTACCCAGGGAGATACTTTGGAGTCAACCAAGTTATGCATGGGGCCTAGACAAGATGGTGATACCAAAACCTACAAGAATTCATAACCATGAGCAAAGACAATGTTACTTAGATTTAGTAACATAAAATAAGAATGATGGAGAACTTTACAAAACTGAAATTGCTGAGATGAACAGGAAGTGGGTAGCACCTTTGGAACAACAATTGGCAATTGAGAAAATGTTGGAGAGCTGGATTGCCAAGCTCCTTGCATTCGCTGAGCACTGAAGGGTGACTCGGCCTTTTTGTGATTTGAAATCTAAAATATCAAATATATTATGATTGGTTTTGGAGAAGTTACTAGCAGAAAACACGTGTTGGGGAAGGCATGTTTCTTTTTTATGTGTGTGTGTGTGGGTGGAGGGGGGGCGAGGGTAGGGTAATTTGCAATTCCAAATTGTGTTCTGCGTTTGGAAGTAAATAGATTAATACTTGTTTATTCAGCCTCCAATTTTCGTATAGTCCATATATTTTGAGCACCATCTATGTGATGTACAGTAGGTTTCTAACAATATAATATGTTGTTCTCCATCACAGATGAATACGGGAAGATGTTATGAGAAAGTTGATGATTGGAAAGCTGTAGATTGGATTGTAAGGATGCATTTCCAAACTCATACTGGTATTGTACTCGATGTAAAGTGCTCACTTGTTCAGATTAGTGTTTTAATTTCCTGAAATGGGTGGATATTTCTCAACATACATTGTATTGTTAATTTATGTATAATGCACTCCATTGATAAATTTAAGTGATATGCATCGTGTGAAATCAATAGCTATATATGAAAATATGAACAGAATGAGAAACAACACTTATATATATATATACACATATATATAAATGTATTCTGCACACACACTTTAGATAGAGAAAATGCAGCAACTTAGATGTTCATATAAATACGTAGACAATGGGTCAAATGCATTGTTTCCCACTTGACATCCATAATTTTAGTGACTGCCATGTTTTATTGATAGCATATATATATACATAATCATCATGGTATGGGCATTGATGTATATGCATGTTTATTTTACGTCGACTTATTGTTTTACAATGCTTGTATTTCAATAAAGTTATTGTTTGAGATTGAGTTCACTGAAATGCAATGGGTATATATATTATATGCAATGACAATGTACACAAATTAGTCACTTACTTAGAACTTGTTTACAGTATTGTATGTAGGGTTTTGTACCAGATCTGGGAAATCCACACATTCCATCTAGAGATAAATAGAACTTGTTGCTTTCGCTGGGAATACTGACTGATCAAAAAGAATGCAGGTGTTCAAAGAAAATCAAGTCTTTGTGAAATAGGGTATAATCCTACTTGTTCAAGCCTCACATATTTCCAATTAGGAAAAAAAGGCCCCACATATTGCTAATGTCTATGGTTAAAATGCACCATTGTATATATAATGTTAGGAAGTTCCGTAATGACTAAATTGTAGTAACTAACTTGGAGGGCACCCTCATGACATTTCATAATATATATATATATATATATGCATAGATGAATTCTGGAAAATCTATCTTAGTCTTGTGATGAGGGGTTAATCTAGCTTTAGCATGGGTGTGCAAAGTAGATGTATATGTGCATGGGTGCAAAGTAAGCACACTTGTTTCGACTTGATATTTGTATAGGAAAACACTATGGTCCAATTGGGCTTCAAAAGCCTAAATACTGCCCTCCAATGATAGACAGTCACGTCACCTATTTCAGCAAACACAAATTAGACTTAGCCACACCAAATCCTTCAACATCGCAGCCCTCAACTCAAGCAATCGATCATCCCTTCCATCGCACTCAAGTTTTTCACTGTCAGCCAATTCCACCAGCCTGTTCTCTGCCATCTAACGCCGACCCCGCTCAACATTAGTTAGAGATCCAACAAAACCTCACTCGACGAAATCACATCCTCTGGTTCATCTTCAACCTCGTGGTGTGGCTAGTAAGAGAAAGCTATGCGAGCTCTTCGAAATCACATGTCGTGAAAATGATTCCAAAAGTGCTTCTTAGAGGAAGCTATGCGAGCTCTTCAATTTCAATATCTTCATACTTGATCTCACTCGAGCTTCCTGGAGGCGACTCTGCCTAATTCTCCAGCAAAGGATTGAAGTAATCAGGGTTCTCTCGACCTGTTCACTCTAGCAACACCTCCCCTTTCATTAAAGGATTTTTCTTGAAAAAGAGTTTCCAAAACCCTAGTATTGAGCTCAATCACCAACACACAAACATCAAAGCTCTAAGTTTACCAATCTAGCAATTTTAGTCAATGCGCATCGATTATTCGCCAAATCCGCATATCCACTCAAATCTCAAACAAACGGCAAGGGAAAAAAAGCAATATAAAGTGGCCGTTGCTTTTCGATTTAGGGTTTCGATTATTTTCTTCGACAACGCCATCGCTTAGATCAACGGGTGAATTTTCAATTTTCAAAATTTTGTCATTTTCTAGGGTTTCGATTTGCCAATCTTTAGAATTTTGGACTAGTGTTACGAAATCTTTTGGTTATTGGGTTTTGTTGCGCCCTCGTTGCTTTTGGGTTATATTTTTCTTACTCATGGTTTAGTTTTATGCATTTCGATTAGGAGTTTTCTTTCTTTGAAAATGTTTTGATAGAAAATTTTTGTTTCTTTCTAATTTGTTGCTGAGTTCACTTAAAAGCTGTTGAATTTTCTTTGAAAGCTGTTGGATTTTTTTTAAAGGAGTGAGGAAGGGAGGAAACGGAAGGAGTGAGGGAGGGAGTGGAGACACGCCGAATCGGGTGGAATGTGGCTTCAAGTGAATCTCATGTAACTGCTCACATATCGACACTAGATTAGAGGGCTATATTTTAATCTTTTTCAATCGGACCAGGCCTTAGATTTTCTCATTTGTATATATATATATATATATATATATATATATATTGCAGCTGGGATATAGTGGATGCACATATAGACTTTATTTGTTGTCAGATTGGAGTTTGTAGCTTTTATGAATCTATTAAAGCTTTTTTTATGAATAAAGTTGCCTGTCTTATGATTTGGTGATATATATTAATATTCATATTAATATTTCTACCAAATAATGCATTGCAACTTTAGTATTGAAACTTTTATTTTAATATTATTAGGCTTCAAGGGTTTTAATCCTAGTTCATTCGCACGTGCATGCCCAAGAAAATCAGCCAAGAAGGACCTAAATAAAAAAAATATATATTTATTAGAAAAAACCATTGCGGCGAATGTACAAAACGAGAAAATAAATTTTGTTTGTGTCGATCCCCAAACTAGTTGGGATAATGTTGTTACAGCGTTTCTTTGATGCCACAAAAAGCCAAAAAATGCTGGTGGACCCCATTACGGCGACCAGGAAAACGTTGACAAAGGTATACTGCGAAGACAATAAAACGAGGTGAAAACTACTTGTTGCGGCAAGACTAATTAAAGACGAGAAAAGAAACAACTTATTGCAGCGATGTGTGGCTCTTTTGCAATGAGAATTGTTTAGGCAAAGAATTGTTTCGGACATTTACAGGGATGGTTAATATAATCAGGGGCGGAACTAGAATCTAGTGTTTGAGGGGGGCGATCGATAAAATGTATGATATATGTAAATATAAATAATATATTTTTTTTATACGTGACTATATATAAATATAATAATCATATATTATAAAATTGTATTTCCAATAATCTCACAATTATATAAATTAGAGTGAGATTAAATAAATATAATTAATTAATTTTGAAAATTATAAAAATTTATAATCATTTCAAAGTGACAAATGAGCAAGTTAATTATTAAAAAAATATCTCATAATTCATAAATGTCATGACCAACAAAAGAAGTAAAATTAGTCAATCTGAAATTTACAAATCTAAACATCAACACAAAATAATTAAATAAAACTTCAAAAATATAAAACATCAAAAAAAAATTAAAAGTTTAGTCTATTTATTTAGTAAAAATTTAATAAAAATTATTGGGGGAGACAATTTTCTTTTATTTTATAATCTGATGAAATAATTTTAATTATATATATAAATAATCACATATATTTATATACTAAATATGTTTTTTGAAAAACTTTGGGGGTAGCCCCCAACCTACAACGTAAGTCCGCCCCATTATATAATGTACATCCATTTGTGACAAGTAATTAGTATTTTGCGGCGACTGTAACTCGCAACCAAAAAAAAATGCCTATTGCAGCGTTGTTCACATTGCGTTGGGCCTTGGTCTAAAAAAGCATGCTTTCTCAACCGCGATGCATCTATTTCAAAAAATGCCAGGAGTTCTTTAGTGCAATGTTTTTTCACACTTTTGAGTCTTTTTGCAATGGCCACACAAGAAGTGTGTTTTCTTGTAGTGATCCAAACGTAATCTTCTTATCATATATAAAATTATTAAAATATACTACATCTGCAGAAGATCTCTCGAGAAGGCAAAAAAAAAGTTTTTCTATTTTTTTTTTATTTGTTTTCATAATTTCTTTGATATTTTTAAACGTACTCTTTTTAAAAATTCAAAATATCATTAAAAAATATTTTCTTAATCATTAAATAAATAATAAAAATTTAAAAATGTTTAATATCAAAAGAGATCTTCGAGAGATTTTATTGGAAGAAATAGAATTTATCAAAATACAATATTTAGACTGCAAAATTACGCACTAATTGTTTTTTGCAATTATAATTACATATATAGTACGTACATTAAGTCACGAAAATATATATTTAAAAAAAAAAAAAAAACAGAAGGTCTAATTGTACAGCATTAAAAGGTGGTACGAACAAATCCAATCTGATTAAAACATATCCAAACAAAACAAAGAGAAGACGAACAAATACATCTAAAATCAAAAAGCAAAAAGGGTGACGTAGAATCAGTGGATAATGCCAACCGGACAAAAAAGGTGGTCAAAGTCTCGTAGATGAATACAAGAGGAATTAATGGAGGATTAAAGGGACTGTTTCATGGGCATGCGAAAACCATGTGATTCCAGCCCCCAGCCTACTATAACAAATTTAAGGTCCCGGAAATTCAAAAAAAAAAAAAGAAAATGATACAATTTTTATATTGTTGCAATGATATCATGAGCACTCCCTCCTAATATTACATTTTCTTCGTGTTGTTATAATTTCAATCAAAATACTATATTATTTCAATCATAATACTGTATTTAAAATAATTTTTATGTTAACTAATTAAAGAAAAAGTCGTGCATGAATTATATTTATTTACTCAGTATATTTATTGACATACTCAACCCAAAAAGGTTAAATAAAAAAATTAATCCGCCTATATATATATATATTATATATATATGCGGCTAAAAGTTTTTTTCTTTACGAGTTGCCCCATTTAACAAATTTGTAATGGGTGCTCCTATCACTAACATTGGTTGATGACATTCATGGCGCACATTCTCTCTCTCTCTCTCTCTCTCTCTCTCTCTCTCTCTCTCTCTCTCTCTCTCTCTCTCTCTCTCTCTCTCTTCTATTTAATCCATCCTCAATAAAACACTCCTCACTTCACAGCATACTCAAAACAAAGAAGAAAGACATCTTCTTCCTGTCTAATTTCTCTTGGCCTTTTCTTCTTCTTTCTTTTCGTTGAGGTCATGGTCATGGCGAAAACCAGGCAGATCTTTTTTTCAATGGTCTTTGTAATATTACTATTCAGTGTGCTGGTTGGTGCAAATGAAGAAGAAGAAGAAGCTGACAGGATATTGCGACTTCCTGGGCAGCCTAAGGTCTCTTTCCAGCAGTTCTCAGGCTATGTCACTGTTAATCACGCTGTTGGCAGAGCCCTCTTCTACTGGCTCACCGAGGCTGCCCATGATCCCCTCTCTAAACCACTTGTTGTCTGGCTTAATGGAGGTTAGACTTTCTCCCTCTCTCTCTCTCTCTCAATATGCATGCAAATATGGTACTTTTGCCAACCATTTAGACGATTTAGAGAAGAAATCATGAGAAGCATGTCTAAGTCTAAAGTCACTGTTGTATTGCCATAGGCGGTAAGTGAAATGATTCTTCATTGTTCTTTCTTAATTTGTTGTAAGGTTCAATTGGTTTCAGAGACCATTTACTCTCTCACATTGCCGACATGTTAATTAATATTTTGTTCGAGCTTCTGGCCTCATGTCTTTTTCATAAATATCTCGAGCTAGATAATATTATAGCGTATTACATTTTTTGGGCTTTTTTGTTTTGGAAGCCTTTTTGGATTTACCATAGGTATCATTAATCCTTACAACCAAACAAAAAGGAAAATGGAAAAATAAAAAGAAGCTCAGCAGTGGCCTACAATTGGCTAGAAATGATGACATAACGACCATTGGATAGTGCAGTTGTCTGTTCATGACACTTACACGACCTAACTACGTCTTCCAAATTTCAATACAGATGAAACCCATCACATGAATTCACACACACACACACAAAACAAGTCTGATCTCTCTCTCTCTCTCTCTCTCTCTCTCTCTCTCTGCGCATGGACTGACGAGAAGGAATTAATGCTTGAAAGCAACCAAAACAGACCTCATTTATTCAGTAACAGCGATTGCAGTACTGTTGACCTCTGGCCACTTGTGTTGGTGCACCATCAATGCATAGCTCTCATTTACTACTGAACCTGAAATCTTCTTTCTCCATTAATTTGTTCCCCCAACGAGTAAAAGAAAACAAACCCATATTTTTTTTTTTAGCCTTTTTCTTTTGTTTGCTAGGCAATTTTTGAGCATATGTAATGGAATTAAAGATGGGTAATGCATCTAAAGGATAAAACAACAGAGCAAACAAGTGGTACTTCAACTTAATTTAAAAAAATAAAAAAAGAGAGAAAAATAAAGAAGCACCATATATGCATGGGAACCGAATGATTAATTTATAAGGTCCCGACGGCCACTTGCTTCAATTGCTGTTTTCTTGGTGATTATTAGGCCCTGGTTGCTCTTCTGTGGCATATGGTGCATCCGAAGAAATAGGCCCATTTAGAATAAACAAGACAGCCTCAGGGTTGTACCTCAACAAGTTTTCATGGAACACTGTAGCCAACCTCTTGTTCTTGGAAACTCCGGCCGGCGTGGGCTTCTCTTACAGCAACCGGGCTTCTGATCTCTTCGACACCGGTGATCGCCGCACTGGTAATTAGAACCCACAACCTTCATTTTTTTTTAATCACATTTTGTCCTTCAATTATGATGAACTAATTAACTAGTATATCTTACTCTGATCAGTTGATTGATTAAAACCAGCTTATCATTGACAAATTATGGCAATTTATTGATGGGTTTGAAGTTTAATTACAGATCATGATCCAATTGTGTACGTAGATTGGACATGATATGAAATGCATAATTGAATCATGTTAAGGAAATTATAAGATATTACTTCTTTAATGATGTCCTTTAAAAATAATGGCACTGCACACGACATTATGGAATATTTAATGTATGTACCGTACGTAGTATTTATTATAAGCGTGCATGGAATATTTAAAATTATAAACTTATGAGATGAGGTTATGATTTAGCCAGGGACTCCCTGCAATTCCTAATAAGATGGATGGATCGTTTCCCACGCTACAAGCAGAGAGAAGTTTATCTCACGGGAGAGAGCTACGCAGGCCATTATGTTCCTCAGCTGGCTAAAGAAATTATGATCTACAATAAACATTCCAAACACCCTCTAAATCTCAAAGGAATAATGGTACCCATATACTACTTCAAAATTTCTATCTATAGTCACTTTTGCATACTCTTTTTTTTTTTTGTAAATTACATGATTGATTGCAGAAAATTTTTTTAATATAAAATAACTATTTTGACCAATCATATTAGTGAAAGATGTGAAACTATGCAAAAATGATTGTATACTACAGAAGAGCTCATACTACTCATCTTAGACTACTCTTTTTGCTTTCTTGTCTTTAATTAATATTGTTAAGGATGGAAATGATAATGCAGGTTGGAAATGCAGTGACAGACAACTACTATGATAATTTGGGGACAGTGACATACTGGTGGAGCCATGCCATGATCTCAGATAAAACCTACAGGCAGCTGATCAACACGTGTGATTTTAAGAGACAAAAGGAATCGAACGAATGCGAGTCATTGTATAGCTATGCTATGGATCAAGAATTTGGCAATATTGATCAATACAACATTTATGCTCCCCCTTGTAACCACTCTGATGGTACCACTACTACTAGTACTGCTACACGCCATAACATGCGATTGCCTCACCGACCGCATCATCATCATCATCGGGTATGACATAATCATGATGGATATTGATGGTACAATTTGTGTATCTTTTTTATTCTGATCATAATTTTATTTATTTTATTAATAATGTGTTTGATCTCCAGATTTTCCGGCCAATGTCCGGGTATGATCCTTGTACGGAAAAATATGCGGAGATTTACTACAATAGGCCAGATGTGCAGAAAGCACTCCATGCTAACACTACCAAAATTCCTTATAAGTGGACTGCTTGCAGGTGATCAGCCAATATTTAATATAACTACATATATGTGTGTGTGTGTGTGTGACGTTAATTAATTATAACTTATGATGCTTTCATATATGATAGTACTATAAGAAAATTTGCTATTTATGACCAGTTATTCCTTGTTAAAATGATTATTTTTTGTCAAAATAAGTATTTTGATTGCAAATAATTATCATAGTCGCAAATAATCCATCATAAATATTCATTTTTCTTATAGTGACGTTGAATGAGATAGACATTAATTTGAGTTTCATATATGTGTCATGAGCCAGTGAGGTTTTGAATCGGAACTGGAACGACACGGATGCGTCGATTCTTCCGATTTATAGGGAAATGATAGCTGGTGGTTTGAGAATTTGGGTATTTAGGTAATTGGCTATCTATCTTCATATGATGATATATAATTCCGTATATATATAAACTAAGTAGGTAGTTTAATGTTGCATGCAGTGGTGATGTTGACTCAGTGGTGCCGGTGACAGCAACTAGATATGCACTTGCTCAACTTAAATTAGAAACCAAAATTCCATGGTACCCTTGGTATGTTAAGAAGCAGGTAAGTTACCAACGTCTTCTTCTTCCTTTTCCTGCACCCTCGAATTCAATTCCATATATAATGTTCATTCTTTTAGAACAAACAACAAACACATGGCGTGCATCCGTACGTTTATGATTAATTTACTGATATTGGGGTGGTCGATCATGATATATGTATGGTTTTGTTGAAGGTGGGAGGTTGGACAGAGGTATACAAAGGGCTGACATTCGCAACTGTGAGAGGTGCAGGCCATGAAGTCCCACTTTTCAAGCCTAGAGTTGCCCTTCAGCTCTTCCAGTCATTTATTAGAGGGCAACCTCTTCCTAAATCTTAGGCAAAAACCTGATGATTATGTCTTTCCCTTTCCTTTCCTTCCCTCATTTCCATTTAATTTCTACTTCGATCTTGTTATGAACTGTACGGTATCTTTCTAGGCCAATTAAGAAAAAGTACAATTGCCGCAGAAAACCATGCCCCTCGCGAGATAGTGAGAACTAGCTAGAGCATTTGATTATGCATTTAATACCAAAAAAAAAAAAAAACAGCAAATGTAATATTGGAAGCATGCATTTAAGGTTTTGTACTTTGTAACCATGCATTGGTTTGATCAATCTTTGGGTTGGTGGGGATTATGTGAAGGGTATGTATGTATATAATGATTGGATTTCAGTTTCTTTTTTTTTTTTTTTCTTCACAAAGATCTCATTACATCCAACCTCATATCAGTAGAAAAATGATAGATATAATGCTTTTTAGATTGAATTGGATGACATTTTATAAAATAACTTGTAGAAAGGATATTATTTTTTTTTATAAATATTTTCGTTTTGTTAAAAATCATTATATAGAGTATTGTAAAAAACTGTTTTGTATCATTACTCATTCATAATCATTGACCTCTTTGTATGTATGTTAAGCATGCAGTTTGGTAATAAGTAAGGGTTAAAAACTTCTCAAGATTTTCTGAAAATGTTTTTACCCTGAATCCGGAGTAGTGCTACATCTTTTTACCAAAACAATCATAATGGATCAAACTCCAACTTTATCTCCATTTTATTCATAAAAAAAATAAAAAACTGGTACTGTTACTTTAATTAAAACCGAATGTGGGAGATTTTAATATCATCCTAACACATTAGAACTTAAATTACACCAAAATATAATTTGAAGTTAATGTTTGGTAAATATGTGTAGGACTCAAAATGTTGATTTTTTTTTTTTTTCCTTTTTATATAGGTAAAGCAAATTTATTGATCAATGAATAGGCATAGCGGCCATGTCCAGAACCTTAAAAGCTAGAAAACAAAAATATGGCCTACACTAAGTAGGCACATTAGAAACAAAAAAGTCATGTATGTCCATGCCATTGAAATCAACAATAATGGCTCAAGTATAAAGAGTTTAAAAAAAAAAACTTCAAGCTCCTCTCGCGATCTTTCATTGTCTTCAAATGATGTATCATTGTGCTCCTATCATAAACACCACATGATGCATATAGAGATCATCTTTCAAAGATCTTTAATCTATTTCATGCCTTTAAGATGTGTCTAATTGGCCATTGTTGCAATTACTATCTCTGATATAACCCAAGCCAAATCTAATTTACTGAAGTACACTTCATTTGATAATACCCTAGCATGTACAATATAGTAGGAGATGATTTACAAATTTGCCCATTTCTCTACATATGCAACACCAATTTATAATGATCACCATTCATTTCCCTAAGTTATCAGTATTGAGAATCTTATCCAACGAAGTTGTCCACGCAAATTAATAAGCGGCTTTGGGTGGAGTCCTATTTCTTCACAGCTTTCTCCATGGATACTAAATATTAGGCTATTAAGTGAAAGTCTTATAAAAAGAGTAAACCAAAAACATGCATTTACTTGCAGGCGTCCACCATAGCACATATTTTTGCTAATTGCTCAATTTTATAGAGTACAAAAGGGAGTAAAAATCTGCAAAACTCCTCATTTGCCAATCTTGCACTACCAAACTAAAATTGACACTCAATTAGAATTGCCTTGGATATTCCTTTGATTTCCGCCATTGAAACAACTTGCTAGCAATCTAAAAAAGAGAATGAAATACCTATTGTATAGTACTATTATTGGGCCAAATATCTTTCCATATATTGGAGCCCTTACCCAAATGAAGTATAGTATGTCAAGAAAAAACCTCTCATCCCGTTCTAGTGTGTTTCCACAATCCCACTCGTAAACCCCACTTACATCTTTAGTGCACCAACCCCTCCCTCCCCCCTAAATCTACATATTTGCTCTCAATTACCAACTTCCATAATGCTTATGGTTCTTTATTATATCTCCACAATTATTTTTTAAGTAGCGTCCGTTTAAAAAACCTCATATTTCTAATGCCCAACCCCCCATTAGAGATAGGGCGGTATACCATCTCCCACTTGACTAAGTGAAACTTAAACTCCTCAATCCACAAGAAATCATGTTGAAGTTTCTCAATTTGGAATGCACACTTGCAGGTATGACGAATAAAAATAAAAAATAAGTTAGTAGATTAGATAAATACTATTTATCAATGTGATCCTACCTCCTCTAGACAAATATATCATTTTCCTTACCGTCAATCTCCGCTCAACTTTCTCAATCACTGAGTCCTATAGAGAGGATGCTTTCGATGGAGCCTCCAACGGAAGGCCCAAGTACGTTATAAGAAGAGAGGCTATGTTACAACCCAATCATTTGTTGGCCAATTGTTGTATATTTCTAGTACCTCCAATTGGTACCATATTTGATTTGTCACTTTCAACTTAGATGCTACTTCAAAACAAAATAGCAAGGCCTGCAATGCTCGAGTCTAGTTTTCATCAACCTCACAAAAGTAAGAGTATCATCTACAAACAATAAATGAGAAATGTTAATGATTCCCCTTTCTAGGGTTTCAATTGAGAAGCCAACCTTGAAACTATTAGTAACAATTTCCAAGGTCATCCGACTTAGCGCCTCCATCACAATAATAAACAGCATTGGAGACAATGGATCTCCCTGTCTTAAGTCTTGGGTGCTATGAAAAATATCAACTGGAGTGTCATTTATCAAACTGAGAGTTTCACTGTTGATCTGCACTAACAAATCCACGATCACCAGCTCTCCTCAAAACCACACCTTCCAAGAAGGTAGAGGAGAAAATCTCAATTAACGTGACCGTACACCGTCTACATGTCCAACTTGTAAATGATCCCGATGTGCCAGCTTTCAATCAACTATCCAGACATTCATAGGCAACAAGAGTTGCATCTAGAACCTATCTCCCTTTTACAAAAGTATTTTGGAGTTTTGTGACAATCTTTTCCAACACACCACTTAGTCGATTTGCAAGTACTTTGCATATTATCTTGTACACCCCATTTACTAGACTAATAGGCCGAAACTCTTTGACCTCCGTAGCCCCCGTCTTCTTCAAAATCAATACAAGAAAAGTGGTATTAACGCTTTTCTCAAATTTTCCAACCGATAATAGCTCCTAAAACACCCTAATAAGATATGTTTTTTTAGCACTTTCTATCATGCTTGAAAGAAGCCAATAAAAAAACCATCTAGTCTCATGTCTTGTTTTTAACTATTTTCCTCACTACATAAAAACGGCTAGCCTCCTTAAAAGCTCTCTCCATCCAAAATACATCATTCAGCCTAATGGGGTCGAAAGCAAGAGCATTAAGGATAGACTACCAATCCGCCTGCTCAGTTAGTAGCTGCTCAAAGAAATCAACTACATGGCTGTGGATTACCTATTCTTTTCTACATTCAACACTACCAATTTTCAGCATTTTGATGTTATTGTTTCTCTTGTGAGAGTTTACAATTCTATGGAAAAATTTCGTGCTTCAATCTCTTTCCCTTAACCACAAGGCTCTCAATTTTGTATGATAGGATGTCTCTTCTAACCACATAATCTAGTTAAGATCTGCAACCAACAAAGTATTTCGTACTAGTTTTTCTTCTGTAAGAGCCTGTGTCACTTAAAGCCTCTCTAACTTCTGGATCTCCATCATCTTACTTTTCTTATACTCCTCTATATCATTGAAAGATTACGTATTCCAAAACTTCGATTTTTTTTTAATTCTTTCAATTTGCCCTCAAAACAAAGCTAGGGTACCCAAAATCTGGTACGAGGACCACCATTATCTCGCCATGTCTACAAAACCTTTGGATTTCAATCACATGTTTTCAAATTTTAAATACCATCAACTTCTTTGGAGAACACTACAATCAACCATGATAAGCCAATCATTTGAATGAAGACAAGACATTCACTTTTGCCACACATCCAGAAAGTGACTTTTCCATTCTGATGATATTAATAAACAATCCGGGTGAGACCATGTCTGATTATTAGACCACGTGGCAAAATCCTCTGCTAATGGCAAATCCACCAAGTTAAAATCAAAGATACAATCTGAAAACTTTTTCATTGCTGGACGCACTCTTATATTCCCCGAACACTCACTTGGGACTCTTATAACATTATAGTCTTCCCCAATACACCAAGGTAAATCCCACCAGTTATGTACTCCAACTAGTTCTTTCCACAAGTATCTTTTACTATTGTCTAAGTTTTGATTGTATACACCTGCAAAAATCCACAAAACGTCATTTGAAACACTCTTGAAGGAACATGCCACCGAGTATAGCCCAATAAATTCTTACATTTTCTTCACAAAACTGGTCATATGCACTCAATCCATTTGTACACAACTCCATATACTTCACACAGTTTCCTATCAATCTTTTTTGGCTTGGTCTTTTGTAGACAAATAATGTTCGCCTTCCACTATCAAAACAAGTTTCTTACTTGTAGACGCTCATTGACCTCATTAAGCATGTAGAAATCTCCTTATACAATTTTTTGTTTTATTAGGATAAAGCCAGCTTCTTCCCTTTCAACCTACCACTACTAGAGCTATCCTCAAAGTTTATGAAGGAAGTCAATCTTTACAACTCACTCTGTTTTTTATTTTTATTTTTTCTGCCTAGCTTTTCTATGACTTTGGTGCCACTTTAATAGTTATAAACAAAGCCAAAAGCTATTCCTCATAGCCATCACACTCGATCCCCACACTTTTTTGTATTTAGTTTACTTTGTGAAATATCAAATCTGAGATATTACTGTATATTGGCAACATATAGTTGAGGGGGTTGGATCACCCCTTTTACATTCCATCTGTAAGTATTGGATCTTCTCGACAAAAAAAAAAAAAAAGATCCTCCAAACTTAGCTTCCCACTTAGTGCCTGTGTAAGACTCTTAATATTTTATTCATCAAGATGAGAGGATTATCATTATAAGGATGTAAAAAATGGTCAAAAAAGACACCCCATCTTCTTCGGCAATTTAGAATCCTTAAGAAGATGTGCTAGTGGGTTCGCGAGAGTGGGACCATCTCCCAAACTGCATATCGACACTTTCTGTCCATTTTTTACAATGAAATACCACCCCATGGTGTCGGGGAGGTCATTTTGAGTTTCTGCACACTCAACACATGTGGGCCTTCATTAGAGAACATTGGCGGCGTCTTCTATGTTGCCAGTTCTTCCTCAACCATCGGCAGACGTCGTAGCACAATGTTTGGTGGTGGCTCCTCATTCCTGTTGCTAGAAAGAGCTCTTAGACATTCTTTGCATCTAAGTTTAGCTATAGGTTCAGGCTCATGCATAATAGGGTTGCCCATGGGCTAAGGCCTTGCCCATTGCCTTCCCTCCTTATCCTCCTATGGGGCCCATCGAAAACTATCCTTATACCACAATAAAAAACTCTTACAACATTAACGTAACACTATCAATGACAACTGCTATGTAAATTTTTGCGTGTGTATTTGAAAGAAAAGTGTTTAAGAGAGAGAAAAGTGCTAGTGGATGTTCATAAATATTGAAATGTACCGAACCAGAAGTATGGATAGCAGAATATCTTTCAATCATTCAAATGAAATGTTTTGATTATTCCTATAGAATCCTAGAGGAACGGAAGTGGTAACTTTGATCTAGCATTGTAAATGGAGTTAAAAAGGTTTTGAAAAATAACATAAAATTTTTGGAGAATAATTGTACATATGGATAAGCCTACAACCCGAGCCATACAACCATGATTTTGGCCCAACCCGACTCAGGCTACCACTTAGGATGAACCAAACCGATCGAATTTGGCCCACACAAGTCAGGTTGAGTTGAGATTCTTTCCCCTCTTTTTTAATTTAATGTTCCTACCATATATTGTAATTTAATGTGGTGGGTAGGGGTTAGTAATTTAATGTTCCTACCATATATAGTAAGTTTGTACCCTTTACATCCAATTTTATTCTCTAGTATTCATGACTTTTATTGCCACCTTAATAATATTTTTATTTTTAAACTGAATGCGGACCAAGCATGTAATCTTGATTTTAGGCATGGTTCACAATTTTTTGTGAATGATTTTAGATAAATATTGACTTAGTGTGGTTAAGAACTTAAGATGACTACGCAAATACTAACAATTACAATCATTGTTGCAAGGAAGTGGGTCTCAACCAAAAAGAGTAAAATAAAATCAATCACCACAATAGAAACTCCACAAATATAAAAATAAAATAAAAAAAAGATCCAATCAAATACCCTGAAGTAAAAACTACACAAAATCAATCAAACACTTGCCACAATAAATGCATTCACCCTAACTCAATCCTCAATGTCACAACCTCGAAACCCCATTTCATCATGATGTATTTGTACAAATTAAAAACTCTTCCACCAAAATAGACTACAACTTCCCACAATAAGAATGAAAAGACATGGAAAGGTAATACATCAAACACATGACATCCTCAATAGCAGCTACTCAGCTCTACCAACACAAATGATTTAGTTTGTTATAGCAAATTATTGAAATCAATAGTAACAAAATAAATGGTTTATCTTTCCCCGCGCATTATTTGAATTAAACACATGAAAACACTTTACCAATCAGTCCATGCTATCCTAAGAAATATTAAGACCTCAAAGAAATGAAAATAATTCCATAAATGCTGACTAAATTATATTCACAAAACAAGATTGCACCATATTCTTGTATTCCTTAAAAGTGCACACAAGAAAGTTTTGAAATATGAGAATGTGGTCCAAAGTCAAATGGGTTAATCCCAAAAGGTTAATGGCAAATAAAAAAAGGATGAACCATATCAAAAACTAACTTTAACACAATAGAGACAATGTCAATTAACATTCATGGTTCCCTCCACAAATACCATGGATGAAATACATTTATCCACAAAAGTGAGTAAGGATCTGTTCTCGTTCTTGGAGAGAGAGACAAGCGATATGGACATGATTGGCTTTTATGATTTGGAAACGCAAAAGAATAACGCCACTTGTTTATAACTATTTCCTTATATTTGTTGTTCTCAATCTGATAGAAACCTCTTGATGAGCATCAATTAGTAGCAATATATAACCACTACTCAACTAGGGAGAAACAGAAAACACTCTTTAATTTCAAACACAAACCTAATCATTATCCAAGCATAAAACCCAATGTCCCATACTTTCAAACAAAATACCAAAATCAATAAAACTTTTTCACATTTCAAAAACAAAAAAAATTATATTAAAAAAGTACATTCAAACAATTTTTTAATTTTATAATATTTGTATTCAACTTTTTCTCCCTCCTTTTTCAAAATCAATAAAACATCTTAAATCAAATTTGACTTAAGCTTTGGATTCTTAAGATTAGGAGAAATAGAAGTTTTGGTTTAGATGCTTCGGTGAGTTCGGATGAAAGAGAGCTTTTTACTCCAAAGTTGATGATTCGGCATCCTCAGGTGCTTATGTGTATACTTTATAAGTTTAGGAAATAAAAATGGAATCCTATTTCTATGCCTTCTAAAACTAGGTTTTATGTTTGACTTTAACCTTCCCCTCAAGGCCAGGTTCTTTTTGTTGGGGCTTCTCCTAACTAAAACAAATAGTAGGTCACATTATGCAAGATAAAAAGAAAATCTAAAGTACAAGACTAGGAAGAATTTACGTAGGAGTACGACAAATCTGGAGGAAATAACTTACCACATGTAATACCCGCTCATTCTTTTCCTAAGGCTTAGCGAATCTCGAGCAGATGACGTGACAGCTCGTTTCTTTCTCATTCGATTAAGGTAAGCATCAATGCACGTGCTAGGTTTCGAAACACGTGCACGAACCCGATGACGTGTTTTTTTAAAATGATAACGTTGATTTTAAAATATGCCTAGTGTTTTAATGCTATAGAATATTTTAAATTTTCTGGAAATATTATATGAGGTATTTCCAGTATTATTGGACCCAAGCCAATTTTATAAGAAATGCAATGATAATATTTTGGAGAGCTACAAAATATTATAATTGTACAAAATCGTTTTATTACCTTAGTTTAGTTATCTAAAGTATTGTGAGATTTTAATTATATTTTAAATCTCTGATTTAGATATATGATTTTATTCATTTTTAATAATTAGTAAGTTTCATCATTTTAGTTAATGATGAAATATATTATGTTGAGAAGTAAAGTAAGTTAAAATAATATTTTATTTTATTAAATCGAGTGTTTTAAGTTAAATTGATTTTACATGCTTTTGGATCAGTGTTTTGAATTCATCTGTTGTCTGTTTGAAGATTCCAAAGTGTCAAGCCTATAAATAGCCCGAAGAGGCTTAGATCCCTCACTTTTCCTTTTTCCCATTTTCCTTTTTCTCTCTCCTCTCTCTTTTCTCTTCCGCTTACTACAGTACCCCACCAAGGTAGTTCAGTTTTCAGCTCGTGGCGGTGTCACCTCAGACCACCAAGCCTCACCTCTAGCCCTGCCTAAATCGCCAGCCTCTGGCGAGTCCAACCCTACCGGAGGTTTCAATCACGGCAACTTCACCTCCCGCCGGTAGCCCCAAACTCGAAATGGGTTTTCTCCTCTATGCCTCACCTTTCTCAACCTCTAGCTCCGCCGTAAGCCACCACACTATGACACCACCCCCGCCATTTGATCTGCCATTCACAAGCAACCAACCACCAGAAATTCCAGTCCTAGCGGAGCCCTCACCTTTCCTCATCTCCCATAAAATCGAAATGGGTCTCTAAATAAATCACCATTTGCCGCGCCGCCGTCCAGCCGCTGTGACTCTCACCTTCACTATCAAAAGCTTCCTCCACCTCAAATTTTCACACCCCTAAAGCAGTTTCTCCATCCATGGCCCCACCTCTCGTGTACGAGTAAAAACTCGAAAATGGGTTTCCACCCCTTTTGAGCTAGATTCGCCACATTTCGATGGTTGCACCACCTCACCACCACCTCCATGAGATTCTCCTTCCTCCAATGAGTATTTCCCTAACTTTCCATGTCAAACCGAGCACCGTAGCCCAAACCGTCAACATACGTAATGTTAGCCATAATGTTAGTCGTAACGTACGACGTTTTCACCGCCACCAACGAACTTCCCACCATATTGGCCACCCTCTTACGACCTGAAATTAGTAATCGAAACCCTAGACCGGAACCCCGAGCCATTCCCTTTCTAAGGTTTCGGCACTGACCTTAACGGAGCGATTAACATCCAAGTTAATAGTTTTCGTTGCCACTAACCGTGCCAGAAAGTAAACAACATACGACTTTACCCCACTATGGTATAACCCTCTTACTCATGTATTTATGTTTAATTAATTGATTATCGACTGTACTGTTAATGCTATGGAGTCCACTGAATAGTTATATGAAGTCGATTGGCTGTGTTCTGAAGTGTTCGAGACTGTGTTCTGAAGTAGGATTGTGGATCGTGTTGTGTGGTACGGAGGTGCCTTGTGTGCATATATGGTGTTGTGGTAGGTGTTTGAAGGGAGTGCGCGTATAGTGCACTCCGTGAGGGTAAAGCGATGCACCGTATAGCGTGCATCGTATGAGTTATGGCGTAGAGTGCTATGAAGAGAGAGTATGCGTGAAGTATGCTGGACGTGGGGTGTAGGTGAGGAATAGAGGGTGCAGTGGAAGCGTGGAGGACACTTCGCACACTGTAGTCGTGACGCATCGTAAGGCGTGTCATGAGAATGGTAGTTGCACGACTGGGAAATGTAAAGCGTGGGAAGTGTCAGGAACTGTGAAGCAGCATCCTAGAGTAGTGACGTGACCGGTAGCCCTAGTAACGACTGTCATTGTGTAACTGTGTCATGTCTCGAAGTACATGGAATGCAATGGAGTCGTGTAGCAATAAAGTATTTGAAGCTAACCAAAGTACGTAAGGGAGGTCGTATTCATGTCGAGTCAAGAGTCGATGTAGTCATCACGTGGCGTAATGCCATATGAAGTGGCGGGTGATGAGATAGCTCGATAGTAGTCTCGAACTACGTGAGGTAACGAAGGTACATGTGGGATGGACCTTATCGTGTTAAGTGACGAGATGATCTCAAAGAGGGTCGACATATGGGATTAGCCCTGCCAATCGACATGGAGAAGGTTACTATCGATGTATGGTACTTTCTGCATCAGCAAGCGATCAATATATTATATGTTGATCTTAGGTGACATAGAAGTAGGGTACATGTGTATTTGGTGACTGGTGTACCAAACCGGACTTCGAGGACATGGGGATATTGAGAGATATCTCAATGTCTGCAGTAAGTCTCCGTTGGTCTTAGCCTAGTAAGGTTTCTGAAGATATAATGATAGCAGGAGAGTGACCTAATGAAGTGTAGGTTTTCCTAGTTAATTGCTTGTGTGTTAGATATATATATATTGATGCTTTATGTGTATGTTGTAGGTTGATTGTTATATGATGCACTTGCGATTGAACTGCATGATATGAAAGTAGCATGGAGATCAAGTAAGTAGTATGACCACGCACACACGCCATGTTTTTCTTAAAAATGAATATATCTCTTAATGCAAGTGTGTTCTTCAAGAAAATAATAAATGAACATATACATTATGTAAAACTTTTCTTGAAATCCCTTATTAAGTACCCTATAATTATTGTTGGTTGTAAATATGAAGTAATGCATTCGCATTTATGCTCTAGCATCATGACTTCCCCTCATGCATGCTTTCCAAGCAAATTATCAACTCTCTTATATGTAGAATAGCATAAAAACACTTCCTATTATCATCTGCATATGCATGTGTGAAGAATAGTAGATGAGATTGCATGAGAGAAAAGAAAGGAGAGAAAAAAAAATAAAAGAAAAGACAAATGAAAGAAATAAAAAGGAAAGAAAGGAAAAGAAAGTTTTAAAAATGAAAATGTCAATGATCTTTACGATTATTGTTTAAGTAAGCAAAGGTCTGTAATAAAGGACTGTAAGAAAGGGCAGATTGCAATGCCGAATCGGTTCCACTAGTTGTGCACCTAGTGGCGCCATCCAAAGAAAGGGATTCCTAACCCATTGGCCACAAGTGGATATCCGAGTCTCTAAAAAGGACCGCTAACTCTGCACGCAAGGCGTAAAAGTGTGCAACTTAAAATGGATATTGAGGGATGGAGGTACTATTATTCTTTAAATAGTTTATGCATGAAAATAAATGTTTTATTCTTAAGTTATGCATTGAAACATGTTTAGCATTGTTATGCATGAAAGCATGTCAATTAATTATTTATGCATATAAGCATGTTTAGATACTCAAAATGTTTATGTATGCATGTTTCAACTAATAAATAGATGCTTAATATGTTAACAACGTGATATACTACTTACTAAGTATTCGACTCATTTTAGTTTTCTTTCTGTGTGTGTCCTCCCCCACACAGGAGTGCATAGAAGGAAGCCGACAGCCCGTGGGAAAAACGTGACAGTCTAGGCATGTGAGAAGGATCTTTTAGTTATAAATCATATGCTTTCCGCTGTGAACATCTTTATTTATAAAAATGTATCTTATTTTACAATGTGGAGTCTGGTACCCCTAGAATGAGCTGAAAGGTTTTAAAACAAACGAAATCAGTCTCATTTTCTAAAACTGTTTCGGGGAGAAGAAATATAATGTAAGTACGGTCCTACCCTCCAGAGAGCTGGGTCGTTACACCACACAGTCTAATGCTTATCGTTTGGTAACCTTTTCTGAATGACCCTACTTTATATACAGTCTATTACTATATTATATATATATATATATATTTAGTTATGTATTTAGTTATCTATATAGTTATATCATATTGTTATATATATAGTTATATATTTATTTATTATATATTTATTGTGATTTATATAGACTTACTCAAATATTTTTTTGAAAATTAAAATAAATCATAAAATCATATCATAGTGTTTTACTAAGTTCAAAGATTTAGCTTTTTGCTAATTTTTATCCCAAATTTGTGAATTCATATTTATTATAAAATTTTAATTTAATTTATTATAAAAAAAACTAATTTAATGAGATGTGGGGTGGCAAATCAAGAATCTCGTGGAAGTTCGAAAGGTAAAGTGAAATTTTTCATGGGAATATTTTTGTCTTTTAAGGTGCACGTGAGCTACACGTGCTCCATTCTATTTGATTTAACATGGATTGTTGATGAAAATGGGACATTATGAACTTTTAAAGTAGGCGGGGTCAATTTATTACAATTTTTAGTTTAGAGATCATATTGTAAATTAGGTAAAAGTTGGAGAGAGTAAAATTTAATTAATCCCAAAGTCTAACTCTTAACAAAAACTATGTATATATTTCTTAAAAGAAAAACTGCAAACAAACAAATATTGATGAGTATAGAAAAAGTATTGTAGTTGCTTAGAGAGAAAACCCAACGGCATGCTTAAAGCTTTGGCATTTCTTTTCCAAAAAAAAAATATACTAATAATACTATTGGTATCAGTTTGAATTAAAGTTAGGTGAAATGCCATAGGGACACAATCGTGATATAATTTGTTTAAAAAATTTAGACACATAAATTTAATCAAACAAAATTTAAAATTGCTATTTTCTTGGGTTGAATCACGTTGACTAGATCTAAAAAAATTTTGAGGTGTTAAAGTTAAAAAAATTTTTGAGGTGTTAAAGTTCTCATGTTGCAATCCACCCATTTGTGATAATGAACAAAGGGTTGGTTGAAAAAAAAATTACATGAAATTTTCATGCCTAAAAGTTCTTGAGAAAACACCATTGAGTTGATTTCGTTCATCCCTGGGTTAGGTGCATTTCTAGATCCAACTATGCATACCATCTCATCTTTTTTGTCCATCTATGGCTTAGGTTCCATTTCTAGATTGAAAATATCAATGTACAACACAAATAATTTTTTTCCATTTATGTTGCATTTCTATACTCTAACTTTGGTTTGAATTAGGTTGAATCTTTTTATATTTATTCGAAGGTTAGACTTGCATGGATTCCAATGTAGATATCTCTAAGAATGAATATGATGAGATAGGAGTTGCTAATGAGCAACTCCCCAATGACATTAGTGAACAACCTAAGGTCGGAATGACATTCTCATCTGAAGATGAAGTTAGGTATTTGTATGAAGTATGCCAATCATAAGAAGTTTGAAGTGTATAGAAAGAATTCTAAATTGAGAGATGATGGGAATGTCAAATGGTTTACCTTAGTATGTGCATGTCAAGGCATATCAAATAGTAAGGCTACCAATATTGTTCTCAACTCAAGACAAATAGAGACATTAGGGTATATGACTAAGATTAATGCGACTTTAAATGATGAAGGCGGGTTTACCCTGACTAGCGTACACTTAGATCACACACACATACGTATTTCAAGAAATGCAAGACATTTCAGATATTTTAAAATTGATGCTCATGTAGCTAAGAGGCTTGAAGTAAATGACAAGATAGGAATACGAATGACAAAAAAATTCAAGTCTGCTTGTTTCAGAGAGTGGTTATGAGAATGGGAGGAGTGTCAAAACTATATTGAAAAAGCACAAAACTTTGCCTTAGGGTTGGAGGTGTTGAAACTCAATGTAACTACCTTTGACAAATGAAAAAAAAAATGTTTTTTACTATAAGATGGATGTAGATGATAACTTAAGGTTAAACAATGTGTTTTGGATAGATGCCCAAAGTAAATCTGCTTATCAATCATTCGGGATATCATTACATTCGACACAACATACTTGACTAATACCTATAAGATGTCTTTTGTACCCTTTGTGGGTGTGAAACATCATATCCAGACAATTTTATTTGGATGTGAATTGATATCCAATGAGGATACACATATGTTTGAGTGGTTCTTTGAGTCATTTTTAAAATGTATGAACGATTAACCACCAAATGCAATCATTACAAACCAAGACAAGACAATGCAACTTGCAATTGCAAGGGTGTTTCCAACATCTAGGCATCGATTCTATTAGTGGTACAACATGAAAAACTTTCTTAAAAATTGAGATCACATTCTTGATATAAAGAGATCAAGAGTACTCTACAAAAATGTGTGTATGATTCTTTAATTAAGCAAGAGTTCGAGGACAGTTGGTGAAACTTCCTTGATATTTATGACATTCATGACAATGTGTAGTTGAAATCACTACATATGGATAGGCGTTTTCGAGTAAGAATCGATGTTAAAGACACATTTTGTGATCAAATGACAACCAAATGATGAAGTGAAGGCATGAATGCATTTTTCGATGATTATGTTAACTACAAGACTACTCTAAAAAAAATTGGTAATCAATACGATTTAGGCCTTAGAAGGAAGGTAGAGAATGAAGCCATTGTTGAGTTTAATTTATTTAACACAGAGATTCCTTGCATTAGTCGCTATCCTTTTGAGAAACAGTTTCAAAAAGCATACACACTTGCCAAGTTCAAGGAGATACAAAGCAAGGAATTTTATATTTAAGTACCTCTTTTCTAGATTGCGAGGGTACAAAATATACATATGTAGTTGCAGATGAGATTCTTTCATGATAATTTTAAAAAAATCAGTTTCATCAAACACATCAACTCTTTTGATAGTTTAATAATACATTTTTATCTTTCTTGTCCTCCAAAACGAAGTAGTAACTTATCAATAGAAGTTAAAGTAGATGAATGCAATGTTAGTAGCATACTACATGAGGCCGCTTAAACCCAGGTATACTTCCCCTTGTTTATTGCTATTTTTTGTATGTATATAACTAGATAGAAAATGAAAATCATGACAAGTTTGATCTAACTGGCGATAGGATGAACAAACTCAACTTTGGATACATGCACCTAATTATTTTTCTGTTCATTCAATTGCTGCTCTATTACAGGTAATGTAGTGGATAACCTTGTTATGATTTCACTCAACCATTTTTTTTTTTTTACCATTGAAGAAAGCAAAGTTGGTTCTTATTAGTTTTATTTACGATTATAGTATATACATAGTCAAGTTTGGATAAATAACCAAGTTAATATGGGTATAGGATCAATTGATCCATTGCATATAATGTGGTGGCTTGACTTGTTATGATTTCAAAAAATTCAGTTTCATCAAACATATCAACTCTTTTGACAGTTTAATGATACATTTTTATCTTTTTTGTCCTCCAAAACGAAGTAGTAACTTATCAATAGAAGTTAAAGTAGATGAATGCAATGTTAGTAGCATACTACATGAGGTCGCTTAAACCCAGGTATACTTCCCCTTGTTTATTGCTATTTTTTGTATGTATATAACTAGATAGAAAATGAAAATCATGACAAGTTTGATCTAACTGGCGATAGGATGAACAAACTCAACTTTGGATACATGCGCCTAATAATTTTTCTATTCCTTCAGTTGTTCCTCTATTGTAGGTAATTTAGTGGAAAACCTTGTTATGATTTCACTCAACCATTTTTTTTTTTTTACCATTGAAGAAAGCAAAGTTAGTTCTTATTAGGTTTATTTATGATTATAGTATACACATAGTCAAGTTTGGATAAATAACCAAGTTAATATGGGTATAGGATCAACTGGTCCATTGCATAAAATGTGGTGGCTTGCCTTGTTATGATTTCAAAAAATTCAGTTTCATCAAACACATCAACTCTTTTGACAGTTGAATAATACATTTTTATCTTTTTTGTCCTCTAAAACGAAGTAGTAACTTATCAATAGAAGTTAGAGTAGATGAATGCAATATTAGTAGCATACTACATGAGGCCGCTTAAACCCAAGTATACTTCCCCTTGTTTATTGCTATTTTTTGTATGTAAATCACTAGATAGAAAATGAAAATCATGACAAGTTTGATCTAACTGGCGATAGGATGAACAAACTCAACTTTGGATACATGCGCCTAATTATTTTTCTATTCCTTCAATTGCTCCTCTATTGTAGGTAATGTAGTGGATAACCTTGTTATGATTTCACTCAACCATTTTTTCTTTTTTTACCATTGAAGAAAGTAAAGTTGGTTCTTATTAGGTTTATTTATGATTATAGTATGCACATAGTCAAGTTTGGATAAATAACCAAGTTAATATGAGTATAGGATCAACTGATCCATTGCATATAATGTGGTGGCTTGCCTTGTTATGATTTTGTTGAACTTGTCATTTTCTACCAGCCAACTTGTGGTTTAACATTTTTTAAATAATACTGGTGGTTTTTATGGTGTTAATTTATTTGATTTCCTCCTATGTTTTATTCCTTTAGGCACAACCTTCTTGAATGCATCTCTCGCACCCGAATGATGATCTACACCCTTATATATGATTACAAATGGTGGCATCTATGATGATCAACACTCCTTGGTATTGAAATTGATGTAAAATCATTTTTTCATTTTGTAAATTGATGGACTAGAATGCAACCTTGTCATTTTGTAGTTGGAATTGATGTGAGGCACAACTGATTGGGTTTTTGTAGTTGAAATTGAGATACAATTGACTGTATTTTGTTAGAAGTGTTTGTACATAATTTTGTTAAAGAGCAAAACAAACTAAACATAAAATAAGAAGTTTATTTTAAATATTTTCTTCTCCAAATAATACAGGAAATGAAATACTTGTTGAACACTTGAATTTCATTCTGGATTGTCACAAGAAAAACACCGCCACTATAAGGACTATCATTTGGACCAATTATGGTTGATTACTAATGGAACATGTGCTTCACTCAAAAAGTTGGCATGTTGAGAATATGGGGCTGTCAACAATGAAAATTTGGTAATATTCCTTTCCAATTTTTTTTTTTTTTTTTGACAAGCAAGTTGTGTCTTATACTGTAATTCTTCAGCAAAATCTCCAAGCAATTTGAACGAAAAAAGCAAGGAAGGAGAAACTATATGACTTAAAATGTTTTAAAGAGCTCAAGATGTACTAAATCAAAATAGGAACATTATCATGTGATTGTCTGCACGAGGAAATAGTTGAGTTTTAAAGTTAATGCATAAGCTAAATCTAGTCAGAAACATAAAAGGAAAATGCTAGACGAATTAAGGGTTCATTAATATACAACATAAAATTGTGCATTTTACCAAGCGATGTGAATAATTAATATACAAATCAGCACATAGTTAATAAAATGACAAAGGCAACTTGATGCTTTGAAAATGTCCTACTTATATTAGTTGATATTACATCGCATGTTTTTTCTTTATCCAGGGTTCAAATTGTTAAAGACAGAGAGATTGTGCGAGACTAAAGGCATGTATGGCTAATTGGTGATAACATCTTCTAGGGAACAATTTATTTCTCAATCACAATGTGGAGAAGGTCTTATGTTCACTTCAATCTTTTTCATTTTTGGCCTCGATGGCTGGAGAATCACTTTTATGGTTGCATCAAAAATAGTTTTGACATTCTATTTTTACCATAACATAAATTCTGTAAAAAATGAGGTCACATTAAGTTTTCCCAAATATATTTGAAATGACAAAAATAAAATTACTTACCTACTACGTTTTTTTAACTCCATTCAACATAAAATGGAGCCTCAATCAACTTTGGAAGTTTCTCCCACTTCAAAAGTTTTTAAAAAAGAAAAATAAAATTAGAACTTTATTCCACACTGACTATGATCAGAATACCAAATACAAACAACAAGAAAGATATATGGTAAATGAGCTAAATAAAGATACAAACGGCAACATATGAAGAATGAGGCACAGATATCCGAACTTTGGTAAATATATTCTAAAGTACATCTAGCAATCACCATAATTGTAGTTTATTTATTTTTTATAAGACCATAAAGATAATTTCATTTATCCAAACCATAGTTAAGATCTAAGTCAAAAGATGACGTATTGTACTGTTAGTCTTCTACGTGGTAATCGGCATTTGTTAAGATCATTATATTCAAGATAATCACATTTTTTTTCCAAAAAAATTACTTCCACCCAACAATCTTGTTCAATTAAGAAAAGATTGATACAGTTGGAGGCATGAACTTTGTTGTTAACAAGTATAAATTTTCTATTTGGTTCTAAACCTCAACTCTGGCCACTCCTATTTGAAAACCCTCAATAGTTTTTCTCGACAAATAAAAAAGTGGTCACGAAAGAAAAAAAATTAGAAGAAAAAAAATTCAGATAGACCTGAATTTCTATATTTCTAAAGAGAGTTGTATATTTAAAAAATCTATGTCTAGCATGTCCTCTAAGAATTCTTGGCATCTCTGATAAGTAGCTATAAATCACATCCTCATCTATTGCACCTTTTTTAGCTAGTTCATCTGCTACTTGATTCTCATCTCTATATATATGTTGCACAGGGTAAGTCATAGGATGCACCAGATTCATAACCTTATTCCAATAATCCTCCAAGTAGCATACACCAAATCTCTATTTGTACCATCATGAGATAACTACCGTAGAATCCAACTCAATAATATCTAGCATGTTTATACAAAAAAAAAAAGTATAATATTTTCCTTCATTATTTTTAAGAGATTCTGCAATAATCGAAAATGTTAGGCATGAATTTTATTTTCTTTAGTAGAGCAAGTCTGCTTTATTTTCACATACCCACGAACGAAATAAGGGATTAAATAAAAATTCAGACAGATTCACAGACATTCCAGACCAATCTTGCAAAAAATACTTAAAATAGAGAAATGAGACTTAGAGAGAGAAACATCACAATATGACATATTCACTTCAATTGTGCAGTTTCGACTAAGCGGAAAGGGAGGGAGGTGTAAAAAGAAATAAAGAAAAAATGAAATGAGTTTATTTGTACAATTTTTATTTTTCAAATATTTTACATGGGCCATTAAAAAAAGAGCAATGTCAGGGATATACAGCTCTGGATACCTTTTGCGAAATCAATGACGTAATAACAAGCCAAAATATTGAAAAAAAAAAGTATGAAAAGAAAATAAAAAACATAATCAGAGAGACAAAAATAAAAAAAAATATGAATAGTTAAATAGATTTCCTGGGGGTCGGTCGGGCCGACCCCCTCACTAAAAGCAACCCGCCGCCTCCTGTGGCGGTGTCGCCCACCGCCACCAAAGAGGCGAGCTGCAACTCAAGGCCGTATGCCTTAAAATTCATCTATATTTTATTTTTTATTGTATTTTTTATTATGTTTTCTTCATTTTATTTTTTTATTGTATTTTTTATTGTATTTTTCTTATATTTTTTATATTTTTTATTGTGTTTTATTTTATTTTATTTTATTTTATTTTATTTTATTTATCATTAAAAAGCAGTTCAACTACTGTTTGGCTATTTTTGACGTTGGGGACAGCCTGATCGATTCACAGCGTCTCTCATAGTTAAATTAAAATATACATAAAAATAATATTTTTGTATAATGTGTATGTAAAAGATACAAATACTATATATATACAAATAATATTTTTATTAAAAAAAAAAAAGACACATGGCATCGATTGAATTATCAATTGGAACTCCCGGTTCGTCTAACATTTTCTAAAAATAAATAACGGTGATAATGAAATCATAGCATTTTAAAAGTGTTGACACACGTAACTACCATTTTATAACTAATTTATAACTTATTAGTGTATTTGATTTTTTTTTCATCATTTTTTTTGAGTATTTTTTTAACATTTTTAATTATTAAGAAAAAATAAAAAATATATATAACTTTACTTATATTCACGTCTTTAATCATTAAGTAAAATTTAAAATTATAAAAGAATTAAATATAAAGAAGAGTAATATATAAATTATAAAATAATAATAATTCAATCATTTCTAATATTTTAATATCGAGAATTGAATGCGGGCACGAGCAAATTAACGGGAAGAAAACAGGAAGGTATACAGTACGACTACGATGGATAAAAAGATAATTGGACGCTCATGTGTAGGGCTGCAAACGATCCGATCAAAGACGAGTTCGAGTCGAGTTGGACTAAAATAATTCGAATTCGAGTTCGAGTTCGAGTCGAGCTGAGAGTTTGCCGAGTCGAGTCGAATTCGAGCCGATCAAAGACGAGCTCGAGTCGAATTGAGTTATTTATCGATCTTTGTTTTTACTCTCTAACGAACGAGCCGAACTTAGTCGAGTAATTACTCGAGTTTCTTACTCTTAAGAACTGAAGTAACAAAATATATTATTTATACAAAATATCAAAAATAATATATATAACACATAAAATATATATAATAAAAGAATATATGTAAGAATATATGCAAGATTATATATATGTATATAGAAACATTACGAGTATTATTACGAGCTCAAAACGAGTAGAATCGAATTTATACGAATCTTGTTCACGAACACAAACCGAGTTTATACGAGTCGAGTCGAGATTATACGAGTTTAGCTCGTTTAATATTCGAACCAATATTAGTGCTCACGAATAACTCATTTATTAAACGAATCGAGTTCGAATCGAGTTTATACGAGTCGAGCTCAAATTATTCACGAGCAGCTCTGTTCGTTTGCAGCCCTACTCATGTGTAAGTATTAGTATTTGTTTTATTAAATTTTTTTTAAAATATAATAAAAAATACAAATTTAATAGGAAGATAATACTTGAAATAATTGTATATTAGATTTATTTAAATGTTTTCGTTATATTTGATAAAAAATACATAATATTTAAATATTTTTAATTTGACTTTTAAATAATAATCTTTTAGTTTTTAAATAATAATCTTTCATTTTTGATTGATTATTATTTAAAAATCAAATTAAAAGTTTATTTATTTTTTTATTTTTTATTGATGAAATTTTTTTGGTAGGTTTAACATAAAATTATTCTAAATATTATTTTAATATAAGATTATTTTAAGTATTATCTTTTTATTAAAATTTTTTTTTTTTTTATCGATGCTGATGCTCTAAGTCTAAGCCTCAGCTATTAAATTTCTACTTCTAAGCTGATGTTTCAGCTATTTCCTGTGTCCTTCCGCGTAGGAGATAACTAGACTGAAAAAATAAGAGGTCAAAGACACGAAGCTTTGCCTGAACAAACGACTACTGCTTATTTGTGTAGATCAGGATTGGATTGGACGGGCACAGAGGAGATCGGCCATAGATACCCAAAAGGTCACGAAAGTCAAGTTCTTTGTCATCCCCGTACAATAACTTCCCTCCATGTACAGCTTCACAATCTGAAGCCCTAGAGTTACTTTTTGACTGCTTTGACCGGTGTATTGAGGTTCCGATACTGTTTCTTTCCGGCGTCCTTTCTATTACTGTCTTGATTTTGGAACTTTTGGGTCGCTTCGATTGGGATTCCATCGAGTGTTACAAGCTGCCGAAGTTTTTGTTTCGAGGAGGTAGGCTTTAGCTACCCTTGCCTTACTAATATGGCTGCCCTTGATTCAAACTTGGAGTTTTTTTTCTTGTATCTAATTATTCATAGTGGTTCCAATTTATCTGCAAGCTCTGAAATTATTGGTCCTCTAATGACTTGGTTCTTTACTTTACTAATTACTATAACCTTCATCTGGTTGTTTGGATTCCTCCATTGGATATGTGCTTGATTTCAATATAGAGATCATGTTATTGTATGCAATACATGAATTTTTATTTGGATTGGTTGTAATCTTTTTCTTTTTCATTTTTTTTTTTAATTTATCAAAAGGATATTATTTGATTTAATTTTGTGTTTGTATTCGTATTCATATTCGGGATTTTAGAAAGAGTGTCCAAAGCTCTTTTTAGACGGTGGTATTTGGCTTCTGATTTTTATTGGCTATGGGGGATTGTAAACCTACGGCTTCGGAATCAGAAGGAGAAGAACACTTAATTGCTGCCGCCAAATACATTGTTAAAGCCTTGGAGTCAAACAAGAACCTTACAGCTGATGCTAGGAAAACTTTGGCAGAACTTGGCACCCAATTGTCCACCATGACTGTGCTAAATGAAAATAAGGGTGATGGGATTAGTGAGATCAAGGATAGGCTTAATGCTGTTGAGGAGAAGATCATGAATTGGGAGGAAGATCGGTCTATGATATGGGATTCGGGACCAGCAGAAGTGTCTGAGTACCTGAATGCCGTGGGTGAGGCACAAAAATTGACTGAAAGATTAGAGAATCTGTCTCTAAATAAAGCTGACGATGAGTATAAGTTGTTACAAAGGGCTCATGATGTTCTTCAGAAGGCAATGGAAAGGCTCGAGGAGGAGTTCAGGCACATGCTTATGCAGAACAGGCAGCCTTTTGAACCAGAGCACATGTCTTTTCGATACACGGAAGAGGATGTTGTGGATGGGGTCTCAATTATCTCTTTTGGGGATGAGTCGATTGAGGAGTCACTTCACAGAGACAGCGTCAGCATCAGCAGGCCCTCTGAGGAATATATCATTGATTTGATAAATCCAGATGTGATTCCTGAGCTCAGAGGCATTGTGAATTTGATGTCCAATTTGAATTATGAGCAGGAATGTTACCAGGTCTACACCGGTGTCAGGAAGGATGCCTTGGATGAGTGCCTTTTCATTCTTGAAATGGAAAAACTAAGCATTGAAGACGTGCTGAGGATGGAATGGGCTAACTTGAATTCCAAAATCAAACGGTGGGTACGAACAATGAAGATCTTTGTTCGGGTCTATCTTGCCAGCGAGAAATGGCTCTGTGATCAGATCTTTGGAGAGCTCGGGTCAGTTAATCAAGTTTGCTTTGTAGAGCCATCCAAGGCTGCAATGTTGCAGCTTCTGAATTTTGGTGAAGCCATGTCTATAGGCCCTCATCAACCAGAAAAATTGCCCCGCATTCTTGATATGTATGAGGTACTAGCTGATCTTCTTCCAGATATAGATGCTTTATTCTCAGATGAGGCTGGTTCTTCTGTTAGAATTGAGTGTCACGAGGTTCTAAGGAGATTGGGAAATACTATTAGGGCAACATTTCTTGAATTTAAGAATGCCATTGCATCAAATGCATCAACAAACCCTTTTGCAGGAGGTGGAATTCACCATCTGACGAGATATGTCATGAATTACATCAAGTTTCTAACCGACTACAGTGAGACCCTTAATTTACTGCTCAAGGACCATGATGCAGAGGATCCAAATTCATTGTCACCTGACATGAGTCCAACTACAGAAGAGGAGAACAAAAGCCAAAATTCTTCAGGCAGGATTTCCCCAATGGCTCACCACTTCCAATCAATTGCTTCAATTCTGCAAAGCAGCCTTGATGATAAGTCCAGGCTATATAAGGACGCTTCGCTACAGCACTTCTTCTTGATGAACAATATTTATTACATGGCTCAAAAGGTCAAGAATTCTGAGCTAAGGCATATATTTGCAGATGAATGGATTAGAAAACAAAACTGGAAATTCCAACAGCACGCAATGAGTTATGAGCGAGCTAGTTGGAGTTCAATCCTGTCTTTGCTCAAGGACGATGGGATTCAAAATCCTGGTTCAAATTCTATCTCAAGAGCTCTTCTCAAGGAAAGGGTCCGGAGCTTTTATCTCGCCTTCGAGGAGATCTACAAGACCCAAACGGCATGGGTTATTCAAGATATTCAGCTTCGAGAAGATTTACGGATCTCAACATCCCTCAAGGTGATCCAGGCTTATCGGACATTCATGGGAAGACATGCAAATCACTTGAGTGACAAGCATATTAAGTACAGTGCTGATGACCTAGAGAGTTATCTTTTGGATTTCTTTGAGGGATCTCCGAAATCATTACAAAACTCCTCTAGGAGATGATAAGCAACAACATCCCCCCCCCCCCCCCCCCCTAAAAAATAAAAAAACAAAAAGAAGAGTTCCACTGTTCTCTGTATCTGTAGTCATGCAGGACAGAATTTTCCTGATTGTATTCCCTTTTTGATAAGTTCATAATTGTATGTTTTTAGTTACCTTGTTCTTGTTAGAATACGATGTACTAGGCAGAAAAATATGAAACAAGCTTGTAACTTGCCTTTTAAGACGAATTAAAACAAAAATTGTTTGTAACTGGGGTTTGCCTCTACGACCTGTCTTATGGGAAATGCAAATAGGAAGCAACCCCCAGCATATCAATTTAAGTGCAAATGATGGTGCCTGAAGACCACGAGTGCGTGTGGATTACTGGTGGACATAGACCTCGAAACAGCATCTAATAAAGTAATGTTTAGTGTTGCATATATTGCGGTCGACAGGACGCAACTGCAATAGCCAATAAGAACTTGAAGTCAAACTCGGAGAAGTTGGAGTAATGATGGATGGAGGCATTGAACACATGTAGCCGAAAGGAGTCCTTGGCATTAGATGATGCTCGAGAAGGATTTGTTGGCCTTTCGCTGTCAAGCGTGATATATTGTCTAAATACATAAATAAAGAAAAGATGAAGTGTTGAGAGGGGACTTGACCATTCCCAACTTGAGTTCTAGTTTTTTTTTTTTTTTCTTTCTTTCTTTTTAAATTCATTTTTTTTTAATTCAGGGAAATATCATCGATAGTGTTGGGATATTTTCGGAGACTCTGAATTTGGAGAGAAAGGAATCAAGGATTGTGATGTGGTTTCCGTGGCCGAGAGAGAGGACACCTTGTGAACTTGAAAAGTCAAGGTGTGCAATATCGTTTGTCATATTTTCTTTCTTTAGGTGCGACAAGAGAAGAGATAATACGTTCATGACCTGGGAAGCATTTGCTTTCGGAGGGAACGGTACCTAAGATTGAATTAGAGCTGCTGGTGTTATTTTGATCCAATTATTTACCTATATAATTTTTTTTTTGCCTGTCATTTTATTTTATAATAAAATTTATGATTATCTAATAATTACTCGACACCATAATTATTCTATCAACCCACACAACCGCGTCTGAGAAAACATGACATTCAAAGTAGAAGAGCTAAGAAATGAAGAACCTGAAGGGACAAGAAACGAAGAGTCAATTACTAATAAAACATTTTTTCTTTATTAAAAAAGCAATAGAAAAATCAATGTGGTGAAAAAGATAAATAATTTAAAATCAATAATCACTATAAGTTGGAAAATCATTTTTTGCCATCTCTATTGAAATAATTTTCATTTTTTCTGTAACTTTAGCCAAAGCGATTTTTTTTTTTTTTTTTTTTTTGAGAGAGAGAGAGAGGGAAGAAAGAGTATTGGCTGATTTTATAGAGAATCAGCATGATTCAAGCTTAAACCCATTTGAATTAACAAATTAAAACCTATTTCTATTTACACAAGAAACCTATTTAATGTACACCTATACTCGAATTATAACAAGCATGAACCACAGATCTTGTTGCCTGCCCAGCCGCCAATAATATCCACAAGCAACAGCTCATTATGTCCAAATTGCTACTCAACAAGCAGTCCTCCTTTCTAACATACTTTTTTTGGATGATTCCCCATATTTTACTAATCTTCTAACATACTTGTGCCAACAGCTTCAGACCACCTGACCACCCTGGAAAGGCTACACTATACTTAGCATGAACTTTCAAAAACTCCAATTGAGTCATCATTGCCAACAATCAATCCTATAATTTATAAAGCCCAGAAGGGCTTTCGAGCTGCCACTGAACCAGAGTTGCTAAGTGCAGAGGAGTTGCCACCAAGCAATTCCTCATAGTTCTCCTCGAGATCATCATCCTCCTCTCCATATTCCATCAGCTTGACCAGAGTATCTGAAATAACTAACAGTTTCAGACACAATTTAAAATTAATTAAAAGCGGGGTTTGCCAACATATGCATATAAGCAATGCTACTGCCTCTAATTACAGTAAACAATCCCATCAACATTATCACACTGATGAACCTAATAACCGAAAGCAGTAAAAATAAAGCAAGAGAAGTTTCGATTCCTACCGGGAACAGCAGTTACAGCATCAGACCTCGTTTTGTTCAGAATTTTGTTCTTGACATCCCCTTTAAAAGCACGTGTTGACAACGGAAATTTTGGTGGAGGTGGTGGTAGGGGCATGTCTCTTGGAAGCGTTGGTCGCATTCCATTTGATAATGACTGGACCAACTTCTTCGGAGCTGGCATAGTTGATACATTTCTCACACCCAAATTTGCAGATGGCTCGGCTCCCTTTAAATAGTCTAAACCCTGCAATGAGTAAGAAAAGGACAATCCAAACCTAATTTCTCAACAACAGATTATAGGTAATATCAACAATCTGAAATAAATTAAAGAAACTTTTGAAATGCGTGGATTAAGAAGATGCTACATGATGATATTGCAAAGAATAAGAATAAGAGACAGAAAAGACAGATAAAAGGAGTCTTCTCAAGATACAAAAAACTATGTGAGGTGATGTCATTGATGGAGTGTTTGTCATTAGCTATCGAGAGGAACAGAGCAGAGACATGTAAGCCTTTCAAGTCTTGGCATGTACAAAGGTCAACGTCAGGATTTGTGGAAGTTGGTACATGGAAATAATGTCATTTCCTAAAACTGCAGTTTGAAATAGATGCCTATCACCACGAGATAAGACACCATATAAAACACTTAAATTGATGTGTTAAAACAGCAATTTAACATACATTCAGTATCAAATTCCCCATTTTGTGAGCATCGGCCACCAACGTCAAGTACCCTTTTGATGTCTATATGACTGGAATCAAGCAGTGGTAGCAGAGAATGACTCCGCTTATCCTCAAAACAAAGAATGTAAACAAAAAAGGTCCTTTTTTTCACAAAGCTTACCACATTGCTTAAAAGCCAAGTCATCAAACTTAGTTTCTTGGTAGCATTGCAGGCACAACATAACCAAAAACACGAAAGTATCACTTAAACAAAAGCATTTAAATTAAGAGAACCAGTGAATGTCTTAGCTCGCTGAACTTCCAGACTCATCTTATGAGCCTTGAAAGATAGAAGATACTAAAATAGCCACTTCCCTAGGGCTTTGAAAGGAATCATCTCACGACTTTAGGCACACATGGTGTCCACACAAAAAAAACTCCAATTCTAATTGAGCAGGAGCTCTTTTCCTGTCATATTTTTCTATTTTCTCTTTTAAAAAATCACGTCCAGCGGCAGCAGTTGCGCCGTAACACAACTTCAACGTATTGACATCATAACTCAAAAGTAACCCTTTTTTAATACTTATCAAAAAAAAAAAAAACCTCAAAAGTTAAACCAAAAATGAGTGTATTGCAATCAAATTGACCAGAGTAAATATGATCTCCACCAGACATACGTAATGCTTTAGCTAGTACATGAAAGTGTATACCATGATTCTTCTGTCCATCAATAACTGCATGCAGAATCTCTTCTGAAGTGGTAAGTTGGCTGTCCATATTGGTGGCGGCCACCCATTGAGGAAGCCAACATTGCACTTGAAACATAAAAAGTTATAGATTTTTAATTCAACACAATTCAGCTAATGGTGCGTCGGGTGGTATTATCACTATGTGGGATAAGAGAGTTGTGACTTTAGTTAATCACTGTGGGAAATTACTTAGTGGCCTGTCATTTCAAGAATGTGGATGATGAAACTCAATGGGCATTTGCTGGAATTTATGGGCCCAATTCGGATTCTAGAAGAACTATTTTGTGGGACGAGATAGCAGGTCTTCTCAGCTGGTGGGACCTCCCTTGGTGCTTTGGTGGTGATTTTAATGTTACCTGGTTTCCTTGTGACCATGACAGCGTCTCTCAGATTTCTAAACTCATGTCTGATTTTTCAGACCTCAATTCTGAGTTGCAATTAATAGATCTGCCCTTGATAGGAGGGGAATTTACATGGACAAATGGAATTTCCAGATCTCGGTTGGATAGATTTTTGGTCTCCACTTCTTGGGAAGCCTTATTTCCTGAAGTAAGACAAAAAGGACAGCAGAAAATTTTCTCTGATCATCATCCAATCCTCTTAGATTGTGATGGCATTGTTAGTGGAAAAAGATACTTTAAATTCGAAAACATGTGATTGAAAGATGAGGGCTTTGTTGATAAGGTTAAGATGTGGTGGGCTTCCTATAATTTCTCTGGCACTCCCAGCTTTGTTTTGGCAAACAAACTTAAAGCGTTGAAAAAAGATTTAAAACGCTGGAACACTGAGACTTTTGGCATCATTGCTAATAAGAAAAAGCTGCTTTTAGAGCTGCTGCAACTCCTGGAAGATAAGAATTCTGTGGGAGATCTTTCCTATGAAGAGAAAGAGCAGAAAAAGTGCTGTTATCAGATTTGGGAAGACTCTTTTTGATGGAGGAAATTTCATAAGAGGCAAAAATCTTGAATCCTATGGCTGAAGGAAGGGGACAATTGAACAAAATTCTTTCATAAAATGGCTAACTCTCATCGTAGAAACAATGCCATTGAAGTCCCACATGATGGAGGGAATATCATTTCAGATATTGGGGAGATCAAGGGCCACTTTGTGAGATACTATGAAAAGATTTTTAATGAAGAACACCTATGGAGACCTAAGCTTGATGGGTTGGTTTTCGATTCTATTGATCAAATAAGTGCTGATTGGTTGGAGAGACCTTTTGAGGAGGAAGAAGTGCTTGATGTAGTTCGAGGCATTACCAAAGACAAAGCTCCAAGACCGGATGGCTTCCCTATGGCCTTTTTCCAAGCTTGTTGGAACGTCGTGAAAGTTGACATTATGAAAGTTTTCAATGAATTCTTCTTGTTTCAAAATTTGAGAAAAGCCTTAATAATACCTTCATTTCTCTCATCCCAAAGAAGGTTGGTGCAGTGGAGATGGACTTTCGTCCTATTAGTTTGGTAAATGGGGTCTACAAAATCATTGCTAAGGTGTTGGCCAATCGCATTAGTGTGGTTTGGATAAGATCATTTCTAAACCACAAAATGCATTTGTGAGAGGAAGAAAATTTCTTGACTCGGTCCTAATAGCTAATGAATGTTTAGATAGCAGAATAAAATGGGCAGATCTGGAATTCTAGTCAAACTCGACATCGAAAAGGCCTTCAATCACGTAAACTGAGTTTTCTCTTCTACATCTTTGGGAGGTTTGGCTTTGGTGATAAGTGGCGATCTTGGATTAAAAATTGTGTTTCATCAACCAAAATCTCTGTGCTAGTGAATGGAAGCCCTGCTGGTTTCTTCAAAAGTTCTCAGGGATTGAGGCAAGGAGATCCCCTATCGCCTTTCCTCTTGGTTTTAGTGATGGATGTACTGAGTCATATGCTTGATGCAGCGGTTGTTGGCGGATTTTTATCAGGTTTTAAGGTGGGAGATCATCCTCAGGATAGCATTTCAGTTTCACTTACTATTTGCTGACAACACTTTAATTTTTTGTGATAATAATCGGGATCATCTTTGTGCTTTAAGAGGACTTTTATTATGTTTTGAAGCTGTCTCTGGTTTAAGAATCAATCTCTCCAAATCTGAAATTGTTCCGGTTGGTATGGTAAAAACATTTCGGACCTTGCCAATATTTTGGGATGTAAGATTGCCTCTTCACCAATGACATATCTTGGCCTTCCCCTGGGTGCTCCTTACAAATCATCTTCAATTTGGGATGGTGTGATTGAGAAAATCAGAAGGAGATTAGCGGGTTGGAAAAAATTATATTTGTCAAAAGGAGGTAGAGTTACTTTGATCAAAAGTACTTTGACCAATCTCCCTTCTTATTTCCTCTCCCTTTTCTCTCTTCCCGCTGGGGTTGCCAAAAAAATCGAGGATTTACAGAAATTTTTTGTAGGATGGAATTGGGGAAGATAGAAAATTTCATCTTGTCAGTTGGAATAAGGTTTGCCTTCCAATGTCTTGAGGTGGTTTGGGAGTGCGTAATTTAAGGCTTTTTAATAAAACTCTCCTTGGAAAATGGCTCTGAAGATTTCAAAATGAGAGCAATGCTTTTTGGAAATATATTGTGGAAGTCAAATATGGAAGGATGTGAGGGAGTTGATCTACTAATGAAGTTAGAGGGGTGTTTGGGTGGGCTTGTGGAAGACCATTAGAATGGGTTGGGATGATTATGTCAAGCACAGTGGGAAAGGGCTCCAAGATTTCTTTTTGGCATGACTCTTGGTGTGGGGATTCTCCCCTTAAGATCACCTTCCCTAATCTCTTCAGTATTGCTAAAGATAAAAGGGCTGCAGTGGCTACATTTTTCTAATAATACACTGTGCTGGAACGTGGAGTTCAGCAGAAATGTTCAAGACTGGGAAGTCTCTGAGCTTTCAGATTTTTTCAAAATATTATATGAGCAGAAACCTGATCTTTATAAGGAAGACAGCTTCTTGTGGAGGCTTACAACTAATCACAATTTTACTGTGAAATCATTCTATAAGGCTCTAATCAACCATGGTATCTCTGATTTTCCTTGGAAAAGCATTTGGAAAGTCAAGGTGCCTAGTAAGGTTGCTTTCTTCAGCTGGGTGATGTCTTTGGGAAATATTTTAACTTCTGACAATTTGAGAAAGAGAGGTTTTCAGATGGCTGACTGGTGTGTCTTGTGCAAGAAGAATGGTGAATCTGTTGATCATCTTTTCCTTCATTGCGAGGTGGTGACTTCCCTTTGGAATGAGATTTTTTCATGGTTTGGTATTACTTGGGTGATGCCTTTGCATGTGGTGGATTCCCTTGCTTGCTGGACAGGTTTTGAAGGGAGCTGTTATAATTTTGCTGCATCTAAGATGGTCCCCTTATGTCTTTTCTGGTGTTTATGGTTAGAAAGGAATGGGAGATGTTTTAAAAATAACGAATGCTCTCTTTGGGATTTTAGGGATTTCTTTGTTAGTACTTTTTCTTTTTGGGTGAAGAACCTTGTAAGGAATGGAATTTAGTAATGTTTTGCTGTAGCTTTACTGCTTTAGATAGTAAATAGGTGTTCTCAATTGTATACTACCTGTATACTTGGGCTATGCCTATTTACTTGGAATAAAATTATCTTATTATCTATCAAAAAAAATCAACACAATTCAGTTCAAAGATACAAGAAGATAAAACCAATGCGCGTAAAAATTATACTGAACCCAGATCAAAGCTCTGAAGCCATAATCATTCCACGGCTGAAAACCCTGTGAAACATACAAACCAACGACCCAATAGAGAGGTACAGAATCGGCCTATTAGCTTCAAAGTCAGAGAAAATACCTGGAATATTAAGCACTGAAAGTCAGTATATTAAAAGCTAATATCAATGCATAGAAGCATTCATTGAAGTAGAGAATCATGTTGATACTGAAGAAAACATCACCTATTAATAAAAACATACATGAATGAAAAAAAAATGTAGAAAGAGATAATCCACAACCAAACTACAAAGCGAAGACTTGATAAAGGAGATGAGATATAACTCAGAAAGGTGGATAAGATTCACACAAAAGTGAAAAAAGAACTCCTACAACATTCATATCAAGACTATTGTTTGCTCACAAGGTAGACAAACCCTTCGACCAACTAAGACAAAAAGAGTAGGAAAAATCAGCAACTACCGACAAACTGGCTATCCTTCCCTCTCTCAAAATAAATCAAATATAATAACTCAACAAACACAAGCAAAATGATTATACCTCGCATATCCGAGATAACCTAGCAAAGGGATTGCATTGATACCTGATGGGGTTTTGCAGGATACTTTAAGCCAGCTGGTAGTTCCCGAAACTTCCGCTTCTGTGGAGGCCGTTTCTCCTTCTCTGGATCAGAGCTTACACTCAACTTTGATTCTTTGCTTGGCGTTGGTGTTGTAGAATCCAATCCAGAATTAACAGGAGAAGGTGACTGCCTAAGTGCCAGAGCAACTTGTTGCAATGGGGTGGCTTGCGAATATATCCCACCATATCCACTATAGCTTGTTCCAGCAGAGACTATCTGGTGGGAATAGCCCACTACTTTTCCTTGAGACTGCCCACAATGTAAATTTCCACCAGATTGTGATACTGTCCCTTGAGAAAAGACAAGAGGGAGCCCAGGGACTAAAAGAGAGGAAACTGGGGGAGCTGGTGTAGAGCCCACAGTTACAGACGTCAAACCAGCAGAAGAATCTGCATTTAATGCTACTTCATTTCCTGAATGCAGAACTCCGACCAATAACTGCTGTGGAGGAGGAACAGCACTGTAAACCTGCTGTGGGGGTGGAACAGCACTATAAACCTTACATGATGAAACCCTAAAAGTCGGAACCACAAATTACTTTTCCAATAGAAATAACAAACTAGAGTACAAAACAAAATGATGTTATCAATATCTGCAATTGTTTGACGAAACCAAATAGTCATGCAATGTTGAACACATACACAGAATAATAAGAGTTAAAGCTACAAAGCACAAAATAAAAAGTTATATCAGTAATAAATATAATATGAAAGTTTCTATACCATAGAAACGTTACACAAAAGTTTACAATGCAGCAATGGACAGAACAATTTACACCCAGCTTGACTCAAAAAGTAACTACCTAGATGCACCACACTCTACACTGATTGTATCCAACAAATTTTCAGCCAAACGCTTAGCATCTTCAACTCCTTTAGGATTATTGCTTGATAAGAATAAATGCAGTGGTTGCTGCCCTTCTGCAAACATTAAGGAAGAGTTTAGGAAAAAAAGACTAATAGAAGGATTGATTGCACACAGGGAGATTGAACCTTCTCCAAGTGTGCTTTCAAGGTCCCCTGAACCGCGTCCTCTTAGTGAGACAGTTGCTCCTGTTTCATTCATTATGTGATTTATATACTGGCCCTGCATGCACAAAACCAAACCACCACCAACACAAAAACAGTCTCCCAATTGCATGGAGATGCCAGAAAAAGCTTCAACATTAGAATCCCTCATCTTTATCAATATGTAATAATCTCCAAAAGAAAAAAGAAAAACAACAGCACAAATTTACCAGCAAATGGAGGCATGCATTAGGAGCCCAAAGTATATCATTAGAAGAATAGAATGGAGCAGAAACACCAAATATTTGTAAAATCTATGAACCACCCAAATTATCATACACTAAAATACTAAACCTCAAAATCAGCATATTATAAAATTTTAACAGAGGTGGCACTCACTCGACACACAGAAAGCCTGGAAGGCACTCAAAAAAAAAAAACACACACACACATAAACGAAAGGAAAAACAAAACAGTCATAGGAAACAAGCTGCCTGGTTAAGCTATCAGGAAAAAAAACACAAAACAAAATACAAACAGAGGGGGAAGGACGGAAGGAAAACAAAACTTACATTTGGTCCACATATACGCGCAGCGATATTCAGTGATGGATCCGGGTCAAAGCCCAAAAGCACACATGTGCTGACTGCCTGAGTAACCCAATCCAATAAGAAAATTCATATCTTGTTTTAATCCTCATCAAGCAGAAAAAGACAAAAGCTGATACCACAATGCATGCCTACCTTTACTCCATTGCTTATAGTCAGATGAAAAGTGGAAGAAGCTGGCTGTAAATTTGGACCTTATTTCAGAATTTCTTCAACCATGGCAGCAGCACGATCAACTGCTATTACACGCTCAGCGGTATCTTTTAACTGCATAGGCAATCCATTATTACAATAAAGCCATAGGCACGTACAGATTGCCTTGTAGTGTCATAAAATTATTGCCTCGTAGTGTCATAAAATTATTGCCTCGTAGTGTCATAAAATTATGTGGTGGTCTTTTCTATTTGTTGCAATAAATTTTCTTCTATTGAAACTTTATTTGGATCAGTAAATAAGATTTTGTTGATCATAAGAATAGGCAAAAGCCCAATTACATAGGTCATCTACAAGACCAATGACTAGGAGTGCCTTCTTTAGAAATTTAAAATGGGCATGTTTCTTTATTGACCCACAGTAAAATTCACTAGGGGATGCTTGGAGATTGAGATGAGATGAAAATTTTGTGAATAGTAATAAGACAGTTTGTGAATGGTAGTGAGACAGTTTGAGTTAATGTTTTATAAAGTTTTGGGAAAGGAGAGAAAAAGTTCAATAAAAAATATTATGAAGTTAGTTATAAAAAAAATTAGTACAAAGTGTAAAAAATGGTTAGGATATAATTTTTTAATATAATTTTTATTTTGGATTTTGAAAAAGTTTGAATTTTTTTTGTTTGAAAGTTTGGAAAAGTCATGCCAATTAGTTTGAAAAAGTTGTAATTATTAGTTTGAAAATTGTTGTGTTTGAGTGATGTTTGGGAAGGATATGAGATGAGATGAGATGGGATGAGACCAAAACTATTTCCAAACATCCCCTAACCATGCACACTATTTCAACTAACCTACCAAATTGCAAAGCAATAAATCATACTTGAGCCCCGGCTGATATGTGAAGATACAAGGGCTTCTCCCCATCAGGAGGTGCATTTGGTGGATGGAACTTACCCCTGAAACAGAAAATCATACTATGCCATACATCTACGAACAAAAAAAAATTACATAGATCCCATAAATGCTTTTAAATGCCACAAACCTAGTTATAACAACAGCACCCGTGCACTTGTGTATCTGCAAGTAAATTACATTCATAAATCTCATGAGAAAAAATGTGTCTAATTCCACTTGAATTATGATAAACCAATTATCCAACCATGCAAACAAGAAAGAGCAGATTAACCTCTTCCTGTGTTTGGCGTTTAGTGAGCTTGTAGCGAACAGAAGACTCGGCATCATTTATGACAATTTCTCATGCTATTAACTCATCTTGGATCTTTGGCTGAATTCATTCATACAAACCATGGGAGTTTTAAGAAAAAAGATGAAAGTTACAAAAGAAAATGAGTAAATGAGAGATCTGAACGAAAAGATTAGCCAACTATAGCTAAACTCACAAATTAAAATATATGGACGTACAGCATATGGACGTACAAATTAAAATAATGAAAATCAATGTCAGAACATGGACGTACAGCAGTCTTCAGAAAACTCCAATAAAACATGTTCCACAACAAAAGCAAGCACTTTGTTGCAGCAGGGTAGAGGTTGTGGACTCAAATACAAATTAAAGTTGGAAGTAAGTTGTCATACCCCAATAAAATAAAATACATGTAAACTTCTTTATGATAAGTAAAATAAATAAGTTTTGCAGTAAACTAAACACAAGTAAATAAAAATGAAAAAAGCAAAACAAAGTAGAAACTAAAAAAATGGAATTCGGGGAGGGGGTGGCGGAACCAGCAATTTGTTTGAGGGAGCCAATTTTTCTACCGTGTGACACGTTTATGTAAACAAAATTAAAAAATAATAAAGAAAAAAAAAAGAGAGAAATTAAAAAAGCATAAAAACATAATTATATATAACTAGATCTCGATAATTTGCTACTTAGGCATAGAAATAAAATTCTAAAACACAACTTAATATATGTGTAAGATTTCTAAGGAAAATGTTTCATGGAATAATATTCGTGCATTATTATTATTTTTATTCATGCATCATAATTTATTTTTATGATATACTTCTAATATGTTTTTTTTTTGCTAAATAATAAAAGATTTTATTCCAAAGAAATAGGCATAAGCCCGGGTACATAGGACATATACAAAAGGAAATACCTACATCTTCCAAACAACAAAAAGAAAACAATTCCAAGAAACTAAAACAGAATCTGAAATTATCAACCAATACAAAAGATTTGACCCAAAAACCCAAAGTGCTCAAGAAGAAGCCCCTAAGATCACCCAATGAACGCTCTCTGTCTTCAAAGCATCTCCCATATCTTTCGAGCCATATGCACCACGTAAGACAAAGAGGAATCATTTTCCAAACAGTTTTCACCTTCTTGCAATCCATAAAACATTTCCACCCAGCCAATAAAGCCATCACATCTTTGGGCATTACCCACTGAAAACCTGTCCAGCTCAAAGCCTCAGTCCACAAAGAGTCTTGCCACTTCACAATGAAGAAAAATATGGTTAACTGATTCTCCATCTCTTTTGCACATAACACACTAATCAGCGATGAACATAACTCTCCTTCTGAGGTTATCAATTTTCAACACCTTACCCAAAGATACCACCCAATAGAAAAAAGCAACTTTAGAAGGAACTTTCACTTTCCAAATATTTTTCCAAGAGGATACGCAAGAACTATGGCTAGACAGTATTCCATAATAAGAAGATACTGAAAACTACCCGTGTGTAGCAAAAGTCCACACCATGCAGTCCTCATTATCTACCCTCATATTTGAGCTATAAAGTTTGACCAACAAAGTTTGAACATGGTCCACTTCCCAATCATTAACATCCCTCTTAAAAACAACATTCCATTCAAGATTCTTCATAGAATCTATCAAGTGATCTTTTAGGAAGCCCATATTTTATTCTAGTATGTAAGCTAGTTTATCAAATTTCATGTAAAATCTAGATCTTTTCGTGTCACATTAAGCATATAATGAATAATTGAGAACTTGGTAAATTTTTTCTTGCTCAATGAAGTCTAGAGAATAAAAACTCTCAACTATTTTTCATATAGATCATTAGCCTTGAATATTTATTCTTGTATTTTCACTTTAGATTTCAGATTAAGAAGCCTAATATTGTATAATAAAAAATTGTGGGATCCATATTAATAAGTTGATTATTCCTCCTAAACCTAGTTTTAATTTAATTATGGTGGTGCCACATCCTTGAAAATAGACTACATAGAAATTCTACAAAATCTTGGGGTGATCGGAAAAAAAAAAAAAAAAAGAGAGAGACATTAGCATGGGATTATAAAATTGTGCAGGAGGTATTTTCTATATTTATAGAATTATGAAACAAAATCTAAGGGATATTTTGATTTTTCAAGAAATTTTAAGGAGAGAGAAACACATTTCACAGTCTTCAAGTTTTTCCAAAGGCACCGACATCCTGATGTCATTTATGAGCATTGTACATAACCCACTCATTTACTTGGGGGGGGGGGGGGGGGGGAACTTACAACTAATATAGGTTTTATTAATGACCCAAGAAAAGGAAGCACACTGGGTGTGCATGACTATAACTTTTATTTATTTATAAGTAAGACACAATTTTATTAGATCGAATGAAAAAGGCTATGCCTATGTACACAAGAAGTATACAAATGAAAACACCTATAAAACTGCTAGTGCTAAAGATGTTTCAGTGGCAGCAGTCATGGGAATATCTGGGAACAACTCCAATAGAACGTCAATTTTAGTAGGATGGCACAAGATTGGAAAATGCGCAACTTCGTAGATTTTACAACCTTTCATACTCTATGAAACTGAGCAATCAGCAAGAATATATGTTGTGATGAATGCCCAGATGTAAAGGTGTTTTCTCAATTTGGGGGGGGGGGGACTTACAACTAATATAGGTTTTATTAATGACCCAAGAAAAGGAAGCACACTGGGTGTGCATGACTATAACTTTTATTTATTTATAAGTAAGACACAATTTTATTAGATCGAATGAAAAAGGCTATGCCTATGTACACAAGAAGTATACAAATGAAAACACCTATAAAACTGCTAGTGCTAAAGATGTTTCAGTGGCAGCAGTCATGGGAATATCTGGGAGCAACTCCAATAGAACGTCAATTTTAGTAGGATGGCACAAGATTGGAAAATGCGCAACTTCGTAGATTTTTACAACCTTTCATACTCTATGAAACTGAGCAATCAGCAAGAATATATGTTGTGATGAATGCCCAGATGTAAAGGTGTTTTCTCAGTTCGCTCTTTCTATAAGGCTCTCACACGAGCTCAATATTCAATTTTTGTGGAGAAGGCTTTGGAGACATAAGGCGCCCCCAAAGCCCCATTTCTCCGTGTGGGCCAGCTTCGTTGGATGAGATCCTCACAACCGACAACTTGAAAAAATTAAGGGTGGTCATTGTAGATTGACGTTGCATGTGTAGAGAAGGTGGCAAGCCTATGAAATCTCCTACTACATTGTAAGATAGCCAAGGTATTATGGAATGAGGTGTTCAGTAGATTAGATTTGGCTTGGGTTATGTCAGAGATAGTGGCGGTAGTGTTGGCCAAATGGACATACTTAGGAGGCATGCACCATATTAAAGATGTTTAAAATATGATTCATATAGATGTTTGTGGCAAGAGCACAACAACCAGATGCTTGAAGACAAGGAGAAATCACTGGAGGAGCTTAAAATTTTATTATTTTAGAACTCGATGTATTTGGGCCATTGCTGTTGACTTTAATGGCATGGACCTAGATGATTTTCTTTCTCTAATGCGCCTACTTAGTTTAGGACATACTTTTGTTTTCTTTTAAAGTTTTGTACATGGCAATGCCTATTCATTGATCAATCAAATTTGTTTACCCATAAAAAAAAATTGGAAAACACCTAGATACATTCTAAGAACTGGAAAACAACAACAAAAAATCATGAGCAGTAAAACTCCATTAATCACTAAAACTGAAAGGCAAAGTAATAAAGAGTGCACAAAAAAGTTCCGAAGTTCCTCCAAAGTATCCTCCTTATCATTGAAACAGCACTCATTCCTTTCCATCTAAATTCACCACATATGACACAGAGGAACCATTTTCCAACCTACATCCACTTGAGAGCAACCATGTAGCTAGTTCCAACACACAAGAAGATCAACCACTCCCAAAGCATCACCCAAGGCAATCCGGTTCTACATCCCACAAAGTCATTGCCACCTCACAATGCAAAAGTAAATGATTAAAGATTCCCCATGCTTTCTCCACATGAAACACCAATCCATAACAATAAGACAGAACTTCAAGGAAAAGGAGGACATTCTGGAACAATCAACAACTTGTAATACGAAGAAACTGTAAACTTTTTACTCCCCTTGAACTTCCAAAGATCTTAGCCCCATCATTACCATCAAGTCTCAAAGTGCATGACTGTAACTTTTTGTGAGAGGAAGAGAAAATCTTGGAAACTAAAGTTAGAAAGATCCTCACTCTAGACAACCTAAGGAAATGTCAAATCATAGTCATGGATTGTTGTATGTATAGTTGGTTGACCATCTATTACTTCATTGTGAATTGACAAGACATTGTGGAATGAAGTTTTTGCTTGGGTGGGATTAGCTTGGGTGATGCTGAGACGGGTAGTGGACCTCCTAACTTCTTGGAAAGCCATTCCAAGTAACTCTTAGATCACCTCAGTTGCGAAGATGGTTCCAATATGTTTGTGGTAATATTTTTTTTTTTTTTTGATAAGTAAAAATTTTATTACTAAAAGAGGCAAAAGCCAATTACAAGGAAAACAAAAGAACAAAAAACCCTTTAGGACGACGCATTGAATACAAGAAAATTATGAAAGTCCATGCCTTGAAAGTTCAAGGCATTGGACCATGTACACAGAGTTCTAAAAAAGAAAACTATCAGCTCCTCTCAAGATCTCTCCTTATCTTCAAATGTCCACTCATTGCGCTCCTACCAAAGACACCATAAAATGCATATGGAAATCATCATCCACACAACTTTGATCTGTCTCCCTCCTCTCATGGGGGGCCAGCTTGCCACAGCTGCCCCCACCGTCCCCAGCATTACCCAAGCTAAGTTCAATCTAATAAAAATCTCATTCCATAGTGCCCTAGCAATCTCACCGTGTATCAGAATATGGTTAACCGACTCGCCCCCACTACGACATATGCAACACCAGTCTACTATAATAACTCATATTTTCGTCAAGTTATCTGAGGTAAGAATTTTTCCTAGCGAAGCTGTCCACACGAAAAAAAGGGCTTTCAGGGGAGCTTTGTGACTTCATATCAGTCTCCACGGATACTGGATCTCAGGTACTTGAGTAAGGACCTTATAATAAGAACGAACAATGAAAGTTCCTCTTCTTGTTGAGGTCCATCTCAAGCCATCTTCATTCTACAAGCTTGGTCGTTGAGAATAAATGAGACTATAAAATTCCACAAAAGTGCTCTATTCCTAATCTTGTGCCGCCCGGTTGGAATTAATGTTCCAAAACAAATTCTCCCCAGTTGACCCCACGACCACTGCCACAGTGATATCTTTGGCGCTTGCAATCTAATACAAAGTGGAAAAAACTGCATCCAAGGCCCTGTCTCCACACCGAACATCCTTACAGAATCTAATTCTTGAACCGATCCCCAATCGAAGCCTAGTGTGCCACTAAAAAGCCCCCCATCCACTTCTGATGTTTTTCTACAACCCTACACCACTTGCCCCCTCACTTCATTGGTACACCACCCGCCCCACGCGCCCCCATACTTATGATCGATCACCACTCTCCAAAGGCTATCTAGTTCCTGATGGTATCTCCATAGTCATTTTCCAAATAATGCCTGGTTGAATATCCTCAAATTACGAATGCCTAGACCGCCACTTGATAAGGGATGACAAATCGTCTCCCATTTTACCAGATGGAATTTGAACTCCTCTCCCAAACCACCCCACAAGAAGTCTCTTTGCAGCTTCTCAAGACGACCTGCCACATTAGCCAGAATAGGAAAAAGTGAGAAAAAATAAGTGGGTAAGTTAGAAAGAGTACTATTTAACAAGGTGACACATCCCCCTTTAGACAAGTACATCTTCTTCCATCCTGCTAACTTCCTCTCTACTCTTTCAATTATTGTGTCCCAAATCCGGGCCGCCCTTGAGGTAATACCCAACGGGAGACCCAAGTATGTCATAGGGAGCGAAGAAGGCTTGCATCCAAGAGTATCAGCCAAAACCTACAAATTTTGAACTTCTCCAACCGGCACCATTTCAGATTTGTCGCAGTTCACTTTTAGACCCGACACTGCCTCAAAACATAGGAATAAGGCCTTCAAAACTCAAATCTAGTCTCACTCAGCCTTGCAAAGTACAAGCGTATCATCTACAAAAAGTAAATGAGATATATTATAAGTATCTCGCGCAGGTATTCCAATGGGGAATCCACTTACCAGGCCATTTTCCACCAATGCTGAAAGCATTCTACTGAGAGCTTCCATGATAATAACAAATAACAAATGGGATAATGGATCTCCTTGTCTCAAACTACGGGAACTCGGAAAAAAACCTTCGGGACAACCATTAATAAGGATCGAAAATCTAGCAGTGGATATGCACCACTTAATCCAGTTCCTCCATTTTTTCCCAAAACCACACTTGTCAAGAAGATATAGAAGAAAATTCCAGTTGACATGATCATAAACTTTTTCCATATCTAGTTTACACAGGATCCCGATGCTGCCTAATTTCAGTTTGCTGTCAATACATTCATTTGCTATAAGAACCGCATCAAGAATTTGTCTGCCTTTAACAAAAGCATTCTGGGGTTTGGAGATAAGCTTCCCAATAATCTCGCTAAGTCGATTGGCAAGTACTTTCGAGATAATCTTATAAACCCCACTCACTAGACTAATCAGCTGAAAGTCTTTGATCTCGATAGCCCCCACTTTTTGGGGGATTAATGCCAGAAAGGTGGCACTGAGACTTTTATCAAATTTTCCAACTGTAAATAGTTCCTGAAACACCTTCATAAAGTCTTCTTTAATCACCTCCCAACATTCCTGGAAAAAACCCATTGAGAAGCCATCCGGCCCGGGTGCTTTATCTTTAACCATGTTCCGAATTACATTGGACATCTCGTCTTCCTCGAAAACCTGCTCAAGCCAGGCTACATCTGCTAGTTCAATCAAACCAAAGGTCAAATCATTAAGGTTAGGTCTCCATCCCTCTTGTTCCTTAAGGAGATTCTCATAAAAGTCAACAATGTAATTGCGAATAATACCTTTTTCTTTACAATCAATCCCATCGATCCTTAAAACCTCAATGTTGTTGTTTCTACGGTGGGAATTGGCAATCCTATGAAAGAATTTTGTGTTACAGTCTCCTTCCCGAAGCCACGAGGCTCTTGATTTTTGACGCCAGGAGACTTCTTCAAACAGAATCAACTTCTCAAGATCCATCACCCACAAAGTCTTCTTAGCTTGCTCTTCTTGGGTGAGCAAACGTTCCAATTGAATCCTCTCAAATTCCTGAATCTCTCTCATTAAGGCATTCTTATTTTCCCCAAGGTTGCCGAAGGATTGAGTGTTCCAAGTCTTCAGATCCCTCTTAAGGGCTTTCAATTTGTTAATGAAAATGAAGCTCGAAGAACCAACAAACTGATAAGAGGTCTACCACTGCTTAACCATATCCTTAAAGCCTTCCGTCTTCAACCACATATTCTCAAATTTAAAATAACAGCGTCCATTCCGGAGGCCACCACAATCAAGCAAGATGGGCCAGTGGTCCGAAGAAAGGCAATCCAAACGCTTTTGCCAAATATCTAGAAAGTGATTCTCCATCTCTAGAGAAATGAGGAAATGGTCCAACCTAACCCAAGACTGATTATTGGACCATGTAGCTGGACCCCCCGCAAGCAGAAGATCCACCAGATTTAGATCAAAGATACATTCTAAGAACTTCAGACTAGCTTGCCTCACTCTTCTATTACCAGATCTTTCACTGGCAAATCTTACCATATTAAAATCACCCCCAATACACCAGGGAACATTCTACCAACTGTGAAGCCCTTCTAATTCATCCCACAAAATTTTTCTGTCAGCATCAAGATTAGGCCCATACACACCTGCAAAAGCCCACAAGAAATTATCAGATACACATCTAAACATACAAGCAATTGTTACCTACCGATGTAGTCTTCCACTTTTTCCACCACCCGTCAGTCCCACAAAACAATAACTCCTCCCGATGCCCCCAATGCAACCATGTACACCCAATCCACATGGGTGCTGCTCCACAAGCTCCACACCATACTCCTATTGATAAACTTCAGTTTTGTCTCTTGGAGACATACTCTATCCGCTTTCCACTCACGAAGCAAATGACGTATCCGCAAACGCTTGTTTACTTCATTGAGTCCGCGAACATTCCACACTACAATCTTTGGTTTCATTGAGGAAAGGCCTGCCCATTTCCTTTCGTCCTACCCTTACTAGAAGGACCCTCCAAGTCTAAAGACCAGCTAAAGTTATTTAATTCCTTGTTCTGCTTGGAAGTCCATCGTGATTTTGGTTATGTCCTGTGTCCATGGCTGTTAGCAAAGCCATAAATTGCTCTTCATACCCTACACATCTAATCCCCACCAACTGATGAATCTCTTTTGCCATATGCAAAACCCAATCTGATTGGTCCGAATAAAAATAATTAAGAGGATTTGGATTTTGGAACTCCTCATACACAGAAAATTCCCCAAGCCTTGAAGCATATCCGAGAGAAGCAAATCATCCCCCACCGAGTGCATTAAATCATCTGAGTCTTCATCTTCGTCCTCTGTCACTTCGAAAGCACCCTCAGAATGCAAGGAGTAGTCTGCCGGTGAGTTGAGCACTCCGCACCCCTTTTTCGACGATGTCTGGTCATCCCTTAGCTGAACAGATGTGTTTTCCAGCAATATCTGCATCAGTAGATCCTTACCGAACTCAGCTGGCGCCGTCTGCAGAAACGTCGTCACCTGTCGCCGTTGGCATCGTCGGCGCCGTCTGAACTCCAACCATCGGCGGAACCCTTGACCGCAAAGATTCCGGCACAAATCCAAGGGATTAGAACGATTCAGAGTTGACAGGAGGTTTGAGTCGTAGCATGGACTAGAAATCGCCAGACCCATTTTCGAGCCCTACACTAGGCATCGAAAGAGACTGGGCCTGAACCGCTGGCCCGGCCCCACTTGAGTTCCCCCCAACTAAATTCCCCTCAAATGCAATTGTGGGCTTTGATGGGCCCGGCATAGGCCTAGCGGGCTTTGCTGGAGGTCCATGGGCTTAAGCCCTAAAACTTGAGGCTTGGCTCCACGTGACCCTGCCTTTCCCCTTCTTTGATTGGGTCGTGGGCTTGGGCTTGAGCCCACCTGCCATGAGCTGCCCAATTCATCAGATTTAATTTCAGAAATACCCCCCCAGCTCACCCTTACCTTAAGTTGCCCGACAATTCGTACTACAGTGTGCATATCCTTCTGCAACACCTGAATTTGCCGTTGCGTCTCCATCAGCAACCTGCGAAGCACCCATACTTCAGACCTGACAACCTCAAGGCTCGAGGTGTCCTAGGGCTTCGAAGACTGCCTTTCACTCCAACTGTGTCTAACGGTCGACACATCGCCGCCTCTCCTTTCATTCCTCTACGTCGGAGCCTCCAACGAGAGGACCTCCTTGTATGACCACAACGAATCCCCCTTCTCCCCCATCTTCGACCTTTCGGCTTGAGTTCTTCATGAGCTTCTCCCTTTCGATTTTGCCAAGCCAGCAGTCGTTCTCTTATTTTTCGCTATCCCTAGACTCCTTCCCCTTCCGAAAAACAAAGGACATTCTCCTTCCCCCTTGGGTATACTCACTAACCTCTAGAAATCGACCCCTACTGTTGGAGCATCTCTGGCCTATGAAACTGCTAAAACCTTCTCTAGTGGCCAAGTGAAACTCCTTATTCTTCTGCCCTTTCGCACAATCGTCAAGCGTTTTCACAAGCCATTTCACTGCGACACTTCCAAACAAAGCTTTATGCTCTACTTTCCATCTCTTCTCAATAACACTACATAGGCCCCCTTCATTAGAGATAAAGAAAAGCTTAGACTCAATCACCACCTCCGAGTAGCTGCCCATGGCCTCCCACTAAGTAATACACAGATCACATAATGAAATACGCTACTTTGTGTTGGATGAAAACAGCAGAAGAGTCGAAAAACAAAAGGGAAAGCGAAGATGTACAGAGAAAAAATTGGAAAGCACTATTGGGTACTTTTCCTTTGTGGTAATATATTTGAAGGTAGAGGAACAAAAGAAGTTTCAGATAAAAAGTGTGGTCAATGGATGAGCTTAGAAATCTATTTTTCAATACTTTACTTCATTGGTCGTTGTAATTGATTTTCGTGGCTTGTTTTTTCATGAATTCCTTGCATCACTAAACTAAGCACACATAGGCATTGCGCTTTTATATGTGTCGCGTATCCTTGAGCTTTTGCCTATTATTTTGATCAATAAAAACTTACTTACCGATAGGTAAAAAAAAAGACATAGAATGGCCAACATCCAATGAAGTAATGCATTAAGAATGCAAGTCTAAAGTTCCTAAATAGTCCTTGTGTTGTCTGCTTTGATCATTATTTATTTTCATATGCACCACACATCACATAAATCAAGATCATTTTCCATGAGGTCTCGCCATGATGGCAACCAACCCACCTCTTCCAGCACACTAAAAACTCTACAACCTGGCATGCCATCACTCAACTGAGTTCAAATAAGCTGAAGAAAGCTTGTCATAGTAGGCTAGTCACCTCACATTGTAGTAGACAATGATCCACAGATTCCTCTTTTCTCTTATACACAGAAAGCTTAATCATTTCCAAATGATGTTGTAATATCCCATATTACTGTGATGACCAAAAATTTTTAACTTATCAAAAAAAAACAATCTTATTCCTTAACAAACCAAAATATTACCAGTATGGATTTGCAACACTTCGTTTAATTAAAACATATATATTCAACTTCCCCCCCCCCCCCTTTTTTAAAATGGAACCAAAATATGTTTTCCAGGATACAGTATGGATGAAGCTAGATCAAATTCTAAAACAAATACTGCAGAAAAAGTTGAAGAAACATAGATATAAAGAAACCATCACACACAAATATTACCCTAGCTTTGTATCTCACTGTGCTTACTTTTGGGACCATGGTTGCAGTCTGTTGCTGTAATGAAGATGCCTGAAGCACCAGGGGAATGCTCGCACAGCTAGTAAGCGGATTCGTCAAAAGTGCAGTGGAGACTGGAGCCACCCCAGGAAGTGCAATCCCTTCGATAAGTCCCATGTTGCCCAGCGGGAGGACCCGAGGTATTGCTACACCAGCTGAAACCAAGGACTCTGCAGGCTGATCCCACTTTCTCTTCTTTCTGTGGAAGCGCTAAAAGTTGAGTTATTGCAAGAAATCGGGGCCCTTATCCAGATTGATTTGTGATAGAGCGACAAGATCAATAATAGTTAAAACCTCAACACTTAAAAGTAATAACACTCCAATAAGTTTTCAAATCTGACGTTCACGGCGGATACTCTATTGGCATTGATTTAATGACGTTCACGGCGCTTTCCGGCCAAAAAAAATATATATATATATATATATAAAATGAAGAACCCTAAAACCCCATATACTCAAAATGGGACATAAATAAGGCCCTCCTTTGTTTGATCGGTAAACAAAAAAACACAAAAAAAAAAAACACAAAAAAAAAATCATTTATTAACCAAAAAAAAATAATATTGGCTGCAGTCTTGTGTGCCGCTGGGCAAAAAATAAATAAATATTAAAAACTGTGAGTGTGTGCCGCTCCCAGCATTCCTCTTTTATTAAAGAGAAAAAAAAAAAAAACTGGAATCCTGTTTTGTGGTAGAAAACTAAAATGCTGGCAGCAGAGCGATATAACGCAAAAAAGAATTTATCTTGAACCAAAAGAAAGGACGATAATTTCAATAAACATGTTCCTCAAATTAGGTTATTTCGTGGGATGGGTCTGCAAATCGCACCAACCTTCGCCTCGTTTGCGAGGCTTCCTCCGAATAATGCTTATCACCATTGTCCTCCGTCATTTTTCGATTGCGATTGTCGATTGTCGATTGGTGCTGTTGATTGAGAAAAATGGAAACGATAGTTGTGGTAAAGAACTTCTGGGGCCTTATCGTATCAGAGTATTCGGAACTGAGAAGGGAATTATGAGCTAACGCTGCGCCGACGGACGGTGGTGGGGAAATTGGAATTGTGAGAGACGAACGCGTTTGTGGTGTGGGACAGTGGGAACCACCGAATTACTGCCACGTAGATTTTATGACATGCCAACTATAAAATTTACTTAGAAGAAGAAAAATATCAATCAAAAAACTTACCGCTGTCGCCACAAGAAGGGGATCAGAATTCAAGATTATTTCCTACGAAGGCTTCTCAAAAAAACAGAAAAAACAGATTGGAAAGACTAAAAGACAACGGTGATAATTGGCAAGAGGGAAAGCGACGAGATGCGATTGTGCTTGGCTATTTTGAACATTTTTTTAGGACCTCAAACCCCACGAGTTCTTTGGATTTTCTGGGGTCTATTGCTAATAAAATAACAGAGGAGATGAACGAGGGGTTAAATGATGTTTATACTGAAGCTGAAGTCTTTGTTGCATTTTCTCAAATGGATCTCCTGGCCAGACAGAATATCACCCATCTTTATCAGTAATATTGAAAGTTGGTACAATTACTGTCACGGAGTCAAAATTTATGTTAAAAGAAATAGATAAAATTAAAATAAAATATATAAAATATTTTTATTTTATTTATATATAATTTTTTATACAATATAAAATAATTTGATAATAAAATTTATAATAAAAATAAAAAATATTTAATACAACTTATATATTAAAAAAGTATATAATATAATATGAACATGTTATCATAATAAAAATATATTAAAAATCATCAAACTTCTTTTTTTATTTTTATTTTTATTTATAATAAAATTTTCGTCATATTATTATTTTATTTTATTTTATATGATATGTATTTTATTTTTAAATTAGATTAATTTTGTAGAGAAAGATCAAAATAATTTTTAAAGAGTGGACCAACACAAAATAAAATTAAAATTATCCTACAAAATCATAAAAAAAAATAAACATATTTTTCAATTTTTCAATTTTTTTTTAAAACACATATTATATATATATATTTTAAATAGAGATGGAGCTTGTGGGGAAGAGGGGCCATGGCCCCCTTGCCCCAACGTGACTCCGCCGCTAGTTACTGTCTCAGTCCTTACAGCTCTAAGCATGAGTGTTTTCCTTCTACTCTTAATCACATGCACATTTTTCTAATTCCTAAAAAGAATTCTCCTGAAATTATTGATGATTTTAAGCCTACTAGCCTTTTTAATGTAGCCTATAAGTTTATTGTTAATATTGTGTCAAATCATTTTAAGTCAATTTTACCTGTGATTATTGAAAAGAGTCATAATGCATTTGTGTCTAGTAGTTAATTGGTGATAATGTTTTGATAGCATATGAGTTGGTTCATTATCTAAAGCAGAAAAAGAAGGGTAAGTAGGGTTTTATGTCAGTAAAACTATATATGAATGAGACACGATCATGTTGAGTGGAGTTTTATTAAAGTTGTGATGGATATTATGGGATTTAGCAAAGCCTTTATAGATTTGGTGTTGTATTGTATAAGTTTAGTTTCTTTTTCAGTATTAAGTAATGGAGAGCCAAAGGGTCCAATTCGACCTAGTCGAGGTTTAAGACAAAAGGATCTATTATCCCCTTATATTTTTATTCTTTGTACCAAAGGATTGATTGCCTTGTTAAAAGAAGCTAGTTGTAGAAAACAGATTTCAGGCATCAAGATTTGTAAAGGAGTCCCGACCATTAATCACTATCTCTCTGCCGATGATAATGTGATTTTTTGTAACGCAGATTTAAATAAAAATAGGAGATTACAAGCTTTATTGGACTTTTATGAGACTATTTCTGGCCAGAAAATTAATAAATAAAAAACTTCGATGTTTTTTAGCGCCATTGTGGGGAGGGGAGTAAGAAAGAAGATTGATCAGTTATGGAATGATGGGAAAATTCAATAATATGAGAAATATCTTGGTTTGCCTCCTATGACAGGTAGATCCAAAAGGCAAGCTTTCCATTCTATTAAATAGAAAATATGATAGGAAATTCAAGGGTGGAAATAAAAATTATTATTACAAAGTAGAAAGAAAATGCTTTTGAAAGTTGTAGCACATTTTATACCTAACTATGCTATGAGTTATTTTTTATTACCCATTGATTTTTGTGAAGAACTTGAGCAAATGATGACAAAGTTTTGGTAGGGTCAAATGGAGAATGAAAGGAAAATTCATTAGTTAAGATGAGAAAAATTGTGTGAGAGACAATCAATAGGAGGTTTGGGATTCAAAGATCTTCAAATTTTCAATCTTGTTTTACTGGCAAAGTCGAAGGATCTTAAAAACGGAAAACACTTTGCTTCATAAATTGTTCAAAGCAAGATATTTTTTAAAGACAAGTCTTTTTTAGGAAAGTTTGGGTCATAAGCCCTCTTATACTTTTATTATTGAATGATATAACTCAACAATAAAATAAAAATATAGATTATCTAGAACTCCATTTTGATACTAATTGTGAGTTGCTATATCAGAAGAAAGATAACTATACTGATTTGGTATACTCTAAAGACAGGAGGAGTATTTGGGAGGCAAAGCGGTGGTTATGTGGACGGTATTGTTGGCACATTGGAGATGGAAGAAGTTGTAACAGCCCACTCCGACACCAAGTTTTCTTCTAAAAATTTTAGTTTTATTTGTTCCAAAAGTCTATTAGAGTTTTTCGAACAATATTTTTTTATTTCATTTACATTCCTAAGTTATTGTTGGATTAATTGATTTATTATTATTATTATTATTTTCCTCTCCATAATTACCTCACGTTGCCGTATTTCCAATGCACATATCTCCTCCCTCTAATTGCTTGGCAACCGAGTATCTTAACGGACAAGTGATTAGGCATCACTTCCTTTCCAAAAAAATTTTGCCTCCATCAAGTCTTTCTTTCCCGCTTTATGCCTCTCTTAGGGTTTCCAGTATCATTATATATATATATATATATATATGCGAAGGAAAACCTCACTGCCACAACCTCTTACGCACATAGCCTCCCCCTCATGTATGAAGAAAGCTCCATGCCGCCGCTACCCTCTGAGGTGCCTCAACCCCTTGCTCACCACCATTGTTTAGCCTTTTTTCCCCATCTCCTTCCTTTAGACCTCATCGTGCACTGCCCCTTGTGAGCGATCAAACATGCACCGTGAGCCATCACCTAATGCAAGCTACTCCTCACGACCAACAGCTACACGAAATTGGCACCACCATAACGCAACCTCTAGACGGTTGCACCGAAACCCACTGCCAAACTCCATGTCACAGCCACGAGCACCTCTGTTTTGGCTCTCAAGAACATAGCATTACCCAAAAAATAAAGGAGTTGCATCCCATCCTTGGACAGCCCCTGTTTAAACCATCTATAAACAAAGCATGATTGCTCATTTTGTCAACGACAACCACGTAACCGAGAGTCGCACTTTTTGGAAACTATTCAGTATAGCCTAGAAAAGGTCGAAAATTCAACCAGTAGTGCTGCCTTGTCCCTTGATTCGTCGCATGACACTTTCTATCACCCCCAACTCCGTCGTATCTCCGCTAGTTCTCAGCCCTGACCTCGGTGAGCCTCTACCTCTCATTCTATCTCGATTCATTTTTGTTTCCCTGCAATAACCCTTGTTTTATCCTTTACATGTTGTGTTTTCACTCTTTAAGTGATGCTATAGAAGTTTTAAGCTTGTGAAGTTACAATTTTATCACCTTGTTTTATTACAAATTTAAAGAGTTTCAAAATGATATTTTTTTTAATAGGTTAATTTGTTTTGGATCTTCCCAGATTGTTACTACGGAGTTTTTTTTTTTTTAGTGTTTTATGCTAAGACAAAGTTTTGGCTAAATGTTTTGGATTGGGTTCGAGTTCTATTTTATTTTTTTTTATTTCAAATTTTAAATTATTTTGGGTACATCTTTAAAATTATTTGAGCCTTGTAATATTTTATTCAGTGACTATTCTTTTCAGTGGGTTGTGTTTTGATTCGCGAAAGACACATGGTTTGAACTCGAATTTGGGTTAAATTATTATTAAGTCAAGATCGAGGCATTGAAGAATTTATTATATTTTAAGGTTTGAGAGGAATTTAGTGAATTCTAGTATTTTGAGGAGAATTGTTATTCAGGATGTCGAGGATGTTTAGATGTTAAGGAAAAATATTGGATTTTTATTTCTCAAGGTCTATTTGTGAAGTTTGTAATCATTTGGAAGTTTATGGAAATTACGTAAATATTTTATAGGTGACGATTAATGTTGTTCAGCTTTATTGAGGATAATTCAGAAAGCTAAGAAGTTTAGGTAAGCGGAGTTCTTATACTAGACTTTTGCATTAAAATTATAAACTCAAGTTTATTTTGGAAAAAAAATATATATTTTAGTTACGAAAAGAAACTTTGAAATCACCTCAATTTTGTTTCGCATATGCATAAAATTCTGTATAATAATAAATTGTTTCTGACATGAACTAGTGTAGACATGAACTAATTTTGTTGCATTCTGTTTTCTGAATTGAAAAAGAGCGAATACGAAAGTTTCTACATAAATAATATTTCTGATCTTATTCTATTCTGTTTTGGAAAAATTCTGTACTCTGAGACGATAAGATATAATTTCTGAAACCTCTCGCAGGACATTTTGGTTCTATTCCGCTTTGTTCTGTTCTGGGTTGGTACCAACTATTCTATTTTCAGTGCACCCACTTTAGTTGCAAAGTGGTTTTCTGCGTGGTCTTTCCTATATACACACTTGGGGCTCCAAGAATAATAAAGGGAAGATTCACGTTTTGTTTCTGCTCGGTTGGCTGCCAAGGTTTGCACAACCCTACCACAAGGGTTAAACATGGTATTTCTATTCTAATAAGATGTTTTAGTTATGCTATGCCAAAGAGATTTTTCTGTTTCTGTTTATACTAAATTTTCGCTCTGATTTATTTATAACATGATCTGTTTCTGCATTTCTAAAGATAAGAAATATTTTTATTCTACATTCTGAATTTGGTAAATGTTTATACTTGCACACTAATATATGTTCTTTGCTTATTGAATTGTGGTTAAACTCACCCCTTATTTTTAAATATTTTTTCAGATAAATTTAGATATTTCAGTAGAGGATCAGTTTATGAAGCAATGGGTGAGATAACCTAAGAATGGTTAATTAATCATAGAAAGTTTATATGAGTATTTATAAGTTTTAGTAAGGAAATTTTATTGTATTTTTGTAACATAGCATTTCTGGAATTGATAATATTGAGAAAAGTGATTTTGGAACCAAGTTTTATATGATATTTAGAAATTTAGAGTTTTTAATTATGGTGTTGAAATGTGAATTTTGTAATAGGAAATAACTCGCAAACCCCTGCAGGACCGGGACGTTACAGTTGGTATCAGAGACAGGTTAGAGGTTTTGCAGACTAAAATATCAGAGGTTGATTAATTGTTTGTGGACTTGAGGAAATAATTTTCAGATTAGAGGCATAGACATTTGTGGATTATGTAGATGAGTTGATTATTTGTGTTTAAGGTTCTGCAGACTTTATGTATTAAGGATTTAGGAATTTGAAGTTTTAGATTCGATTGGCTCATTTTGTGGGTTCCGAGACATGACTTGGATATGACTTAAGGTTTAGGGTTCGATGTTGTCATGAGTTTGACTGAAAGTTAGGCTTGAGATTCCGAAGACTTTATATTTGGGGTTCTAGATAACAATGGATTTAGGAAGTGATATCATATTTGAGGTATAGAATTTTGATGACTAAGATATGATTATGTGGAAAACTCAAAGGTTTAGATTTCAAGTTGACCTTGTTGAACGAGTTCTAGTTAGGAACTAGATGTTTAGACTTGTGACCTTAATGTTTTAGTGAAAATATTAGGCTTGTAAATCTGATGTGGAGGTTGGCACTTGATTGAGATACCTTTTGTTTGAAACCTTAAGTTGATCAGAGTGCGCAGCGAAAGTGCAAATTCTTTAGTGATTCATAATTTGAGGGTTGATTTTACTATTTATATGAGGTTGTGGATTAAGCATTTGGGACATGACTTTAGCTATAACAAATTTTGAGGACGAAATTTTTTTAAGGGAGTGGGAATGTAACACCCTGCTCCAACACCAAGGTTTCTTCTAAAACTCTTAGTTTTATTTGTTCCAAAAGTCTATTGGAGTTTTTCGAACAATATTTTTTTTATTTCATTTACATTCCTAAGTTATTGTTGGATTAATTGATTTATTATTATTATTATTATTATTTTCCTCTCCATAATTACCTCATGTTGCCGTATTTCCTATGCACATATCTCCTCTCTCTAATTGCTTGGCAACCGAGTATCTTAACGGACAAGTGATTGGGCATCACTTCCTTTCCAAAAATAATTTTGCCTCCATCAAGCCCTTCTTTCCCGCTTTATGCTTCTCTTAGGGTTTCTAGTATCATTATATATATATCTATGCGAAGGAAAGCTTCACTGCCACAACCTCTTACGCACATAGCCTCCCCCTCATGTATGAAGAAAGCTCCATGTTGCCGCTGCCCTCTGAGGTGCCTCAACCCCTTGCTCACCACCATTGTTTAGCCCTTTTTCCCCATCTCCTTCCTCTAGACCCCACTGTGCACTGCCCCTTGCGAGTGATCAACCATGCACCATGAGTCATCACCTAATGCAAGCTACTCCTCATGGCCAGTAGCCACACAAAACCGGCACCACCATCATGCAACCTCTAGATGGTTGCACCGAAACCTACTGCCAAACTCCATGTCACAGCCACGAGTACCTTTGTTTTGGCTCTCAAGAATAGAGCATTACCCAAATAAAAAGGAGCTGCATCCCACCCTTGGATAGCTCCTGTTTAAACCATCTATAAACAGAGCATGATTACTCCTTTTGCCAATTACGGCAACCACGTAACTGAGAGTCGCACCTTTCGTAAACCATTCAGTACAGCCTAGAAAAGGCCGAAAATTCAACCAGTACTGCTGCCTTGTCCCTTGATCCGTCGCATGCCACTTTCTATTGCCACCCAACTCCGTCATATCTCCACCAGTTCTTAGCCCTGACCTCGGTGAGCCTCTGCCTCTCGTCTTATCTCGGTTCATTTTTTTATCCTTTGCATGTTCTGTTTTCACTCTTTAAGTGATGCTGTAGAAGTTTTAGGTTATGAAGTTATAATTTTATCACTTCGTTTTATTACAAATTTAAAGAGTTTTAAAATGATATTTTTTTTAATGGGTTGTTTTGTTTTGGATCTTCTCAGATTGTTATTACGGAGTTTCTTTTTTTCTTTTTTTGAGTGTTTTATGATAAGACAAAATTTTGGCTAAATGTTTTGGATTGAGTTCAAGTTCTATTTTTTTTTTCGAATTTTAAATTATTTTGGGTACATTTTTAAAATTATTTAAGCCTTGTAATATTTTATTCAGTGACTATTCTTTTCAATGAATTGTGTTTTGATTTGTGAAAGATGCTTGATTTGAATTGGAATTTGGGTTAAGTTATTATTAAGTGAAGATCGAGGTGTTGAAGAATTTATTATATTTTAAGGTTTGAGAGGAATTTAGTGAATTCTGGTATTTTGAAGAGAATTGTTATTCAGGATGTCGAGAATGTTTAGATGTTAAGGAAAAATATTAGATTTTTATTTCTCGGGATCTACTTGAGGAGTTTGTAATCATTTGGAAGTTTATGGAAATTACATGATTATTTTATAGTGACGATTAATGTTGTTCAGCTTTATTGAGGATAATTCAGAAAGTTAAAAAGTTCAGGTAAGCAGGATTCCTATGCTAGACTTTGTATCAAAATTATGAATTGGGGTTTATTTTGGAAAAAGAATGTATATTTTAGTTACGAAAAAAAACTTTGAAATCTCCTCAGTTTTTTTTACCTCGGTTTCTTTTCGCATATGCATAAAATACTGTATAAGAATAAAGTGTTTCTAGCATGAACTGATATAGATATGAGCTAACTTTGTTGCATTCTGTTTTCTGAATATGAAAGTTTCTACATAAATGATATTTCTGATCTTATTCTATTCTGTTTTGGAAAAGTTCTGTACTTTAATACGATATGATATGATTTCTGAAACCTCTGGCATGACATTCTGGTTCTGTTCTGCTCTGTTATATTCTGGGTTGGTACCAACTATTATGTTCGCGGTGCACCCACTTTGGTTGTAAAGTGGTTTTTCTGCATAGTCTTTCCTGTGTGCACACTTGGGGCTCTAAGAATAATAAAGGGAAGATTCACATTCTATTGCTGCTCGGTTGGCCGTCGAGATTTTTACAACCCTACCACGAGGGTTAAATATGGTATTTCTGTTCTGAAAAGATGTTTCAGTTATGCTATGCCAAAGAGATCTTTCTGTTTCTATTTACACTAAACATTCGTTCTGATTTATTTATAACATGATCTGTTTCTGCATTTTTGAAGATAAGAAATATTTTTATTCTGCATTCTGAATTTGGTAAATGCTCATGTTTGCACACTAGTATATGTTATTTGCTTACTGAGTTGTGGTTAAACTCACCCCTTATCTCTGAATATTTTTTCAAATAAATTTGGATATTTCAGTGGAGGATCAATTTATTAAGGATTGAGTGAGATGACCTAAAAATGGTTGATTAATCATAGAGAATTTATATGAGTATTGATAAGTTTTAGTAAGAAAATGTTATTGTATTTTTGTGACATAGCATTTCTGGAATTGATGTTATTGAGGAAAGTAATTTTGGAACCAAATTTTATATGATATTTGAAATTTTGGGGTTTTTAATTATGGTGTTGAAATATGAGTTTTGTAATAGGAAATAACTCTCCGACCCCTACAGGACCGGGACGTTACAGAAGTGCTCATATGTGGATATAAAGATGGATCTTGGCTCACAACAATTTATTGAAAGAGGATATTCAGATTGTTGAAGATTATAAGGAATAGTCGGTGGCTTCTTTGATAAATAAGGAAACTCAAGGGTGGAATTTGGACGAGTTAAGATCTTCAATCCAAAAGTTGCTGCTAATATTTGCAAAGTCGGAATATATCCAGAACTCGTTGCCAATACATGGGAATGAGAATATGAACGCAATGGAAAATTTTCTGTCAGAAGTTGTTCCTTTAACATGGGAATAGGGAGGGTAATATGGTAGCACGCCAATTAGCTCATCATGCTTGGAATGTTGAGCATTTTCAGATGTGGGGGGATTCAATTCCAGACTTCCTTTCTCAAATTATTTGGCTTGACAATTGTCTATAATTATTATCTTAATGAAAGTTGTTGTTTCTATAAAAAAAATTATAAAATTTATTTTATTCCAATGAAAGTCTTAATTATTGTCAAATCTAAAATTTAATTAAAACTTAAAATTTTGGTTACAATTAAAACCATTGAAGATATTAATTTACATTGTACTATTTGTCTTGAAATCAAAATAATAATATAATATTATATATTTTAATAATAATGTCTTTAATATTTTTTAAATTATAAAATTCATATATTAGTTAATAATTTAGTTTTTATTTCAAATTATTGTTTCTAAACTATTTTTCATATCAACCTAATTATCCAACATAATATAACCTTGTTTACAAATCTATTTCTTAAAAAATTTGAACATAATATAACCTTATTTACAAATAAAAATTTTAAAAAGAATTTATTAAAGTCTTCTTAATTATTTATGAATAAAATATAGATTTAATAATTGAATATTGATTCTTCAATTTTGAAAACTCTTTTAAAGTTACTAATGAATATTTAAACTCTTTTAAATACAATTTCTACTATTATTTATTACTTTCTACTACTATTTAATATTTTATTATCTTTTTTAACTATTTTTTACTATTATTAATAATATTTCTCAATATAAACACGCAAATAGTTTTTGTTATTAGACCTAATATTTTTTATTACAAAAATTAGAAAACTTACTTCTATATAATATGTTGATACGAAGATGATGCGTGCAAACTACCTTATTATTAACCTATTTTTTAATAAGAGTTGTGATTACTAGAAAAAAAAATCATCACTTCTTTTATTTAAAAAAATAATAATCATTTGCACTAGTATGCACCCTAACAATGTTCATAATCTAAACATAAATGAAATATATAATGTAAAAACCTAATTACAACTCAAGAATTAAAAGAATAAACAAAAAAAAAATTATGGACATGGGTTTGATTCAAATAATGATATAGAGAACACAGTCCTTTTGATTTTAACTTGTAATTTTTTTGTTTTGGACAGGAAACATAACTTCTTAAATCAAAAAGGAGCTACTAGGTGTTCTTGTCGATGCCTCCAACTTGCGTCTGAGATTTAACGTAAGTTGAAACGTCAGGACATGTAACACTAGGTTACATACCCTTCGTATATATCAGAAAATAATATGCATGAACCTAACTTATTAACAATATGTGATGCCTATCGCAGCGGAGTAGAGTTAATTCTCGAAGTATGCAAAGAAATCTAACTTTGTAAATTGATCACATAACAAAACATAATCATAAACCCATAGCTTACTATATACAATATCACAAAGTACCAAGTTTTACAAAATCAAAATCTCCAAAATACATAGAAAATACATCATACCATTTCCCTTTCACTATAAGGGCTCTTTCTTTACTTATTTATACTCATTACTGAAACAAAATTGATTCATACTAATTTCAAATTTCTGTTTGAGGTACCTTCTTGCTAGCGTCATGTAGATACCATTTAGGGATAAAGAGCCATTAAGGCTCAAAGTTAGGCAACACCCAAAATGGAGCCGTTCATCTAATGAAGTGGATGCGTGTTTTCTTATGACCTCTAACAAGTACTCATACGTAGGTGGGGCATAGCCATCAAAAAGAGAGTATTTAGTGGACCCCTCTAGGCTCAGCTAAATCTTTCGAGTAGCTTGAGTCTCTTTTTCTCCCATATTGTCCTGCAACAATATCTATCATCTCAAAAGGAATGATAAATAAAATTCAAAGGGTGAGATTTCAAGAATCTCTATAAGTACACGAAGAACTTAGCGAAAGCATGGGTAGCATACACAGATAACATGTAAATGCATGTAACATGACCATTTGACTTATGACATGACTTATGCACAATTTCTGCAAAGACTTGTATATTTTCATAAAAGGACTTTTATTGACTTATAAATCGCCTTCATTATCACACTTAATTCTTAATCTCGACGGCAGATCGAACCGACTTCACCGTTGGGTTTCTGAATCTCGATGGCAGATCGAAACGTCTTCACCGTTGAATTTTTTAACATGATGACAGATCGAAACGCATTCACTGTTATGATATGAATTTTCTTATTATAGCAGCAGATCGAATCACCTTCACCGCCAGTTTTCTTAACTTTTGAAATTCTTACAAAATTATTTCTCTTATTTCTTTAAAAAAGAGTTATGCCCTAAAACAGTAAATCTTGTGACGTAATGATCATGCATGTGCTTTCAAACTTTTTCTTGCATGCTACATGATTCATAGGCCATATAACATGTAAAATATACATTTTCAACTCATGGCATATACATATTATATTTGCACCAAAAATTATTTTTCAATTAAAACATAGATAATTCATTTGAAGGAGAACTGAAATAATTCATCTTTAACTCTAAAGTATTAGGCCGAATACCCCAGGGGCTAGTTTAAAATTTACACTCTAAAGTACTAGGCCGAATACCCCAGGGGCTAGTTTAAAATTTACGTTCTTTCTTTTAAACCAACTTACTCTTCTCTTAGCATAATTTAAAACTCTATAATGAAGCTAAACTAATTCTTAGCCGAAGTTGCTCATTTACTTGGTGGACTCTTTTCTTCAATCATTCTTTTATCAATTAACCATTCCACCAACACTATATATATAACTCTTCTACTACTCTTTACCAAGATTAAATAATATAAATTTTTCTCAATTACCAATAATTTAAATTAATCCTTATATCATCATATAGGGATGGAAAACTCAAAATACCTTAAAATATTTTACTAGGATTGAACCCTACAAACCCCAAAATTTAATTATTTTGTCATCCCAACATCACATACCATTATCCAAGTTTCTAACTATAATTTACTAAAATAATTCTTGTTCTGTAGATGGTTTTCTCCATATACCACACTACATTCCTTTAAAGAACTTAACACAATATCACATAGATTTAATCATCCAATAAATATTATAAGCATTCAAATGGAATAACCAACAACATGTTATTTATATATATATATATAATAATTGTTAAAATTAGCCCCGTTTGGATTCAAAAATAGGATGAATTGAGATGAATTTAGTTTATTTTTTTAATATTATTATTATTTAAAATTTAAAAAAGTTGAATTGAGATTTGAAAAATGTATATTGAGATTTGAAAAATGTGTATAGGGATTTGTATTTTGTATAGGAAATTGAAAAAATATAATGATGAAATGGAGATGAATTGAGATGAGTTGAGGAGAGTTTTGAATCCAAACCGAGTCTAAGTTATAGGTGCACTTACGAATTTTCCAAGGAATCTAACAAAGAGAATCTTGTGAGGATAGCTTGCCTTAGAAATCCTTTGGGAGAACTCACATACAATTGCTTTGAAAGAAGGTTTGAAAGTGAATGAATGGAAGAAAGGGTGAAGCTTAGTTTGATCGAGAGTTTTTTGTAATGAGAAGTGGAGGGAACCTACAAATACTTGTTCGTTGACTCTTTATGCCCAAAATGAGTGGAAAAAATCTTAGAAAATATATGACACCACACTAGCCGATCCAAGTGTCCCTTAGATTATAGGATAATCATATTCCTTTTACTTAGGCTTAGTTAGCAAAATGATAAGACCTCAAGCTCATCCTATACTAAAGTGAACACATATAAGAAAATGACAAAAGTAGGTACAACATATCCAAAGTGATTTCGGCTATCCCATTTCATCCTAGGTACTATCTGAATTTCGTTCTAAACATAAGTCCATTGAGTGCCACGTAACACATAGACATGATCATTACATAGATATTTCACATGGCTAAGTCGGTTGACAATGGCTTAAGTCAGTGCTTGCTTGTTCTCCATTCTCATTTTCGGAAATCATTTCTAACAAAATGACAAAACTTCATTTTTCCTACTTCTTAGTTCTAAGTTAGTTTATCTTAAGTCAAGTGTCCATCCTTTGGTCCCTAACCAATTAGATATTCTTCTAATACTCACCATGGTTGAAATCTATCCAAAGAGATGTCCAATGTTTGGTTCATCATTTCTTCCAATCATCACTTGCCACTTATTGATTCTTGTATCCCAAGCAAAGTAAAATATAAAAATAAACTTGTCTTCAAATAGATCCAAACCGTGGCCTCCAATTTCTTATAGTCCCCTTTGAATTATTCACAAACTTGGATTCAAGTTAAAACTACTCAATATAAGAGAAGGCTCATCCAATTGCTATACTAGTATTTTTCCAAAAAGTTCTAAGAGAAATGACCAAAATAATTCTAAGGTAAATATAGTCATCCCAAACACGAAAATCTAATAGGAAAAATAATCGGGTTGTCACAGTTCTACTGGGAGTGGGAAGCTAATGCATTTGTAGTATTATTTTTTTTTCCTTTTTGCATTATTTTATATGATTTTTTTTAACATCTTTAAATATTTTATAAAAAATAAAAAAAATCACAACATTATTAAAAAAAATATTTACTTAATCATGAAGTGAGAAAACTAAAAATAAAAATCCCAATAACACCAACGGGAGCCCCCAACGGGAAACTTAGTATTTTTCAAATTAAAAAAAATGATTACTAACAATCATCAAATCATATGACTTGAGAGAGCTAGCTTGATATCACCACCTTAAAGCATTTTTAGCTAGCATATGAGCTGTCATATTACCTTCCCGATAAACATGTGAAAATAGACAAATAACAAAACAATAAGTAAGTTTTTTAATCTTATTATATAACACCCCAAGCATAGAATTATCCATGCTATTTTTCTGCAAAGCTTCCACAATTAGTAAGTTGTCACTTTTCACCATAATCTGTGCAATACTCATGCTAGCACACAATTGTAAATCTTTGAAGATAGCCAATAATTCTATAGCTTCTAGTTCTTCCCCCTTAAACTCAACTTTACTTGCAGTCATGAGCACTCTGCTTCAGACATCTCTCAACACAAAACTAATACCTGCTTTTTCCAAATCTCTAACAACTATACTATCGACATTTAATTTCAGCTAATCAAATTAAGGAGAGTCCATCTATAATGTTAATCTATATATGAGTTTTATGCGTTACTTGACCATAACTTCTCAACATAACTAAAGCATTATCAACTACATGTTTAGGACTTAGTAGCACATGTTCATACATATATTTATTTCTCCTATTCCAGAAGCTCCAAGCTAGAGTAGAGAAAATAGACAACTTATCTTGCATCTTCATTTTACAATTTTCAAAGCCAGCTAAAAAATAGTCATCCCTTTATCAATAACTAGTCCTGGTAAGTAAGATTTCCATATCCTCTAAAAATTATCATAGCTCACCAAAGCATAATGAAGTCCCTCAATTTCAAGTGTGCGGAAACTAAATGTTGCATTTGTTAAAATATTTTTATGCAGTAAATTATATTTAGTGGGCAATCCATCTTTATATACACGCCATGCAAAGATTTTATTCTTATTTGGGGTTGACATTTTTCACAATTGCTTTATAGAACTTGTTGATCCTTCACATTTGAAGACTCTACAACCTATGACCCCATCTAAGCTGTAATAAACCTATGGCAGCTTCTAAGACTAAACATGTTATTTCTCTCATGAGCCCAAATCACTTATCTTCTACATCAGTAGAACACAACACCCGTTTAAGGATATCAACCACCACAAATGAATTGCAGAAAGATCTAAGTTTATGAACACTCCACATTTTTTTGTTATTCACAAAGGGAGAACCCATATAATCAAATGTAGTTTGTTCCCTAGCCACAGCCCCTCTATAAACTAAGAAATAAGGACCTGGAACCCACTAATTCAACCAAATCTTTACAGACTCGTTATTCTCATACGTGACCAACAAAATAAATTTTTCTATGTGACGTGGCAAGGGTGGTTTTCTCTCTCAAATTTTTAAGGGGTGACTAGGGTTCTGCATGGCACACGCTGCCGGCCCCTTGCCTCCATCAGCAAGGCAAGGCACAAGTGAGACAGATTTTACGTTCAATTCTAAGGGGAGGACGACGGGATGGCCTGTGAGTGATGTAGGTGCGTTGTCTGTGAAGGTTTTTGCGGAAGTTGTGGCTGCAAATCCACAACTACTTCCAAAGCTAAACATCATTTTGCGTGAGCCATGTTTTTGTGATGGTGCGATGTTCTTTCTGTTTTCAAAAGCCAAAATCCAACAGTCTGCAAAGCCTTTTTGGTTCTTAGTGGTTATGAAATTTTTACATAAAAGGCCATCACTTGATCATATACGGGGGTTTATCAAAAATATATGGGGATTGAAATCATTACCGATGGTTAGCTAGTTAAGAAACCCACGTAATGTTCTTGTTCAAATGTCAAAGGAAGAGGATTTCATTAGTGTGATGGCTAGAGGAGATTTTGAGATGCATGAATTTCTGTTTCATGTTCCTCGTTGGACTCCATAATGTGTGGAAGACGAGGATTTACCTTGGATTCCTGTGTGGATTAATTTGGCAAGATTGCCTTATAATTATTTTCAGGAATCAACGTTGCATAGTATTGACAATGGTTTTGGACGTTACTTGAAGTAAGACAATGCAACAACGTGTGTGACTCGTCTTGAGGCAGCCCACATTTGTGTTGAATTAGATATTTCTCAACCATTGCATCATCTTTTTGGTTGGGTCCTCTGGGTCTTGCATTAAGCCATTATAGGAGGTGTTTTACTATTCAATACCAAGCTTTTGTGTTCTCTGTAAAAAGCAGGGATACATGGAAAATAATTGCCAGCAAAGTCATGGTTCAGAAGGAAAAAAACAAAAACAACTTGTTGTTCTAGATGAAGGAAAAAATAATACGAGCAAAAAAATTTGGAAGGTTGTGAGTAGCTAGGAGAATGAGAAGTTCATGCCAGTTGCTGAAGTGGTTGTTGGGGATTCATCAAAAGACCAGAAGAGAGGCTATCTTGGAAGCCATTCAGGTTCCTAGGGATGTGAGTGCAAGGGCATCGAAGGGCATCCAGTTTGTGTTGGCATTTGGAATGGTCCATGAGTCGTGGTCGAATGTGCACACAGAGGATCCACAACCCTTGACGTAGGTAGATAGGTTTTCTATTAGGAAAAATGACATCAACGTTAATTAGAAGGAAGATTTTGTTGGGGGTCTTTCCTCCTCGCAGGTTCCCTAAGAAAAATTAGAGGAATGTTTTGAAATTTCAAAGGAAGATTCTGATGATGATGGTCAGGAATTTGCTGAAGATCTAGGACCTAAGAGCTCATTGAGATTGGTTTATTAAGCTCTGGAATTTGAGTTAGGTGGTATGGGTAATAGAGGGTTTTTTTTTTTTTACTTCAAAAGATATTGTTGAATAGGGTGTATTATGTCGTGCTACTTCTGATGGTGAGTCTGAGGAAGAGTTGGATGAGTTGTCTACAAAATGTTTTGATTTAGATCCCGACATGCATGTGCCGTTAAAAAAAATAAAGGGGGTAAAGAAAGAAAAATCTATTGTTGTTTTGGAGCATCGTACTCACTCCAAAAATTCTTTATTTATGATGAATATTCTTACTTGTAATACTAGGAAAATTCTTTCGTCAAAAAGTAGATTTTGGTGTATTTTGAATAATAGTCACCCTTCTATGGCGGCCATTTTAGAAACATTCTTAAATTTGTAATAAATACATCAGATGGGCAAGATGGATGAATTTACCATCTTATTTCAATAATGCTAAGGGTGGAGGGAAAATATGGATTTTTTAGCAGATGATTTCGATTTTGAGTTGATTTCAATGTTGGATCAAGCTATTAGTGGATGGTTTATTCATAGAAATTGTCGAGGGCTTGTCACTTTTGTATATGCTAGTTGCTTTCGGGCCAAGTGAGTGGAATTGAGATTTTTTGAAATTGCAAGATCCTCATGGTTTACTGTGGTTCATCGGGTGGAGAGGGGACTTTAATATTATTTGGAATGATTGTGAAATGTGGGTGATCTTTTGCAGGCCTCTTGGGCTAAAATGGAGTTTAATGAATGTATTCATGATTGTGCTTTGGTAGATCTTCCTTGTAAAGGGAATCATTTATTATGGTGTAATAGAAGGTTCGGAAGTAGAAGAATATGGGCACAATTGGATAGGGTGTTGGTTAATATGCAATTCCTAAACTGTCATGGGGATGTTCACATTTCTTATATGCCTAGAACCTCTTTAAATCATGCATCGATACTTGTTCAATTACTCAGAAAAAGGGAGGTGGTTGTCCGTCCTTTCAGAGTTCAACGCATGTGGGGATTTCATGAAGATTCATTCCTTTAGAGCAGGAGATACTGAATAATAGAGTAGAAGGATGTGCCATGGTGCACATTGTAAAAAATTAAAAAATCTAAAAGGTGTTTTGTGGAAATGAAACAAAGAAGTCTTCGGCCGTGTTGAAGTTGAATTAAAAAGATAGGAATATTGCATTATTTGGTTGGAAGAAGCTATGAGCAAAATTTACTCGGATCAATTTTAGAATGAATTGTTGCAATATAAGCATGACCATTTGAAGTGGATGCATCAGGAGGAAATTTTGGCATGTCAAAAATTTCGAATTAAATGACTCACTAGGGGGGGGGTTTAATATGAGTTTCTTTCATGTTACTATGAGGCTCAAAATAAAATAAAAATAAATAGATAGAGAATATGACATTTGATGATGGGAGAACTCTTGCTTTAGCAGATGAGGTGCATGAGGGCGTTGTGGTATTGTTTCAGCAATTGTTATCGGCGACTGGGGTGGAGTTGACTTAGGTGGACTTAGATTTCTTGGTTCCATTGGTATCTATGGCAGAAAATGAGTCTTTGTGTGCTACTCCTTCATTGGAAGAGCTAAAAAATTCTCTCTGGTCTATTTCTTCAGATAGTAGTTCGGATATAAATAAATTCCCAGCTAGTTTCTTTATTCTTGCTTGGAATATTGTTAAAAATGATCTTGTCGATATAGGAAAAGATTGTTTGCTTGGCAACCTATTTCTAATTTCTTTGAGGCAACAAATTTGGTCTTCATCCCTAAGGTGGATGAACCTTTGAGTTTGGACAATTTCACTCAATAAGCCTTTGCTCGATTGTGTATAAAATCATGACGAAGATTATGGTTTATTGTTTGACACCAATTCAGGATAAAATCATTTCTCATGAGCAAACAATGTTTATTCAAGGTAGAAGTATTTTTGTTACTATGTTGTTGGCTCAGAAATTTGTTCAAGGTATTAACAGAAAAGTGAGATGTGGAAATGTGATATTAAAAACTAATATGGCCAAATCTTATGATCTTGTTAAAAACTAATGAGATGTGGAAGATTTTACGTCGATTGGGCTTCTTTGAGAATTAGAGAGATCTTGTTTATATTCTATATCTTCCTCTTACTATTTGGTGATGTTAAATGACTGAACTAAGGGTTTCTTTAAGGCGTTGTGAGGTCTTCGACAAAGTAATCTACTTTTCCCTTATTTATTTATTCTATCTAAAGAGGTTCTTTTTCGAATGCTTAATAAGGAATTCAGCTTGGTCCATGTTAAACATTTTCATCATTGTGGGGCTTTTCTAATATCTCAGTTGCTCTATGTAGATGATCTTATGATTTTTATGAATGATAGAATGTCTTCTATGAGAAATTTTATGGCAGTATTGCATCGATACGAGATAATGTCTGGATAGTTATTCTGAGAAAGTCCTCTATGTTTTTTTCTTCCCTACTTCGGCAAAGTAGAAGAGTGGTTTGAAGTTGATTCCAGGTTTTCTTCCTCTATGTTTTTTCCCTCTATTTTGCCATGTTCTTATTTGGGAATCCCTCTAGATGTAAGGTGTATGAAAATCCAAATGTTTAGTTCGTTCCTTCCTGGCAAGAATACACAAGAAAAAAAAAGTTGACAGGGTGGAAAAGTGCTAAGCTTCTATCCTTTGGGGGGATTATTTTAATAAAACATGTATTGAATAGCATGTCAATCCATATGCTCTCTGTATTGAGTTTACCAAAGGGAGTGTTCTCGACTTTTAATTTTTTTATTTTTTCAAATTTTCTATGGGGCTCTTCAATGGAAACCAAGAAGCGCAAGTGGATATCATGGAAAAATATATGTATGCCAGTGGAAGAATGTGGTCTTGATATTCAGGATCTTATTGAGGTTCAAAAATCTTTGCTTATGAAATTTGCATGAAAGTTAATAAAATGGGTTATGATGTGGTCAAATTTTTTCTTAAAGAAGTATGTTCGCAACTATTATATTTACTCAGTGATGAATTTACAAAAGGGTGCTCGATTTTGGAAGGGGATTATGCTACTTATATCTAGAATTTTATGCAATTCGAAGTGGCTCGTTGGGGGGGGGGGTCAAAGCAATTTCTAGATAGATAATTAGTTTGAAGATGGTCCATTGATAGTGTTTATTCTCGTGGTTAGAAATGTCCAACTGAATGTCAACGAGATCATTGATGAAATAGGTCCGAGACTTAGGCCCAGTTTGTTTACAAAACACACCTCATCTTATCTCATTTTATCTCATCTAATCATTACACATTTTTTAAATCCTAATACAAAATAATATAAACAATTTAATTTTTTCAAATTCCAATACAAAAATCATATTAAAAAAATATATTATAACAATATTTTATTTAACTTTTTACTTTATTCTCAATTTACCTCATCTCAATATCATCTCTAAAAACAAACCAGGCCTTAATGTCCTTCGAGATTTAGTATTGCCTAAAGTTCTTTAGCAAATTTTTGAATTTGTTATCCGATTTCAGTAGGGTCAGGACATGTGTGCATGGAAACATTCGGTTGATGGTAAGTTCATCACTAAATCAGCCTGACAATAATCTCGACAATGTAGATAACCATGTATCTAGAAGAAATGGCTATGGCAAAATTTTTTGTCGAAGAAGATGTCATTTTTTTGCTAGAGGGAAAGTGAAGGGCAATGTCGATTGATGATGTTATCCATAACCTAGGCATTCCAATAGTTTCAAAGTGCAATTGTTGTCTTCAATACCAAGTGGAAACGTTGCACCATATATTATGTGAGGGGGGTGGAGTCCAAAAAGTGTAGAATTTTTTTGCCGAAGTATGTATTATTTGGCTTCCTTTGATATGAAACTGGGAGGGGATGATGAGGTTTTGATGGCAAAAAACTTCTGTTTCTTCTTAGGTTGGATGGCTTTGTGGTGCACTTCCTATTATTATTTCATGGGCTTTATGGAGAGAGTGATTTGTGGCTAGAATGAAAGGTATAATTTTTAAATATGATGATATTATTCGGATTGTTAAAATCTCGATTGAAGACATTTCTTGTAAGCTTAATAAGTTCTGCTACTTGGGTAGAAAGGATCGGATGGTGATGGAAAATTTAGCATGTCTGATTGTCCCTATGATTAACAAGAGCCTATTACTAATTACATGGACACCATCAGAGAGGGGGATGGTAAAACTTAATGTGGATGGAGATTCATGTGGTAACCTGGGAGGTATCATTCGAAACTCTAACAGAAGAGTTATGGTTAGTTTTGCACATTTGTATGGGTATACCACAAATACTATTGCAAAATGTTGAGCTCTACTTGATGGACTACGCATGTGCTGTATATTGAGATTGCCTAATGTATTAGTAGAGTTGGATTCAGTCGTTATTGTTGGTTGGTTAGCTTCGAAAATTTGTAAGTACTAGTTTCTGTGGGATTTTTGGGAGGATATAAATGATCTTAGTCTATGAGTTAAATGTTCCGTTTTGACATATTTTTAGAGAAGCAAATATTGTGACTGACTTCTTGGTAAAAAAGGGATCTCAAGGCACAATTTGATTTTTTTGGGTCAGATTCTTTGCAAGGTCGCATTCGAGGTTTAATTCACATGGATAAATTGGCTCTTCTTTATATTAAACATTGAAATATGTATTTGTTTTCTATTGATTTATTTGTTTTGGCATTTTTTATTAGAACTGGTTTGTATGGCTTTATTTTATTTGGTTTTGTCCATAAAATGTTTTGGCACTTGGGTTTTGATATTAATTGAAAACTTGTAAACCCTTAAGTGTTTTTGATTGTTACCATGGTATTTCTCTATCATAAATGAGAATTACTAATAAATTGAGAGGAGGTCACTAATGGATATGTGACCTCATCTCTTCTCTAAAAAAAAAAAAGACCCTCTATTTCCTACTCTCCACCTACAACCTACCATAAGTCTTTTTCTTGCTTTTCAAATGTTCCTCCATTGTTCACTGTCGTAGCTTCCATATCCCCTTCCATAGCCTTTGACTCATCTCCTTGCAGCGCCTGCACACCCTTGGAAGAAGAGCTAGTAGTAGCTTTAACAAGTTCCTTGGCTCTTTTTTTTTTTAGCTGAGAACCAATCACCATAACCACTAGCACGGAGCCACACCCCATAAGGGTAAACCCTTGTCGTAAGTAGCTCCGAACTCTGTTGAACACGACCTCACTCCTTTTCACCATGTCTCAAATGACCACACTAGTAAAAGAAGTTTGGGAACCTCTCAATGAGAACCGAACCCAAACTGATTCACCGCCCCTTATAAAGAACTTGGTGCCCATTAACAAAGGTTCAGAAACAAGCAACATAACTTGAACCCTCATATACTCCTCTCACGCCATCTCTTCCTTATTTAGGTCCACCTCATCTACCTTACCAATCTTTCCACCTATTAAACGACTCATATTCATGTATAACCATTAGTGGTCAATCATGAATCATTTCTCAAAACATTGGCCTCATTAATCAAATCTACTGCACTTGTTGCCGCCCATCAACTTCCTTCATCTAAACTAGTTAATTGTTAAAGGACTAGGGGCTTTCACGAAGAAAGTTTTTTTCTTTTTTATCTTGACGATCTTCAAACTCAACAAGTAAAAGAGATGAATTGAGCTCTCTAAATTTCATGTTCATCACAAGACGCCATGCTTTCCTCATTGTACTCTTGAACATTTCCTTATTATAGTGCTTCTCAATCAACAATTGCATGATCAAAGACTTTCCCCCCTTAGAGAATAGCATCTTCCAACTACTCAGGCTCCACTACTCAATCAATGAGAGCGTTTATACAAATCATCAAGAAATTCCTCCATAATTTTAATAAAACAAGAAAGACTAAATCCAAATAGTAAAAAGTCACGGTTGCATTTAGATATTGAATTGAGCTGAATAAGTTATTGTTAGAATATTAATTTTGAATATTATGAGTGTATTGAAATTTGAAAAAAATTGAATTATTTATTATATTTTGTATGAGAATTTGAGAAAATGTATGAACATTTAAAAAAATTGTAATGATGAGATAAAATGAGTTGAGGAAGTTTTAGAATTCAAACTGGGCTAACTCAAGAAAACTTAAAGAGGAACAACTATCATCCCCTGTACTCTTAGATAATGAAGAATCCAAAACCTTTTTTATTTTTTGGAAAAACTCAAAATTATTTCCTCGAATAGAGATCAAATAATTTGTGAGTTCATTTTATATTCTTGTCTCAAATAAAAAAATTGAGATAAACTATATTATTTTTATTTTTCTAACTATTATATTTTCAGAATTACTTTAGTTTTTCATTTATTAGTATCCCATTAATAAAAAATGAAAATGTAATATAAAAATAGTGAATATTAATTGAAGAAAAGGAGATTTGTGCATTGATGGTGGAAATTGGATTGTGGGCGAAACGCTGCGTTTTTATTCATGAGACTGCTCACTTGATTAGGTTGTCAACACGGTGCGTATTGGAGTGGTGAATATAAAGTTCTACCTGTGTCGCTAAACCCTAATCTTTCTATCCCTCGCGTGCTCTCGCACACAAAACCCTAGCAGTAGAGAGATGGATATCGATGGAGAATCTGAAGAAAATTCAAGGCGGGTTCAAGTGCGCTTCGTGACAAAGCTCAAACCACCTCTCAAAGCTCCTCCCACATCGATTGCAATCCCTCCGAACCTCACCAGATTGGGCCTCTCCACCCTCGTCAACAATTTACTCCAATCCGGTAACATGGAAATTATATTTATATTGTTGATTAATTTGAAAAGGAAATTTTTATGGAATTTTCTCACTTTCATTTGGGTATCCACGGAGAGTCTGTCTGAAATTCAGCTAAGAAAGCTTGTTTTGTTTTAGAGTGATTTGAGATATTGTCCCGTTCTTAAATGTTAACGCTGATTGTGAGCAGGAAATCCTGATTGGAAACTTGAGCCCTTTGATTTTCTAATCGATGGCGAGCTGGTGCGGATGTCACTTGAAAAGTTCCTTCTTGCCAAGGGCATTTCGGCGGTACGTATGTATGAAGCTTTCATTTTAGAAACTAACAAAGTGAAAAATAAATGAACTTGAATTCTTTGACTTCTCCGATATGTGTAATATCATGATGCAAGTAATGTGCAAACAACTTTGGTCTTTTTGGTCGAAAAGTAAAGTATTTTGATGAGTTAATAATTTTCCAAAATCCCTATAGTTGTTTTTATTTTGATTGTTAATTGAAGCTTTCTGGTCCGCTACAGGAGAAGGTATTGGAAATAGAATACATAAAGGCTGTGGCCCCACGGAAAGAAGAAGAACCTTCTTTTCACGATGATTGGGTCAGTGCAGTCGATGGTTCTGATCCCAGGTGAGCATGTGAATATGCGACACTGTGATGGGTACTCCAGCAGTCCTTCAATAATTTGGTACTTGGTATTATTATCAAATCATGATCTACCTATTTCCTCAATGATCCAGGAATTGCACTTTTTGATTTGTTATATCGGTATTACCTTATAAAAGAACTGTTATATTGATATGAGGATAGTAATAATGGAAAGCCCTTAACATATTACATATTCAAGATATAATATTTGTAAAAATACTGAAGGTGGCATCTTTTCATCAATTATTAAGGCAATACCTTGCTAAGGACAATAGTAGATTCTTTTTATACTGTTATCACATTGCATGAAGTCGTGGTGCAGCATTGCTCTCGTTAGTGCAAGATGGATTGCCCTGAATAGATCTCTTTTGTCTGCAAATCTGAACCAGAGAAAATTGTTGGTCTTGAGCATGCTTTAATGTGTTGTTTGGCAGGTTCATTGTGACTGGGTGCTATGATGGTTTAGCAAGGTAATTTTATTATGAATATTTCGTTGAAAACCTGACTAGTTTCTCTGTTCTACAGAACTTCACGTGTGCATATTTTTTCATCTTTTTGTAGGCTTTGGAAAGCTTCTGGAGTGTGTACACATGTTTTGGAAGGACATTCTGATGTAGTTGCTTCTGTTGGTATCATCAACCCAGAAGGTATTAGAAAGAGGGATCAATCATCTTTCAAGTTCTTCTTCCTTGCCAGAAATCCTCATATTGTTGTACCAGAACTTGGCCCTCTCTGGCCTCAATGATTTACAACCTCTGTATGAAGTGATTCAATATTTTACATTTATCTTAATCTCTCATGGTCTTTAAATTGGCCTCTTCATCTACTATTCTCTCAGAAATGCTTCATTCAATAATGGTCAATATTCTGGTAGCTACTCTTTGTGCTGTCGATTTTTAAGTTATCTGTATATCCAGGTACTGAGACTGTTACTTTGGCCACTGCTTCTAAAGATCGCACCCTGAGGCTATGGAAGGTAATTAGTAAAAATTAAAGCTTTGAATTTGAAGTTTGATTTCCTGGCTAATTACATGACAGTTTGATACAGAGGAGCCAATCAATAATCCTATCAACGTAAGGGCATTCAAAATTTTGCGTGGACATAGAGAATCAGTACAGAGTGTTGCAGCCCAGAAAACTGGAGACATGGTCTGGCTTTGTTCTTTTTGTTGTTGAGTTTTATGTTGCCAAGATGATATTTAAGTCGAGCTGTTGTTTTTTGTTGAATTTATGTAGGTTTGTTCAGGTTCTTGGGATTCAACGATCAATATATGGCGAACAAATGACAACACTGATGGTGATCTTGTTTCAATTAAGAAGAGAAAAGTGAATGATCAGGCTGATGAGTCTCAATTGGAGGTATGCCTGTTTCATGCTCACTTAGTGCAACAATTTCACCTTGTTTTCTAGGTGCTGCTGTTCAGGGTGGGAATTCATCCTCCAGAGATACATTTGAATCTAAATCACGTAGTGCTGTTAAGTCTGAGTCTATCTTAAAATTGTTCAAAAGTGTAAAATTTTGGCTTCAGTTGAATCATTTGGTTGAATTTAAATCTTAAATGTTCATCAATTGAAAAAATTATTTTTCCTTTGCTTTTAGGGGGAGGCTGTGTCTACACTTGTAGGCCATACACAATGTGTATCTTCCGTGGTATGGCCACAGCATGACAGAATTTATTCTGCATCATGGGATCATTCTATTAGAAGGTGGGATGTTGAGACAGGCAAAGACTTGACAGACATAGTAAGTGAAATTTTTCCTTCAAATGCCTGTGTCTCTCTTTGTTCGGATGTATGTGTTCATTCATGCGTTTCTGCTATCACTGCGGTTCTTTCTGTTCAAATCATATTTTTCCTTGTGTCAATTTAGTCAGCTCTTCATTATATCTTTCTGAACCATTTTGGGCAGTTCTACACAGAAATTGAGAATACGTGTATCACTTAGAAAGGTCATGGTGTATGCTTGGCTGTTAAAGTTCTAAATGCAGGCTTATGTTGGATCACTTAATGTTCCTTTTCTATCGTAGTTGTTGGCTGCAGATCACGAGAATCTACATCTTTTTCAAGTTGCCATTTCTAGGGCTCTTCACTATAAGTCTTCCTTTTGTTATTCTCAAAACTCTTCGTCTGGAAATAGCAAAGCACATTGTCTTTATCATTATGCATATCACAAGCTGCAGTAGCAACCGGTTTCTTTTCCTTTATTTACTTTTTCAATACTGGACTAGAACTTATTGAGAAAAAAATACTGGAGTAGAAGTCACTCATTTCTATGTTTATATTATGACTATATCCTCCATGGACAGTTCTCTGGGAAAGTACTTACCTGTATTGATGTTGGAGGTGAGAGTTCTGCTCTCATTGCAGCCGGTGCTTCTGACCCCATTCTTAGGATATGGGATCCCCGTAAACCAGGTATGTTTTTTAGCAAAGTACTCCCTCTCTCTCTCTCTCTCACACACACACACACACACACACACATTCAAGCACATGTACACTTGCTGCTGACGTGGAATTATAATTTTTGAAGGAACTTCTGCTCCGGTCTTTCAGTTCTCATCTCACACTTCTTGGGTTTCTGCTTGCAAGTGGCATACGAAGTCTTGGTTTCATTTAGTTTCTGCATCCTATGATGGGAAAGTTATGTTATGGGATCTAAGAACTGCGGTATTGACTTCTCCACACTGCTACTATTTAGTTGTAATTCATATGCACCTAACAGTGTCAATAGTGGGAAAAATTGTATTTTAAACAATATTTTGTCGTGTTGCAGTGGCCATTAGCTGTCATTGAATCGCACAAAGACAAGGTAAATTATATTTTGCATGTTTGCTTCATTTGAACCTTGTATTTTCATTAATAAGGTGTTTGTTTGTTAATACAGGTACTATGTGCAGACTGGTGGAGAGGTGACAGTGTGGTAAGTGGCGGTGCAGATTCAAAGCTCTCAATTTCTTCTGGAATTCCTGTGCTTTAAGGTAAAGATTTGTATGCATACTGTGCAACTTGAGTTTATAATTTTCGTTCTTTTCCAAGCATCTTATGTTCTGATGCTATCCTCTGTTCTCGTCACAATATCCTCCTCTGATTAAATCAGCTGCGGTCCTGCCGTTGAAAGCTTCAGCACATGTCGAAATTAAATGGAGAAAGGAAGGAATTTTAGTTCTTGCTTTCTGTTTATGTAATGTAAGTGATTTGATTTTCAACACCATGTGGAAGGATTACGATGGCCTGCCTTCCCCACCTTTTGTTGTGGCCAGAGAGGCATGCAAGTTTTGGTAGAATTGGATCCATTTGCCTTATTATTAACCAAAGAAAGAAGAAGAAAAACACAGATTGAGAACTAATTGTACTGTTTTGCCATTTTGATGCTTTTAAAAAAAGAGTTGCCTGTGAAGTGGGAACCGTCTGTCTGTGAATTTCTCACATGTTTAGGGGAGCAAGGGAAAAGGAAACTTACACCCAACTAAATGTCATGGCAGCGTTTGGTTTGCCCTACTCTAGCATTTGTCTACGCTCTTATGGCATTTGCTCATTTTCCCTAAGCATGAAGCTTCTTGATTCAGATATGTGACTAAAGGTTTGCAAGAGAACAATTTTTCTTTAGGATGCCACTGTATTCAAGTCATCGGGAGTAGATGCAACTTCTAACGCTTATACCGAATCAGAATTTTGACTGAATATGAAATAGAAATAGTCTGCAATTAGGCTTGGGATGCTGATTACCAAGGCAAAAGAAGCTGTTGATGCTGGCCAAATGATAGCTCCTCTAATTCCCATTTTTGGGGCAACTTCCATTGCCCGTGATGCTTGCATTAATACCTTGTACGAGCCCCTCAAGCCATGCAGGCAACGTAATTAAGATATATACCATGCAGGCATCGCAGGATACAATCCATCTGGGATAGACACCAAATTAATGTCTGAACCCATGGGGTTATAATCCTTCCCAGGCCCTTTTGCATGCATGTGGCAGAAGTCTGTTTACAAATTACAAGTCAAATTATATTTGTATTTTATTCTCTCCATTTTATTTTCTTCATTTTTCATCAAATGTGATAATTTTTTTTATGAGTGCTATATACGATTTTTTTTGGCGTTGTCTTTAAACTTGTATTTTTTTATCAAATTTTAAAAGAAAAATTTTGATGAGTTTAATGCTAGTGCTCTACAAGTATTTTTATTAGTTTTATCAAAATAAATCATCAAAATTTGTTGAAAAGTATAAATTTGTATATATATCAAAAACATTTCTCATATTTGATTAAAAATGAGGAATAGAAAGTGTTACGAATAGCATAAAAGTATTTTTTTTGTTTGATTTTTGAATAGTAAATTATCATATTTGATTGAAATTTTTTAATATATATATAAATTTGTATATTTTATTAAATTTTAATAATCTATTTTGATGAGACCAATAAATTTTTTTTAAAATAGTACATTACTATATTGAAGGGCAAAGAAGTATTTTTGTTTATGTAAAGCTGTTGAAATGAGCGTAATGATAGTCTTTTTGAATTTTCAACGTACGACATTGAAGGCTATTTGTACTTTTTTGTTTTTAATTATAAAATTATTCTATTATTAAGTTGATTAGTAGAATGTAGATTACCCCCATACTCGTAAGTGAAATGATAATATTTAATTTATAAAATTTAAAATTTATTTCTTAAATCAAATTACATATTCTACGTAAGTAGTACATAGTGTATAGATTTCAGTATATTAGTATTATGAGTAATGTTAGAAGTATACAGTTTCACCTATTTTTTACAGAACTGATGACGTGGAAATAATGTCATGTCGAAATATTAAAAAATATATATTAAACAAAAGATAAAAATATGATGAGAAATAAATAAAAATAATAAATAAAAAATAATTAAATTAGAAGATGCGTAAAAATTATATTTGTATATGACGTGTATATAAAAGACATACAAATCGTATTCAAATAACATTTTTGTAGTACTATTCATGTGCAATAATATACTAATATTTATTAAAAACTGATACACACAACTCTTTTGATAATTTTAAATGCAAACATGTTTTAAATGAGATGCATTTTTATAAAATATTTTATAAAAATAATTTTATTTTACAAAAACACACTTATTAGTTATTCTAAACCATGCTATTTATTATATGTTAAAGGAAAATGGGAAAAGAAAACAGAGAGAGAGAGAGAGTTACATCTATATAATATCATCTTATCATTATAAATTTTTACATAAAATATAATAAATCATTCAATTTTTTTAAACTTCAATTCAATTTTTTTAAATTTGAAAATAATAATTATATTAAAAAATAATATTTTAATAATACTTTATTTAATTTTTATTAAAAAAAATAATCTCATCTCATTTTACTATCCAAACAACTTCTAGGCTCTAAATATGTCGGTGGCATTTAGTTTGCCTTTTCTCTTGGGTTGGGTTGTGGTTACAATATTTAAATTTTCAAAGATCTCGTTTAGATAAATAGTTAGTTTATCTAATTTCATCTCGTGTTATTTTAACAGTTAAAGTTGTGTGGATTGAGATCACTTTACTACTATTTAATATTTTATTATTTTTTATACTATTTACCATTATTTAATATTTTATTATTAATTTTTTACTTCTTTTTATTATTTTTTAGAGATCATATCAGATTATCTCACTATCCGAACATAACCAAAATACTACTCATACTTTTTAATCAAATCATTATAACTTTTATAAAATTTCATATAACAAAGAAATTATTCAATATTTTTAAATCTCAAAATATAAAATTATATTAAAAAAATTACATTCTAGTAATATTTTAATTTTATAATACCTTATGACTAAATAGTATTAACAATTTAGTTATTCCGCCCGTGTATCCATGAGTTTACGACCCCCCCCCTTTTTTTTTTTTTTTTTTAAATAGAGGGAAACTCAAATTATTTTCTATTTATTTGGAACAACCTGTCTATAAAACCATCATCAAACAGGTTGGGAATGCGGACTACCAAAGGAAAAGAAGCTGCTGAAGCAGGCCAAGGGGCAAGGATAGCTCCTGGAATTCCCATCTTCTTGGCAACTTCCATGGCCCACCCCATATTCGCGTCGGCGATGATACAGGAGATTTTGGCATCATCACCATTTGATGCATTAATACCTCGTATGAGCTCCTCAAGCCTTGCAGGCATGGTAGCTAAGATGGATACAAACAACTTTCCGAAATCGCTTCTATCATCCTCAGGACATAACCCACCTGAGATAGACACCAATTTAATATCTGAACCCAGGATGCTATCCTTCCCAGGCACCATTGCACTCATAATTTGCTTGTGGCAGAAGTCTGTGCTTACAAATTAATGTTTTAGAGCCATGTTCTGTTATTTCTCGAGAGAAATTCATTAACGGGTTCACATGGCCCTGTGCTGGAAGTGGTAGGACTGAAACATGTTCGTTGCCCATCTATCTCTGTGTGTCAGTGCGTGTGTGTGTTTGTGTTTGTTGTAAAAGGTAATCGGTTTTTGAGCATTCTTGACTTGAAAGCTAGCACTGCCTTTTAACGGAAACAGACTCCGTATCTATACATATTTACTTGATAGTCAAATAAAATTAAAAAAGAAAAAATAGAGGGAGTAATAACATGTAGAAAAGTAAACATTTGAGTTGAGTAATGTTTAGTAATTTTAGAATTGTGTCATTAAACGTTAGGATAAGTTTAAAACAGAACTTAACTGAGATCATGAGCTGAACTCATTCAAAAATCCAAACGTTTCTTTTGGATACTTGGAATAATTTAAAATATCTTTGAATGGTATTGGAATGGTTTGATTTAAGATTTTTTTTTTTAGATTTTGGAAAATGAAAGAAAAAATGTTGAATAAAAAAATTATAAAGTTAAAAAAAAAATTGAATATAATTTTGCTTATATTTTATTTTTTAGTTCTTATCATACATATGATCCCTCTATACTTAGCTTTTGGTTCAATGGTTTCGTTTGGATGCCAAACCCAGTTAAGTTTATATTATTTTAGACTCGACTTGCCATCTTAGGGTTTTTTTTATTTGTTTTCATAAATTATCTCATCTATCTTAAACTCATCATTATATTTTTTTATATTTTTATTTAAAATAAAATAAACAATTCAATTTTTTTAAATTTTAAAATAATTTTTTCAAATTTTAAAATAAAATTAATATTAAAAAAATATATTATAATAATATATTTTATCACATCTCTAAAAATAAATAAGTCCTGTATTTGAATTTAGATTTATTCTTCACGGTCCACAACAACGCGGCACTCACATGTAAAGGGTATATATTGCAAAATAAGGTGAAAACCTGAGAAGGAAATAAAAAGGGGGCTGCAAGTTCACATTTTGGTATTTTATCATGCCCATATTAATTGGGCCTGATCCCACAAGACACAAAGAAAGCCACATGTTGCTGTATCTTAGAGCATTATCAATGGATTAATTTTATTAATACTTTTTAGTAATATTTGATTACATTTGTAGAAAAAGGAAATAAAAATATTTTTTATGAATAGTAAAACTAAAATTTTATTTAATAATTGCCAAATCATTTTTTAATATTTGTACAAAATTATATATTAAAAAAAATAACTTTTAATCAATTTATTGAGATTGCTCTTAACTTGTATTCACAAATAAAGAGCGGAATAGCTCTTAATTGGATATTTGGATGGACCTGCAACTAGAACACATGGCTGCACACTTTGTCAATTGGCCCGCATGAATTTAAAAAGCACACGGATTGGCCTTCAATAAAGGGCCACATATTTACATGGACAACATGAATTCAATTGATCTGCGACATCATAAAACACTTAAAAAAAAAACACAAATACGCGTGCGCGCGCCACGTATATTTAAAATTTAGATAAAATTAGCTAGATATATAATTTAAAATTCAGATAAGATTAATTAGATATATAATTTAAAATTATATCTAAATTATAAATATATATATTATAATCTAGATAATATAAATTACTCTGTTTGTTTAAATTAGATAAATTATAAATTATAAGCTCAAATAAAGTATTCCTTTTTTTGTCTTTATATAATTTAGATCATATAAATTGATCTAAATAATATAAAATTTAAATTATATCAAAATTATATATATAAGTTTATATATTATATATGATTATAATTTAGATGTGATTAGTTAATTTATAATTTTAAATTATTATAAATTTAAACCGTAATTTTTATATATATAGATTTAACAGAAAAATGAGAAAATTTATTAAGTGGTTGTTATATAGTCACTTATAATAATAGAAAAATAATTTAAGATTTGTATTCATTCTAAATATAAATAAAAAAGAGAAATATAAAATAATTAAATTTAAATCTGTTAGCTAACTACATTTGTAAATATAATTATTTGATTAAAATATTATTTATTTCTTAATTTAAATTATGAAGCATTAAATCTAAATAATGATATTTTATTAATGAAATTATAATAATTATTAAATAGTTATCTTTTATCACTTTCTATCAATTTATAATTTACTTTTATATAATTCTTTTATTCTTAAAATATTTTCTTTTAATTATTCGTCAAAAATTTGTTAAAACTTATATATTTTTTTTCATCTATGCATTATATTATTAATCGAATTTTATTTATTTATAAAAATAAATAAAAATAGATTATTTATAATCACTTTATTAAATTAAGAAAATATATTTTGTACGTTACTATTTTCTCATATTATTAAGGACGTGTCTCATTGGCCTCCTGCTCCCGTTACCTGCAAGAAGAATTAAGGAAAGATGATGACTTTCCACCCGAGATAATTCGACGCTCAAGTTAGTGATCACGTATTTACAGGAAAAATTCTTAATGTACATAGTTGAGATTTACCTGGTCTATTTATAAGCCTATGGGGCGATACATGTCCCTTGTAACGCCTCCCGTAATCATCGTGATTGCGTATCTGCATGATATATCTTTCTGAGTTTGTTGATATTTCGTATCTACTTAAAATTCTGATAAAGATGGTGTCGGGTTTGATATATATTTTGAACTCTGCAGAGTTGGGCCCTTAGTATGCTTTCCCTTCCTGGTGGGCTCCCATCGCTGTTGGGCCTTTGGGCCAAATCTGATCCCACATATATATATATATATATATATATATATATATATATATATGTAAGACTTAGGCTCCGTTACATGTACCTATAGAGAAGTCCAGGATGAAAATTGAAGATGACGTGAACCGAAAATAAAAGGATGGCCGCCGTTTGAATAATTAAATTTTCAAATAAAATTAAGGATAAACTTGTACAATTAGATGATATTTTTAATTTTTTTAATTCATATATTTAATTTTTAATTATTTTTTTTTTATCATTCTAAAATTTATTGTTGATGTTTTCTTTTCTGAATAATCAGAAAATTTATTTTATTTATAGATTAAATCATACTTTTTCTAATGAATGGTTTAGATTTTTGATTATGTTTGGATCAATTAATTGTTTATATTGATTTAATCCTCTATTGCAATATTGCTCTCTGAGAATATTGTCATTGTTGGATTTTCTCAATAGTGATAACAATTTACCTATTTTAAAAGTGGTGAATGATTTTTTAAAGGGTTACATTTGATTTAAATTTAGTTTATAGTTCTATATCTTCTGATTTGAAATTTTGGAATTAGTTCCCAATTGAGTTATTCAATGAATTAAAAATAATTAAAATACCGGATTTGTATAAGAGATTCCCAACGCCCCTACTATTCATCAATTTGAGTACTTTTTCATTAATCTTTTAGTTTCACTTTAATTTGCATCTAAAATTAGTTTTTACTCTCTTATAAATCATTTAATTTTTTTTTGTTTTTTTGTTTTTTTTGTTTTTTGTTTTATTCTTTATCCATCTCTTTGTATAATTAATACCTCAAAGTAGTGCTACAACTATCGCGTTATTATTTGGCAGTAATGAAATTTTAGCGCCGTTGTCAGGGAGATGATAGAAGAATCATTAGATAGTTTTTCTTTTTAGCAGTTTGTAAATGTGGTAACTTTATTTCCTCTTTTAGCTTTCTGCATCATTATTTTATTTGATTTCACTTGTAATTTTTTTTGTGTGTTACGTTTTTATTTATCTTGCATGTGCAATAGGTATAGAGATGCCTTGAGTAGGTTTGCTTGTAGGTCTTGTGTTAGAGTCCAAGTCAGATTCTAACTTTTTTAATCTTTTGTTTGATAGTCCAATTATTTATGAAGATATAAGTGAACACGAGGATCAGCCTATTGAGACTCTTTAGGATTATCTCCACCCAACTCACACAACTACACCATCATGCTTTAAGTTTCCAGCCAACACTCGTCAACTGGATTTTAAAACAGGGATAATACAGTTGCTTCTTACTTTTCATGGCTTGAAAAATGAAAATCTATATGTGCATATTAAGAATTTGATGAGGCAGTTGCGACTTAACATAGTCAAAATACAACTGATGATATTGTGAAACTCAAGTTATTTCATTTTTCTTTGAATGATAGAGCCAAGAGTTGGTTGTACTCACTGAGACCACAATCAATTGGATCATGGAAATAACTCAGGTATTCTTTAATAAATATTTTCTCCAACATAAGATCAATGCTTTAAAGAGGTAAATCTCTACTTTTGTACAAAAGGACAGTAAGACTTTATATCAGATTTGTGAGAGGTTTAAGGAGTTGTTAAGTATGTGTCCTCATCATAAATATGTACATTGGCGCTTGGTGAGTTATTTTTCTGAGGGACTTATATCTAGAGAGTGTCAATTCGTAGAAATGATGTTTAATTGTGAGTTTTTACCAAAAAATCTTGATGAGGCTATAGAGAATTTCAATGAGTTTTCTGAAAAAGCTCACTTGAACCGGACCTAGTACTATTGAAAGCACAAATAGATCATGATTTGCAGGAAACCTAAATGGTGATAGAATTTATCATCTTAGAAAAGAGAATAACCTAAAAGTTAAAGTTAAGATTCTTACTAGTGAGTTAGAGGTGTTAAAAACTAAGGATTTAAAATTAATATACGTGGCTAATTATGCAGAGTCCTTTGAATCATGTTTTGTGTGTGGCAAGGTAGATTACCTCGTTCAAGAGTGTCCTACATTTATTGAGATGAGAGATGTGTATGAAAAACAATATAATTTCTTAGGGTATGTACAATAAGTTTTTGCACATTTTTCTAAAACCTATAATTTGAGGTAGGGTGATCAAAATTTAAAAATCAGTAGTGTGTACAACTTCCTAGAATATACCCTGACGTGCTCACCCTAATTTCAATTTGGATTTATTCATCATGGCCCACAACAACACGACACTCATATATAAAAGGGGATATATTGAAAATAAAGTGAAGACCTGAGAAGGAAATAAAAAGGGAAATAAAAAGGGGGCCGCACGTTCACATTTTGGGTTTTCATCATGCCATATTAATTTGGCCTAGTCCCACAAGTCACAAAGAAAGCCACATGTTGCTGCATATTAGCTTGTATTCACAAAGAAAGAGCCGAATGGCTCTTAATTGGGTGGACCTGCAATTAAAGAACATGGCTGCACGCTTAGTCAATGGGCCCGTATGAATTTTAAAAACACACAGATTGGTCATAAAGGGCCACATATTTAAATGGACAACATGAAAGTTAAGAAGTGATAAAATATACTAAATTAAGCAAGTCATGATCAGCAAAACAACAATCTGTGCGTCTTTCTTTTGTCATTCCTCAAACCATGCCTTCTTCTTTTGAGATAGCTCCTGGGCCACCTTAGCATGCTTTTCCTTAGAAAATACCAAGGCTTGAGTAGCTTCTTGGTACCTTCTTTTAGCGACTACCTGGGACCGTTGTGAAGCGTCTAATCTCCCCTCAAATGCAACATCTTTGCCCTATTGGAACTCTAGCCATTTCCATTGAATGCAAGTCAAAACTAGCTCGGGCGTGGAGGCTTTGGACATGAAGTGGAGACAACTGACATCTATTTCCAAGGCTTGGATATGGCCATCCGCCTAATCCAAGTAACGCTGCAATTCCTCCTCTTCGCTATCAAAACGATCCAATTCCTTTCTGACATAGAAGGAAAAGATACGCTGTTCGTGAACCTTAGTCTCCAAGTTAGCCCTATCACTAACTAGCTATTCTACCAAGGCATCAAAATTCTACACAAACATAGCCAGGACGACCATTAAAAAGATAAGATAGACATGCACAAGAAAAAATAGAACAAAAAAGTGGAAAGAAATCTTACAGGAAATAACTTCTCCTTCAAGCATTTGGCCATCAGGGATCAGCATCCTCTACTTCGCTAGCATTTCCCATTGTGGAGGCTGTAATTGGTAACAACCACCCAAGGCTCAAAAAGGGGGGAGTATCTACGTAAAAGTAATGCTAGAGATCACTTACACTCATCACACTCATTCTTATATGAATAGTACAGGAGCACTCATATTCATCACACTCACTCTCACATGAATAGCACACATATACTATTCATGTGAGAGTGGTGTACTATTTATGTGAGAGTGAATGTGATGAGTATGAGTGCTCCCTATCATTTTTTTCTACGTAAATATGAGTGGATACCTCCTCGATAGATGTACTACAATCTCCTGTCCCTCCAAAGATGCCCATATGAACTTCATCGTCGGTACCAACCCCCTCGCTTTCAAGAAAAGGAGCATCCACATCTTATTAGTATATATATTTTACGTTTAAAGCATATGAATAATTAAATTTTCATGTTTAAGATTAAACTTTTATGCTAAATAAATTATATTAGCATTATCTTATATATAATTATAATTTATATTCTTATATATATTATATATACGAATTATATATAATATAAAAAATATTATATATGAAATTAAAAGCATTAATTTAAAATATATATTATATCAAACCAGTTTAGTCCGGTTTTGAAAAACTTAAAACTAAAACCGGATCGGTACCGATCAGTTTTGACATTACGAAAATTAATTTTGGACTAGACCAGTTTAAAACTGGAGCAATTCAACCGATTTGGACCAGTTCAGTCCAGTTTTTTGATTTTTCAATTTTTTCCCTACGTGGGAGTCTATGTGGTAATTAATACCGTGCGTTTTAGTTTTTTTTCCCTTTTCCAGTTTTTGAAAACCATTTTTTTCAAGGAAAAAACAGAGTTCCGTTACATACAAAAAATCTCGTGCAGGAATTGTGCAAGAACAAGTTTCCAATTCTACGTCAACTACAATTAAAGAAATTAAAAAAAGTAAATAGAATGACCATTTGCCAACGCGAATGGAATTGAAAATTAAGAAGGCTGAAATATAAAACACAATCAGAGATGAATTGCAATTCACTTCTCGCGCAATTCCTGCGTCAAGTTCCCTGTAAGTATCATTTTCCAAAAAACAAATTCTAAAACCCGTCTTGTGCTTGCCCTCCATCTCTTTGAATGTGACCATACTACTTGTTTCTGAACCCTAACCCCCTCCATCTCTCTCCTCCATGTCGCGATGGGTTTTTGAATCCTAACTCCTGCCATATCCCTCCTCCATCTCAAAAATGTTATGACCCAAGATGGGTTTATGGACCCTAAACGATGCCTTAGATGTGGAACTCAATGCAACCAGAGGGCCTTCCTCGTCTGGAACCTCTGAATCCTATAGGAATGGGGTTAAAATGATCAGAATGCTTGCACCAACTCTGATGGTGGCCCATATGGAACCTAAGGTAACCTCGGGCGTTATTGGATTTCTTTGACTTTCTTTAACTACTATTCTTTTTTATTGGGTTTTGACCCTGTTGCATCAAATTTATTTCTTTTTGAATTGTTGGATTTCTAGGAAATATGTGATAACATGGTGAAGTATATTAAGAGGCTCAAATTGTGCATCAAATGGTTCCAAGAGCTTGAAGGACACTACATAATTGAGCAAGAAAAGGTGTTGAACGCATCGGAGTTAGCCAAGCAAAAATGTGATGAAATGGGTATACGATTGATTTCATTTGTTTCATTGAGATCTATTTTCATTTTCTTAATGACATAAATAGATAGGTTTGTTTGATTTTAGAGGTATTTATGAAAAACATGGAAGAAGAACTAAATTCAAATATCTTAGAGCTAAGAAAGAGTACTTACGCTTCTTTACAAGATAAATTTACGAATGAAGAACTCATGCTCTCGCTTCTTTACAAGATAAAGTTTTGTCCTAGCATGAACTTACCCATCGAACAAAGCATTCATGTTCTCGTTGCATTGGGTTGTACTCATTTTAGCCAAGAAATATCTTTAAGGAATACTGATGCCCAATAGGTACGCTCAGTGAATAAAGATATATCCTTGCATTCTCTTGCAAGTTGTAAGTCATAAGATTACATCTTGGCATTCTCCAGTGTAACAAATGCATTGACTATACCATTCTCAAGCTTAACAGATAGGATTTGACTTTGTAGTTCAATTTTAGAGTGTCCCCATGATAACTTTATTTTCGTCCTTTGGTTTTGCACAACACACACTAGACTGCCCCCTTCATAACATTCCAATACTTTATAACATTCCTAACATTCCTATACTTCATAAAAGAAGCATAAAAATCAATAGTAGCAATAAATAAACACCCTTCAAAACTCAAATGAAACCTGTACACAAACCAAACTATGTACGAAGTTGAAGAAGTCCAAGTTTTTAAGTTTTCAAATATCCTTTTAACAACTTCAGAATATCGTCAAAAGACTCCCAATGATCTGACAAACCTTCGCACCTATTTTTGCAACATAATCGGTTGAAGAATTTCCATTCTGAGAAATATGTTGAAACTTCACATTCATGATCCCTCTCAAAAAATCTTGAATATCATCCCAAAAACCTTCCAAATGCCTACCGAGCGTCTCTTATCAAGCAACCATGTTATAACCAACATGGAGTCTATCTCAATATCAAGATTAAGGAAGCCAAAGGCTTTTGCAAGCCTCAAGCCATACAGCAATCATAATAACTCCACTTTATTATTCGTACCATCACCAAAATAATAAGAGCAAGCAGCCAGAAATTTACCATGATGATCACAAAAGCAATTGCACTTGCAAACATTTACAAAATGAAAAGAGAAATAGCAAGTTGTTATATAACTATTAATAGCTTTAAATAAAATTAAGTAAATTGTGAAAATATACAAGTTAGATTAGAAATTTTATCTTATATTGACCACCAATATGAAGTGAAGTGACTATACTACTCCATTCCGTCCAAGAATATGGATAAATTGAGAGGAATATTAAGAATTTTCAAGCACAATTTGTTATTTTTTTTTTCTCTCATTCCATCTTCCAAGGAATAAAAATGGTTTAATAAGGAATTAAAGTAGTACTAATCAAACATAGGGCTATAATGACAAGTACTTGATATTTCCCTTTGAGACCCTTGGGTTACTTCTTTGTGCACCATGGTAAAAAACCAGATGTTGCAGCTTTCCGCTTCTTTGGTCTCACATTTTCCATGCATTGATTGGAAGGATTTGGAAGAGGTTTAGGTTGTGGATTAGTCGTAGATAGTAGTAGGGGATTTTAATGCCATTCGCCATGATAATGAATGAATTGGTGGCAACCCTCAGCCGCTAGCTTCCATGGCTAAGTTTAATGATTGCTTAGATTAGTGTGGTCTCTTTGATTTATCTAGTGGAGGGATTCACATGTCCTTGTGAAATGGGCATGAGGGGTGTAACATCCCGACCCAAAATATAGGATTTATTTATATTATTTTATTATTATTATTACTACTACTATTTTAAGTATTACTATTTTATTATCTTTATTATTAATATTGTTTTAGATATGTTTAAAGGTGAGAATTTATTTTGAATAAATTTTAAAAGTTATTAACGGATCAGATTATTTTGAATCACATCTCTATATCGAAACTAAGTTCCACTTTCACTCATGCACGTCTCACTAGCTTGCACATTCATTTTCCACAAACCTTACACAACTTCTATTATACTCACTTAGCCATGCAAATGCCGCCACTCCTTTAGCCACAACCAACCTCAAGGTTGCATCGCACTAGTGTTGCCTCCATCGTATTAGACTACACGCACCACTAGCCGAAGCCATATGCCTATGTAGCATGATAACTCGAATTTTTAAGTATCTTTTTTAATTTTCATGCTTGGCATGATTATGTTTCTTGAAAGTTATTTTAGTGAATTTTTAAAACTTTATATTTTCTATATTGGTATTAAGCCTATATGTATTGGAGCAAAACTTGAGATAAAATATAAGTGAGGTTAAGGAAGGCATGAGAGGCACATAGAGTTTGGAATTGGAGGAAAATATTTGGGAAACACTTAGATGTTTGAAAAAAAATCATGGGAGACACTTGACACTTGACACGATGAAAATATATGGTCTTTGAAAATTAAAGGATATATTATATAGAAATTGGAGCTAGAAAAAAATTGAAAAAAGAAGTCAAGTGGTATAAGTAAGGAGTATACCTCATGATATATTCAGATCGATCAATTTCAGACAATTTTGATGTCCTTTGGTAATTGGGACATAATTCTCTCCTTTGATATCCGAATGAGATGATTTAAAATGATATAAAATACCAAGAAAAATATATACAACTTTTATTTTTTTAGTTTTAATAGATACGAACTCAATCAAGAACTAAATTGGAATTGAAGTTGACAGAACCGAATTGGACATAGTGAGCACGACTTTGAGTTGACCACCGACTTTGTTTAAGATCAAATATTTGAAATATCTTCTCAATCATCCTATGATCTTGGCATGTGTATAGACATGTGACAAATAAGGGATTTCATCTAGAGAGCTTCGGATGACATAAGAAAATCAAGGGTAGCCGAAACATACATGTGGTGTTATCCTAAGATCTTGTTACTCAAGTAAGGTGGATTGGCATATCTAATGATTTTGCATATCTCTTAGGTGGCACTAGATAATCCATTACATGAATACATTGCCAACCAAGCCTAAGTTTAGATGAAATGATTAATCTAAAACCAAGTAGGACACTTGGACACAGCAAAGGCATTCCATGTGTGCTTCTATAAAAACTTTCTCTTCTCTTGACATTTATGGTCAACTACTCACATAGAAAGACTTCCTCACTCTTTTCCTCACTTAAGTCATGAAAACTTTGGTTTAGAAAATCTTTAAATCCTTCCTCAATTCACTTATCCTCCCAAAATCTTCAACAAGAGTATTTTGGATATATTGAGAAGGAAGTTGCCAAAGTTAAATATTTTTGCAAGAGAAAAGCTTTGGAGAAACTTGTAAGTGCACCTATAACTTAATTTTAACATTTATTTATATAGAGAGTTAATATGTTATTGGTTGCTCTCCTTGAGTGAATATTATGTTGATTTAATGATTAAAATTCATGTATTTTATGATACGTTGTTCTATGGAATAATAAGGAAATATATGGAGGAAATTTTTAGTTAAGGGTTTATTCTATGGAATTATGGATGAGATTTAGAGGGTTGATATGAGGAACTTGGTTTACAAAAGAGTGAAATTTTAAGACTTGCAAGGGTTATGAGGGTTTTGGCCTTAATGGATTTTATGGTATTATTTTTTAAGTCAATGATATGAGATTTAAATTAAGTGACTGAGGGAGATTTAATGGATTATTCCTCTTGAAAAATAATAGAGGAAATAAGATTTATCTAGTGGGAGAATGATTACCTTAAACAAAGAAGAAATTGTAGAAATGAGGTTATTTATGTTAAGAAATGTTTCGGTTAGGAGTGCTTTACCTAGTTTCTAAATTTTCGAGGTATGATATTAAGAAAAGAAAGTTGATTCCAAGAAAATGAGGATGAATTTGGAGGTTTCTATATGGTGCTATATGCCCTACATATATATATATATTAGGTTTAATATTGCATAATTTCTTTTGATTGATGAAAAAAGAATAAAAGAAAAATGAACTATGAGATGAAGGGTGGTTCAGCCTTAGCATAATAGTCTATGTATGAAATTCCCATAACATGTTAAGAAGAAAATGAATCGATTTTAAGGAGAGGAAGAAAAGAAATTGAAGTTTATGTGTATTATAGAACTCGACCCTACATCTATTAAGGCTAAAGTTAGATGTTCTCTTTTAAGAAAATATGTTTATGTTCTAAGAATTAAGATGTGTTTTTATATGCATGATCTATCTTGATGAAACATGTTTATATGTCGTATGACTTATGAATACATGTACCATGTATGGAAGGTCTAGTGGTTCATGCATGTGTATGTTACGTCACAAGATCATATGTTTTGTCATGAACCATGCACAAGTTATGTGGATATGAATTGATTAAGTATGTTTATTATGACCCATGTAAGCTATTCGCATAAAATAATCTGCAAGTGCATAAAATCGTAACAAGTAGTAAAGTATTTTATAGAAAACGGATGTCGAACCCACAGGAATTAACTATGTTATTGAATACCAAAATTTACTAAATAAATAACTATTTGGAAAATCGAAATTAAATCTAATGTTGTTACTATCTAAATTAAATTAAACTACTTAACAAAAATAAATCTACGAATAAAAAATAATAAAGCTTAAAAATCTAAAAGTGTAACAAATATAATGAGAATGGATTTAGAGCGGTTGATTTCACCTAATAAATCTCACACAATTCATTCTTCCTAATTATTAAATTCTAATAATCTCCCGTTGATAATTAAAAATTTCTTAATTATTCAATATCTTCTTTTGAATAATATCAGAAATATCTCTAAGTAATAACTCCGTATCTCTATGTGAATTTAATTAATTGGAGACTCATTACGTATTTTAAATTTTCTGAAAAATCACACTAGTCGCAGTAAAGCATCTCTACTTTCGCTCAACTAATGGTATTTAATTTTAGAACTAAATCCACAAATCACCTCTCAGTCTCATTGTAATTCAATTGATCAATTATAATCCGTAAAAATTGTAAGCATTAAAAATAAGAATTAAACACTCAATCATGGAAATATTAAAAATAAAATAACTCAAAATATAAATTGTGTGTTCAATGCTAGACTACATCAACGCTCTAGAAAATAAAATTTAGTTAATAACAAAATTAAAAAAAAAACAAAAAAAACTTATGTTTTTTATCAAAGTTAGTTGATGAACATGCAGCTCTCGTCTTGTCCTCTAGATCCCCATTTTCAGATTTAAAGTCGCCGGGGGCACACCGGAGGTCGTGTCAGAACCCCTAAGAGAGTTGCCCAGGGTCGAACCCTGACTCAGGCCTTGGAGGACAAGGACAGTTCTCTAGCTAGCCTACAGGCATGTCTTGGCTTAGGCCTTGACACACAGCAGGTGTCCAGCGAGTGTACTGGCCATGCACAGTGCATGCGCACAGCCCGGCGTGCCCATAGGCACGCCCCGCAGCACATTCACCTGCGCGCACGCGTGCGTGTGCATTTGTGCCCCACCATGTGCGTGTCACTGTGCACCACAGCCCCACTCAGTGAGGTTAGTGGCTTGTTTTCACAGGCACGCTATCCAGTGCGCGGTACCAGCCTGCGCCTTGCAGAGTAGGCCAGTGGCATGCACACCATGCATGCCATCTAGCGTGCGGTACTAGCCTACGCCATGCAGCCCGTGCCCAGACCATCAGCTTGGGCCATGCATGCACACCATCCCGGCACCCAGCCTAGGTCATGCAGGACCACCGCCCGAGCACCTTGATTGGGCAGCATTAGAGTGACGTGGCTTGACCCTATGCCTACCACCAGGACCATGCATGGTACACTGCCATAAGCACTATCAGTCAACCCTGCACAGAGCCATGCTCTGCACACCACCAAACGCCATGCAGAGAGACAGCACGAGACAAACCTGACCGTGGTGGTAATAGCACGCCAGCCCACCTTGGGCCACTAGCTCCCCACGGATGTGAGGCCCCGAATTTTTACCTTTATTTACTCATATTTTATCATTGGATATTTTAATTTATTTTAATAAATTAAAATGATATCTCACTTATTTTTTTTCAGGTATGCTTTATTTATGACTGTGATTAATTATTTGTGAAATTTACGATTTTAATATTTATAGTTATTTAAAGATTATTATCGGTCTCATCATTTGAATTGTTATCAATATTATTTTGATTTAGTATTTTAGTTTTATTGATTAATAAAAGTTTGGTGAGTTTCTTGAATAATAGTGATTTTAACTATTTTAATTAATTATTGCTACTAGTCTTTCCATCTGAAATGATATATTCAGTGTTTTCGGTTTTAATTATTATAATATACGTTTTGATTTGCCATATTTTTATTAATGAGTATTGATTACATTTTTATTTAACATTATCTGATTTATTGATCTTAAATTTATTAAGTCATTAAGTCTTATTATGTTTATTCTATTTTGGTTTGGTAGTTTTTGAATAGCTCCAAAAATATTATATTATACAGGATTATTTTATTACCTTGATTTTTTTTGTTTGAAATATTGCGAGATTTTGAACGTGATTTAAATATCTGATTTAAATATATAGCTTTATTCCTTTTAAATAATTAAATAAGTTTCATCATTTTAATTATTGATGAAAAATATTATGTTGAAAAATAAAGTAAGTAAAAGTAATATTTTATTTAATTATTTTGAGAGTTTATAAATTGATGTTATACGCTTTCAAATCGGTGTTTTAAATTCTTCTGTTGTCCATTTGAAGACCCAAAAGTTTCGGGCCTATAAATAGCGCAAAAAGGGTCAAACCCTTCATTTTCCCCTCTCTCTTTTCCTTTTCTCTCTCTCCTCTCTCTTTTCTCTCCCGCGTGCTACAGTAACTGCGGGAGGCAGTTCGGTTTTTGTCTCGTTGTGGCACCACCCCCGACCGCCAAGCCTCACCTTCGGTCCCACATGAACCGCCACCCTCCGGTGAGTCCAACCCCATCGGTGGTGTCGATCACCACAGCCCCACGTACCGCAGGCAACCCCAAACCCAAGAGGTGTTTAATCCTCTACGCCACACCTTTCGCCGCCCATAGCTCTGCCATCAGCCACCGGCGACTCACCCCCAGAAATTTCAGCCCCAACGGAGCACCCACCTTCTATCTCCTCTCATAAAACTGAAATGGGTCTCCAAATAAACTTTCCGTCGCCGCGTCGTCGTCCGGCTACCGTGGCTCTCACCTCCACCGACCAAAGCTTCCCCTACCTCAGTTTATCACATCTCTAAAACAGTTTTCCCATCCATGTCCGCACCTCTCTTGTACAAGAGAAAATTCGAAAATGGGTTTCCACCCTTTCGAGCCAGATCTGCCATCTTTCGGTGGTTGCATCGTCTCGCTACTACCGCCATGAGATTTCACATCCTCTAAGGAGTATTCTCTTAAATTTTGGTGTCAAACGGAGTACCCGAGCCCAAACCCGTCACTTTGCCGTTCCTGGAGATGAATAGTGCCCGACTTGCCGCTAGAGAACGTGGATCGGCACGATACTTGCTTGACATTCGTTTGTGCACTGTAAGTAACAGATACTTGTTCGATTGTTTGATTGACTGTTTGATTGAGTGTTAATATCTGTTTTGTTTGCTTGATGTATTATCTAGTGATAATGAGTAATTCGAGAGTAGATTGATTGGTTGGGCCTGAGGCCATTTAATGGAAATTGAGATTATCCCGAATTAATCTTACTATGGTTGGGTATTGTGTGGATGGAACTTGTTGATGATATAATGTTTTGGTTGGATGACTGTTATTTTAGTGATTATCAGTGATAAAATGATTTAGTTAGATGACTTGATTATTTTAGTGATTATTAATGTTAAAATGATCTGGTTGGATAACTCGATTATTTTGGTGATTATTAGTGATAAAAGGATTTGGTTGGACGACTCGGTTATTCTAGTGATTATTGGTGATATAATGATTTGGTTGGATGATTTCATTACTTTTCACTATGTTTTAATAAGGTGATACACTAGGATTTTAATCAAAGAGATATTTGGAAGAACATGGTGAAAATTGAGGAAGGAACTTAATAAGTACAGTTAGGTAAAATTCAGTTAATGGTTGAAATAATGGCATAATATGTTGGACGATGAAAAGTTTAGTTTTGGGAGTTCATAAGTTTCAATCCGGGTATACTTCTTTGGTAAAAACATTAGGTTTTAATTCATGATATGATGTATGGTTATGACTTGAATCTTTGGATGAAATATTGATGTGTATTGTTAAATTCCTTTGATGTATAGATTGAGAAATGTTTGAGTTTAGAGAAAATATTATTTGATGATAATTTGTTGAAGAGAGAATAACTATACAGACAATGTAAATGTGGTGAGTAATGATTGGTTATGATATAGGTATTAAGTTTTGAGAAGATCTTAAGGAAAAATGCGTGTTTTGGTAAAGAGAAAAGAGAAGAAAAGTTAGGTTTGACTCCATTATAAGTTGTGTCCTTAACCCCTATAAGACAATGTTGGTTTGATTCAATGTGACTTAAGGTTCTGACTATCTCTTCATTGGAATATGCACGACATGTCGGATATGAGATAAATTAAAAAGGAATGTCTGTTTATATGTTAATATGTATGAGATATGATTTGTTAATGCATAATTCATATGTTTCCTGACTTACATGTTTTGCATAAGAAGTCACATTTCGCATGCGTGTCTCATGCATGAGCACGAAAAGCATATTTTAAGTTAAGCATGTTTTTAAAAGAAAATAAAATCATTAAAGTTTTATAAGAACCCCAAAGGCTAGGACGGGGTAGTGCCCCAGTGGAACTCCCTGTTCACTTATGAGTGATTAAAGTCGAGTGAAAGCCCTTGGGTCGACAAAGAACCGTCTGCAGACCATGTATGGCTCCAAAAGGTGTCCGGAGCGTGGTCGTACCTAAAGCTAGTGGGTGCCCACAGAATGGTGTTGGCTTCGGCCTTACCGACAGAAACGTTTGTAGTCGCTCAGGGAGTGATCAATTGCCGAGTGATGAAGAGCGCGAAAGAGCACGAAACGTAGCTACTTTGGTTTGATACGGTCGTCGGGTGCTACAGTAACTAGCAGGAACACACGATGCGTAGGGGAACCGTGAGGTGTCCAACAGATGTCATGACAAAAGAAAAGGGCTTTCGGGCCAAATATGATCTGATAAGTAGCGCCTAAGATAAGAAAAGATGAAAAATATTTTTGAAAAGATGACTTTTGAAAAGAAGCTCAAATAGTACATATGAAAAAAAGCCAAAGTTATATGAAAGCATTTTTATGAAAAGCACGTACATGAAGCAAAGTATTGAAAATTGTCAAGGATTATGGATGTTTTTATACGAAAGTGCATGTGCATCAGTCATGTTGCAAGTCTCATATTCATGGTACATGCACCCATTGAGTTTACTGGTATATGTTGATGATGTTCTGTTATGTGAATTGATTGTATGTTGTTTGTTGTCTGTTGCTTACTGGGATTCACATCTCACCTCGGTTGATCGCGCCCACCCTACAGTCCCCATTTTATGGGATCGTAGTTTGTGATTGAAGAAATGAAATTTGGCCCGAGATACAGATTCCGTAGGAAAGGAAATTTGTTGAGAGGATGAAGATCGAGATTATGATCTCGAAAGCAGTGTTGCTTATCTTTTTCTTTTGAAAAACTGTATAATCTCCTGTTGGAGAAATTGTTTTAAATTGATTTGTAATTTTTAAGAATCTCTGGTACTAGAACGACCGACTTTTATTTATTTTTTCGTTGTGAATATTTATTGTACCCTTGGTGCATGCTTCACACACTCTTCAAACACTATTCGATGGGATGATTGATCCATGAGATGATCGTCTTGTTGTCATGAGTCCTTCTAAATCCCAGGGTTGATTCGTGGGCGTCACAACGGCCATCCATGCATTGGTGCCACCTATCCATTTATTTTTATATTATTTCATTATTTTATTGCATTGGACATTTTAGTAATTAGTTCTTTTTAATGAGGGACCTAATGAGAGTTTCCAAGTTGTAAGACACTTTAAATAGGTTTTCTAGGTTTCATTTTAGGAATCTTTTTTGGACATTTGACTTTTAGAATTTTGCTCTTGAGAAAGAGTTAGGCCGGCCACATCTCTTGTGGTTTTGATTCGATGTTTAGCACTTAGGCTTCCCTATGGTGCAATTCGTGAATCTCTTTGGAAGAGGATCATCCGTGCAATTCGGGATTCAGTGATCCATATCTATTCTTGATTTGTTTTCAGTTTATTTATAAAAATCTCGAGGTTATTCATAAAGAGTATTTCGAGTGGAGTGTGTATTCTTGTTGAGTGATTTTATATTTTTGTGTTCTTGAATTGCTTGTTTGATTGTTGTGTGAGTCTTGTGTTGGTGAGGCCAAATACACACCACTTGTGGATTTGAGAACTTGTGTGTGTGTTCCCTAGAAAAATTTGAAACCCTCCTTCATTGGGAGATTCGGATTGCTCAAGAGAGTTGAGTGTTGAGTGTGTGTGTGAGAGTGATTGAAGAAGAGAGAAGTGTTGGAGAAGGATTGCTTGTGCCGAACCCTTTGAGTGCTTGAAGGGCATTGGTGTGCTCTTGGATATTTGAGTGTTCAATCTTCATTTGGTTGATCACTTGGATTGAAAAGTGTTTCCTTACCTCAAAGCAGCCAACAGCATCAAACCCCCCAAACCCTAGAGGCATTCGACCAAAGGCCATAAAACCCTAGCCTACACACTTGTCAACTTTGCCCTTTAACCTAGCCGACCCACCTATCATCTTCCACTCCTATATTTTCTCACTTAAATCCACCTTATCCCTCATCCAAATCAAGCCAATTTCGTGCTCCCTAGCCCTTGCATGGCCGGCAGCTCAATTCAATTTGAATTCAAATTAATTCAAATTTAATTCAAACCAAAACTCCTAGTTTATCGCATTCGGCCATCATCAAATTACCCTAGCCGAAACTCCCATTGCCACCTCATTAAATTTCCATCTCATTCTCTTATTTGATTGGTCATTAATTGAAGAAGTGAACCAATTAAATCCCTCTCCATCATCAACACACGTCTGGCCACACAAGTCCTAGTCTTGCCATCCACCTTAAAATCTTATAAGCCATACTCCTATTTTTTAGGACTTATCCAAAACCACTCAAAATCCTAGATTCATAACACTAATTGACTTGGACAAAAACTCTAGCATGCCCTAAGCCATATTCGGCCATCCCATACCCTAACCAAACACCATCTAACCTAAACCCAAGACAACCTAGTCGTGCATCCTAATTCAACACTAGTCGTGCATCCCTTTGCACCAAACACAGCCAATTAGCCTCTCATTCACCTCTAGCTCTACTAAATCCTAACCTCATTTAATCCTTTCCCTTATTCATATTACCCTTACCAATCATTGGAGTCTAACTCGGTCGTTGGAGGGAACAAACCTTGTAAGGACGAACCCTTAGGTGATTGGGACAAAATCGAGGTCCCTATCAGTCCTAAACTGGTGCTTTCATTGAGAGTCTCATCCAAAAGACTATTACTTGGTGATATTTGAGAAGTTTTCACTTCTTCACGAGATAAACGACGCGTTAACTTGAACATTTGTGAATTTATTGGGAAGACCACTGAAATCCTTGACGTTGTTTACATTTCTTGCACAAATATTTTGTTAATCTTGTTGAAGTTTGGGGGTTGAGGAAGAGAACGAGTTGGTTCTTGAAGAGGTCGGCTACCATCCAAAGGTAGAGGACCCAAGGTCGGAAGGTGCAAGAGGGGTTGTCCATCCTTGAAGGTGGGCTACTCAAGGTTGGACTTGAGTAGCCGAGCAAGCTCCTAAGCCCAACGCACCATTGCCGAACACCCAAACTTCCTCAAACCGTGATTTGTGTTGCAACACTGAGTCCAAGCTAGTTGCAAGATAGTGTGCAAGCATGAGCCGTGTAGGACCTAGCAACAAGGGCCAAGAGAGTTCCAACCGGGAACGAATTGACGCTCTAGAGGGTCAAGCCGAGAAGATACACAAGATCCTTGATGAAATGAACACAAACATTGCCAATTTGGTCAAGGCAATGAACACTCAAACCTGTGAATCCTTGGAGCATCGACGAAGCATCGAAGCCTTAAAACGGGAGACACAAGCACACCATGAGAGGGTTGCAAGAAGAGAAGCCTCGAGGCATGGTGATGAGTACTATGTAGAGGACACCGACCCAAGTGTGTATGAGAACATGCGTGATCCGCCAAGACGCATATATCGACAAGGAGGTCGTGTGGAAAATTCCCATGTGGTCATTGAAAGATGGCTACAAGATGGTGGTGATCAACTAAGAAGTTCTAGCAACTTGAGGGAGTCTCAAGATGCAAGGATGGAGCCACCAAAGTATGAAACACCTCAAAATGAGAGGCGGGACATACCCTATTATGGAGAGCATAATATGGGCGAGCAAGAAGTGAATCAAGGTGGAGCAAATGCTTAAAATGACCGAGTATCAATAAGGCGCCATCAACATGGAGAGAGAGGCCAAGAAGGGGAAAATTGGGCTTATGACCAGGGACTCCGAAGACCGAAGGTGGAATTCCCAAGATTCAACAGAGGAGATTCTTACGAGTGGTTGGATAAAGTGGATCACTTTTTTCATACATATGATGTCTCGAGGAATGAGATGGTTTCAACCGTTTGCTATTATCTTGATGGCAAGGCAAGTAAGTGGTGGAAATGGATCCATGACCAATATGACAAGGAGAGAAGAAGAATGAGATGGATGGCATTTGAGAGGGAATTCCTTCTCCAATTCGGCCCATCACCCACCATCAACCACCATGGCCAACTTGCTAAGTTCAAGCAAGAAGGCAAAGTGAAGACTTATGTGGAAGATTTCAGACAACTCCAAACTATGGTTCGGGGTTGGTCCGATGAGGCACTAGTGGGAACCTTCGTTGATGGATTGAAGCCGTGGTTGGCTATGGAAGTGAAGCTAAGGCAGCCCACAAGAATACAAGAGGCCATGAGGATGGTTGAGATCTATGAAGAAAGTTTCTCTTTGGAAAAACGTCCAACCAAGGATGTGGGGAGTAAAACCGTCAACCCTTTGCAAACAAAATCACCTCGGAAGGGTAAAGAGAGTAATGAAGTGACCTCAAAATCGAAGTCCAATGAAGTGAAGAGATTGTCAAGGGAAGAGGTCCAAGAAAGAATCAAGAAAGGCCTATGTTTTAAGTGTGGTGAAAAATGGGACGTTGAGCACAAGTGTAGTTCTGCCAAAGCTTTTGTGATGATTGATGAATATGCATTTGAGGAAGCTACAAGCCATGGTGAAGAAATAGAGGAGGCCGAAATCTCTCTTCGTGCCATGTCCGGGGTCTCAACACCCACTTCCATGAGGGTCATGGCATGGATAGGGAAGAATGGATTTTCCTTGTTGGTGGATAGTGAGTCTACTCACAATTTTATCAACACAAACTTGGTGCACAAAATAGGTCTAAGGCCGAACCCCATTCCACCATTTGAAGTGAAGGTAGCCAATGGTGACAAGCTTAAGTGTGAAGCTATTGTGAAGGATGCTAAGATGAATGTCCAAGGAGTGAGATTGATAGTTGATTTGCATGTCTTAGCACTTACCGGCCTTGACATAGTACTTGGCAATGCATGGCTCAAAAGTATTGGGAGAGTGATCAATGATTATGAGAAGATGACCATGGAGTTCAAGATGGGAACTAAGAAACACATGTGGACAGCATTGCCCTCCAAAGAGATGAAGACATATTCAGCCATAGTGGTGGAAGACACCCCTTTGGTGTGGACCGTGTATGATGAAGATGATCCTAGCATTATGGCTTTGAATGGAGCTGAATGAAAGATATGGGACAAGATCAGAGATGCTACACGCATAGATGCCCGTGCCTTAGAGATCATTGAGCTTGTTGAGGCTCAAGCTAGCGGAGTAGTAAACTACAAGGTAAAGGAGGGATTGATTTACTACAAGAGTTATGTGTATGTTCTAGATGTGCCTAATTTGAGAAGAGAAATCCTAGATCACTTTCACAGTAGCAAAGAAGGAGGACATTCAGGTTGGTTGAGGACCTACGTGAGGTTGAAGAATTTTTTCTATTGGGAAGGCCTCAAGAAAGCAGTAAAGACAAGAGTAGCTGAGTGTGACATTTTCCAAAAGGTCAACTATGACACCCGACCACCAGTCGGATTGATGCAACCATTGACAATTCCAAATAAAATTTAGGAGGATTTGTCAATGACTTCATAGAGGGATTACCAATTAGTGGAGGACATGATGTGATCTTTGTAGTGGTTAATCGTTTGAGAAAGTACGCTTATTTCATTCCACTCAGACACCCGTATTCAACCAAGAGTGTGGCTAAGGCTTTTGTGGACAATATTGTGAAGCTACACAGATTTCCCAAGACCATTGTATCAAACAAAGACAGAGTATTCATGAGCACCTTTTGGAAGGAACTATTTGAGTTGTGGGGAAGCAAGTTGAGAGCCAGTTCTTCTTACCACCCATAGACCGATGGGCAGACCGAGGTGGTTAACAGGACACTAGAACAGTATCTGAGGTGCTATTGCCATGAAGAACAGATGAGGTGGGGGGAGAGTACCTAGCCTGGGCCGAGTATTGGTACAACACCACTCTCCATGCATCCATGCAGAGAAGCTAGTTTGATATAGTTTATAGGAGGTCACCACATATGCTAGTGACAAATAAGTAAGGGATAGCCAGGAACAATGAAGTGGAGCAGGAATTGATGAACCGAGATGAGATCCTAGCTAAGGTCAAGAAGGAGCTCAAGAGAGCTCAAGAGAGGATGAAGAAGTATTATGATCCGGGCAGAAGAGTTGTAGAGTTTGAGATTGGTGACTATGTCTACCTGAAGTTACAACCATTTGGCCAGAAGACCTTAAGGAAAAAGATGAGTCTGAAACTTTCCAAGAGGTATTATGGGCCTTTCAAAGTATTGGAAAGGCTAGGAGACGTGGCCTAGAAACTAGAGCTTCCACCATCAGTAAAGTTGTACTCAGTATTCCATGTGAGTCTGTTGAAGAAGAGGATCGGGGATCCAAACTTGATAGTCCAGGACCTCCCTAGCTTCGATGAAAAAGGAAGGATACTTCTACAGCCTAGAGAGGTGCTTGAGTATCGGGTAGTGACTAGGGGGAGACGTAGGAGGAAAGTGTGGTAGGTACTAATTTCATGGCAAGGGTTGCCAAAGGAGGAGTCCTCTTGGGAGGATTATGATGACATGGGGACAAGGTATCCTCATTTGATCCTTGATGGCAAGGATGTGCTCGAAGGGAGGGGGAATGTCAGAACCCCTAAGAGAGTTGCCTAGGGTCGAGCCCTGACTTAGGCCTTGGAGGGCCAGGATAGTTCTCTGGCTAGCTTGCAAGCATGCCTTGGCTAGGCCTTGACATGTAGCAGGTGTCCAACGAGACTACTGGCCATGCACAGTGCATGCGCACAGCCCGGTGTGCGCATAGGCGCGCCCCACAGTACATTCACTTGCGCACACGTGTGCATGCGCATTTGTGTCCCACCATGCGTGCATCACTGCGCATCACAGCCCCACTCGGCGAGATTAGTGGTGTGTCTTCACGGGCACGTCATCTAGCGCGCGGCACCAGCCCGCACCTTGCAGAGCAGGCTAGTGGCATGCACACCATGCATGCTATCCAGTGCGCGGCACCAGCCCGAGCCTTGCAGAGTATGCAAGTAGCATGTACACCATGCATGCCATCTAGTGTGCGGCACTAGTCTTGCAGAGAAAGCTAGTGGCATGCACCCCATGCATGCCATCCAGCGCGCGGCATCAGCCTGCGTCTTGCAGAGCAGGCCAGTGGCATGTACACCATGCATGCCATACAGCGTGCGGCACCAGCTCGTGCCCAGACCGTCAGCTTGGGCCATGCATTCACACCACCCCGGCATCCAGCCCGGGCCATGCAGGACCACTGCCTAAGCACTTTGATTGGGCAGCATCAGAGCGACGTTGCTTGACCCTGTGCCTACCACCAAGACCATGCATGTCACACTGCCATAAGCACCATCAGTTGGCCCTGCACAGAGCCATGCTCCGTGCACCACCAGATGCCATGCAGCGAGACAGCACGAGACAAGCCTGACAGTGGAGGTATCAGCACACTAGCCCACCTTGGGCCACTAGCACCCCACGACCATCCATGCATTGGTGCCACCTATCCATTTATTTTTATGTTATTTCATTATTTTATTGCATTGGACATTTTAGTAATTAGTTCTTTTTAATGAGGGACCTAATAGGGGTTTCCAAGTTGTAAGTCACTTTAAATAGATTTTCTAGGTTTCATTTTAGGAATCTTTTTTGGACATTTGACTTTTAGAACTTTGCTCTTGAGAAAGAGTTAGGCCGGCCACATCTCTTGTGGTTTAGATTCGGTGCTTAGCATTTTGGCTTTCCTAGGGTGCAATTCGTAAATCCCTTTGGAAGAGGATCATCCGTGCAATTCATGAATTGGTGATCCACATCTATCCTTCATTTGTTTTTAGTTTATTTATAAAAATCTTGAGATTATTCATAAAGAGTGTTTCGGGTGGAGTGTGTGTTCTTGTTGAGTGGTTTTATGGTTTTGTGTTCTTGAGTTGCTTGTTTGATTGTTATGTTAGTTTGTGTTAGTGAGGCCAAATCCACACCACTTGTAAATTTGAGAACTTGTGTGTGTGTTCCCTAGAGGAATTCGAAACCCTCCTCTATTGGGAGATTTGGGTTGCTCAAGAGAGTTGAGTGTTGAGTGTGTGTGTGTGAGAGTGATTGATGAAGAGAGAAGTGTTGGAGAAGAATTGCTTGTGCCGAACCCTTGGAGTGCTTGAAGGGCATTGGTGTGTTCTTGGATATTTGAGTGTTCAATCTTTATTTGGTTAATCACTTGGATTGAAAAGTGTTTCCTTGCCTCAAAGAAGTCCACATCATCAAACCCCAAAAACTCTAGAGGCATTCGGCCAAAGGCCATAAAACCCTAGCCTATACACCTGTCAACTTTGCCCTTTAACCTAGCTGGCCACCTATCTTCTCCCACTCCTATATTTTCTCACTTAAATCTACCTCATCCCTCATCCAAATCAAGCCAATTTTGTGCTCCCTAGTCCTTGCATGACCGGCCACTCAATTCAATTTGAATTCAAATTCAATTCAAACCAAAACTCCTAGTTTATCTCATTCGGCCATCATTAAATTACCCTAGTCAAAACTCCCATTGCCACCTCATTCTTTTATTTGATTGGTCATCAATTGAAGAAGTGAACCAATCAAATCCCATCATCAACACACATCCGGCCACACAAGCCCTAGCCTTGCCGTCCACCTCAAAACCTTATAAGCCATACTCTTATTTTTTAGAACTTATCCAAAACCGCTCAAAATCCTAGATTCCTAACACTAATTGAAAACCCTAGCATGCCCTAAGCCATATTCGTCCATCCCATGCCCTAACCAAACACCATCTAACCAAAACCCAAGACAACCTAGCCGTGCACCCCTTTGCACCATACATTGCCAATTAGCCTCTCATTCACCTCTGGCTCCACTAAATCCTAACCTCACTTAACTCTTTCCCTCATCCATATTACCCTTACCAATCATTGGAGTCTAACTCGGTCGTTGGAGGGAACAAACCTTGCAAGGAAGAATCCTTAGGTGATCAGGACAAAACTGAGGTCTCTATCAGTCCTAAACTGATGCTTTCATTGAGAGTCTCATCCAAAAGACTATTGCTTGGTAATATTTGAGAAGTTTTCACTTCTCCATGAGGTAAACGACGCGTTAACTTGAACATTTGTGAATTTCTTGGGAAGGCCACTGAGGTCCTCGATGTTGTTTACATTTCTTGCAAAAATATTTTGTTGCTCTTGTTGAAGTTTGGGGGTGGAGGAAGAGAACAAGTTGGTTCTTGAAGGGGTCGGCTACCATCCAAAGGTAGAGGACCCAAGGTCGGAAGGTGCAAGAGGGGTTGTCCATCCTTGAAGGTGGGCTACTCAAGGTTGGACTTGAGTAGCTGAGCAAGCTCCCAAGCCCAACGCACCATTGCCGAACGCCCAACGCACCATTGCCGAACACCCAATGAGGCTTAAGAGAGTTTGAACCGGGAATGAATTGACGCTCTAGAGGGTCAAGCCGAGAAGATACACAAGATCCTTGATGAAATGAACACAAACATTGCCAATTTGGTCATAGCAATGAACACTCAAACCCGTGAAACCTTGGAGCATCGATGAAGCATCGAAGCCTTAAAACGGGAGACACAAGCACACCATGAGAGGGTTGCAAGAAGAGAAGTCTCGAGGCATGGTAAGGAGTATTATGTAGAGGACACCGACCCAAGTGTGTATGAGAACATGCGTGATCCGCCAAGACGCATATATCGACAAGGAGGTCGTGTGGAAAATTCCTATTTGCAGAGGCGGAACCAGAATTTTGTGTTTTGGGGGGACGATCGATAAAATATGTAATAAATGTGAATTTTATAAGAATGGTCATCAATGATAAAAGTGTCATGTTTTGTTATTACCGAACTCTCTAAATGTATATTAATTTTTGAATTGTTCACATTTAAAAAAAAAAAAATCAATTATTTTTAAATACTTGCTCATATTTTTCTATGATTTAAGAAAAATTTATAGATTAAAAATAAATTTAAGAATTTTCTAATAAGTAATGATGTAATGCTGTTAAATTTTTAACAAATTATATCTCATAATCATATAAGTTAGACTGAAACTAAATAAGTGAGTATAATCAATCAATTTTACAATCATATAAATTTATAATCAATTTTTTTATTAGAGTTAGACTGTTAATTGAGTAACTGTGAGATTATGTGAGTTGAAATTTGAATTTAAGTGAAATTAAAATTTATAATATAAATGGATATATATTAAGATTTAGATAAATAATTTTAGTAAAAAAAAATTTGGGGGGGGGGGAATTTTTATTTATTTTTAATTTGAGAGAGAATTTTAATTATATATATAATTATATATATTTATAGTATAAATTAATTTTTAAAAAATTTTGGGGGGGCCAACCCATAAGCTGGGTTCGTCTCTGCCCATGTGGTTGTTGAAAGATGGCTACGAGATGGTGGTGATCGACTAAGAAGTCCTAACAACTTGAGGGAACCTCAAGATGCGAGGATGGAGCCACCTAAGTATGAACCACCTCAAAATGAGAGGCGGGACATACCCTACTATGGAGAGTATAATATGGGCGAGCAATAAGTGAATCAAGGTGGAGCAAATGCTCAAAATGATCGAGCATCAATAGGGCGCTATCAACATGGAGAAAGAGGCTAAGAAGGGGGAAATTGGGCTTATGGCCAGAGACTCCGAAGACCGAAGGTGTATTATCTTGATGGCAAGGCGAGTAAGTGGTGGAGATGGATCCATGACCGATATGACAAGGAGAGAAGAAGAATGGGATGGACGGCATTTGAGAGGGAATTCCTTCTCCAATTCGGCCCATCACCCACTATCACCCACCATGGCCAACTTGCTAAGCTCAAGCAAGAAGGCAAAGTGAAGACTTATGTGGAAGATTTCAGACAACTCTAAACTATGGTTCGGGGTTGGTCCGAGGAGGTACTAGTGGGAACATTTGTTGATGGATTGAAGCCGTGGTTGGCTAAGGAATCGAAGCTAAGGCAGCCCACAAGAATCCAAGAGGATCATCCGTGCAATTCGTGAATCGGTGATCCATATCTATTCTTCATTTGTTTTTAGTTTATTTATAAAAATCTTGAGGTTATTCATAAAGAGTGTTTCGGGTGGAGTGTGTGTTCTTGTTGAGTGATTTTATGGTTTTGTGTTCTTGAGTTGCTTGTTTGATTGTTATGTGAGTCTTGTGTTGGTGAGGCCAAATCCACACCACTTGTGGATTTGAGAACTTGTGTATGTGTTCCCTAGAGGAATTCGAAACCCTCATCCATTGGTAGATTCGGGTTGCTCAAGAGAGTTGAGTGTTGAATGTGTGTGTGAGAGTGATTGAAAAAGAGAGAAGTATTGGAGAAGAATTGCTTGTGCCGAACCCTTGGAGTGCTTGAAGGGCATTGGTGTGTTCTTGGATATTTGAGTGTTCAATTTTCATTTGGTTGATCACTTGGATTGAAAAATGTTTCATTGCCTCAAAGCAGCCCACGGCATCAAACCCCCCAAACTCTAGAGGCATTCAGCCAAAGGCCATAAAACCCTAACCTACACACTTGCCAACTTTGCCCTTTAACTTAGCCGGCCACCTATCTTCTCCCACTTCTATATTTTCTCACTTAAATCCACCTCATCCCTCATCCAAATCAAGCCAATTCTGTGCTCCCTAGTCCTTGCATGACCGGCCACTCAATTCAATTTGAATTCAAATTCAATTCAAACCAAAACTCCTAATTTATCTCATTCGGCCATCATCAAATTACCCAAGTCAAAACTCCCATTGCCACCTCATTAAATTGCCACCTCATTCTTTTATTTGATTGGTCATCAATTGAAAAAGTGAACCAATCAAATCCATCTCCATCATCAACACATATCCGACCACACAAGCCCTAGCCTTGCCGTCCACCTCAAAACCTTATAAGCCATACTCTTATTTTTTAGAACTTATTCAAAACCATTCAAAACTCTAGATTTCTAACCCTAATTGGCTTGGCCGAAAATCCTAGTATACTCTAAGCCATATTCGGCCATCCCATGCCCTAACCAAACACCATCTAACCTAACCTCAAGACAACCTAGCCGTGCACCTCAATTCAACACTAGCCATGCACCCCTTTGCACCAAACATAGCCAATTAGACTCTCATTCACCTCTAACTCCACTAAATTCTAGTCTCACTTAACATTTTCCCTTATCCATATTACCCTTACCAAGCATTGGAGTCTAACTTGATCGTTGGTGGGAACAAACCTTCTAAAGAGGAATCCTTAAGTGATCGGGACAAGACCGAGATCCCTATTAGGTCGCCGGGGCTCGCCGTCGCAGGAATGGGGTCGTCGGCTCCCTCTGATCCTGATGGGGTGGGCGGTGTCGCCCACTACAGGCAGCGGGAGAGGGGGCTGGGTAAGACCGAATCTCCATTAAAAATTCATGTTCATTTTATTTTTTTATTGTATTTTTTATTATATTTTCTTCATTTTATTATTTTATTATATTTTTTATTGTATTTTTTTATTTTAATTTTAATTTTTATAGTTTTTATTGTATTTTTTAATTTTTTTTATTATATTTTTATAATAATTATAGGAGTTTAGGAGTAGGGAAGGGGCGGGCTGCAAAGATGCTGAAGTGCAACTTGACTCCACCTCAGCATCTCCCTTTACAAAAAGTAATTTTTGATCATTTTTTCACACACTTTATTACTATATTTAATCAAATATGATATATATTTTTTTTTATATTTGTGCAAAAATATATTTTTAAAAGATGACTTTTAATCGGTCTAAAGCTTACTACCAAAGTTAAGAATACTGCTTTAATAGACATTCTTATCTCATCCCACTTTATTAATACTAATTTTTCATATTATCATAAAAAAAAAATGAACAATTTAACTCATCTGAAATTCACAGAGGTTGGAACTGAATATTTGTGCAAAACTGAAGATATCGCGTAATTTTCACTCGGTGATTGATCAATGTCCCAAATAGGGGCTCATTTCTTGTATGGCGCTAGCGGATGGGAGGGTTTTGGACGATGCAGAGGATCATGTTCATCTCGGTACCACTAATTATTTATCGGAGTTTCTTACAGAAGCAACGGGGATGGAGCAAGCAAAATTGACGTCTTTGTTCGAAAATATTATTTCAGATGGTGAAAATGAGATGCTATGTATGGTGCCGTCTGAGGAAGAGGTAAAAGAAGCAATTTTTTCCATTCCTAAACAAAGTAGACTCGAGCTTGACGGCTTCGGATTTGCTTTCTACATTACTTGTTGGGATATTGTTAAAAAGGATGTGATTGAGGTGGCTAGAGATTTTTTTAGTGGTGCGCCGTTGCCCAGGTTTTATTATGCTTTCTTTTTTTGTTCTAATTTTGAAAGTGCAGGATTCATTGAGTTTTGGCAAATTCCAACCCATTAATCTTTACTTGGTGGCTTATAATATTCTTTCAAAGATTCTTGGTAAAAGAATGACTCGGAATACTCACAAATTGGTTTCTCAACAAGGTGCATATGTGCCAAGGCGAAGTATTTTTGAAAATATCACACTTGCTCAAGAAGTGTTTCATTTTTTTAATATGAAAATTTGGGTGGCAATTTGATGGTGAAAGTTGATTTGGAGAAGACATATGATAGAGTTGACTGGAACTTCCTTTTGTAGTTCTCAAGGATTTTGGCTTCTCCAATAATTTTTGTTGGTTAGTAGGAGAATGTGTGAAGTCTCCTTGGTTGTTAGTGATGATGAATGAGACTTTTAAAATTTTTTTCCAGCCTTCTTGGGGCTTATGGTGAGGGGATCCTTTATCCCTTTATTTATTTATTATGATGGAGGAAGTGTTGACATAGTTGCTAAAGAAAATATTTTCTGTTTATTTGGAACAGTCTGACAAGAAACATACGAGTCTGGGGTGGAATAAATTGATCTTCATCTAAACAGAGGGCAACTCAAAAAAATATCCTTTTTATTAATTGTGCTCCCTCTTTAGAAATATATTTATCTTTTTATACATTTGGGGGAGGGGGATTTTGAGCTCCACTACTCCATTTTGGAGATTGGAGATTATACCAACCAGGCACTACAAAAAAAGTGGTTTTCAGGATAGATTTTTTTCCTGTGATTATAATTTTCTAGTAAATAATGACATTTTGCCACTAAATTCATGTTGTCAGAAAATTCTTACTGTAAATAATTATATTGGATCATTTTATGTTTCACGAGTGATAGTTTGTAAAAATTAAAGAGTTTTTTTTTTCCCATAAAATTAAACTAAGATAAAAAAAAAAAAAAATTAAAGACTGCTGCTGAGGATGTTGCTGAGATAAAAAAAAAAAATTCTTGAAAAGGAAATTAAACTAAGAAAGGCAGTTGAAGAAGAGGTAAGAATTATAAAAGGCAACAAGGATAAGATATGCAGTCAGAGGTATAATCTTTGCAGCTCAGATTACAAAATTCTTTTGTAAAAGCATCATCTAGATTTTTTCAACTTCCAAGCATGTAAGTGGTGGTCTATAAGGTTTTTTCTTGGTGTGCTAGGCAGGTAGAGATTCAGAGGTTCTGAAGCTTAGCAAAATTCTTGAGGAAGAGGCTCATCAGAAGAAGAAACAATAATACTACAAAGTCAGTTGTTGCATCTTGTTTGCATGATTTTCTAGAATCTTTTACTTGGACTAGTTAAGTATCTCTCTCTTTTATACTACCTGTGTGCTTGGGTTACATATTTATGCTTATTAATAAAGATCTTACTAAAAAAAAGTGTCTGCCATATTCTGTATGTGGTGGGAAAATATTAATTCTATTTTATTTTGCTTAATATTTGTGGATGAAAAGGTATCTTGATAGAGGTAGGTCTGGAAATGGGTTCGCTGGTCTAGATTCTTCCATGTCTCCATTTAGGCATCCCCAATACAGAGACTTTGGGAATGGACAGAAGGCATCAATTGCAACACTCTTTGAGCAAGGTAATAGAGGAACTTCAGATTTATCTCATTTGGGCCTTGTATAAAAATTTTGTATTCTCTTATATTCTTATCTACCAATGAATTTTGATGGTAAAGATTTTTTTTTTGTTTTTTGTTTTTTGTGTAAACTTCATTAACTATTTGCAATCTCTGTTTTTTAATACTGAGAAACAGTTCTTGCATGTTGTTATAGAAGTAATAAGAGTGTTGCGTTGAAGAGACCAATCAAGTAAGAAAGACTACCGTTCAGAATGGTCTTAATGTACATGATGATGAAGATTCGAAGGGAGTTGGTTATGAATACATAGAAGAGGAAGTTGAAGTGTTCAAATTTTAACTTTGGCTTCAATGAGGTTAGCAGCCAATTGGTGTTTTCACTTGTATTGTTTGTGAAAGATATTTGTGCTTGTCCTAATCTTTAGCAACTTACTGAGTTTGAGGTTATACCTGTAACTTTTCCTATTTCAGTATTGTATTATTTTTTATTGTTATTAAGCTTAGTATATTTGTAATATATTGTTCACATTCTTGATGTGTTTTAGGTGGGGGTATAAGGATATTGTTCTACTAGTATATTTTTTAATCCATGACCAAAGTGTATTAGTAATATATTATTTGCATTTTTCTTATCTTAGTTATAAGGTTCTTATTATGTTTTCCTAATATATATATATATATATATTTTAATTTCAGAAAAGACAGAGATCATTGGAAATATTTTTTTTTGGTCGAAATGCTTATTTCTTGTTTATTTTCACCACGACATATAAGTATTTTTGATCTTGTCAACCATGGTTAGCACATGTTTTGCAAGGAAAATAATCGTCAAAAATAAGAATATTTCTCATGATTTCTATGGTGATAGTATTAAGCCCTTAAAATTACCAACCTATTCCTTGGAGTCAACTACGATCTAATTTGGTGACAAAAACTTTATTCTGATAGAAATATATGGTATTAGCCACAAAAAGACATGCAAGAAAATACATACTTTGTTGTAGGGAGGCCACAAGGCCTTTGGCTTTAGAAATTTATTCTAGGGTGAGGGAGTTAATTTACCCCCTTTTCAGCCAGTTGATGAAGTTGTTGAAGTTCCGACAGGAGTTTCCACCATCTTCCATAACACCCCTCACCATTTCCTTTAGCTCTAAAGATCTTGCTCTTATACTTTCATCACCAAGTAATTCCTCTACCTTCTTTTTAAATTCTCCCCTCGATATCCTTCCATCTCGATCTGATTCAAGCCCTAGGCCCACCTTCCACACATCACAAATGTAGTTCATGTCAATAACTTGGTCAGCAAAGTAAGGCCAGCACACGAAAGGAACCCCACAGCAAATGCCATCCAAAGTAGAATTCCAACCGCAGTGGCTGATAAAACAAGCAATGGCAGGGTGGCTTAAAACCTTCGGTTGGGGTGCCCATCCTACAATTTTCCCATGAGTGCCTTGAAATTGGTTTAAATTTGCATCATTAAGAATATTAATAGAGTTATCAGGTCGCATGACCAAGAGGAAAGGTCTGTTAGTGAGCTTTAGTCCAAAGGCTAGTTCTTGGAATTGGATTGGGTCCAAAATTGTGAAGCTGCCAAAGGCAACATAGATAACTGAGTAGGGTGGCTGCTGATCGAGCCAGTTTAGGCAAGAGGTGTCTTCTGGTAAGAATTGGCTCCCTACATTTCGAGTTTGGTCACTTGCCATTATGGGGCCAATTGGTAGGAGCCTTGGAAGCAAGGAAAAGGCGGCCGGCTCGAGTTCGTAAGCGGTGTTACAAAGCCACCAATCTGCCAATTTCAAAGCTTGTGCGTATCTTAAAACATAATCAAATATAATCTTTTGAGTTGTTTGATCAGGGGAACAATTCCATGGAAGATTTTGTGGGTACACAGCAGGTATGCCTGAGAGCAGTTGAATTCCATGTTTTTGCATTGGGGTCCCTGCATGTGTTTGTGTAAACGAAGGAAATCAAATTCAATCTTGCTTAACATCTTCTTTTTGGGAAAAAAAAAAACAAACACTGGATGCTAGAACTGAGTAATAAGCTGGCTGCTGGGGCATGATTTTAGCACATTCTGGTTTTTGATATGCTTCCCCTACCTCAAACTTTGGCAAACAAAGTTAACTTGATCTGCTTTTTATTTACATGTAGCCATACATTTGTTTAAAGAAAAATTCTATTCATCATCTTCATATACTACACACTATTTTTATTTTATTTTTATCAAATATTTGGCATATAGATAATGAGTAGAAGAATTTAATTTGTTCAAAAACGAAAAAAAATTCCAAAACAAATTAATTTTCTTTCTAAAAAGTTTAAAAAATTATAGTGTTTGGTGTGTGGGATGATGAATAACAAAACTCAAACAAAAAAAAAGTGCCGAATCGAAAACTTACCGTCAGTGTCTATAAAACCATCACCAATCAGGTTGGGGATGCGGATTACCAAAGCAAAAGAAGCTGCTGAAGCAGGCCAAAGGAGAGCTCCTGGAATTCCCATCTTGTTGGCAACTTCCATGGCCCACCCCATATTACCGTCGGTGATGATACGGGAGATTTTGGCATCATCACCATTTGATGCATTTATACCTCGTATGAGCTCCTCAAGCCTTGCAGGCATGGTAGCTAAGATGGATACTAACAACTTTCCAAAATCGTTCCTATCATCCTCAGGACACAACCCATCTGAGATAGACACCAATTTAATATCTGAACCCGGGAGGCTATCCTTCCCAGGCGCCATGGCACTCATCATTTGCTTGTGGCAGAAGTCTGTGCTTACAAATGTGATTTTAAAGCCATGTTTTGCTATTTCTCGAGAGAAATTCATTAACGGGTTCACATGGCCCTGTGCTGGATAGGGTAGGACTAGAACATGCTCGTTGCTCATCTCTCTCTCTCTCTCTTATCTCTTTATCTCTTGGTTGTAAAAGGTAATCGGTTTTTGAGCATTCTTGACAGCCAGCACTGCCTTTTATAAAGGGAAACAGTCTCTCTATCTATACTACATTTACTAGGTAGTCGAAGAAAAGTAAAATAAAAATAAAAATAGAGGGAGTAATAACTTGTAGAAAAGTAAACCTTTGGGACCAGTTACATAAAGAAACTTTTTATAAATAAAAAAGTTATATGCCCCTTTCGATTAATTCCTAAAAGAAGGGTAAACCTTTTTCTGTGTTCAAAATTCTATTCACTGCTTTCGGAAGTTGAGTAACAAATAACAATAGAGAAAGAAGCTGTATAACAAGCTAACACCACAGTTATCAAAGCATCCGCAAATAAAATTATCCTCTCTGGTCTGGATATGTTGTCTCATCTCCACTTGAGCATAAACCTGCAGAGTAAGACTAGAGCATATAGCATTTCGTTCTTAAGAGCATTAATATTGGACTCATTAATTTTTTTTTTCAAAATTTGATAGAAAGTACAAGTTTAATGGAAATGTAACATCTAAAAAAAATCTTATACTGGACTTATAAAAAATTTTTCGATATATTTGATGGAAAGTGAGAAAATTAAAATTGGGAGAATAAAATATATCTTAAAGAAAAATTTTGATGAGTCCAATACTAATACTCCAAGAGAAGCTAGAGAATGCTCCACATGAATTACATTCTTAAGAGAAGCTGATAATAGAAACTCCGTTTGGATTTTTAATTGAGTTGAGATGAGTTAAGTTCTTTATGAATAATAATAAATTGAGATGGTGAAATGAGGTTTGGAATGCCCGATATTTAATATGAGTTTAGATGTATTTGAATGTTAATATGAGTTTATATGTATCTAAAGGAAATTAAAAGGTTAATTATAGGTTTCACGTAATAAAAATGTGTTGAATTGAAAAAAATTATGTATCTTACGTAGGTATAAAGAGAATTTGAATTAAGTAATATTTAGTATTTTACAAGTTATGTCATTGAATGTTGGGATAAGTTTAGAACACAACTTAACTTGAAGTTGAATTCATTTAAAGATCCAAACAAAGCCGACTCTTTTGAATATTTAGAATAATTTTAAATATCTTTGAATGGTATTGGAATTAAATGATTTGAGTAGGTAAAATGTTTTCTTAAATTTTGGAAAATGAAAGAGAAAATGTTGAATAAGAATATTATAAAAAAAAATGTAATCTTTCTCTTATTTTGTTTTTTATTTTTGATTATACATATAGTCCCTCTATATATACTTGGCTTTCGGTTTACTTATTCTAATCAATACGACCACGTTAGGGTGCGTATAAGTTGGGAAGAAGTGTGCCTACGTAGTTAGCTACTCAAATGCGTTAAAAACTTTAAAGTACTGTAAATTGAAAGTTAATGTAAAAGGAAGTAATATACACGCAATATAATTATACAACATATTTTACAATAAATTTTAAATGAGAGGTAATTTTGTAAAACATTTTATGCACACACAATATTTACAGAAATATCATTTATTTAACATACTATTATGAAATATATTTTATAATTGTATTGTGTATATATTATTAAAATTTTTTTAATGTAAAACACTACAAGTGCGGTTCAAGATTTCATACTCTAGGGGCTGCCTACTATGCATCATTGATGATGATAAAATAATATCACAATGCATTAATTAATGTTAGGTACCCAACCGGAAATTAGCTAGCTTCTAGTACTTTCCAAGTTGTACTTGCCATGTGTAGTAAAGTAATGAAAATGAGTTATCGGCTCGACTATATATTCCAAGGGAGTACTTGTGAGTTCTAGTTGCTAAAAAAATGGGGACTATCCTCTCTGCGTCCGTTACGGAAATAGAGGTGAATTGTAAGAGTCAGTTGGATTTTCTTACCAGAAGGAGAAAATAATTAGGGGTGTCAAATTGTGTCAACGAATCGTGTTCGTATCGTGTCAAGACATGTATTCCATACTCTCGGGGCTGCCTATTGTGCATCATTGATGATGATAAAATAATATCACAATGCATTAATTAATGTTAGGCACCCAACCGGTAATTAGCTAGCTTCTAGTACTTTCCAAGTTGTACTTGCCATGTGTAGTAAAGTTATGAAAATGAGTTATCAGCTTGACTATATATTCCAAGGGAGTACTTGTGAGTTCCAGTTGCTAAAAAAATGGGGACTATCCTCTCTGTGTCCGTTACGAAAATCGAGGTGAATTGTAAGAGTCGGTTGGATTTTCTTACCAAAAGAAGAAAATAATTAGGGGTGTCAAATTGTGTCAACGAATCGTGTTCGTATCGTGTCAAGACATGTATTCCATACTCTAGGGGTTGCTTACTGTGCATCATTGATGATGATAAAATAATATCACAATGCATTAATTAATGTTAGGTACCCAACCAGAAATTAGCTAGCTTCTAGTACTTTCCAAGTTGTACCTACCATGTGTAGTAAAGTTATGAAAATGAGTTATCGGCTCGACTATATATTCCAAGGAAGTACTTGTGAGTTCCAGTTGCTAAAAAAATGAGGACTATCCTTACTTTGTCTGTTACAGAAATAGAGGTGAATTGTAAGAGTCGGTTGGATTTTCTTACCAGAAGGAGAAAATAATTAGGGGTGTCAAATTGTGTTAACGAATCGTGTTCGTATCGTATCAAGACATGTATTCCATACTCTAGGAGCTGCCTACTGTGCATCACTGATGATGATAAAATAATATCACAATGCATTAATTAATGTTCGGTACCCAACCGAAAATTAGCTAGCTTCTAGTACTTTCCAAGTTGTACCTGCCATGTGTAGTAAAGTTATGAAAATGAGTTATCGGCTCGACTATATATTCCAAGGGAGTACTTGTGAGTTCCAGTTGCTAAAAAAATGGGGACTATCCTCTCTCTGCCCGTTATGGAAATAAAGGTGAATTGTAAGAGTCGGTTGGATTTTCTTACCAAAAGGAGAAAATAACTATGGGTGTCAAATCGTGTCAACGAGTCGTGTTTGTGTCGCATTAAGACATGTATATTATACTATATAGGTCAACCCTAACCCAACCCGTTAACCTTATCGTGTCAAAATTTCAAACCCTAACACGATCCGTTAACATAAAGTGTCGTGTCGTGTCAATCCATTATGATTCATTAGTGAATATTATGAAATAAATTAACATGATAAAATATGATACGTTTCAACTTATTTATGTAAATATGTTGAATATGTCCGAAATTAAATCGTTTGACTTAATTAAATTTAGCATAATTTTATACAAATATTAAAACCATAATATTTATAAAAATTATAAAACTAACTACAAGTATGAATTATAATCTAAACAAAGAAAATATTAAAATTAAGATTATAACAATCTTACTTTTAAATATAAAGGTATACTTATAATTTTAACTTTCTTAATGTGTCATAACGTGTCATAGCGGGTTAAAACAGGTTGATTTGCTATCAATCCGTTAAGCAATCGTATCTTAACGTGCCAACCCGTTTTGAATCGAAACCCATTAAGACTAAATCCTAACCTGCTATTATCGTGTCGTGTTCGTGTTGGGTTAACGGGTCGTGTAACATATTGCCACCTCTAAAAATAACTATCTTCTCCATTGCAGACATCGATGGCAAAAGGAGGAGTGGACAGATTGGAGGTTCTGTGGGAGAATTTTAGACTATCAAGAAGGTTTAGCAATCGAGATGGATGGCATATATGAAGGATAAAGGGGACCGAAGTTTAGTAAGGAAGATTTGCTTAGATAAAGTGATTTGGAAGGAGATCATATCGTCGATGATGGTGAAAATCTAGAAGATCAGTAGGGCTGCAGTATTTTAGGAAGTGGGAAATAACATTCTCATTATTACTTTTTCCACTCATGCGGATCGGGATAGAGTATGGGATGGTTGACCCTGGTTATTTGATAACCAACTTCTAGTACTCCGTGTGTTTGATGCAATGGCTCAACCAGAGGCAATGCAATTCAATGAAGAAGCCTTCTGGATACAGATACATAACTTGCCCATGGGTTGTATGAATGAAAGAAGGGGTATGTAGATTGGAGAGGCCGTGGGAAAAGTGCTCGATGTAGATGTGCTTTGGGATGGAGTTGGATGGGGAAGATCACTAAAGGTGCAAGTGGAGATTCCCTTGAAGAAACCAATTGTTAAGGCCGGTTAATTTTCGTCGATGGAAAAAAAGTGTGGGTGAGTTTCAAGTATGAGAAGTTATCTAAGATGTGCTTCTCCTGTGGGTGGATCGTTCACGGGAATGAAAGATGTAGGGGGAGAAGGCCTTGGAGGGAGACTCTCCTCAATTTGGGGTTTGATTGCGTGCAGATAAGCCTACCATAATGGGTGGATGGTCTCAAAAACCAAAATGAGAGGCTAGATATACTGAGAGACATGAAGAAGTGAGTAAGAAAGGTAAACAAGGTAGCAAAGGGCGAGAATCGTCTGGCCAGTTAAACATAATCGATAAAAGGGGGGAAGAAAATAAGAATATAGAGATTGTGGTGGCGAGGGAATCTACTGAGGAAGGGGGAATAGAGCAGTACTTATGATAAATGCAGATTTGGAGAAGTAGACATCCACTGAAGAGAATAGTGTGGTGAGCAGAGAAGAGACTAGGTAGGAGGCAGACTCTGTCAACACTGTCAGCCAATGGAAGCACAAAGCAAGGGCAAAATGCGTGACTCAAGTATCCCTTATCTCTACCTCTTGTTCACAAAAGAAAAAGGGGGAGTAATGGAGGGGATAGGGAGACTGGATAGAGTGAAGGTTTAAAGAAGTTGGAGATAGAAGACTCTCAGGGTGCTGAGAAGAGCTTGGCGTAGGCTGTGGAGCAGTTCCACCAAGAGCCATGAAAACACTTAGCTAGAACTCTCAGGGGCTTGGCAACTCCTAAACAGTTCAATAACTTTGCCTATTGGTAAAGGATAAGGGTTCAGGGGTGGTTTTCATAATGGAGTCAAAGTTGAAACAAAACAAAGTTACTAGTATACAAAGACTTTTGGGATTTGAGGGTTGTTTTATAATTGAGCCTATTGGTTTGACTGGAGGCCTTATCTTAATGTGGAAAAGGGAGGAATTGGTAGAATTGATAAACTTCTCACAAAGGCATATCAGTGTATGGATAGATGAAAGGGTGGCATGAAGAAATGGGTCTTAACTAGTTTTTATGGAGATCCAGTGTTCCACAATAGAAGTGAGGGGTGGAATTTGTTGAACTTTCTTGAGCCAAAGGAAGGAGTAGGCTGGTGTGTGGTGGGGGACTTTAATGAGATTTCCCGTCAGGAAGAAAAACAAGAGGAAGGGGGAGAAGCGAGATGTAGATAGATTTGTTTAGACAATCACTAGAGAAAGGGAGTTTGTCTAACCTTGGGTGGATTGGGGATACGTTCACATGGTGGAATGAGCATGTTGATGATACTTTTGTGAGAGAAAGGCTTGATAGGGGGGTTGTAAATCACCATTGGTTGGGGATGAAATGTGAGGTGAAGGATGCCACTGTTTGCTATGATCATAGTCCATTATTGATTAGTTCAAGCAGTCAAGGCAGTAGGAGGGAAGTGAGGAGGCAGTCAAATTTTAAGTATGAGCTAGGATGAGATTTGGAGGAGGATTGTAGCAGGGTAGTGGAGCAAGAGTGGGGAAAAGATAGGGGTTACACAGGTAGTATGCAAGCAGTGCTCACTCAACTTGCAGGGTGCAAAAGGGTTCTTCAATAGTGGAGCCATAATTGGAGAATAGGAAGAGATCGAGATATAAAGGAGAAAACTACTCAGCTTAAATCTCTACAAGAACAAGGGAGACCATAACTATTGGAGGACATAAATGTGCAAAAAAAAAAAGAGTTGAAAGGCTGTTGGAGCAAGAGAATTTGACCTGGAAACAGTAGGCAAAGAGACACTGGCTTCAGTACGGAGATAGAAACACACGTTATTTCCATGCCCGTGTTAACCAGAGGAGAAAGCGGAACTTTATTGGCAAAATTCAAGATGGACAAAGGGTGACTGTGACAAACCCTACGGTAGTGGCAGACACCTTCAACATGTATCTTGAAGGTATATATTCCTCTTCTTTCCCTTTTGAAGAAACTACGGATGAATGCTTGAGTTGTGTGGGGACTAGCATTATCGAGGAAATGAAAAGGAAAATGGAGAGAGCCTTTACAAAATCTGAAGTAGAGAAAGCTTTAAAAGAGATGTCTCCATTTAAGTTTTCTGGGCCGGATGGCTTTGGAGCAGGTTTCTACCAAAATCATTAGAGTGTGGTGAGGGGTAAAGTAAAGAAAGCTGTATTGGAGGTGTTGAATGGAGGTTAGGTGGTAAGGCAACTCAATTATACTCTGTTGGCCTTGATTCAAAAGCTGAAAAATCCTATTTCAGTGAAGGATTTTAGGCGGCCTATTAGTTTGTGTAATGTGCTTGATAAGATGATTTTGTAGGTAATGGCTAACAGAATTAAAAGTGCTTCGCAAGGTTTAATTTCTGCCAATCAGAGTATTTTTATCCCTGGGAGGCTTATCACTGACAACATAATGATAGCACATGAGTTGTTAGACTCAATGAAGGCAATGCAAAGAGGAAAGGGAGGAAGCATGACAATAAAACTTGATATGACCAAAGCGTATGATAGGGTGAAGTGGCCTTTTTTGAAAGCCATGATGTTGAAGATGGGCTTCGAGGAGAAAATAGTAAGGCTGGTTATGAATTGTTTGTCTACAATCTCATTTTTAACCCTTCAAGGTGTTTGAGGCAAGGGGACCCTATGTCCCCTTACCTTTTTATTATCTGTGTAGAAGGTCTGAGCTATCTTTTACTTAAAGTCGAAACAAGAGGAGAAATAAGGGGTCTGGCAGTGGCTAGAGGAGGAATAAGGATAAATCATCTCATGTTTGCAGACAATTGTATCATTTTCAGTAGAGGAAAAATGGAGGAGCGGAAAAAACTGCAAGCAATCCTATAGTGTTATGACTAGGTCTCGAGACGGACTCTAAATAAGCTGAAGACCTCTCTTATGTTTAGCTCAAACACTAGTGACTAGATCAGAGCTGAAATCAAAAGGGAAGTTGGTACTATTTTATGTGATAACTTTGAAAGATACTTGGGTTTGCTGGTAGTGGTTGAGAGGGCAAAATATGATACTTTTCGAACCATTAAAGATAGAGTTTGGCAAAAGATACAAAATTGGAAATCCAACTTCTTGACAAGAGTTGAAACAGAAGTAAACAGAAGTAATGGTGAAAGCAATGCTGTAGGCTATTCCAACTTACTCGATGAGTGTTTTCAAGTTACTAAAGAGATTATGTGGTGAGTTGGAGGCTATGTTTGCTAGGTTTTGGCGGAGTCATAACCAAAGGGATTCAAGTATACATTGAAAAAATGGGAGAGGCTCGAGGTCTCAAAAGTTGAGGGAGGTCTCAATTTTAGAAATATGGAGTGTTTTAACAGGGCCATGCTTGCAAAAAAAGGGTGGAGGTTGATGAACAAGCCATATTCTCTTAAGGCTAGAATTTTTAATGAAAAATACATGAAGGGTAAGACTTGTGTTGAAGTTGAGTTAGGGAGAACCCCAACTTTGATTTGGAGAAGCTTATGGGAGGTTAGGGACCTTGTAGAGAGGGGTCTAAGATGGAGAGTTGACAATGGAAGGGGTATCAAGATATGGGAACAGAAGTGGCTTCCTACCCTTACATCATTTTGTGTTCAGTCTCCTATCAAAGTCTTATCATTCGAGGCATTGGTGACAGATTTAATTGACGAGGAAAAGAAAATATGGAAACTGGATCAAATTGAAGAGACCTTTGTAAGGGAGGAAGTTGAAATAATACGTGCTATGCCTATAAGGTGTTTGGGGGTGGATGACAGAATGTTCTAGGGTTTATCAAAAAAGGAAAGTACACAATGAGAAGTGCCTATAATGTGGATCTACATATGAAGATTGAAAGTAGAGGGTGTTCTTCTATGGGGAGGAGTGATGCTGAACAATGGAAGAAGCTATGGTCTATGGAGATACCTGGTAGATACAAGCATTTTATCTGGAATGCTCTTAATAATACTTTGCCTACTAAAACAAATTTGTTCAAAAGAAAGATAACTGACGACCCCCTATGCCTTTTATGTAAGAGGGAAGAGGAAGATGTTAACCAACCATACTTTGTGGAATTGCCCAGCGACTGTTGATTTATGGGTGGAATTTGAGAGCCCTGTGAGGAAATGGATTATCCAAATCTAGTACTTCAACAAGCTTTGGGGGGAAATGATAAGTAGGCTGTCAAAATCAGGTTTGGCACAAGGGGTATATGGGGAAGGAAGAATGTTGCTTTTTTGAGGATAAATTTACTAGTCCTAGTAAGGTGATGAGGGTTGCTTTGAATATTTTGGAAGACTATCAGGAGGCCAACTTACAGCAAGGAGAAAGTCAGCACCAGAGGGAGGAAAATGGAGGGAATAGAAATTGGAAGAGACCAGCTAGAGATAATCTCAAGCTCAATTTTGATGCTGAAGTGAGTGTTAAGAACAGGAGGATAAGCATTGGTATTGTAATTAGAGACCACAATGGAGAGGTCATGGTGGCAGTATGTTTAAGGCAGATTTCCCCTTTTATTGCTGAGGGCCTAGCACGTAAAAGATTAGTTTTGCTTTGTAGTTAGCTGGGTTTCTGGTCTGTTTCCATGGAAGGGATGTGAAATGTGTTATTGATGCTTTGCTAACCAAGGATATGGATAAATCTGCTAATGGCCAGTTGATTGAAGATTTGAAGAAGTTGATTATTCAAGATCTACACTGGACCTTAGGCTTTATACATAGAGAAGGAAATATTGTTGCATATAATTTTGCAAAATTAGCTTTACAGATAGAAGGAGAAGTATGATGGATAGAGGAGGTGCCACAGGAAATCATACAATACATTGTATACAAAAATGATCCGATTTCATAAATGAAATGAGGTAGTTTATTTTATTCAAAAAACAAATATTTCAAGGAAGTGTGAGTGTGATATATGCTCTATTTATTTATTCCGATGACCAGTCATCTATCCGTATTTAATTCCTGAACATCATGTCAATACATAAATATCAAGATGTTGATTTTCGAAGCCAAAGATTGTAATTTTGATTGGGGCCAAATTTTTATGATCGAGTGTTAAATTGAATGGAACTGACTAATCCCAAGGTTTTTCTTTTATTTTTGGTGCTTATAGGCTTTTTTCACCCTTAAATCTAAATCTATGAAAAATTGCCAATATTTCTCCCAAGAGAAATTATAAGGAGAGGTTAGGAGCCGGACATGTGAGTCTGTTTATTTCACACTCGCTATCAGTGGTGGAGTCGGGAATTTATTTTAGGGGGGCCAAGTAAAACTAAAACTATAAAATAATATTTTTTGCTCTATTTCTATACATTTTCTTCTTGCAGTATAGAAAAATCTAATAGTCAGATCTAAAAATTTTGTAGAAGGGGGGTTAAGATAATTTTTTAAAGAGGAAACCAATACAGATGATATTAATATTATCTTATTAAATCATAAATAATTTACATATATAGTTTTTTCAAAGCTCTAATTAGAAGATAATTAAGTCGTGGTGCTCACCCATATTCTTTTTGATAGGAAAAGATTTTGAGCCGACTTTTTCAGGTGACTTCTATCTTTTTCAAGACTAATTATGAGGTCAGGGGTATAAAAACTAAAGAAAAAGGGATAGAGTTCAACTACACATGTTAGCTTCTTCTATGCTTTATTGTCAAGGACGTCTGAGAGTAAACACTTGTGAGTTGAGTGTATACATGTGAGGTTGAGTGGTTTCTTTGTAGAATCTTGTGATTCAATCTCTGTATTCCATCTTTAATTAATAGCGAAAGTTTGAGACTGACCCCACAGTAGATGTAGGCTTATTCTAAGCCAACTACTTATATCTATGTGTTTTATCTATCTTTTTATTTTCTTCTTGTTGCATCTACTGCGTTACTTCTTTTATTACTATTTGTTTACTGGCTGAGTTTCCCAACAAATTGGTATAAGAGCTTTGGCTCTGTGAAAATGTGAAGGGATGGCTACAACAAGATTTGAAGTGGAGAAATTTGATATACAGAACAGCTTCAATTTATGGCGCATAAAGATGAAGGCTTTATTGCGTCAACAGGGTTTGTATAAGATTCTTAAAGCAAAAGTGGCTGCTAATTCTCCTATACTGTCTAAGGACGATGAAAATAAGGTGTACAACACTATTCTTTTATCACTATTAGATGGTGTTTTGAGAGAGGTTGCTGAGGAAGAGACTACTATTGGTCTTTGAGAAAAGGTTGAGAGTTTATATATGAAGAAATCTCTCACTAACTGTTTATATTTGAAACAATAGTTGTATACTCTTAAAATACATGAAGGAACTTCCATTACTGAACATCTAGATAAATTTAATAAGATTATTATGGATCTTAGAAACATAGACATTAAGCTTGAAGAGGACGATCAAGTTTTAATTATTTTGTGTTCATTATCTATGCTATTTGAAAATTTTGTAAATTTTATGCTGTATGGAAAATATACCATTTCCTTAGCAGATGTGAGATATGCTTTGAATTCTAAGGAACTAAGAAGTAAGTTCGGTGACAAGGATAGTGAAAATCAAGCCAGTGACTTGTTTGTCGAAAGTTCCTCTAACCGAGGAAGATCCAGTAAAAAGAGTTTAGAGAAGGGTAGAGGCAAGTCTAGGGGTAAGTCGCAGTCGAAGGGTAACAAGAAAAATGTGAAATGTTACTACTGTCACAAGTTCGGTCATTAAAAGAAAGAGTGTACCAAACTAAAGAAGAAGGAGGAATCCACCAGTTCCTCTAATGCCACCAGTGTAGCTGATGATAATTTTGCTGGCTCAAATATAGTCTTGGCAATCAGTGTCTCGAGCAGTCGCTTCAGTGACAAGTGGGTCATGGATTCAGCTTGTACTTTCCATATGTGTCCCAAGAAGGATTGGTTCAAGTCTTATGAATCAGTCAACGGAGGTTCTGTTTTATTGGGAAACAATATGGCTTGCAAGATTGCAAGACTAGGCTTAGTTCAGATAAGGATGCATGATGGAATTGTTAGGGCACTTGATTACGCCCAAAGAATAACGCGGTCGTTTGCAGTATAGCTTTGGGGTGTCGATTCCACAGGGAGATGGATTGAGAAATTGAAGAACAGTAACGAAATTAACAAAAAGATTTAGATGAGTGCGAAAAGTAAAGCATCGGGAATCCTTTGTATATAATTGGTATTTTAATTATTTTCGATTCATTAATAACTCAATTGAAAATTCTATGTCCAAATTTTCAATCGGAAAATAAAACATTAATAACCAGATTTAAATCAAATGTAATCTTTCGAAAAATCATTCGTCACAATATAAGAACAGGAATTGTTATCGATATTAAAGAAATTCAACGTCGACAATATACTCGTAGAGCAATATTGCAGCAGAGAATTAAATTAAAATAGATAACCAATTGAACCAAACATAATCAAAGAATTATTGCATTTAATAGAAAAAGCATGACTGAATCTATAAATGAAATAAATTCTAAGATTATTTGGTGACGAAAACATTTATAATAAATTTCGAATGACTAAACAAAAGAGTTTAATATTTGAAGAACACATATATGAATCAAAAACAATTACAAATACCATCATATATACAAATTCATCCCTAACTCTACTAGAAAATTAGTTACACATATTGAAAATATGCAACAAAAATTCTTCAAGGGATAATATGGAAGAGCCAACCATTATTTTCTTCTCTCTTCTTTGGTTTTTCTTTTCTTTTCTCAAGCTCTCAAAAACAATGTATCTTCCAAGGCATCCAAGCACACTAAGCATTGTCTTAGAACACACACCCCTCCCTTCTATTTATAAGCATCCTTCATGCAAGTTGTCATGACAAAATCATCACAATTTCAACTTGTTTTGCCATGTGCCATTCTTGAATCCAAGTGATTTGGGAGTTGTCATTTTGATCATTTGTTTTCCCACCATGCATGAGCTGGATTTTGCTTGTAGGTTGAGTGTTTCAATTTTGCTTCTCTATCTATTAGTTGTCTTGTATGACTTAATATCTTGTGGTCAAATAATTTGTCTTGAAGAAACTTGAGTGCACTTCATCTTGTATTTGGATTTGATGCAAGTGGCTGAAAAATATCCAGGAACGTCAAGTGCAGGTGCGTCCACTTGATGGTCGATTTTGTCTTAGATTGAGTGGATATCTCTTCAAACACAAAACATAAAAGTTATATATATTTCTCTTGTGGTTCTAGATCATCTTGAATCAGCTCAATCGGAGATTGGATGAGAGAGTTATGCCCATTTTACGAAAAGATGTCATAACTGTCTGAAATTCCGCAATTATCTTCATTTGCTCCTAATGTCTCCATTTGTGTCCTAAATCAAAATATAAGAATAATGAGTATATTTAGGCATCAAATAAGAATAAAGTTTTAAACATTAAGAGAGGAAAATATGGCATTTTATATTCTCATCAATATATTAAATCATGCTTATATCTATCTCAAGATAAATGACCATTAATTTTATTAACATGAGTTATATCCATTGTTTTCTCATTTCTTTTAGTATTTAAATAGAGTATTTAGAGTACATTTTTGTGCACTCATCACACCCCCCAACTTACTCATTGCTAGTCCCTAGCAATTTTCATGCAAAATGATGAGAAAGACCAAAGAAAATCACACATAGGGGCCATCAAGACACATTTTTCAAATTTACATATCAAAACAATCTTAGAAATTCAATAACCCTTTCACAAGTAATTCAAATATAGCAATCCACAGAGTGTGTATGTGTTCCAAACTATTTTTATCAGATCAGAGGTTTCGACACATGCAAAATTAGAATATCTTAAGCAAAAAGGTTCAACTCCATAACTCACGGGTATAGAAGTGTTTCATGTATGGGTTCTCTCTATGGAGTTGACAAAGGTGTACATTTACTCTCATGGAAATTTAGCCAATTATATATAAGTAACAAGTAAACATTGATCTTATGATAGGAATACTAACAAATGAGATTTCCACCATTCTTTCCACAAGCATATTTAGGATCGGAAAAATCAACACAAAGGGTTGTAATGTGGTTTAGGGTTGGGGTTCATAAGAAGAAAAGGTGAAGAGATTTCAAAAACTTCCAAGTATACACAAAAGGGAATCTGTTAAATTTTTCAGTAGACTATACTTTCCTTTTGATGTACTTTTCAATTTTTTAGATTTTTGACTAAGTACACTTTTCCATCTTCTTTTGCCACTGGTGTCTTCGCAATTTGATGAACTCTTTAATGAATAATTTGATGGACACATCTAGCACCATGCCATTTTTGTCATTTTTTTTTTATTTTTTTTTATTTTTTATTTTTTTATGATGATTTCACACCTAGTACACACTTGGAAGTAAAATGGTAGGAAAATATAGTGTATAAGCTATACTCCAATGTGGAGAGGTATGGATGATGTAGATATGAAAAGAAAAGGCCATATGTGTATATTGGCTCAAAATTGGCTGCTAGGGATTTATGATGAAAAGGCTCAGCTTGAAAGGCTCAAACGTTAATCCTAAGTTGACTTTCGTCATATCCCAAGTATATCCACCATCTTACCACAAACCATGTAATGATATTCTCAAAAGAAGTGTCAAATTCAACAGATCAATGGATACTTATCACAATTTCTGTATTTGTAAGCTCTCAATTCTCACAAAATTCACATGAATACTTGAGCAAAATAATTCTTTAGTTACATGTGTCAAATCACCATATTACCACAAAGTTTGGGGAAGTGCATAAATGGCTCTGTGGATGTTTTAGCAAAATGATTTAAAATGGGTTTGTTGAATTCACCAAGATGGTTATGAATGAGCATGAGTATCATGTGTGAAAAGATGCCTGTGTAAAAAAATTTGACAATTTTTTATATATTGATTGAAATATGCCACAGAGTTTAAATAACAGATTTATATTCCCACCCCCCAACTTAAATGAAACATTGTCCTCAATGTTTAAGAATCAGAATTGAATAACTAAACAGGGTAGAATACACCTGATGTGGGATGTGGGCGACTTGCTTGGCATCAAAGATGGTATTTGTCAAAATAAAATTAACCTATAACAAAATAAAGTAAACAATAAACAAAAATAAAATGAACGAAAATAAAAGAAAAGAAAAACATACCTGGAGATGGTCAAGATTGATATACTGGGTCCATAAGTGGAATGTCTTCCACTTCTGGAATTTGTCTATCAATTAAGATTTTGAGGCGTTGACCATTTACTTTGAAGATACATCCATCTTTTGGATTTTCTATTTCTACCGCCCCATTTGTGAAAACATTTTTTACTATAAAAGGGCCGGTCCATCTAGATCGAAGTTTTCCTGGATGCTTATGGAGTCTTGAATCATATAAAAATACTCGATCATTAGGCTTAAATGTTCTTCTCAAAATATTTTTATCATGAAATACTTTCATTTTAGCCTTATAGATCTTGGAGTTTTCATAAGCATCATTTCTCAATTCTTCTAATTCCGTCAATTGGAATTTTCTAATTTTTCCTGCTTTTTCCAAGTCAAAATTGAAATGTTTAATGGCCCAATATGCTCGATGCTCGAGCTCCACGGGCAAATGACAAGGTTTTCCAAAAACAAGTCTATAAGGTGACATGCCTAAGGGAGTTTTGAAAGCTGTACGGTAAGCCCAAAGCGCATCGATTAGTCTCAAAGACCAATCTTTCCGATCTGGGTTGACCGTTTTTTCTAAAATTTGTTTAATTTCCCTATTCGCAAGTTCAACCTGTCCACTTGTCTGAGGGTGATATGCAGTAGAAAGCTTATGTATCACCCCATATCTTTTCATTAAAGCTTCAAAAGAACGGTTACAAAAATGCGTACCTCGGTCACTAATGATAGCACGTGGGGTACCAAATCGAGATAGTACATTTTCTTTGAGAAACTTAATTACCGTCCTGTTATCATTGGTCCTGCAAGGTGCTGCCTCTACCCATTTTGACACATAATCTACTGCCACAATAATATATAAATATCCAAAAGAAGGAGGAAATGGTCCCATAAAATCAATGCCCCAACAGTCAAAAATTTCAATTACCAAAATTGGGTTTAAGGGCATCATATTACGACGGGTCATAGCTCCTAACTTTTGACATCTTTCGCATGAGCGACAATAGATATTTGTATCTTTAAATAAGGTGGGCCAATAAAATCCACACTGCAGGATTTTTGCAGCGGTTTTCTTCATTGAAAAGTGGCCACCACAAGCTTGGGAATGACAAAATTCCAAAACGCTTGCAATCTCTTCATCAGGGATGCAACGCCTTAAAATTTGATCAGGGCAGTATTTGAAAAGGTAAGGGTCATCCCAGTAGAATTTTCTTACCTCAATCATGAATTTCCTTTTGTCTTGGGTGCTAAAATCCTTTGGTATTTCACCTACAGCTAAATAATTCACAATATGAGCAAACCATGGTAGAGAAGTAATAGAAAGTAAATGCTCATCGGGAAAATCATCTTTGATTGGTATGTGTTCAGAAGTGTCCTCGAATGTGAGTCTAGAAAGATGGTCTGCCACTACGTTCTCCACTCCTTTCTTGTCTTTAATGGTGATGTCAAATTCCTGCAAAAGCAAAATCCATCGTATTAATCGTGCCTTAGCATCCTTCTTTGTAAAAAGGTACTTAAGGGCTGCATGATCTGTAAAGATAATGATAGGAGAACCAATCAAATAAGCGCGGAATTTATCCAAAGCAAATACTACAGCTAACAACTCTTTTTCAGTGGTGGAGTAATTCATTTGTGCATTATTTAGAGTTCGACTAGCATAGTAAATGACAAAAGGTTTCCCTTCTTTTCGTTGTCCAAGAACAGCACCTACAGCAAAATCACTAGCATCACACATAATTTCAAAAGGTAAATTCCAATCAGGTGGTTGCATTATGGGTGCTGAAGTAAGCTTGCCAATTAATGTTTTGAAAGCCTCTTGACAGGCTTGTGTCCATTCAAATGGGGCATCCTTAGCTAGGAGGTTACATAGTGGTCTAGATATGGCAGAAAAATTCTGTATGAATCTCCTATAAAAACCCGCATGACCAAGAAATGATCTTATATCCTTGATTGTTCTAGGTGTAGGCAATTTAGAGATTAATTCAACTTTTGATTGATCAACCTCCATTCCTTTGGAAGAAATAATATGCCCTAAAACAATACCTGAAGGTACCATAAAGTGACATTTTTCCCAATTTAAAACCAATTCTTTTTCTTCACAACGAGTCAGTACTCTTTCTAAACTCATTAAACATGCATCAAAAGAAGATCCAAAAACAGTCAAGTCATCCATAAAAACTTCCACGCACTTTTCAACCATATCACTAAAAATACTCATCATGCAACGTTGAAAAGTAGCTGGAGCATTACACAGTCCAAATGGCATTCTGCGGAAAGCATAAGTACCGAAAGGACAAGTAAAAGTAGTTTTATCCTGATCTTCTAATGCAATTTCAATTTGATAATAACCAGAATAACCATCCAGAAAGCAATAAAAAGGATGACCAGCCACCCACTCAAGAATTTGATCAATAAAAGGAAGCGGAAAATGGTCTTTTCGTGTGGCGGCATTTAATTTTCTGTAATCAATGCACATCCGCCAACCAGTCACCAGTTTTGTAGGGACTAACTCTCCAAGGTCATTTTTTATCACAGTTACTCCTGACTTTTTAGGAACAACCTGCGTAGGACTTACCCATTTACTATCAGCAATAGGATATATCATTCCTGCATCTAATAGTTTCAATACTTCATTTTTCACAACTTCTTTCATTGTGGGATTAAGTCTACGCTGGGGGTCTCTTCGAGGATTAGTTCCTTCCTCTAAATTTATTTTATGAGTACAGATTAGGGGACTAATGCCTTTTATATCAGCAATACTCCATCCTAGGGTTGATTTATATTTGCATAAAATCTGAATTAATTTCTCACCTTGGGACTCAGATAATTCAGATGAAATAATAACAGGAAAAGTATCACCTGGACCAAGGAAAACATGCTTTAAACCCTTAGGTAGGGATTTTAATTCAACTTTAGGGGCTTCCCTACTTGAAGGAATCTGTCTTTCTCTTTTTTCAGGCAACTTCTCAAACTTTGGTTGCCATGCCTGTGTGCTATAATCATGAGTTCTGTCAAAAATAGCACAAATGTCAAATACATCAGATGAATCACTTATAGGATTAAATTCAGAATTAACAATAAAGTATTCAAGGGGATCTGAGTCATGAGTTGTAAGAACATCCCTTTCTATAAGTGAGTCAATCATGTATGTATGATGACACTCGACATCCTCTTCTGGCTGTTTTGCAATATGAAAAATATTTACCTCAAGAGTCATATTGCCAAAAGAGAGTTTCATCAATCCATTTCTGCAATTGATAAGAGCATTAGAAGTAGCAAGAAAAGGTCTACCTAAAATTAATGGAATTTTAGAGGTGGTTTCTACAGCAGAACTAGTGTCTAGAATTAAGAAATCAACAGGATAGTAAAATTTGTCAACTTGAATTAAAACATCCTCTACCACACCTCGTGGTGCTCTGACTGAACGATCAGCCAATTGCAATACCACAGAAGTTGGTTTGATTTCTCCCAATCCTAATTGCAAATAAATAGAATATGGCATCAAATTTACACTAGCCCCTAAATCTAGCAATGCCTGTCCAAGCTCATGATTGCCAATGTTGCATGTGATGGTTGGACATCCAGGATCCTTGTACTTAGGGGGAATCCGCTGTTCAATTAGAGCACTAACTTGCTCTGTCAAGAATGCAGTCTTCTTCACATAATGCTTCCTCTTAACTGTACACAAATCTTTGAGAATTTTTGCGTAAGTAGGAACTTGTTTAATTACATGCAAAAGAGGAAGATTAATTTTTACCTGTCTAAGATTTTCCAAAATATCATTGTTATGATCTAGAGTTTGTTTGCTTGACTTTAATGCTTGAGGAAAAGGTACCTTACCAGGATTTTTTGTTACCGCAGGTTCCTCAGGTTTTGTTACCTCAAGTTCTTTGGGAAGCTCAGGACTGCTGCTATCTTGATCTTTCTCTACATCCTTTTTTTTTTCTATTATTGGATCACGTAGAGACTTACCACTTCGTGTCACAATGGTGTTTACGTCCTTCAGATCTCCTTGTGCCATATGTTGACCATGAGGTACAGATTGAGTTTGGGAAGGAAACTTACCTTTCTCATTCATAGTCAATGAACTCATTATTTTAGACACCTGGCTCTTGATTTCCTTATTTTCTTCAACAACCTGCATAATCAAAGATTCAAATTTTTGATTAGTCTTACCCTGTATTTCAATAAAAGTATGCAAAGTATCTTCTAAAGAATTTCTAGAAGATTGAGGTGCATGGTATGGTGCAGGATATGATCTAGAGAGTTGTGCAGGCTGCTGGTTTTCAGACTTCCAGCTGAAGTTGGGATGATTACGCCATCCTGGGTTGTAGGTTTCAGAGTAAGGTGTGAAGGGCTTTTTGTACATACCTAGAGCATTACTTTGTTCCTCATACATACCATTCATGTTAGTATGTGTAGGACACTCTTGGGAATGATGATCTATCCCACCACAGACAACACATGGCCCAAAAGATTCTGCATGATTAGCCGTGTGTGTTGGTTTTGAGTTTTTAGTTTTCAATAACTCTAATTCTCTGGTGAGCATTTCAACCTTAGCCTTAAGGTTATCCTCCTCCCTTAGATGGTAAATACCACCACTCAAGTTTCCTGTAGGTCGTGACCTGTTTGTGCTATCAGTAGCACTAGGTCCAGTCCAAGTATGAGCTTTTTCAGCAAGCTCATTGAGGTACTCTATGGCCTCATCGGGATTTTTTTGTAAAAATTCTCCATTGCACATCATTTCCACGAATTGACGTTCCCTGGGCGTAAGGCCTTCATAGAAATAACTCACTAAGCGCCAATTCTCATATCCATGGTGGGGATACATACTCAGTAATTCTTTAAATCTTTCCCAAGACTGGTACAAAGTCTCACTATCCTTTTGTGCAAAGGTAGAGATTTGTCTTTTTAAAGCATTAGTCTTATGTTGGGGAAAGTATTTATTGAAAAACACTTGAGTCATCTCACTCCATGTTCCAATAGACCGTGGTCTTAGTGAGTACAACCAACTCTTAGCTTTATCTTTCAAAGAAAAAGGAAAGAACTTTAGCCTTACCGTTTCGTCAGTGGTATTTTGACCGTGAAATGTTGCAACTACTTCCTCAAATTCCCTAATATGAACATAGGGGTTTTCATTTTCTAGACCATGGAAAGTCGGAAGTAATTGTATCATTCCCGTTTTAAAATCTACATGACGAACATTAGGTGAGAACATAATACAGGATGGTGTGGCTGTTCGTGCGGGATGAAGATAATCTTGGAGGGTTCTAACAGGTTGGTCCACGTGTTCACTCATCGCGTCAGAATTGGAAGAATTATCAAACAAGCGATTAGAAAAATTAGATTCTGAATCTGATTCTAGCACGGGTCTACTAGCAAACCGTCCAAAAGCGTCTCTGTACCTGCGCATGCAAAGTAAAGAAAAGCGTAATACTGAAAAAAAAAATTACGAAAATAAAACTAAAATAAAATAAAGATGAAGAAAGCTAAAAAGAAAATGAACGAAGCTACCGCTCTCTTTTTTTTTTTTTTTTTTTAACAAACTACTAAAAACAACTACAAATTCTTTTACCGTCTCCCCGGCAACGGCGCCAAAATTTGATTACGCCCAAAGAATAACGCGGTCGTTTGCAGTATAGCTTTGGGGTGTCGATTCCACAGGGAGATGGATTGAGAAATTGAAGAACAGTAACGAAATTAACAAAAAGATTTAGATGAGTGCGAAAAGTAAAGCATCGGGAATCCTTTGTATATAATTGGTATTTTAATTATTTTCGATTCATTAATAACTCAATTGAAAATTCTATGTCCAAATTTTCAATCGGAAAATAAAACATTAATAACCAGATTTAAATCAAATGTAATCTTTCGAAAAATCATTCGTCACAATATAAGAACAGGAATTGTTATCGATATTAAAGAAATTCAACGTCGACAATATACTCGTAGAGCAATATTGCAGCAGAGAATTAAATTAAAATAGATAACCAATTGAACCAAACATAATCAAAGAATTATTGCATTTAATAGAAAAAGCATGACTGAATCTATAAATGAAATAAATTCTAAGATTATTTGGTGACGAAAACATTTATAATAAATTTCGAATGACTAAACAAAAGAGTTTAATATTTGAAGAACACATATATGAATAAAAAACAATTACAAATACCATCATATATACAAATTCATCCCTAACTCTACTAGAAAATTAGTTACACATATTGAAAATATGCAACAAAAATTCTTCAAGGGATAATATGGAAGAGCCAACCATTATTTTCTTCTCTCTTCTTTGGTTTTTCTTTTCTTTTCTCAAGCTCTCAAAAACAATGTATCTTCCAAGGCATCCAAGCACACTAAGCATTGTCTTAGAACACACACCCCTCCCTTCTATTTATAAGCATCCTTCATGCAAGTTGTCATGACAAAATCATCACAATTTCAACTTGTTTTGCCATGTGCCATTCTTGAATCCAAGTGATTTGTGAGTTGTCATTTTGATCATTTGTTTTCCCACCATGCATGAGCTGGATTTTGCTTGTAGGTTGAGTGTTTCAATTTTGCTTCTCTATCTATTAGTTGTCTTGTATGACTTAATATCTTGTGGTCAAATAATTTGTCTTGAAGAAACTTGAGTGCACTTCATCTTGTATTTGGATTTGATGCAAGTGGCTGAAAAATATCCAGGAACGTCAAGTGCAGGTGCGTCCACTTGATGGTCAATTTTGTCTTAGATTGAGTGGATATCTCTTCAAACACAAAACATAAAAGTTATAGATATTTCTCTTGCGGTTCTAGATCATCTTGAATCAGCTCAATCGGAGATTGGATGAGAGAGTTATGCCCATTTTACGAAAAGATGTCAAAACTGTCTGAAATTCCGCAATTATCTTCATTTGCTCCTAATGTCTCCATTTGTGTCCTAAATCAAAATATAAGAATAATGAGTATATTTAGGCATCAAATAAGAATAAAGTTTTAAACATTAAGAGAGGAAAATATGGCATTTTATATTCTCATCAATATATTAAATCATGCTTATATCTATCTCAAGATAAATGACCATTAATTTTATTAACATGAGTTATATCCATTGTTTTCTCATTTCTTTTAGTATTTAAATAGAGTATTTAGAGTACATTTTTGTGCACTCATCAGCACTGTCTAATGTTTGGCACATTCCAGATCTAAAGAAGAATCTTATCTCGATGGGCGCTTTAGATTCTTTAGACTTTAAGTACACAGGAGAAGGTGGAGCGATGAAAGTTAGTAAGAGCTCCATGATTGTAATGAAAGGAGATAAGTCTGATAGACTGTATTTTCTTCAGGGTAGTACTGTGACAGGTGCGGCTTTAGTTTCTATATCAGTTGATCCAGATTTAGATCTCACTCGTCTATGGCATATGCGCTTGGGCCATATGAATGAAAATGAGATGTCTATCCACTATAAGCAGGGGTTGTTAGGGAATCAGAAGATTGAAAAACTTGACTTGTGCGAGCATTACGTCTTTGGGAAACAGTGTGGAGTACAGTTTGCTATAGGAGTTCACAGAACCAAAAGTACTATGGACTACATTCATTCCGACCTTTGGGGTCCATCTTCTTTTCCATCGAAATGTGGAGCTAACTACCTATTTACGTTGATTGATGATCACTCATGGAATGTATGGGTATATTTTCTCAACCAGAAGAGTGATGTTTTCACCAACTTTAAGCAGTGGAAAGCTTTGATTTAGAATCAGACAGGCAAGAAAGTGAAACGGCTTCAGACTGACAATGGTATGTGTTGCCCAGATGACTAACACAAGAGGGGGGTGAATTGAGTTGTATTTAAAAAAATAACAATTATAAATCAAATATATAATATAAAATATAAACAAAATATGAAACAATAATAAATATAAAAAGTAAGGGTAAGAGAGAAGCAAACTCAGTATGTTAACGAGGTTCGGCCCCACTGCCTACGTCCTCGCCTTAAGCTACCTCTTGAGGATCCCCAAATCCACTATTCAATCTCCTTTAGTGGAGATAGAAACCTATTACACCTTTGAGCAGCACCGCTCCAAAGAATCCGTGTAGAACACCCTCTACACTTCCAATCATCTTACACTTGGTGATTTAACTATTCCCCGTGTAGAACACCTTCTACACTTCCAATCATCTCACACTTGGTGATTTAACTATTTCCCGTGTAGAACACATTCTACACATACAAGGGTTATACACACCCTTTTATAAATACAAGAGTTGATAGTAGGTAGACTATCAAAATACACTCCTCAATGAGTGAGATAGAAACAATACAGCGCAACCTATATCTCTCTCAACAAGAACAAGAATTAAGGCTCAAAACTTTAGAAAAGAGAGAATGAGAGCTTTGAAAAAATGATGCAAAATTTAGCAATAGATGTGTAAGCTCTTGTTATGTGTTTTGCAAAATTCAAGTGAGCTATTTATAGGCAAATGAGTTTTCAATTTCAAATTTGAAAAGATTCTCATGTCAAAAACATCATCATTCACTTTTCAAAAATTTCAAATCTAATCTTTTTACTTTTTGCATGTGACAAAAGGAGCACACTTTACTTTTCAAAAATTTCAAACATAATTTTTTACTTTTTGCATATGACAAAATGAGCACACTTTACTTTTCAAAATTTTCAAATAAAGACATCAACCTTTTGCATAAGTTAAGAAAAGCATCCACTACTTTTAAAAATATTCAAATAAAACATGCACATGTGAAAGATGACAATCAATATTTTAATATTTTCAAAATTCAAATCTTTAATCATGTCATGCACATATGAAAGATGACAATCAAGTATCTTAATATTTCCAAAATTCAAACCTTTAATCATGTCATGCACATGTGAAAAATGACAATCAATCATCTTTCAAAATTTTCAAAATTCAAACATTTTATCATGTCATGTACATGTGAAAGATGACAATCAATCATCTTTCAAAATTTTCAAATTTAATTTTCAAAATATTCATGCACATGTGGAAAATATATTTTAATGCTTTATAATAAAATATAAATTTTGAGCCTTAATCCTAATTTTGAATTTTTAAGAGATTTACAACATTACTCTATGATTTTAATGTGAACTTGTTCCCTTCTTGCTCATGCTTGCTTCCTTGATGTGCTTGATTATATTGTGTGGACAACTTGAGCTTGAGACTCCTTTATTCTTTGGATTCATTTGTTATCATCAAAATCCATTTGTAGGTTTACATGAAACTTGAAACCTTGGGTTCAACAGTATGGAGTTTTGCAGAAGAGAATTCGATAAATTCTACAAGAACGAAGGTATTGCCAGACACCGTACAATTAGACACACTCCACAGCAAAACGGGGTAGCTAAACGGATGAATTGGACATTGTTAGAGAAAGCATGCAGTATGCTCTGAAATGCAGGCTTGTCTAAAGACTTTTGGGTGGAAGCAGTCAACACAGCCTGCTTTCTAGTTAATTGCTCTCCAGCCACAGCTATTGGTTTGAAAACACCAAATCGGGTATGGTCTGATACTCCTGTTGATTATTTAGATTTAAAAATTTTCGGTTGTCCCGCTTATTTTCATGTCAATGAGGGTAAGTTTGAACCGAGGGCGAAGAAATGCATATTCATGGGATATGCTAATGGGGTGAAGGGATATAGATTGTGGTGTACTGATCCCAAATCACCCAAATTTGTGATCAGCAGAGATATTGTATTTGATGAACAGTCTATGCTTAATCCAAGAAAGGAGTTTATTGTATTGCCAAGTACAGACCAGGGGAAAGGCAAACAGGTGGAGCAACAAGCTCCACAGACGATGCCAGTTAACACTGAGGATCATGCCACTGCCGATGGACATGATTTTGATTCTGAAGCTAAGGCACGTGATGAGAAGGAATACAGTATAGCTACTAGTAGACCGAGGAGGCAGATTAGACCGCTTCAGAGATATGCTCATGCAGACATGGTGATATATGCACTGACTACGGCAGAGGTTATTGCTGGTCAGGAACCTTCAAGCTATTTAGAGGCAGTTAGGGGTACATAGTCTGCTCAGTGGTGCTCAGCGATGACTGAAGAGATTGAAATTAAACATAGAATTTGGTTAACTTGTCAGCGAAGACAAAGACTGTTGGCTGCAAATGAGTTTTCAAGAGAAAAGAGGGAATCTATAATGATACAGATGCAAGATATAAGGCATGCCTAGTTGCTAAAGGCTACAGTCAGAGAGAAGGAATCGACTTCAAAGAGGTCTTCTCCCCAATTGTAAAATATAGTTTAATCAGAGTTTTACTTGCCATCACGGCATTGTATGACTTGGAGCTATAACAGCTTGATGTTAAAATAACGTTTCTACAAGACGAGCTTGAAGAGTCTATTTCTATGCATCAGCCAGAATGATTCATCATTTCAGGCAAGGAGGACCGTGTATGCAGATTGAAGAAATCATTATATGGTTTGAAGCAGTTTCTGAGGCAATGGTATAAACGTTTTGATTCGTTTATGATTAATCATGGTTATTTGAGAAGTAGCTATGATAGTTGTGTCTACCATAGACAATTACCTGATAGATCTTTCATTCACTTATTGTTTTATGTTGATGACATGCTTATAGCTGCTAAGAGCATGTATGATGTTGATTTGATGAAAACTCAACTTAAGAATGGGTTTGAAATGAAAGATCTAGGTATGGTAAGGAAGATTTTGAAAATGGAAATCCATAGGGATAGGAAAGCTGGTAAGTTGTACTTGTTTCAGAGAAAGTACATTGAGAAGATACTTAACATATTTGGAATGTCTACTTCCAAACTTGTGAGTACACCGCTTGCCTTACATTTCAAGCTTTCAGTTTCCTTATCTTACCAGACCGATGAGGAGGAACAGAGTATGGCAAGTGTTCCCTATTCTAGGGTAGTTGGCAATGTGATGTATGCGATGGTTTGTACTCGTCTAGATATTTCACAGACAGTGAGTATTGTTAACAAATACATGGCTAATCCAGGTAAAACTCACTAGTAGGCAGTGAAATAGATACTGAGATATTTGAAGGGGACTTTACATATTGGCTTAATTTTTGATAGAGATGTTGATCTCAGTTCTAGTGTTGTCGGATATGTTGATTCTGATTATGCTGAAGATTTTAAAAGAAGGTCATTGATGAGTTATGTGTTCACATTGTGTGGTTCTACTATTAGTTGGAAAGCAACACTACAATTAATTGTTGTTTTATCAACTACAGAGGCAGAATACATGGCAAAAACCGAGGCTGTTAAGGAGGCCATTTGGCTAAAGGGCCTGATCAGTGACTTGGGTCTACAGTAGAAGGGGATTTCACAGTCAAAGTGCAATACATTTGACCAAAAATCAAATGTATCATAAGAGAATGAAACACATTGATGTCAGATATCATTTCCTTAGAGATATCGTTGTAGACAGTATTATAGCAATTCAAAAGATTGCTACTACAGAGAATCCAGCAGTAGACATGATGACTAAGCCAGTTCTAGTACACAAGCTCAAATTTTGTTTGGACTTGATTGGTGTTCGGGGTTTGAAAATTCCTAAGGGGATTTTTTGATGGGTTTAGTTTTTTATGAAGAATGGTTTCAGTGTGGCTTGTGAGAATTTAAACCAAGGTGGAGATTTGTTGAGATGTGGCTTGAATTAAAGCCATTGGCAGTAAGCTCGCTCAAGTCTCGCTCGACATCCAGCTCGAGTGAGATTCAACTCGAGAGTTTGCTCGACGTCCAGCTCGAGTGAGATCCAAGCAGAGATTTCACGTGACCCTTGCTCGACATCCAGCTCAATCGATGTATCAGACACTGACTTCACTCAACCGCCGCTTGAGGACTCGCTCGAGCGAAATGCAACCCTAGCCTTTTACTAGATGGTTCGCTTCGAGCTAATGTTTTACGGACCTAGGGTGCGCCATTTGAAATAATGTCTCGCTCGATCGAGAGCATTCTCGCTCGAGCGAGTATCATTTATTTTAGAGAAACGCATTCATTTGAATGCACGGCATCCAGAGCTCCTGTTTTATTCATTTGCCTTATATTCCTTTGTATTTTGAGAGCTGAGAGTAAACACTAGTGAGTTGAGTGTATATACGTGAGTTGAGTGTATACACGTGAATTGAGTGATTGTTTTGTAGAATCTTGTGATTCAATCTCTGTACTCCATCTTTGATTAATAGTGAAAGTTTGAGATTAAACCCAGAGTGAACGTTGGCTTATTCTGAGCCGAACCACTTATATCTGTGTGTTCTATCTATCGTTTTATTTCTCATTATTGCATCCGCTGCGCTACTTCCTTTATTGCTGTTTGTTTACTGGCTGAGATTCCTAACACGAACTCCCTTCTAGTTTGCCCAAATTTTCTTTTTGTTTCAATTTTCTGTTCTCTTTCAATCCTAGACCACTTGTGGCTAGATTGGAGCTTTTGATTCAATGCTTTTACCTTTAAGTTGTCGTGATTTTAGTTTGCTTTCATTTTAGTAGTTCATTTGCAATGGTTACATGTGTTAAATTCTACCTTGTTTTGATTCTGTAGCTCACGTTTGAACTCATTTTTTATTAGCTTTCTATTTGTTTTAGTTCAGTAGAATATGTTTATTTTCGTTTGTTCTATATTTCCATTGGTTCCCATTTGCATTTCAGTAGCTTGTTTGTGGTAATTTCCATTTTCAGTAATTTAGATTTTGGTAGCCATTGCTTTCATTTCAGTTGTCTCTTGTTCAGTATTTTTAATCCAGTGGAATGTACTAGTCGGTGATGTATGATCATATTTGAACACGTGGTTGTCTAATAGTTCACATCACATTCTTTTTTTTTTCTTTTTAAGCATTTGGTTATTTGAGCATTTTGGTTATCCTCATTATTGTTATTTGACCTTGATTTGTGTAATATTTGGATAACTTGGGACTCCATAAAATGGAAAATAGTGGCTTTCTTATTTGCATATAAGGCATTTACTAAAATGTCCCTTAGAATGTAAGCATCATAATTTTGTGTTCATTGTTTGGAAATAATGTAAGCATTGTTCATTATTCAATGCACATTCATGAATCCACTCAATGCATGTAAGTGATTGAAGTAGCGTCAACATGCATTAGAGCAAATATTATTAGATGTTAGCCAAATATTTTTTTTATTCCCGACTTATATTTAATACATTGCTTTATTAATTTTCCTTGCATGTACTTTTGCAAATATTCATCTTCTCACGCAAAAAGAATCACGACATTTTTAATATTGCCCAAAAATCAATTCTCATTGTGAAAACCATGGTAGATATTCTTAGGTTATAATTTCATTTTATTTTTTATAGTGGATGAATTTGTATATTAAACTAAACGTTCATTGAGGAAATTATTTAGAGACTTCTCTAATGCCACTTGACAACTTTTATACCTGGGAGTAACACTCAAGACACTTTTAGTGTTAGTCAAGTTTTTTTTGTCCACATATCGAATCAGCCACATTGACCAAGCACAGAACAACCAAACTCTCAGTGCACAATGAGCTTTACTTGAAGAAGTAAGAATGGAAGTTGAAGTCCAAAATTTCCTTAGCGAAAGGGAAGCAGAACAATACTTCAGCAAACGGGGTTAAGTCGAGATCATTCAAAATTGGCGACTTGTTCCTAAGAGAGACAGGTGTCACAACTCAAGATGAGAGAAAGCTTAGCCCATGATGGGAAGGGCCTTACATAGTAATCATCAGCAACCAACTAGGGTGGTATCGACTCAAAGACTTGCTATAGCACCCATGGAATGCGAGCACTTGAAAAGGTTCTACCCGTGGAAACTTATTTTTGTAAGAACTTATTTAAAGACAATTATTTGTTAGCTCTCAAAGTGTACTTCTTGATCATGTCCACATCAATAAAACATGCAAGTGTTTAAGCCATCGAAGAGCATGCAACTAGGGTGTGGAGATCAAACAAACCACAATCCATTTAATAAGGGCATGAAGGTCAAAGAACCCCAAGACCCATGCAACAAGGGTGTTGAGGTCAAAGAACCCCACAACCCATTCAACAAGGGGGTGGAGATCAAAAAACACCACGATCCATGCAACAAGGGCATTGAGGTTAGAGAACCTCACAATCCATGCAACAAGGGCATGAAGGTCTAAGAACTCTATGACCCATGCAATAAGAGCTTGAACGTCAAAGAACCACTCGACCCATGCAACAAGAGCGTGGAGGTTAAAGAGCTCCATGACCTGTTCAACAAGGATGTGGAGGTCAAAGAATCTCACAACTCATTCAACAAGGGCATGGTAGTCAAATAATCTCATGACCCATTCAACAAGGACATGAAGGTCAAAGAACCCCACATTCCATTCAACATGGGTGTGGAGGTCAAAGAACCCCACAACTCACTCAATAGTTAGCCACTAAAAAAAAGATTACACACTCATAGTGCATTCAAAAAGGGCATGGAGGTCAAAGAACCTCACGATCCATTTAACGAGGGTATGGAGGTCAAAGAATCGCACAACCCCTGCAAAAAGGCACATTGAACAATGAAGAACACCAAAGCCCAAAGCATTCAAAGTAAAGAAATACGAAAAAATGCCAGGTAAGAACAAAGCATCAAGAATCACAGTACTTATCCAAAATATAAACAACTAGCCACCTTTGAAAACAAAGTTACTGTACAAGTAAAAGCGCCATTCGATCAGTATTTATTCAAGTATAACACTCTTAATAGGGGCCCAAGCATTCAACAAAAATAAAAAGCATATGTCCAAAATGTCTTTTAAAGTATACAATGCCCAAAATAAAGGCCCAAGTAATTATCAAAAACAAAATCAAAATAGAAGAGGTCATTTTGTAGGCAGTGGACGTGAGAAAGCATCGGACATTTCTTCTTGTCCCAAGTCATCCAGACGCTGAATTGCAATTTCATCCAGCTTGAGCTCAAGTTTATCGACCAATAGTCAAGACAGCAAACACCTGAGGCTACAAACGACTCACTTCATTTTTTGTGGCGGCCAACGATGACCCCAACCCGACCTTATCTATTTTCATCTGGTCGTGCACATAGATCAGCCTGGCATATCTCTTAAGGGTTGGTCTTGGAGAGTGTCTATTCCTTCACGCTCCTTCTGGGACTTCTCATATCTTCCACCGTTGTTTTCAAGATCCCTTGCAGATCAACAATCCATGCCTCTTTTTTTCGGCACTTCTCAAACCACACCTTATTCTTTTGAGATAATTCCTGAGCCACCTTAGAATGCTTTTCCTCATAAGAGACCAAAGCCTTAGTAGCTTCTTGGCACCTTCTTTTAGCATATGCCTGGGACAACTGCGAAGACTCTAACCCTCCCATCAGAAGCAGCAACTCTACCTTATTGGAAGCTCTAGCCATTTTTTTTGAATGCAAGGCAAAACTATCGCGGGTGCAGAGGCTTTGAACATGAAAGAGCTCAAAGTGTAGGTCATATAATTCCTCATAGAGAGAACTAACGTCCGCTTCAAAAGATTCACCGCTCGTGAATCTCAATCTCCAAGTTATCCCTATCACTTACTTTTCATTCTACCAAGGCATCGACGTTGTACATAAACATAGCCATGACGGCCATTAAACAAATAAGATAGACACCACACAAGAAAAATAGAATAAAAAATCTGAAAGAAATCTTACAGGGGATAACATCTCCTTCAAGCATTTGATCTTCTCTACAACTAGTCATGAAGGGGGGTGGCGCACATTAAGGATCAACATCCTCAACTTTGTTGGCATTTCCCATTGTAGAGGCTCTAATTGGAAACGAACACCGAAGGCCCAAAAAGGGGGGAGTATCTGCCTCAATATGAGGAGTGGATGCCTCTTCAGTAGATACACTACTATCTCATGCCCCTCCAATGGCCACATGAACTTGATCGCCTGTGCTAGTCCCCTCACCTTCGTGAACATGAGCATCCACATCTTGGCAGTTTATAGAAACTTCAACTCCCGCCTCCAAGGATCCACTCCCTCACGGGGGTTTGTATCCCCAAAGGGTGAGGCGATGTTAGGAATGCTCCCCCCTATGCAAGTGACCCAAAGAACAAGCAAAATATATATCACTAAAATCACCACGGGGTGCAGAAATTGAAGAGGGAACAGTAGGGAGCTTATAAGAGGGAGTGCCCACGTTGTCGCCCCCCAAATGCAACTCAAAGTCATAGGCCATCGGCAAGTACACGACGGCTTGCTTTATCAGCGAGCCTAAGTCATCAAGACCAAGACTCGCGGGAGAAGAGGTCCTGGTAGAAGAAGCAATCGGCATAGCCACTCCAGATACAATGGAATTTCAACTAGTTTCTTGTGCCACCTCTGTAGCAGAACCAGTTTCAGTAATTATTTTAATACTCTCACTGTGGGGGTGCTTAATTTTAGGCCTCCCTATTTGGGGAGCACTCCTTTTGATAAGAGGAGGGAAAGCTTTAATATTGTATCCCTGTACATGGCCGTGACTTTACCTCATTAAAAATATACCTATATTGTCGGAGGAAAGAAGGGCATTCAACCAAAAACCAGTGTCATTGTTTTCTTTGGCCCAATCACAAAGCAACTCAATGTGAGAGCGTTGCCTGTTAGTCAAGCCCAACAGAAGACTTGTTTTCGGGGACCTCTCCCCAGTTGGCCATAATATGGTATAATCTTTTATGGTCATCTCAATGGTGGAAAATTTCCATCTGTTTGAGTAACACCCTTTGAAAGTAACCAGGCGTTGTAGATATTATAGGGCAACACCATCACATTGTAGAAGACGTGAAACTCCTTCATCCCCGAGAAGCTCCAACACCTTGCAAAAAACCATGGAGGCACAATAAGCATGCACCACGCCTTAATATGAAGCCGAGAAAGGGCAAGGTTAAGAAAGTCCAAAACAACTCATACTAGAAGGATAAAAGAAAGAGGAAGCTTGTGAGATAAGGCGCAGATAGTAAGGGTTACAATCCCAATGTAACCGTCCCTATCAACACATACAACATTGGAGATAGTCATATCCACGGAATTGAGAATGTGATAGAGTTCCCTTATGTTAAACCAAATTAGCTACATCAAAGATAGAGTGCCTTTAAGGAGTGGATGAGGAAGACTCACCCTTAGATTTGGGGGAAGCCCTGGAAAAACCACGACTGGCCATTTTTTCAATGAGAATAGAAGAAAAAGCTCAAAGAAAAGTTGGAAGTTCGAAGGGACGAACTTGGCAAAGAGTTCAAAGATTGTAAAAAGAAAATTGAATGAAGGTTCCTGCTTAATAAATAGAAAATCAACAGTTGCAATCATGAGATTTTCTCGCGAATGAGAATGGTTGGGTGCGGCGATGGTTACAGAACCTAATTTTTAAAATAATTTATTGTGCGAGAAAGTTATAGCTGACGTAAGCCACATTTTGGATATGAGGAAGGTACAATGACACACATATTAACTAATATAAACCATATTGGGGTAAGTAACTGATATAGGGGATCAGAACATTTAGCTTTTCATGTGATGACACAAGAAAAATTAGTGAGATAACTAGAAGGGATATTTGGATCCCTAGTTGTGACGACCCTGAATTTCTCATACGTTGCTTTTATTTAATTAAATATATAGAGCTCAGTAACTTAGGCAATTTAGTGTATAAAGCCTTAAAAAGGTGGGTTTAGGAGTTTAAGGCCTTAAGGCCATAACAAAAGCTTTGGGCCTAAATGGGGGAGGACAAGCCCATAAGTCCATGAAAGGAAGTCCACTAGTCAACCCAAACTCATGCTTGATGACACTTGTCAAGCTAGGAGAATTTTAGTAAGTTAGAACAAGACTAGTAGTTGAAAGAAAGAAAATACTAGTACGTGAGGAAGTTGACTAGTTGTTTTGGTTGGAGAAAGGAAAGAGAAGACAAGAGTGGAATCTTTATATCTTTTCCTACCTAGATAGGCGTGTGAGGCATATGGTCTTTTCCAAATGAGATCATCATAGGATTCTACTATATCTAGACAAATGATGAGGTAAGATTTGAAAAGATTTGGAATGGAGAAAGGAGAGAGGGGTTCGGTGGGAGCTATGGCCGAATGCCTTGGGGTTTTTCTCACTAAAATGTTTCCAAATCTAGATGGAGAGGACATGTGAGATTTTTGTAAGATTAGATAATACTTGATGTGTAAGAGGGTGTAAGAGAAAGATGACATGAGATGTGAGTTGATGGATCAAAAAGTGGGAGGAAGGAAAGGAAGGGCTCGGGTATGGCTATAGCCGACTCCCCCTCCCCTTGTTTGACATTATTTTTGCCACAAATCTAGGCTATAGATTTGTGTAAGAGTGATAGGACAAGCATGTGTAAGAGATGAAGTGATTGGTTGATGGAAAGAGCATGTGACAAAAGGGAAATGAGAGTGAGAAGAAGGGAGAGTTTCGGATGATGCAAGGGGTCCGAACCCCACTTGTGCATTCTCCCAAAAAAGTGATCCTCAAATCCCTTGGAATGACATATGAGATAATAGTTGGGGAGACAAGAGGTGATGTGAGATGATGGAAAGAGGTTGGAACCCTTGAGATGGAACCCTTGAGAGAGAGGCCGGCCACAGGGAGAGGAAAATGAAACAAAATCTTCAACCTAGAATGGACTAGATTAGGCTTGATGTGATCAAGTGATGGGAGTCACTCAAAGGTCTTTCAAGCCTATCACATGTCACCCAAACTTAGGGGAATGAGTGGCCTAGAAGCCTAGGAGGGTACCTTGGCCTAATGGCCTTGCTTCCCCATCCTTTTGGTTTGCTCCATTCGGACACACACACACACACTCCACTCACCCTTCACCTCACGGCAACCACTCTCCGTTTCTTTCACTTTGCTTCACTTCACTTTACCACCTAAACACCTAAACACTCCAAACTTAGAAGAAGAGAAAGCTAGTGGTTTTGGAAGGAAGAGATCCTAGAAGAGGTAAGTGACCTGATTACTTTAAAGATAAACCTAGAAGTATAAAGAAGAACACTACCTATGTTCATGCTTTCTAAAAGAAACCTTTTTTTGAAAATGGTATGTTCTTAGCTTATTCTAATAAAATATTTTCTCTTATCTTCAGAACTCTTATAAGCTAGCTGGGAAAGTTGTAAGTATATCTCTATTTTGCCTTTATCATTTTTAGTATATTTTTGAGTGAATGTGTTTGAATGTGTTGGTATATGCTTGTATTTTTTGGTTACTTGCTTTGTATTGCCATGATGAAACTTTGTGGGTAGAAATGCTATATTGGTTAGAATCTATGCGTAGAACCTATGAACTTTCTTGAATAAAAGGGTTATAAGATTATTGATGATCTTAATGGTTTGATGAGGAAAAGCATGTAAGCATGAGACGTTAAATTAGTTGAGTATTGGGGAATATGGGATATATGCATATATGTCATTTGAGGAAGCATCTTGATTTTAGTTGTAAATATCTTGCCTATTGTAATGCCATGCTAGGATGAACATGTATAAAGTATTGGTGGAATCTAGTTATATTGTTCTTGGAAGATATTGTTATTATTATTACTTGATGGTTACTAAAGAAATGCATGCTTGTGGAGTTATGTTTTGAAAGATTTCTTGGAGTGGAAATCTTGAAGTTTTAATTTCCTTTTTATTTAATATTTGTGTTCGGATATTTTGGAGAAGCAGAAATATATAGAGTGGGAGGATGATATGTATGGATTCAGTTTCACCTTGAGTAATCAAGTAGAACACTAGTTTTGAAGAGCTAAGAAAAGAATCACAAAACTTAAGGGCTATAGGTTTCGGGTTTGCCCACTTGTAAAGCTAGGAAATTTTTTTAAATATTGAAATAGGGCTAGATGGTGTAAGGAAGATGAATGGAAGAAGAAAACATCAAGTGGAGACAAGGTGGGTCTCGGCCCAAACCTTAGGTTTGGAGGCCGAGCACCCTACTCACCCTATTGTACTTGTTTAAGTGTTTTCACATAAGTATGAGTTAAGGAGAAGAAGGTTTTGAAGGAAAAACGACCAAATGTGTGTACTCGAGTTCGCCTCAAGTTTTGCATTCACAAAGTTAGAAGTTGCATGTCCCATGCATAAGCACGAAAACCCATGTTTTGAGTCAAATATATTTTTGAAAGAAATGAATTAAAGTTTTAGAAGAATCCCAAAGGCTGGGACGGGGAAGTGTCCAAGTGGAACTCTCTGTTTACTCAGGAGTGTCTAAATTGAGTAAAAACCCCTAAGTCGACGAAAAACAGTCGGCAAACCATGTATGGCTCCAAAAGGTTTTTGGAGCGTGGTTGCACCTACTGCTAGTGGGTGCCATAAAAGCGGTGTTGGCTTTGGCCTCACCATCTAATAAGTTTGTAGTTACTCAGAGTGAAGTCCTCGAGTGACGAAAAGCGCGAAAGAGCGCGAAGCGTATTCACCTAGGTTGACTTGTTCGCCGGGTGTGATAGTAACTAGCGGGGAGCACACAGTGCATAGGGGAACCGTGAGGTGTCCAAAATATGAAGTCATGACGAAAAGAAAAAGGGCTTTTGGGCCATATATGATATGATAAGTGGCACCGCCTATGATAAGAAAAGACAAAAGTTTCTGAAGAAAATGTCTCTTTGAAAGAATATGTATTAAAAAAGTTTTGCCACGTGATTTTTGAACAAGTATGAAATTGAAAATTTAGAAAGGTTATGAAAGATGAGTTTTGTCACGAGCAAGTGCATTGGTCCCAGCATGAGTCCCATACTGTATGCGTATGTATTTGCTTGTTATTTACTTAACCATATGTCTGAAATGATTTCGTTAAAATGTTGATATACTTGCTGAGATTTCTCTCGAAATCCCACCCCTCTTTATATCCTTACTATCTTTCCCCCTTGGGAATGATAGAACTAATTGCAGGTGAGGATGGCTCAACCGAGTATGACCCTCGTGATGACACCTCGGACCCTCAAGGACCCGATTGAGGCCGCCCTTAGGGGGCCATTGACTCTGAACCTCCCGGGTCAGTGCGAGGTAGAGTCACTAAAAATGAAAATGTACAGTTCCATCGGTCTATACCCTGCGAGGTGTTGTTTAGTATTAGGGGTAGACAAGTCCCACCACTTGGGACGTATTTTTTGATTGTCCTTTAGGGCGATATGTGAGGTAGGGCCTAGCTTAGACTTGGATCGGCTTTGCTGGGGCCCGAACCTTAAGAAGATAAAGAAGGAGCCTGTCTGTTGAGCTCTATGGGCAGTGTTAAGACCCACTTTATTTTGTGACGCCCTCTAATTATGTATTTGGTAAAGTCTTCCCACTTGTGGGAAGTACTATTTTGATTTTCTGGACAAGGTTATGTAAATTTTGAAATTGGGCTATGTATAATATTATGTTTGGGATCCATAGCGTAACCATGTGATGCATATTATAGAAGGTTTGATTTTTTTCTTTCGCTGCTAGAATCTTTCTTTGATGTTTAAAATATATATATATATATATATATATATAAACGTACAAGTATGATATGACGAGAGGTGAACTTCCTTGCGTTGCTCATCCCCGACGCTTCTATTCACGTGCGATCCCAAGCGTGGATTGGGGCGCCGACACTAGTAGCTCAGCCCATGACCAGAGAATTAGCCCTAAAGGGTTTGGTAGCCTAGACCAAAAAGGATAAAGGCTTAATGGCCCGCGACTGCGAACAAGTGAAGATAACCTCCCAAGGAGTTGGAGATAAACACTAATAGTTGCAACTGCCAACTTGAGCAGGATAACTCCTATGAAATGGGACTAATTTCATAGGAGTTATACTTCCCTAACATCTAGGGATCATGGAGATAGGCATCCTGGAAGGGTAACCAATGACGGTTACCATCATATCATCGCCTCCTATAAATAATCCATAAGTGGTAACATTATATCATCTTATTCTCGACATACACTTACTTTCATATAATTTACTGACTTTGGCATCAGAGTGTCTTCAGGAAAACAAGTGCCACCCCTTTATTCAGTTCAGATCAATCGCGTGGTCAGTAATATTGGTGTGAAATACATCATTTACACAAATAATAATCATAACCACATGCAAGAGTTATCACACTTCACAACCATAAAGTCCAAATTGATAGTCAATGAAAGTTCAACTAGGCATGTATAGTGAATTGTTGGTTGATTAAAGATGTTGAGCTCACACATCGCACGAGGCAAAAAGTGCAAGCCACATGGGTCGGGGAGGGGAAGGCATGATGACAAAATCATAGTGTTCCTTTCAAAAATGGAATACTTCATGACACACATTTGTCAGCGAAAATTGTTTGTTCCTCCCAAAAGCTATATCTAGTAGGTCCTATCTTATTAGGTCATCTATATATGTTGAATTAAATTAATATGACTGAAGTTCTTTATAATATTAATAATTAAGTTGGTAAAATAATTTTTATAAAATTCATCTAAAAAATGTGTTTAGATATATTTAAATATATTTATGAGAACTAGAAGAAAAATTATAAATTCTATATATAAAGGGATTAAAAAAATTTAAGAAAACTCTATATGCAGAAGAGTTGGCAAAGGGATGCACACCAACAAAATGTGAGAGTATGTGGAAATTAATTTGGCGGGTCTAGTTTTTTGCCCTTCTCAATTTCTGAAACCCATCTTGTGCTCCTCCTTCATCTTTCCAAATGTGACCCTTCCCAGTCCTAACCCCTTCCGTCTCCATCCTCCATGTTGCGATGGGTTTCTAAACCTTAACTCCTGCCACCTCCCCCCTCCATCTCCAAAATGTCATGAACCGAGATGGGTTTATGAACCCTAAACAGTGCCATCTTAAATGTAGAAATGAATGCAACCAAATGAGGGCTTCCCTTGTCTGGAACCTCCAAATCATATGGGAAGGGGGTTAAAATGACCACAACCCCTATACCAACTCTGATGATGGCCCATTTGGACCTCAAGTAACCTCGGGCGTTATTGGATTTCTTTGACTTTCTTCAACTACCATTCTTTTATTGGATTTGGAACCCTGTTGCATCAAATTTATTTCTTTTTGAATTGTTGGATTTCTAGGAAAGATGTGATAACATATTGGAGTACGTTAAAAGGCTAAAATTATGCATCAAATGGTTCCAATATCTTGAAGGACATTACATATTTGAGCAAGAGTAGGTGCTAAATGCGTTGGAGTCAACCAAGCAAACATGTGATTAAATGATTCTATGATTGATTTCTTATATTTCATTGAGATCTATTTTGATTTTCTTAATGACAAAAATAGATAGATTTGTTTGGTTTTAGAGGTACTGATAAAAAACAAGGAAGAAGAACTGAATTCAATTATCTTGGAGTTAAGAAAGAGTACTTATGCTTCTTTACAAGATAAATTTATGAAGGAAGAATTGGATAAGTTGGAAACTATAGCATAAATGCTATAGTCATGAAGTTCTTGTTTGAATGAGTGTTGTTTTTGTACTATAAAATGTTTTGAATTCCAAAATCAGGCTGCAATGGACTCTATTACAAAGGAGAAAGAGGATAGACTTAATTTTGATAAGACACAAGCACCTCTTTTGGAAGAGCTTGCCAGAGCTCAACGAGAGCTTTTAGGTTCTAATCAAAAGGTAAAACAGAAAATGTTTATCTGACCTTGTCTTTCCCCTTTTAGTTATGTTTATTGAAATACCGTATAAATGTTTGCATTTGGACTTATAAAAAAAAAAAATAAATGTAATGGTGGACCTTGGCATTTTCTTACCTACTATTCCTATAGTATTCCTATAGGCATATTACAGACATGTTTTAAATATGCATTTGGCCCAATAAACCAACCATGTGTACATGAGAATTGAATCCTTTGCTAGCCTTGGCAATCTCTTGAATGAACATGTTTGTGCTTTTCTTGTAATTACAGATTAGCTTCTATCTTTCCTTGATGAGTAAATCTTAGCCTCGTGTTTGTTACAGAAGCAAAGACTGAAAATGCCCAATCTGAAACAAAGGGTCATTAAGAAGTTGTGGTAGACGACCAATCTGATAATCCAGTGACTGGAATTGATTTTAAGCATAGAGAGGTTGGCATTAAGAACATTTAAATTTTAAGTTTTGATGCAAGACTGTGATTAATGTTATTTTCTTTCCTAAATTTCTAGGCTTATTTGTCAAGAAATTTCAAACTATATTGCGGATGACCAAAGAAACATTCTATAAATTGTCAAAGTAGAAGCAAGACATGAAGAAGAAGAGAGCTTATTTGTTTTAGAGACCAATCTCATTAAAATTTGGAATGCTGGGTAATATGGAACTATTTGGAATGTTGTGTACTAAGAAATGTTTTAGAATTTCATGTATTTTGGAATGTTTTGAAATGTTGTGTATTATGAAATTATTTGGAATGTTATGTATTATGAAACCATTTGAAATACCTGATTTGGACATATTGTGAAAAATGAAGAGCCATAATCTTCCTTCTATTACACTACTGTGATATATTAAAGACAACAAGATTTATGATTACTGCAAAGATGTTGAAAGTGTGTTATATTTATAGATAGTAATTAGTTATATGGTTCATACGTCAATGGTTCCATAAGCTATACATTGCAATCACGAGCTTACATATTGTTTCTAATCACAATACATCTCCAAAATATACCTTTTTTTATACATTTGGGGGAAAGGGGTCTCGAACTCTAGAACTCCATTTTGGAGGCTGGGAGTTATGCTGATCATGTCACAGGCCTTTGGCTTCAAAATATACTTAATACATCTTGAAATCATAAAGCAAGATTTGTATACAACTCCTGAAATATCTTTTCGAATGGAGAGACAATCATGACTGGGATTCTAAAGTTGAATGGCTGAAGTCCACCCCATTCGCATTTTCAATCTTATTCCTCGATGCATTATTGAATTGATCAACAAACTCTTAAGTTTATCCTAGCATGAACATACCTATCGAAAAAGGCATTCATGCCCTCACTTTATTGGGTTGTACTCATTCCAACCAAAAAAATATCTTTAAGGAATACCAATGCCCAATAAGTATGCTCAGTGTATAAAGATTGCAACCAGGCATTCTCTTGCAAGTTGTAGGTCATACGTAACATGTCCCAACATTTCTCAAAATTCTCAATGGTCTATGAGTCATACATACTTGAAAAAATGACTTTTCAACCTGATTTTATATACATTGTGGGAGCCCAACTTTTCAAGTACTTTTTTTAGTATATGCCACAAGCAAAATCTATGTCGGCTATTTGGAAAGATAGCATCAATGACAATTTCTTCTTGGTGCTATCATGATTTGTGATAATAGCCTTCAAGGCATTACCATTAATACAATTAAACCAAGTCTCAAATAACCATGTAAATGTTTCCATATCATTACTAGAAATCAATCCTGCCCTGAAAATAACTGATTTGCCATGATGGTTTACCCTTATAAATGGTGCAAAGGGCATCACATACCTATTTGTGAAATATGTTGTGTCGAATGTGACAACATTGACAAAATATTTGTAGATTGCCTACTTCGTGCATCTGCCCAACAAACATTTTTCAACCTAATGTCATCATCCAAATCCATACATGCAAAAAATTTATCATGCTTGTATTGCATCATAGCAAAATACTCATGGAGGATTCCAGCGCCACCTTCCTAACTTGAATATGACGTGCCTTGTCAAGACAATTACGATAGTATTTCTCTAATAATGATAAGTTTTCATTCCCACCCTTTCCTTGCACAAAAAAAGGCAAACTCTTATTCATTCAAATCCTCATATGATCATTTGTATCTAAGACTCTCTTTATAAACTCGCTCACTTGTCTATTGCAACAAACGAATCTTAAATTCTGTGGACGTAGGCCATGTTGTGCTCATTGTGTACTCTCAACACTTTCAACATTCCATCAACAAACGTAGCATTTATCTTTACCTTGCATTTTGTTTTTTTTACGTCAATGTGGCCTGGCAACATTTGACGTCCGATTCTGTGCCTTCCTTCCACGAGCACAACCAAGTGTAACATATTTAAGAATCTCATCTTTGAACCTCTTACTACTCTGTGTACTTACTCGAAACCACATTTTTTCCCATATTTCTTATAATACGAAAGTAACTCTTCTTTGGATTTAAACATCATCCCCAACTTGAGCTCCTCAATGCTATCACTCACCTTAGAATGCACTATATTCTATATTCCAGACTCTTCGTCATCTTTTGATTCAACAATATCAGGAACAATAGGTGTAGATAACTTTTAGCCTCCCTAGGGTCTAGGGTCAAGTGTGACGTTCAGTATCTCTTCAACATTGCTTGAACTTGTGAAGTATAAACCAATCGATGGGTTAACTAGATGAGTGAGATTGGGGCATTAAATTTTCTAGCATTTTACACCCACGAAACACGTCCATGTTTTAAATCGATTAGAAAAATGGTGAAAATTAAGGGAACAACTTATCCTCGATTGAATTTGAAAAGTGTTTCATCTTTTGTCATCTCATCATTTCAACCTTTCCAAATTTTTATATAAAATATAATAAACAATTCAACTCTTCAAATTTCAAAATAATAATAATAGTAAAAAAAATAATATTTTAACAATATTTTTTTCAACTTTATCTTTGATCTCATATCATCTCTGATGGATTGGCATCAAGATAAGGGACAAATGGTGGTAACCACGCATGTGGCATTGATGGATGGCAACCATGCATGTATTTTCAGAAACCATCATGAAATGATATTGATAGGACCTAACATGAAAACCAATAATGATAATGAAACATGGTTGTAGTAATATAAATATAGACATTATTAGAACAATCAAATGAACTTGGTAAATACCTGGGTTGTAGGAATTATTGATGGATGTGTTATAGGAGATGCTTGCTCCTTTCTTTTCTCCATCTATCTAGAGCATAGTTATTATTTTATAACATTAAAAATTATTTTAAAACATTAAAAATTATTTTAAAAATCATTTTATAATATTAAAAATTATTTTGTGAACTGGTATCAGGTTTGCACATTTAAGCAATTGATCGAATTTCAAGAGAAAAAATCTCACTATGCACCAACCAGCCAAGGAGACTCAAAACCATGCAAATTTTGCAATATAGATACAAATGAAAAGCATCACAACAATGGCATACTACTTGGGCAACTAACAATTTTTTCTATTTCAAAATGGCAAGGGAAACTTCTATTTCAAAAGAATTTTTCCTCAACGACAAAGGCCTATAACCGTGTTGTCTATTTAAAAAATATTCCACATATTGATCAAAATTCTAAAGATTAAATAACAAATTCATGAAAATAGACTTTCATAAACATGGGAGAAATGAACCTACTTGCCATAGAAGATGATGAAGACTGAGAGAGTTGGAGTGTTCAAAACTACTAGAGATAATGCCGATGATGGTCGGCTACGATGATTGGCGACAATGAAATGTTGGTACAAAATGCTAGGCGTGCAGTGGAGAACGAAAACTACGTTTTCCTATTTTGTGTTTATTTTTTCATGTATTTCGTATGCTTTTTTCATTTTTATTGCGTTTCATTTTCTTTTAATACATGTGGCATCTTGGACACCTCTCCTATGCAAACTAATTTGTTTAGAGTAGAATTAAAAAAAATTATAGATATTACGTATAAAAAAATTTTAAATTAGATAAATTTAATAATTTGAAAATTAAATATTTAAATATTAGATTTAAATTAAAATTATATTAAATTAAATTAATTTTAATTAAGTCTAAATTCTGAATAGGACCTAAAAATTTATACGCGAATTTCACCATTTGCGGCTTTCCTTGTTGTGTGTCGGCTTTCTCGTGTCCGAGTTGCACCATTTCAAAATTTTAATGATTATAAACAAAACTGAAGCATGACACGTAGGTATTGCAGACCACGAGAAAGTATGACCAACAATCGTTATTATTATTATTATTATTATTATTATTATTTCTTGTTCTACCTAGACTTTTCTTTGTTACTGCACTCCCAATCATGAGTGAATCAGATATTGCATCTACATAGTATAACATACGGATATAAGATCAGTTAAAATCATCTCATCTTATTTTATTTTTATTTTATTATTATAATTTTTTAATTTTTTTATACAAAATATTAATTTTAATATTTTTTTAAATTTTAATTTTACTTTTTTAAATTTTAAAATAATAATAATTTTAAAAAATAAAATCAACTCATCCCAATTTTATCTTATCTTTCAAATCAAACAGAACCTATGAAACAGACAGACAGACAGACAGTATGGACGAAGACAAAAAATAAATGTTAATTAAGAGGATCCCAAAACATCTGACGTGTCCCGGCAAATCAGTCAAATTTTGAGGGATAATTTATAGACAATCAAGTATTTTGACTTCTTCCAACCCAACAAAAATACATAGCTTTTGTCTTATATTGAACAAAAAGTGATTCCTTGTCTCTTCATCCCCATCACGTGCAAATGCTCTTTTTGTGACTTTGAGGTGGGACACACTACACAGAATCAATGTCCGAAAGGCCAAAACCATGTACTCCTCAAAGAAAAAACAAATGGTTGTCATGGAAAGTTGAAACTTCTGCATCCTAAATTTTCAGAGATCTTTCCCTCCTCCAAAAACGGAATTAATATAATATTACAACCAGGTGCACCTTTCCACATATTTTATTGACTATCTATCTTTAAGAAGCCAACTATTCAGAGTAGAACCGATCTGAAAAGGGGAAAACAATACGGGAAAAAGGAATACACGAAAGCCATAGCTAAACAATATTCCTATATCTTATTATATATGCAATTTGAGACTAGAGAAACATCCATAGCAACGATCCTCTTCCTAATATATGTAAAGATTACTTGGGGCACTACCTATTCTCCTTGGAAATCCATCAAAATATACAGGAACTACTATGTACTCTCTCAAAAATGACTAATAATCAACCTCGGTTCAAGATTCAACATGCGACCTTTGTTACTTGCTGTTGAGTTGCTTCGCATACCATCAAGAAATGCTCCTTTCATTGTGCCAGCATAAATGCAGATGAAAGAGATCATTTGTGGGATATGGATGGGAGAAGGAACGTATAATGGGTTCGATTGGGAAGGAGATCGTTCAATTTAATAATCACAGTGAAAGACATTGTAACCCCTCAGGTAGATTCCTAGGTATTGGATGTGCAATGACATATCTCCGGGGATTGGGTTTTGGTAAAGAGATAACAGTACTGGAGGAAGAAGAGTTTGCAGAGGAATCTGCTTGCTGGACGTGGAATTTGGCAAAGCGGTTAATGACAGAGAACTTTTCCAACTCCTGGCATTCCACTCTTACGTTTAAAATGGATGGTACCTTGTCCAATCTGCATCATCAAGTGAAATGCATTAAAACAGGATGCAATCATTTCCTTTTTCTTTTAGCAAGTGGCTAAATCAGTTAACTAATGGCACATTTGTTTCCTACCTGAGCAAGTCAATTTCCAACTTCTTTGCTCTATTGCTGAAGTCTTTTACAACTTCTGAAAAGGACTGGTCATCAACACCCTCAAAAGCTTTGAGCTTTTCTGAAATCCTGAACATATATTTACAGATGGAAGTGATTTTTCCAGAGACTTGCAATGAAGTTCTTCCAAAACAGTTATGATATTCCAGTGCAACAAACTCATGCATTAACTACACTGCTTGCAAGCTTAACAGATAGGACTTGACTTTGTAGTTCAATTTTAGAGTGTCCCCATGATACATTTATTTTTTTCCTTTGGTTTTGCACAACACACACTAGACTGCCCCCATCTCTTTTCCCTTCATAACAACTTCCCTATATTTCACAAAAGAAGCATACAAAATCAATAATAACAATACTTACAAGTTGTTGTTATTCAGTGGTACATGCAGAATACGATTAATTGTGCAAGAGGACAGGCTACATGCATCTCCTAGTGATAATTTAGCAACAGAATATGCCAGAGTATCATATTGCGAAACAGCCCTTGCTGAGAGAATGGACATTGATGCAGGGCAAAACAGTTGCTGCATAAGCTGTGATGTCATGATAAGCCTTTTCTTCGATCGAAACATTGACAGCCGATCTTCACCCAATTCAGCCTCATCTTCCACCTGCCATTGGAACTGATTGCTATTACAACCATTGTTGATGCCTAGATATAAGACAATACTTAATTTTTTGATAAGTAGATATAAGATAAACTTAGATGATAAAATTTTGATATATAAACCATCCTAGTAGGATCAAACCTTCTCAATCAATCGATTCGTGGCTTTTGCCCAGTCATGTTCTGCAACACTGCAAAAGCAAATGCACTTGTAAACATTTACAAAATGAAAAGAGAAGTAGCCAGTGTGATACATAACTAATAATAGCTTTAAATACAATTAAGAAAATTGTGAAAATATACAAGTTAGATTAGAAATTTTATCTTGTATTGGACACCAATATGAAGTGAAGTGACTATAACGCTCCACTCCGTCCAAGAAGATGGATAAATTGAGAGGAATATTAAGAATTTACAAGCGCAAGTAGTTCTTTCTTTCTTTCATTCCATTTCCAAGGAATAAAAAATGGTTAAATAAGGAATCAAAGCAGTAATAATCAAACACAGGGTTATAATGACAAGTACCTGATATTTTGAACCCTTTGAGAACCTTGTGTTACTTCTTTGCACCATGGTAGAAGACCAGATGTTGCAGCTTTCCGTTTCTTTGGTCTCACATTCGCCATGCATTGATTGGTACCATCTGAAGGTAACGAATAAAGGGTTGAAAGAGATTCACTAGCATCAGCAGCATCTCTTTGTCCCACAGAAGAAAATATATCCAAATTTTGGGAAGGCTTCCCGAGAGAAAACTGTCCTGCAGCAGTCTTTGCATGTCTTGCATCATATAACAGTGGCATCTGCCCATGTCTTAAAGCCTCATACTGTTTAAACAATGAGGGTGCCATGCGCAAATTAATCTGGGGATGCCCTGCATGAGTTGATACCACATTACTGGTAGTAGATTGACTCAAAAAATAATTTTGACCAGTCGTGACCATCTCTTGAGGCCTATCTAAAAGAGCAGGCTGTGATGAAGCGTTTACGCCAAAGTTTGTCAAGAAACATTGCATTTTAGCATCCCCAGATGGTGATGAGTTGAATGGGGATGCTGATGTCAGTCCAGTATCCAATTGGTTCCTGAATTTGGAATTCTCTTCATATGTTAGCTGTGGTGCATCAGTGGCAGCCACATGCTCAACACCCGAAACTCTCCTACTTGGATCAATATCCACATTGTTCATTCCCTGCACTTGGGGCAGTAGGGAGTGATTCGGATGAGAAACATGCGATATTTTTAAAGAATGACCAATGGTACCAATAATTCTTTCAGAGGGAGGAGCATTGTTGACGTCATGCTGTATTCTATCAAGGTCCAGCTGGTGTGAATGAGCCAACAACGAGCCAGAGGCAAAAGCATCTGCTTCAGAGATATTTCTAGGCAAACTATGAGTCTGTGAAGCATCATGTATCTCAGATGACTTTTGCTTCTGAGATCTCCCTCCATCTTGCTGACCTGCCCCATGCTCAAATCCTTGTGAATTCCTTGGAGATCTGCCAAATTCTGATGATCCATATCTAACTTTCTCGGAAATTTGGTCATTTATCCCCGGTGGCACCAGTGAAGTTTCCCAGCGATTTGTTGACTGTTCCATAGCCGGAACTTTAAGAGATTCTACAACACAAGGACGTTGCTGAACTGGTACATTTGTCCATACGTTGTGCGGTCTCTCTGAAAATGAACCCTGCTGATGCATGCCTGACATAACAGGAGGCTGAGAGGGAGCAAGGTCAAATGACGGGTATCTGCTAACTGTACCAGCCAATGTTGCCTGTGAAGATGAACATGCCAGAGTTGCATTTGGCATGTCCTGCATTTGAAGCTGATTTCTTATATCTGGAGGACTCGATGTAGAAGCTGCAACCCCAGGCATATATAAAGATGAGGGGATGCTCGTCTGTCCTGAAATTCTAAATTTATTATCCCAATGTGATCTTTGAGATGATTCACGTGATGAAGAACACGACTGAACAGATGGGTAAGCTAACCAGGTCTGGTTCTTCTCTATCTCAGGATTGGCTTGCCTGAAACTTAGATCACATTCTACTTCTGGCATATCCTGTGATGAGATGAAAGGGTTCATATTGGAAAGCTGTTGAGATGCAGGAGCCAGTTTCATAGCAAAACCTTGACAAGCAGCTGACTGATTATAGAAATGAGCAACAGATCCATCAGGAGTCTCCATCTCAGACACCAATGAATCACAGACTCTTAAGCCAAAATGAGGTGGACTGCTCTTCTCCTCAGATTGATCAACCTTATGAAGAAGCTCAAGCATATTTTCACTGCCATCATTTAGTCAGAAAAAGACTCATGAGACATACATAATGAGTACCAAACAACAAAGGCCAGTAAAATTTACAAGCAAAGAATGGAATACATTAGCAAAGGTTCGTGTGACAATGCAGTGAGAGAACAATCAGTAGGCATAACAATGATTATATACAGCCCATGCATCCAAACTATCATTATTTCATAACCAACTACCTTGTTGGAGCAGTAACTTCTTCAAAATGGGATTGAATGGATCTGCGAAAGGTAGTAAATGGATCAAGGTCACCTCTAGAAGCTATCTCTGAAGCTTTTGAGTTTCCTTGATAATCCGGTAAATGTCCCTGTAACAAAAGACAAATGGAATCATCAAGAAAGGAGAAAAACACAGCAGAAAATATCACCAATGGATAGAGAAAACTATTATTCACCTTATCCAAGGTCAAGGCACTGCTATGACCATTTTTAATGAATTTGAGCTGTCCTACATGTTCCTGCTCCTGCCCACTAAATCCTTTCGAGCCATAGTTTTCATAAGAGTTGTCTTTTTGGTGGCATTTCTGCTGCATCCCAGCTGTTCCACCTCCTTTCTCAAAATAGTTATGCAAAACATAAGAACCATTACTCATCTGATGCTGGTTTTTAGCCATGCTCTGATTTTTCTTGTTCCTAGATATATCAGCATTCTTCACATAATCAAGCTGATTATGTTGCCTGGTTTCTCGAAAGTCCTTGGAAGGGCTTGAATTTGGCACAGCAGAAAAGTTAAATATTTGTGAGTTCTCTCTGCTGGGCATAGTACCATCCATGCCAGAGTGTACTGGCTCCAATCCTCTAGCTGGTCTAGAAAAATAACTTGCCCCCGAATTATTATCGCTCTCCCGCAGACAATCATCAAAACTCCTCCTCTGGTATTTAGCTTCATTGATATCACCTGTTCAACGATTATCCCGTCAGTTCTCAGTACTATGAAAGCCAAAAAAAGAAATACTGAAATTAGCTGATCAACACATGATGCTCCTACCTTTTAGTTCACTGCATGGTTGGCTAACATTGTTAATTGAGGCATTTCTTTGCCGATGGGAATCACTTTCTGGGTGCTCAAAAATCTGATCAGCCCATGCACTGTCCAATGGCACAAGTGGTTGAACTGCTTGACTTCCTTCAATGGATGGTTTTTGTTTATGGCCACAATCAACCCACTCATCACTGTATTTGGGAGACTTCCTAATTGATTCATGAGAACCATCCTGGTGCAGTGTATCTCTCTGCTCAATTGAGAACCGTACACCTGGTTGATGAAAGCCAGGGAAGCTAGAGCTCACACTAGACTCCTTAAACACGGGAAAATGTCTTGAACTTAAGGAGGCAGTACTCAGTAGGTTGCTATCAAGCCAACTTGATTGTTGTTTTTCACTATCCATAGCATTTGAAGGCTGATTATCAGTTGAGAGTTCTGTGTTCTGAAAAGTTAAGCCACTCCACTCTTCCTGTAGCCCAGTATCACTACTAGAAGCTTCTGCTACTGCAGATTGCATAAGAGCACTCCAGCTTCCACTTTGAATAGCAGGAAATGCACTCGAATGGTCTGTTGCATCCAGTGTAATACCAAAGCCTTCAGTGCCCATGTCAATGTGCCTGCCCAAAGAAGTGTCCCAGATGTTATCATCCAGATTGTACAAAATCTTCTCTTCCACTGGATCTAGAGGAACCAAACCTTGAGAAGGGCCAAGCCGCATATTTTTCTGCTGCAAGGTTCCAGACCAACCAGCTTGCTCTGGCCTCCCATTAAATTCTGTTGGTGATGCATTCTTTTGCAGAGTATTCCCCAGTTGGAGATTGCTCCAAAAACCAGTACTATTCAACCCCTGAACAGGAATCTGTCCAAACATATTGTTTCCCTGAAGTCTTTGTTTAGATATGAAAGCTTCTTGGGGAAAGCAAACCTGCTCCGAAGAAACAGTAACCTGATCACCTACAAAGGGGTTACAGAAGCTTGATGATTGCATAATAGGCATCTGTGCCTGAACACCACCCTTAGTCAACAAATTTGTAGAATCATGAGACATCCCCTGGAGATGGGAATATTCACTCATACTACCTCTTGCACTAGCAATAGGAGTACCGTATACGGATACATCAAGCTGCTGAGAAGCCAGGCCCATGGAATGCAAAGCCTGACCTTGATCTTGTGAAAATACAACTCTGCTAGATACACCTTGCACAGTGGGAGAAGGACCTTGCTGCATCCAGTTCATAAGCATGTGTGATGCATCATTAACAGGAGTTCCATTGATGACAGGTGAAATCTGAGCCCCAGCAGTCTGTTTAGTCATTGCAGAAATCTGGTTTGCAGAATTCTGCTGCCTAGAATCACCAAAGTGCTGAAGTTGTTGCTGCCTCTGAACTTCTCGTAGCTGCTTGAACATAACATGCTGCTGCAGCAACTGCATTTCATTGTACCCAGACTGCATTAGGTGAGTGTGTGGTGTATGTAGTTGTTGGCCCCTAACAGGCTGCTGTTTCCCTCCAACTAAGTCAAAGTCGATGGAAGCTTCGGTAATTTCCGACCTTTCTGAATTCGTTGTTAGGGTGGGACTATCCCCAGTCACATTTTCCTGCTGTGGAATAAGGAAGGAAAGACATCTTGAAGTTATAGCCTGTGGATCATAAACTGTATTCTCACCCAAAACCTCTGATTGTCTTTGCCTTGCCTGCAGTTTGTGGCATCCAAGCAAATCTTCATTTGAACTCAGCTGTTGTCTTATGGAGTAAATGTTGGAAAGCTCACAGTTTTGGTTAAAGAATGCGCTCAAAGATTCATCACCATGCCTTTTCACAGAATCTGCAAATGCCAAATTAAATGCAGTTTTTTTTTAATAAAGAGCATGAAATGGCTGTTGCAAATTCCCATAAATGACTTTTAACTCAAATGCAGAGTGAAAAAACCTCAAACACTGCACGTGACAAAGCAGAGCCACGAAGGGATGAAGTATATCATAAACTATGGAAATGACTGATACCTAATTTTGTATGGTTGAAGCTTTTTACATCACAACTTGGAGCTACTCCAATCTGCCTCCATTTTCCAACCCATGGATTGCAGTTAAACCCAGGCCAAGTATCCTCAACAGCTTGAGATTGGTGCTGGTCTAAGGAAGAGTTATCTGGCCCATATAACTTGTGGATCCTATCTTCAACTCCGTTACCAGGCATTAAAAAGCCAGCCACCAAGATCTACCCAGCCCCTCCACTTTTTTTCTGAAAGTGGTTTAGCCCATGTATAACATCATCATGGATTGAAACATCTCATACGCACAATTCAACGAGCAGGCATGCTTGATTTAATTCAAGAATAGCATCACATGTTAACCCCAAAATGAAAATTCTAAGGGAATTTATTCTGGCATCCTTTAACATCACCGTGCAAAAGACTGTTATAGTCAATAAAGGATAGACTAGAAATAGTGCTTGAAATTGAAGAAAGAGTAGCATATTTTTAACTGCTCCTAACATGAATACCAGTAAAATATCTACTTTTAAAATTTTATGATGAATCATTTAAAAGTATAAAATGAGGGAGACATCGAAAATGAAGAAGAAAACACAGAAGTGCCACACTAGTACACTACCACAATACGAGATGAAAATTTAGAATTTAACCGAATTCATTCCATTTCTTTCAGCATGCTATAAAGATACAACACATTTGGAAGCCACGCGCAAATGACAGCCAATTGCGTCATAAACAAAATCAAAGCTACCATCACCCATGCAAGTCCAAACACGACAGTATGCGATACACTGACTGCCGAAAACAAGTAATCTACGAAAAAGAGAAATCCCCAGAAAGGATCCAAAATTCCTTCACTTCATCAACATTTTAGTAACCAAATGGATGTACACAATCCAAATTTATGTTCTTAAAATGTTAAAATTTTAGACCCGGTTTCCACTGACAAAGTCAATTACTCAAAAATCTTACCATACTTTCATGAGCAGTTATAAAGTGAAAAATGATACCCATCATAAAAAGAACGAAAATAAAGAAAAAACAACGAAGGAAAACACTAACATCGCCAAGACACAAAAACTACTAAAATTTTAACAGTAAGATAGCTCCCGAGGCGAAGATAACAAACACATCAAAAACAAAATGAACTGCACTATCATCCATTTAGACTTAAAATACTATAATTCAGGCTGGAAATTTTTGAATAAAATCAAAAGCCAATCCCTTTACCTCAGAACCTTATAAGATACTTCTCACAAGGAGACACTGCCAGTTCAATTCTTGACATAACATGCACAAATTACCCATGCACAAACATTTTCGAGATAATTCAACAAAAACTCAAAGAAAGGAGAGAAAATACACAAAATGAGGAAGGCTATCACTCCTTTTTCTTTCCACACTAGCTGAGTGACAAATAAGATGGAGGAGTAAAATTACTGAAAGGCCCGGAAGGACGAAGAAATGGAGGAGGAGATTCACTTGGAGCTCAGAGTTCGATCTAAGCGAAGAGAATTAGGGTTCTTCAACGGCGGGAATTTACGGCGTCGCTGCTGAAGGTACTTTTACAGGAGCTGATAAAAAACGTGGCCTTTTGAAGCTTCAATTTACAGTGCTTAAGCTCCAAGAAAAGGACGCAAATGGCTACCTCCTTAAGCTCTCTCTTTCTCCCACTCTCCTTCTCCCTGTCATTCTCTCTAGGACTTGCAAAAGAGTGAGAAAGCTCTGATTTTCGGACCAAAGGCGAAGATAAAGCGATCGAAACAGTAACGAGGAAATTAAAAAGAAATACATATATTCATTATTCAACGAAAAAAACGCTGCTCTAGGTTCGTGTTCGTACCTCAGGTTCGGAGCCAGGTTCATATGTCCGAAGCCGAACCAAGATCGAAGATAAGTCCTGTGTTTACCCGGTGCACGTACGCAATCGAACTCCATCCGTTGGATTAAGATATTTTACGATGGGGTGGGAACCTGGAGGCCCCACAAGGGGCGAGAGGGAGGAAAAGTCGAATGGCCAATGGGATTTGAGGATTCCACGCGCCTTTTGACACACGTAGGCATGGCCACATGGTGCATTATATTTTTCAAGTCATTTATGGAATTTTGCCTTCTTTTTTTTTTCAAAAATTAATAATCAGTTGGGCTTTATTTATTTTCCCGCCGCCAGGTTAAGCAAATCAAGTTGAAAAAAGGTGGCCGTTAACAAATCTCAACGGTGGCTACAATTTTGGTGCTGGCTTGATTGTCAACCCACATTTTTTTTTAATTTTCGATTGAGCCCACTTGTCCAATGTAACTTTTCCGACCAGAATACGGATTAAAAATATTAAATTACATACTTTTAGCTCGGCGTTTAGACTTACCATCTATATTTTTAAGTTTCTTTTAGATTTAGAGATAAAAATAAAATAAATTTAAATAAATTAAGATAAGTTTATTTTTTAATATTATTATTATTTTAAAATTTAAAAAAATTATATTAAAATTTATATTTTATAAAAAAATATAAAAAAATGTAATAATGAGTTTGAGATGAGTTGAGCTCGCTTACGAATACAAATGGAACCTTAAACGATCGGATATTTTGTAAGATTAAAATTTTGACATTTTTCTTCAAAATTAAATTATAGGTAAACATTTTAGTAAATATCATATCATCTAAACTGACTTATAAATATAATTTTTTTTTAAAAAAATATTTACTATTAGCAGCTAACTTAGAAAGCATTGGATTTGGATTATGAATTGGTGTTATGCAAATGATCCTATTGAGTTTAGAAGGATGGACCAAAATCTGTTTGCCAAAAAGAGGGCTTGGATAAAGGCTCACTAGCGTATACTTAGATATATGGTTTAATGGTATTTCCTTTAATTGTATGATTAATTTAGTGATAAATATAAATATAATTAAATCGTCAATTTAATTTCATTTCAACATTCAAACGATCACAAGAAATAGCTGTTGCATGGCTACAAGAAGAAGGAAATATAATTAGCTGAGTGGGCAATTTGCACGAGGGAACTATAACTAGCAATGGTTGGGGGCCTAAAGATCCCCATCGCCTCCTCATTAATCTGATATATTTCTATTAGAGGTAGATAAACGACAACAAATCATGTACTATATATGCAAAGGAATAAGGATGTTTACACCCCATACTAGGCCGGGCAAGACTTTATCCCAAGGGGCCTAGCAACTGAAGCAAAGTTGGCCCGAAGATTTTTCATCAATGCGGAGCCCCCATTTTCCTACTGTTGCAGGTGATTAAGCCCGAAGACCAGGTTGCGGAACTCATCGATAACAATATATTTCACAAGTTCAAGTCATATGGGGACGTCTTATATATACTACAAAAATATTTATGAGAAGTGTTACAGCGATAAAAAAAATCATATGGAAATAAATATACAAATTAATATAAATTGGTACGATACGTCAAATCTAATTTATAATAAAAATAATTTTATAATTTAATATATTATTGCAAGTCACGTGATTTTTGTAAGTAATTTACTTTTGTGAGATTTTTTTATGGTCAAGATAGCATTTCTCAATGTTCAAAGCTTCGAGTACTTCAATGCTAATAGAATGAGATTGATGATTTGAAGTTGATAATGTACGTTGGTCACGTTGGATTTTGGAGCATTCTAAAACATTAATTAATACGATATTAAGAGTTATGAGTTTACCAATCAAAAGATAATAAGACATTATAACACGATCAGATACAGTATAGTAACAGCACGTACAAGGCCGACTTTTTAGAGTTATAAAAAAAAAAAAAAAAGAGAGAAATGATAAATGCAGTTATGGAGTTATAAACGACGTGCAGTCGTTTTGAAAAAAAATGAATATATATGAGACTCAAGTAAAAAGTTAATTTTTTTTCTAAAGCGACTGCACGCCGTTTGCAACTCCACGATTGTATGTAGCATTACCCTAAAAAAAAAATAGACAAACCAAAATATTGTGTCCGCACTAAAATAAACAAGTAAAATTGGTACAGTCTGGAATCCATTTTTATAATGGAAAAATCGGCTGGTATTGGTCCAGTTTCAATTCTAGGCTTATTAGGACCAGATCGATTCTATAGAATATATATTTTCAATTATTTTTTAAATAGTATATATAAATTATATAATAATATAAATTATAATTATATATAAGATAATAGTATGATAATTTATAAAATAAAAATTTAATCTTAAACATGAAAATTTAATTAATCATATACTTTAAACATAATATATATATATATTAATATTATAGAACCCAAGATTTCAAGTTTCGTATTCACGTATGGATTTTGATGATGACAAATAAATTCAATACTCAAGTTCAAGTTGTCTACATATGAAAAGAGTTAAGCACATTAATAAATAAAGCATGAGCAAGAAGAAGAACATGTCTACAAATGAATTTCATAGCGTAATTTTGTACATCTTTTAAAATTTGAAATAAGATTAAAACTCAAAATTAATATTTTTTCATAAAACATCAAATTGTATTTTTTACATTTGCATAACTTTATTGAAATATTTAATTTCAAAATTTTTTTTCCACATATGCATAAAAAATTGAATTTGTAAGATGATTAATTGTCATCTTTAACATGTGTATATTTTGTTTAAAAATTTTGAAAGATAGTTGTGTATTTTTTTGATAAATGCAAAATATAGATAATTTTGTTTGAAAATCTTGAAGGGTGGTTGACATGTAAAAATGAGATGTTTTTATTTGAATATTTTGATAAATGAATAGTGCTCTTATTTGACATATGAATCTTTTTAAATTTGAATATGAAGACTCATTTGCTTATAAATAGCTCATTTGAGTTTTACAAAAATCATAACAAGAACTTACACATTAATTGCTAAATTTTGCATTATTCTTTCAAAACCCTCATTCTCTCTTCTTTAAATTTTGTGCATTAATCCTTACTCATTTTAAGATAGATATAAGTTGAACTATATCATTCTTATTTTATTAATTGAGGATTGTATTCTGATAATTTACTCATTATCAACTCTTTTATTTGTAAGAAGGTGCGTATAACCGTTGTGTGTGTAGAAGGTGTTCTACACAAGGAATAGTTGAATCACCAAGTGTGAGGTGGTTGCAAGTATAGATGATGTTTTACATGAATTTTTTATAGCAGTGTTGCTAAAAAATGTAATAAGTTTCTATCTCTACCTGAAGGAGATTGAATATTAAATTTGGGATCCTCAAGGGGTAGCTTGAGGCGAGGACGTAGGCAGTGAGGCTGAATCTCGTTAAAATACTGAGTTTGTTTTTTCTTGCCCTTACTCTTTAAATTTATTGTTACTTCATATTTTGTTTATATTTTATATTGTATATTTGGTTATAAATGCTAATTTTTTTAATATAACCCAATTCATTTCCTTTTTGTGTTAGTCATCTGGGCAAAAATTAGTATCAGAGCAATGACTCTATTATAGAATTAATTATCTGTTGAGTTAAAATCATATGGCTAACATTGCAGTTATATTCGCTGAAAGTCAATCTAGTAGTCGGCTTCTGCTATTTTGTGGAAACAATTATACTTTCTAGAAAGCTAAAATGAGAATATTTCTTCAATCTCAAAGTCGAGAAATCTGAAAATATATTGTAAATGAGCCTTATATTCAAACAAAAATTGTTGATGGAGTAAAGGTCAACAAGGAAGAAAAAGAGTTTGATTATGAAGATGATAGACTTTATACAGTGAATGTAATAACTATGAATCTTCTGTATAATACTCTCAATGATAATGAATTTAACAGAATAATGCCTTGAAGGACAGCAAAGGAAATCTGGGATAATTTGAAAATAACTTATGAAGGAATTTCGCAAGTTAAAAAATAAAAATTTATATTCTTACGCATGAATATAAAATATTTAAAATGATTGATGATGAATCTATTTACTCTATGTATACTCGTTTCACTAATATTATAAATAACTTGACAATTCTTGAAAAAGTTTATTCTAGCTTGGAGATAATAAGAAAAATTCTCAACTTTTTACCAAGACGTCGGGAATCAAAAGTGACGGCGATTTTTAAAGATAAAGATCTCAAAAAACTCGAAGTAAATGAACTCATTAGGTCACTTATTACTTATGAGTACACATTAAAAAAAAGAATAAGAAAAGCAAAAGAAGAGCTTGACACTCAAAGCTATTCTCCATGAAAGTGAAAGCGATGAAAACGAGGAAAGCGATAACAAAAATGAAGTAATTGCAATGATCACAAGACGATTTCAGATATTCTTAAAGAAAAATAAAACTCCTCCAAGGAAATATTTTAAAAAGTTTTTCAACAAAAATACGGGTAAAAATGACTTATTAACTTGTTATAAATGCAAAAAACTAAAACATATTAAGGCAGATTGTCCCATGCTAAAGAAAAATCGATACAAAGCAAGAAAGTAATAAAAACTACATGGGATGATAATTCAAGTAGTTCAGACAGTGACGCGAGCAATGAAGAATCTGCAAATTTTTATCTCATGGCTAAAGATGATCCTGAAATAACAAATTCTGAAAAAATTGAAAATCCTTATGAAAAATTGTAAAATATTTTGGAAGAGATATATGAGGAATTTGAAAAATTGAATATCAAGTATATCGCTTTGAAAAAGAAAAATTCTTTTTTAATAAATGAAAATAATGTTTTGAGAAAAGAAAATGTTATTTTGAAAGATGAAAATCATGACTTGAAAAAGAAAATGATTGATTTAGAAAAAATTGTTGAAAACTTTACAAATGAAAAAAGAAATTTTGAAAAATTTCTTGGTAGTCAAAATTATGTTTTTGACAATGTAGACTTGGAATACATGCCAAAAGAAAAACTCAAACCCTATAAAAATTTATTTGATAAACCGACTGAATCAAAATTAGATTTTCAAAATTCTTTTCATAAAAATAAATATTTTAAAGAAAAATATTATTATAATCACTCAAGGTTTTCAAATATGTCAGATATTATTTGTAATGTTTGTAATAGAAATGGTTATAACTATCATTTTTGTCCTATTAGAAGAAGACATACAATGACTATTAGGACCATATAGGTACCAAAGAATCTTATTTTTTCTAATACTAATAAATAAAGGACTCAAAGAACTTGGGTACCAAGAAAAATTATTTTAATTGCTTTTGTAGGTATGCATGAAGCCCTCCATAGGTAAAAGTAAATGATTTTTAGACAGCGGATGCTCAAAACACATAAGAGGGGACAAAACTAAATTCATTGACCTCGCTTCTAAAGAATGACACGTGATATTTGGAGACAATTTAAAAGAAAAGATCATAGGAATAGGTAAACTTGATAAAGAGTTTTCTTTCATAATTGAAAATATTTTACTTGTTGGTGGACTAAAACATAAATTTTTGAATATAAGTCAATAATGTGATAAAAGGATTTACAGTTACTTTCAAGAAAGATAAGTGCATTATTTTAAATAATCATGATTGCATGTTTCTTTTATTACTCTTAGAAATAATAATATTTATACAATCGAATTTGAAAAAATTACCTCACAAGATATTTTTTGTTTATCAGCTCAATATGAAAATAGTTGGTTATGGCATAGAAGGTTAGATCATGCAAATATGGAATTTATTTCCAAATTTTTAAAAAATGATCTTGCGAGAAGTTTGCCAAAAAAGAACTTTTTTAAAGACAAAATCTGTGATGCATGCTAGTTTGGTAAACAAACAAAAACTTCTTTCAAAACCAAAAAATATATTTCTACCACTAGACCATTGCAACTAATACACATGGACCTTTTTAGACTAAACAGAATTGCAAGTCTAAGAGAAAAATATTATACATTTGTTATTGTTGATAATTTCACTAGATATACTTGCGTCATTTTTCTCACTCATAAAGATGAGGTACATAATGCCTTTACCAAATTATACAAAAGAATTCAAAATGAAAATGGCTATACAATTTCAAACATCCAAAGTGACAGGGAAAAAGAGTTTGTCAATAAAGATATTGAATCTTTTTGTGATGAAAATGGTTTTGTGCATAATTTCTCTGCTCATCGAACTTCTCAACGAAATGGAGTAATAGAGAGGAAGAATAGATCTCTTCAAGAAATGGCAAGAACAATACTTAATAAGAATAATTTTCCTAGTTATTTTTGGGCCGAAGTGGTAAGTACTGCATATTATGTTATAAATAAAGTTATGTTAAGGTCTAAATTAGATAAAACTCCTTATGAGGTTTGGAATGAGAAAAAGCCCAACATTAGTTACTTTCATGTATTTGGATGCAAATGTTTTATTCTCAATGACAGGGATAATTTAGGATAATTTTATGTAAAATCTGATGAATGTGTCTTTCTTGGGTAATCAATAAATAGTAAAACTTATAAAGTATTCAATAAAAAGACTTTGACTGTACAAGAATATATGCATGTAGTATTTAATGATACTAATCCTCTACTCTCCAAGAAATCTATTAATGAAGAATCAGAAGATACAAATAACACAAATAGTCTCAATCTCAACAAATAGAATACATTGGAAGAAGTTGAATATGGAGATATCAAAAAAGATCATCAAGACTTAGTACAACATGCAACCAAATAATTGAAACATGTGAAAGATCATCCAGTGGAATAAATTCTAGAAGAACTTTCACGAGGTGTAAGTACTCGATCATCTCTTAGAAATATTTGTAATCACACTGCTTTTCTATCTCATATTAAACCCAAAAATATTGATGAAACACTACTTGATGAATCATGGATTTTAGCTATGCAAGAAGAGCTAAATCAGTTTAAAAAAATGATATTTGAACACTTGTTCCTAAACCCAAAAATCATATTGTTATTAAAACAAAATGAGTTTTTAGAAATAAGAAAGATGAGTCTTGAATCATCACTAAAAACAAGACTCGACTTGTAGTCTAAAGTTTCAACCAAGAAGAAGGAATCGATTATGATGAGACATATCCACCAGTTGCAAGATTAGAAGCTATTCGAATGTTACTTGCATATGCATATTATAAAGATTTCAAATTTTTTCAAATGGATGTTAAAAGTATTTTCTTAAATGGCTTTATAAATGAAGATGTATATGTTGAGCAACCTCCAGGTTTTGAAAATCATATTTCTCCTAATTATATTTTTAAGCTCACAAAAGTATTATATGGACTCAAACAAGCTCTTAGAGCTTGGTATGAGAGATTTAGTCATTTTTTGATTGAAAATGATTTTTAAAGAGGAAAAATCGATACAACTCTTTTTATCAAATATGAACATGATGATATTTTTCTAACTCAAATTTATGTGGATGATATAATATTTGGTGCTACTAATAAAAATATGTGTCAAGATTTTGCTAAGAGTATGCAGGAAGAATTTGAAATGAGCATGATGGGAGAACTTAATTTCTTTCTTGAATTGCAAATCAAGCAAGTAAAAAATGGGACATTCATTAATCAATCAAAATATATCAAAGAGTTACTCAAAACATTTGAGGTGAAACGTGCGAAGGTAATTAGAACACTAATGAGTCCAACCACCAAATTTGATAAAGATGAAAGTGGTAAGCCAGTTGACTCAAAGGTATATCGATGTATGATTGGTAGTTTATTATATTTGACAACTAGTAAACCTGAGATTATGTTTAGTGTATATTTATGTACATGTTTTTAATCATCTCTAAAACAATCTTATTTAATTGTAGTCAAACGTATTCTTATATATCTTACCGAAACCATTGACCTAGGGTTATGGTATCCTAAGCACACTTCTTTCGATATTATTAGTTATTCAGATACAGATTATGTTAGTTGCAAAGTTGATCGAAAAAGTACTAGTGGAACATGTCATTTATTAGGTCATGCACTTGTTTCATGGTTTAGTAAAAAGCAAAATTTCGTTGCATTATCTACTGTTGAGGCAGAGTATGTTGATGCAGGTAATTATTGTGCTCAAGTTCTCTATATAAAGCAACAGTTTGAGAATTTTAAACTTATGTACAATCACATTCCAATCAAATGTGATAATACAAGTGCTATATATCTTTTGAGGAACCTAATACAACATTCTGGGACTAAGTATATTGAAATTAGATATCATTTTCTTAGAAATCATGTGCAGTAGGGTGTACTAGAAATCACAAGCACATAAAATCAATTGGTAGACATTTTCACAAACTCCTACTAGAAGATAGACTATGCATGATTAGAAGAGATATAGGAATGATGCATGCCATGGATACTTGTTGAATATTTTTATTCTATTATCTCAAATGACTTACAAAACTTGAGACTTCTAGCCTCATTTTTCAACTGCATTTGCTTTTCATAAATTGACATGTTATTCTCATCTAAAGGATTAGATAGTTGAAATGAAGAAGCAAGTAATGATTTTAAATCTTTATTCTGTTGTATTAACTCTACTATTTTTTTATTTGATTCATAAACAAGTCGTTGAAGTATAGAGATCGTTTCACTAAATTTCTCAATTTCGCAAGTTTTGGACTGCAACGGAGCAAAAAAAGCAACAATGAATAATGTGTATCAAGTTTCGAGACCCACAAACTCATAAATGGCGTCATAATCTGATTTATTAGCCAAATCAGTCTCTTGTTGCTTCATGGTACCTACGACAGATGCATAAATAGATTTATTATGAGAAATACTGAAGGGAAATTGATGAGTCATTAAAAATTTGTAGAATGATAATGCAAGCAAATTGTAAAAATGAGAACAAGATTTGATACAAATTAGATAAAACTAAGGATTTCTCTTATAGAGATGGAAATAAGAACAAGACACATTATCATCTCTTCAAATCTTACTTTGTCAAACTTATAAGATATGCTGGATGAGACGGTTGAGATGATTGATTGAGACGATTCTTGGTTCAAATTGGAAGATTATCAGAAGAAATTTTCTCCGCTATTTTATCGTTTTAGATAAACAGATATTGGATCAATGAGAAATGTAAGATTTTCCTTTGAGTATCCAATGGGTGAAAATGGTATTTTAAACAGCAATTCAAAGATTTCAAATCTCGGTTATATCTCATTTGTCAACAACATCAAGATGAGAGCTAGGCCTCAGCCTTTGCAGCCTTTGTTGGACACGGATGACTCCAATTATTCAATTTCAAATCTCTACAATATCTAATTTGTCAATAACATAAAGCAAATTTGAGTTTTCTTCTGCACCGAGACGATAAAATTAGACTTCAGCCTTTGCCGCTTTTGCCGGATACTGGTAGCTCTAATTATTTAACTCTCTATCATTTTTACTAACACACCGTTTTATTTGGTTATTGGTTATAGTGAGAATAAATCTTACTGAAGCATATTACGATTCTTTTTTAATAATGCCAAAATGGGGAGAAGTCTTATACTAATATTATACTACCCTGTTATATATGCTAGAATCATGTTTATATTTTACTTGAAAAACTAATGCATAATTTCAGGGAGAGTTTAAGTATTACTGCCAAGTCGTAAATATCTACTAAATATTTGTCATCATAAAAAATGGGGAGATTGTAGAATCTAAGATTTCAAGTCTTGTATCTACGTATAGATTTTGATGATAACAAATAAATTCAAGACTCAAGTTCAAGTTCAAGTTTTCTACGCATGAAGAGAGCTAAGCACATTAAGAAATCAAGCATGAGTAAGAAGAAGAACAAGTCTACAAATGAAACTCATAGAATAATTTTGTACATCTCTTAAAATTTGAAATTGGATTAAGACTTAAAATTAATATTTTCTTATAAAGTATCAATTTGCATTTTTTACATTTGCATAACTTTATTAAGATATTTAATTTAAAAAATTATTTTTTTTTTCACATATGCGTAAAGATTTGAATTTGTAAGATGAATGATTATCATGTTTGACATATGCATATTTTGTTTAAAAACTTGATGGGTGGTTGTGTGTTTTTTTGACAAATACAAAAAATAGATGATTTTGTTTGAAAAATTTGAAGGGTGGTTGTGTATTGTTTTGACATATGTAAAAAGAAAATGATTTGGTTTGAAAAATAAATCATGCTCATTTTGTCATGTATGAAAAATAAAAGATTTGATTTGATTTTTTTGAAAAATGAATGGAGTTATTTTTGACAAATATAAAAATGAGATATTTTTATTTGAATTTTTTGAAAAATGAATAATGCTCTTATTTGACATGTGAACATTTTCAAATTTGAATATAAAAACTCATTTGCCTATAAATAGCTCACTTGAGTTTTGCAAAAATCACAATAAGAGCTTATACATCAATTGCTAAGTTTATCATTATTATTTCAAAACCCTCATTCTCTAATCTCTAAGTTTTGTGCCTTAATCTTTACTCAATTTGAGAGAAATATAGGTTGCGCTATATTGTTCTTATTTCCCTCATTGAGGAGTGTACTCTGATAATCTATCTACTATCAGCTCTTGTATTTGTAAGAGGGTGCGTATAACTTTTGTGTATGTAGAAGGTGTTCTACACATAAAATAGTTGAATCACCAAGTGTGAGGTGCTTGTAAGTGAAAATGGTATTTTACACGGATTCTTTGTAACGATATTGTTCAAAGGTGTAATAGGTTTTTATCTCCACGTAAAAGAGATTTAATAGTGAATTTGAGAACCTCAAGGGATAGTTTGAGACGAGGACGTTGGCAGTGTGGCTGAATCTCATTAAAATACTGAATTTGTTTCTTCTTGTCCTTACTCTTTATATTTCCTGCTATTTCGTATTTTGTTTGTATTTTATATTGTGCATTTGGTTATAAGTGCTAATATTTTTAATATAACCTAATTCATCCCCCTCTTGTATTAGTTATCTGGGTAACAAATATCACTATAACTGATATTACTAATATATAGCTATAATAATAGTCTAATACTAATACTATATAGTGTTAATATTAATATATGTAGTAGTAACATTTTGTTGGACTTTTGTAGTTATAATTTAGACTTTTAGACTTATTTTATTCCATAGAAAATTTTTCATTTTATTACAATTTTTTTTCAATTTTTGTAGCATTTATTTTTATAGGCATATAGTAATAGATTTGGGAATAAAACATATTTTTTAAAGTAGTTTTTTTATAAACATTTTTTTTTACAAATTTGCATTTTATTAAAACTGGACTAGAATCGATAAAATTGAGAGTATCGATTTAAGGGGGTAAACGGCGTAATCAATTTTTGAAATTAAAAATTGATACATATTGATTTGGTTTTAAATTTTGTCTAAAATGAATCCAAACTGGACATGTTACACGCTTAAACTTTTAAATTAGAACTCACAAATAGGTCACCTTTCCTTTTTTGGATGTGCATCCAATATATTTATTATCAAAAAAGCATTCTCATTAACTTAGACAAAGTTTTAAATAAAGTTTGGCTAAGATGGTGCTTTTTGCCTTGAGTCGCACTTTAGGCAGGATGGTTTTGGTACTTATTTTCACACCAACCAATAATGTGTTGACACATAAGCATTCCAGAGAGATTTTTAGTGCAGCCGCATACACCCAAAACATCTCCCCCTTCTTCTTTCTCCCATATCCCTCCCCCATCTACAACATGCATAAAGCCAAAATGCATGAAGCCAGTTGGATTAATTTCATGTTTTCCCCTGCATCTCAGAATCTATTGAGATGTTGCCTCTAGTTTTGGGTTGCATAACTACATCACACGGGTGCTGTGGCATAACCCAACTGCCTCTAGTTTGAAAGAAAATTAACAAAAAATGAAAGCCAAAAAGAAAAACAAGAAGCAAGTATTTGATATGTTTTCATTTCTTTTTCTCATCTATTTATAAACATGATGAAGAATTTACGACAAAAAAAAAGGCAATTGATGAGATTTTGGTTGGAGGAAAATAAGAAAAGTAAGCTTCAGAGGTACTAAGCCCCTTGCTTCCCATTACCAAAGAATCTAGCTTCTACAAGCTTTTCCCTCGCATTTCTCTAGTACAGTTTCGTAACAATGTTTACCTAAAACCCACATTAATTTATATTGCTTCAGATATTCAACAACTTCTACAAGTTCCGATGAGGTTGAGGTATTGGTAGGAGAGGGAGCTTCAATGTGAGGGAGCTTCAGACAGAAGTCAATTTTGCAAGTGCTAGCTTCCATCGACATCGAGCACAGATGGGTTAGGGAGAGGTGAGAAAGGAGGGGGATACATTTTGGTGTAGGTGGCTGTACTAAATTTTTTTATAAAATTCTTATGTGTCACTGTTTTATTGGTTGGTGTGAAAATGAGTTTCCTTTTTTCTTATGCCACTTAAAACTTGGACTTCAATTAGATTAGTTATGTTACTCTATAGTAATAAAATAATATTAGTTTTTTTAATTCTTATATATACTTTTTAATGCATTATTTAATTATTTTTACAATACTTTTTATTTTCATTTTTATAATTTCTAACCATCTCTGTATCAAAATACATAAAATCCATCTATAAATAGGGGACACACGGGAGACAAACGGGGCTAATGTGGCAAAATCTAAAAACGTACCATTTAGACTATTCACTCTCTTCTTCTCTTGTCTTCTTCTCTGCTTTCTTCTTATTTTTCCCTGATTGATCTCACTTTTTTGTCTAACTATCTCCTCCTTTTTTCTCTGCTTCTTTTTCTTTTTTTCTGTTCTCTCACTTTTTTCCCTCTCTCTCTCTCTCTCTCTCTCTCTGTGGTCACTTCTTTATTTTACAAGATTTTTCTATTGGCAACGCATGCAAATCTGAGATTTATTTATCAAATTCTAAATTTATTTTTGTTTCTTTGTTGTATTTTTATGTTTTGAATTGTTGTGGTGATTTTTTATGTTGAACTTTCAAAATCAGTAGCTCTTGATGTCGTCGGCATTGTCTTTCTTGAAGTTCAAGAGCATTGTTGTTGCCATCATCTTCGTCAATCAACTACTTTCAGTCCATAAACCATTCCAGGAAATGCTGGGAGTCTAGGATTCAAATTGCATAATACAGGTATAGAAATCAGTTCCTTTAATCAACAAATTTTCTGTATGGATAAAGACATAATTGAGGGAAAGTATCCTCGTGGTTGTGATTTAGCACACAAAAATAATATATTCTATATACAAATTTATGCTCGTTTTGAAAAAATAAAAAAGTGTAGCTTTGTTTGCGCACTTTCTTTTTTTCGAATCCTTATAGATCTGGATATCAAACCTGAAAATGTTAATATTTTCTTATTTTTATTGACAATGATATGAGTACTGGATTTGGTTTAGAGGAGTAGTCTGCAACTTCTTACCTTTTGTTTTTCATTTTTATTTTATTTTTTAATTTTTTTTTCACATAATCAGCTTTTTGCCTCACTCTGCAGCACAGGTTTACATACGTTTGCCACTTCCTCCCCATTTGTCTCCCGTTTGCAAGTGGCGACTTTTCGTAGCAACGCCCTTTTATAAAACCCAACAATCTCCATATCAGAAGTTCATATATTTCTATCTATCAATGAATACATAATCTGTTGAACTAAATTTTTATCAAAAGCTTATACATTTCTACTACTTAAGTTTATACATTTTTACATATTCCAAACCTAAGAGTCTAAGAGTACATAATCTGTCAAAAGTTCTCCTAATTGATGAAACGTCTATAGGATCATAGTGGCTTCTCCTATCAAAATCAAAATCAGCTACCAACTCTTTTACTATGTTTTCAAACAAAGAATTCAACAATAACCATGCTCAACATTAAGAAATTAATTAAGAAATCTCCATCAAATCACAAATAAATAAAAATACCATGCTTGACAATAAGAACTTAATCAATTAATTTTTTCCAAATCACAACAATAACCATGCTAATAAGAGAAACTTTACAAATCATAACAATGAGAGGAAACAACGGTCCGAATTATGAGAGAGTTAGGAGAAGAGATCAACCGCATAAATTAACAATAGCAATTGTTGTCAAGGAGGAGACGCTTCACAGTGGCTTCATGTGTTGCTGGGAGGAGGCATGGTGAATGTTGTGGGAGGGGGCTCCATCGTGGTGGGTGTGGTGGGTGGGGGCGCGAACAATCAGGAGTTAAAGAGAGGGTTACAAGAGTGAGGGGGAGAATGGAGAGATGATTCCAAAATGGGAGGATTTCACTAGCAGGAGGATTTCGGCCGCGAATTTGATTGGAGTTAGAAATAATTATTTTAGTGTTTGTCTAGGTTATTGTATCCCACATATTTGTTCAGTCACTATAGTTAATATCCAAATTTTTATTCTAATGCCTAATCCAATGTAGGGTTTTAAGGGGTCTATTAGCTAAATTCTAGCTATCATTGGACTTTGCCTAAGCCAATGAGAGTGCTTTATAATGGATCAAATTAAGCATATATAGCCGATTGACTTCAATTAGAGGCGCATAATTATGGGAAAAGTGTAGACTTTGCAGCTCGGACGTTTAAGTAAATGCAATTAAGCAACAATGTAGATGGTATTGGAGTATTGCTACCTTTGATCATGATACCCAGCACACCAGTCGGCATGCAGTATCCTCTCACATAAATTGATACATATAGAAAGTAGCTTCTTTTTCCTCCACATGATTGTCATCGCCATGTCCAAACAGCATGTGATAATTATCAAAAGATTGGGCTTGAAAGAAGCTAGATTAATCGAGGACAAGTACATACGTACTTGTACTTAAATCAAATTAAGATCAGCACTTATTTAATGAGCTAGGTCAGATAACAATATTATTGCAAAATAACCAGATTCTTCATATATATGTGTTATTTGGTTCGTCTTGATCTTGAGATCGAGTTTCTTCCTAGATTGAGATTTCAGCTTCCAATAATTAAAATGCATGCATGCATTGGCCAGCTAGCTAGCAGGCTCATGATCGATCGATCTTCGTTATTCCCTGAGCCAATTGAGGAGATTGATGAGATTCTTAGAGGATCAACTGCCTTTCACATTATTGCTCAGAACAGTGGCCCTATGTTCTGAAGATCTTGCCCTAGTGTTATCATCTTCAAGCGGTAGATCAACCTTCTTTTTAATTTCATTACGCTGAATGATTTCATGTTTGTCATCAGGGTCAAATCCTACTCCAACCTTCCACACATCGCAAATGCACATCTTGTTAGTGATATGGCTAGCAAAGAAAGGCCAACACTTTTCGATACACCTAGCCTACGCTTGGGATAGAACGTAAACTAAAGCGTCGGGGACATGTAACATAAGACTACATATCCTTCGTTCATGTCAGAAATAAAATGTATGTGCCTACCTTATTAGTAATATGCAATAAATATCGTAGCAAAATAAGGTCAATTTTAAAAAGATAAACAAAGTAAAATAAAATGTCAATCATCACATGGTAGCACTAAAATAAAATCTTAAAGCTTATATAAAGCAAAGTACCATAATGTATCAAGTCATAAAATCCATAGCTCCTAAACTACGGGAGTACCTAAATCCTCAAAATACCAAAATTAAAATTGTCTTGAACTCAAAAGGAACAAAAAGGGGGTTCCAACTTCACGTCCTTATATCAACGTCCAAAAAGAAAGCGGCCCATGCTCAGACTGCGACCTTGCCGACAATGTGTCCCCAGCAATGAAGCATAAACGTCATCAAGGGATAGGGATCTGTCAGGGCATAAAACTAGACAACAACCTCGAGGTCGCGGGTCCTCTTGCGATATGGGCATAATCTACCGCACATCTTCCATTAGTCTATTATACCAAAAAGGGGCCACCTCCTAAAAAAAAATGGAGTACTCTGTCGGATCCTCAAAGCTCCTCGGGATCTCCTGGAGAGTCAAACTCTTGTGCGGATCCATCTATTCCTATAAGCACTTCCACCATTCCAAAAAAGGAATAGTAGTTGAAATTATCAGAGTGGGATTTCGAGAAATCTTTGTAAGTACACAGATAACATAATACCAGTATCATAAGCATATAAACGTAAATACAAACAAATGCATAAATCATGAACATGAGACTTACGACTTGACTTATGCATAATACACTTTCATAAAAGGCTTTTATGCTTCTTTGACTCACTTAGACATGAAATCATAACTTTTCATATCTTTCTTAACATTCATAAAATTTCGTGTCATTCTTCTTATTCGTATTATTCTTAGGCTCATAATCTTCCTTGTCATGACTTTTCATATAATATGTTGAACACCGCATGACTCCTTTATGCATTGTGTGTTTCCCGCTAGTTACTGCATCACTCTACGACTACTTTAGTTGAGGTGACTATGATATAATTGTATTCTTATATGACAGTTCACTTATTTTTCCTTTACCGTCCATGGCACCCACTAGCTTTAGAAGCGATCTCGCTTTGAAATCCTTTAATAGGAACCATTCGAGGCCCATCGACTATTCTTCATCGACTCAGGAGACTTTACTCGACTTTAGTTACTCCTGAGTGAATAGAGAGTTCCACTAAGACAATACCTCACCCTAGCCTTTGGGGTTCTTATAAAAAGGTTCTTAATTTCTTTCTTTTATAAAACACAATGACCCAAAAGCATGAAACTCGAGACTTAGATGGACTTGGATGCAAACTTTTGACTTCCTTATGCAAAGCATGTAGTTCATAAGACATATGAAGCATGCATTTCCAAACCATATTTTAAACATGTTACAATATGCACCCATAAATTCATGTTAAGAAATAAGAGAAAAACAATCAAACCAAATCAATTTAAACTTTAGAGGGGTAAGGCCAAATCAAACATGGGTCAAAGACCCAAATTTTTTCTTCTCTTTTCCTTTTATTGACCTATGCCTCCTTTAGAGGATATTAAAACTCATTAACAAGACCATAATGGGGCCTTAGCCAAAACCCCAGAATGCTTATTTGCTTTATTTCTTCAACAACTCAGCAAAACAAGATCTAAACCTTAAATCATGCTTATACCCAAAACCATGCATCAGGGTAACCAATGAATATAAATCTATAAACTACCCAAAGAATTAGGTCAAAGATCATGTCACCAACCAAGGGTCAAAGCCTAACATCTCCTTCAAAACTTACCATAGCCGAAACATATAAGCTCCCAAGGATTTAATTTCCATCAACCAATCAATCATTTCATGTCCCAAACATCTTGGCTGAGAACCACTATGTTTCCTTTCTTCCATGTTTTTCTCAAATATTCAACATAATCCATCAAATAAATCTTAGATTAAATCCTTAGGTATAATCTTAACAAAATATTGAGAGAATAATAGAAACAATCCAACAAGCAAACAAAGAAAGGTAGAGTTAACAACCAACAAATAAGTTCACTCAATATATATAAATAATACTAAAGTTAAGTTATGAGTATACTTACAAAAGTATCCAAGAAACATAAGCAAGAAATCTGAAAATAAATCAAAGGAAAATATTAAGGTTTAAAACTCAAAAATTCTTAGATTCAAAATCTAGAAGAAAATGGGTGTTTGTTTTTCAAGAAAAACCTTACTTATGTTCAAAACATGCTAGGGCCGAGACTTTAGAAGAAGAAAATCTTAGTTTTTTTGGTTTCTTTTCAAAAACACATTTTATTATATACAAAACTCGATTTTTCTTTGTTCAAAAAATTTAAAAAAATCTTAAGGTTTCATTGTAAAATAATTAGAATCCTATTTTTTTTTATAAAAATGCGTGTGTGAAAACCTTATAGGGCCGAAACCTTAGAAGATAATACATTTCTTAAAAAAGTGCATGGTGTTCTAAAAATGAGTTCATAGATAACTTACCTCTAATAGATGATGGTTCCAAAGGACACGCATTGAAAATCAAACGAAAGGATCACAAACGAAAGTGTTTTGTTAGTGAAAAAAAGAAAGAAAAATGAAGTGCTTGGGGAGGGTGCCTTGGCTGAACTCTAGGAAGATGAAGAGATAAAAAAGAAGTGAGAAAATGCCTCCTCAAATTTGTCTAGACCCATTTTTATACCCTCTAACCTTTCTAAGCATGCACCAATGCACGTAGGATACGTGACGATTTCTTCCAAACCTTCCCAAAATATGAAGAGATTGTCTTGGGAAGCCAAAAGGCATGCACCTTTTTGGATTCCCTCTCCTTTCCCAATGGCCAAAATCCTTTCCCTCTACAAATACCTTTTTAACCTCCAATCCAAGCTTAAGACACAATTCTAGAAATGGAATTTCGGAAAAATGGCAAAACTCTCCCTCTAGGGTTGCCACTTGGCACAAAGAGTGCATGTGAGAGTTGTCATTTCCAAGAAATTCTTCCAATTCCACATTCAAATCCCCTACACGCCTACCACCTCTTTCTTTTCCCCCAAAATCTTTCCAAATCCTTCTTTCCACTTTCCCATGCAAGATGCTCCTTGAAAAGCCAAAGGTTTGAGTCTTAACTTGTCACTTATCCAAGGGCTTGAGCTGTTATTAATGCTATTTGGACGCACCACGCAAAGGAAAGGACTATCATGAAGTCAAGCTCGAGTGCTAGGTCTTTGAATTGGGTTGGTTCAAAAGTTGTGATGCTTCCAAAAGCAACATATATGACTGAGCAGGGTGGCTGCTAGTCGAGCCATTCAAGGCAAGAGGAGTCTTCTTTAAAGAACTATGCCCGCCTCAAACTCCCATTGATCTCGGGTGGATTTGGGCCGATTGGTAGTAGTCTTGGAATCTTAGCAAACTCCTCCGGCTTCAATTCAATGCTGAAGTACAAAGCCACCAGTCCTTCATTTCCATGGTATTAAGGCTTCTTGGGAAATATTCATATATGATCTTCGATTTTTCTAGAGACTGAGTATGTTTTGCACCTCTTCCGACAGTTGATCAATCCCGCATCCTTTGATTCCTAGACTAATGTTGAAATTTGAAACAAAAAATACTCACGTTTTTGTCATTATTGTATAGATCAATAAAGATCACAATCCTAACATCAAAATATAGAAAGAAGTCTCACAAAAATTATATCTTAATAATTCTTAAATTTCAAATATATATAAAAGATATATATCTATATATATAGAGAGAGAGATAACTAATCATGTTTAATTAATTTACCAATGGAGTTTAGAAATGCCTCCAGTTCCATGTTTGGTGTAATAAATGATGACATGGAATTACAATAAGCGACACACATAGTATAATAGACAGCTCTTTTAATCCACATCTTATTGGAAACTTCCAATGCCCACAATATACCAAACTTGATAACGAAAAAAGTTATCTTATTGTCGTCATCATCATTTTTGTAAGGCTTAGTAAGAGGAATAGATCGGAAATGGATTTGGGTTGATTTGGGTTGGAACTTATTATTGTTCTAAGGCCTAGTAAGAGGATAACAAAGATACTCAAAAGTTTTTAACTTGAAATAGTTGGAATGTTGATAAAAGAAATTTTCAAAAGGTTATTTATTTTGAAGTAGAGTAGTGGGTTTTCGATTTATATGTATGTGGTAGTTTGGAAAGCATGAGGCCAATATGGCATTGGTAAGGATGCATCATGAATTAAGGTGAGGCTAGTTTTGACGAGGTGACGGTGTCGATGTTCAGAGACACTATTTTGTTGAAAAGTATAAGGGGTTGTAGTGTAGTGACTTATGCCATGGAGAGAGACAAAAGATTTAAAACGCATAAATCCACCACCATTATTAGAATATAAACTTTTGATTTTGGTTTGGAATTGTTTCTCAACAAGATTCTTGAATTGAGAAAAGATACCATGAACACAAGATTTTGCAACCATGGGATAGAACCACATATATTTTGTATAGTGATAAACCAAAATGAGATAGTAGTGAGAACCATTGAGATCAAAACATTGAGAGGGTCCCCAAACATTAATGTAAATAAGATCAAGAGGAGCATGACTTTAAACACTACTAGGATGGAAAGGTTGTTGATGTGCATTATTTATAAAGTAAGAGGTATACAACAAAGACATTTTATTTCTCATAACTAGAAGTGAAAAATAATTAATAAGACTTTGGGTAGTTTTGAGAGACAGATATCCAAGGCGCTTGTGCCACCCATCAATCGAGATCCGTTTATGCGCATAAACAACCAATTTTGAAGAAGGGGCCACCATTGAGTCTAAAAACTGTAAACATCATTTTCACATATGTGACGCCCCCAAATTTTTCCTAAAATAAACACGGGAATTAAGGCGTCGGGATGCTGATAACACGGGTCACGCACTCCCATCGTCAAGTGCTAAGTGTGCGAACACGTGACATGCATAAATAAAAGCAGGGGATATTTGAGATCATTATCTAAGTACCAGAATTTTTAGAAATATTTTATAAAGCAGTTTAACATAAATTCTCTAACAGGAGATTTAATACGGTCATCCGAAATACAAATTAAATAAATATATATTTATAAAAAGGGGAAAACAAATTTTCAAGATAACAATTTAATTATATAACACTAATTATTATTAAAAAAGCACATCAAATATAATCACATAATAAAATAAAGGAATTTAATTCCAATTATTAAAATAATTACCTCACATTAAAATTAATAAGAAAAGCAATATAACTCAATATTTAATTATAAGAACAACATAAAACTAATATTAACTAATCAATAGATCAAATAAATATTTTAAATAAATAAAACATAACTAATAATATTATTAAAATAAATTAAAATAATTAACACCGAAAATAAAATTACATGTAAAAATACACGTAAATCTGGAATCTCAAATTCTCCCCCCCTTAAAAAGAATTTCGTCTCCGAAATTTGCTCGGCTGCAACTAATAAAACTCTAATAGCTCACCTACCACATCACTTAATACTTACTCCAAGTATTAGCACAATTATTTATTTTCCTCAATTACAAACGAATGTTATTTCATCCTAAACATATAATCTCCAAATAACATTTCATCTCTAAAACTCCTAAGTTAGCCAATTAATCTGAATTCCATATGTACAAGGACCTTAGTACAATCTCCCAAAATCTTAATGTTCACTAACTCCATATAACACATCATGCCACCCTTAAAACACTCCCAAGTTTAACTTCTCATCTTAACCATCAATAAACCTAATTTACCCAATAAATGATAAATCTCCCCTTACAAGTACCGTTACAAATTTCAAATCACCACTAATTCTTCACAACCAACGTAAAACTTGAACCTCCGACTACATCGCTAATCATCACGCTTTCGCGTGTACTCTAATAGTTCGCTAAATGTATAAAAATTTAAGTCCTCATAAATTATCGCTATAAGTAAAAATTGGCTCAACATCTTTTAATAAGAAATTCTATACCACTCTTCCAAATCCTAAAATTTTAATATCACATAATTTTGATTATACCACTATGGTTGATACCTAAACTCCAATGTATATCACATAAAAAATCATATCACTCTACTCAACTTAATTAGCATGATAACCACAATACATATAGCTTTCTTAACTGGACGTTCAATACTCATGAGATGGAATAATTTCAAATTTTTTAATTCCTATGCGACCTTAAGTCACAACTAATTCCTTAAGATATCTCGACAAATTTTGCTAACTATTAAATTCTTCAAATATCATACTTAAATTATCCACTCTAAACAATTCGCCCAGAAGCCTAAAATTTAGATTTCTTAAATTTATTTCCATCACATCAATTCAACCCTATCACTTAACAAAACAACTTCCATCAAGTCAAATATAAATCAAAGACAAGTACTCTTCAAAAATTTACACACATAATTATTATACATCAATCTCTAAGCATCCACAAATAACATCAAAACTTTACCAAAGAAACAATTGATCACCTACCATCATAAGCATTACTAAAATAGATTCCCTTAACATATCAATGGCAAGGATTTCGCACTCACATCAAGAGTCTACCTACAATACATTTCGAATAATCTCCCATAAATAAAATTAAAACTCAAAAACTCTAACACTCAGTGAGACCCAGGTATTACACATAAATAACATAGGAAATATCAACAAAGAAACACAATTACATAAACACCAATAATTATCAAAACGAATCCATCTTTCAAAGATATAGCAATATACCCAAACACTAAATAAAACTCAAGTAATTCATATTAATATTATATAAAAATAGGAAGGGGAAAAAGATCCAATAAACAAATAAGTAAAAACCATTCATTTAAGAAAACAAGACCACTTCTTTGGTAACCACAAATCACCAAAAGCTTTTATTAAATAAACAAGAAGATTGAATTAAAATAAGAATAGCAAATAAAATAACAAATAAAACTTTGAAATTCTCCACAAAACCTAACTCTTAAAAAGATTTATTGTAGAAATCTCCAGGACTTAAATTTTTTAAAAGAAATGAACCATAATAAAATAAATAAATAATAGCAAGTCGCCAAAGCAAACCCACTCGTCAAAATAAATAGATAAACTTTTAAAATAAAACAAGCGAAAATGTGGAAAGATAATAAATTTTAAAAACCTACCTCTATGCATGTCTCAAAAAGGAAAACATAGTAACGATTTCTTTTAAATTTTTGTCTAAATAAATTTTGAACTTCCAGAAATATATAAAAGACAAAAGTCATAATTAAGACAAAAAGATAATAAATAAAATCCAAAACTAACTTGTAAGAAATCTATGAACTAAAATAAAAATCAAATCCTGATGATAATTAAATAAAAGCTTAATAAAATAAGATAACCCACAACAAAAGAAATAAACTTTAAAATAAGGAATTCCATAATACAATTATTTAAAATATAAGATTCAATAAAAATATTGATTTAAAATAATAATCTAATCCGAAATATCCAAATTCCAATTTAAACAAAAACAAAGGCATATATATAAAATAAATAATTAAATAAATGCTCAACAACTTAACTAAATAAAATCAACTAACTAAAATCTTAAATACTACCCAATTACAATATTGAACAAATATTGAAATGAAATAAAGCAAGGCAAACCACCCAAACAGAACTAAGATAACTCTGAAAATAATAAATAGAATGCACATTAAAAATAAAAAGTACAACATAACTAAATAAATATTGAAAATCTTACCATAAAACCTAGTAGCAAAACTTAGAGAACAAATAAAATAATAAAATAGAGTAAACTGACCAAACAACAAAATAAACAAATTTTAAAACAATAGACTTTTTTAATACTGTCCCTAGGTAACTTGCGGATTTATCCAAAGCCGAACTGCTCTGATACCACCTGTGACGCCCCTAAATTTTCCTTAAAATAAATACGGGAATCGAGGGGTTAGGATGCTGACAACACTAGTCACGTACCCTCAATGTCAAGTGTTAAGTGTGTGAACATGTGACATGTATAAATAAAAGCAGCGGATATTTGAAGTCATTATCTAAGTACCAGAAGTTTTAGAAATATTTCACAAATCAGTTTAACATAAATTTTCCAATAGAAGATTCAATACAGTCATCCGAAATACAAATTAAATAAATACATATTTATAAAAAGGGGAAAACAATTTCCCAAGATAACAATTTTATAATACGAATACTTCAACAGTAGAGTCGCCTCCTCGGGTTCAGCCTCCACAAAAATCTGCATCTAAAAGCTACGACGCCAAAAATGGCATCGTAAGTAAATATAACCTAAACAAACCAAAAGACAAAAATACATTCATGCAACAACACTACGCATGAACAGGACATCGTATGCATGAAGTTTAAAATCATATTTCTCAAATCAAATACAATAACCACATGCCAAAATCCCAATTTGGCCCAAATTAAAACTTCAATAAACTCATCCATCATTTTTCCAGAAAATGATATCCATAAATCTATTAAAAGCACAACTATTTTTCCAGAAGATGGTCTATGTAAAACCAATAATTAAAACCCACCACTTTTCCAGAAGATGGCCTAAACATCCATTTTATTAACCGTATGCACCATGATCTCCCTTAGCGACCATCCACACACCTTGGCTTTCATTATCACACCGAAGGTAACGACCATGCATATGACTTCGGAACGGGCGATGTCTAGCTATCCGCACTCAGCACGTACCATGACTAGGCATCCCCTAACTCCCGTCAGCAGAGGAGCCACGAAGTCGACACGAGAGCGTCACCATCCCGTTCGATCCCGTCGTCGTTTGGCGACGACCCAAGGGACGTCACTCAGTATATTCCGCTTCCGAGTGACCAGAGGAGCTCCATCGAGATAATGCCCCATTTCAACTTGGGGTCGTGATACACACACACACCCGAAAACCATAAATACATGGAAACCCAGTTTTTATTTTCAATACATGAATATCCAAAATCATGCAAAAATCCAATTTCCAAATGTTTTCATGAACATGCGCGTAAATACACGATGCAGACGACCATGCACTAAATAGCCAACAATTGATAAATTCCAACAATAACCAAATACAATATCTGTTGATACCAAAAATATATTTAAATCTCAAAATTTATTTGGAAAATACTTACAGTGGTTAAAAGTGTAAATCCTTGAGCATACGTCATTCCGCAATGCTTGTAGCGGTCACTTGTACATTAAGCTAAAGTGCTCGATTTGACACCAAAATTAAGGGAGATACTCTTTGGAAGGTGGGAAATCTCATGGAGGTGGTGGTGTGGCAGTACAACCACCGAAAGGTAGCAGATCGAGTTCCAAAAGGGTGGAAACCCATTTTCGAGTTTGGGGTCGTATATGGAACTTGAGGTCGCGGTTTGAGGAGCTGAGCTAAAGGGATGACCGACTAAGGTGGGGAGCACTTTGGTGGCAGCGGTGAGGCTAACGGTGGCGGCTGGGTTACTCAACCCGTGGGTTTGAAAACCTATTTTGTCGCTTGATCGTGTGGGAGGAGTGAGGGGCTACCGGTGGTGGGTTAGGTAGCTGGGAGGCCGATGATAGAGTGGTGAAGAGATGGTGGCTAGTGGTGGAGCAACGGCGGTACTGGAGCATTTATGGGCCGTGGCTTGGAAGTAGGAGTGGGGGCAAACGGCAGCACGGGCTGGGCTAAAAATGGAGGGGGTTGGTCGCAGGCCGGTGGGGAAGAGAATGGGAGGGGCGGTGCTGGCCACGAGCTGCGCACGACGGCGTTAGGGGTAGGGAGAAGGGACAGCGAGAGAAGAGAGGGAATAGGGGAGGGGGACTCATGCACAGGGTTGGGGAAGCAGGGGAAGAAGGGAGAAAAAGAAAAGAAACAAGAAAAGAAAAAGAGAAAAAGGTAAAAGAAAGAAAAAAAGAGTCCAACTAGAAAAACACAATAAATTAAATAAAAGCCGATTGATAATACTACAATTTAATATAAATAAAATAAAATATTTAAAACCCAACAATAAACCAATTTAAATTAAAAATAATTTAATTATAGAACGCTAATTATTATTAAGAAAGAACATCAAATAAAATCGCATAATAAAATAAAAGAATTTAATTCCATTTATTAAAATAATTACCTCACATTCAAATTGATAAGAAAAGTAACGTAACTTAATATTTAATTATAAGAACAACATAATTATATTATTAATATTTAATTAATAAATAGATCAAATAATTATCTTAAACAAATAAAACATGACTAATAATATTATTAAAATAAATTAAAATAATTAACACCGAGAATAAAATTGCGTGTACAAATACACGTAAATCTAGATTCTCACAACATACTCCTCTTAGTAGTATCGCCCTTGTGATCTAATTTATAAGAAAATATGATAGGTGAAACTCAATAAATACATGATTTTGTGTGGGTGAAATGATGAACTGATGAGTGCACAAAAATGCATTCTAAATACTCTATTTAAATACTAAAAGAAATGAGAAAATAATGGATATAATTCATGTTATTAAAATTAATGGTCATTTATCTTGAGATAGATATAAGCATGATTTAATATATTGATGAGAATATAAAATGCAATATTTTCCTCTCTTAATGTTTAATACTTTATTCTTATTTGATGCCTAAATATACTCATTATTCTTATATTTTGATTTAGGACACAAATAGAGGCATTAGGAGCAAATGAAGATAATTGCGGAATTTTAGACAGTTCTGACATCTTTTCGTAATATGAGCATAACTCTCTCATCCAATCTCCGATTGAGCTGATTCAAGATGATCTAGAACCGAAAGAGAAATATCTATAACTTTTATGTTTTATGTTTGAAGAGATATCCACTCAATCTAAGACAAAATCGACCATCAAGTGGACGCACCTGCACTTGACGTTCCTGGATATTTTTCAGCCACTTGCATCAAATCCAAATGTCATCATAATATTTTCCAGCAAGCACTCCTACACCAACTTGGAAATTCAATGATCAATTCAGATACAAGATGAAGTGCACTCAAGTTTCTTCAAGACAAATTATTTGACCACAAGATATTAAGTCATACAAGACAACTAATAGATAGAGAAGCAAAATTGAAACACTCAACCTACAAGAAAAATCCAGCTCATGCATAGTGGGAAAACAAATGATCAAAATGACAACTCACAAATCACTTGGATTCAAGAATGGCACATGGTAAAACAAGTTGAAATTGTGATGATTTTGTCATGACAACTTGCATGAAGGATGCTTATAAATAGAAGGGAGGGGTGTATGTTCTAAGACCATGCTTAGTGTGCTTGGATACCTTGGAAGATACATTATTTTTGAGAGCTTGAGAAAAGAAAAAAAAAACCAAAGAAGAGAGAAGAAAATAATGGTTGGCTCTTCCATATTATCCCTTGAAGAATTTTTGTTGCATATTTTCAATATGTGTAACTAATTTTCTAGTAGAGCTAGGGATGAATTTGTATATATGATGGTATTTGTAATTGTTTTTGATTCATATATGTGTTCTTCAAATATTAAACTCTTTTGTTTAGTCATTCGAAATTTATTATAAATGTTTTTGTCACCAAATAATCTTAGAATTTATTTTATTTATAGATTCAGTCATGCTTTTTCTATTAAATGCAATAATCCTTTGATTATGTTTGGTTCAATTGGTTATCTATTTTAATTTAATTCTCTGCTGTAATATTGCTCTACGAGTATATTGTCGACGTTAAATTTCTTTAATATCGATAACAATTCCTGTTCTTATATTGTGACGAATGATTTTTCGAAAGATTACATTTGATTTAAATCTGGTTATTAATATTTTATTTTCCGATTGAAAATTTGGACATAGAATTTTCAATTGAGTTATTAATGAATCGAAAATAATTAAAATACCAATTATATACAAAGGATTTCCGATGTTTTACTTTTCGCACTCATCTAAATCTTTTTGTTAATTTCGTTACTGTTCTTCAATTTCTCAATCCATCTCCCTGTGGAATCGACACCCCAAAGCTATACTGCAAACGACCGCATTATTCTTTGGGCGTAATCAAATTTTGGAGCCGTTGCCGGGGAGACGGTAGAAGAATTTGTAGTTTTTTTTAGTAGTTTGTAAAAAAAAAAAAGAGCGGTAGTTTCGTTCATTTTCTTTTTAGCTTTCTGCATCTTTATTTTATTTTACTTTTCTTTTCGTAATTATTTTTTTTCAGTATTACGCTTTTCTTTACTTTGCATGCGCAGGTGTAGAGACGCTTTTGGACGGTTTGCTAGTAGACCCGTGCTAGAATCAGATTCAGAATCTAATTTTTCTAATCGCTTGTTTGATAATTCTTCTAATTCTGACGCGATGAGTGAACACGTGGACCAACCTGTTAGAACCCTCCAAGATTATCTTCATCCCGCACGAACAGCCACACCATCCTGTATTATGTTCTCACCTAATGTTCGTCATGTAGATTTTAAAACGGGAATGATACAATTACTTCCGACTTTCCATGGTCTAGAAAATGAAAACCCCTATGTTCATATTAGGGAGTTTGAGGAAGTAGTTGCAACATTTCACAGTCAAAATACCACTGACGAAACGGTAAGGCTAAAGTTCTTTCCTTTTTCTTTGAAAGATAAAGCTAAGAGTTGGTTGTACTCACTAAGACCACGGTCTATTGGAACATGGAGTGAGATGACTCAAGTGTTTTTCAATAAATACTTTCCCCAACATAAGACTAATGCTTTAAAAAGACAAATCTCTACCTTTGCACAAAAGGATAGTGAGACTTTGTACCAGTCTTGGGAAAGATTTAAAGAATTACTGAGTATGTGTCCCCACCATGGATATGAGAATTGGTGCTTAGTGAGTTATTTCTATGAAGGCCTTACGCCCAGGGAACGTCAATTCATGGAAATGATGTGCAATGGAGAATTTTTACAGAAAAATCCCGATGAGGCCATAGAGTACCTCAATGAGCTTGCTGAAAAAGCTCATACTTGGACTGGACCTAGTGCTACTGATAGCACAAACAGGTCACGACCTACAGGAAACTTGAGTGGTGGTATTTACCATCTAAGGGAGGAGGATAACCTTAAGGCTAAGGTTGAAATGCTCACCAGAGAATTAGAGTTATTGAAAACTAAAAACTCAAAACCAACACACACGGCTAATCATGCAAAATCTTTTGGGCCATGTGTTGTCTGTGGTGGGATAGATCATCATTCCCAAGAGTGTCCTACACATACTAACATGAATGGTATGTATGAGGAACAAAGTAATGCTCTAGGTATGTACAAAAAGCCCTTCACACCTTACTCTGAAACCTACAACCCAGGATGGCGTAATCATCCCAACTTCAGCTGGAAGTCTGAAAACCAGCAGCCTGCACAACTCTCTAGATCATATCCTGCACCATACCATGCACCTCAATCTTCTAGAAATTCTTTAGAAGATACTTTGCATACTTTTATTGAAATACAGGGTAAGACTAATCAAAAATTTGAATCTTTGATTATGCAGGTTGTCGAAGAAAATAAGGAAATCAAGAGCCAGGTGTCTAAAATAATGAGTTCATTGACTATGAATGAGAAAGGTAAGTTTCCTTCCCAAACTCAATCTGTACCTCATGGTCAACATATGGCACAAGGAGATCTGAAGGACATAAATGCCATTGTGACACGAAGTGGTAAGTCTCTACGTGATCCAATAATAGAAAAAAAAAGGATGTAGAGAAAGATCAAGATAGCAGCAGTCCTGAGCTTCCTAAAGAACTTGAGGTAACAAAACCTGAGGAACCTGCGGTAACAAAAAATCATGGTAAGGTACCTTTTTCTCAAGCATTAAAGTCAAGCAAACAAACTCTAGATCATAACGATGATATTTTGGAAAATCTTAGATAGGTAAAAATTAATCTTCCTCTTTTGCATGTAATTAAACAAGTTCCTACTTACGCAAAAATTCTCAAAGATTTGTGTATAGTTAAGAGGAAACATTATATGAAGAAGACTGCATTCTTGACAGAGCAAGTTAGTGCTCTAATTGAACAGCGGATTCCCCCTATGTACAAGGATCCTGGATGTCCAATCATCACATGCAACATTGGAAATCATAAGCTTGGACAGGCCTTGCTAGATTTAGGGGCTAGTGTAAATTTGATGCCATATTCTATTTATTTGCAATTAGGATTGGGAGAAATCAAACCAACTTCTGTGGTATTGCAATTGGCTGATCGTTCAGTCAGAGCACCACGGGGTGTGGTAGAGGATGTTTTAATTCAAGTTGACAAATTTTACTATCCTGTTGATTTCTTAATTCTAGACACTAGTTCTGCTGTAGAAACCACCTCTAAAATTCCATTAATTTTAGGTAGACTTTTTCTTGCTACTTCTAATGCTCTTATCAATTGCAGAAATGGATTGATGAAACTCTCTTTTGGCAATATGACTCTTGAGGTAAATATTTTTCATATTGCAAAACAGCCAGAAGAGGATGTCGAGTGTCATCAGACATACATGATTGACTCACTTATAGAAAGGGATGTTCTTACAACTCATGACTCAGATCCCCTTGAATATTTTATTGTTAATTCTGAATTTAATCCTATAAGTGATTCATCTGATGTATTTGACATTTGTGCTATTTTTGACAGAACTCATGATTATAGCACACAGGCATGGCAACCAAAGTTTGAGAAGTTGCCTGAAAAAAGAGAAAGACAGATTCCTTCAAGTAGGGAAGCCCCTAAAGTTGAATTAAAATCCCTACCTAAGGGTTTAAAGCATGTTTTCCTTGGTCCAGGTGATACTTTTCCTGTTATTATTTCATCTGAATTATCTGAGTCCCAATGTGAGAAATTAATTCAAATTTTATGCAAATATAAATCAACCCTAGGATGGAGTATTGTTGATATAAAAGGCATTAGTCCCCTAATCTGTACTCGTAAAATAAATTTAGAGGAAGGAACTAATCCTCGAAAAGACCCCCAGCGTAGACTTAATCCCACAATGAAAGAAGTTGTGAAAAATGAAGTATTGAAACTATTAGATGCAGGAATGATATATCCTATTGCTGATAGTAAATGGGTAAGTCCTACGCAGGTTGTTCCTAAAAAGTCAGGAGTAACTGTGATAAAAAATGACCTTGGAGAGTTAGTCCCTACAAAACTGGTGACTGGTTGGCGGATGTGCATTGATTACAGAAAATTAAATGCCGCCACACGAAAAGACCATTTTCCGCTTCCTTTTATTGATCAAATTCTTGAGCGGGTGGCTGGTCGTCCTTTTTATTGCTTTCTGGATGGTTATTCTGGTTATTATCAAATTGAAATTGCATTAGAAGATCAGGATAAAACTACTTTTACTTGTCCTTTCGGTACTTATGCTTTCCGCAGAATGCCATTTGGACTGTGTAATGCTCCAGCTACTTTTCAACGTTGCATGATGAGTATTTTTAGTGATATGGTTGAAAAGTGGATGGAAGTTTTTATGGATGACTTGACTGTTTTTGGATCTTCTTTTGATGCATGTTTAATGAGTTTAGAAAGAGTACTGACTCGTTGTGAAGAAAAGAATTGGTTTTAAATTGGGAAAAATGTCACTTTATGGTACCTTCAGGTATTGTTTTAGGGCATATTGTTTCTTCCAAAGGAATGGAGGTTGATCAATCAAAAGTTGAATTAATCTCTAAATTGCCTACTCCTAGAACAATCAAGGATATAAGATCATTTCTTGGTCATGCGGGTTTTTATAGGAGATTCGTACAGAATTTTTCTGCCATATCTAGACCACTATGTAACCTCCTAGCTAAGGATGCCCTATTTGAATGGACACAAGCCTGTCAAGAGGCTTTTAAAACATTAATTGGCAAGCTTACTTCAGCACCTATAATGCAACCACCTGATTGGAATTTACCTTTTGAAATTATGTGTGATGCTAGTGATTTTGCTGTAGGTGCTGTTCTTGGACAACGAAGAGAAGGGAAACCTTTTGTCATTTACTATGCTAGTCGAACTCTAAATAATGCACAAATGAATTACTCCACCACTGAAAAAGAGTTGTTAGCTGTAGTATTTGCTTTGGATAAATTCCGCGCTTATTTGATTGGTTTTCCTATCATTATCTTTACAGATCATGCAGCCCTTAAGTACCTTTTTACAAAGAAGGATGCTAAGGCACGATTAATACGATGGATTTTACTTTTGCAGGAATTTGACATCACCATCAAAGACAAGAAAGGAGTGGAGAACGTAGTGACAAACCATCTTTCTAGACTCACATTCGAGGAAACTTCTGACCACATACCAATCAAAGATGATTTTCCCGATGAGCATTTACTTTCTATTACTTCTCTACCATGGTTTGCTCATATTGTGAACTATTTAGCTGCAGGTGAAATACCAAAGGATTTTAGCACCCAAGACAAAAGGAAATTCATGATTGAGGTACGAAAATTCTACTGGGATGACCCTTACCTTTTCAAATACTGCCCTGATCAAATTTTAAGGCGTTGCATCCCTGATGAAGAGATTGCAAGCGTTTTGGAATTTTGTCATTCCCAAGCTTGTGGTGGCCACTTTTCAATGAAGAAAACCGTTGTAAAAATCCTACAGTGTGGATTTTATTGGCCCACCTTATTTAAAGATACAAATATCTATTGTCGCTCATGCGAAAGATGTCAAAAGTTAGGAGCTATGACCCGTCGTAATATGATGCCCTTAAACCCAATTTTGGTAATTGAAATTTTTGACTATTGGGGCATTGATTTTATGGGACCATATCCTCCTTCTTTTGGATATTTATATATTATTGTGGCAGTAGATTATGTGTCAAAATGGGTAGAGGCAGCACCTTGCAGGACCAATGATAGCAGGACGGTAATTAAGTTTCTCAAAAAAAATGTATTATCTCGATTTGGTACCCCACGTGCTATCGTTAGTGACCGAGGTACGCATTTTTGCAACCGTTCTTTTGAAGCTTTAATGAAAAGATATGGGGTGATACATAAGCTTTCTACTGCATATCACCCTCAGACAAGTGGACAGGTTGAACTTGCGAATAGGGAAATTAAACAAATTTTAGAAAAAACAATCAACCCGGATCGGAAAGATTGGTCTTTGAGACTAATCGATGCACTTTGGGCTTACCGTACAGCTTTCAAAACTCCCTTAGGCATGTCACCTTATAGACTTGTTTTTGGAAAACCTTGTCATTTGCCCGTGGAGCTCGAGCATCGAGCATATTGGGCCATTAAACATTTCAATTTTGACTTGGAAAAAGCAGGAAAATTTAGAAAATTCCAATTGACGGAATTAGAAGAATTGAGAAATGATGCTTATGAAAACTCCAAAATCTATAAGGCTAAAATGAAAGTATTTCATGATAAAAATATTTTGAGAAGAACATTTAAGTCTAATGATCGAGTATTTTTATATGATTCAAGACTCCATAAGCATCCAGGAAAACTTCGATCTAGATGGACCGGCCCTTTTATAGTAAAAAACGTTTTCACAAATGGGGCGGTAGAAATAGAAAATCCAAAAGATGGATGTATCTTCAAAGTAAATGGTCAACGCCTCAAAATCTTAATTGATAGACAAATTCCAGAAGTGGAAGAGATTCCACTTATGGACCCAGTATATCAATCTTGACCATCTCCAGGTATGTTTTTCTTTTATTTTATTTTCGTTCATTTTATTTTTGTTTATTGTTTACTTTATTTTGTTACAGGTTAATTTTATTTTGACAAATACCATCTTTGATGCCAAGCAAGCCACCCACATCCCACATCAGGTGTATTCTACCCTGTTTAGTTATTCAATTCTGATTCTTAAACATTGAGGACAATGTTTCATTTAAGTTGGGGGGTGGGAATACAAATCTGTTATTTAAACTCTGTGGCATATTTCAATCAATATATAAAAAATTGCCATATTTTTTCACACAGGCATCTTTTCACACATGATACTCATGCTCATTCATAACCATCTTGGTGAATTCAACAAACCCATTTTAAATCATTTTGCTAAAACATCCACAGAGCCATTTATGCACTTCTCCAAACTTTGTGGTAATATAGTGATTTGACACATGTAACTAAAGAATTATTTTGCTCAAGTATTCATGTGAATTTTGTGAGAATTGAGAGCTTATAAATATAGAAATTGTGATAAGTATCCATTGATTTGTTGAATTTGACACTTCTTTTGAGAATATCATTACATGGTTTGTGGTAAGATGGTGGATATACTTGGGATATGACGAAAGTCAACTTAGGATTAATGTTTGAGCCTTTCAAGCTGAGCCTTTTCATCATAGATCCCTAGCAGCCAATTTTGAGCCAATATACACATATGGCCTTTTCTTTTCATATCTGCATCATCCATACCTCTCCACATTGGAGTATAGCTTATATACTATATTTTCCTACCATTTTACTTCCAAGTGTGTACTAGGTGTGAAATTATCATTAAAAAAAAAAAAACCATGACAAAAATGGCATGGTGCTAGATGTGTCCATCAAATTATTCATGAAAGAGTTCATCAAATTGCGAAGACACCAGTGGCAAAAGAAGATGGAAAAGTGTACTTAGTCAAAAATCTAAAAAATTGAAAAGTACATCAAAAGGAAAGTATAGTCTACTGAAAAATTTAACAGATTCCCTTTTGTGTATACTTGGAAGTTTTTGAAATCTCTTCACCTTTTCTTCTTATGAACCCCAACCCTAAACCACATTACAACCTTTTGTGTTGATTTTTCCGATCTTAAGTATGCTTGGGGAAAGAATGGTGGAAATCTCATTTGTTAGTATTCCTATCATAAGATCAATGTTTACTTGTTACTTATATATAATTGGCTAAATTTCCATGAGAGTAAATGTACACCTTTGTCAACTCCATAGAGAGAACCCATACATGAAACATTTCTATACCCGTGAGTTATGGAGTTGAACCTTTTTGCTTAAGATATTCTAATGTTACATGTGTCGAAACCTCTGATTTGATAAAAATAGTTTGGAACACATACACACTCTGTGGATTGCTATATTTGAATTACTTGTGAAAGGGTTATTGAATTTCTTTGATTGTTTTGATATGTAAATTTGAAAAATGTGTCTTGATGGCCCCTATGTGTGATTTTCTTTGGTCTTTCTCATCATTTTGCATGAAAATTGCTAGGGACTAGCAATGAGTAAGTTGGGGGGTGTGATGAGTGTACAAAAATTCACTCTAAATACTCTATTTAAATACTAAAAGAAATGAGAAAACAATGGATATAACTCATGATTAAAATTAATGGTCATTTATCTTGAGATAGATATAAGCATGATTTAATATATTGATGAGAATATAAAATGTCATATTTTCCTCTCTTAATGTTTAATACTTTATTCTTATTTGATGCCTAAATATACTCATTATTCTTATATTTTGATTTAGGACACAAATAGAGGCATTAGGAGCAAATGAAGATAATTGCGGAATTTTAGACAGTTCTGACATCTTTTCGTAATATGGGCATAACTCTCTCATCCAATCTTCGATTGAGCTGATTCAAGATGATCTAGAACCGCAAGAGAAATATCTATAACTTTTATGTTTTATGTTTAAAGAGATATCCACTAAATCTAAGACAAAATCGACCATCAATTGGACGCACCTGCACTTGACGTTCCTGGATATTTTTCAGCCACTTGCATCAAATCCAAATGTCATCATAATATTTTCCAGTAAGCACTCCTACACTAACTTGAAAATTCAATGATCAATTCAGATACAAGATGAAGTGCACTCAAGTTTCTTCAAGACAAATTATTTGACCACAAGATATTAAGTCATACAAGACAACTAATAGATAGAGAAGCAAAATTAAAACACTCAACCTACAAGCAAAATCTAACTCATGCATAGTGGGAAAACAAATTATCAAAATGACAACTCACAAATCCCTTGGATTCAAGAATGGCACATGGCAAAACAAGTTGAAATTGTGATGATTTTGTCATGACAACTTGCATGAAGGATGCTTATAAATAGAAGGGAGGGGTGTGTGTTCTAAGACCATGCTTAGTGTGCTTGGATGCCTTGGAAGATACATTATTTTTGAGAGCTTGAGAAAAGAAAAGAAAAACCAAAGAAGAGAGAAGAAAATAATGGTTGGCTCTTCCATATCCTTGAAGAATTTTTGTTGCATATTTTCAATATGTGTAACTAATTTTCTAGTAGAGCTAGGGATGAATTTGTATATATGATGGTATTTGTAATTGTTTTTGATTCATATATGTGTTCTTCAAATATTAAACTCTTTTGTTTAGTCATTCGAAATTTATTATAAATGTTTTCATCACCAAATAATCTTAGAATTTATTTCATTTATAGATTCAGTCATGCGTTTTCTATTAAATGCAATAATCCTTTGATTATGTTTGGTTCAATTGGTTATCTATTTTAATTTAATTCTCTACTGCAATATTGCTCTACGAGTATATTGTCGACGTTGAATTTCTTTAATATCGATAACAATTCCTGTTCTTATATTGTGACGAATGATTTTTCGAAAGATTACATTTGATTTAAATCTGGTTATTAATGTTTTATTTTCCGATTGAAAATTTGGACATAGAATTTTCAATTGAGTTATTAATGAATCGAAAATAATTAAAATACCAATTATATACAAAGGATTCCCGATGCTTTACTTTTCGCACTCATCTAAATCTTTTTGTTAATTTCGTTACTGTTCTTCAATTTCTCAATCTATCTCCCTGTGGAATCGACACCCCAAAACTATACTACAAACGACCGTGTTATTCTTTGGGCGTAATCAGGTTGTAAGATGTTTTTTTGCACATAGGCATCGGCGACCATGGACATTTTTTGTAGAGTATTCAGGACTTCTTGTTCGGAAAGTCCGTCAATATTCCACTCATATATCCAATCAGCAGTAGCCGAAAACTGATCTCTGAACATACATTCTTCGATCTGTAAATCAGGTGGAGTTGGTTTAGAAAACCAGTTCTTCACAAAACCTTTAGGTTTTGTATAAGTAAGACCGGCTATCTCAGCTGGCTCCGATGAAAACTATTTTAAAACAGAATTTATGACAGATTCATCCTCCGAGGATTCATCTGTATGAACAGAAATCAAATCAGAAAAATCTTTACTACTCTTGTCAAGGACACTAGTAGAAGGTTTTGATCTTTGTTTTTCTAGCTTTATATCAGCTAACATTTGATCAATTCTATCAAGAGTACTGGCAGAATTCATTTTCTGTCTGTTCTCTGGTAAAATAATCAAAGGTTTTTCAATCAATTTAATTTTTGTTTTTTCAACATTCTCCTCAATACGGTCTAACTGTTGACCAATAATGTGGAGAGCCATATTTGAAAAATTGTTTTGCTCAATGATCTTTTTCGTCTCAAAAGTTTTGGGAGACTTAGGATCTTCAACAGTTGGATTTTTGAAAGGAGAAGCTTTAACTTCAGCTCCTTGCACCGAAACCAGAATAGTTTCGAGTGGAGGATGACTTTCAGTTAAAATTGTTTTGTCTTCAGACTTAAAATTAGTTTTTAAAACATTTAAAAACTTGTCTTTAAAATTACAATTTTTAAAGTCATAATGATTTTCAAGATAATCAAAGAAAAGAATATGCCTGTTTTGGGCATACATCAATTCTTTCCATTTACGTCTAACCCTTTGTTTTTCGGGTAGACTAAAATCTCGAGCATAAGCTTTTCGCTTAGGCCGATTTTTAATGCTGTTAAAATCTTCAGCCAGTGAAAACATATCAGGCTCAAAAGGTTTGTACATCATCATCAATTGTGGGTGCAACACATTAGTGTTCATAACCAAATCCGAAGCTGTTGGAGACTCAGAAGAGTCTTCTTCAGTTTCTTCCTTTTTGGCTTTTCCCTTAGATGACGGAAAATCATCCTTGGTTTTGTAAAAAGCTGAAGTAATTTGAGACTCTGAAGAGACTCCCTTCAATTTAGACTCAGAAGAATTTCCTTTGGGAATTTCTTGGATAATAATCGAACGTTTAGGTTCTGCCATCTTGACAGAATCCTCCAAGAATGTTTCGATATTTTTATCTCTACTAATTCTTGGGTCTGAAGAGGTAGACGATCGGGGACCTGTGAAAGAGTGTCTTCTTTCTTTGGTCGTGGAAGGTCGGTCAAAAATAATTTTAATAGTACCATCAAGATACTGGTAGATTAAGTCAACATCCTTATCACGGGACATGACTTCTCTAGGGGGTAGTTCCTTAGGAAGAACCCATTCATCTGGTAGAGAAACATCTCTCCAGTAAATCATTTTGGGTATTCTGATATCAGCACTCGAAGACGAGCTCTGTATCAGAAGGGTCTGGTCTCTAGACGAATGTAACTTAGCCTTAGGATTAAGGTTAGTTTTCATTAGTCTATAATAAATACAGTAAATTAATGCCAAAGGCCTACTGCCTTCAGTCATATCTATACCAGAAGTCAAAATATTCAAAGTTAAGACATCCAAGACATTCTTATCATTTAAATCAATAGTCAAGTCAGGATAACAATCAAAATAAACAAGACCTTCTGCAAGGGATGTTTGCACAATCTCGAGCTGACTGTCCTCAAAATTCCTGAATCTTGCATCACGCAAGCACAGGAGCACAGAAGCATTGACACATTTCCTAATTAAAGGTTTGATGGCAACTTGCACAGAAGCAATATAAATGAATGAAAATTCTTTTTTCTTCATGTCTGCTACAACATCCCGTTAAAACAGACGGCATTTTTCCTGGGTTTTGGAAATGACAAAAGTTCTTTCTACAGTTTTCACCTTGAATTCTGTAAGATGAACCTTTTCTCTCCAGGATTTGTCATAAAGAGAATCAGCACCAATCTTTGGCAAACGCCATCGATCGATGTCGGGTAAAGGGTTTTCAAGAATATTATCAAAAACTTGATCTTCTTCATTGATAATATCAGGCGGTTTACCTGATCTGGAACTAACTGAAGAACTAGATCTAAACATCCTGTTCTTCTTGGTGACTATCCAACAACTCAGGTACTTCTTAAGTCTAGGTCTCTGACCTTACCCTGCTGCATGGGTAACATATACCCTAAGGGAACACATCTGATGAGTGCACAAAAATGCACTCTAAATACTCTATTTAAATACTAAAAGAAATGAGAAAATAATGGATATAACTTATGTTATTAAAATTAATGGTCATTTATCTTGAAATAGATATAAGCATGATTTAATATATTGATGAGAATATAAAATGCCATATTTTCCTCTCTTAATGTTTAATACTTTATTCTTATTTGATGCCTAACTATACTCATTATTCTTATATTTTGATTTAGGACACAAATGGAGACATTAGGAGCAAATGAAGATAATTGCGGAATTTTAGACAGTTCTGACATCTTTTCGTAATATGGGCATAACTCTCTGATCCAATCTTCGATTGAGCTGATTCAAGATGATCTAGAACCGCAAGAGAAATATCTAGAACTTTTGTGTTTTATGTTTGAAGAGATATCCACTCAATCTAAGACAAAATCGACCATCAAGTGGACGTACCTGCACTTGACGTTCCTGGATATTTTTCAGCCACTTGCATCAAATCCAAATGTTATCATAATATTTTCCAGCAAGCACTCCTACACCAACTTGGAAATTCAATGATCAATTCATATGCAAGATGAAGTGCACTCAAGTTTCTTGTAGACAAATTATTTGACCACAAGATATTAAGTCATACAAGACAACTAATGGATAGAGAAGCAAAATTGAAACACTCAACCTACAAGCAAAATCCAGCTCGTGCATGGTGGGAAAACAAATGATCAAAATGACAACTCACAAATCACTTGGATTCAAGAATGGCACATGGCAAAACAAGTTGAAATTGTGATGATTTTGTCATGACAACTTGCATGAAGAATGCTTATAAATAGAAGGAAGGAGTGTGTATTCTAAGAGAATGCTTAGTGTGGGAGGATGCTTTGGAAGAGCCATTATTTTGAGAGCTTGAGAAAAGAAAAGAAAAACCAAAGAAGAGAGAAGAAAATAATGGTTGGCTCTTCCATATTATCCCTTGGAGAATTTTTGTTGCATATTTTCAATATGTGTAACTAAATTCTCAAGGAGGGCTAGGGATGAATTTGTGTGTGTGATGGTATTTGTAATTTATTTTTGATTCATGTATTTGGTCTTTAAATATTAAAACTCTTTTGTTCTATTATTCTCAATTCATTTGTGATGTTTTTTCGTCTTCAAATAATTATAGAATCTATTTCGTTTATGGATTCAGTCATGCTTTTTCTATTGAGTGAATTAGTTCTATAATTATGTTTGGAGCAATTGATTATCTATATTGATTTAATTCTCTGCTGCAATATCGTCTCTTGGGTATATTGTCGTCGTTGGATTTTCTCAATATCGATAACAATTTATGAGAGTTAAGAGCGAAAAATGATTTTTCAAAGAGTTACATGTGATTTAAATTTTGGTTATTAATGTTATATCTTCCGATTAAGAATTTGGACATAGAATTCTTAATTGAGTTATCAATGAATTAAGAATAAATTTGAATACCACAAATACACAAGGAATTCCCTACACTCTACTTTTCGTCTCATTTTTATATTTTTCAAATTACTCATTTAGTTTTAATTTACATCACACTCATTTAATCTTTTTGTTAATTTCATTACTGTTCTTCAATTTCTCAATCCATCTCCCTGTGGAATCGACACCCTAAAGCTATACTGCAAACGACCGCGTTATTCTTTGGGCGTAACCAAATTTTGGCGCCGTTGTCGGGGAGACGGTAAAAGAATTTGTAGTTTTTTTTAGTAGTTTGTTAAAAAAAAAAAAAAAGAGAGAGCGGTAGCTTCGTTCATTTTCTTTTTAGCTTTCTGCATCTTTATTTTATTTTAGTTTTATTTTCGTAATTATTTTTTTTTTCAGTATTACGCTTTTCTTTACTTTGCATGCGCAGGTACAGAGACGCTTTTGGACGGTTTGCTAGTAGACCCGTGCTAGAATCAGATTCAGAATCTAATTTTTCTAATCGCTTGTTTGATAATTCTTCCAATTCTGACGCGATGAGTGAACACATGGACCAACCTGTTAGAACCCTCCAAGATTATCTTCATCCCGCACGAACAGCCACACCATCCTGTATTATGTTCTCACCTAATGTTCGTCATGTAGATTTTAAAACAGGAATGATACAATTACTTCCGACTTTCCATGGTCTAGAAAATGAAAACCCCTATGTTCATATTAGGGAATTTGAGGAAGTAGTTGCAACATTCCACAGTCAAAATACCACTGACGAAACGGTAAGGCTAAAGTTCTTTCCTTTTTCTTTGAAAGATAAAGCTAAGAGTTGGTTGTACTCACTAAGACCACGGTCTATTGGAACATGGAGTGAGATGACTCAAGTATTTTTCAATAAATACTTTCCCCAACATAAGACTAATGCTTTAAAAAGACAAATCTCTACCTTTACACAAAAGGATAGTGAGACTTTGTACCAGTCTTGGGAAAGATTTAAAGAATTACTGAGTATGTGTCCCCACCATGGATATGAGAATTGGCACTTAGTGAGTTATTTCTATGAAGGCCTTACGCCCAGGGAACATCAATTCGTGGAAATGATGTGCAATGGAGAATTTTTACAGAAAAATCCCGATGAGGCTATAGAGTACCTCAATGAGCTTGCTGAAAAAGCTCATACTTGGACTGGACCTAGTGCTACTGATAGCACAAACAGGTCACGACCTACAGGAAACCCGAGTGGTGGTATTTACCATCTAAGGGAAGAGGATAACCTTAGGGTTAAGGTTGAAATGCTCACCAGAGAATTAGAGTTATTGAAAACTAAAAACTCAAAGCCAACACACATGGCTAATCATGCAGACTCTTTTGAACCATGTGTTGTCTGTGGTGGGGTAGATCATCATGCCCAAGACTGTCCTACACATGCTAACATGAGAGGATGGCATAATCACCCCAACTTTAGCTGGAAGTCTGAAAACCAACAGCCTGCACAACCTTCTAGATCATATCCTGCACCATACCATGCACCTCAATCTTCTAGAAATTCTTTAGAAGACACTTTGCATGCATTTATTGAAGTACAGAGTAAGACTAACCAAAAATTTGAGTCTTTAATTATGCAGGTTGTTGAAGAACAAAAGGAGATAAAGAGCCAGGTGTCTAAAATAACGAGTTTCTTGAGTGTAAATGAGCAAGGTAAGCTCCCTTCTCAAGCTCAGTCTGTACCTCATAGTCAACATATGGCAAAAGAAACTGTGAAAAATCACGAGTGCCAGCAGATATATATGATTGACTCACTCATAGACAGGGAAGTTTTCACAACTCATGATTCTGATCCTCTTGAGAATTTTATTGTTGATTTTGAGTTTAATCCTATCAGTGATTCGTCTGATGTAGCTAAAATTTGTGCAATTTTTGACAATACTCAAGATTATAGCACACGGGCTTGGCAACCGAAGTTTGAGGAGTTTCTTGAGAAAAATGAAAAACAGATTCCTTCAAGTGGGCAAGTAACCAAAGTTAATCTTAAACCTTGCCACCCACCTGTGAAGTTCGAGCACCGAGTTTATTGGGCAAATAAGCGTTTCATTTTTGATCCAGGAGGAATAGTTCAAGAAGTGGAAGATAGTCCTGTTGTAAACTTGGTCTACCAACTTTGACCACAGCATGCAACAATAATTATTATTATTATTATCATCTTATTTGTTTTGTTTTGTTTTTATTTACTACTGTTTTTTTATTTTTGTTTGCAGGATAGTATCATTTTGTCATTTCAGATCACTACTTTTGACGCTTAGCGAGCTATCTACATCACACATCAGGTGTATCCTACCCTTTTTAGTTACTCCCCATCCAATTTTGATTATTAAACATTGAGGACAATGTTTCATTTAAGTTGGGGGGTGGAAATACAAATCTGTTATTTAAACTCTGTGGCATATTTCAATCAATATATAAAAAATTGTCAAATTTTTTTCACACAGGCATCTTTTCACACATGATACTCATGCTCATTCATAACCATCTTGGTGAATTCAACAAACCCATCTTAAATCATTTTGCTAAAGCATCCACAGAACCATTTATGCACTTCTCCAAATTTTGTGATAATATGGTGATTTGACACATGTAACTAAAGAATTATTTTGCTCAAGTATTCATGTGAATTTTGTGAGAATTGAGAGCTTACAAATACAGAAATTGTGATAAGTATCCATTGATCTGTTGAATTTGACACTTCTTTTGAGAATATCATTACATGGTTTGTGGTAAGATGCTGGATATACTTGGGATATGACGAAAATCAACTTAGGATTAACGTCTGAGCCTTTCAAGCTGACCTTTTTCATCATAGACCCCTAGCAGCCAATTTTGAGCCAATATACACATATGGCCTTTTCTTTTCATATCTACATCATCCATACCTCTCCACATTGGAGTATAGCTTATACACTATATTTTCCTACCATTTTACTTCCAAGTGTGTACTAGGTGTGAAATTATCATTTAAAAAAAAAAAAAAAAAAGAAAACCATAAAAATGGCATGGTGCTAGATGTGTCCATCAAATTACGAAGACACCAGTGGCAAAAGAAGATGGAAAAGTGTACTTAGTCAAAAATCTAAAAAATTGAAAAGTACATCAAAAGGAAAGTATATCCTACTGAAAAATTTAACAGATTCCCTTTTGTGTATACTTGGAAGTTTTTGAAACCTCTTCACCTTTTCTTCTTATCAACCCAAAACCTAAGCCATATTACAACCGTTTGTGTTGATTTTTCCGATCCTAAGTATGCTTGTGGAAAGAATGGTGGAAATCTCATTTGTTAGTATTCCTATCATAAGATCAATGTTTACTTGTTACTTATATATAATTGGCTAAATTTCCATGAGAGTAAATGTACACCTTTGTCAACTCCATAGAGAGAACCCTTACATGAAACACTTCTATACCCGTGAGTTATGGAGTTGAACCTTTTTACTTAAGATATTCTAATGTTGCATGTGTCGAAACCTCTGATTTGATAAAAAATAGTTTGGAACACATACACACTCTGTGGATTGCTATATTTGAATTACTTGTGAAAGGGTTATTGAATTTCTAAGATTGTTTTGATATGTAAATTTGAAAAATGTGTCTTGATGGCCCCTATGTGTGATTTTATTTGGTCTTTCTCATCATTTTGTATGAAAATTGCTAGGGACTAGCAATGAGTAAGTTGGGGGGTGTGATGAGTGCACAAAAATGCACTCTAAATACTCTATTTAAATACTAAAAGAAATGAGAAAATAATGGATATAACTCATGTTATTAAAATTAATGGTCATTTATCTTGAAATAGATATAAGCATGATTTAATATATTGATGAGAATATAAAATGCCATATTTTCCTCTCTTAATGTTTAATACTTTATTCTTATTTGATGCCTAACTATACTCATTATTCTTATATTTTGATTTAGGACACAAATGGAGACATTAGGAGCAAATGAAGATAATTGCGGAATTTTAGACAGTTCTGACATCTTTTCGTAATATGGGCATAACTCTCTGATCCAATCTCCGATTGAGCTGATTCAAGATGATCTAGAACCGAAAGAGAAATATCTAGAACTTTTGTGTTTTATGTTTGAAGAGATATCCACTCAATCTAAGACAAAATCGACCATCAAGTGGACGCACCTGCACTTGACGTTCCTGGATATTTTTCAGCCACTTGCATCAAATCCAAATGTTATCATAATATTTTCCAGCAAGCACTCCTACACCAACTTGGAAATTCAATGATCAATTCATATGTAAGATGAAGTGCACTCAAGTTTCTTGTAGACAAATTATTTGACCACAAGATATTAAGTCATACAAGACAACTAATGGATAGAGAAACAAAATTGAAACACTCAACCTACAAGCAAAATCTAGCTCATGCATGGTGGGAAAACAAATGATCAAAATGACAACTCACAAATCACTTGGATTCAAGAATGGCACATGGCAAAACAAGTTGAAATTGTGATGATTTTGTCATGACAACTTGCATGAAGGATGCTTATAAATAGAAGGAAGGGGTGTGTATTCTAAGAGAATGCTTAGTGTGGGAGGATGCTTTGGAAGAGCCATTATTTTGAGAGCTTGAGAAAAGAAAAGAAAAACCAAAGAAGAGAGAAGAAAATAATGGTTGGCTCTTCCATATTATCCCTTGGAGAATTTTTGTTGCATATTTTCAATATGTGTAACTAAATTCTCAAGGAGGGCTAGGGATGAATTTGTGTGTGTGATGGTATTTGTAATTTATTTTTGATTCATGTATTTGGTCTTTAAATATTAAAACTCTTTTGTTCTATTATTCTCAATTCATTTGTGATGTTTTTTCGTCTTCAAATAATTATAGAATCTATTTCGTTTATGGATTCAGTCATGCTTTTTCTATTGAGTGAATTAGTTCTATAATTATGTTTGGAGCAATTGATTATCTATATTGATTTAATTCTCTGCTGCAATATCGCCTCTTGGGTATATTGTCGTCGTTGGATTTTCTCAATATCGATAACAATTTATGAGAGTTAAGAGCGAAAAATGATTTTTCAAAGAGTTACATGTGATTTAAATTTTGGTTATTAATGTTATATCTTCTGATTAAGAATTTGGACATAGAATTCTTAATTGAGTTATCAATGAATTAAGAATAAATTTGAATACCACAAATACACAAGGAATTCCCTACACTCTACTTTTCGTCTCATTTTTATATTTTTCAAATTACTCATTTAGTTTTAATTTACATCACACTCATTTAATCTTTTTGTTAATTTCATTACTGTTCTTCAATTTCTCAATCCATCTCCCTGTGGAATCGACACCCCAAAGCTATACTGCAAACGACCGCGTTATTTTTTGGGCGTAACCAACATCCCTCTCAGACTTATTGTCCGTACCAGAACCTTTCATGCCCACTCAACGCCTAAACGCCTTCCTGGCTCACGGTAACTCGGGGACTTACTATTGGCTATGGCACTCGACTGCTGGAAGTGGGGGTGCAACAAAACAAAATAAAAGAACTAGATAGAAAGAGACAGAGCGTCTCAGGTAAAAATAAAGAAGTAAAGGAGATAAAGATAGAATTCAACAGTTAAAAACAACCGAAAAATGGCTCTGATACCATAAAAGCGGAAGTAAACATAAAGGAAAAGAAGCAGAAGATCAAGGAAGGAAATAGAAGCAAAATGCAGAAAATAAATTTGCAGCAGTATATATGGCGGCTAAGCCGTCCAATGCATGCAAAATAAAAAAGGCAAAACTTCAAATGAAAGGGGGAATAGTGTTCCGTCAGGGGCACTGTGAGGGCACGACCGATCGCTATACCAGGGAACGGCCCTGATTCCGTTTAACAGGCAGCTGAGCTGACCATATGTATGCAATGCAGAAACATAAATAATGAAGATAGATTTAAAATAAAAATATTCTTCATTATATTCACAAAATTCACAAGATTACAAGATTATGGCTTGCAGAGAGGATTCCTTACAAGGTTTCTCTTGTCTAGAGAGAAGGGTGGAATTTGTTCTGCCTTCCAAAGAAAATAAACTCCCCTTATATAGATGGAGAGGTATTACAAAAATCAACCCAGAGTCAATCACGGGAGACAAACTAAAGCAAAAATGGCCAAAAGTGGCCGAAAGTAAAAAGCAAATAGTAACTTCATCATGTGATTTACTGTTTGCAAAAGTAAAGCTATCTGCGCCGAAAGCTGGTCTTGACAGGTAATGATATTGTCTGCACCGAAAGAAACATTTTCTTCTAGTGCTGACTGGCAATCTGAGTGCCGGCATGAGAGACATCTTGTCTTCTTCTGCTGACTGGCAATTGGATTTGGACTTGGCAATTATGGCTCTCCGAGATCTGGCGAAAAGTACTCTTTGTCATGTCCAAAATAGTTTTTGTAGTCCTCAGAGGCATCTGATTCCTCTGATTTACTACTGTCTTCTTCCTCGATGGATTGTTTCAATAGCAGCATGCTATTGTGTTGACCTTCGATGGATTTCTTCAACATCTCAAGCATTTTTTTGTTCTGCTTCTTCTTAGAATCTTTCTTTGAAGAGGCTGAACTTTCTGTATCTGAAACCTTCTTCCGTGGGAAAAGTGAAGGCTTCTTTTCTGAGGAAGTCTTTTTCTTCTGTTTGGAAGATGAACTTGGGGTATCATTTGGCTCAATGAGCAGAAAAGGAAATTCAATTTGTTTTGACTTAGGTGAAGGGAATTCCTCCCGGTCTTTTAAATTTGGTGATGGGATAGGAAAATCTTTCAAAATCTTAGTCAGAAAATGATCAGGAATCTGGGTTTTATCCCAGAATTTAACATAAAATCTGCGAACAAGAATGTCTGCAGATTTCTTGTGACGCCCCCAACTTACGTCTGGGATTTAACGTAAATTAAGGTGTCTGGATGAGCAACACTCGGCTACTCACCCTCGTACTTAACAAGACTAAAAAGTATAAATCACTTAATTCACAGCGGATCAGGTTTTAGATATAAAACTTTCTAAAGATCACACGGAAATATATATACAACATTCATTAAACTTAAACATTGTACTTTATACATATACACAACCCAACTGTAGCAACATATTTTACATTCATCCCAAACAAAACTTTCCTTCACCTCACTCTTTCTCCCTCTTAACCTCGGGATATTCTCTCCCATAGCGAAACCTATCCATACTAATACTAAAGTCTCGCTGGAGCTGTTGTCCCTGTGGAGTCACACAAACTCCACACATGGACAAGGAGCCGTCTGCTCCTAAGGTTAAGCAGCATCCCGTACGTCGCCTCTCCTCAACAAAAGTGGATGCATCAAGACTCCCAGATCCGGTGGGTCGACTACTGGTAGGAGGTCCGAAGGAAACAAAAGAAATATCCAAAAAGGGACTATAATCGGAAAGTCCCTCAGGACTCCCCAAAGTCTCCTGCCTCATCGGGGCTGTCCCCCTGCTGGTCATCGAATCCTGTATAAAATAATATGCACAAAATATATGGAGCCACAAAAGAGTGAGATTTCGAATGAAATCTCAGTAAGTACATAAACAGCTTAAAGGAAACAGGGAAAACGACCACAAAGTTAAACCACAACTGACAAGGGAAATTACCCTAACATACCCCTCACAAGACCACTGTCTAACTGACACTTTTCTCAACTCACCCATTGTCTTATATTAAATTATATTGTTTTCCCTCTTAAAATTCTTATTCTTTCATATTACTGATGGGCGTTACGTATCGCCGTCCCCATCACATACACTCATCAATCATCCGGGCGTTACGTATCGCCGTCCCCGTTATGATGAGTCTGGTGTCAATCATCCGGGCGTTACGTCTCGCCGTCCCCGTTATGACACGAAATATATACACATAGTACTGCGGGCGTTACGTCTCGCCGTCCCCGCAAGGATCAATCACACGGGCGTTACGTCTCACCGTCCCCGTGGAGATCACAATTTCATATCACGACAGGCGTTACGTATCGCCGTCCCTGCCGGCACGTCAGTCATACGGGCGTTACGTATCGCCGTCCCCGTCATGACGTGACTAACTTAATCTCGACAGGCGTTACGTATCGCCGTCCCTGCCGGCACGTCAGTCATACGGGCGTTACGTATCGCCGTCCCCGTCATGACGTGACTAACTCATCTTTTAGATATTATTTTCTTTCTTTATATTCTTCTCTTATACACATGAGTCATCTCACTCATAACCCTTCCCATTTGAAACACCACTTCCATTCTAAGGAAACCCTAAGTCTAGGCAAAACAGGGTATCTCGCTCGAGCGGCCTGTCGAGCGAGTATCGAGCGAAGTCTCGGGTTGAGACTCGCTCGAGTGGGGTATCGAGCGACAGTCAAGCGAGGGTTCAGATTTTGCCTTCGCTCGATCACCTGTCGAGCGAGAGTCGAGCGAACTCACGGCTCTAAGGGTTTTTCCACTCAAAACATGCCAATCTTTTTCATACACTCTATTTATCTTCTTACAAGCTTAAATCCAAGTTTCTACAATTTTATTAAACACATAAACTAGACAAATAAAATCAACCCTACTCATGTATCCATTTTCCACTTAAACATGTTCTCAAGTGTTCACTACTATGAAATACAACTCAATCATGCCAATAAAACCAGTTCCATGCTTAATTTAAGCTAGAATATGGACTTACAAGTTCTTCCAAGCTTTAGGGAATTGATCCAACCCACTTTCTCCAAGTTTGCTCCCACACACACTCACTTCACTCACAAGTGATTACTTTGAGGGTTTGGGGAGGGTTTTCTGATTTGGCTTCACAAGGCAAGTGCTCTCTCCTTCTAAAGGAGTTTAGGAAGCTCTCAAGGTCCTATATATATAGTGGTGGTCGACCAACATGAGGGAGAGAAAAGGAATTGCACCCAAGGTGCCCTAGTTGGCAGATTTGCATGTGATGAGGTGTCCATCTAGGCAAAATCTAATGATGAGGATTAAGCCTCCCAAATCCTAGGCCTTGCAGCTGGATTAGTCATCCAAGGGCTCACAATTGAGGTGGTTTGGCTGCCCATTTTGATCCATGGCTGAGAAGCAAGCTAAAGGGATAAGAGGTGAGGTGGCACTTCACCTAACCATGCATGCATCTCTCATCTCCAGCTCTCCCCTTGTGTCACACGCCCATCATCAGGTTTTCTCCTCCATTTGGTTCCTTCCCAACTCCCTTAGGTCTTCCCTCAACAAGTCCTAGAAGGTTACTTCATAGTTTAGTTAAGGTAGAGCCAATTTTGATCCAATTAGTCACCAATCAACCAGATTTTGGCTCCCTTGAGTTCCCATCACACTAACCATTCAATTGACTTCCAAATCAACTTTCCATTCATTCCTAACTATTCCTACACATGTCCTAATCCCATAGAATCCTAAAATCAGTTGCCTATTTGGTTACATACCCCAATCTAGTTCAATTACCCAACTCGGGTTCCAGTTAAGCCCATTCCAGAACTGCCTATTTGATTCCCAATTAAGCTATTGATTCCTCCCAAATATCAGAAAACTTCAAACATAAAAGTTTTAGATCTATCTCTTAGGGTTCTATACCAATTGGAATCACCTCATTTAGACATCATATGGCTGACTTATGATCATTTTCCTAAAACTCGACAGATTGATCCGAAAGTGCATAATTCTCAATACTAAGTAAAATCTCACATTTCCTCAACTAAATCTCCCACTCTAATTTCCTAATAAATAAATGCATTAAATAAATCTCCTTAAAATAATTTCTATAAAATAATTTACCTTAGAAAATTTTGGGCTATTACATCCTCCCCCCCTTAAAAAGGATTTCGTCCCCGAAATCGCTAAGATATAATTAATTAAGGGTTTAAGGGATTTATACCTCGGTGACTAGCGGTAGATTCTTCTGAAGAGGTGGGTACTTTCTCCTCATTAATTAGTGAATCCTGAGAGTGATAAAATATCATGTCAACATCGGGATCATAGTACATATTCACACTAATCTCTTGCAACATATGGAATCTCTCTTCCTCTGTCCTTTCTATTATAGGTCCCTCTTCACACTGGCGTTTACGCTCTTCAGATCCATCAGATGACTCTATCATGACAGCTTTTCCTTTGTCCTCTCTTCTCAAAAATCTTTTCTCTGCTTTTAACCATTTTCTAGCGGGTTGTCTTTCCTCACCTGGTAACGCTCTTCTACTTATAGGGTTACCTTTTTCATCTATATCCATAATGTGAGTTCTGTGCTTCTCACTTTTATTTAACCAGTTCAATCTCTCAGCTTTCCACTGTTTCAATTTTTCTCTACGAAATCTCTCCCTAACTCTTTCAGATCTTTTCTTTAACTGATCTACAGGGGTAACCGACATACGTGCGGTTCTTTTAGGAGCCATAATCCTGTATAAGGTTAAATATTAATGAATATAAATATAAAGAAAACACAAATATCATACAAATGCAAGATAATTAATTCAATTTATAATGTATATTATTACAACTATGTTTCAAACAAGTGGGGATAGTTATCTCTCATTATATCCTCACGTTCCCAAGTGGCTTCTTGAAAAACAGGATTGTTCCAAAGTACTTTGACTAACATTATGGTATGATTCCGAAGGGTTTGTTCTTTCCGATCTTCAATTCGCACAGGCCACTCTTCATAAGTTAAATTGGAACGTAAATTACTAGGACGCGGATCCATTACCGCCACTGGTTGATCATTCAAACACTTTTTCAGAGAAGATACATGGAAGACGTTATGAACTCCTTGCAAATCATCAGGTAGAGCTAAACGGTAAGCCACTGGACCTACTTTTTCCAGAATTTCATAAGGTCCAATATAACGAGGACTCAACTTCCCTTTCTTACCAAATCGCATGACTCCCTTTAGTGGCGAAATCTTCAAATATACCCAGTCTCCTACCATAAAATCTAAAGCTCTTCTACGATTATCTGCATAACTCTTTTGTCTACTTTGTGCTGTCTTTATCTGATTTCTAATCTTTGTGATCTGCACTTTGACTTCTTGTAAATACTCGGGTCCCAAAACACTACTTTCACCCACTTCATCCCAATAAATAGGAGACCTACATTTCCTCCCATAAAGTGCTTCATATGGTGCCATCTGTATAGTAGCTTGAAAACTGTTATTATATGCAAATTCAATTAACGGTAACAGACTTTCCCAATCTTTGTCAAAATCTAACACGCAGGCTCGCAACATATCCTCCAAGGTCTGAATAGTTCTTTCTGTTTGTCCGTCCGTTTGAGGATGATATGCGCTGCTGAAATTTAAATTGGTACCCATCATCTTCTGTAGACTTTGCCAAAATCGAGATGTAAATCTAGGGTCTCTGTCCGACACTATAGTCTTGGGTATTCCATGTAAACGGACTATTTCCTTCACGTAGATTTTTGCTAACTTTTCCATAGAATCCGTGTTGGAAATAGGTAAAAAGTGAGCACTCTTCGTCAATCGATCCACTATTACCCAAATCGAATTCTTTCCCGTAGATGTTCTTAGAAATCCTACCACAAAATCCATAGATAAATCTTCCCACTTCCATTCAGGAATTGGTAGGGGTTGCAACTTACCGGCTGGTCTTTGGTGTTCAGCTTTTACTAACTGACACACTGGACACTTCGCTACAAAGGTCGCAATGTCCTTCTTCATTCCTTCCCACCAAAACTTTTCCTTTAAGTCTTGATACATCTTAGTACTTCCAGGATGGGCATTATATGGTGTACTATGAGCTTCTTTCATCAACCTTTCTTTCAATTCTGGGGCATCCGGAATGATCTTCCTTCTCCCAAAGTATAACATTCCATCTCCTGAAATCATAAAGTGTGGAGACCCTTTTCCTTCCAGCATTTGCTGTTTTATCTTCTCCAGCTTAGCATCCTCTTGTTGTTTTTCCTTAATTTCCTTGTCTGTTAAAGGAACAATTTCTTGAATCTCCATTAGCTTGAGGTCCTGTGATAATCTGTTTACCAGAATTTCTCGCATCATTGCCAGCACTGAAAGTTCTTCTATTTGAACTTTCCTACTCAAGGCATCGGCTACCACATTAGCCTTTCCAGGGTGGTATTTGATTTCGCATTGAAAATCACTTATAGTTTCTATCCACCTTCTCTGTCTCATATTCAAGGTCTTCTGGCTAAAAAGATATTTGAGACTCTTATGGTCCGTAAATATCTCACACCTTTCTCCATATAAGTAATGCCGCCAAATCTTTAGAGCAAACACTACAGCTGCTAACTCTAAATCATGCGTGGGATAATTCTGTTCATGGTCCTTAAGTTGTCGGGATGCATACGCAACTACTCTTCCTTCTTGCATTAACACACACCCCAATCCCATTTTTGAGGCATCACTATATATCACATAAGGTTTATGAGGTTCTGGCAAGGCTAAAATTGGTGCTGTAGTCAACCTCTTCTTTAACTCTTGGAAACTCTTTTCGCATTGCTCACTCCAAATGTACTTAGCATTCTTTCTAGTCAATGCTGTCAGAGGTGCAGACAGTTTGGAAAATCCTTCCACAAATCTTCTATAGTATCCAGCTAATCCCAAGAAACTTCGTATTTCATGTGCATTGGTTGGTTGCTGCCACTCCATCACTGCTTCTATCTTTGCCGGATCCACTGAGACTCCTTCACTTGAAATAACATGACCCAAAAATTTAACTTCTCGTAGCCAAAATTCACACTTGCTAAGTTTGGCGTACAGTTGATGTTTTTGTAAAATTTCCATTACTATTTTCAAATGCTCTTTATGATCTTCGTCAGTCTGCGAGTAGATCAAAATATCATCAATAAAAACCACCACGAACTTGTCCAAATAGGGTCTGAATATCCGGTTCATCAAATCCATGAATACTGCTGGTGCATTTGTCACTCCGAATGGCATAACCAAAAATTCAAAGTGCCCATATCGGGTTCAGAAAGTCGTCTTAGGTACATCTTGCTCCCTGATTTTCAACTGATGATAGCCAGACCGAAGGTCTATTTTTGAAAACACAGTTGCTCCTCTCAATTGATCCAACAAGTCATCTATCCGTGGCAACGGATATTTATTCTTAATGGTAACTTTATTCAACTCCCGGTAGTCTATGCACATCCGCATTGTCCCATCTTTCTTCTTCACAAACAACACTGGTGCTCCCCATGGGGATGAACTAGGCCTGATAAATCCTTTTCTCAAAAGTTCTTCAATCTGCACTTTCAATTCCTCTAATTCCACTGGTGCCATCCTATACGGAGCCCTATGAACTAGAGTTGTGGCTGGTTCCAATTCAATAACAAATTCTGCTTCTCGGTCGGGAGGTAGTCCCGGTAGATCATCAGAAAAGACTTGCGGGAAGTCTTCCACCACGGGAATTCCTTGAATACCTTTAACAACTTCTGAGGAGTTTAACATGATTACCCAGTAACCCTTAGTCTCCTTATTAATACTTTTCTTTATTCGCTTAGCAGTTACTATGGAGGAAACTGCCTTCAACATTTCCCCCTTGTAACAAAATTCCCCTTCCTTAGGTAAGCTAAAAACTATTTCCTTTCTGCGACAGTCCAGTTTGGCATAATACTTGGCCAACCAATCCATTCCCAAAATTAAATCGAACTCCATCAAATGGAATAGTATCAGATCAGCGACCAGTTGTGAACCTCCAATTTCCAAGGGGCAATTTCTCACCATCCGATGGCATCCTACTACCTCTCCATTAGGCATGACTACTATAACTTTTTGGGTCAACAATTCCGTTTCTAAATCGCACTTTTGGACACAATCATAGGAAATAAAGGATCTGGTTGCTCCCGAATCAAATAAGGTATAAACCACGCATTGCTTCAGCTTAAGCTTACCTAAAGAAAATTTTATTCTACTATTATTATCATTACCACTCCCAAAGAATCCATTCATTAACTAAAAGAGGGGACTTGGAAATTTACCAGTAATGACGTTAGCATCTATTGCCTCGTCTGCCTCCATATCTACTTCTCCAGGCGTGATAGCATACACTTTCGCTTTCGCAGGAGCTTTGGCTTTTCCTCCGGGTAAAGCTACTCCTTGAGAGGTATTCTGAGGGCAGTCTCTGATCAGATGCCCCGGCCGACCGCATCTATAACAAACTCTATGGTCCACTCGACAATCTCCCTGGTGTCGACGTCCACATTTTGCACATTGCGGAAATAAAGTCGGTACGTTTGGATTAATTGCTACTCCTTTTCCTCTATCCGTGGATCTAAAATTTGGTTTCCTCCTAGCATCATTTCCTCCAGAAAATTGAAATCTTCTTTTTCCATATGTTTGAGTTTGCGCCATAACGCTCCTCTGTTCAGCTTCCGCTATGGCTGCTACATTCACTAGCTCCTGAAAATTCTCAATTTGCAAACATGCCACTTGCATACGAATTCGTGGCTGCAGTCCTTCCTGAAACTTCTGGGCTCTCATCTTTTCAGTAGCTACCAGGTGCGGAGCAAATCTCGCCAATTCCATAAATCGTGCTGAGTACTGTTCCACCGACATACTGCCTTGTATTAACATAGTAAACTCCAAAGCTTTCTGCCGCTTCATCGATTCCGGGAAGAATCGATCGTCGAACTCTTTCTTGAACCTTTCCCATGTGGGCACTACATTTTCTCCCAGTTCTAACTTTAACAGCTTTCGCTTTGTGTCCCACCACAGTCCTGCTTCTCCTTGTAACAGATGTCCTGCATACTGCACTTTCTGAACTTCAGTGCAACTACTAATTTCGAAGGTGCGTTCCAAGTCTACAATCCATTTGTCTGCCTTTAATGCTCCTTCTGTTCCCATAAAGGGCGGGTATCGATACGCTAAAAATTTTTCATACGGACACCCTTGAATTTCTCTTCTATTTTCATTCTGCTGATGATAACGGCTCTGTTCTATTTGGTTTTTCACCACTTCCGCCATTTGCCGAATAGCTTCAGCTATTGCCTGGCCTCCTTCCAATGGGGGGGTTTTGCGCTACTGGTCCTCCTTCCAAGGGTGGATTCTGTGTCCTCTGGTCTTCTCCCAATAATGGGTTCGGTGCCGTCTGCCCTTCCCCCAACGGTGAGCTCGGTGCCGTTTGCTCTTCAGTACGTGGAGGGGTAACCAGAGAAGGATTCTGGTTTACTGCGTCTACTCGTTTCAAGGGAGGACGACCTCTCGGCATATTGCTTTCCTGCAATACACCCGATTTCACCATAAGCTATACTCACTTTAGAAACTTCCAAATTTCTAAAATCCAAACATTCATCCATATTACTCCAAACTCCAATCTGATAAAGATTTAAGCCTATACTAGTACCATGTGATCCATTTTTCCTAGGACACGTAGGTTTTACCCAGAGACGTAATCGCTCTGATACCAATCTGTGACGCCCCCAACTTACGTCTGGGATTTAACGTAAATTAAGGTGTCTGGATGAGCAACACTCGGCTACTCACCCTCGTACTTAACAAGACTAAAAAGTATAAATCACTTAATTCACAGCGGATCAGGTTTTAGATATAAAACTTTCTAAAGATCACACGGAAATATATATACAACATTCATTAAACTTAAACATTGTACTTTATACATATACACAACCCAACTGTAGCAACATATTTTACATTCATCCCAAACAAAACTTTCCTTCACCTCACTCTTTCTCCCTCTTAACCTCGGGATATTCTCTCCCATAGCGAAACCTATCCATACTAATACTAAAGTCTCGCTGGAGCTGTTGTCCCTGTGGAGTCACACAAACTCCACACATGGACAAGGAGCCGTCTGCTCCTAAGGTTAAGCAGCATCCCGTACGTCGCCTCTCCTCAACAAAAGTGGATGCATCAAGACTCCCAGATCCGGTGGGTCGACTACTGGTAGGAGGTCCGAAGGAAACAAAAGAAATATCCAAAAAGGGACTATAATCGGAAAGTCCCTCAGGACTCCCCGAAGTCTCCTGCCTCATCGGGGCTGTCCCCCTGCTGGTCATCGAATCCTGTATAAAATAATATGCACAAAATATATGGAGCCACAAAAGAGTGAGATTTCGAATGAAATCTCAGTAAGTACATAAACAGCTTAAAGGAAACAGGGAAAACGACCACAAAGTTAAACCACAACTGACAAGGGAAATTACCCTAACATACCCCTCACAAGACCACTGTCTAACTGACACTTTTCTCAACTCACCCATTGTCTTATATTAAATTATATTGTTTTCCCTCTTAAAATTCTTATTCTTTCATATTACTGATGGGCGTTACGTATCGCCGTCCCCATCACATACACTCATCAATCATCCGGGCGTTACGTATCGCCGTCCCCGTTATGATGAGTCTGGTGTCAATCATCCGGGCGTTACGTCTCGCCGTCCCCGTTATGACACGAAATATATACACATAGTACTGCGGGCGTTACGTCTCGCCGTCCCCGCAAGGATCAATCACACGGGCGTTACGTCTCGCCGTCCCCGTGGAGATCACAATTTCATATCACGACAGGCGTTACGTATCGCCGTCCCTGCCGGCACGTCAGTCATACGGGCGTTACGTATCGCCGTCCCCGTCATGACGTGACTAACTTAATCTCGACAGGCGTTACGTATCGCCGTCCCTGCCGGCACGTCAGTCATACGGGCGTTACGTATCGCCGTCCCCGTCATGACGTGACTAACTCATCTTTTAGATATTATTTTCTTTCTTTATATTCTTCTCTTATACACATGAGTCATCTCACTCATAACCCTTCCCATTTGAAACACCACTTCCATTCTAAGGAAACCCTAAGTCTAGGCAAAACAGGGTATCTCGCTCGAGCGGCCTGTCGAGCGAGTATCGAGCGAAGTCTCGGGTTGAGACTCGCTCGAGTGGGGTATCGAGCGACAGTCAAGCGAGGGTTCAGATTTTGCCTTCGCTCGATCACCTGTCGAGCGAGAGTCGAGCGAACTCACGGCTCTAAGGGTTTTTCCACTCAAAACATGCCAATCTTTTTCATACACTCTATTTATCTTCTTACAAGCTTAAATCCAAGTTTCTACAATTTTATTAAACACATAAACTAGACAAATAAAATCAACCCTACTCATGTATCCATTTTCCACTTAAACATGTTCTCAAGTGTTCACTACTATGAAATACAACTCAATCATGCCAATAAAACCAGTTCCATGCTTAATTTAAGCTAGAATATGGACTTACAAGTTCTTCCAAGCTTTAGGGAATTGATCCAACCCACTTTCTCCAAGTTTGCTCCCACACACACTCACTTCACTCACAAGTGATTACTTTGAGGGTTTGGGGAGGGTTTTCTGATTTGGCTTCACAAGGCAAGTGCTCTCTCCTTCTAAAGGAGCTTAGGAAGCTCTCAAGGTCCTATATATATAGTGGTGGTCGACCAACATGAGGGAGAGAAAAGGAATTGCACCCAAGGTGCCCTAGTTGGCAGATTTGCATGTGATGAGGTGTCCATCTAGGCAAAATCTAATGATGAGGATTAAGCCTCCCAAATCCTAGGCCTTGCAGCTGGATTAGTCATCCAAGGGCTCACAATTGAGGTGGTTTGGCTGCCCATTTTGATCCATGGCTGAGAAGCAAGCTAAAGGGATAAGAGGTGAGGTGGCACTTCACCTAACCATGCATGCATCTCTCATCTCCAGCTCTCCCCTTGTGTCACACGCCCATCATCAGGTTTTCTCCTCCATTTGGTTCCTTCCCAACTCCCTTAGGTCTTCCCTCAACAAGTCCTAGAAGGTTACTTCATAGTTTAGTTAAGGTAGAGCCAATTTTGATCCAATTAGTCACCAATCAACCAGATTTTGGCTCCCTTGAGTTCCCATCACACTAACCATTCAATTGACTTCCAAATCAACTTTCCATTCATTCCTAACTATTCCTACACATGTCCTAATCCCAGAGAATCCTAAAATCAGTTGCCTATTTGGTTACATACCCCAATCTAGTTCAATTACCCAACTCGGGTTCCAGTTAAGCCCATTCCAGAACTGCCTATTTGATTCCCAATTAAGCTATTGATTCCTCCAGAATATCAGAAAACTTCAAACATAAAAGTTTTAGATCTATCTCTTAGGGTTCTATACCAATTGGAATCACCTCATTTAGACATCATATGGCTGACTTATGATCATTTTCCTAAAACTCGACAGATTGATCCGAAAGTGCATAATTCTCAATACTAAGTAAAATCTCACATTTCCTCAACTAAATCTCCCACTCTAATTTCCTAATAAATAAATGCATTAAATAAATCTCCTTAAAATAATTTCTATAAAATAATTTACCTTAGAAAATTTTGGGCTATTACATTTCTCATAGGTCCAATTAAGGATCCATGGGAGTTTGTAACAAGCACAAACTCCTTTTTGCAGACATTCTTATTCTTAGCCTATATATATATATAAAATATATATATATAAAATGAACAATACTCAGCCTAGTTACACATTGTAGTGAAGAGATAAGGGGGACCAGGCCATTAGGGGTATAATGTGTATATTTGGAGAAAGGAAAGCATAAAGATAGGTTTCTTGAAGGAGAGAAGTTGAGGGAGCAGAGGAAAGAAAAATAAAAAGAAAAAATGGGATCCATATATTTGAGATGTGGTTTGTTTGGTGTTTGCTTGCCTTTTTATGCTTGTTGTTGGTTGTTTTGTATAGTAGTTTTGTAGTAATTCATGGGGGCTTTTTTGCTTGGTGCAGGGGATGTCACAAGTGATTGGGTGAGATTGCTTCAATATTCCATTACTGGAGCTAGAGGAGCCACAAATTCCAGTTTTCTATTCACTAATTTTTCAGAGCAACTCACAGGTAGGAACTATTAGATATTATGTCACTTTCATGTAGAAGTTTGAGAGAACTATTTCATGTTAAAATGACTGCTAAGTTATCATAATTAATTTCTAGTTTTCTCTCCTTTCCAAAGTAGCTACGTTAGTGCCTTGATCATGAAGGTTGTCTTCGTCCTCTGCTTTTTTTTTTTAATATATGCATTTATTATATATTAATAATAGTCAATATTGCTCAGATACCCTTTAAGGCACATCATAGGACTTGTCTGAGTGACGGCTTCCTTCCTTAAAGTTTCTCCATGTTCCTTGAGGTTGTCCATAGCTAGTGAACTTCATTTGAAAGATTTTCTGCCCAGGTGGGCACCATAAATGAGCTTTGGGGATGTTGAGTTCATTGGAGGTTAGTTTCTCCATTCTTCACACGCCACTTGGCACTGAACCAGAAACCCCTGCACGCTACCTAAAATAATACTGGAAGTTTAACACATAATTTTCCTTCAAATATAAAAAAATAAAACAGCATCAAACAAATTCTGGTGAAGAGTAACTTTTTTCACCATCTTTGAGAGGCCTCCCCACAATTACTCCGGCATTTCAATTTTATCCAGGCCAATGGTGTCTAATGCTCTGGCCATTTATCCATATTTGACCTTTTCCCATGCTATTCGTATCCATTTATCCATTTGTAATATTCAAGAAATAATAATAGTCAATATTGCTCTGTTTTTCTAGAGTGGGTTTATTTCATATATGCCTTATCTATTGCAATTGGGCTAAGTGATGATCAATGCCCAGATGTATGCGCTAAATAAGCTTCATATAGACCTTATATATAGGAATAAGTACTCCCAAATGAAATGATAAGAAATGTTAAAATAATATATTAGAGTAGGAAAACTTATAATATCTTTAAAGATGACTATCTTACTTTTGGCAGTTCTTGTAATGATTGTTATTTTTATAAAATCGTTGAGTTGATCATCTTAGGAAAAATCTTCTAAAAAATTTTAGTTCTTATAATGATTGTAATATCTTTGAAGATTACTATCTTTTTTGGCAGTTCTTGTAATAATTGTTATGATTCTTGTGCTTGCTTTATTAGTTGGTGTGCATGTAATTTTCATCTCTCATTTCTACTGTGGCTTACCTTGTTGCTTTCTTCTATTGTTGTTGGATCCTGCCTACAAAATATTCTTACAAACAAACCAGGAACAATAAAAATTCGAGTTGTTAAAGTTTATAGGTAAAAATAAATAAAAATAGATGACTCAAAATTTTTGCTGGAACAAGGAGCTAATTTTTGCTTGTGATGACTCAAAATTTATCCATTTATTTTCAGCATTTGATTTTACAGGAGGATGATCATTCATCATCTGGGCCCATGTAAGTAATTCATTGCTCCTTAAATCCCCCTGGTCTAATTTTCAAAGTCTTAGTTAGCCATTTGATCAACTTTCTTGTTTAATTTTGACAATATCCTAGAAATGTAATCCCTGTTCATATATGAAATATCCATTCCATGGTCTATATTATTGACCTCGTAAGTTTTGCATCGTGGTCTGACGTCTAAGGCTGTGAATTTAAACTGTCAGGGAAGCTGGAGGATGTTGGTGAACTCACATAAAAGGAGATTATTAGAGCTGAAAGGAATTCGAGCGTGATTAGTAATAGAGTGAGGGAAATTCAAGCATGCATGCCCTTTCCCAGATTCTAAAATGGCAGTTCATCTATAAAATCTTATTGTAGGAATTCATTTTGATGATTTATAATCAAATATTTTGAGGTACTTCGAGAGTCACGCAAACGAGTGGTCTAGATTTAGCTAATAGATAAAATACTCCTAATTTTTGTTTTGTTTACCAACTCACATTTTTTATTTTTTACAGCTGACTGATCTTATTTTTTACAAATATTTGATGAAGAGACTCCAGATTTGTACTGTATAGCATGTTAAAAGGCTGGACAATGAAGCTACCATCAACTACTTAGACATGCTTGATATGTTGATGATATATGTTGGTTTGTTAGAATTCTTTTTCAGACTGTATTTGACAGATTATTTGATCTAATAAATAATTATAATGTTTGATTTTTTTATAATGAAAGATATTTTGCAAACATTTTATCACCACCAATTAAAAAACTGATAACTTGGGATGTTATATTATAAAATTATTTTTTAAAATAAATAAATGTGATAGATTACAAAAAATCACATTAATTAAAATACTGTTATTTTATTATTAATATGCATTTTAAGACTATTCGGTCGATTTGTACTTACCCATTTTAAGACTATCTGGTCTATTCTATTTGTGGTGAACAAAAAATTTATTTCCCGCGAATTCATGTCGCCGTTAACACTGTAATTCATTTTTGTGGCAAATTTTTTCACATTTGAGGCGACCAATGTGAATTGTCGCCGCAAAAAGTTTTATTCCCTGGCAATGTGAATAGTAGCCGGAAAAGCCATTTCTTGGCTTTCTAATAGCGGCTAAATGGTGGCCGAATAATGTCGCCGGAAATAAACATTTGGCATTTTCTGCCTATTTCTGGCGAGTTTTGCTCTCCAGAAATAGGTTAATTTCCTGTAGTGTTTTGCAGCTCGAACATTGAAGTATTGGAGTATTGCAAGCTTTGATGGTGACGCCCAACACATAAGTCGACATGCAGTATCTTCTCACACTACAACAAAAGTGGCTATTTCCTGCAACACCTTTGGCCACAATTGGCTATGAAATTTGTGGCTACTAGTCAAAACTGGCAAAAGTCCATGGTGGCATGGTTGTAGATAAAAAACTCCCAATTTTTGCATTAAATTGACAAAACTGTGACTTGCCACAAATGGTTTCTTTATTGTGGCAATTTCAGTTGCCACAATTACAGAAAATATTTGCCACAAATACCATCTCAGGCCTCGTCCAAAATGACCCATTTACTTGATTTCTCACTCTGCATGTTGCCAGAAAAGGTGTTATATCAACAATATAATTGCTGCTATTATTTTTTTCCTACAATGGTATATGGTAGCTATCTATTTGTATTCACTGCCTTTGTCGCCGCTAATCTACTATTTCCTACAAATGGACGCCCCATAAATTTGCTTATACCGATGGCCACTTTCATAGAAATTATGTTATTTTCTGAGAATTAATTTCTTGGATTAAAGAAATTTCCCAAAACTTTAATTCTTGGAATTACACATTTCTGGCAACATGTATGGTAGATAATAATTTTTCTCTACCACAAGTTTGATGTGTGGTTTTTCATTCTCGGCAAACATTTTACTCATATTTTTTCATCTCTGACGCATAGCTTTGTGGTAACCTGCTTTGTATTGTCGACAATATATTGCTGATAATGATCAATTTCTGAAAGAACAAGGGGCAGTCGACGTTCAAAAATACATTGCTTTTTGTAGAAAATGTTGCAATATCGACCAATTGTTACTGCCGGTAATATGCAGTTGCAGCAAGCATTCATCATGAGTAAAACTTAAAACTTAATTTCAAGCCTCTTATGGTGCTTAGTTCACACCATTTGATGGCGCAGGTAAGAGGGTCTTTTCCTACCACATATATAATATATATATATATATATATTATATATATGGCTACATATCCTGTAAGTTTATGCCAGTAATATCAAATGATCTTATGCTATCTTGTAAGCTGCCAATTATTGCTATAACAAACACCATTTATGCCATTTCATTGGCATTGCATTAATTTTGTCAGAAGAGAATCATCCATATTGATTAATGAAATACATGGTCTCATGAATACATGAATAGAATATTAGATATTCTTGGCCTGCATTGCCTACCCACCAAACTATATATTCTTTCACCTTACATGCATATTAGTAATTATAACCAGTCTGTGTATAGGTACTGTCCATACAAATATTATTTCTGCTAAGCACATATTTAATGTGCATGCAGTCACTACATGCACTTGTCCATGCATTTAGCCATTGTAATAAACTATATATATAAGAATAAATTCCATACATTAATATTTCTGCTAACAACATAGTAATGTACATGTAGTCAATTCCAAGCACTTGTCCATACATTAATCAGCCATTGTAATAAACATAGATTAAATTCCATTTGACATCTACCATCATTAAACATAAGAAAAAGCATTCACAATCACTTCAACTCATTTTCCAATATATAATATTACTGCTGCAGGCATCCCAATACCCAATACATACAAGGAAGGGTAGAAGAGTCTACTATAAGAACAAATTAGACACAATAGTAGCAGCATATATAGACATTTAATACCCAGCAATCTTTCCAATATGGATAAAGTCAATAATCACATAAAAGTTGAAATGTGCAAGCAGCCAAGAATCAAAAAAATCTAAGAATGGATCACCTCTAACTTCCATTCATATGGCAACTCCTATTGATAGTACACACCTTTCCAGCTAATCATCCATATAGGACATATCTACTTTCCATGGTCGATCATATATGGTTGGTGGAAGGCCAAAAACGCATATGCTCCAATAGGCCAATTTGTTCTCTAAAATGGCAGTATTGTGTCTTGGAAGTCTTTAGTCCCATCCAGAAATATGTAATACTCTCTGCAGACCTGAAAGTCCAAGTAATAAGCAAAATATTACTATAAGTAACTATCTTCTAGATTTCAATAATTGATCATGAACCACACTAAACAGAATCCAAGTAGATAGGAACTTATTGTATGATGTCCAATAACCAGTACTCCTAGCATCAGTCATGTAATCAAAAGTTGCAAATTGATCTACATATGATTTTTAAGGTAAACCAGATATGCACTATTGGCAATATATATAATTATATATAACTGCATATATATATATATATATATATAGATGGATGAAGGTACCAATTAGAGAAAAATTAACAATTTTGGCATTCTAGAACGAAAGTTTAAAAAAATACTAGAATATCGACCTACCATTGAAGAAATTAGAATAGCTAGTTATAAGGGAAGAATTTGAGTTGAATTAAGTCAGATAATCATTATGATGTCTAATTAATTAGTTGTAGTCATTAATCTACAAATATATATATATATATGTATATATATATATTCACATGATCAACTTGGCTTTAAAAACGTAAGCATGGTCAACAAGAAAAAGGTTAAACAGAAGATCAATTAAGAAAGTAGCTAGAAATGAAGGCACCAATTATAGCCATGAAACATCTTAACTATGGGCTGAATGAGCCTCTAAATAATGATGAATGCAAATTATCCCTCTTCAATGATCTTGATCTTAAACTTCAAAAAATCTAATCGATCAATATGTTTCATGAAGATGTTCAATCTCTCAATGAAGATTGAGGTATAAACAATCATTTTAAAAGTATTAGCTTATATAATTAGTTGGTTGGACGTTCATGTCTGCAGGTGATTAGGTGGAAGTATGTGGAAATGCAAAGGAATATTCATTCTAACCATTTCAGAGGCCTTCAAACTATGTGGAAGACCAATTACTATGGCCGCTCCAACCATAAACCCGACAATAGCAGCATGGAAGAGGAAATCCACAAGAAATCCTAATCTATAATTTTTTTAAGAAAAAAGAACAAAGGAAACAAATGATTAAATAGTACTATCACACTTCTTATTGAGATTGAATTGAAAAGGGCGGTACTTTCTACCACCTCTTTTCGGTATTAATACTGGCACAGTGGTATTCGCCATACTTTTCTCATTATCACCATCAATAGATGGAAATCAGAACATAATTGGAAAGCAATATGAAATGAATGGATTCTACTATGATTCTCAATAAAATAAAGCCATTGTCAATAAACACAACATTAGCAGTATTAGTTTCGATGTTCTAATTCAACTTCTTCATATCCAATGAAAATCTTTTGGAAAGGATCAAACTTTTTCATAAAATGGCATCTTGATCTAAAGCTTAAAATAAAATAGAGATAAAATTTTACTTGAAATTAGCATATATAATTGAGAAAGAACTAGAAACTTTAACTTTTTGAAGAGGTTTTTGCTAACAGTCTTCCCAAGCCCCATCGCATTTGCCAATATCTGAAAGATAATACTTTATTGGTTAGAAATAAACCTCGTGGACCCTTTTTATACAACCACCTTACCATCCAACCCACAAAATTTAACACGCATAAAGAAAAAAATGCAACCATTAATTCAATATAAGAAAGCAATACACATGAAAGTGTAAATTAAGGGGTAGAACTCACTCCTCTTGTCATTTGTGTTACAATTGGGAATTTTGTAATTGATTCCCCTGAGAAAGTTTTTGCATATATTGAGGAAGCCCACCTGCAAAATAGCATGTTAGCTGAAGTAATTAGTTAATAGGAATTTGATCTAACCTCACATGAGCATATGTGTGTACACACGAATGTATGTGTGTACAAACACACACACAACTACATACTCATCACTTATTTGATATGCTGCCCAGCATGGATGAAGCCTTTTAGCAGCTTTCTAAGTATGTATTCCCTTTTCTAATCCTAACAGATCAAAACCTTCAAGGAAAAATTACTAATATATTTATAGGAATATGAAAGGAATTGCTAATACAATGAAGAAAAACTAACACTTAAAAACCCACCCCCATGTTAACGGATGAATCCACATATAATTGACAATAAAAAACACCAACCCAACATTTGGAAATATTCATACAAAACTTTGAATAATAACAGGGCAAAACTCTATTCGGCAAAAGTAATGCCCAAATCACCAAAGTAATGCAAAAAAATATGAAAGTAGGTGCAAATACATAAAGGTAATTGTGGATGAAGAATATGGAGGAGAAATAATAAACAAAGTGAGGAGATTTTGAGTGAGAGAAGTGAAACTTGTCTGTCTCATGAATTCTGCAGCAACAGAGCAGTAACGAATGTAGATGAGAGAAAGAATAGGGAACAAATTAAAAAGCTTTCCATGGTTTCTCAGTAACCAAACAAGCATAAAAAATCCTAGAAAAACAACTTAATCTCAGCAAACCGATCATTTCAATTGCACAAAGATATAAGAACTTAAATATTTATAGAAATGTGGAAATTTATTGATATATTCCAACCCAAGTAATCATCTGAGATCGATACTGCATGAAATGCAAAGGAGGAAATCAGACATTCTTATCAATCACAAATTATCTGACAACATTTGCCATTCAAAATACAAAACTTTTCTTTCTCAAAATCGGGATTAAGCTATGATGAGTCACTAATAGGTGGCTCATAGAGGAAAAAAAAAAGCACTTAGAACTTGGAAAAAGAAAAAGTGAGAAACAAGTAAAGCTCTTAAGGGATCTGACAGTGCAGAATCTATCTGAGATGAAGTATTTTTAGTTTGATTCACACACACACCCACCTTGTTGTTTGAAAACAATAACCTCGAAAATGAATCTAAAAGGCAGCACTAGAAACAATAATCAAAAGAGCAAGCAAAACTTACAGTGCTGCAACAAGCTGTGCAACTGTTTGAGGAATCACCCACAAGTGCCATCTGAGAAAATTGAGAGAGGGAACCTCGAATTTGGTGGGGTAAAACACCAAGGGGCTGCTCACTACTTTCACTAGTCAAGGAGTTTTGATGAGTGCACAAAAATGCACTCTAAATACTCTATTTAAATACTAAAAGAAATGAGAAAACAATGGATATAACTCATGTTAATAAAATTAATGGTCATTTATCTTGAGATAGAAATAAGCATGATTTAATATATTGATGAGAATATAAAATGCCATATTTTCCTCTCTTAATGTTTAAAACTTTATTCTTATTTGATGCCTAAATATACTCATTATTCTTATATTTTGATTTAGGACACAAATGGAGACATTAGGAGCAAATGAAGATAATTGCGGAATTTTAGACAATTCTGACATCTTTTCGTAAAATGGGAATAACTCTCTCATCCAATCTCCGATTGAGCTGATTCAAGATGATCTAGAACCGCAAGAGAAATATCTATAACTTTTATGTTTTGTGTTTGAAGAGATATCCACTAAATATAAGAAAAAATCGACCATCAAGTGGACGCACCTGCACTTGACGTTCCTGGATATTTTTCAGCCACTTGCATCAAATCCAAATGTCATCATAATATTTTCTAGCAAGCACTCCTGCACCAACTTGAAAATTCAATGATCAATTCAGATACAAGATGAAGTGTACTCAAGTTTCTTCAAGACAAATTATTTGACCACAAGATATTAAGTCATACAAGACAACTAATAGATAGAGAAGCAAAATTGAAACACTCAACCTACAAGCAAAATCCAGCTCATGCATGGTGGGAAAACAAATGATCAAAATGACAACTCACAAATCACTTGGATTCAAGAATGGCACATGGCAAAACAAGTTGAAATTGTGATGATTTTGTTATGACAACTTGCATGAAGGATGCTTATAAATAGAAGGGAGGGGTGTGTGTTCTAAGACCATGCTTAGTGTGCTTGGATGCCTTGGAAGATACATTGTTTTTGAGAGCTTGAGAAAAGAAAAGAAAAACCAAAGAAGAGAGAAGAAAATAATGATTGGCTCTTCCATATTATCCCTTAGAGAATTTTTGTTGCATATTTTCAATATGTGTAACTAATTTTCTAGTAGAGCTAGGGATGAATTTGTATATATGATGGAATTTGTAATTGTTTTTGATTCATATATGAGTTCTTCAAATATTAAACTCTTTTGTTTAGTCATTCGAAATTTATTATAAATGTTTTCGTCATTCGAAATTTATTATAAATGTTTTCGTCACCAAATAATCTTAGAATTTATTTCATTTATAGATTCAGTCATGCTTTTTCTATTAAATGCAATAATCCTTTGATTATGTTTGGTTCAATTAGTTATCTATTTTAATTTAATTCTCTGCTGTAATATTGCTCTACGAGTATATTGTCGACGTTGAATTTCTTTAATATCGATAACAATTCCTGTTCTTATATTGTGACGAATGATTTTTCGAAAAATTACATTTGATTTAAATCTGGTTATTAATGTTTTATTTTCCAATTGAAAATTTGGATATAGAATTTTCAATTGAGTTATTAATTAATCGAAAATAATTAAAATACCAATTATATACAAAGGATTCCCGATGCTTTACTTTTCGCACTCATCTAAATCTTTTTGTTAATTTCGTTACTGTTCTTCAATTTCTCAATCCATCTCCCTGTGGAATCGACACCCAAAGCTATACTGCAAACGACCGCGTTATTCTTTGGGCGTAATCAAATTTTGGCGCCGTTGCCGGGGAGACGGTAAAAGAATTTATAGTTTTTTTTAGTAGTTTGTTAAAAAAAAAAAAAAAAGAGCGGTAGCTTCGTTCATTTTCTTTTTAGCTTTCTGCATCTTTATTTATTTTAGTTTTTATTTTCCTAATTATTTTTTTTTCAGTATTACGCTTTTCTTTACTTTGCATGCGCAGGTACAGAGACGCTTTTGGACGGTTTGCTAGTAGACCCGTGCTAGAATCAGATTCAGAATCTAATTTTTCTAATCGCTTGTTTGATAATTCTTCCAATTCTGACGCGATGAGTGAACACGTGGACCAACCTGTTAGAACCCTCCAAGATTATCTTCATCCCGCACGAACAGCCACACCATCCTGTATTATGTTCTCACCTAATGTTCGTCATGTAGATTTTAAAACGGGAATGATACAATTACTTCCGACTTTCCATGGTCTAGAAAATGAAAACCCCTATGTTCATATTAGGGAATTTGAGGAAGTAGTTGCAACATTTTACGGTCAAAATACCACTGACGAAACGGTAAGGCTAAAGTTCTTTCCTTTTTCTTTGAAAGATAAAGCTAAGAGTTGGTTGTACTCAGTAAGACCACGGTCTATTGGAACATGGAGTGAGATGACTCAAGTGTTTTTCAATAAATACTTTCCCCAACATAAGACTAATGCTTTAAAAAGACAAATATCTACCTTTGCACAAAAGGATAGTGAGACTTTGTACCAGTCTTGGGAAAGATTTAAAAAATTACTGAGTATGTGTCCCCACCATGGATATGAGAATTGGCGCTTAGTGAGTTATTTCTATGAAGGCCTTACGCCCAGGGAACGTCAATTCGTGGAAATGATGTGCAATGGAGAATTTTTACAAAAAAATCCCGATGAGGCCATAGAGTACCTCAATGAGCTTGCTGAAAAAGCTCATACTTGGACTGGACCTAGTGCTACTGATAGCACAAACAGGTCACGACCTACAGGAAACTTGAGTGGTGGTATTTACCATCTAAGGGAGGAGGATAACCTTAAGGCTAAGGTTGAAATGCTCACCAGAGAATTAGAGTTATTGAAAACTAAAAACTCAAAACCAACACACACGGCTAATCATGCAGAATCTTTTGGGCCATGTGTTGTCTGTGGTGGGATAGATTATCATTCCCAAGAGTGTCCTACACATACTAACATGAATGGTATGTATGAGGAACAAAGTAATGCTCTAGGTATGTACAAAAAGCCCTTCACACCTTACTCTGAAACCTACAACCCAGGATGGCGTAATCATCCCAATTTCAGCTGGAAGTCTGAAAACCAGCAGCCTGCACAACTCTCTAGATCATATCCTGCACCATACCATGCACCTCAATCTTCTAGAAATTCTTTAGAAGATACTTTGCATACTTTTATTGAAATACAGGGTAAGACTAATCAAAAATTTGAATATTTGATTATGCAGGTTGTCGAAGAAAATAAGGAAATCAAGAGCCAGGTGTCTAAAATAATGAGTTCATTGACTATGAATGAGAAAGGTAAGTTTCCTTCCCAAACTCAATCTGTACCTCATGGTCAACATATGGCACAAGGAGATCTGAAGGACGTAAACGCCATTGTGACACGAAGTGGTAAGTCTCTACGTGATCCAATAATAGACAAAAAAAAGGATGTAAAGAAAGATCAAGATAGCAGCAGTCCTGAGCTTCCCAAAGAACTTGAGGTAACAAAACCTGAGGAACCTGCGGTAACAAAAAATCCTGGTAAGGTACCTTTTCCTCAAGCATTAAAGTCAAGCAAACAAACTCTAGATCATAACAATGATATTTTGGAAAATCTTAGACAGGTAAAAATTAATCTTCCTCTTTTGCATGTAATTAAACAAGTTCCTACTTACGCAAAAATTCTCAAAGATTTGTGTACAGTTAAGAGGAAGCATTATGTGAAGAAGACTGCATTCTTGACAGAACAAGTTAGTGCTCTAATTGAACAGCGGATTCCCCCTAAGTACAAGGATCTTGGATGTCCAACCATCACATGCAACATTGGCAATCATGAGCTTGGACAGGCCTTGCTAGATTTAGGGGCTAGTGTAAATTTGATGCCATATTCTATTTATTTGCAATTAGGATTGGGAGAAATCAAACCAACTTCTGTGGTATTGCAATTGGCTGATCATTCAGTTAGAGCACCACGGGGTGTGGTAGAGGATGTTTTAATTCAAGTTGACAAATTTTACTATCCTGTTGATTTCTTAATTCTAGACACTAGTTCTGCTGTAGAAACCACCTCTAAAATTCCATTAATTTTAGGTAGACCTTTTCTTGCTACTTCTAATGCTCTTATCAATTGCAAAAATGGATTGATGAAACTCTCTTTTGGCAATATGACTCTTGAGGTAAATATTTTTCATATTGCAAAATAGCCAGAAGAGGATGTCGAGTGTCATCAGACATACATGATTGACTCACTTATAGAAAAGGATGTTCTTACAACTCATGACTCAGATCCCCTTGAATACTTTATTGTTAATTCTGAATTTAATCCTATAAGTGATTCATCTGATGTATTTGACATTTGTGCTATTTTTGACAGAACTAATAATTATAGCACACAGGCATGGCAACCAAAGTTTGAGAAGTTGCCTGAAAAAAGAGAGAGACAGATTCCTTCAAGTAGGGAAGCCCTTAAAGTTGAATTAAAATCCCTACCTAAGGGTTTAAAGCATGTTTTCCTTGGTCCAGGTGATACTTTTCCTGTTATTATTTCATCTGAATTATCTGAGTCCCAAGGTGAGAAATTAATTCAGATTTTATGCAAATATAAATCAACCCTAGGGTGGAGTATTGCTGATATAAAAGGCATTAGTCCCCTAATCTGTACTCATAAAATAAATTTAGAGGAAGGAACTAATCCTCGAAGAGACCCCCAGCGTAAACTTAATCCCACAATGAAAGAAGTTGTGAAAAATGAAGTATTGAAACTATTAGATGCGGGAATGATATATCCTATTGCTGATAGTAAATGGGTAAGTCCTACGCAGGTTGTTCCTAAAAAGTCAGGAGTAACTGTGATAAAAAATGACCTTGGAGAGTTAGTCCCTACAAAACTGGTGACTGGTTGGCGGATGTGCATTGATTACAGAAAATTAAATGCCGCCACACGAAAAGACCATTTTCCGCTTCCTTTTATTGATCAAATTCTTGAGCGGGTGGCTGGTCATCCTTTTTATTGCTTTCTGGATGGTTATTCTGGTTATTATCAATTTGAAATTGCATTAGAGGATCAGGATAAAACTACTTTTACTTGTCCTTTCGGTACTTATGCTTTCCGCAAAATGCCATTTGGACTGTGTATTGCTCCAGCTACTTTTCAACGTTGCATGATGAGTATTTTTAGTGATATGGTTGAAAAGTGCATGGAAGTTTTTATGGATGACTTGACTGTTTTTGGATCTTCTTTTGATGCATGTTTAATGAGTTTAGAAAGAGTACTGACTCGTTGTGAAGAAAAAGAATTGGTTTTAAATTGGAAAAAATGTCACTTTATGGTACCTTCAGGTATTGTTTTAGGGCATATTATTTCTTCCAAAGGAATGGAGGTTGATCAATCAAAAGTTGAATTAATCTCTAAATTGCCTACACCTAGAACAATCAAGGATATAAGATCATTTCTTGGTCATGCGAGTTTTTATAGGAGATTCATACAGAATTTTTCTGCCATATCTAGACCACTATGTAACCTCCTAGCTAAGGATGCCCCATTTGAATGGACACAAGCCTGTCAAGAGGCTTTCAAAACATTAATTGGCAAGCTTACTTCAGCACCCATAATCCAACCACCTGATTGGAATTTACCTTTTGAAATTATGTGTGATGCTAGTGATTTTGCTGTAGGTGCTGTTCTTGGACAACGAAAAGAAGGGAAACCTTTTGTCATTTACTATGCTAGTCGAACTCTAAATAATGCACAAATGAATTACTCCACCACTGAAAAAGAGTTGTTAGCTGTAGTATTTGCTTTGGATAAATTCCGCGCTTATTTGATTGGTTCTCCTATCATTATCTTTACAGATCATGCAGCCCTTAAGTACCTTTTTACAAAGAAGGATGCTAAGGCACGATTAATACGATGGATTTTGCTTTTGCAGGAATTTGACATCACCATCAAAGACAAGAAAGGAGTGGAGAACGTAGTGGCAGACCATCTTTCTAGACTCACATTCGAGGACACTTCTGACCACATACCAATCAAAGATGATTTTCCCGATGAGCATTTACTTTCTATCACTTCTCTACCATGGTTTGCTCATATTGTGAACTATTTAGCTGCAGGTGAAATACCAAAGGATTTTAGCACCCAAGACAAAAGGAAATTCATGATTGAGGTACGAAAATTCTACTGGGATGACCCTTACCTTTTCAAATACTGCCCTGATCAAATTTTAAGGCGTTGCATCCCTGATGAAGAGATTGCAAGCGTTTTGGAATTTTGTCATTCCCAAGCTTGTGGTGGCCACTTTTCAATGAAGAAAACCGCTGCAAAAATCCTGCAGTGTGGATTTTATTGGCCCACCTTATTTAAAGATACAAATATCTATTGTCGCTCATGCGAAAGATGTCAAAAGTTAGGAGCTATGACCCGTCGTAATATGATGCCCTTAAACCCAATTTTGGTAATTGAAATTTTTGACTGTTGGGGCATTGATTTTATGGGACCATTTCCTCCTTCTTTTGGATATTTATATATTATTGTGGCAGTAGATTATGTGTCAAAATGGGTAGAGGCAGCACTTTGCAGGACCAATGATAACAGGACGGTAATTAAGTTTCTCAAAGAAAATGTATTATCTCGATTTGGTACCCCACGTGCTATCATTAGTGACCGAGGTACGCATTTTTGCAACCGTTCTTTTGAAGCTTTAATGAAAAGATATGGGGTGATACATAAGCTTTCTACTGCATATCACCCTCAAACAAGTGGACAGGTTGAACTTGCTAATAGGGAAATTAAACAAATTTTAGAAAAAACGGTCAACCCGGATCGGAAAGATTGGTCTTTGAGACTAATCGATGCGCTTTGGGCTTACCATACAGCTTTCAAAACTCCCTTAGGCATGTCACCTTATAGACTTGTTTTTGGAAAACCTTGTCATTTGCCCGTGGAGCTCGAGCATCGAGCATATTGGGCCATTAAACATTTCAATTTTGACTTGGAAAAAGCAGGAAAATTTAGAAAATTCCAATTGACGGAATTAGAAGAATTGAGAAATGATGCTTATGAAAACTCCAAGATCTATAAGGCTAAAATGAAAGTATTTCATGATAAAAATATTTTGAGAAGAACATTTAAGCCTAATGATCGAGTATTTTTATATGATTCAAGACTCCATAAGCATCCAGGAAAACTTCGATCTAGATGGACCGGCCCTTTTATAGTAAAAAATGTTTTCACAAATGGGGCGGTAGAAATAGAAAATCCAAAAGATGGATGTATCTTCAAAGTAAATGGTCAACGCCTCAAAATCTTAATTGATAGACAAATTCCAGAAGTGGAAGACATTCCACTTATGGACCCAGTATATCAATCTTGACCATCTCCAGGTATGTTTTTCTTTTATTTTATTTTCGTTCATTTTATTTTTGTTTATTGTTTACTTTATTTTGTTACAGGTTAATTTTATTTCGACAAATACCATCTTTGATGCCAAGCAAGCCACCCACATCCCACATCAGGTGTATTCTACCCTGTTTAGTTATTCAATTCTGATTCTTAAACATTGAGGACAATGTTTCATTTAAGTTGGGGGGTGGGAATACAAATCTGTTATTTAAACTCTGTGGCATATTTCAATCAATATATAAAAAATTGCCAAATTTTTTCACACAGGCATCTTTTCACACATGATACTCATGCTCATTCATAACCATCTTTGTGAATTCAACAAACCCATTTTAAATCATTTTGCTAAAACATCCACAGAGCCATTTATGCACTTCTCCAAACTTTGTGGTAATATGGTGATTTGATACATGTAACTAAAGAATTATTTTGCTCAAGTATTCATGTGAATTTTGTGAGAATTGAGAGCTTACAAATACAGAAATTGTGATAAGTATCCATTGATCTGTTGAATTTGACACTTCTTTTGAGAATATCATTACATGGTTTGTGGTAAGATGGTGGATATACTTGGGATATGACGAAAGTCAACTTAGGATTAACGTTTGAGCCTTTCAAGCTGAGCCTTTTCATCATAGATCCCTAGCAGCCAATTTTGAGCCAATATACACATATGGCCTTTTCTTTTCATATCTACATCATCCATACCTCTCCACATTGGAGTATAGCTTATACACTATATTTTCCTACCATTTTACTTCCAAGTGTGTACTAGGTGTGAAATTATCATAAAAAAAAAAAAAAAACCATGACAAAAATGGCATGGTGCTAGATGTGTCCATCAAATTATTCATGAAAGAGTTCATCAAATTGCGAAGACACCAGTGGCAAAAGAAGATGGAAAAGTGTACTTAGTCAAAAATCTAAAAAATTGAAAAGTACATCAAAAGGAAAGTATAGTCTACTGAAAAATTTAACAGATTCCCTTTTGTGTATACTTGAAAGTTTTTGAAATCTCTTCACCTTTTCTTCTTATGAACCCCAACCCTAAACCACATTACAACCCTTTGTGTTGATTTTTCCGATCCTAAGTATGCTTGTGGAAAGAATGGTGGAAATCTCATTTGTTAGTATTCCTATCATAAGATCAATGTTTACTTGTTACTTATATATAATTGGCTAAATTTCCATGAGAGTAAATGTACACCTTTGTCAACTCCATAGAGAGAACCCATACATGAAACACTTCTATACCCGTGAGTTATGGAGTTGAACCTTTTTGCTTAAGATATTCTAATGTTGCATGTGTCGAAACCTCTGATTTGATAAAAATAGTTTGGAACACATACACACTCTGTGGATTGCTATATTTGAATTACTTGTGAAAGGGTTATTGAATTTCTAAGATTGTTTTGATATGTAAATTTGAAAAATGTGTCTTGATGGCCCCTATATGTGATTTTCTTTGGTCTTTCTCATCATTTTGCATGAAAATTGCTAGGGACTAGCAATGAGTAAGTTGGGGGGTGTGATGAGTGCACAAAAATGCACTCTAAATACTCTATTTAAATACTAAAAGAAATGAGAAAACAATGGATATAACTCATGTTAATAAAATTAATGGTCATTTATCTTGAGATAGATATAAGCATGATTTAATATATTGATGAGAATATAAAATGCCATATTTTCCTCTCTTAATGTTTAAAACTTTATTCTTATTTGATGCCTAAATATACTCATTATTCTTATATTTTGATTTAGGACACAAATGGAGACATTAGGAGCAAATGAAGATAATTGCGGAATTTTAGACAGTTCTGACATCTTTTCGTAAAATGGGCATAACTCTCTCATCCAATCTCCGATTGAGCTGATTCAAGATGATATAGAACAGCAAGAGAAATATCTATAACTTTTATGTTTTGTGTTTGAAGAGATATCCACTCAATCTAAGAAAAACTCGACCATCAAGTGGATGCACCTGCACTTGACGTTCCTGGATATTTTTCAGCCACTTGCATCAAATCCAAATGTCATCATAATATTTTCTAGCAAGCACTCCTACACCAACTTGAAAATTCAATGATCAATTCAGATACAAGATGAAGTGTACTCAAGTTTCTTTAAGACAAATTATTTGACCACATGATATTAAGTCATACAAGACAACTAATAGATAGAGAAGCAAAATTGAAACACTCAACCTACAAGCAAAATCCAGCTCATGCATGATGGGAAAACAAATGATCAAAATGACAACTCACAAATCACTTGGATTCAAGAATGGCACATGGCAAAACAAGTTGAAATTGTGATGATTTTGTTATGACAACTTGCATGAAGGATGCTTATAAATAGAAGGGAGGAGTGTGTGTTCTAAGACCATGCTTAGTGTGCTTGGATGCCTTGGAAGATACATTGTTTTTGAGAGCTTGAGAAAAGAAAAGAAAAACCAAAGAAGAGAGAAGAAAATAATGGTTGGCTCTTCCATATTATCCCTTAGAGAATTTTTGTTGCATATTTTCAATATGTGTAACTAATTTTCTAGTAAAGCTAGGGATGAATTTGTATATATGATGGTATTTGTAATTGTTTTTGATTCATATATGAGTTCTTCAAATATTAAACTCTTTTGTTTAGTCATTCGAAATTTATTATAAATGTTTTCGTCACCAAATAATCTTAGAATTTATTTCATTTATAGATTCAGTCATGCTTTTTCTATTAAATGCAATAATCCTTTGATTATATTTGGTTCAATTAGTTATCTATTTTAATTTAATTCTCTGCTGCAATATTGCTCTATGAGTATATTGTCGACGTTGAATTTCTTTAATATCGATAACAATTCATGTTCTTATATTGTGACGAATGATTTTTCGAAAGATTACATTTGATTTAAATCTGGTTATTAATGTTTTATTTTCCGATTGAAAATTTGGACATAGAATTTTCAATTGAGTTATTAATGAATCGAAAATAATTAAAATACCAATTATATACAAAGGATTCCCGATGCTTTACTTTTCGCACTCATCTAAATCTTTTTGTTAATTTCGTTACTGTTCTTCAATTTCTCAATCCATCTCCCTGTGGAATCGACACCCCAAAGCTATACTGCAAACGACCGCGTTATTCTTTGGGCGTAATCAAGTTTGCAACCTCCCCTTCTGCATATATTCTGTACATTTGCAGTTCAACACCAAAAACAATAGCCAACTGTCAATCTCTTGTATCAGTCAACAAGAAAACTGCATCATGAGAATCAATCAAATCATGCAAGTGTCTACAATCTTCAAGCACACCATCCTCTTCTTGGCTAGACATAGGGTGCCTAGGCATTGGAATAGTCATCACAACACCTTCTGCATCCTGAAAAAGGAATGATAGAATGCATGCGTGGTATGAAAAATTAACATCTTTCCATAATAACCCTTCTGATTAGAGGCCTAGGAGTCAAAATCACTTACAACAGCTGGGAATATGCGAGTGAGACTTTTAACTGCTACTATGGCTTTAAATTCACCTCCATTGAGGCAGTCATCCAAAGTATAGAGGGACTGCCTCAATGGATTCGACATAGCAACCCTGCCATTGTCAAGCAGTATAATTTTCCATACCCCTTCCCAGCCTGCAATATGCATAAATGTTTAATCACCCAAAAAGATAAGTCCTATACTTTAATCATGAGTTTTTTGAGCTCTCACCATAAGCATGCGAGCAACCTGGCATCCTAGTGTACCTGCTCCTAGTAGAAGACACTTGATAGATGACAAGGCATTTAAGTTCAGGGATGGTAAAGCACTCCATCTCATTAGTTTTAAATTCAAATTTACAGCATATATGGCCAACCTGTAAAAAGAACGTCTCAAAATGCTAGGGGGTAACAATACCATTATGGAAATAGAGTGACATTGCAGATGGCATTCGTAGTTGGATCCATGGGTTTAGCAAGACTAATAGACCTGGGTACTTGCCTCCTTTTGTTATGTTCCCACCCTACTGCATTAAGCAAAGATTGTTGATCCCTCCATTCTGAAACATTATTAACAAAAGGTTGAGAAGAATCAGGCAGACATAAATGAGTTACAATGAGAGGTAAGCTTACCTCTATTTGTAACAACTGCTAGACAGATTAAAATTGTAAAACATTTTTAGTTAACGTCCAACACAAGCTTATCGAAAATACCTTATCCTACATCTCAAAGTTTGGATATCCATTCACATTTTTGCCTCAAGTAAAAAAATAATCTACCATCACTTACACAAACAATAGCTAAAATAGATATAATTAATTAAAAAATCTTTAAAAATATTGCATGATTAGGAGGAAGCAGGAAAACCATCATTTAGAAACAAATCATATGAGATTTGAACACTAGAATCTTAACACAACAGGTTTCTCTCAAAATTTCTCTAAGATTCATTCACATGCTTGAGAAAAATCTTTGTACCATCCGGTTTATGTTCCAGAAAATGGCACTGATTAAAAAGAAAAAATAAAAAACCAACCCCAACTTGTTTGTAGTTCTTGCTCAAGAAATGACTGCCACAAAGCCAATGCTGCAACCACTGGAAATAGCAACAGCAAAAAATAAGGAAAATACACAAACCATGCACTTCACAGTAAATATAAAGCATACCAAGAAGAAAATGATTGAAAATACAGCAATTATAACTAGGCATTTAATTAAAAAATGGTAGGATTTTTATTCATTAAGTGAAAATAATAATACATCAGAAATGCAACCGTGCATTAGCCGCATGTATTTGAAAGAAGAGATTTTTTTTTTGTTGGGGAAGCATGGGAATCACATTACCTCTATTTGAGCCCCAAGTTCTATGTCAAAACTCTCATAGCGTTTGCGAACAAGCTCAGCTAAAGAACCATCCTTTGTTTTATGACAAAAAAAGAAAATACTTAGTCTCGACATTATGCAAAAGCAAAGAAACTTTAAATTTATATACAAGCAACCAGCCATCACCTCAATCAGCTTGGCAACATTTCGAAGTCCACGAGCTAGGATATCCATTCTGGAGATATGAGCAATGAACAAGTCTTTAACAGCTGCACTCTCTCTTCACCTAAATGTCAGTGAGAAAAAGAATTAAAACAAAGTAAAGACCAATGGAATTTTCCATCATGAAAAAACAATGCCTGTGACCATAAAGCTCGGATAGAAGTAAGTCAAAAGGAAAAAAAAAGACTAGAAATTTTGCATCAAAGTTGAATCACTTAAGCCTTCCATGTGGTATATGAACCACTTAAGCCTTCCATCTCAAAACTCTAATATCAGTCAAGGACTACAAATTATAAAATCTTAACGTTTAAAAGCATGACAAAACTGATTATGAAAGAAATGTTATCTCAATGACACTTAAAACCATGAAAACTCTGATTAATATGATAACAATATGGATATAACTTATCAGACCTTGTGTGTTATTAGGGAAATGAAGAATCAATGACGACTTAAAAACTGGACTTCAATTACCTATAAGACCATATTTTTTGAAGGAAATTAGTAGACGTTGCAGCATCCCCGTCATACCCGATGAGATTTATCATATGTAAGTATAAAGGAAAGTGTACTCCATATAATTGATAAAACAGAGAAGCTAAGAATATACTAATGTTTGGTAGGTTCCTAAGGCTTGGGTTCAATGAGCAATTTCCCTGAAAAGTGCAACAAAGAAGAAAAAAAAGTTCCTTATAGACTTGTCGCACAACATCAAACACAGATTAAAAAAAAAGCTCAAAAAAGGTAGACAAATATAAGACGAAGATGACAGCAAAGACAAAAGGATATATATATTATTATATATACACACACTGGTAAGTGTGCAACATGCAAGGCACATATGACCCCTGCACATAGCCCCCAACTAGAAGAATAAAATAATTATATATATTTGTTTTTGCAAAAGCCATAATAGTAACAATTCATTCAAAAAGTGCCAAAAATAATTAAAATCTTCAAAACAAAAGAATAAATAATCATTTCATAACAACATGCACAAATCTTTACATAAATATTATAACATTCTAGCTAAGCAATTCCTCTTTCATATATAAACTACAACGATTTTAGTTCTGTCCCATGCAATCTTCATGACCTACAAATTCATAATATTCTGCAGTTTGGTGGAATTATATATTTAGAGTATATGTTGGTGTTTCATTAACAAGGCTAATGGACAAAATATTGAATCGCTTAATATCATTGACATTGAAATAGATATGGTAAATCATCATACATGATGATGATGCATCCTCCTTAGGGGAGAGCATTGGCCGGTCCAGACAGGCCAAACCAACCGGACCGGTCATTTTGGACCGGACCGGACCAAACCAAGACTGGTCTTGTCGGTCCCAATCCAAAATTCCTGGACCGGGTAGGTTCGGTCCCAGTCCCGGTCCTGGTCCTAGTCTGGGTCTTTTCCACCCCAGACCGGACCTACCTTATATATATTTTAAATATATTTTAAATATATTATATATTATTTAATTAACTTATATATTAAGAATAATAATAATACATTAAAACTAATTTACTAAATATATCATATTAATAATTTAGTATATATTGTATTAATTTAATTTATTAACATATTATAAGAGTTAATAGTTATAAACTTATAGTATAAATATAGTATATTGTATATGTATATATTTATAATAGTATAATGTATTTTGGAATGGACCGAATAGACTGACCGGACTACTAGACCGAAATGGACTGGTCTGGTCCGATCCTAGGGGTTCTCGGTCTGGTCCAGGGTGGGAAAACCCTGGACCGAGTAGGTCCGGTCCAGTCCGGTAAACTCCTCCAGGACTGACCGAATCGGATCGAGCTCTCCCCTAATCCTCCTACTACCATAAAATGCCTAGGAGAAGAAAAAACCATGTGTAATCTAGAAATGATGCGAATACTACATCTAAGAATATAAAAGAAGTTACATATCAAAAATAAAAGCTCCAAACCCAAGCACATTGATGTTGGTTTAAATTCTCAAAGACAAACCAGATGAAACTGTTCAAGCTAAACTATTACTTTTGTGACCTTATATTTGTTTTGTTCCTCTTCCTTACATTTAAACTCACTGATTGACTAAAATCATCATAATCATTTTGGGTTGTGGTTCAGCAAAGCAATTTCCAGGCATTCGTTCAATTACACGATTGGCTAAAATTAAAAGCATTTAACAAGGAAATTATGGTCCAAAGGCATAATACCTTCACCAGTTTTTTCACCTAATTGAATGTGGAAGTGCTTCTTTTCAATCTTTTCCTAGTTACTATAAAGAACCTCAGTCTTGCTTAGTATATCAGATTGGTTAAAGCAAGAGAGCACCAACAGAGACCTGAGATGCAGAGTCCCCAATATCCTACAACAACAATGTTCATGCTCATAAAAAGTCTTTAACAAAAGCAAATTACAAACAAAGAACATGCTGACTTCACGAAAAGAAAAATACCTGGACACCCAATGAGCCTTTTACAAAACATATAGTGGGTTTTGAAATGAATGACTAAAAGAGAAGATTAGCTACTGGCATGAGGAATAATCAAGATTCTTAAGGCAAACATTTTTACTATAAGTCGATGAAGATAATCAAACATATATTTACCCTAAATTCAATTTCAAGCGAATCGGCTTTGGTTTACAAAAGGATGTCATGAACCCAAATGGACATGGCCACGGGGGAACTATCAATTGTGAATGTATATTGTGCATCTCAACTTAAAAAACAATATGCATTCAACTGAAGATCAGCACAAAAGCATGTCTCAGTGCTGATAAGATTCTAGCAATAAGGGGAACTATCAATTCTTTCATACCCAACACTTGCTTTGTATTTCAGGGCCATCTTTTGATGGTAATTTCAGGTTAAGCTCACAATAAAACAGAGTGGCAAATAAAGCTGCAAATATGCTTAGCTTCACAATAACAAAGGACATTATTGAAACAAATGGGGAAAAATAAATAAAATAGACATAAAAAATGCAAAAACATGAAGGAAAAAATTAACTAGAAACAATTCAAGATTAAGAGAAGTATAATGTGAAAGAGGATATAGAATAGATAATATGCTGTCATGGCCCACCCCTGAATTCAATAGCACACAAAAAATAGGCAATGAAGTTGACAGAGATATTTTCTCAAAATACTAACATGAACAACACAACCATTGAACAAAAAAACAAACAAAAATAACAATTACTACATTAATATCCATGAGAGAGCTAATGGCAGCCCTATGGTTGATTCTATTCCACTTACAACATTAAGCACTCCATTAAGGATCCAGGCATAAAAAAAATAAAAACAAAGGTTAAACTAGACAAAAAATCAGTTTGACCTCATTAAAATCAAATGAAAGGGGCAACCACTATATCTATGAGCCACATTGCAATATCAATTTTCATTATTCCTATTCCAGAACCGGGCTGCATTTTTTAATAAGTAAAAGTAAAATCTTATTGATATAAAAGGTATTGCCTAAGTACACTAATCTTTATGAACATATACCACAATGATACGACACCGATCTGTAAATTAAAACCCCAAAGCCATTTTTATACTACACAACTTGCCTAAAAAGAACCAAGCTGGTATTTGTCACTCTTAACATTCGTTACTATCTTCTTGATCTTGTGCAAAATTTTAAAATGGATTCTATAATTTTCATTTTCCTATAAAGAAATATAAAATATGTACTCAAGAAGAGCATAACCCATATCAAATATTCATTCTAAAATTAAAATAGCACGAGCAATTTCAAAGTAACTGACCCCATTTCCACAAGCTCTCTCAACCAGATTCAAGGGCAACATAAAGAAATCCCAAAAGTAGCTCTTAATGTTTCTAGCTACTTCTCTCACCCACTAAAAAATCATGATAGTAAGGTCTAGGGTTAGGCAAAAAACATGGTAGTAAGGTCTCGACACCAAGAGTCCAAAATGTAGTTCCATTTAGAAGAAGTATCAATGAAAATTATTTAATTGTGATATGTGTGTGTAAGAAAAATTGAGTTAAAATGTAAAAAGTACCTGCTAGTTCTGGTAAACTTGGGGGAGGTCGGTGGAGAAATGGGAAGCTGGTGTTGGTGACAGTGAGGCCATACGGCGATGGATCTAAGCCGCGAGGTGAATAAACCCATGGGAGATGGGTCCTTGAGTGGGGGAGAGTGGAGGAGCTAGGGGCCGCGTGTGGCAAGGGGGAGGTGCAAGGAGGCTTGGGGATATCGTTGGTGGCAGCTGGGCTGGCGTACGGCAGTGGTAGGAGCTGCACAGTGGTGTGGAGTACATGCAAAAACCCATTTCGGGAACGGATTGCGTGTGTAGGAGATGGGTTGCCGTGAGGGTTGTGGTGGCTGGGGATTGGTCGCCTGGATGAGGGAAGTTAATGGTGGCCAGCGGTGAGGTTGGGGGTTGACGACGGCAGAGTCGAGAGAGAACCCATGGGAAACCGAGCGGAGTCGAGGACTTGAGAGAGATCCATTCAATTTTCGGGAGGGATGGAGGGGCTTAATTAAGTGGAAGATGAAGTTAATAAACAAAGATAATACATTAACTTATTACCGCAACTACTAATTGTCAATACAAATCTATTAGGCCACTACTAATTGTCAATAAAAGGGTAGATATTATAACGATGGAATTCATATAGCGGCAACAATTATTAGACATAACAAATATTATTGTTGCCAGTAATTATATTTTGGTGTCAATATTATTTGTGGTGACATTATTTGGCAGAAAAGGCTAGCTTTATTGACAACTTGGTTGTTTATTTTTTAAGAAACACATTTTGTAGATAAAAAGTTACTTTTTACTACGATAATTTACTTGTAGAAAAAAAATTGGCCACAAAAGGCCCAATTTGTTGTAGTGTCACATTAATACGTCCGGACAAATAGCTTCTTTTCCTCCAAATGATTTGTCATTTCCATGACCAAACGACGTGTGATAATTTAATAAACTGGGCTTGAATGGAGCTAGATTGATCGAGGAAAAGTACAGACGTACTACTACTTTATTCAAATTAAGATAAACAATTATTTAAAGAGCTAGGTGAGATAACAATATGATTCTTGCAAATTAACCAAATTCTTCATATATATATATATATATATATCTTATTTGCTTGGTCTTGATCTGAAGATCGAGTTTCAACTTGCAATAATTAAAAAGCATGCATGCCCTGGCCAGCTAGCTAGCAAGCTCATGGTCGATCGATCTTCATCATTCCCTCAACCAATTAAGGAAGTTGTTGAGATTCTTGAAGGACCGACCACCTTCCGCAGTAGTGGTAAGGGCCGTGTCCCTAAGTTGTGAACATCTTGCCCTAATGTTATCATCGTCAAGCAATAGATCAACCTTCTTCTTAATTTCATTGCGCCGAATGATTCCATAATTGGCATCAGGGTCAAATCCTATTCCAACCTTCCAAATATCGCAAATGATCATCTTGGTAGTGTTTTGGTCAGCAAAGAAGGGCCAACACAGAAAAGGCACAGCACTTGTTAAACCTTCTATGGTGGAAGTCCAACCACAATGGCTTATAAAACAAGCGATGGAGGGGTGATTCAATACTCTAGGTTGAGGTGCCCAAGTTACAATTTTCCCACGAGTGCCTTTGAATTCATCTGGAAATGTCGGGCTTGAGCTATTTGGACGCACCACCCAAAGGAAAGGCCTGTTGGTGAGGTCAAGTCCGAGAGCTAGTTCTTGGAATTGTATTGCTTCAAAAGTTGCAATGCTGCCAAAAGCAACGTAAATGACTGAGCAGGGTGGCTGTTGGTTGAGCCATTCTAGGCAAGAGGAGTCTTCTTGGAAGAACTGTGCCCGGCTTGAGCTCCCACTGATATTTGTTAGAAATGGGCCGATTGGTACTAGTCTTGGAACCTTATCAAACTCATCCGGCTCCAATTCATAGGCTGAATTACAAAGCCACCAATCCGTCTTTTCCATGGCTTTTAGGTTCCGTGCCGAATATTCAAACATGAACTTCTGTGTGGCGACTAAATCGTCCTTTGTGAGACTTAGCATGTTTTGCATCCCTTCCGATAATTGATCAGTCCCGCATCGACCTTTGATTGATCCAGATTAATATTGAAATTTCAAATAAAAATTAATACTTGTGTTCTATCATTATTTTATAGATCATTAAAGATCAAGTTCAGAATCGTAATGTACATTAAAATAAAAAATCAAATAAAAAATCAAATAAAAATAATACTCTTAATAATGATTAAATGTCAAACATATTTACGTATTTATACATATATAGCTGATCATCTTTAATATTTAATTTACCTTCGGAGTTTAGAAAGGCCTCCAGTGCAAAAAATGTCGTTGCATTACAAAAAGTGGCAGACATAGGATGATAGGAAGCTCCTTTGATCCCCATTTTATTGGCGACTTCCAATGCCCACGACATACCAAACTCGGTAATGAAACAAGTAATCTTGTCGTCTTCGCGGTCATCGTCATCAGCAGCAGCAGCATTATTATTAATACCTCGTACGAGCTCCTCAAGCTTTGCAGGCATGGTAAGTAACATGGATTGACACAACTTGGGGAATTCAAGTTCGTTTCTCTCGTCCTCAGGATCCAACCCATCTGGGATTGACACAAAATTAATGTTGTTCGAACCCATGTTTTGGTTATCCTTCCCAACCTGGGATTTCGTGATACGCTTGTGGTTGAAGTCTGTGTTCACAAATGTGATTTTGAAACCATGTTTTTCTAATACACGACAAAAGGCCAGCATAGGGCTCACATGCCCTTGTGCTGGATATGGGAGAGCTAGAATTCGTCCCCTTCCCATGATCTCTTTCTTTTTCTCTCTCTCTCTCTCTCGCTCTCTCGCTCTCTCGCTCTGATCGATCTTTAACTTCTAGTTCACAAGCACGAACTTCTGAATCTCTGATCAGGAGTATATATTTACGTAAAAGCTTGGTAGCTAGAAGAAGCTGCATGCCGTACGATGGCTGTTAATGTCATTCATGACTCAGTCTAGCACGGCACATAAATTTGGAGCAACTCATTAATAACATGCGACCGCCAGATTAGTATGTACTACAATCGGTAAATATAAATACTTTGGCTGCACTGCTCAGAACGGAATCAACTAAAAAGAAAGGTGAAAATATTTAACTCACTGCAAAAAAAAAAGAAAAAAAAAAAGAAGAGTTTTTGTAATCTTTTAATTACGATTAAATAATTATTCATTGTTAATTTTGATTATAAATAATCATTTAACTGAAATTAATTAATTATTAATAAGTAATTTTCTTATAATAATTATATAGATATTGCTATTATATTTCTTCAATTTTTTTTCGTTGGTGTGTTTTTTAGTACAAATTACACTTTTATTCTATTTTTACTTTTCATTTCAATTATTTTTAAACATATTTATATAATTTTAAAAAAATTAAAAAAATATAAATATACTAATAATTACTTCTTTAATTATTAAATAAAATGAGGCATCATACTAACACTATTCTAAATATATGATAGTACCTAGATTGTTCAAAATATATTAATGGATTAACAATTAATTAACGAGTACTTCTTGGATCGATTCTGAAGAAGGAAGTTTTCCTCCTATTTTAATTTTTGCTCTGCAATATATACATATATTCTAAATAAAAACATTTACCTGCTGAAGTTTTTACATAATGACATCCCCACATCCAATATTAATTATGACATATGCTTGTATGTCAATTAGTTTAAGAAAAATAAATTTAATTTTTTTAAAAAAATAAAAAAACAGAAAATATATAATGTGTCATACTGAATAAACTTACGTATAACAAAATTAATTACAAATTAGTCAAGAAAAGTGGCTTTCGGAAGTTAACAGATATTATAAATTAGGTTTATTTAGATTTAGAAGTGAGTTAAGCTCATTTTAATTCACTTCTATTTTATCATTATATTTTTATAATTTTTTATACAAAATATAAATTTTTATATATTTTTTTAAATTTCAATACACAATTTTTAAATCTTAAGACATATTTTTTAATTTTTAATATATTTTTTTAAAATTTTAAAATAATAATAAAATTAAAAAAAATCTTAATTTATTCCATTTCTAAATTCAAACCAAACCTTAATCAGTAATTAAATAAAATAAAAAAAGTGACCGTCGGAAGTTGATGAAAATTAACGATTTGACCTTTCAGCCTGCCTAGTGTACTACAGAGCAAGTAGCAAGTAGCCGCCACTATAATAAGGACGCTGCTAAAAAGATTACTGCTGGGTATAAAAAAAAAATATATATATATATAATATGTAGTACGAACTTATGTAAAGCATTATTAAAGAATAATGATACATTTATTATTTATTTATTTATTTATTATTTTTTTAAAATTATTTTATTTAATAATTAAAAAAGTAATTATTAATAAAATTATAATTTTTATAATTTTTTTTAATAATTAAGAATATTACAAAAATATTTTAAAAATAATAAAAAATAATAAAAATACTAAAAATAATAAACAAATAATAAATTAATAATAAATGTATCCTTACTCCAAAGTTAATTCCAAGTTAGTCAAGAAAAGTGGCTTTCGGAAGTTAACATATATTTCAAATTAATCAGTCAAAAAAAGCGGCCGTCGGAAGTTGATAAAAATTAACGATTTGAGTACCTTTCAGCCAGCCTAGTGTCCTACAGCAAGTAGCAACTACTAAAAGAGCATTTACAGTACATTAATCAAAGTCTAGTTAAATTTTAATTAGAAATTTTATTTTTATGAATTTTAGTTAATTATTTTTTATTATACTAAATAATATATTCAATAAATCAATAATTATTTTATTAAAATATTAATTTTTATTTTTATTTATTTTAATTTCAATTATAATTTAGATATTAATTTATTATTATAAAATACATATCAATTTTGTAACGTTCAAATTATTCCTAATTAAATAATTTTTTTCAACGGTTATATTTTCTAAAAGTTAATTTTTTCCGACAGTTATATTTTTTAATAATTACATTTTTAACTGTCATTTTTATCTATAATAAAAGACAAATTTTTCTCAATAATTTCATTCACTTCAACTCAAATGTATACGTTAAACCTGTTCTTTTCATTTTCTCTCAATAAATTGTTTTCTTTTTTCACAAAAAGAAACTTATCGATTCAGATTCTAACAACAAACTTGAGATAAAAGTAAGCAGGAACTTGAATATTTTAACTCCTAAAATTAATTTAATTTTCTCACCTCTAACTATATTTGGAAAGTCAGGAGAGATAAAATTAAATTTATTCACTACAACATAATTGTCTTATTGCTGCAAGTTGTTTTGCCGCAATAAGCTGAAAAATTTGCCCTTTTTTTTTTAATTGGCAAAAACTTGTTGCAGCAGTTTTGTAGATAAAAAATTGCCAACTGTGCTACATTTTTCGACAATTCATGACATGGTGGGAAATAGTAACTTATTACGGCAATAGACCATCTTAGTCAATATAACATTTTTTTTTGTCACAAAAGAAGCCACTACATGAATTACCGAACAATATAGTCAATTTCCACGACATAATACTACAACAAATCAAGTTGATACTTGCTGCACGTGTTTTTTATTGGCAATTAATCATGCCACAATTTATGATTTGCAACCAGACCTTATCCTCCTATATTGTGGATCTTAAATAATTGTTACAAGTTACTACCTCTAGTAAAATATTTTTGTTGCCAGTATACTTCTTATCAAAGGATCTATTAATGCAAAATTATTCCTTGCAATACTTTTTTTCGTTGGGCTATTGATCGACTACATTTTCATCTTAAAAAAATAATTGTGACAAAACTTTTTGTAGATAATTACTTTACTCTACAAATAGTTTCGTAAAAAATAATCCATTCTGATATAAAAAAGGGAAAAAACAAATTGTGGCCACACTACATTACCACAAATAGAAAAAAGAAATTCAAAAAATATATATATAGACTGGAGAACTAATGAACTGAGAATGAGTTCAAAAGTAGAAAGAGAATGTCATAATATAATCCTAAAAGTATAAATATTTATAAAGAATAATAAAAAAGAATGTGAATCAAAATTAGAATAATAATTTACTCAGCCGACTGTTTTTACACTTATATGAGTTGGCTTCTAATATCAATAAATCAATATACAAAAAGCAAAGAATGCCAAGCCATTAGTATGGTACACAAACCAATGTGCAAAGATACAGGAAGAGATAGAGCAAACTTGGACAGCATTTAGTGGGACATCATCAAAGGAGGCAACTGTCACAACATTTATCAAAACTCTCTTTAATTAGCAACCTATGTGCCAGCAATACCCATTGCAAGGCCAATGTTTGCCTAAACTACAAAATAATTGAATAGCGAATACTAATCAAGATTAACAAAATAGAAATTTGTGTTCTAGAAAATACTCATGGAGATTATTTCATTTCTAATATATGTCAAAGTTTACAGGTAAGACAACAAGACTCAAACCAGCAAGTGAAAAGAAACAATTAACAAAACAATGCATCCATTTGAATCTAAATAAGCTTACCAAGAGAAAATATCTTAGGAACACATGTAAGAGCATATCTTAAATAGAAGTAACAAAACAAAAAATCTTGTAAGTGGTCTTTAAATAAATCATAACAGCACAAATAATAGTAGTAGTAATTAAATAGTTAGATTATCTTCCATTAGAGTGACAAGAACACAAAGAAAAAAGTATGACAACTACTTCAAGTAATAAACCAGCATAAAGAATCGAAAAAATGAGAATACCCATAGTTCGTGTAGATTCATATCCATTTTTAATTTCCTATAAGCTTTTTAGTCTAGTAAAACATAGATAACTTTTAGTCTAATCTTTTCTACCGAGTGCCAACTAAACTTAAATGTGGTTAGAACAAATTCCTTATAACTTAGTCCAATTACAAACAAAAAGTTAAGCCTAGCTCCAAAACCATGATAACCATCACACATATCTATTTACATTTGTCCAAGTATTTTCTTTTTTATGAAATCAGAATTTTTTTTTTTTTTTAAAAGTATAGACTATAGACTATAGAACCGATGAAATGAGAATGAGACCCAAAGTAGAAAAAGAATAGCATAATATAAGCCTCAAAGCATAAATATGAATACAATGGAGAATAAACTTCAGCAAAATATCATATAACAATTTCAACAAAACGCATCCAGCCAGTTGTCCATTTTCCCTTTCACATCCATGATCTTACACTTTTTAATTAAATAAGAAGGTTGTGTAATCCAAACGGCCTTCCAAAAGAATGATAATAGAACTTCTCAAAATGAACTTGCAAAATTCTGGATGGTACTACTCATTAACAGGATAGGTTCCTAATATATATATATATATATATATATTGCAATCAAATGAATTAATCATTTTCTAATCTTTTCCTAACATGAATCTCGATAGAAAGACAAAGGAGAGGTGTCCGACATATTTTATATAAAAGAACAAGTACTCACTTAGTCATCAAAAAGTTTCTGCAGTTCAAGCCTTATTTTTTCCTAGCATTAGTAGAACTCTGCCTGCACAAAAACAATAGCATGTAAAGATTAATTCTCATTAATGAAACAACCACCCCATTTCTAAGTGTATTCCTCATAAACAAATTGAAGTTCAAGTAATATAACTGGTTTGGATTGATAAGCCATGATAAGAAGTAGCTTCCATAACCCATAAAACCTTAAAACTGCAATATTTTGTTTTCCTAGAGCAGGGTAGAAGAGCAAAGAACCGATACAATGAGGGAGACTGAGGAAGCAATAATAAAGAAATAGAAAGCAAGGAAATATAGAGATTAAATTGAACAATTATCCTAGCAATAAAAACCATTATTGAACAGTTATAAAAATATAGGGCATATTTACCAAGCAAAAGAGAGAAAAAGCTTTAGAACTTTATTCTACCAAGCCATAACCTGCATCAACTCCGTAAACAAATGAGAAACCATACTGAAGCAAGCATTTAAAAAAGATTTTTTTTCATAAGTAAACCAATATTATTAATCAAAGAATGGGCATGAATGCCAATTACAAATATATATATATATATATATGCATTCAAATATCCTCTAAGCTAAGATATACCTATAATTTTCGGTGACTGCTTATCGCTCTCTTACTTTTATCTCATACCTATAAGAAGAAAATAGGATGATCATAAAATGTAGCAAGATATTAATGCAGAAGAGAAAAAAGGAGGAGAGGGGGGGGGGGGGGGGGCGGCGCTGTATAAATTCAATTAGCCTATCTGAAAACATACAGGCCCAACTAGCTCAAGTTTTTATACACTACCCCTAGTTCTAAACCTTTGCTTACAGATAAAACAACTTCCAATCAGAGTGCATAATTGTAGACAAACGAAATGTATCTTATATTTGGTTCAACGGTTTTATTGCAGGACATTCTTTGTGGTGTGGCTTGTACATCTAGAAGCAAACAAAGATTTCTTTGTTTTTCAAGGATTGTGAGTTCCCAAATGCAAAGGAAAGATAATACCATTTGTATTGAAATAAAACTTGAGAAAATCAATGCAGATGCTCTCAGATTCGAGGAAATTACTTATATATATATAAAAAGATTTTTTGAGAAAATAACACCGAAGTGGAAATGGCCCAAAGAGAACTAGTAGAATCATTTCAAGGCTATCAAAACTACAAGGGATTCACATGGGAGCAAAACATATCTTCACTCATTCAAACACCATGGGAGCATCCAAAATATTTGACTAAATCATCCAACTTGTGCTCCAGAGAAGATATGTTTTCTCAACATAAAGTTGGGGGAAATAAAAAGAAACTATAAGCTTAGCAAAGCAAATCCAGAGATCAAATATTTGAAGATCACTCCAGAATATTATAACTGAAGTCAGCCCTTATCTTCAATTGAATTCCAGGGAGAGATACAAACAAACAAACGAAATAAAGGAAGGAAAGTGAGTATTATAAAGAAAAAGAAGGAACCAAAAGTCAATAATGACAACAATGAAAATCAAACACAACAGATGTTAATAAAAAATTCCCATAAATATAATTCAGATATCATTAACATACAAAAACTGAGAGATGTAGAAAATGTGGAACTGACCCACATTTCAATTACGTTCGAAAAGAAAGCCTACATTAGAAGTTCAATCAAAATACAATTGCAAGCAACCAAGAGGAATTGTGCCTAGTTTGTCCAGTTGAAAGAATAGAAAAATTGTGCCTATACAACTCCAACAAAATAAGATCTGGAATGAGATTGTTATATAAGAACTAGAACGATTTAAAAGAATCAAAATAAATGTTGAATATAATGGAAAATGGTTTTGATAAAACAGGGGCATCTATTTATTGAAAAAAATAAATAAAGACAAAGCCAATGATGCAAAGATTCGAAATCTATTCCACTGTGAAATTCCTCAAAGGGATCAAACCAAAGATTGTAACTATCTTCTCAGCCAATGCTTGTGTTTTAATTGCCATAAACATTGGTCTGAATCCTCCAATCTTTGCCTTTGATGTTACCCAAAAATTCAAAATCTATTTCCTCGTGGTTTCAGAAATCAAAATTCCAGGCTTCCAGTGCAGTGCTTTTAGAAATGAGTCACAAAAACTCCCACTTTATACTTCAATTCGATGAATAATCACAGAATAAATCATTAGCAACAACCAAAAGAGAGAGACACGCACTTGCTAGGAAAGCGGCGACAACAGATAGCGACACGACGTGGAAAGGGGCGGCAGAGGGTGAGAAACATAGAGGAAGAGAGAGAATAGGGATTGTGTGAGAAAAGATTAGGGATCGCCGGGGTAGGGTGGGGAGACAGAGAGGAAGAGAGTGATTAGGAATTTTGCGTGAGAAAAGATTAGGGAATTGGGGGGAAAGTTTAAATTTTTAAAAGACTTTTTTTGGTGATTTATTATCGACGCAAATAACTGAAAAAATGGCTGCAAAAGATTTCTGTAAATTTAGGAGATAAAAGTTAAAACAAATTATAAAATATTATTGTAATATATTTTTTTAATATTACTTTTGTATGGGGATTTGAAAAAATAGTTTTGAAATTTAAAAAAAGTTAAATTTGTCATTATATTTTATATGAGAATTTAAAAAAATGTAATGATAAATTTGAAATGACTTTAAAAATTTTGATTTCATCTCCTAAAACAAACGGGCCCTTAGTTACGACAAAAGGTTTCAGTAAATTTGTGAGATCTCAGATTTACATGTATTTTTACACGTTATTTTATTCTCGTTATTGATTATTTTAATTTAATTTAATAATATTATTAGTCGTGTTTTATTTGTTTAAGATATTTATTTGAGCTATTAATTAGTTAATATTGAGTTAAGTTACTTTTCTTATTAATTTTAATGTGAGGTAATTATTTTAATAATATAAATTAAATTCCTTTATTTTATTATGTGATCTTATTTGATGTGCTTTCTTAATATTAATTAGTGTTTTATATTTAAATTATTCTTTCAATTAAATTGATTTATTGTTGGGTTTTAAATATTTTATTTTATTGATATTAAATTGTAAAATTTTAATTTGCTTTTATTTAATTTATTATGCTTTTGCTAGTAGTCCTCTTTTTCTTCTTTTCTTTCTTTTTTCCTTTTTTCTCTTTTTCTTTCCTTTTCTTTTTCTTTTCTTTTCTTCTTCCCCTGCATTCCCCACAGCCCTGCGCGATTCCCCCCCCCCCCCTCTCTCTGTTTTGGCCGTTCAGCCTTAGGCCTGGCCAGCCTCCACCGCTGTCCATCGTCCCTCACCGCCATGTCGCCGACACCCCTATTCTCTGGCGACCTCCCCTGCACCGGTAGTGCACTTTTGGCAATCCCCTAATTGGCGCGTGAGCATAAAACCCGAAATGGGTGGGTTTGCTTTTCTTCCATTTTCTGGCGCTACTACCAGCCGCCTTGGCTCACCACCACCACTACTAGACTCCCCACCCTCCGGCGAGCATAACCCACCACCGGTAGCCAACCCAGCTCCTCTCTTCCTCCTCCACCCGAAATGGGTCCTTAAATAGATCCATCTTCGCCGTGCCGCTGTCCGGCCACCATAGGCCTCACCACTACCACCAAAAGACTCCCCTTACTCAGCCGACCAACCCCCTAACTCAGTTTCCCCAACTGCTACCCCACCAGCCCTACATGACCCCAAACTCGAAAATGGGTTTTCACCCATTTTGAACCCGATCCGCCACCTTTCGGTGGTTGTGCCACCACACTATCACCTCCATGAGATTCCTCACCTTCCAAAGAGTATCTCCTTAAATTTTGGTATCAAACCGAATAGTTTAGCCTAACGTACAAGTAACTGCTACGAGTGCTGCGGAATGACGTCTGTTCAAGGATTTACGCTTTTACCCGCTGTAAGTATTTTCTAAATAAATTTTAAGATTTAAATATATTTTTGGCATCAATAGATGTTGTTTTTGGTCATTTTTAGAATTTATTAATTGTTGGTTATTTAGTGCATGCTCATCTGCATTGTGTGTTTACGCGCATATTCGTGTATTGGATTTGAAAATTGGGTTTTCATATGTTTATGATTTTCAGGTGCGTGTATATCACGACTGCAAGTCGGGATGGGGTATTATCCCGGTGGAGCTCCTCTGGTCACTCGGGAGCAGAATATACTGAGTGACGTCCCCTGGGTCCTTGCCAGGCGACGACGGGATCGGACGGGATGGTAACGCTTTCATGCTTACTCCATGGTTTCTCTGCTGGCGGGAGCTAGGAGATGTCTGGTCATGGTACATGCTGGGCTTGGTTAGCTAGGCATCGCTCGTTTCAAAGTCACATGCGTGGTCGTTACATTCGGTGTGATGATGAAAGTCAGGGTGTGCGGATGATCCCTATGGGAGATCATGGTGCATACGATTAATAAAATGAATGTTTAGGCCATTTTCTAAGAAAGTGGCGAGTTTTATTTATTGGTTTTGTATGGACCATTTTCTGGGAAAATAGTTGTGGTTTTAATGGATTTATGGACATCATTTTCTAGAAAAATGATGGATGATTTTATTGGAGTTTTAATTTGGGCCAAATTGAGATTTTGGCATGTGTGGTTATTTTATTTATTTCGAGGGTGAATATTTTAAATTTCATACATACGGTGTCTTGTTCATGCGTAGTGTTGTTGCATGAATGTATTTCTATCTTTTGGTTTATTTAGGTTATACTTACCTTCAATACCATTGCTGGCATCGTAGCTTTTGGATGCAGATTTTTCTGGAGACTGGCCTTAGGAGGCGACTCCGCTATTTAAATATTCGTATTATAAAATTATTATCTTCGGAAATTATTTTCCCAATTTTAAAAATATGTATTCGTTAAATTGTATTTCGGATGACTGTATTAAATCTCCTATTGGAGAATATATGTTTAACTGGTTTGTAAAATAATTCTAAAAATTCTGGTACTTAGATAATAACCTCAAATATCCGCTGCTTTTATTTATGCATGTTACATGTTCACACACTTAGCACTTGACGTTGGTAGTGCGTGACCCGTGTTGTCAGCATCCCGATGTCTCGATTCCCACATTCTTTTTAAGGAGAATTTGGGGGTTTCACAGGTGGTATCAGAGGAGTTCAACTCTGAGTAAATCTGCACATTACCTAGGGACAGTACCAGAAAAGTTTGTGGTTTAAAAAAAAAATTATTTGTTTTATTATTTGGTTATTTTATTTTGTTCTATTATTTTATTTTTTCTCTAAGTTTTTCCTACTAATTTATATGGTAAGATTATCGATATTTATTTAGTTGTGTTGTGCTTTTTATTTAATGTGCATTTTGTTTATTATTTCCAGAGATTACTTAGTTTTGATTGGTTGGGTTGCTTTGATGTATTTTATTTTAATATTTGTTCTATATTATAATTGGGTAGTAGTTAAGATTTTAGTTAGTTGATTTTATTTAGTTAAGTTATTGAGCATTTATTTAATTATTTATTTTATATATATGCCTTTGTTTTTATTTAAATTGGAATTTTGATATTTCGGATTAGATTGTTATTTTAAATCAATCTTTTTATTTAATCCTATATTTAAAATAATTATATTATGGAATTTCTTATTTTAAAGTTATTAGTTTGTTATGAGTTATTTTGTTTTATTAAGCTTTTATGCATTTATCATATAGATATGGTTTTATTTAATTTCAGGTCATAAGTTTCTGTAAGATAATTTTAGATTTTGTTTATTATCTTTTTATTTTAATTATGGCTTTTGTCTTTTATATTTTTTGGAAGTTCGAAATTTATTTAGACAAAAATTTAAAGGAAATTGCTATATTATATTCCTTTTAGAAATATACCTTGAAGTAAGTTTTTAAATTTATTATCTTTTCACCTTACTGTTTGAATTATTTTAAAAGTTTGCCTATTTATTTTGACGAGTGGATTTGTTTGGGCAATTTGTTAGTATTATTTATTAATTTATTAATTTGTTTTATTATGGTTCGTTCTTTTAAAGGTTTTAAGTCCTGTAGATTTCTACAATAAATGTTTTTAAGAATTGAGTTTTGTAGAGAATTTCAAAACTTTATTTGTTATTTTATTTACTGTTCTTATTTTAATTCAATCTCCTTGTTTATTTAATAAAAGCTTTTAGTGATTTATAATTACCAAAGGAAGTGGTCTTGTTTTTTTAAATGAATGGCTTTTACTTATTTGTTTATTGGATCTTTTTCCCCTTGCTATTTTTATATAATATTTATGTGAATTACTTAAGTTTTATTTAGTGTTTAGGTATATTATTATATCTTTGCGAGATGGATTTGTTTTAATAAATTATTGGTATCTATGTAATTGTGTTTCTTTGTTGATATTTCTCATGCTGTTTATATGTATTAGCTGGGTTTCACTGAGTACTAGAGTTTTTAAGTTCTAATTTTATTTCTGAGAGATTGTTGGAATTGTATTTTAGATAAACTCTTTTTGTGAGTGTGAAATAATTGGTCATTGATATATTGTTATAGAATCTGTTTTAGCAAATGCTTATGATAGTAGGCAATCAATTATTTCCTTGGTGAAATTTTGATGTTGTTTGTGGATACTTAGAGATTGATGTATAATAATTATGTGTGAAAATTTTTGGAGAGTACTTGTCTTTGATTTGTGTTTGACTTGATGGAAGTTGTTTTGTTAAGTGATAGGGTTGAATTGATGTGATGGAAATAAATTTAAGAGATCTAAATTTTAGGTTTCTAGGCGAATTGTTTAGAGTGGATAATTTAAATATGATATTTGGAGAATTTAATAGTTAGTAACATTTGTTGAGATATCTTAAGGAATTAGTTATGACTTAAGGTCGCATAAGAATTAAAATATTTGAGATTATTCCATCTCATTAGTATTGACGGTCCGGTTGGAAAAGCTATATGTATTGTGGTTATCATGTTAATTAAGTTGAGTAGAGTGATAGAATTTTTTTTTTGTGATATACGTTGGAATTTAGGTATCAACCATAGTGGTATAATCAAAATTATGAGATATTAAGATTTTAGGATTTGGAAGAGTGGTATAGGATTTCTTGTTAATAGGTGTTGAGCCAATTTTTACTCAATGGTGATAATTTATGAGGTTTTAATTTTATGCATCTAGTGAGTTATCAAAGTGCGCACGAAAGAGTAATGATTTGCGATGTAGTTGGAAATTCAAGTTTTATATTGGTTGTAAGGAATTAATGGTGACTTGAAATTTGTAACAGTACTTATAAGTAGAGATTTATCTTTTTTGGTGTGGTAAATTATGTTTATTGATGGTTAAGTTGGGAAGATAAACTTGGGAGTTACTTTAAGGTGACACAAATTGTTGTATGGAGTTAGTGAACATTAAAATTTTGTGAGATTGTACTAAAGTCTGTGTACCTATGAAGATTTCGGATTACATTGTCACCTTAGGAGTCCTAGAGATGGAATGATATTTGGAAACTATACGTTTATGATGGGATAACATTCATTTGGATTTGAGGAAAATAGATGATTGTGTAATATTTGGAGTGGGTGTTGAGCTGTATGGTAAGTGAGCATTAGAGATTTTATTAATTGCAGCTGAGCAAATTTCGGGGACGAAATTCTTTTTAAGGGAGGGAGAATGCGAAATCCCAGATTTACGTGTATTTTTACACGTTATTTTATTCTTATTGTTGATTATTTTAATTTAATTTAATAATATTATTAATCGTGTTTTATTTATTTAAGATATTTATTTGAGCTATTAATTAGTTAATATTGAGTTACATTGCTTTTCTTATTAATTTTAATGTAAGGTAATTATTTTAATAATTGGAATTAAATCCATTTATTTAATTATGTGATCTTATTTAATGTGCTTTCTTAATATTAATTAGTGTTTTATATTTAAATTATTCTTTAAATTAAATTGGTTTATTGTTGGGCTTTAAATATTTTATTTTATTGATATTAAATTATAGTATTTTCAGTTAGTTTTTATTTAATTTATTGTACTTTTACTAGTAGTACTATTTTTCTTCTTTTTTTTCTTTGTTCTTTTTTTCTTTCCTATTACTTTTCTTCTCTTTTCTTCTTCCCCTGCATTCCTCCCAGCCCCGCGCGATTCCCATCCCCCCCTCCCCCCTCTCTGTTTTGGCTGTTCGGCCTTAGACCTGGTCGGCCTCCACCGCTGCCCACCGTCCCTCACTGCCCATGCCGCCGGCACGTCTACCCTTCGGCGACCTTTCCTGCATCGGTGGTGCATCTCTGACAACCCCTTGGCCGGTGCGTGAGCATCAAACCCGAAATGGGTGGGTTTGCTTTTCTTCCATTTTCTGGCGCCACCACCGGTCGCCTTGGCTCACCACCACTACCACTAGACTCCCCACCCTCCGGCGAGCATAACCCACCACCGGTAGTCACCTTAGCTCCTCCCTTCCTCCCATTGCTCAGCCGACCAACCCCCCAAACTCGAAAATGGGTTTTCACCCATTTTGAGCCCGATCCGTCACCTTCCGGTGGTTGTGCTACCACACACACCACCTCAATGAGATTCCCCACCTTCTAAAGAGTATCTCCCTAAATTTTGGTATCAAACCGAGTACTTTAGCCTAACGTACAAGTAACCGCTACGAGCGCTGCGGAATTACGTCTGTTCAAGGATTTATGCTTTTACCCACTGTAAGTATTTTCCAAATAAATTTTAAGATTTAAATATATTTTTGGCATCAAAAGATGTTGTGTTTGGTCATTTTTAGAATTTATTAATTGTTGGTTATTTGGTGCATGGTCATCTGCATTGTGTGTTTACGCACATATTCATATATCACGACCCCAAGTCAGGATGGAGTATTATCCTGGTTGAGCTCTCTGGTCACTCAGGAGCGGAATATACTGAGTAACGTCCCCTGGGTCGTCGCCGGGCGACGACGGGATCGGACGGAATCGTAACGCTCTCGTGCCTACTATATGGCTTCTCTGCTGGCGGGAGCTAGGAGATGCCTGGTCATGGTATATGCTGGGCTCGGTTAGTTAGGCATCGCCCGTTCCGAAGTTACATGCGTGGTCGTTACATTCGGTGTGATGATGAAAGTCAGGGTGTGCGGATGATCCCTAGGGGAGATCATGGTGCATACGGTTAATAAAATGGATGTTTAGGCCATTTTCTGGGAAAGTAGCAAGTTTTATTTATTGATTTTACATGGACCATTTTTTGGGAAAATGGTTGGGGTTTTAATGGATTTATGGACACCATTTTCTGGGAAAATGATGGATGATTTTATTGGAGTTTTAATTTGGGCCAAATTGGGATTTTGGCATGTGTGATAATTTTATTTATTTTGATGGTAAAGATTTTAAGCTTTATGCATACGATATCCTGTTCATGTGTAGTGTTGTTACATGAATGTATTTCTGTCTTTTGGTTTATTTGGGTTATACTTACCTACGATGCCATTGCTGGCGTCGTCATTTTTGGATGCGGATTTTTGTGGAGGCTGTGCCTGAGGAGGCGACTCCGCTGTTGAAGTATTCGTATTATAAAATTGTTATTTTGGGAAATTATTTTCCCATTTTTAAAAATATGTATTCGTTAAATTGTATTTCGAATGACTGTATTAAATCTCCTATTGGAGAATATATGTTTAACTAGTTTGTAAAATAATTCTAAAAATTATGGTACTTAAATAACGACCTTAAATATCCGTTGCTTTTATTTATACATGTCACGTGTTCACACACTTAGCACTTGATGTTGGGAGTGCGTGACCCGTATTATCAGTATCTCGACGCCTCGATTCCCGTATTTTTTAAAGGAGAATTTGAGGGCGTCACAAAATTTAGCTCATTAATGTGTGTAGTTCTTATAACTTTAGTTGCGGCAATAATAAATGGTTACAAAAAACCTTTATTCTTCACAAAAAAGCTTTTTCTCACGATTTTTTCATTCACCACAAAAGTAAACTTAACAAATCTATAAATTTATTTGCCCTCTTTTTTCGTCACAAAGTAATTATTTTCTACAAAGTTTTACTTGCTAAGGTGATGTTGTGGCAAAAGGCTTTTTGTTTTTTTCCCACAATCAGTTTTGGTGATAGCAACCCACTATTTGCCACAAACTTATGTCTTACTAAAAGATTTTGTGTGAAAAGCCCACATTTGTTGTAGTTATTTTAGTTTTGTTAAGTCTATTGAAGCATATTTTTTTATGCTTCTTAGTTAAAATTTGACTAAACAAGGAATTTAGCTAGTGGATTGTGAGTGTTCTAATAAAAATGTTGCTAAGCTGGGTGCAATGCTACATATAATCTATGTTTATAGATTCTTTATAGTTTAAGTAATGAACAGATAAAAAAATTTGACCCTTATTTACAAATAAAAAATTTCAAAAATTTGAAAAAAACATTTTATTTATCCAATAAATGGAATCATTTCAATTTGGTTCCAATGCAGTCTATCAAATATGGAATGCAAGAAGAATTATTTATAGGCTAGATGGATGAAATCTGACGGATAAATAAATTTACTTTTTGTTTTATTTTTATATATCTTTAAAGATTTTTAAAAATTAAAAAAGATCAATTTATTACTAATCACTTTTTTAATTATCAAATAAAAAATATAATTGATCATTATTATCAATTCAAGTAGCATTTTTCCTACAACCCTAACTATTTGCTGTGGTCTACAGTCATAGCAAAAACTAGCAAATCAATTTTTGGTCACATATAGGGTTGTAATCAGTTCCGACCAAAAAATGGATGAGGTGTAATTAGTTTGGAGAGGTCATAGATCAAAAAGTTCGATCCACCATTTTTTAGAACTGACTAAACCAATACTATAGACTGGACGAGACCATTAGTTATCAGTCTAGTCGATCTAATCATTCTAATTCGATCCAATTTGGTCTTTTGAGCCAAGAATATTTTAATTTCTTAATTTCTTTTTTTTTTTTCCAGACAAACTAATATAAAAACTTAATTAACTTAATAAAATTAAAATTAGGTGAGTTCTTGAATGTGGATTATGTAACTAGCTCACTAAAAATGTAACTAATTATGACTATATTTATAACGTTAATAATTAATTAATAACTTACTACTTTAGTATTCACAATTAACTATATTAAATTCTGATATGTAATTAAGTAATATTAAATAATTTCATTAACTAATGCCTACTCGCAACTTAGCTATCTTAAAAAAGTCACCTGATTACTTTAATTAGATATAAATAGTAGAGTCTATATCTACATATAATAATATATTACCAGGCCCGTCACATTCATGTACAATATTTAGAGGATTCCATTTTTTCCTCATCTTCCTATAGTGAGGTTTTTCTCTCTATAGGAGAGTTTCGTCCCTTAGGCAAAGGAAAGTCGAGATAGCTTCAATGGAAGAGGAAATCTTACATCAACGGCAGTTACTGTACCTAACTGAGAAGGAAAAATAGGGTATTACCCTCCCCCCCCCCCCCTTGAAAACCATGATCCATTCCTCCAGCTACCTGATGGCCATGATAGTATCGAAAAGAAATATTAACAAGGAAGTGTTCAAGTCCACTACGGCAAAAATTTGGAGGTGTGCAAGCTCCTTATTGAGTTTAATAACTAGTATTATTGAAATGACATGGAAAGAATTATCAAAGGTAGACCTTGGTCCTTTGATAGGTGGCTACTATGCCTCCAACCTTTTGATGGATCCATAACCATCAAGGAGGTTGCCTTTGACAAGAAAGTGTTCTTGCTTCAAGCATTCGACCTTCCCTTTGATTGTATGACGACAGACATAGGCCTCAAGGTGAGTAACCAGGTTGGCAAGGTGCTCAAGGTCCATGGTGATGAAAGGGGCATCTGTTTGGGTTGTTTCATGAGAATAAGAGTTGAAGTAGATATAACTAAGCCTTTCATCCGAGGTACTTTCCTAACCTTTAAAGGTAAACATTTTTGGCTTCCTTTTAAGTATGAAAGGCTCCCCTCAATCTATTTCAAGTGTGGTGTTTTGAAACACAACCAACTGGAATGCTCTAGTGCATTGAATAAGGGGGAAAAGAAACAATATGGTGTTTGGTTAAGAGCACCAGCAGCAAGAGATAGTGACCTCCTCTTTCGAAAATATAGGGAAGGTAATGCTTCCAACCAGGCATGGAGGCAGGACTAGAAGCTTAGGGAAGACAACCAACCTGGAGAAACGAAACCCAAGAATACCCAGCAAAACATTCAACCAACCTGAAGGAACCAAAGGTACCAGCAGCACCTATTGGTAGGGTGTAGAAGAAGACAGAATAGTTGTATAATTTGGGAAGTCAACATGGGACTTCACAAAAAGCACCTATTTCCCCTTACACTAAAGAAGAGGACTATGACATGACTAGTGGGAAGCCCAAGGCTCCAAAAGAAGACAAGGCAAAACTTTATCCCCTTGCAACCATCAGAAACAGTATCGAACCAAGAGATCATGCAATCAAGGATTCAAGCAACCTTACTTTCCAGATTCACTCCTTGGATATCTTCATCTCTGAATAGGTGGAAGTATTGCAACAAGCCAAAAAGAAGGCCTCATGGAAGAGAAGATCTCAAATCCTTAGATTTGAGGAACATGCTATGGTAACTGACCAGACAATATCATCCCTCTCTCGTTTAAACAGAAATGCTTCAAGCCCCCTTGCTAACAAGAAGAAGAGAATTGCTAGTCCCCCTTCCTCTACTTGTGCCTTAACCAGAGCTAAGAAAATAAAACTAGAGCTTCAAGATACCCCAACATTGTCATCACACATGGTGGAGGTTGTTGAATAGCCCCACCATCATCAATGATTGGCCTAAGCTGGAACTGTCGAGAGCTTGAGAAACTCCAGATAGTTCAAGACCTGCACATGTTAGTGCAAACAAAACTCCCACTTTTTGTCTTCTTGATTGAGACAAAGAGTAACAAGATCAAAGTAGAGGCAGTCAAGCAAAGATTGAAATTTGAACACAATTTCATCATTGACAGTGTTGGTGAAAGGGGTGGAATAGCTTTCCTTTGGAAGGAAGGATTTGAGGCTGCAGTTCGTTCTTATTCCCAACATCATATTTCCCTTTGAGTGTAAGATGTGGAGACAAACAAGAGCTAGATTCTTACTAGCTTTTATGGCCACTCAATGACTGCAAAGAGAAGAGAGAGATGGGTCTTACTCAAGGCTCTAAAACCTCACACCTCCCAAGGATGGCTATGCATAAGGGATTTTAATGAGGTTTTAAACTTTAGTGAGAAAAGTGGGGGTCCTTCTCAATCTCATTCTTAGATTGAAGCATTGAAGAACACTTTGGAGGATTGTGGCCTCTGTGACTTAGGTCATATGGGCAATAAATTCACTTGGAATAATGGTAGGTTTGGTGGAGCATTTACTAAGGGAAGGATGGACAAAGGCCTTAGCAACTCCCCATGGTCTAATATCTACCCCTAATCAATCACCACTCGGCCAAAACTTAGCTTAGACCATAGTCCAATCCTCATTTCCCTGGATAGGAGTCAACCAGTGTTGCAGCAATTTGAAAAACCATTTCATGTGGAGGCTAGCTGGTTCCTCCATGAAGAATGCCATTGGATGATTGACAAAGCTTGGAACAACCCTAGACACTTAAGCGATAAACTCTTCTTTGCAACTGATGGTTTTAATAAGTGTAGATAACAACTTTTGCACTGAAGGAAATCAGACCAGTGGAACTCTAAGCAGCAACTAAGGTCTCAAATGGACTTACTATCAGACCTACAAAAGAAGAACAAAGACCACTTAAATGAGACTATTAAGCAGGGTTACTGGGATACTTGAAGAAGATAACATCAAATGGAAGCAATGAGCAAAGCAAAGATGGCTAAGGGAGGGGGATAGAAATACAAAATACATCCATCAATGTGCTTCTAAGAAAGAGGATACCAACATGATCAAGAAGTCAATCAATGATGAGGGACAATCAGTTTTCACCAAGGAGGGCATAAGCAAGCTTTTCCAGGATTACTATAAAGCACTTTTCTCATCCTCAACTCCATGTGGTAACATCGAATGCCTGCAAGTTATGCAATCTCAAGTCACAGAAGCACAAAATGCTTCCCTCACCAGAAACTTCACTCACCAAGATGTAGAAATGCCCTTTTCCAAATGAAAGGACTCAGCTCTCTAGGGTCAGATGCTTCCCGACTGCCTTCTAACACAAGCATTGGTCAATCCTTGGCCCTCAGGTCAGTCAAGCAGTCTTATCTGTGTTAAATTATAATGGTAATATTGCAGATATAAACCATACTCTGACAACCCTCACCCCTAAGAAGAAAACCCCATCTAAAGTCATTGAATACAGATCAATTTCTTTCTACAATGTGCTGTATAGACTTGTCTCAAAAGTCCTTTCCAATAGACTTGAAACCTTGCTGCCTAACATTATATTCAGCACGCAATTTACTTTTATCCCAAACAGGCTCATAGAAGATAACATAGTAGAACTTTTTGAGGCATTACACACCATGAGCAGCAAGATGAAGGGGAAAGAGGGCTACATGGCAATGAAGCTGGACATGAGCAAAGCTTATGATAGGCTTGAATGGAATTTTGTTAGAGCAGTGCTAAACAAACTAGGCTTCAGTAGCAGTTTGTTGAGTTGATTATGAAATGTGTAGAAATAGTCTCCTATGCTCTTTTGATAAATGGTGTCCCTCAAGAATCCATCTTACCATCAAGGGGGATAAGACAAGGTGACCCCCTCTCATCTTATCTCTTCATCTTATGTATAGAGACATTGAGTTATCAGATCAATCAAGTGGAAAATCAGAAGCTAATTCATGGGGTTCCAATTGGTAAGGGCCAACTTAGAATTTCACACTTATTCTTTACAAATGACAGCCTTATATTTTGCAAGACCAATGCCATCGAGTGGAGCAGAATGTTTAGCCTTTTGAGGGTATATGAACAAGCCTCTAAACATAGACTTAATATTGAAAAAGCTTCTATCCTATTTAGTCAAAACATTGCCAGGGTCACTCAATCCTATATTCTATCCATTGCTGGAATTAGAGCCACAATGACTTATGGGAAATACTTGAGATTACCTTCAATGGTAGGCAAAAACAAGTACAAAACCTTCAAAAGTATCCTGGACAGTGTGAGAGCCAGACTCAGCAACCACAACGTGAGTCTTCTCTCTTAGGCAAGGAATGAAGTGTATATCAAAGTTGTTATTCAGTCCCTCCCTACCTATACTGAGTGTTTTCCAGCTTCCTCTCTCCTTCCTCTGTGACATAAATAGTGCAATCCATCAGTTTTGGTGGGAACAATAGGAAAAGGAGAACATGATTCATTGGTTATCCTGGAAATGAATGTGCAAGTACTTGTCTCCTTTTAGGGAATGGGGTTTAAGGACTTTGTCTCCTTCAAAAAAGGCCTACTTTCCAAGCAATGTTGGTGCCTAATCCAGCAGCCAAACTCCCTAATAGCAAGAGTCATGAGGGCCAAGTATTTCCTAAGAACCAATTTCCAGCAAGCTAAAATAGGTAATAAACCATCATACGTATGGAGAAGCTTTCTGTCATCCAGACCACTTTTGGAATTGGGCTCCTATTGGAGGGTAGGGAATGGAGAAAGGATCCAGGTGTGGAAGGACAAGTGGATTCCTCAACGTAGCCTAAACAAGGTCCTCAGTCCTATCAGATCATTAAGAGTGAAGCGTCGGTCCTTGAGTTAATTAATAGAAATTAGCATTGATGGCATGAGACTTTGGTTTGAAGGACTTTTGATCCTGGTGAAGCTGAAACTATCCTCCAGATTCCAATCAGTCACCTCAACAGCAATGATAAATTAATTTGGCAAGGCACTCAAGTGGGTTCTTTCACTATAAAGTGCTTATCACATGGAAATTGGGAGGACCATAGTAGCAAAAGGGAAAGGCTCAACCAGTAACCTCTTCAAGACAATTTGGCACAAGATCTAGCACCTAGCAGTCACACCAGCTAATAGAAACTTTTTATGGAGATCCTGCCTTGACTCATTGCCTAGATTGCATAATCTCTTCAAGAGGAAAGTGGCTCAGAACCCTTTGTGCCCCATCTGTAATCTAGCATTAGAGGATACCATGCATGCTCTATGGCAGTGTGAATCAGCTAAGGATGTTTGGAGTGCTAGCTCAAAATGTCTCCAAAAATGCTTCCCCCCTCAATCATCCATGCTGCAGATTTTTGAAGGTCTGTTCAACTCAGTGAGTCCACAAGGTATACTTGAGTTTGTCCTAATGGCAAGGAAAATTTGGTGGAGAAGGAATAATTTCATCTTCAAGGGAGAATTTTTCCACCCTAATACTCTGATTAGGGATGCTCGAAAGTTACTTGAATGGTTATTAGTAGAGAATTCATTTAAAGAAAGCAGGAAAAGCACCTCATGGACCCCCCTCCAATCAACTGGGGAAAAGTCAATTGGGATGGAGAAATAGACCATATACATAACAGAATTGGGGTTGGAGTGTCATCAAGGGATAGTTCTGGCAAGGTTTTATTAACTCTGAGGGTATCCAAGTCAATGTTTACTGATCCACTCCTGGTCGAGGCATATGGAGCACAAATGGCTGTGCAACTATGCATTCAACTCAGTCTCCAATACATCATCCTTGAGGGTGATTATTTACAGGTCATTAAGGCATTAAAGCATAAGCAGATGGCTGGAACTGTGCAAGCATGTATATGTGTGAAACTAGACAAATTCTAAAATTTTTAGCAAAGTGGGTAGTTTCTCATGTTAGGAGAAACGATAACATTGTAGCTCACTTAGTAGCAAAGGATTCTCTCTCATTTCCTAATTCAATTGTAACTCTTAAGGAGATTCCCTCTTGTATTTCCTCTATGTTTCAATAAAATGAAGACGAGTTGTTTCTTTAAAAAAATATATATTATCATATGATTTATCATATAACAAACTGGTTCAATTGATAGCATATTTTAGTTTACATTTTATATGGTTAATGTTTATAGATTAGATGAAAATTATATAATTTATATATACAATACTATATAAAATAATATATTATATATATAATAATTAAAAATTTTATATGAAACATTTAGGTTTGGTTTTGTTCGGGGAAAAAAATACGCCACATCCTAGGAACGGACTGGAAACCAAATTTCTCATACACCATGAATTAAGACCGACCAACATGATTTTTTGTCTGGTCCAACCAGTTTTCTAATTAAATTTTCACTCCTAATCACAAGCAAATTGCTAGGAGTATAGTGTGGCAGATGCTCTAATTTTTTCTGCATCATTGTTCACCAAAAATAGCCCAAACTTTCATTGCAAAAGCATGGCAAAAGTGGTAATGACCAACACAAAAAGTAAAATTTGGTTTCCGGCAATTTTGGTTGTCAGAAAAAGTCAACCAAAGGTAATTTTAATTTAAAAAGAAAGAGTAAACAAGAAGTAATATTAAGAATGGATTCTCAAGATTTACTAAGTTAAAGTACTTTCATAAAGGGTTGTATGGTCAGTGACTAAGACTTGATTTGTTTTCATAGATGAGATAAGATAAAAGGACATAAAAGTTAAAAAAAGAATAAAATATTATTATAATATATATTTTGTTTTGAGATTTGAAAATTTTTTGGGATTTGAAATTTTTGAATTATTTATTCTATTTTGTATGGAAATTTTAAAAAGTGAATTTTTTTGGGATTTTGTATGTTTTCAACTCTTAAATTGACCTTCATACTTTTCTAAGTATAATCAAATTCTAAGTATAATCAAATAAACATACCGCAAAACCATGTAATGGCATTCCTAGAAATCAACCAAATTAGAAAGGTAATGAGAGATCATGCAAACCAAATAATGTTGAAGTCCCGAGATAAAGAACATGACAATTTCTCTCTAAAAAATGAGATTGGCCCAAATGCTCATAGGTGTAGAAGGTTATAACTTAAATCTGAGTATTCTCTAATTGTATGTGTTCAAATTTCATCAAACCACAGAGGCTTGGCTTACGTGCATGAAAAAGAGAATGCCTGAGGTTACGAAGATAACAAACTTGACTCAAGCAAAAATACTTTGTAATCAAGTTAGAATACCAAATATGAATTCATGCAAACAAACATGCATATGTTCATGTTCAACACCCCCAACTGAAACTTGACATTATTCCCAACATGCAGCATAGAAAGCAAATAGAGGCTATTAAGAAATTTTCCTGGCCACTCAGGAACACAGATCGATCTTTCTCTCTATAATGTTTGTGAGATTTCAGATTTACATGTATTTTTACATATTGTTTTGTCTCGTTGTTGATTGTTTTAATTTACTTTAATAATATTATTATCCTGTTTATTATTTAGGGATTTTTTTTTACCTCATTCTATTTTATTGCTGCTTTTGTCGTTTTATTTATTTATTTACTTGTGATTGAGTTAAGTTGTTTTCCTTGTTATTTTAATGTGATGCTTTTATTTTAATGCTTGGATTTAATATCTTTAATTTATTATGTGAGTATTTAATTTAATGTATGCTATTTTATTTTATTTCAGATGATTTTCGAATTGGGCTTATATATATATGTATGTATGTATGTGTTGAGTTGGATTTTATGTATTTTAGATCCAAAGAGCCAAGCCCGTTGCAGGCCCAAGCTCGGCCCATAGTCAGATTTAACCCAACCCTTTAATTCCCCTATGCAGCGTCCTTTTACCCCAAGCCTAATTAACCTAACTTCTCTTCTCCTTCTCTTTTTCTTCTCCTGTGCCACACGTATCCTCCCCCTCTCCTAGTTGCAGCTGCTTTTCTTTTTCTTCCTCTCCTTCTTACTTTTCTGGCTTTTCCTCCCCTGCATGCAACCGTGACCTCCCTTTTTGAAGTTCTTCTCTCTTTATTTTCTTCCTCCCTTTCTCTTCTTGCGCCACTTGCTGTACTGTGAGTTTCTATCCTCCTACACCGCCCACCTCCGCCACTCTCCTTGGCTTCGTCAACCTCCCCTCTCCATTTTCGGCCCCAACCCGCAAGCCTCATGCTCAATTTCCTTCCTAAATTGCAACTCTTGCCCATGGTATTCTCCCACACTTCACCTACAAAAACCGAATATTTTGATGGCCTTTTGTGATTGTTTTCCTCACTCGTTGGACGTCGTTACTATCACTTTACGATACCCTTCGGTAAGCCCTTTACCCATTTTATTGATTAATTAATTTGCATTTTTTAATTTATTTACGTAGTTTTATTTCATTAACGTTTAAGTGTTTATTTAGTTAAATAATAAGTACATCTTATTAATTTACGTTTAAGCGTTTACATTACTTGTGTTCGTAATATTTATTGTTATTATCTAAATTATTTTATATATGTTATTTTGTGTACGTTTAGTTGTTTTAATTGTTTGTTAATGTTATTTATTGTTTTTATTGACGTTGTTTTAATCATGTCGTTTATGTTATGTGGTGCGATTGGGCGCTACTTTAGCTGCGAGTTCATTGGTGAAGGATCCTGATAGCTTTCGACATTTTTGCTAGCTTCTGGAAATCTATGCTGAATGTGTTGTAAGTAATTTCCAAACGAATTTTTAAGATTTAAATATATTTTTACATTAACATATGTGTTGGTTGATGTTGGTAATTGTTGTTTGATTGAGTTTATTGAATATTGGATATTTTGTACATGGTGATATACATTGTGAAATTGCACGGTCGTTCATGTGTAAATATGATATTTGAAATTTTTACGTGAAACTTAAGTTATGGTATATTAAAATGATTTGTTTGAAGGGTTTTATAAGTGAGAAACAGTATTAATGGGTTTATGGATTTTAATGATTTTTAATGGTTTTTTACTGAGTCATATCGGAGACGGCGATACGTAACGCCCGTTATGATCAGTGGGTGTGAATGACATAATGAGGATGGCGATACGTAACGTCTATTATGATTGATTGTGTGGATCACACAATGGGGACGGCGATACGTAACGCCCGCTATGAAATAAGTCTGTATGAGTCATAATGGGGACAGCAATACGTAATGTCCATTATGATTGGTGTTGTGTGTATATCATATCGGGGACGGAGTTACGTAACACTCGCTATAATTGGATTTACTGATATATTTTTTAGGAAATGATCGATGATTTTATTGGAATTTTATCGTGGACCAAAATGGAATTTTGGCTTGTGTTATTTTATTTATTTTGAGGAAGATGATTTTAAATTTCATGCATACGGTATCATATTCATGAGTGATATTGTTGCATGAGTATATTTTATATCTTATGGTTTGGTCGGGTTGTACTTACTTGCGATACCATTTTGGCGTCGTAGTTTTTGGATGCAGAGTTTTGTGGAGGCTGAGCCTGAGGAAGCGACTCCGCTGTTGAAGTATTCTTATTACAAATTATTATCTTGGAAAATTGTTTTTCCCTTTTTATAAATATGTATTTGTTTAATTTGTAATTCGGATGACTGTATTAAATCTCCTGTTGGAGAATTTGTGTTAAATTAGTTTGTAAAATAATTCTAAAAATTTTGGTACTTAGATATTAACCTCATATATCCGCTGCTTTTATTTATACATGTCACGTGTTCACACACTTAGCACTTGACATTGGGGGTGCGTGACCCGTGTTGTCAGCATCCCGACGCCTTGATTCCCGTATTTATTTTAAAAGAAATTTGGGGGCGTCACAGGTAGTATCAGAGCAGTTCGATTTTGGGTAAATCCACAAATTACTTAGGGACAGTACCAGAAAAGTTTGTTGTTTTAAATTTGTTTGTTTGATTGTTTGGTTATTTTATTCTATTTTTTCTCTATGTTTTTCCTACTAACTTATATTGTAAGATTTTCGATATTTATTTATTTGTATTGTGCTTTTTATTTTAGTGTTCTTTTTGTTTATTATTTCAGAGTTAACTTAGTTCTGATTGGTTGATTTGCTTTGCTTTATTTCATTTTAATATTTGTTCAATATTGTAATTGGATAGTAGTTAAGATTTTAATTAATTGATTTTATTTAGTTAAGTTGTTGAGCATTTATTTTTATATATGTCTTTGTTTTGTTTAAATTGGAATTTGAATATTTTGAATTAGATTATTATTTTATATCTTTCATTTTAAGGGAATCTGTATTTAAATAATTATATTATGGAATCCCTTGTTTTAAAGTTATTATTTTGTTGTGAGTTATTTTGTTTAATTAATTTTTTATGCAATTATCATAAGGATTTGATTTTGTTTTATTTCAGTTCATAAGTTTTCTATAAGATAGTTTTGGATTTTGTTTATCATCTTTTTATTTAAATATGGATTTTGTTCTTTTAAATATTTCTGAAATTTTGAGATTCATTGAGACAAAGATTTAAAAGAAATCGCTACTATGTTTTCCTTTTTGAGACATACATAGAGGTAAGCTTTTAAATTTATTATCTTTTCTCCTTTTCGCTAGTTTTATTTTAAAAAGTTTACCTATTTATTTTGACGAGTGGGTTTGTTTTGGCGACTTGTTAGTATTTATTCATTAACTTATTTGTTTAATTATTTTACTATGGTTCATTTCTTTTAAAGGTCTTAAATTTTAGAGATTTTTACAATAAATCCTTTTAGAGTTGGATTTTAAGAAGAATTTCAAAACTTTATTTGTCATTTTATTTCCCCGTTCTTCTTTTAATTCAATCTCCTTGTTTTATTTAATAAAATTTTTTGGTGATTTTCTGTTTATCAAGGGAGTTGGACTTGTTTTCTTGAACGGCTGGCTTTTACTTATTTGTTTATTAGATCTTTTCACTAGTTTTGTTTATATATAATTTTTATGTGAATTACTCAAGTTTTATTTAGTAATTGAGTATATTACTATATCTTTATAAGATGGATTTATTTTGATAAATCGTTGGTATTTACATGATTGTATTTTTGTATTGATATTTTATATGCTAATTATGTGTATTATCTGGGTCTCACTGAGTGTTTGCATTTCTAAGTTCTAATTTGATCTATGAGAGATTGTTGGGATTGTATTCTAGATGGACTCTTCGTGTGAGTATGAAATTCTTAGCTATTGATATATCGTTATGGAATCTGTTTTAGTAATGCTTATGATAGTCGGCGATAATTTATTTTCTTGGTGAAGTTTTGATATTGTTTGTGGATGCTTAGAAATCTATGTGTAATAGTTGTGTGTAAATTTTGGAGAGTATTTTGTCTTTAATTTGTGTTTGACTTGGGAGAAGTTGTCTTGTTAGGTGATAAATATTGATTTAATGGTTAATAGCATTTGTCGAGGTATCTTAAAGAATTAGTTGTGACTTCGTAAGAATTTGAATATTTGAGACTATTATTTCTCTTAGATATTGAATGTCTAATTGAGTAAGAGAATTATGTGTATCAGGGTTACCATGTTAATCAATTTGAGTAGAGTTGATATGATTTTTATATGATGTACGTTGGAGCTTAAGTGTCAATCATAGTAGTATAATCAGAATTATGAGATATTAAAACTTTAAGATTTAGAAGTGTGGTATAGGATTTCTTGTAAATAAGTGTTGAGCCAGTTTCTACTCATGATGATAATTTATGAGATCTTAATTTTATACATTTAGAAAGTTATCAGAGTGAGCGCGAAAGCGTGATGCCTCGTGATGTAGTTGGAAGTTCAAGTCATGTGTTGGTTTTGAGGATTAGTAGTGATTTGAAATTTGGTATAATACTTGTGAGTTGAGATTTATCTTTTGGTTAGATAAATTATGCTTATTGATGGCTAAGTTGGGAAGTTAAATTTGGGAGTTATTTGATGGTGGCACGATTTTTTTTGTATGGAGTTATTAAACATTAGAATTTTGATAGATCGTATTAAGGTCCTTGTACATATGGAGATTGTGGACTATACTGCTACTTTAGGAGTCCTAGAGATGAAATGTTATTTGGAGAATATACGATTATGATGGAATAACATTCACTTGGATTTAAGGAAAATAGGTGACTGTGTAAATACATGGAGTGAGTATTGAGCTATGTGGTAGGTGAGGTGTTGAGTTTCTATTAGTTGCAGTCGAGAAAATTTCAAGGACGAAATTTATTTTAAGATTTAAATATATTTTTACATTAACATCTATGTGTTGGTTGATTGAGTTTATTGAATATTTGATATTTTGTACATGGTAATATACATTGTGAAATTTCACGGTCGTTCATGTGTATATATGATACTTGAAGTTTTTACGTGAAACTTGAATTATGGGATATTAAAATGATTTGTTTGAAAGGTTTTATAAGTGAGAAACAATATTATTGGGTTTATAGATTTTAATGGTTTTTGACTGAGTCATATCGGGGACGGCGATACATAACGCCTGTTATGATCAGTGGGTGTGAATGACATAATGGGGATGGCGATACGTAATACCCATTATGATCATTGTGTGTGTATTTCATAATGGGGACGGCAATACGTAATGCCCATTATGATTGATAGTGTGTGGATGACATAATGGGGACAGCGATACGTAACGCCCGCTATGAAATAAGTCTGTATGAGTCATAATGGAGACGGCGATACATAACGCCCGCTATGATTAGATTTACTGATATCTTTTATGGGAAATGAAGGATGATTTTATTAGAATTTTATCGTGGACCAAAATGAAATTTTGGCGTGTGTTATTTTATTTATTTTAAGAAAGATGATTTTAAGTTTCATGCGTACGGTATCATGTTCATGAGTGATGTTGTTGTTGCATGAGTATATTTTATATCTTGTGGTTTAGTTGGGCTATACTTACCTGCGATGCCATTTTGGCGTCATAGTTTTTTGATGCAGAGTTTTATAGAGGCTGAGTCTGAGGAGGCATTGAGGCATTACAAACAATTTATAACACCCACTTCCTATGGGTTAAGGAATGTCACGTAATTTTCTAAAACTTTTAATCTGGCATAAGATTCTTGATTTTAATAAGAAAATAAATAACATTTATTTCAAAAACGAAGTTTTAATAAAATGTCTTTCAAAAATATTTATTAAAATAACTAAAAGTAAATTTGTATTATAAAGACACTTATTTCCATAAATGTTGAAAATTCAAAAAAATATTTAATATACTTCTGGCCTGCCTGTTCGTACTGGTCCTCTTCTTTACCTGAGTGGTTTTAAAAACAGGAAATAAATTAAAATGAGTCAATAACTCAATAAGAAATCCACTACAATCTGAGAATAATAATCATAGGATTTTTCTTGAAAATTTCATATTGAAATCTGAAACATGACTGTATATGGTGATATTTATGTTATGCATGATTTAACTATCTGAATTAACTGACTAACTGATTTAACTGAACTGATTGGTCAACACACTTAACCCTGTGTACAAGGTTGTGCACCGGCCCCGCATCCTATTGCAGTAAGAGGAGCCGCTGATAGTACTCTAGCGTACTATGGTGGACTATGCTTAGGTCTGTGGCTTGCACATCCACTCTGATCTAATATGTATTGGTATCATGCATCTGAATGACTATCTGAATTAACTAATTAATTGAACTGTTTGACTGAATAACTGATTAATTGATTTTTTAATATGATCTAATCTTATACTTGAACTTAACTTAACTTATGTGACCTATGTAACATGAGATGCATATCATATATACTGATATAAATAACTATGCTTGCTGAGTCTGGATATAATTCTAAATGACATGATTGTGTACCGTACTATGCTAATGACATGCTTGTATAACATAAAGGGCATATGTAAAAGGCTATTAAAGAACTGACTCTACTAATAATATAAGTTAAATGTGAGGATTCTAATTTTGTGATAAAATTCACTTATCTCGTAGCGCTGCTTCCTAAATTCTTCTTCATAATTCGTTACCTATACGAAATATGAATTGTCACTAACTTTTCTAAAATAACGTACTGAAATATTCTACTGAGTTAATACATATCGTGAAGAATAATTTAACACATATTAGGTTTTATACAAAAGATGCTAAAATCACAAAATACAAGTAACATATTTCACTTAGTTAAAATCATAATTGCACCTTTTAGAATATAATATAGTAAAATACTTGGACTAAATTTAGTTTACTAACAAGAGTCGTGAAAAACCTAAAATTTTAAAATACATTTAATTTTTATAATTAACATAATTATTTAACTTTACAAGAAATGTAATGAATACCAATATTACATAATTATTTAAATAGTAATATCATATATAGTCTTTCAAATAAAATATAGTAAATAATATATCTTTCTAAATCTATAAAATAACAGTTGAAATAATCAATTCATAAATAACTTAAAAATACTTTTCATTAAAATTCTTATGAACTATTATTATTACTTAACAATAATTTAATACTAAGTACATACTATAATTAAAAAGGAAATCATAATTGGTTTAACTCCATTAATAATACTGGAACTTGTTTCAAAAAAAATACATAACAGATCAACTCATCGTGTAAAAAAATAACTTAAAACTCTATTCACGACTAAAGTTCATTTTAGTAAAATAATAGTGAAGAATATAATATGTTTAAACAAAGCTCAGAATGGAAAAACCAACTTAAAGAGTCCAGTGAAAAGTAAAGTCCACGAAAGACCATTCAATCAACATCTATCAAAGCTTTCGTATTAAATTACTTAAAGCTTTTAGAGTTACACATGAAGGAGATGGTAATGGCTGCAAAGCTTACGAGGGAGAAGGACACGTGACGACACTCTAGTGGCTAGTTGAGATTCTTGACGGCACCAATTGGGTGCTTTGGTAGTGGTGAAACGACAAAGTGAGAGAGAAAGAGATTTTAGAGAGAGAGCACTGAACCAAAAAGAATAGGAGAGGTAGGAAGAGAGTGCGGCGAAAATGGCTTACCAGCAAGAGTGGGTGTGACAATACAGGGATTTTCGACAGTTTCTGGCACTGTCGATGGGTCTTCGACGTCTGATGAGTGCACAAAAATGCACTCTAAATACTCTATTTAAATACTACAAGAAATGAGAAAACAATGGATATAACTCATGTTAATAAAATTAATGGTCATTTATCTTGAGATAGATATAAGCATGATTTAATATATTGATGAGAATATAAAATGCCATATTTTCCTCTCTTAATGTTTAAAACTTTATTCTTATTTGATGCCTAAATATACTCATTATTCTTATATTTTGATTTAGGACACAAATGGAGACATTAGGAGCAAATGAAGATAATTGCGGAATTTCAGACAGTTTTGACATCTTTTCGTAAAATGGGCATAACTCTCTCATCCAATCTTCGATTGAGCTGATTCAAGATGATCTAGAACCGCAAGAGAAATATCTATAACTTTTATGTTTTGTGTTTGAAGAGATATCCACTCAATCTAAGACAAAATCTACCATCAAGTGGACGCACCTGCACTTGACGTTCCTAGATATTTTTCAGCCACTTGCATCAAATCCAAATACAAGATGAAGTGCACTCAAGTTTCTTCAAGACAAATTATTTGACCACAAGATATTAAGTCATACAAGACAACTAATAGATAGAGAAGCAAAATTGAAACACTCAACCTACAAGCAAAATCCAGCTCATGCATGGTGGGAAAACAAATGATCAAAATGACAACTCACAAATCACTTGGATTCAAGAATGGCACATGGCAAAACAAGTTGAAATTGTGATGATTTTGTTATGACAACTTGCATGAAGGATGCTTATAAATAGAAGGGAGGGGTGTGTGTTCTAAGACCATGCTTAGTGTGCTTGGATGCCTTGGAAGATACATTGTTTGAGAGCTTGAGAAAAGAAAAGAAAAACCAAAGAAGAGAGAAGAAAATAATGGTTGGCTCTTCCATATTATCCCTTGAAGAATTTTTGTTGCATATTTTCAATATGTGTAACTAATTTTCTAGTAGAGCTAGGGATGAATTTGTATATATGATGGTATTTGTAATTGTTTTTGATTCATATATGTGTTCTTCAAATATTAAACTCTTTTGTTTAGTCATTCGAAATTTATTATAAATGTTTTCGTCACCAAATAATCTTAAAATTTATTTCATTTATAGATTCAGTCATGCTTTTTCTATTAAATGCAATAATTCTTTGATTATGTTTGGTTCAATTGGTTATCTATTTTAATTTAATTCTCTGCTGCAATATTGCTCTACGAGTATATTGTCGACGTTGAATTTCTTTAATATCGATAACAATTCATGTTCTTATATTGTGACGAATGATTTTTCGAAAGATTACATTTGATTTAAATCTGGTTATTAATGTTTTATTTTCCGATTGAAAATTTGGACATAGAATTTTCAATTGAGTTATTAATGAATCGAAAATAATTAAAATACCAATTATATACAAAGGATTCCCGATGCTTTACTTTTCGCACTCATCTAAATCTTTTTGTTAATTTTGTTACTGTTCTTCAATTTCTCAATCCATCTCCCTGTGGAATCGACACCCCAAAGCTATACTGCAAACGACCGCGTTATTCTTTGGGCGTAATCAAATTTTGGCGCCGTTGCCGGGGAGACGGTAAAAGAATTTGTAGTTTTTTTTTAGTAGTTTGTTAAAAAAAAAAAAAAAAGAGAGCGGTAGCTTCGTTCATTTTCTTTTTAGCTTTCTGCATCTTTATTTTATTTTAGTTTTATTTTCGTAATTTTTTTTTTCAGTATTACGCTTTTCTTTACTTTGCATGCGCAGGTACAGAGACGCTTTTGGACGGTTTGCTAGTAGACCCGTGCTAGAATCAGATTCAGAATCTAATTTTTCTAATCGCTTGTTTGATAATTCTTCCAATTCTGACGCGATGAGTGAACACGTGGACCAACCTGTTAGAACCCTCCAAGATTATCTTCATCCCGCACGAACAGCCACACCATCCTGTATTATGTTCTCACCTAATGTTCGTCATGTAGATTTTAAAACGGGAATGATACAATTACTTCCGACTTTCCATGGTCTAGAAAATGAAAACCCCTATGTTCATATTAGGGAATTTGAGGAAGTAGTTGCAACATTTCACGGTCAAAATACCACTGACGAAACGGTAAGGCTAAAGTTCTTTCCTTTTTCTTTGAAAGATAAAGCTAAGAGTTGGTTGTACTCACTAAGACCACGGTCTATTGGAACATGGAGTGAGATGACTCAAGTGTTTTTCAATAAATACTTTCCCCAACATAAGACTAATGCTTTAAAAAGACAAATCTCTACCTTTGCACAAAAGGATAGTGAGACTTTGTACCAGTCTTGGGAAAGATTTAAAGAATTACTGAGTATGTGTCCCCACCATGGATATGAGAATTGGCGCTTAGTGAGTTATTTCTATGAAGGCCTTACGCCCAGGGAACGTCAATTCGTGGAAATGATGTGCAATGGAGAATTTTTACAAAAAAATCCCGATGAGGCCATAGAGTACCTCAATGAGCTTGCTGAAAAAGCTCATACTTGGACTGGACCTAGTGCTACTGATAGCACAAACAGGTCACGACCTACAGGAAACTTGAGTGGTGGTATTTACCATCTAAGGGAGGAGGATAACCTTAAGGCTAAGGTTGAAATGCTCACCAGAGAATTAGAGTTATTGAAAACTAAAAACTCAAAACCAACACACACGGCTAATCATGCAGAATCTTTTGGGCCATGTGTTGTCTGTGGTGGGATAGATCATCATTCCCAAGAGTGTCCTACACATACTAACATGAATGGTATGTATGAGGAACAAAGTAATGCTCTAGGTATGTACAAAAAGCCCTTCACACCTTACTCTGAAACCTACAACCCAGGATGGCGTAATCATCCCAACTTCAGCTGGAAGTCTGAAAACCAGCAGCCTGCACAACTCTCTAGATCATATCCTGCACCATACCATGCACCTCAATCTTCTAGAAATTCTTTAGAAGATACTTTGCATACTTTTATTGAAATACAGGGTAAGACTAATCAAAAATTTGAATCTTTGATTATGCAGGTTGTTGAAGAAAATAAGGAAATCAAGAGCCAGGTGTCTAAAATAATGAGTTCATTGACTATGAATGAGAAAGGTAAGTTTCCTTCCCAAACTCAATCTGTACCTCATGGTCAACATATGGCACAAGGAGATCTGAAGGACGTAAACGCCATTGTGACACGAAGTGGTAAGTCTCTACGTGATCCAATAATAGAAAAAAAAAAGGATGTAGAGAAAGATCAAGATAGCAGCAGTCCTGAGCTTCCCAAAGAACTTGAGGTAACAAAACCTGAGGAACCTGCGGTAACAAAAAATCCTGGTAAGGTACCTTTTCCTCAAGCATTAAAGTCAAGTAAACAAACTCTAGATCATAACAATGATATTTTGGAAAATCTTAGACAGGTAAAAATTAATCTTCCTCTTTTGCATGTAATTAAACAAGTTCCTACTTACGCAAAAATTCTCAAAGATTTGTTTACAGTTAAGAGGAAGCATTATGTGAAGAAGACTGCATTCTTGACAGAGCAAGTTAGTGCTCTAATTGAACAGCGGATTCCCCCTAAGTACAAGGATCCTGGATGTCCAACCATCACATGCAACATTGGCAATCATGAGCTTGGACAGGCATTGCTAGATTTAGGGGCTAGTGTAAATTTGATGCCATATTCTATTTATTTGCAATTAGGATTGGGAGAAATCAAACCAACTTCTGTGGTATTGCAATTGGCTGATCGTTCAGTCAGAGCACCACGAGGTGTGGTAGAGGATGTTTTAATTCAAGTTGACAAATTTTACTATCCTGTTGATTTCTTAATTCTAGACACTAGTTCTGCTGTAGAAACCACCTCTAAAATTCCATTAATTTTAGGTAGACCTTTTCTTGCTACTTCTAATGCTCTTATCAATTGCAGAAATGGATTGATGAAACTCTCTTTTGGCAATATGACTCTTGAGGTAAATATTTTTCATATTGCAAAACAGCCAGAAGAGGATGTCGAGTGTCATCAGACATATATGATTGACTCACTTATAGAAAGGGATGTTCTTACAACTTATGACTCAGATTCCCTTGAATACTTTATTGTTAATTCTGAATTTAATCCTATAAGTGATTCATCTGATGTATTTGACATTTGTACTATTTTTGACAGAACTCATGATTATAGCACACAGGCATGGCAACCAAAGTTTGAGAAGTTGCCTGAAAAAAGAGAAAGACAGATTCCTTCAAGTAGGGAAGCCCCTAAAGTTGAATTAAAATCCCTACCTAAGGGTTTAAAGCATGTTTTCCTTGGTCCAGGTGATACTTTTCCTGTTATTATTTCATCTGAATTATCTGAGTCCCAAGGTGAGAAATTAATTCAGATTTTATGCAAATATAAATCAACCCTAGGATGGAGTATTGCTGATATAAAAGGCATTAGTCCCCTAATCTGTACTCATAAAATAAATTTAGAGGAAGGAACTAATCCTCGAAGAGACCCCCAGCGTAGACTTAATCCTACAATGAAAGAAGTTGTGAAAAATGAAGTATTGAAACTATTAGATGCAGGAATGATATATCCTATTGCTGATAGTAAATGGGTAAGTCCTACGCAGGTTGTTCCTAAAAAGTCAGGAGTAACTTTGATAAAAAATGACCTTGGAGAGTTAGTCCCTACAAAACTGGTGACTGGTTGGCGGATGTGCATTGATTACAGAAAATTAAATGCCGCCACACGAAAAGACCATTTTCCGCTTCCTTTTATTGATCAAATTCTTGAGCGGGTGGCTGGTCATCCTTTTTATTGCTTTCTGGATGGTTATTCTGGTTATTATCAAATTGAAATTGCATTAGAAGATCAGGATAAAACTACTTTTACTTGTCCTTTCGGTACTTATGCTTTCCGCAGAATGCCATTTGGATTGTGTAATGCTCCAGCTACTTTTCAACGTTGCATGATGAGTATTTTTAGTGATATGGTTGAAAAGTGCGTGGAAGTTTTTATGGATGACTTGACTGTTTTTGGATCTTCTTTTGATGCATGTTTAATGAGTTTAGAAAGAGTACTGACTCGTTGTGAAGAAAAAGAATTGATTTTAAATTGGGAAAAATGTCACTTTATGGTACCTTCAGGTATTGTTTTAGGGCATATTATTTCTTCCAAAGGAATGGAGGTTGATCAATCAAAAGTTGAATTAATCTCTAAATTGCCTACACCTAGAACAATCAAGGATATAAGATCATTTCTTGGTCATGCGGGTTTTTATAGGAGATTCATACAGAATTTTTCTGCCATATCTAGACCACTATGTAACCTCCTAGCTAAGGATGCCCCATTTGAATGGACACAAGCCTGTCAAGAGGCTTTCAAAACATTAATTGGCAAGCTTACTTCAGCACCCATAATGCAACCACCTGATTGGAATTTACCTTTTGAAATTATGTGTGATGCTAGTGATTTTGCTGTAGGTGCTGTTCTTGGACAACGAAAAGAAGGGAAACCTTTTGTCATTTACTATGCTAGTCGAACTCTAAATAATGCACAAATGAATTACTCCACCACTGAAAAAGAGTTGTTAGCTGTAGTATTTGCTTTGGATAAATTCCGCGCTTATTTGATTGGTTCTCCTATCATTATCTTTACAGATCATGCAGCCCTTAAGTACCTTTTTACAAAGAAGGATGCTAAGGCACGATTAATACGATGGATTTTGCTTTTGCAGGAATTTGACATCACCATCAAAGACAAGAAAGGAGTGGAGAACGTAGTGGCAGACCATCTTTCTAGATTCACATTCGAGGACACTTCTGAACACATACCAATCAAAGATGATTTTCCCGATGAGCATTTACTTTCTATTACTTCTCTACCATGGTTTGCTCATATTGTGAACTATTTAGCTGCAGGAGAAATACCAAAGGATTTTAGCACCCAAGACAAAAGGAAATTCATGATTGAGGTACGAAAATTCTACTGGGATGACCCTTACCTTTTCAAATACTGCCCTGATCAAATTTTAAGGCGTTGCATCCCTGATGAAGAGATTGCAAGCGTTTTGGAATTTTGTCATTCCCAAGCTTGTGGTGGCCACTTTTCAATGAAGAAAACCGCTGCAAAAATCCTGCAGTGTGGATTTTATTGGCCCACCTTATTTAAAGATACAAATATCTATTGTTGCTCATGCGAAAGATGTCAAAAGTTAGGAGCTATGACCCGTCGTAATATGATGCCCTTAAACCCAATTTTGGTAATTGAAATTTTTGACTGTTGGGGCATTGATTTTATGGGACCATTTCCTCCTTCTTTTGGATATTTATATATTATTGTGGCAGTAGATTATGTGTCAAAATGGGTAGAGGCAGCACCTTGCAGGACCAATGATAACAGGACGGTAATTAAGTTTCTCAAAGAAAATGTACTATCTCGATTTGGTACCCCACGTGCTATCATTAGTGACCGAGGTACGCATTTTTGTAACCGTTCTTTTGAAGCTTTAATGAAAAGATATGGGGTGATACATAAGCTTTCTACTGCATATCACCCTCAGACAAGTGGACAGGTTGAACTTGCGAATAGGGAAATTAAACAAATTTTAGAAAAAACGGTCAACCCAGATCGGAAAGATTGGTCTTTGAGACTAATCGATGCGCTTTGGGCTTACCGTACAGCTTTCAAAACTCCCTTAGGCATGTCACCTTATAGACTTGTTTTTGGAAAACCTTGTCATTTGCCCGTGGAGCTCGAGCATCGAGCATATTGGGCCATTAAACATTTCAATTTTGACTTGGAAAAAGCAGGAAAATTTAGAAAATTCCAATTGACGGAATTAGAAGAATTGAGAAATGATGCTTATGAAAACTCCAAGATCTATAAGGCTAAAATGAAAGTATTTCATGATAAAAATATTTTGAGAAGAACATTTAAGCCTAATGATCGAGTATTTTTATATGATTCAAGACTCCATAAGCATCCAGGAAAACTTCGATCTAGATGGACCGGCCCTTTTATAGTAAAAAATGTTTTCACAAATGGGGCGGTAGAAATAGAAAATCCAAAAGATGGATGTATCTTCAAAGTAAATGGTCAACGCCTCAAAATCTTAATTGATAGACAAATTCCAGAAGTGGAAGACATTCCACTTATGGACCCAGTATATCAATCTTGACCATCTCCAGGTATGTTTTTCTTTTCTTTTATTTTCGTTCATTTTATTTTTGTTTATTGTTTACTTTATTTTGTTATAGGTTAATTTTATTTTGACAAATACCATCTTTGATGCCAAGCAAGTCGCCCACATCCCACATCAGGTGTATTCTACCCTGTTTAGTTATTCAATTCTGATTCTTAAACATTGAGGACAATGTTTCATTTAAGTTGGGGGGTGGGAATATAAATCTGTTATTTAAACTCTGTGGCATATTTCAATCAATATATAAAAAATTGCCAAATTTTTTCACACAGGCATCTTTTCACACATGATACTCATGCTCATTCATAACCATCTTGGTGAATTCAACAAACCCATTTTAAATCATTTTGCTAAAACATCCACAGAGCCATTTATGCACTTCTCCAAACTTTGTGGTAATATGGTGATTTGACACATGTAACTAAAGAATTATTTTGCTCAAGTATTCATGTGAATTTTGTGAGAATTGAGAGCTTACAAATACAGAAATTGTGATAAGTATCCATTGATCTGTTGAATTTGACACTTCTTTTGAGAATATCATTACATGGTTTGTGGTAAGATGGTGGATATACTTGGGATATGACGAAAGTCAACTTAGGATTAACGTTTGAGCCTTTCAAGCTGAGCCTTTTCATCATAAATCCCTAGCAGCCAATTTTGAGCCAATATACACATATGGCCTTTTCTTTTCATATCTACATCATCCATACCTCTCCACATTGGAGTATAGCTTATACACTATATTTTCCTACCATTTTACTTCCAAGTGTGTACTAGGTGTGAAATCATCATAAAAAAAAAAAAAAAAAAAAAAAACCATGACAAAAATGGCATGGTGCTAGATGTGTCCATCAAATTATTCATGAAAGAGTTCATCAAATTGCGAAGACACCAGTGGCAAAAGAAGATGGAAAAGTGTACTTAGTCAAAAATCTAAAAAATTGAAAAGTACATCAAAAGGAAAGTATAGTCTACTGAAAAATTTAACAGATTCCCTTTTGTGTATACTTGGAAGTTTTTGAAATCTCTTCACCTTTTCTTCTTATGAACCCCAACCCTAAACCACATTACAACCCTTTGTGTTGATTTTTTCGATCCTAAGTATGCTTGTGGAAAGAATGGTGGAAATCTCATTTGTTAGTATTCCTATCATAAGATCAATGTTTACTTGTTACTTATATATAATTGGCTAAATTTCCATGAGAGTAAATGTACACCTTTGTCAACTCCATAGAGAGAACCCATACATGAAATACTTCTATACCCGTGAGTTATGGAGTTGAACCTTTTTGCTTAAGATATTCTAATTTTGCATGTGTCGAAACCTCTGATCTGATAAAAATAGTTTGGAACACATACACACTCTGTGGATTGCTATATTTGAATTACTTGTGAAAGGGTTATTGAATTTCTAAGATTGTTTTGATATGTAAATTTGAAAAATGTGTCTTGATGGCCCCTATGTGTGATTTTCTTTGGTCTTTCTCATCATTTTGCATGAAAATTGCTAGGGACTAGCAATGAGTAAGTTGGGGGGTGTGATGAGTGCACAAAAATGCACTCTAAATACTCTATTTAAATACTACAAGAAATGAGAAAACAATGGATATAACTCATGTTAATAAAATTAATGGTCATTTATCTTGAGATAGATATAAGCATGATTTAATATATTGATGAGAACATAAAATGCCATATTTTCCTCTCTTAATGTTTAAAACTTTATTCTTATTTGATGCCTAAATATACTCATTATTCTTATATTTTGATTTAGGACACAAATGGAGACATTAGGAGCAAATGAAGATAATTGCGGAATTTCAGACAGTTTTGACATCTTTTCGTAAAATGGGCATAACTCTCTCATCCAATTTCCGATTGAGCTGATTCAAGATGATCTAGAACCGAAAGAGAAATATCTATAACTTTTATGTTTTGTATTTGAAGAGATATCCACTCAATCTAAGACAAAATCGACCATCAAGTGGACGCACCTGCACTTGACGTTCCTAGATATTTTTCAGCCACTTGCATCAAATCCAAATACAAGATGAAGTGCACTCAAGTTTCTTCAAGACAAATTATTTGACCACAAGATATTAAGTCATACAAGACAACTAATAGATAGAGAAGCAAAATTGAAACACTCAACCTACAAGCAAAATCCAGCTCATGCATGGTGGGAAAACAAATGATCAAAATGACAACTCACAAATCACTTGGATTCAAGAATGGCACATGGCAAAACAAGTTGAAATTGTGATGATTTTGTTATGACAACTTGCATGAAGGATGCTTATAAATAGAAGGGAGGGGTGTGTGTTCTAAGACCATGCTTAGTGTGCTTGGATGCCTTGGAAGATACATTGTTTGAGAGCTTGAGAAAAGAAAAGAAAAACCAAAGAAGAGAGAAGAAAATAATGGTTGGCTCTTCCATATTATCCCTTGAAGAATTTTTGTTGCATATTTTCAATATGTGTAACTAATTTTCTAGTAGAGCTAGGGATGAATTTGTATATATGATGGTATTTGTAATTGTTTTTGATTCATATATGTGTTCTTCAAATATTAAACTCTTTTGTTTAGTCATTCGAAATTTATTATAAATGTTTTCGTCACCAAATAATCTTAGAATTTATTTCATTTATAGATTCAGTCATGCTTTTTCTATTAAATGCAATAATTCTTTGATTATGTTTGGTTCAATTGGTTATCTATTTTAATTTAATTCTCTGCTGCAATATTGCTCTACGAGTATATTGTCGACGTTGAATTTCTTTAATATCGATAACAATTCCTGTTCTTATATTGTGACGAATGATTTTTCGAAAGATTACATTTGATTTAAATCTGGTTATTAATGTTTTATTTTCCGATTGAAAATTTGGACATAGAATTTTCAATTGAGTTATTAATGAATCGAAAATAATTAAAATACCAATTATATACAAAGGATTCCCGATGCTTTACTTTTCGCACTCATCTAAATCTTTTTGTTAATTTTGTTACTGTTCTTCAATTTCTCAATCCATCTCCCTGTGGAATCGACACCCCAAAGCTATACTGCAAACGACCGCGTTATTCTTTGGGCGTAATCAACGTCCTAGGATGGCTCCAAATGAGAAGAGCACTAGTTGGCTAACATTGCTCTATTTTCAGTCACAAAAAACAGGGGTGTTTGCTAAGGTTCAACTTTGGTGGCTGAAAGGGATGGCAGCCGTGTGAAGGGTTTTCTCTTCGGCTATTCTGTGAGGTGCTGTCGCAAGAGACTTTGCAGTGGTGGCATCGAGGGATGGATGGTGAACGCTTGGGGTGGTTGGCAGCTTACGAAAGGGTTGGTGTCTCGATTTCCATTGGTTGGGCATGCATGGGGCTGCCAAGTGCAAGGTGGTGGTTTGTGAAGGTGATGAAGGCTAGGAAGTGGCTCACGATGGTGCTAACATGGTGGTTCCAGGTGCTGAACAGTGACAAGGAGTGTCAGGACCCCATCAAAAGTTGCCCATGGACAAGGTCCTAGACACGCATGGACACCCATGCATGACACCATGCCATGCCTAACCATGAGCCATGCACCACACTAGCCCACCTATGGGCCCTCCGAATGCCACGGCCACCTTGAGCCTTTGAAGACTATTTTATTTGATTTTTTTATTTTAGTAATCAAATAATTTTACGAGGGACTTAATGATGGTTTCCATTTTGTAATATCTACAAATAGGACCCTTAGTATCTTATTTTCACATTTATTGATCATTTGACCTTTTTGAAGACACCTTGTGTGTGGGAGGCATGTAGCCTAGGCAGGTCACTATGTAGCTTGGATTCATCTTCGATGCTTAGCATTTGGGCTTCTTGGGATGCAATGCATGAATCCCCTTGAAGAGGAACACAGTGTGCAATTCGTGAATCAGTGTTGTTTCAATCTATCATTTTACCATTTCATTTATCAATAATATTAAAGGTATTTATTTTTATCTTGGTGTTTTTGTGATTCTTTGAAGTCACTCTTGTGTTTGTTGCAATCTTTGAGTGGTTGATTATAGTTGGAGTGTGTAGTGAGAGTACCGAATTCACACCACTTGTGAATTTGAGAATTATGTTAGTATTCTTGAGAATTTAGAAATTCAAATACCTTGTGAATTTTAAATTCCTAAACTTCTTGAGTTGTGAGTTGTTGTTTGTTCTATTGTAGTGTGGGTTGTCTTTTGATGGAAAGGTGTTAGCCGAAGCATAAGAAGAGTTATTGTGTGATTTTGGGGTTCATCAAGTTTTTCAAAAGTTCTTATGTTTTCTCACATGTCCTTGTGATTTTCTTGAAGATTCCCGAGTTTTCCCTCAATCCAAAGCCACCACACAGCTAGCCCTAGCCTCACCAAAGTCACCCTACATAAGCCACCAAATCCTATATGCCCAATACTTACCCTATCCATCCCATTCGGCCATCACACAAAACCCTACCTCCCATTATCCTATTCGGCCATTCCTTCCTATAAGCCATAAACTCTAATTCTCATAAGCCATAAAACCCTAATTGCAACATCACCTCAACCTTATCCTTCCACCATTTCAAATCAATTTAAAATTCAAAACAATCATAATCCCACAAAACCACCAATTTAGCCATCACTTCCTAGTGATATCTGAACACCACTTGACACTTCATCTACCCTATCTTATCTCCATTGATTTAATTGATCAATTATCCTTTAAGTGATTCAATTAAATCTTATCCAACCTAATCAAATCTCATTCAAAATCTAAGCCTTATTCATCCAATCCATAGCCGGCCATATCCCTTCAAATTTAAAATTCAAAATTCCTAAAAATTAGGAATTTTCTTTTCAAGATAACCTTAGTCAAATTTCACAACTCCAAAACCCTAGCCTAGCCTCATTCATCCACTACCTTATCCAAATGACCAAAGCCCTAATCATAATCCTTAATCTCGAAATTCCCTTAAGTCACCACTAAAACCCTAACTACATTACATCTTATGAGTCATATATCTTACCAAAACGTCCCAACCTATAGGCCTACCCAAGGGATATTCTTTTAAACATTTTTTTATTTTAATCTACCACTTAGACCACCACATCTCCCTACTCAAACCAAAACCATCCTTAAACACCATAAGCCCATTGCCCTAGGAACTCAAGGAAGCGGGAAAAGTGCCCTAACCAATCCAACCAACGAGACTTGTTCTGTCACTAGGAGGAAACGTGCGTGGTGAGGAACCCCTTTGTTTAGGGACTAGACTGAGGTTCCTATCAAGGCTATGTTCCTCTCAGTCCAGGGTAGTGTCGGCATGTGGTTTGGTATTTCTCTATATGCATGCTGTGATGAGATATGTAAATATATATAAGTGAGGAATCCCTAAAGGAAAGAGGGAGAGATATGCATGGAACGTATCAGTAGTTGAAAACCCTAGGAAAGATAGGAGGAACAAAAACTACACAATCTTGAACTTAAAAAATGCTGCCGATAGTTTGGCCAAGTGAATAGGAACGTACTTGATGGGGAGAAGTGGAGAGGGGATGTGCAAGTGCATGGCTTCGTGGTTTGAACAGGACTTGTGTAGCGTTTTCATTTGTGGAAGTAATTCAATTACCAAAATCATTAAGAGATCTATTCTCAGAAGATCAAAGGGAAACTAATGTAACAAAAAGATACGTATAACAAAATGAAAACTTCGCTACTCCATATTTTGAGAGGATAAAGATATGAGATGTGATAAAAGGTTTCAAAATTATTTAAACTAATTAAGATATTTTTATTAATAAACTAAAAATATTAATAATATAATTAAAATAATATCTATAATAAAATATGTATTCAAAATATGAATATATTAATATTATAACATCTTATATAATTGATAACACTAATAATAATAATAAGAAAGTTATGTAATAATGTGAAATTTTGAAAGATCAATATATTCACATTTAAACCCTATATATCAGGGTTGGGATGTTACACTCTCCCTTAGAATCTTCATCAGCACGTTTAGGTTTCGAAGCAAGGAAGTGGGAAACTGTGTCATTGCCACACCCATATAAAAAAAATTGAAATCAGAATTCATAAGGAGTAGTTGAGGAAAAGAAAAATTAGAAAACTAAACAAATTACAATAAATTAAAAAAAAAACCAAATAAATTTTTAGAATGCTTGGATTACCTTCCAAGAATTGCTTAGTTATAGTCAGTAGCTTGACTATTGCTCTTCATCTAGGCAAGATCAAGGATAATCTTCTTGCTGTCAACTTCACCATTCAAATAATGCTTAGGAAGTTGTCCATTCACTTTAAATGTCCTATTCTTATCATGAGTGACTTTGACTGCTCCATAAGAAAAAACTTTAAAGATTGTGAATGGGCTTGACTATTGCGATTGAAGTTTTCTTAGAAAGAGGCAAAGACATGAATAGTAAAGCAAAACTTGTTGTTCGAGTAGAAATTCTTTGAGATGTGCTTATCATGCCAAGTCTTGGTTCACTCCGAATAAATTTTTGCATTCTCATAAACTTCATTTCGAAACTCATCCATCTTATTAACTTAAAAAAAAATGCTTTTCACCTACTGCTTAGATATCTATGTTAGGCGCTTTATCACTCAATAAGCTTTATGCTTGAGCTCTACAAAAAGATGACATGCCTTCCATAGAAAAATCGATAAGGAGACATTTTCAAAGGTGTTTTGAATGCTATTCGATAAGCCCATAACGTATCATCTAACTTTTTAGACCAATTTTTTCTAGAGATGTTAACTATTTTATCTAGAATTTGCTTCATCTCCTTATTTGATACCTCTACTACTTTGTTTGTTTGGGGATTATAAGCCAATGTCGTCCGGTGCCTAAAGCCATATTTTAATAATATTAGAGATTCAAGTTTCTTGTTGCAAAAGTGAGTCCCTTCATCGCTAATAATAGCCTTGAGAGTCTCAAATTTGGTAAAAGATATTCTTCTAGAGAAAACTAAGCACTATTTTCCATTATTAGTGGGAGTTGAGGTTGCCTCTACCTACTTAGACACGTAATCCATTGTTAAAAGAATGTACTTGTTGTTGTAGGATGAAGGGAAGGGTCTCATGAAGTCAATACCTCAATCTCCACCTCTAGAATATTCTATAAAAGCATTTCATTCCGTCTAGATATGTTCCTAGAACATTAGCATCTATCACAAGCGATAATGAAAGAATGAGCATCCTTGAATAGGGTTGGCCAATAAAATTCAAAGTGGAGAACTTTAGCCTCAATCCAATGAGTTTAAACTCTTCTCCACATTTTAGTGTATGGCAATGCATCAAAATCTCTATCATCTTGTCTTTTAGTACACATCACTTGATCATTTGGTCAACACAATGCGTATAAAGTATTAGTTATTTCCAATAGTAGTGCTTGACTCTCGAAAAAAATCTATTCTTTTGTTGATAAGAAAGATCCAAATAAATGATTTTTTCTCGAAGAAAATTGACATAATCTCTATACCAAAGTAAAGGCTTGTTAGAAGAAATAGTTAAAAGTTGCTCATTCGCAAAATGCAGTTGTTAGAACTCAAGTTGCTCTTGTAACTCCAGACGTGAGAGATTATCCATTGCCAAATTTCCGATTCCCTTCTTATCTTTAATCTATATATCAAAATCTTGCAGTAAGAGAACCCAACGGATGGGTCTTGACTTTGATCAAAACTTGTCAAAAGCGAAAACTATAGTAAGTAGCTTCTTCTCAATTATGGCATACTTGAGTTGGGCATCATTAAGGGTCTGGCTAGCAATAAATTGTGTTGCTTGTTCCTTCACTTACCCAATACCACGTCTGCCGATCAAACATCAATCCAAATAGTAGGTCCCAATATGGTGCTATAACAATTAGAGCTGACACAAGCTTCTCTTTAAGTAACAAAATTCCTTCTCATGATCTTCATCAAAGACAAATGGAATTTCCTTCACAAGCAAGCAACAATGGGTTAGGAAATCTTGGTGCAGTCCTTGATGAATCTTTTATAAAATCATGTGTGTCTAAGAAAATTCCTAACTCCCTTTATTGTTGGTGGTGGTGGAAGCTTCTTTATTGTCTCAATTTAGGTTGTATCTACTTCAATCCCCTTAGAAGAGATTCGATGGCCCAAGAAAACTCCCTCTTTTACCATTAAGTGACACTTCTCCCAATTAAGTATAAGGCTAGTTTTTTAACATATCTAAAAAACTAACGCCAAATTCCCAAGGCAATTATCAAAAGAAGACTTGAATACAAAAAAAAATCATCCGTAAAAATTTCAGTAATCCATTTTATCATATCCAAAAGTATTACCATCATACACCTTTGAGAAGTGGTTGTGCATTACAAAAGCCCAAAGGGCATTCACCGAAAAGTAAAAGTATCGTAAGTCAATGTGAATGTGGTCTTCTCTTGGTCCTCCGGTACTATGACTATTTGATTTACCCCAAATAGTCATTTAAGAAGCAATAGTATTTATGCCCGTCAAGCCTATCCAACATTTTATCGATGAATGGCAAGGGAAAATAGTCTTTCCGAGTAGCTTTGTTCAATTTTTGGTAATCCAAGTAAGTTCTCCACCGGTGACGGTTCTTGTAGGGGTCAACTTATTGTTAGCATTCTCCACCACCATCATTCCTCCTTTCTTTGGTACTTGGACAAGACTAGCTCATGAGCTATTAAAAATTGGGTAAGTCACTCCAACATCTAACCACTTTAAAATCTCTTTTTGCATCACTTCCTGCATTATCGGATTGAGACTTCTTTGGAGCTCTACCATTGGCTTGCACTCTTCTTTCAATAAAATCTTGTGCATACAAATAGAAGGGCTATTCCCTTAATATCCACAAGCTTCCACCCAATACTTGCCTTCTGTCTTCACGTTGAAATAGTATTACACACCTAACAGCTTACGGGACGGGGTTAATGTGCACACCATTTCATAAACGCTTACGTCTCAAAGTCTTTTCTGCAATTCAAACGCCAAAGACGCATTTCGACTGCCATGGTCACCGCTACTATCAACAACCTCTAGTACTCAAAAGGTACACAACATGCATGCTTTTGATGGGTTGGTATAGAGTTGTTTGGGTTGATTATTTGTACAAGATAGAGATTGGTTTTAGATTTTTCCTTTTTTTTTTCTTTTTATTTTGTTGCCAATGGACACTATAGGTTGTCAAAAAACACAAGATCGGGATGCCTCCATGCTCATCCTAGCCTTGTATGTTTTTATTTGAAAGGAATCTACCAATTCTTGTTGTTGTAATGACCATTGAGCCATAACTGAGTTAAATCCAAAAATAGTTTGAATACATTGTAAGGATCGAATGGAAGAAAGCCATAGCCTCGAACGGTTGTGTTTGAACATCTGTTCAAATGGTGTGTTCGACCATATATATTTCACATTCGAACAATAGTTAGTTGCCCGTTTGAACAGTATGCTCCACTTCAAACATGTAGTAAATATTCGTTCAAATTGTTTTTTATTCGATTGAATAGTATACACACAAAATAATTAGTACTTGTTTTACCAGGCAAGTTTTTTTGTAGATACATGTACTACTTTTTGCAACCAATTATCTTAATATTATTTTAAAATCTTAGGCTCAAAATGGCTTTTAGGGGAAGAAAGTTTGGCAGGTCAGGACAACTCTCTAACAAAGAAGTATGAGAGATGACTGTATGATTGGAGCAACAGGTGAAAGTCGACTTTCATGGTCTTCGCTAAGCCGTTGTCTTTATAGTGTGGTTTGGAATCAATCATTTACCAGAAGGATGGTGAGAGGACGTACAAGATTATTGCCTACATTGACAATTTATCTGAGTTCTATAGAAAGTTTGGTGGTGCCAACTGAGATGATGAGATATACAGTATCTTGGTCTGGGGCATGTCTATTACATTTTAAATGGATGCAGCAGCCGATTTTTTTAGTATCCCTCGACTGCGCACCACGTATATCCAAACATGAGGCCTATGGATTTTATAACTGCGGGTAATGAACTCGATGGCCACGATGAACATGACGTTTGATTAATTGTGAGTCCAGATGCCCCTCCCTATGAAAGGATCAAGGATTCAGGAGCATCAAACAAGCTGATTTATTTGGTTTTTTAATATCATGAACATAATCATCACCAACAACATTGATCATTTATAGCACAAGATTGAGGCCGGCATGGATTACACGTGATTTATGATATGCGTCGCCCATGGGGAGCTGATTGACATAACAAATTAGATTTTTGGTAGGATTCTATTATAGGCTCACTACATACCGACAGATATCTCGCCCTTTGGAGTCTTGATCACACGATTTTGTTAGTTGTTCATCCCTAAATATTACGTTTAAACATAATATTAATTGTCAAAATCGTAAAAAGGACTGTCGTTAGTATTTGGGAATGAATTTTAAATTTTGTTCCTAAAACTCATTTTTTAGACGATTTATTTTTCATCTCAAATAAAATTGTCCCAAAAAACAGAATTTGTTGTAGTATGAGGATATTTTGATTCACAATATATGAGGATGTTTTAGGTTTCTGTTTTGATATTCTAAGACGTGATTAATTTACGTACAAGTTATAAAAAAACAAAAACAAAAGTATAAAACGAAAAAAAAAAAAAAAAAAAAATCTAAGAGAAATGCTTTTAACAACTAGTACTATATATGGCTTATAACAACTAGTATATATGGCTTTGACTACTATTTTTTTTTTTTAAATGGCTCTGACTAATATTTTTTTTTTGAAATTGCTTTGACTACTATTTTTATTTTTTATGTTTTGAAATGGCTTTGACTACTATTTAAAGTTTATTTCAGCTTTTTTTGTTCCGTTTGAGTAGTTTTACAATTAAAATACGCATTATTTAATTAACTATTAAGTCTCGTTCATTTATTTATAATTTTTTTATTTAAATATAATTGATAATCAAGTACTTGTCATTGAATTATAATTTATATTCACGGACAACTCATTTATTATTTGAATGCGTTTAAGTTGGTTTAATAATTATTTAATTTTAAATTAAATAAATTAAATATTATACGCATTATATAAATCTCATGTACAAATTACTATAACAAACGAATTTTGAACTTTATAAATATATTTGTGTAATATACATATATAATAAGGATTCAAGTAATGTACATATTAATTACATTAATATTTTTTTAATGTTTAAAATATTCTAATTAATTACAAAAAGTACTTAAAGATAATACTATAAAAACCAAAAATTTTAAAAGAGTTTATTATTTAATTTTATCATATTTACAACTAATGGCTCGTTTAATAAATGAAATGAATAAAACTTGAATTTGACCGAGTCAGTCTGAAACATCTTATATATCGATCGAGCGGTCTTATTTATTTATAGTTTTGTATCCTGGAAATCACTCAGACAGCTTGGCAGCTTGTTATAATTATACATTAGATTCAGTATGGATAGAAAAATATCTCATTTTATCTTATTTTATTTTATTTTATAATTATAATTTTTTATTTTATTTATTTAAAATATAATAAATAATTTTTAACTTTTACTTAAAACTATCTCATATCTCATTTTACTATCCAAACCACACATTAATATTGTAAAAATTCCTTCTACATGTGTGTGTATATATATACATATCCTCTCACATTTTAAGCCATTAAATCCGGATGTATATAGGAATGTAAAGAGGTTACCTACGGTGGAATGAGAACGCTCGAGGTTTATATAAACAGCCATCGAAAAGAGAAGCAAGATCCAAAACCGTGGACACAATTAGTTATAACGTACCGATGGAGAGAATGCCATGGGTTACAAACAGCCATCGATCGTCCAAATCCTGTTAATTTGTTCTTCCGGCCGAAAACTTAATTAGAATAAAGAATGCACAAGTAAGCTCCCTATTATAATCGTTGTATATATAGAATTGGTGGCATCGGAACATGCATGCATTATAAACAAACATTTACCTACGTAAATGTTAATGCTCCGAGATCTTTAATATATCTCTAGCGGGCCACAAAAATCAGATCGAACGATTAAGAAGAAAGACGTACGTCAGATCTCGAGCTAGATAGATCATCAGAAGATCATGGGAAGAAGGGGCCATATTCTAGCTCTCCCATTTCCGGCAGAAAACCATGTGAGCCGTATGATGGCATTTTGTCGTGTAATAGAAAATCACGGCTTCAAAATCACATTTGTGAACACAGAATTCATTCACAAGCGAATGCAGGTACTGAGCGCTCAATCTCTGATGGATTCGAACATTGATTTGGTGTCAATCCCAGATGGGTTGGATCCTGAGGATGATAGAAATGTCATTGATTATCTCAAGATGGGCGAGTCTATGCTACTTCACATGCCTGCAAAGCTTGTGCAGCTCGTACGACGTGTTAATGCAACAAGTTTCGAGGATGAGGACCAGATTTCTTGTTTCATTACCGATCTTGGAATGTCATGGGCTCTGGAAGTCGCCCACAAGATGGGGATTAGAGGAGCGACCTACTGGCCTTTATCAGCCACTTATTGGACTACATATTATCTTGTAGCAGATCAGGCCATGGAGAAGATAATGAGCATTGTCGATGGTATTGTTTATAAATTTATATGTTTGCTTGAGATTTAATATTTAGATATTGTTTGTGTGATTCAATTTCTAGAATTTCTAATTTGTGTTTATCGACAACCAAAAAGTCAGTAAACCCAAACAACATTAATAATGAACAATATTCAAGTCTTACAATTTCCATATCATATGGAGACTTTATTGTGCTAATTAATTTACAAATTAGCTAACTTTTTTTCTTAAAATGAGAGATGGTGGCGTTCAGCGTATCTATCCTCCTTAAATGTGACTATAGATACTTCTCCCCGCTGTAGAATGTCTAGTTTGACTCCTAACTATTATATTCCGATTGGTGAGCTCGTCACCATAGCATGACCAAAGTGTCAGCTGAACCAAAACCCATCTCAGAATCGAAAGGTCAAGTTTTTAATTACTACCACAAATTAAATAGCTTCAACTTATATCTTAACTTGAACTCCTAATTTCAAAATCGTTAAATACAAGCTCATACCAACTGAGCCGCCACATTGGTGATAATAAGCTAGCTAGCTATTATCTTGTACTTGTATAATATTGTGGGTGTTTAATTTGCCTCTCTGCATATATGAAGCAGAAAAGTCCAATTGCCATTATAATGGGTGCATGACTGAATATTTACCATTAATTATACGTATGTGTGTAATATTTCAATTGTCATTCCAGAAACCGAATTAGGGGCTCTATTCGCAGACGTGGAAAACGTGACGGGGTTCCCAAACTGCGACATGAAGAAAATGAAGAGTATATTTGGTTATAGCATGCGAAACCGTATAGCCATGGAAACGACAGACTGGTGGCTTTGTAATTCAGCCTACGAACTGGAGGCAGATGAGTTTGAAAAGATGCCAAAACTCCTACCAATTGGCCCATTTCCGCCCGAGTTTGGGGACTCAAGGTCACTTTTCTTTCCAGAAGACGACTCATGCATGGATTGGCTCGACCAGCACCCACCCTGCTCGGTCATTTATGTTGCTTTTTGTAGCGTCGGAACTTTGAAACCAACACAATTTGAAGAGCTAGCTCTTGGACTAGACCTCACTAACAGGCCTTTCCTTTGGGTGGGGCGTCCAAAAAAAAGCGGTTCCGAGCACCTAAATGAATTCAGAGGCAGTCGTGGGAAGATTGTAACTTGGGCACCTCAAGCCAGAGTGTTGAATCATCCCTCCATTGCCTGTTTCCTAAGCAATTGTGATTGGGTTTCCACCACAGAAGGTTTATGCAGTGCTGTGCCTTTCTTGTGCTTTCCATCCATCTCTCTTGACCACCCTCTTAACATGAGCTACATTTGCGATGAGTGGAAGGTTGGTGTAAGACTTGAGCCCGATGAGAATGGAAACATTCCGTGCTGCGAGATTAAGAACAAGGTTGAACAACTGCTTGGCGATGAAAGCATTAGAGCAAGATCTGCACAACTCAAGACCAAGATTTTCGATACTATTGCAGGAGGTGGTCGTTCCTCGAAGAATTTCAACAGCTTTATCAATTGGCTCGAGTTGCGTAGATGACCTAGCACTTGCTGCTGCTTGCTTAGTTTTAAGTTTTATGCATGGGAAGTTTAGAAATGCTTGATCCGAATTAGAAACGTACAAATAAACCATGCATGATTATATATGGTTAAGTTGTAATATTATCTCATGACCTTGTCTTGAAAACATATATAATTTGTTATTTGAATAAGGATTTCTTCCAATTCGATCCTAATTAATTATCTTTAAGTCTTATCTAGTACTGAATTTGGGTGCTGAGAAAAGTTAAGGAAGGCAAAAACTTGGTCCTCCTAATTTATTGCCTCTCAAGTGGAAGAGGGATGATTTGTAGCTTGAGAAAGTCCAAAGTCAATCTACAAAAACCAATTATGTCTATTATTTTACCAATAAGTCTTAACCAAATTTTAATTAATTGAAAAGCTAAAGAGATTGTGAAAGTTGATTTAACTAAGGGAACTGAATCAGAAATTGAAATCTAAACAATCAAAATGGATGTGGGTTGTGTTTTTAATTTAAACTGAAAATGAAATTCAGGAACTAAAAAGAAAAAATTATTTTTAACAAATCAAATTAAAAGGGTCAATTCTAGGTCTCGGATTTTTTTCCTTAATGCAGAATCAAGTAAACCTTTCAAATCCTCAAGCATAAGTTATCTCAAATACCTATTTAGTCAAAAACTGGTATTCGGTAGATCCAACAATTAAGCAATAAAAAAAGACCTCCCAAACAGTTTCTATTCCTTAAATCAACTATAAATTCAATTAGGTTTCACAGGTGCAAAGCATACTTAATCCAAGCATCCACTGTGCAGAAATCAAATCAACAATAGATCAACAATAGAACTCTACACTGAAAGCTACTAAAATAGGTTGATAAAAGAAAAGAATGCAAACTTAAGCTCTCAACACAGGAAATGAAAGCCTTAATCTCATCGCATTTAAGAGAACCCCCTTGACCTAGATCTGAAAAGTTTACTTTCCCATATTCAACAAGAACCCTAGTAGAGAGTAAGAAGATGAAATCACAAAAAAAAAACTAATAGAAAATCCAGAAAATAAACAAGCAGTCTTCGAAACCCTAACTCCCCCCTTCTTGAGTCAAAATCTCCCTTTATATACTTTCAAATGCTCCTTCCTTTCGCGCACCCTCCATTCGTGCATCCACGATCCCTTCTCCAACTGATACACCTTCGATTTCCTATCTAGTGCCTCCATGTTCCCTTTGATACCTAAGAGAACTAGCACACATCAATGGAAAGCATCTCGAATTTTCTCTTAAGTGTTCGAGTATATGCGTGTGTAAGCAGCATTTAAAATGCGTACAATGACAAAAATGCCCCCCAAAGTCAAGCTTTTACCTGTTGCATTTCACATTCACTTAAACGACATAAATTAATCTTTAAAACACACTACTGCAACATTATGAATTAAAATGATGTGTTTTAACCAACACATCTCACATTTCGCCACAACCCCAGCTAGCTTTTGCTAGCCTCTAGCAAAAAAAATAAAAATTGCGAGTTGAAACCTTGCTTAGAAATCCAAGGACTTGGAAAATTGAGAACAAACATTGTTTAGATGCTAGCATTTCAAAGAGGTTTATACAATAGTTTTTCAAACAACCACGGGGAAATGCTTAAGAAAAATTCTACTTAGTGCATAATGGGTGAATTAAAGATCCCCCAGCTTTGACCCCTATCTTCCACTTTAGAAGATCAATCACTGCTTTTGCTTTATATCTAATTTAAAACCATTGTAATGTCGACTTTCAAGCTATAACACTTTAAAAGACACCTACTTTTTTACTTAATAGGGACCCTGGTAATAGGCAGCCTCTTTCACTACACAAATATTTATTCTACATTATTTTTTTCTATATATATATATATATTTGTTTATTTTATTTTCTCTGGTTTCCTAGGAAGAATCAGACTTGTAAATGTGCGCATACCCACACTTTCACAAACATACCCTTACCACTAGGTCCCCAAGAGATTTTCTTTTTTTGGTCCCTGGCCTTTTTTTTTTCATTTAATACACAATTTGTTTTCTTAGCCACTAGGATATGGTTTATTAGAATCTCTTGCAGCAGCAGAATTGAATCTCCTATCATGTCATGAAAAACTCAAGGTGGGGTCTAGTGAATAGGTTCATCAATAGGCCTTTCCTCAAGTATCTTCTTATTCATTGAAACGACTCAAAATTGGATAAAACTCTTCTTAATATTGGTAGCACAAGTATCACAATTAAAAACTATCCCTTATTCAAAAAATAATAATTTCAGCGAAGCAGGTTAAAATAAAAAATAAAATTTAACAGCACAACACTCACCACCCCCCCCCCCCAAAAAAACTATAAATAAACATTGTCCTCAATGTTTAGAAAACAAGTAACCAACCAAAAATGAGAGTCAGAAAAGAGTTTCCATACCTATGAGGCATTTAGATTCAATAAAATGGAAGATGATGACATAATTGGGAAAAAAACAATACTGCAAACACTGGCACTTGGCATTTATGAACAAATTAACTTCAAAGAGATAACAAAACGCAACAAAAAAAATACAAATGCAACTAAAATACAAATGGAAAGACATAGCAGGTTGGCAACTCAAATGTTAAAATAGATGGGTTCCTGTAGCACCTGAGTAGAAATTTCAGTGGGAACATTGGTTAGAAAAGGCTTCAACCTTTTACCATTCACCTTGAAAGTGTTTCTATTTTGGGGATTAAAAATTTCCACAGCACCATGTGGAAAAACAGATTTCACTATATAAGGTCCACTCTAATGAGATCTAAGTTTACCCACAAATAAATGTAATTTGGAATTATACAATAACACTTGTTGGTTTATCTCAAAAGTTTTCCTAAGAATACTTTTTATCATGCAATGTTTTTATGCATTCCTTGGTCAACTTAGAATTCTCATATGCATCTCTCAGCTCCTCTGACTTAGACAGTTGAAATTTTCTCAATGATCCTACCTTATCCTTGTCAAAATTGAATCTCTTAATAGCCCAATAAGCTTTATGTTCCACTTCCACAGGTAAATGGCAGTCTTTGCCATAAATCAGCCTATAAGGAGACATCCCTATGATGGTTTTATAGGTTGTCCTGTAGGCCCATAAGGCCTCCCCTAACCTTAATGACCAATTTTTTCTAGAGGGATTGACACTTTTCTCAAGGATATTCTTAGATTTCCTATTGGCCAACTCGACTTGCCCATTGGTTTGTGGATGATAGGGAGTAGACAGCTTATGGGTGATCCCATACTTTTTGAGCAGGGATTCCATGGACTTATTGCAAAAGTGTGTCCCATTGTCATTAATGATGGCTTTAGGCATCCCAAACCTAGACACTATATTATCCTTCAAGAATTTGATGACCACTTGGTAATCATTATTTTTACATGGAATAGCCTCTATCCATTTAGACATATTCCATAACCACCAAAATATACAAATAACCAAATGAGGGAGGAAAATGTTCCATGAAGTCAATGCCCCAACAATAAAAAATTTCTAACACAATGACTAGTTGTAGGGGCATCATGTTCCTTGTTATGACACTTCCTAAGTTTTGGCAATTTTCACACTTCCTACAAGATTCTAAGGCATCTTTAAACATGTGTGACCAATATAACCTTGCTAGGAGGATTTTGGCCACTGTTTTCTTTGCAGAAGTGTCATCCATAAGGTTCATTGTGATAGGTAGCAAGGACTAAAAAAATATCATCATTAGGCACACATTTTCTAATTATTTGGTCTAAGCAATACTTAAATAGCTAGGAATCATCATAAAAAAAATACCTAGACTCTAATTTAAATCTCCTCAAGTCTTGAGCTGTCTACTGTGAATGAGTTTTCCCTGTAAGCAAAAAATTTACAATGTCAACAAATCAAAGGATTGATTCTAATGATAAAATATTCTCATGAGGAAAAAAATTAGACATAGGAGTTAAAATCTCAGAATCCCAATGAGTTAGCCTGGATAGATGATCTGCTACTACGTTCTTCTCTCTTTTTGTCCTTGATTGTGATATTGAATTCTTTGAGAAGCTCCACCTGATCAACCTAGGTTTGGATCCTCTCTTGGTCAACAAATGCCTCAAAGCTGCATCGTCAATAAATATAACGACAGGGGAACCCAATATGTAAGATCTGAATTTATCCAAAGCAAAAGCAATGGCCAGGAGCTCTTTTTCAGTTGTGGAATAATCCTTCTGAGCTCTATTCAATGTTTTACTTGCATAATAAATTACATGTGGGAGTTTATTTATACATTAGCCTACACAGCTCATATTGCAAATTTACTAGCATCACATATAATTTCAAAGGGAAGAGACAAATTCAAGGGTTGTAAAATAGGTGCTATGGTGAGTAATTTTTTCAGTTTATCAAATGCCTCTTGATGTTCCAATTTCCAGTCAAAAACAGAATCATGTATAAGCAATTCACACAAACATTTAGAAATGGAACTAAATCCCTTAATAAACCTCCTATAAAATCATGCATGGCTCAAAAAGGATTTGATATCCTTTATAGTTTTAGAGGTAGGTAATCCGGAAATTGAGTCAATTCTTGACTTATCCACCTCTATTCCCTTGGAAGAAACTCCATGGCCTAAAACTATCCCTTGTTAAGTCATGAAATAACATTTTTTTCCAATTGAGAAGTAGATTTTTCTCCTCACACTTAACTAGAATAGCCTTTAAATTGGCTAGACAATCATCAAAGGAGTTCCCAAAACTGAAAAATCATCCATAAAAACTTCCAAACAATTCTCAATTAATCACTGAAAATACTCATCATACACCTTTGAAAAGTTGTTAGAGTATTACACAACCCAAAATGCATTCTTCTAAAGGCAAAAGTCTCAAAAGGGTAGGTAAAAGTGGTTTTTTTCTAGTCTTCAAAGGCTATCTCAATTTGATAATGCCTTGAAAACCCATCTAAGAAACAATAGTAAGCATTTCCAAGCACCTTTTCTAAACCTAGTCCAAAAAAGGAAGAGGGAACTGGTCTTTCCTAGTGGAAGCATTAAGTTTTTTATAGTCAATACACATCCTTCAACTTGTGGTTAGTCTAGTTGGAACCAATTCCTCTTTGTCATTTTTCATCACAATCAACCTAGATTTTTTCGAAACTACGTGGATTGGGCTCACCCACCTGCTATCTGAGATAGGGTATATAATACCCACATCTAACAACTTTATCACTTCTTTTTTTACTACTTCCTTCATGGTGGGATTGAGTCTCCTTTACATTTCCCTAGATGGTTTAGCATCCTCCTCTAAATAAATCATATCAGTACAAACTACACGATCTATTCATTTCATGTCAGCTAAGGTCCATCCTAAGGCCTTTTTGTGTTCAGTCAAAGCTGTCAATAATTTAACTTCTTATTCACTAGTTAACAGTGAAGAAATTACCACTAGAAAAGTTTGTCCAGGGCCCAGGAATGCATGCTTGAGCCCTACTAGCAGTGGTTTCAATTCTGGAGATGGAGCTTGCTATCCTACTCCTATGGGACTTTCTAACTTTAAGGGAGCTATTCATACTTGAGTTTCCAGTGCTGCTCCTCTGGGATCCCTGCAATGCAAGCAACTGGACAGTCATTCAACTTATTCTTACCTTCAATTTCAAACTCTAAAAAATAATTTTTAGATTGAAAAATCAAAGGATAGTTCTCTTGAATAATGTTGTCGAGCAAGTTAACTTCCTGCACCTCCTCCACCTCTTGGGGCTGCCTGCATAGATTAAAAGTATTTATCTCTAAAGTCATGTTCCCAAAACTTAATTTTTGAATTCCACTCCTACAATTTATCAAAGCATTTGAAGTGGCTAAAAATAGTCTACCCCATATGACTGGTGCTTGATACATGGAATTAATTTGTAACTGCATGAAAATCAACAGGGTAATAGAACTTATGAACCTATATTAATACATCCTCTACTACTCCCATAGGCATTCTAATAGACCTATCTGCAAGTTGTAGGATAATTGATGTAAATTTCAGTTCCCCTAGGCCTAGTTTTTCATAAATAGAAAAAGGGAGCAGATTTACACTTGACCCCAAATCAAGCAATTCCTGTCAATTTTTTTTTATCACCAATTATGCATGCTATGGTTGGCGATCTGGGGTCCTTGAACTTAGGAAGGATATTGCTTTGAATGATAGCACTAACCTATTCAATCAAAAAAGCTTTCTTTTTAACACTCAATTTTCTCTTAACAGTGCACAAATCTTTCAAAAATTTGCATAAGTAGGGATTTATTGGATGGCATCCAATAATGGTATGTTAATCCTCACTTGTTTGAAAATTTCTATAATTTTAGCATGGTTTCTATCCTTATGCAAAGGGACTAACCTAGAAGGTAGAGGTGCAAGTGGTGAGTGTGCTACCCCCTGCTCTACCAAGATTTCAGGTTCAGAATTCTTACCACAACTGGTTGATTTGGAAATGGGGTTTAGTAGATTTTTCCCACTCTTGAGGGTGGTCACAGCCTTCACTGATTTTAGGGATGCTTCCTCAGATCTGTCTGAAACCTGGTGAATTTGCATATGAGGGTTTGGTTGTGGTTGTATAGAAAATTTTCCTTTCTCCTAAGTGCTTAAAGTGGTGGTCAGCCTTGTAATAGCCCCTCTTAGGTCATTAATAGTCTGAGAGTTCTGTGAGTTGATGGTGACTTGTCCTTGCATAAATTGTTGGAGATTGGATATCATTTGGTGGATAGTATCCTCCAAATTCCTCCTTTACCCATAAGTAGGTACTGCACTTGAACTAGGCAACATTTGGGATGAACTTGGGGCAGGCAAGGCAGGTTGACTTGGTTGGTCATTTCTCCAGCTGAAATTAGGGTGATTTCTTCAATTTGAGTTGCATGTGTTTGAGAAATGACCTGCAAAAGGTTTAGAAATAATATTAACAGAATTATTTTGATCTAACAAAATTTCTTTAAAAGTTGGGATGGATGGGCATTCCCTAGTTGAGTGCCCTTCATCCTCACATATTTTGCATTTTTCTGTAACTCTCTGGACAGACTGGACAACTTCCTGATATCAATATTGTCCAGTATTTTAGAAATCAAAGACAGCCTAGCATGCAAGTCTACCCCCCTCCACCCCCCCTCCCTCCCTCCCTCCCTCCCTCCCCTTTAGTGGAAGCCTTAAGAGGGTCAGATCTGTCATACATGTCAGACACATCCCATGACTGAGCATTTTCAGAAAGATAGTCAAAGTATTCAAAAGCCTCCTCTAGCTCTTTACTAAAAAATTCCCCATTGCACATTGTTTCCACAAATTGCCCCATCTTGGATTGTAAATCTTCATTAAAAAAATTAATAATTCTCCAGTTTTCATACCCGCGATGAGAACAAGAATTTAACAAGTCCTTAAACCTCTTCCAATACTGATAAAAGGTTTCAGTATCTTTTTGGACAAAGTTTATAATCTGCCTTTTCAGTGCATTAGTTTGCATTTCCTACCAAGTCCCTATAGACCTAGGCCTATAGGGAATTTAACCAGGTCTTGGCTTTGTTCCTTAATGAGAAGGAAAAAAGTTTAAGCCTAATTACCTCCTCAGTGCATGTCTTGTCCATAAAGGTGAAACAAACCTCCTCAAATTCTTTAATGTGCAAGTAGGGATTTTCTGATTCCATTTTAGAAAGTGGAGAAAGAGTGGAATCATCACAGACTTGAAGTTGAAATTATTAGCATTTAGGGGTTGGATTATGCATGGGGAGTGCTAGTCCTAGCAAGCTGCAAATAATATCTAAGTGTTCTATTTTGATTAACCATCTTCCTATCATTCTCATTCTCAGCCATGCTGCTAAAATTCTCAGATGATGACTAGAAATTGTTAGATTTAGGGTCTGAATTCTCAAACAACTTTGTTCTTACTAACCTAGCAGTGTGATCCCTGTCCCAAACAGACATAAATTCACACCCAAACTCCCTAAACACCAAATGTGTACTAACATTTCAAACCAAATAGAACTAATACAAACTAAAACAGAAGAGAGTTTCAGTTTAGAAGTCACCACAGTGTGAATAGGTTCACACTGTATCACCCCTTCGCTGAATTGGAATAGCACTTGTTAGTTCAGCAGACCATTTGGTCTCCGGTAACGGCGTAAAAAACTTGGCCCTCTTAATTTATTGCCTCTCAAGTGGAAGAGGGATGATTTGTAGCTTGAGAAAGTCCAAGGTCGATCAACAGGAACCAATTATGTCTACTGTTTTACCAACAAGTCTTAAATTAAATTTTAATTAATGGAAAAGCTAAAGAGATTATGAAATTTGATTTTAACTAAGGGAAGTCAACCAGAAATTGAAATCTAAACAATCAAAATAAATGTGGATTGTGTTTTCAATTTAAACTGAAAATAAAATTCAGGAACTAAAAAGAACAAAAAAATTATTTTTAACAAATCAAATTAAAAGGGCCAGTTCTAGGTCTTGGGTTTTTTTCCTTAATACAAAAGCAAGTAAACCTTTCAAATCCAAAAGCACAAGTTATCTCAAATGCCTATTTAGTCAAAAACTGGTATTCAGTAGATCCAACAATTAAGCACTAATAAAAGACCTCCTAAACAATATTCCTTAAATCAATCATAAATTCAATTAGGTTTCACGGGTGCAAAGCATACTTAATCGAAGCATCCGCTGTGCAGAAATCAAATCAACAATAGATCAACAATAGAACTCTTCACTGAAAGCTACTAATAGTCTTGGCAAAATAATAATCATAATGCCAAAGTCACATGGTACCATAAAGTGCAAATATCCCAGAAAGCTTTATAAAGCAGTTACACTACCAAAAAGAGTCAGATGTTCCATAATCCCAAAACATTAGGGAATCCAACTTAAACCTTAAACTAAAACACTGTCTGATGCCAAAAATAAAACTAAGACATAAAAGTCTTTACTTCGGGATTTCTGATCCTGCTGGGCTAGTCCTACTAAGTTTAGGATCGGACGTAAATCGAGATCGGGGATACCTAACACAAGGATACTCACCACTCGTTTATGTTATAAGTAAATGCATGCACATATCTTACTAGCAGTATGTAAAAAGTTTTGCAGCAGAATAAGGTCAAGCCAAATATCTTAGGCAAGGAATATAAAAACTTGCCTCACATCATATGGTAGAACCAAATAAATACCCAAAAAGAACTTCAAATATAACATCATACTGTGTCAAGTTCCACAAAATACCAATATTCTCAATATACGGAAAATATACAAAGTTCTTCACAATAACCAAACGTATAAACTTAAAACACTATCAGAAAAGAGTTGGCCCTGTTACCCCTCCCTAAAATAGAGGTTCCTCTGCATAACCTCTATGAGATGGTCATACCAAAAAGGGGTCACAGCATTAAAAAGAGAATACTCCATCTGACCCTCATGGGTCCGAGGAGTCTTTCAAGGAGTCTGACTTATGCAATCTATAGCCGCCTGCAATCACTTCTATCGCCTAAAAAAGGAACAATAGTTGAAAATTAAAGAGATAAGATTTCAAAAAATCTCAGTAAGTACATGATGAGTGCACAAAAATGCACTATAAATACTCTATTTAAATACTAAAATAAATGAGAAAATAATGGATATAACTCATATTATTAAAATTAATGGTCATTTATCTTGAGATAGATATAAGCATGATTTAATATATTGATGAGAATATAAAATGTCATATTTTCCTCTCTTAATGTTTAATACTTTATTCTTATTTGATGCCTAAATATACTCATTATTCTTATATTTTGATTTAGGACACAAATAGAGACATTAGGAGCAAATGAAGATAATTGCGGAATTTTAGACAGTTCTGACATCTTTTCGTAATATGGGCATAACTCTCTCATCCAATCTCCGATTGAGCTGATTCAAGATGATATAGAATCGCAAGAGAAATATATATAACTTTTATGTTTTATGTTTGAAGATGTATCCACTCAATCTAAGACAAAATCGACCATCAAGTGGACGCACCTGTACTTGATGTTCCTGGATATTTTTCAGCCACTTGCATCAAATCCAAATGTCATTATAATATTTTCCAGCAAGCACTCCTACACCAACTTGGAAATTCAATGATCAATTCATATGCAAGATGAAGTGCACTCAAGTTTCTTCAAGACAAATTATTTGACCACAAGATATTAAGTCATACATGACAACTAATGGATAGAGAAGCAAAATTGAAACACTCAACCTACAAGCAAAATCCAGCTCATGCATAGTGGGAAAACAAATGATCAAAATGATAACTCACAAATCACTTGGATTCAAGAATGGCACATGGCAAAACAAGTTGAAATTGTGATGATTTTGTCATGACAACTTGCATGAAGGATGCTTATAAATAGAAGGGAGGGGTGTGTATTCTAAGACCATGCTTAGTGTGCTTGGATGCCTTGGAAGATACATTGTTTTTGAGAGCTTGAGAAAAGAAAAGAAAAACCAAAGAAAAGAGAAGAAAATAATGGTTGGCTCTTCCATATTATCCCTTGAAGAATTTTTGTTGCATATTTTCAATATGTGTAACTAATTTTCTAGTAGAGTTAGGGATGAATTTGTATATATGATGATATTTGTAATTGTTTTTTATTCATATATGTGTTCTTCAAATATTAAACTCTTTTGTTTAGTCATTCGAAATTTATTATAAATGTTTTCGTCACCAAATAATTTTAGAATTTATTTCATTTATAGATTCAGTCATGCTTTTTCTACTGAATGCAATAATCCTTTGATTATGTTTGGTTCAATTGGTTATCTATTTTAATTTAATTCTCTGCTGCAATATTGCTCTACGAGTATATTGTCGACGTTGAATTTCTTTAATATCGATAACAATTCATGTTCTTATATTGTGACGAATGATTTTTTGAAAGATTACATTTGATTTAAATCTGGTTATTAATGTTTTATTTTCCAATTGAAAATTTGGACATAGAATTTTCAATTGAGTTATTAATGAATCGAAAATAATTAAAATACCAATTATATACAAAGGATTCCCAATGCTCTACTTTTCTTTTCATTTTTATACTGTTCAAATTACTCATTTAGTTTTAATTCACATCACACTCTAAAATTTACTTTTCGCACTCATCTAAATCTTTTTGTTAATTTCGTTACTGTTCTTCAATTTCTCAATCCATCTCTCTGTGGAATCGACACCCCAAAGCTATACTAAAAACGACCACGTTATTCTTTGGGCGTAATCAGTACACAATTATCATAACAAAGGAATTACAAACATATATAAGAGAACACCAAATAAATGCATGTGTCATGAACATGAAACTTATGACTTGACATATGCACATGCATTTTCATAAAAAAACTTTCATGTAACATGGACTGTCTTTGAAACTTGTGACTTATGCACGTGCTTTTTCATAAAAGGTTTTTCGTATAATATAACTTCTTTAACATATACTTAAAAAATTGTTTCGTAAACTTTTCGTGTTTTCTTCATATTCTTATCATTAGGTGCCATTAATCTTATTCATGTCATTCTTGGGACACAAGGCCTTTCTTGTCATAACTTTTATGTTGGATATCTCACGGTTTCCCTATGCACCGTGTGCTTCCTGCTGGTTACCGCATCATCCAGTGACCACTCAAGCCAAAGTGACTACGTTACACATTATCGTATCACCCGGCGACCACTTAAGCTAAAGTGACTATGTTATACGTTACCACATCACCCAGCGACTACTCAAGCCGAGGTGACTACATCCTTAGTTCTTATAATGATAGGGCGCAACGCCTTCACCGTCGTGGGGCACCCACCAGTTTTATGTACGATCACACTCGGGAATCCTTTTAGAGCCATTCGTGGGCAGTCGACCTAGAGTTTTCACTCGATTTTAATCACTTCTGAGTGAACAAAGAGTTCCACTAGGGCAATACTCCATCCCAGTATTTGGGGTTTTTAAAACAAAACTTAACTATTTTCTTCTTTTCTTTTGAAACACATTGACCCAAAAGACATAGAACCTTTTACTTGAATGAACATGCATGCTAATACCATGACTTTCTTTTACAAGACACATGGATCATAAAGTGTATGATGCATGCATTTTCAAACCATGGCTTATTCATGCTACCATGTGAATATAAGTATCTATCAAGCACGTCATATTCATATATTCAAACTAAGAAAATCATTCAACAATTCTAACCTTAGAAAATAGGTATGGTCAAACACCCCTAGGGCTCAAACCCTAGTTTTTCTTTTCTTTTTCTCACATCAACTTTTTCAATCCTTAATGAATAACCAAAACACAAATAACATGATCCATACATGGCATACCCGAAACCTTAAAAGTACCTATACATATTATTTCTCCAATAACTCAATATATCATGACTTCATATTGCACCTCACACACGCCTGAAACCATACATCAAGAAAATCAAGACACATGTTCATATTGACCCCTCAATGTTTTAAATCTTAATCTTTCATTAAGCAAGGGTTGAAATCTAAAGTCTCCCATTTTTAGATAGCCATAGCCAAAATCCATTAGTTCAAAAAGATACATTTCCATTCTTCAATATGTCATGCTATCACCACATATGCTTTAGCCGAAAATCACTATGGCATATCCCTTTCATTCTTTTAAAAAATAATCACTATATTCCAACAATCATATCTTAGATTAAAAGCCTAAAATATCATCTCAAAAATACTTAGAGAAAGTATACTCACTAAACAATTAAGTCAAACTATAGAACAAAGTAACACAACTACAAGTTCACATCACATATACAAATAATGTTAAAGTTAAATTAAGAATGTACTTACAAATATTCCAACTTAAGGAGAAAATTTAAAATTTTACAAAGAAAAACATGATTAAATCTAGAGAATATTTGTTTTACATATTCAATATAGCTTACTTAGTAGGAAATCCTTTTTTGTTATTCAAAGAAAGCTATTTCCTAAAAACACTCTAGTTTTCATTTTCATTTTTTTTCCTTTTACAAAAGAACTAAAAAACTTAGATCTTTCATGTAAATTCAAGAAAATATTAAAAAATATAGTGACTGAAACTTAAAAAAAAAAAAAAACTCCTTTGATCTTTGCATGAAAGGAAAGAAAGAGTTTTAAAAATGTTACTTACCCTCAAAGTAAAAGTTTTCACAAAACCCTTGAAGAATACCCTTGAGCTTGCTAGGAAATGGTATTTCGAAGGTAAGAAAATGCAAAGGAAAGTAGAGAGTACGGAGAGACTAGGGTGGCCGAATGTCACAATGGAGAAATGAGAAAAACCAAGTGAGGAGATGAAAAAGTAATGTCATGGTTGGCCAAGGGTTGCTTCCTGAGCCTAGGGTACTCCATTTCCTACTTTATTGACACCTTGGATTGACATTTGAAAAATTGACACAAGACTTTGATTGACCTCTTGAAAGACACCTACTACTAGGGATAAGATGATGTCTAAAACTTCATATGCCATGATTGGTTTTGGCCTCCCAAAACTAGCATGGCTGAAACCTCCAAGGAAGAAAGGTCTCTTCACCTTGCTTGCAAGTCACTCCACCATCTCTTGTCTATCACTTCACCAAATCCCACTTCTAGATATGGTCTCCTTGGGAAAAACAAAATGGTAGTCGGCTCACACCTTGCTCCCTCTCATCTGAATCCTTCTCCATCCAAAAATAGCATATCTTCTCTTATCACCATCACATCCTTACAAGTCAATCACACCTTCACTAGGCTATCATTTTCTAAATGATCTTTTTACACCCAATCTCTTTTTCATCATATCAAGGAGTGGGGCTTTACATAAGGAAACTCAAAGCAAAGCATGGTCGGCTCCCCCTCCCTTTCTTCCACCGAAACTCATTTCCTCAAATCCCAAGAAATCTTCATATCACTTGTCACACATTTTTCCAAGGGATATTCTTACACTCAATCTTCCACTCCATACTTTCTCTTTTCTCCAAAAACCTACCATTTTAGGAAGACCAAATAAAACCAACCATTATCCTTGGGCTTCTAGGCCTTGTTCTAACATCTGGGGTCTACTCCAATGTCCTTCCTCCAAGAAAAGGCCTAGGTTGATCTAAACATCTCTACTAAAATAAATAAATTAAAAAAAAAAGTAAAATATCCATTCCTAGCACAACCAAGAATCCAATAGGTGAAAAAAATGTTGACACGTACTTTCTTGTAAAAAACTTTATTTCTTATTTTCTTCTTTTGACATCTTAACATATGTTCATATCCTTTCATATCATTTATATCAATCATGGGCTCAAAGTCTTATTCTTGTCATGAGTTTCATTTAACACATATGGACACCTCGTGACTCCTCTATGCACCATTTGTTCTCTGCTAATTACCGCATCAACCTACAATTCCTTTAGTCGATGTGATTATGTCATAAACATATATTTATACGGCAATTCGCTTATTTCACCTTCACCAATTTTGGCACCCACCAGTTTTAAGTGCAATCCAGCTTCCACATCCTTAAAAGATTCCTTTTGAGGTCTATCGATAGTACTTCGTCGATTTAGGAGTTTTCACTCGACTTATGCACTTTTGAGTGAACAAGAAATTCCACTAAGACATTTCCCTGTCCTAACTTTTGAAGTTCTTATAAAAACTCTTTGACTCTTTTCTTTCAAAACTTTGACCCAAATACATGCAATCGTGTGACATGGACTTGTATGCAACCTTTGACTTTCTTATGAAATCATAAGAATGGAATTCGGTTTCAAAACATACATTTCCAATCATGGCTTGAAGATATTAGAACATACAAACATATCTCATCTCATAGAAACTTAATCATTCAAGTTAAAAAAGGTGGCAAACAAATTCCACCAAAATCTTAAGGGGTCATGGCTGAACCACCTCATGCACTTCTAAGAAACATTTTCACCTTTTTTTCCTTACCAATTCATGTATCCACTTAATTATTCGTCAAAACAACATACTTAAGTTATTTTCCATGGCCTTGGCTGAAACCCTAAGATTCTCTATCATGGTTTCTTTTCATCAAAACATCAAATATTTCTTCTAATACCTTAAACCTTTCAAAGTTGAAACACATGCCATAATAGTTGATGAATTCAATCCATCTATCATATAATAACTCTAGTAAAATAATCATGCCTCCATTTATAAGTTGAATACTTAAAGTTAAGCCAAAATATCATCATGGCTAAACCTTGTAAGTCCTTAAATATTATGATTTTCATCAAATAACCAATGCATCCTATTTCAAATACTTAGGCCAAAACTATCAAGTCTTACCCTTTCCATAATTTCAACAAATGATCATCAACAATCCATCCATATATCCCCAATATCATAAGGTTAAAACCTTCACATATTTTTTAGAAATATATACAAACAATCAAACAAACAATAAGAAAACAAAGTACACAATATATGCAAACAATATTCAAAATAGGTTAAGAGTATACTTACGAATTTTCCAAGAATAATAAGCAAAACAAATCTGAAAATAAATCAAGGAATCAATCAAGGTTTGACCTAAAAATTCCTAAATCCGAAACTCTATGAAATAGGGAGTATTTTGTGCTAAAAATAATCAACCTTTCTTCCAAAACTCCTAGGGCCGAATCTCTCAAGAGAAAATCTTAGTTTTCATTTCTCTTTTAAGAACCTAAATCTATTTTAAGAAATCTCACATTTTCTTTATTAAAAAATCTTTAAAAACACCAACGGTTCCATTTGAAAAGAAATAAAAACCCTAATTTTGAGTGAGGATGTGTACCTGCATAGAAAACCAATAGGTTCGAAAATACAAAGATGAATTCTCCCTCAAACTCATGCATGGTGAAGTAAAAACAATAGAGTGAAAGCTAACCTTGGTGTAGTGCTCGTTCCTCAAAAGATCCACATAGAAAAATTCGAAAACAAAGCAAATACAGGGTGTTTGGCTGGTGGAAAAGTGAGGGAAAAGAAAATGGCTTAAAGAGAAAGCTTATGGCTAAACCCTAGGGAAAATGAAGAGACAAAATGGTAAGGAAAATCCCCTTGAATTTTTGGCTCTTGCCTTATATAGTCTCTTTCCTTTCAAACCAACAACCAATGACGTGGCTAATTCTTCCATTCTCTCCCTTATGATGGGATGGCATTGAGGAAACTAAAAGCTAAGAGATTTTTAGCTACACGACTTCTTAAATCCAAAATTCCCATCTCTCTTTTTTTCAATTTCATTTCTCAACCCAAGTCTAAGTTCAAAAACCTAAGAAGAGCTCTTGATCATTTGCTTACAACTCTAATCTTCTTTGCCCGCATGCTTGACAAGTGGCGTAGGAGGTGGAGTGTGTAAGACAAGTAAAGAGACACTTTTTCATTTCCAATGTACATTTTCTACTCCTATACTATTCTTCTCTCTCACCCTACATGCCTACCCTCGTTTCTTCTTACACAAAGCCTTTCATCTTCCCATTTTTATCTTTCCCATATAAGAAATACTTTGGAAAGGCAAAAGACATGGTGTCTTAGCTTAACACGTATCCAAAGGGAGGCTTAAATTGCATGTGGCACCTAGCACCATGCTAGAATGACCTAATATACCTTTGCTTATTTGGGCTTCCAAGAAAGAGATTAGATCATGGGCTTGCTCTTTTCTTGTGCCTAATCTTCCTATGCCTTAACAAAACAAAAAGGGCTTTGCACTAAAAGGATCTAAATCAAACAACCTTGAGATTTCTCCTAAAAAGGCTTTTTCTTAATACTCCAAACACCTTAATAAAATAAATAATATAATTATCCATTCCAAATATGAATAAAGTTCCTAATGAAAATCCAGAATCTCACACATGGAAAGTGAAAACCCCTAAACATCAACAGTGATGGTGAAGATGATGATGATAATGATAATGTTGAAGATTCTTATATGGATGACATAGATGATATGTTAGGTGATATTCATGTTACTACCATTGCTAGTATTGATGAAGACATGGCTACACATACAGTGGATCCCTCCTCTGTTGAACAAACCAACTAGTTTTGAGAAATTGTTGGAAGATGCTCGTCATCCACTTTATGATGGCTGCACAACATTTTCCAAACTATCGATGTGGATTAATAGTGGTTAGAAGATAATTCTGTGCCATAAATTGGTGTTTTAAGATGTCATTTACATCTCTTTAGTTGCATTTTTTTTTCTTTTATTTTTTAATGTCAGTTGCTGCTTCAAATGATAGCAGAGCAGAAAATTCTCATTTAGATCTATGAGTTTTTTTTTCCTTACATTTGGATTTGCAAAGCAATTAATGTTTCTGAGAGGTTGATAATGTGAAATACAGGGAGTATATTGTTGATCTCATGTCAGATCCTGATACACTTGTTCCATCTGATGCAGCCGGGTCGCATATAGAATATGATGAATCTTTTTATTCTGCAAGTCCCTTGTCTAGATATGTTGACACTTTGTCAAAGTGCCCCTTGTCTAGAGATGTTGACACTTTTTATTCAAGCACAAAATTCGATGGTGCACTTGATGAAGTTGCAGAATGTGAGATCCGAAGGGAGGATAGTATTGTCTGTTAGCACTTTTTCGAAGTGCCCCTCAGATTATGTAGCAAATATATTTAAACCATTTGGATGGCTAATATTAGAGTCTTCTGCTAAGAAATTTTTTGTGGCATTCAAAACCTATGGTTTGCAGATTAGATATCAATTATATCATTTTTTTATCTTAAGTTTTTCTTGAACAAATCTTAATTTGGCAAAAGAATGTTTAACAAAAACAATTACAGCAGATTATGTGTTGCTGGTTCTTCATAATAAAAAAGAGTCAATTTATGTGTTGTGAATTCCATTATTTGAATAGTTTATTAAAAAATGTGGAGGTGAGAGGATTAGATATTTCTATCTGGTGAAATGGCAATAGAGAGAGAGAGAGAGAGATGATTATTCATATATTACCGACAAATTTGGATTTGTTACTTGGAGTGAATAAAAATAGAGGAATAGCCTAAAAAAATAAAATAAAACAGAGGAATAGTAAAAAAAGAATAGCATACTCGACCACCTAGAAATCATGATATGATGTTAATCCCCGAAAAGAAGCTCCTCCTCCTCCTTTTCTCTCCTATAGCGTTTATGTCTTGCCAATATCAAGAAATTTGGTAGAAGGAAATCTAAAGTTATAAGAAATGCAGTCACTATATGTAACCTGATTCCTTGCAAGCTTCCCACACACCAAATCTAAAACATGTCAAAATTATAGTGAATGCTCCATTATAATTGTTCAGTCCTGGGCTCATTAAACGTCAAAAGATATATAAGCTATAACAGTTAGGGAAGTCTTAAGTCTTTAATGGGGATACAAGGGGCTCCTCTCAAATCCTGTCCTTAACATACACTTAAGTGTGTGTATATATATATATATATATATTTATATGAATATATGTATGTATTAGTTAATAATATATGCATAGTACTTTTACAATTAAATATATAATATGTAACATAATTACTTATATCTATATATTGAATATATTTCATAGCATATTTTATAATTTATATAATAATTAGTCAATTAAATTTAATAGTTTCATATACTAGCATGTGGAAATCACATATAAAATACATATATATATATAAGATATCATATAATGCGTATGTATTAATAACTAGGAAAATAATATATGTATTGATAATTAGTTATAAATTTTTAAAATCTTATAATTGAATAAAAGTTCTACTTGTTAGTTGTACAAATTCAATCTTAGATTTTTTATTTATATAATTTATTAATAATTGAATCTCATTCAAAAAATGTTAGGGTGGCCAACATTTAATAATCATCTAAAAAAATGGACCAAACTAATAGGAATTGATGAATTTATGCACTTAATTTATAATATATTTTATGAAATTAAAGGCGCGAGAGAATTATAGTTAGGGAAGTTCAATCCGGTCCTGTTGGTCTTGGGGGGTTTTATGGACTGAACCGAACCTATTCAACCTAGGATTTTCTCATCCTAGACCAAACCAAATACTCCATAAGATGGGATTAGACTAATCTCTTTCAGTTTGGTCCGGTCTAGTTCATAGAAGTGAATTAAATCATTCATGTTGATAGTATTCTAAGAGTATACTCATAGCTATAACTAATACAATAACTAATAACTATACAATTAGTATTATTGATATATTATATGTTAGTGATAGGTAATACTCTTATATATTACTAATGGGCTATATAATTATAATGATTTAATAGTAACATATAACTATATAAATACTATTATAAATTTATACATATATTGTCGTTATACTACAACACTTATAATATACTAATATATTAAAATCGCACGACAATTTTAAAACACGAAAGGGCACACCTTATAAAATGTCTAATTTACCCTTTTTTAAGACAAAATCTCATGAGTTTTTAGACCATCTTGCCCACGAGCTTTAGTGGCATTTCTCACCCATGAGCAGACCCTTCTCGGCCATGTCTGTTACAAAAACAGTGTTTCTTGCACCCACAAAAACACTGCGAAGTGCAAATTCAATAGTTGTGTAGGTCTAGTCGATAGGAATGTGTCAAATTCCTCATCCCGCTCATCTGGACTAAAAAACTCTACTTTTGAAAGACGTGCATCCATGTGAGGTGGGGCTATTTTCCTGAACCAATTGTTCCACGTCCCAATCGGCAATCACGAACAAGTAGAGGAAAATGGTGGGCAAGATCAGTTCTTGGTAGCAAACCAATACGAAGAACAAGAGGTGCATCAGACATGTCGGTTTCTAGAAGCATCGAAAATTTGCTTGAGGTTGTTTTTTTTTTTATTTCATTTTAATTTTATTTTTTGGAAGTGAATATTATTAGACAAATATTATGCGGAATCTTGTTTAATAATCCTTTCAGTTCTTCCGAAATGCCAGAAATCGTGAGGATGAGCGGGAGGGAGAGATTCCGCTTTACTTTTTTTTTTTTTTCTTTACTTATCCGACTCGGCACTATTTCGTGCTATTTGTGCGCTACAATAAACTTTTCTGTAGCAGCACTCTATTAAAATATATTAGTATTATATAACACAGTTAATAGTTGCACATTAAACAATATAATAATGTTTTGATACTAAATAATATATATAAATAATAAAAATACAGTATATAATTAATAATATATAACTATAATTATATAAATAATATAAAATATAAAAATAAATTAATAATACTTAATTTGGTCCCAACTTGTAATTAACATTGCATATTATGATATTGCCAAATATGCTATTTTCAAATAATCGTATTAAAACTGAGTAATGTCCATATATGGATTCCATACTGACCACGATTATCATATTGGTAATCATAAATTAATTGAATATATATCTTGTTACAAATATTCCCTTTATAACTTGATACCTTTATAACTTGATAACATGTAAAAGGGAAATAAAGTGTACGTACGGATTTGATTTGATAAGATTATAATATATTTTGTTTGAGTTCTGCTGGATACAACTGACTATGTGTAACCTTGCGAAACCAATTTTGCCATGTCTGACAAAGCTAAAAAGTAAAAAGTACTAAGCTAAGCAGAAAGAAAAACACATGAGACAAATGCCCAAATCCAAAACTCATTTCAAAACCCATATGTGAATTGAGAAGACGATTGCAGCATGTCGATTGAAAAATTTGAGGTACCATCTGATTGGAAAATGCGAGATGCATCCGTAATTTGAAAACCATATTCAAATGTCTCTTTCATCTGTAAACCATTTGCCTTGTATTTCCTTGACAGTAGATTAAGTGTTGTTTGCTCAAATTTGAGCCCGTATAAAGTGATGAGCTTGAAACAAAAAGTCTATTTTTGGGGTAACATCTAAAAACTTTCGGATCTGAGATGTGTTTTTGTGATTATTATATGTCAAAGCAATGATCCTGATGATAGTAGCAAAGATTTTGTGTTAAAAATCTTGACTCTCGTTTGAAAGTTTTTGTGTTATGCCTCAGATTTGACAACATAAGGAAGCTTATGAGGATGTTGGGAAGATAGCCTTAGCGGTGCCTGTTTTAATTTCTAAAGCATTGGATTATTTTTGCAAGACCTTTGTGACCATACATATGAGATAACCATTCAGAGGGCAATGAGTATGAGTGCATTGCATTTAAAACATTGTGTTCAGAGCTATAATTTGTTTGATTTTCTAAGGGAGGTAGTCAGCCGAGTTCCAAACTATGGTCATGGCCATTTTGATGCTAGTTGTGATGATTGTATTATTCCAAAGAGAAGAAAAGCTGCAGCTGATAAAAGCAATGAAAGTGATGAGGGGTCCAAGAAGAGCAGGATGCAGTAGAGGAATGTAGTGAAGCATGGCAATTTATGTTCTACAAATTTGTAGGTTTTGGCAAAAGAGAAGGGGAGTAACAGTGGAGAGAAAGCGGTAGGAGAAAGAGGAAAGTCAAAAGGGTATTTTAATTGAAACATGGTCGTTTAATTTATGTTCTACAAATTTGTAGGTTGCGCAAAGATTACATGGGGCTGGCTGGTTATCTTGAGTATTTTTCAATTTGTTTTATGGAGAGAAGATTTTGAGATCTGATATAAGATTGATGGGAAAATCTAAACGCAAGCAACTTTATGCACCTATTGTGTACCCGTCAGGTATGGACCACAAAATAAAAACTCATTATTCTTTCTACTAACTTTTCTAGTCTTCTATATTTCCTAATTTTGATAGTTACCGTCATACTGCCTTGTCTACTGCATTCTAAATTTGTGAATTGCTTGAGAGATCTACATTAATTTAATCAAAATATGTTATTAAATTTATTGATTTATTATTCAAAAGTCAAGTAAAAAATATTTTTATGTTATTCTTTATATATATTTTTTTAGATTATATATAATGAAAATTTTTTAATATATATGTAAATTTATATTTTTTTTTATTAAATTTTAAAGATTTACTTTAATGAAATCAATGAAAATGCTCTAAGGAGTGGGAAAAAGGACACCTAAGAAAGGGGATCGTGCAACTCACCAAAGGAAGAGGCTGCTGCAATGGAGGTTCTGGTGACTGGAAATGACCGGTAATGTGGTAGGCTTCTCTGGGTAGGGAAAGGCGGCGCCATGAAAGAGAAGGAGAGTTAGAGAGATATGGGTGAAAACCGAAAGGATAAAAAGAGAGGAGGATATACGCGGCGGCAGTGGCTTACTGAAAGGGGTGGTCATGACGAGTTAAAGTCGACGGGCAATTTCTGGCATCATTGGTGGTGCTCCGACATCCCGGGGTAGTCGGCGGCGCCCAGGCAATGAATGAGACCAGGTGTTAGTGAGTTTTCCTTCACTGTTCAACTAAGTTTTCCTATGCTCAATTCAGAGGGTCTCGATGGGTTATATAGGTGATGGGAAAGGGTTTCATGCTACGTTTTGGATAGAGTTCGAATTTCAAATGTGGAAAAAGAAACTGGAAAGTCCTAAGGCTAGTTAGCATTAAATTTTTTTTATAAAAGATTAGAAAAAAAAAACGAAAGAAGAAGAAGCTAAAGAGGGATGCAAAGACTTAAGAAAAGAAAGAGCTGGAGAAAATCAAGTGATGACATTATCGAGCAAGGAGAATAAAGAAAGATACATAAGGGAAGAGAGGAAAAATGGTGAGAGAAAAATAAAAAGAGTAGGACAAGGGGTGTTTGGGGAAGACGAACTTTTTCTTCATCTTCTGTTTTAATTTTTAAGATTCATTTCATCTTCTGTTCCCATGAGAGGCCAGAGGGGAAATGGGGGCAAGAAGAAAATTGAACAGAAACTGTCAATAAATCCACTTGGATTAGCTTCTCATTTTGGGCAAGAATTCAAGTAGATTTAAATTTAAAACTTTGTCAGAATGGATACATGAATTTTTTTAACCCATGGACTAAGAAGAAAATGCATTAAAATGGACTATTTCTTCTTCTTTCAGATCTTTTTCTATCTCTTCGTTTTCTTCTTTTTCTATCGTGCTTCTCATTTATGTCGAATTGATATTAAAATAAACCATGGGTATGCAGGTTGGTGCGCCAACCCGCTTGTACGTAGCAGGACTCAAGATTGATACACCAAATCCGTATTAATCTCTTTGGTCCTCATACTACATTACTTTAATTTATGAAGTTAAAACAATTCAAGTCAGATATTGAGCGCAGGTATTTAGCGCCATTTGCCAAAAAGTAATCAACGTGTCAAGCGGGAAGTCATTTTTACATGGAGGAAAAATATTTTCTCAAAAGACTGCAGGGACATTTTGCCCACTCTCAAGAAGGGATTCTGGCTAGCTAGCAGACCGAGGAAGGGATTTCTTTCACAACCGAGCACTCTTTGTTTACAAGAAGGGATTTCTTTTGCAAGCTGGCAGACTTCATGATCGGAAAGTATTGTATTTTCTGACCTTATTTAGGTTTCTTTTGTATTATATATTCTTCGTTGTCTAATAGGATTTTGGAAGCAGTTAGTGATAATTACTACATGCTGACTAGATTCTTGTGAGGGATTTTTCCTAGCTTTTTTCATGTCGTAGATTTCTGGGCAAAGATTCTAGTATTTTCCTAACTGATTCCCGTATGCTTTTTCCATGTGATTGCATAATATCTAACATTGTGGTTTGCTCGAATATTTTTCTTAACATTTTTTTAAATGCTATTTATGAGACTAGATTCGAACATAAAAACTATGGTATCAGCAATTCTACACGGCTCTGCATCATTTCAACATCACATCTCGTCAATTCTAATTTCCATTATGCACCATTTGGAAGATTAAGAAATGCTAGGTTTGACAACACTTCTCCATGTTTTCTTAAAAACTTTCTTAGAAACATCTGTAGTTAATCTAAGGTTAAGTTTACATTAGAAGAAAAGTGCAGCAATAAAAGTTAGAGAGTCTATGGTTAAGTTTACATTAGAAAATACCACTCTTAGTACTTGCTATAAAGTTACAAATTGAACCAAAGCAAATAAAATGATTTTCCTTGTTTATTTTGTAGTACGCATGAAATAGTTTAGAGTTAAGTTCAGCCAGTACTAGTTATTATGACAGTTCCTAAATTTTCAAAGTTCAAAACCTAGTGGCTTTAGACTTGCTCTGCTCTGTGTGTTGAGCCACAAGGAATGTCTGTCGACACCCCCAGTGCATGCTTGAGATTTAACATAAATTGAAGTGTCAAGGTCACGTAACAAAAGGCTACATACTTCTTGTTCATGATAATTATAAGATGCAATGCATCTAGGTTACTAATAGTATGCAATAAATATCGCAGTAGAAAATATATTTCTAATCAAATAGGCAAAACAATAAGATAATGCCCAATATCACATGGTATTACTAGTGCAAATATCCCGAAAGTCTTATAAAGCAAGTACACCTCAAAAGAAAATAGTCATAAATCCATAAATTCCAAAACCATTGGGGATTTCAAGACTTAAACACTTAAACTTAAACATAATTGTCTGATATTCAAAAGAACTTAACCTAAAAAGGGTCAACACAAAGAGTCATGGGTCATGTTGGGCTGGTTCTGTTTAGCCTGTCCTTTATGCAGGATTTTCCTAAGTTCCTTAAAAAAGTTTTATGATCTGAATCAGAAACTGGTTCACCTCCTCTAGCCTATCGTATGTAGAGTACTCTGAGGGCCTCGCGGGACTCTTTAGGGTCTTTTGGGTCTTCTTAGGAGGCGGCCTCTTACACTTTCCCATCTAACTTGTAATTACTTCTACAATCCTAGGAAATAAATGGTAGTAAAAACTACTATAGTAAGATTTCAAGAAATCTCACTAAAGACTCAAATAACATAGCACAATTATCATAGGCATATAAATACAATCACAAAATAAATGCATGAACATGAATCATGAGACATACAACTTGACTTAAGCATCATGTACTTTCATCTAGAAATTTTTATTCTTCTTTTGACTTTCTTTAACACATGTTCATAACATTTCATATTTTTCCTTGACATTCATATCATTCGTATCATTCATAGGCTCATAGCCTTATTCTTGTCATGATTTTCATATACTTGTATGGATACTTCACGGCTCCCTTATGCACTTTATGTTCCCCATTAGTTACTGCATCACTATACAACTTCTTTAGTCGAGGTGACTATGTCATATTCATATTCTTATATGACAGTTCGCTTATTTTTCTTTCACCGTCCTTAGTATCCACTAGTTTTATGTGCGACCTCACTCCAGAATCCTTCCATAGGAGCTATTCGAGGTCCGTCGATTATACTTCGTCGACCCAGGGATTTCACTCGACTTTAGTCACTATTGAGTGAACAGGAAGTTCCACTAGGGCATTTCCTCGTTCTAACATTTGGGGTTCTTATAAAACTTTTGACTCTTTTCTTTTGAAATCATTAATCCAAAGACATGAACTCATATGCAACACTTGACTTACTTATGCAAAGCATGTAATCATAGACATGTGAAGTATACGTATACCAATCATAACTTGAAAATATTAGAACATACAAACATATTTCATTTCATGGAAATATAGTCAATCAACCTTGAGAGAATAGCAAGTAGTTTGACCAAAACCCTCAAAAAATCCAATGCCAAACCTCTCTTACTCATTATAGATCATTTCCTTTCATTTTTTTATATCAACTCATGCATTCATTTAACATTCATCAAAAAGCATCCCTAGGCTATAATAAACGCCTAAGCCGAAACCGTAATGTGACACATAGCATTATTTTCTTCATCAATCATCACACTTGTACACCAAGAGTTCAAAACATGTTATTCCCGAAACATGTATTAAGGTAAACAATGAATTTAACCCATGAGTCACCCAAGAATTTTGGTAAAATGATCATACTTTCATTCATAAATTATAAGCATAATTCCTAACTCAAGATTTCATCTTGGCCGAAACACATAACTCCCAAAAACTCATATTTTCATCAAGTAATCATCTCATGTCAACCCTATCACCTTAGCCGAAAGTCACCAAGCCTTACCTCTTCTATACTTCCTTAAATAACTACCATAATCTATCAAATTATTTTTAGATTAAATCCCCAGTTTGTTTTCAAAGATGAGATGAGATAAAAGTGAAGAAAATACTAAAATATTGTTGTAATATATTTTTTTAATATTAATTTTATTTTGGGATTTGAAAAAGTAGTTTTAAAATTTGATAAAGCTGATTTTTTTATTATATTTTATATAAAAATTTGAAAAAAATATAATGATGAGTTCGAGATGAGTTTGAAGTTTTGGTTTTGTCTCCCAAAACAAACAGGCCCGAGAAAATCCTAACATATTCTTAAGACAACATAATAATAATTCACCAAGCAAACAAAGAATAATAATAATAGCAAACAAGTTCACACATTATATACAAACAATACCAAAGTTAGGTTAAGAGCATACTTACAAAAATATCCAAGAAATATAAGCAAGTAAATCTGAAAAATAAATCATGAAAAGATCAAGATTAAACTCAAAACATTTTAGATCCAAAATTTAGAGAAGACAAGTGGGTGTTTGACTAGAAAGAAAATCATCATTTTCTTAAAAACCCTAGGGCCGAACTTCTTCAAAAGATAAACCCTAGTTTTCATTTTTATTTTTATTTTTTAAAGACTCATCTTGGCCTATGAAAATCTTTTTTTTTCTTTGTTTCCAAAATTCAAAAGTCTAGGGTTTCGTTTTAGAGAAAACTAGAACCCTAGTGTTTACATGACTGTGTGTGTATATGAAACCATTAGGGCCGAGAGTTTTGAAGAAAGAAACTTTCTCAAATCCGTGCATGGTGCTTTATAAATAAGATCATATAATGCTTACCTCATACAGAAGATGCTTCTAAAATATTTGTGTTGAAAAACAATCAAAAGAGTCACAAAAGAAAGTGTTTGAGTAGTGAGAAAATGAGAGAAAACAATATAGCAAGGAAGGAAACTCTTGGCCGAACTCTCTAAGGAAGAGCCAAAATGGTAGGGGAAAAGGCTCCTTGATTTTAGCACTCTCTTTTTATAGTGCTTTCATTTTCCAAGCATACTCTAATGTATATGCGACACATGGTGAAATCTTCTTATTCCTTTCTCAAATGATGAGACTTGCATTAAGAAACGAATGGACACAAGATTTTGACTCCCTCTCTCTCTTTCCAAATCCAAAAATCATCTCTCCCAAAATTTATATTTTATCCCTTAACTCAAACCTTAAACAAAAACTTAAGAATAGCTATTTGGGTATCTTACTTAGCCCTAGCCTTATAACTTGCCACTGGGCATGAAGACGGTATGGGTGGCTTATCATTTCCAAGATAACTCTTACACTCCTACATTCTTCTCTCTCCCACACGCCTATCCATGCCTCAATTCTCACAAAATCTCATCTTTTTATCTCCGCTATGCAAGATATTTTTTTAACGACAAAAGACTATGTGTTTTAGCTTGACACTTGTCCAAAGGGACTCAAAAAGACTCTAGGCGCCTAATACTATGGCATGGCCAGCCACTTGGCTTCTCCTGGGCTTTGGCGCCTTATTTCACTCTTGGGCCAATCCTCACTACACTTCAAAGAAGATAAAAGGGTCCAAATCTACCAATTTAAGGTCTTCTCAAAAAGCTTTCTTTCTTCTCTTTTTTTAAAAGGCTCCAAACACCTCAAAATAAATAAATAAATAACTCATCATATCCTAACATGGATAAATGGTTTTCTCATTAAAGTCCAAGATGTCACAACTTCCCGGACAACAAAAATGCGTAAAATAGTTATTTTCTGCCATACCAGAAAATTAAGCTAAATTTATGTTTCCATTTCTAATATTGCTAATAAAACTTTGAGCCAAATCTAGTTGATGAAGTCCAAGTGAACTCTTCTTTTCCCTTCTTCTTCTTTTTTTTTTAATCTATTTTGCATTCCTTTTGTGTTCTTGTTCAGCAGATCCTATTGGTATTTTCTTGTGGGTAGCCGAACATCAACATTGTATTGACAAATGACTGAGCACTTTATCTCCTTTATTGCAAATGTCTGTTGTTTTGTTGGGAAAAAAAAAACTCTGTCAATCCCTGCTTTTTTATTGAAGGTTAATGAGTACTTTTGTTTCCCGTGAAAGTGAATGTAATTAAATCTGAATATTTTTTTTTTTCGTTATTTCATGGCAAAGTATACAAATTTAACGGTGATTGCTTGCCAAAATTTTAGTTTGGTGGATATTGGAGGAATCGAAATATTTTATAATATTTATCTTTTCTGTGTGCAATTAGGAGCTATATATATAAAGAGAGTTTGTTGTTTGATCTAAAGTGGTGTATAGGTAATTACCTGAATATTAATATTCTTTTAAATTAAATCACATCATTTGACAACCAGCAGTTAGAAAAGATTGAAAACAAATATTTTTTAATAGAAGTTGTGTCTACAAGTTGTACCTTTATCTGGCATGCATGCAGCCTGCATTATATAATAATGATGATGATGATATGTAATATTAAAATATGGCATGCATGCATGGTTGATGGCCTTAATTTTGTAATTAATTTAATTCATTCATGACCAGAAGAAGAAGTAGTAGTACTAGTGGCAGGTTCAACAGATACTATAGGATGGGCAGACCTTGTATTGAGTTCCTGAAGTTGAGAATGCATGTCGTTGATGTCATTTTTATGATCAATATATTTTTACAAGTTGTTTTCCTTGAAGGTGGATGTAATTAAATCTAAACACTGGTGGGAAGCTAATCAAAAAATGTTTACTATATAAGCATGTTTATCTCAAAAATTATTTATTCCATTCAAATACATTTGACTGATTGCAATATATCTAACTAAAAAGAAACCTTGATTGATAGATCACAATGGTGCAAAGTAGAAGAGGATCAGTTCTTGGACTTGGGGGAGGCTTTAGGGGCTTTGTGCATAGGAGGGTTATAGAAGATAAGTAATCACCACCAACAACGCATGGACCCAGACTAAGAGATGACGACCCTTCCTTGCCATATGACTCTACCCAACCTCTAGAATTGGCCTTTGAGTTTGAGTTTTCAGATCGGATGGATTGTACAGGTAGATTGACATGTTCTTTAATATTGCATGAGAGCAAATCTTACAAAACATTCGAGATTATTTTGTTTCATCATATCCAACATGCCACATGGTTAGTTTTTTTTTTTTTTGACTGTCATATATAGTATTGACATGATTTTTTCTAAATGAGAATTTTAGCATCTGCGAGTAACACAAAGAGCTATGGATGGGCAAAGGGGGCCAAGTTTGACATGTTGTGTAAACTTGAACCGATTAGTGTGATGATCAAGGTTGAGGACACTAAAGTATCATGTAAGAATGCAAGCATATTTAGTGGAAAAGTGTCATGGATTGTGATATAGTATGCTGACATGAGTTACGAACGTTGGAATGATGTGTCTGAAGACGAAAAAGAGGAGTTGTGGTCGCATCCATGTAAGGAACAAAGTAATCATGCAGTCCAAGGTTTTAACGAGTTATTCATGTAAACATTTCAAAATAGTAAACATTTTAAGCGTATTTATCAATGACCAGAAATTCAAGAAAGCTATATCGTTAATATTCTTATGTGGCCAAAAACATTCCGTCCAAAGCATGTGACACCAATCTTTTATACCGTCCATCTTGTTCTCGTGAACCATTATCTATTTACTGTCAAAACTATGTGACGCCAAATTTCTTGACACAAATAGCTTTAGCTTTTTGTGTCACTATCTCTCATACTTGTAACAACCTACATGGTTGCAAAAGATCATATATTGTAGCTCTAAATTCTATTTGCGACTACCAATACGTGATGGAAATGAGAATCTATTTGCGTTATATGTCTTATTTGCGACATAAGAATTCTCTTTTCATGTCACCATAATAGGATGCAAATAGTATTTTTTTGCCTCATTATTTACCTTTGTCGCTAAAGTAATTTTTAGAATAAATATTATCGCCTGTTTTGCGTTGATAGAAAATGGAAGGAAATAATCATTTGCATCACAATTTTGACCTTTTTGCATCAATTTTAGGTGACCCAAAATTGATCTGAAAGAAAAATCACTAAAAATAAAAAGGATATTATAAATGGAGTATTATATATAATATATATAATACAAAAAAGAGTTAATTATTTCATGCTTTTCTCTACACACCTCTCCAAGTAATATGTCGTTTACGCCAATTGTGGAGCCCACTTCCAGCTTTAACACATCTTTTCATCACCCATTTATTAACTCAGCTATCCAAAATGACATTGATTCCAAATAGAACATAAACACTTTAGTTCTCTCGACTAAGATTGTGCTCAACTCTGATGGAGTCGGGTCATCGCAACCTTCTTTTAAGTAGTGGTGTAGCATCGAGACCCCACTGAACTATATGTTTACAATCTCGGATCCAAATACCCACATAGTGATGTCATAGAAGATCGAGCCCCTTTCCTACATGCTCCATTAGGGCATACCCCCATGTTGCCACTCTATACTGTTTGGCAGATCGAGCCCCTTTCCTACATGCTCCATTAGGGCATACCCCCATGTTGCCACTCTATACTGTTTGGCAGATCGAGCCCCTTTCCTACATGCTCCATTAGGGTATACCTAATGCCCCCATCCTCGACCTCCATCCGCTCAAACGCCTTCTGATACTTCTGTACCACATCCAACATCAGGTATGTAAAGTTACATCGAGTCAGAACATTTAGACACAGCGTCTGGGAACATTCAATCCCAAGCTGTGCTGCTATTGCCCTAAACTTCCACAGCTTTTGGAGGGAAGCCCTCTCATACCACACAATGGTGCGAACTTTGATGATGAAATCGTGCACATATATCAATCCCTCACCTGTTTGATCATTGATAAATACTAATTATCATAAAAATAAAAATAAAATTTCTTGATTATTGAAGACTTAAATCATAAAAATAATAAAATATAAAATACAAAATCAAAACCAAAAGGCTCACCAAGAATAAGGTTGATTATGTGAGCAGTGCATCAAATATGCATATATAGGTGGTTTTTAAACACATCTTTTCTCACCCTCGTATTCTGTATAAACCATTCAATTACGGTCTCATTGGCACTGGCATTGTCAACTATAATGCATAACATTTTTTGAATTCTCCAATCCATCAGACAATCATCCACTTTTTTAGATTCCACTCGCTGTCATTATAGTGTACTGTGATACACATGTATGAAAAATTTTGTATGGACGTCCACGAGTCGGTCGTATGTGAGACTCTGGCCAGTGGTGACAAACATTTTTTTTGTATCTCTGCCTTCTTCTTCAAATGCATCTTCAAACAATTGTGTATCACTGTATACCGTGATGGCAATGAAAATCTTGGCTCAAAAAGTTTTAGAAACTTCCGAAATCCTCTCTTGTCAATCGTGGTAAAATGCATCTCATCTTCAATAATCATCTTTACAAATGCATCCCAATACATTTTCACTATATTGAAAGATGATCAGGTTCTTCGTCTGTGTACCATCAGTAGTCGTAGAAGTCTCATAATTAAGATTAGTCTGAGTTGACATGTATTTCATAGTTTATTATCAACATTAATTTTGAGTGGAAATTAAATGGGATTAAATGAAGACATCAGGTAACATACGTATGTGATATTTTAACAGAAGTGGGATCAGTTTGACTTTAACCTCTTGACGCCAACCCCTTCATTTTTTGATACCTCTGGCAATCGTTCGGATGTGATGACAAACAAGCAGTGCCTTGCCTCTTTGAATAACATCCAACTCAAGTTCTATAATGGTAGCACTCAACCTGCGGTTGCTCGAGATCCCCACCACCAACCTTGTTAAATGTTCCCATGTCCACGATATTTTTTTATTTGATCGTGGACACGGTGTCCTTGCAAATGAAGGCAGTAGTGATACATCCGAATCTTGAGCTGGATCATCCCCAATATCCATCTCCTCCTCCTTATTAAACTGATCGGGATCTTCCAAGTCTATGTCGACTGGTTGTACATGAGGTTTGTGCTCTAGAAGTAGATAGCCAACTTCGACTTGGTGCTGCCATTAGGGATGGAGTTGTGGCATCCAAAGTCTCACGTGGAGTCGGAGTCTCACTAGGACAGGGATCCATTTGTGCTGAAATCTGAAATTCAAATAAAATAGAACAAAAATGTTAGTAAAGATAATTGAATACTTCGTAAAAAACATACTAAACAAAAGTTAATTGAATACTTGACAACCATACATCATGCAGTATAGAAAGAAGTCTAAAATACACACCAAATGCTTGAAAGATATATTGTAATTAAGTATAAAATATCTGTCAATAAGTTTATAAATAGATTTTTTTAAAATGAAAAATGCATAAAAGATGTGAACCAGACTGGTAGACTTAAGCTTCATTGTCTACTTTAATCAAGTTCTCTTGTAATATATGGTCAATATATAATCTTCCTAAGGTCCCATGGGGCTATATTCCATTTCTAAGGTCCTATGGGGTTATATTAATTATGGATGAGGCAAAAAATACTGACTGGTAATACAATGGAAGGTGGTTAAATTCCCATTCTAAAATGTCTCATTTGGATATGTTTGAAGCATAAAATACTGACTTGAGACATAATCAAATTAGAAAGTTCCAACCATGCATATTGGCAGAAAAACATCTTTGTTCCCACACCTCTCAAGTGAATTTGTATCATATCACAAGCAAGAAGCACTCTACAAAATATAATCAATTCAGAAAATTTCTATGTATTGGTGACGGGAAAGTTTCTTTCCAAGCAAAGTTTTCATGTGATCTAAATGTTTGACCTAGTGTAGTCTGGCCATTATGTGAATTGCTGGACATCCATGTAACAGCATGGGAACTAGACTTTAACTTTGAATAGCTGAACCTATTAAGAGCGATTTCTTTTATTAAAGAATGATATTGTCATTTATTTGACCCTTGCATTGACATGCCATGCCAAATTCAGTTTCTTTTCTTTACCTAGTTTCTTTATAACTTTGTGTTCAAATTATTTTACTAAGAAACAAACACTAGAGGATTATTGTTACAAACTAGTATTAGTTCACATTTTTATTTGTTTTGTGTTGGCAAGTGACTTTTGGATTGAGGTTGAGCTCTTACATGCATAGACTCAACACTTAATCCAGATTGCCAAATATGAAAAATCTTAAACTAGTTTGATATATTTATAATAAAATCTGGTCACCCTACAGTTGTATGTTGTGGAATATACTTAATTTGCGTCTACTCTTTCATTTAATTTTCTATATTAACTGTTACTAATTAAAACTCAAATTTGAAGATGAAACATTAAAATACTAAAAAAAAAATTTTCTCAGTGACATTTCCACAAACACGTTTCACACATTGTCCAAGAACATATGATACAAAATCTCAACAATCACTTCAAATTTTCCTCAATACAAAAGCACATACAACCAAAATTTTACATAATCCAAAATCAAAATTAGTTGTAATTAAACTCCCTAACTTTAAAAGTTAAACTCTAAAATTAATTACCAATTGAGTTCCTCTCAACAATATGTTGATGCACTATGACAGATGTGGAAAACAGAGTGAGGCAATAGGTTTCAACTCCGAACTCTGACTTCGGAGTCGAAGTTACTCCGACTCCAACTCTGATCAAAGTTGAAATTGGAGCAAAAGTTTGACGGAATAAAAGATTTGAAATTTTTGAACAGCCCTAATCTCGAGATTTCCAATACTTCACTTTACTTCCATCTCATCTTCTACCATCAACCCCTTCTGTTTTTCTATAGGTCCATAATAGTAATATATAATCTCTCACTCTAAAAAAAATTTGTTATTTCATGCTTTTCTGAATCATGGAGATCCAGCGTGTGACGAAATTTCCTCACATGCATATGGATCGGCAACCCGTGAAGAGGGTGTGTTTGGGCTTGGACGTTCTTCTCAAGTCGCCAAGGTATAATCTTTCGCCTCCTTCCCTGCTAATGGTTTTAGATTCGATTATTTTCCATGATATTAAACCATATTTTTCAAGATCTTGATTTGGTTTGATTTTTGCGTGTTAGCAGTGTTTTATTACAGATTTCCTTTTCTTTGGCCAAATCTACTACTCGGTATATTTGTTTTGATTCGGCCTATGATGAGAGCCTTACGATCCAACCCTCTAATGAGAATATAAAATGCCATATTTTTTTCTCTTAATATTTAATATTTTATTCTTATTTGATGCCTAAATATACTCATTATTCTTATATTTTGATTTAAGATACAAATAGAGGCGTTAGGAGCAAATGAAGTTACTTGCGGGATTTTAGACAATTTTGACGTTTATTCATAATATGGGCATAACTCTCTCATCTAATCTCCGATTGACCTAATTCAAGATGATATAGAACTCCAGGAGAAATAATTATAACTTTTATGTTTTATATTTTGAAAGATATTGGATCAATCCAAGACGAGATCAACCATGAATTGGACGCACCTGCACTTGACGTTCCTGAATATTCTTCAGCCACAATTCCAACAAATTGCATCAAATCCATATGTCATCACAATATTTTCCAGCAAACACCCCTGTACCACTTGAAAATTCAATGATCAACTTACATGCAATATTAGGTGTACTCAAGTTTGTTCAAGACAAATTGTTTAAACACAATATATAAAGTTATACAAGGAAACTAATGAAAAAAAAAAACAAAATTAAACAATCAACCTACAAGCAACTTTCAGCTAAGAATGGTGGAAAAACAAATGATCAAATTCCAGCTTACAAACCATTTGGATTCAAAAATGACATATAGTAAAGAAACTTAAAATGGTGATGATTTTGTCATGACAACTTTCATGAAGGATGCTTATAAATGGAAGGGAGGGGTGTGTGTTCTAAATACAATTTTTGTCATGCTTAGTTGAGCCATTTTGTAATTGGTCAATAGAAACGAAAGGCTCAGAATTTATATAGCTGTAAGATCTAATTTGTTCTTATCATTCAATTTGTGTTTTGAGTATCGAATATTCTTCTGTGCCTATTTTCATGATTATTTCGTTTAATCACTAGAAGGCCTGCTAGTTTAATATTTGTTGAAATCTATTACTAGGTTAGATATCAAATCCATAATTGTTTGATCTCTCTAATATGTGAAGCAATTAAGTTTTAATAATTTGTTGCGTTAGAAATTATTAGAACTTAAGAAGAATGCTCGACTAAATTAAATGCAACCGCTTGTGTTTGTATTGTTTAGTTTCATCGATCTTTCTAAATTCTTAAAACTGCTACTAGATTAAATCTTTAGCGCTTGTTTTGGGTTGTTTCATAGTTAGGATTAATTAGATCGCTTGTTTTCTAGTTAATTACAACTAAGGAGAGATAAGAAAATGGTTCTAACGGTGAATATTCAAAATATTAATTGATTTATATTACATCAATGATTAGTTATAAAATTTCGATAGTGGACGTTGACTTCGACCAATGTTTGTTCATGCGATTGATATTTTGAAATTAAATTACTCTGTAGTTGTTTTTATTTTCTTTAAAGATATTCTCTTTACAATCAAAAACCCCATCTTTCTTATTTAACAACATAAAAATATTTTTTTGAGATCGACTCTTACTCACACTACTACATATATTTTTTTGAGTATAGAATTTTATTTTTGGGTGCTTGCGACAGCATGCCAAATTTTGGCGTCGTTGCCGCGAACTAGTTCTAGTTAATTTTTGTGCTTATTGTGATTTTTATTTTGTAAAAAAAAAAAATATAGTATTTGATAGTTTTTTTATGGTTTATTAGAGTTTCCTTAATTGTTTATGACTACAACTCGATCTTCTAATCAAGGTAATTTGTTATATGATCAAGAAATAGAAAAGACCTCGCATAGATTAAGGAGGGAAAATCGGAGAAATTCTGAAGAGGATAATTTGGCTTTTGACTCCCTGTTTGCTAGAGATTCTAATTTAGTAGAAGAAGAAGTCATGGCTAGAAATCGAACTTTGTAAGAGCTTGTCGCTCATGATTTGAACCAGCAACTTCTATGCATAATGTTTCCTACTTTAGATGCCCCTACTACTTTTGAATTAAAATCTGGATTAGTACATCTCTTGCCCACTTTTCATGGCCTTGCAGGTGAAGATATTTACAAACATTTAAAGGAATTTTATGTGGTATGCACGAGTATGAAACCCATAGGGGTGACTAAAGATCAAATTAAATTAAGAGCTTTTCCATTTTCATTGAAAGATTCGGCTTAGGACTGGCTCTATTATCTACCCTCCGGTAGTATCAACACATGGAATGAGATGAAAAGGTTATTTTTGGAAAAATACTTCCCAGCTTCAAGGGCAACCAACATTTGAAAAGAAATTTGTGGTATAAGGCAGCACAACGGAAAGTCCCTACATGAATACTGGGAACGTTTTAAAAAATTATGTGCAAGCTGTCTCCATCATCAAATTAATGAGCAGCTATTTATCCAACATTTCTACGAGATCCTTCTACCCACTAATAGAAGTATGATTGATGCTGTTAGTGGAGGAGCTCTAGTAGATAAAATACATGAGGCCACAAAAAACTTTATTGCAAATATGGCAGCCAATACTCAACAGTTTGGTATTAGACTTGACTTTCCATCTAAACAAGTTAATGAGGTAAATGTTTCCTCCATTGAACAACAAATTGCGAGTCTGACTTCTCTTGCTCGTCAAATGGTTGTAGGTAATATGCAAACTGCACAATCTTGTGGGATTTGTTCAGTAACAAGATATCCAACCGATATGTGTCCAACTCTTCAAGAGGAACCCATTGAGCAAGTAAATGTGGCAGGTGGTTTTCCTGGACAACCGCAAAGGAAGTATGGTCCCTACTCGAGCACATATAACCCAAGAGGGAGGGATCACCCCAATCTTAGCTATGGGAATCAACAAATAAATCAGCCCGTTACTCAAAACTACTCAAATTTTCAGCAATATGACCAGCCATACCCCCTAGACAACAACAGGGCCAAACTTCTAATTCTGGTATGTTTTTAGAAAATATTGTTAAGTCTATTGCTACTAATACTTTGAAATTTCAATAGGAGGCAAAAAAATTTCAACAAGAGGTGAGAGCCAGTATTTAAAATTTAGACAATTAGATGGGCCAGATGGCAACTGCAATTGGTCAACTAGAGGTGTAGAGTTCAGGGAAATTACCCTCTCAAAGGATAGTAAATCCAAGAGAGAATACAAGTGCAATCGTCTTGAGAAGTGGTAAAGAAGTTGAAATTCCAATAAAGGCAGCCCCTGTATCATCGAAACAAGAAAAAGAGAAAAACATCGTAGCAGACAAGAACATTCTCAATGAAGATGATGGACCTAAATGTAAGTTTTTGCCTCTGTCTGATTATGAACCAATATCCCAATTTCCCTAAGCTTTAGTTGAATCTAGAAAAGATGAGCAAAATAGAGATTTATATGAAATTTTTCGAAGATGCGAGGTAAATATCCCATTATTTGATGCTATTAAACAAGTATCTCGTTATGCTAATTTTTTTGAAAGAATTTTGTACAACTAAGAGGAAACAGAAATTTCAAAGATGTGAGAAGGTGAAAGTAGGGGAGAATGTTTCTACAGTTATTAAAAAAAACTCCCTGCAAAATGCAAAGATCCAGGTATGATTACTATTCCCTGTACAGTAGATAACACAAAATGCTCCTATTTTGTTAGGAAGGCATTTCTTAAAGATATCCAAGACTAAGATAAATGTTCATAGTGGCACACTTAGTATGGAATTTGTTGGTGAAATTGTGAAATCTAATATTTATGATGCCATGAAATATCCTAATGATGATAATATTGTATATTCTATTGATGTGATTGATTTTTTAACATAGGAAGTTTTTGAACTTAATGGAAAAGATGGTTTGAAAGTTGCCATTAGTAAACATCTTAAAAAAGAGAATGAGGAGTTAATTTTTAGTACTAAATTGCAGGAAACTGTTGCATCGTTGAATAATTCTCCAAAGTTACAACAGTCAGATAACTTTCCTATTATTGCCTTACCAATTTTTGACAAAAGGCTTTTACTCTCTATTTTGCATACCTTTATTCCAGATTTGAAGCCTCTCCCTAGCTACCTCAAGTACATGTTTCTTGGAGATGGAGAAACATTACCGGTGATTATCTCCAATAAACTTAGTGCACTGCAAGAAGAAAATCTTATATAGGTCCTTAAGGAACATAAAACGGCTATTGGTTGGACGATTGCATATAATAAAGCAATTAGTCCATCTACATGCATGCATCGTATCTTACTTGAAGAGGGAGCAAAACTTTCTCATCAACCACAAAGAAGATTGGACATGCAGGTTTTTACCACAGATTCATCAAGGATTTCTCCAAAATAGCATTACCTCTATGCAAGTTGCTACAAAAAGATGTCGTTTTTGAACTTGATGAGACATGTAAAAAGCCATTTGATAAGCTGAAAAAACTATTGACTTCTACCCCAGTTATCCAACCCCCTGACTAGAATGTTCCTTTCGAAATAGTGTGCGATGCAAATAATTATGCAGTAGGCGTTATTTTGGGACAAAGAATTAGAAAAACATCTCATGCCATTTATTATGCTTTAAGAACTTTGAATGATGCCTAGAGAAATTATTCTACTACAGAAAAAGAACTTTTAACTGTTGTGTTTGCTTTAGAAAAGTTTAGATCTTATTTGCTTGGTACTAAAGTCATTGTTTATTCTGATCATGCAGCTTTTCGTTATTTGATGACGAAGAAAGAAGCAAAACCAAGATTAATAAGATGGATACTTATCTTGAGTGAATTTGATTCGAAAATTAGAGACAAAAGAGGGACAGAGAATCTTGTCGCAGATCATTTGAGTCGTTTAGTTCATGTGGAAAATGAACTTTGTCTATAGGAAACGTTCCCTGACAAACAATTATTTTTTGCAAGTGTGACATTACCTTGATATGCAAATATTATGAATTATTTGGTTACTAACATTTTACCTCCTAGTTTGTCTAAGGCTTTAGGGGACAAAATAAAAAGTGATGCCAAATACTATGTGTGGGATGATCCATACTATAAAAGCATTGTGCAGATCAAGTGATAAGAAGATGCGTTCTTGAAAATGAAATTTTTTCCATCCTCACCTTTTGTCATTCTTATAATTGTGGAGATCACTTTGGAGTTAAGAGAACAACAGAAAAGTACTAGAAAGTAGTTTATTTTGGCCATCTTTATTCCGAGACTCATATTCTTTTTGTAAGTCATGCGATCATTGTCAAAAGACAGGTAATATATCTCGAAAGAATGAGATGCCACAAACCCCCATACTATTTCGTAAAATTTTTTATGTTTGGGGTATCGATTTTATGGGACCATTTCCTGTATCTTTCGGTTATGTTTATATTTTGCCTGCTGTTGATTATATCTCGAAATGGGTGGAAGCTAAAGCCACCATGACTGATGATTCTAAAGTTGTTATAGATTTTATCAAGTCTAACATTTTATCAAGTGATCGAGGTACTCACTTTTGCAATCGAACTATGGAAACTTTGATGAGAAAGTACCATGTAATCCACAAGGTGTCAACTGCCTATTATCCACAAATTAGTGGACAAGCGAAAGTGCCAAATAGAGAAAACAGTCCATCCTTGAAAAGACAGTCAATCCAAGTAGAAAAGATTAGAGTTTGCATTTGGATGATGCCTTATGAGCATATAGAACTGCGTATAAGACACCTATTGGTATGTCACCTTATCAATTGGTCTTTGAGAAACCGTGTCACCTTCCAATTGAGTTAGAACATAAGGTTTATTGGGCTATCAAAATTCATTATATACAATTCACTACTACGTTTGTTTTCGAGTAATTTGCATTCTCGTTGGATTAGACCTTTTGTCGTTACTAATGTTTTTCTTCATGGTGCAGTTGAAATTCAAAGTTTAGCAACTTCCAAAATATTTAAGGTAAATGGTCATAGACTTAAGACTTTCCAAGAAGGATTCCAAGTAGAGAATGCGGCAAAATTGAACCTTGAGGATCCAATTTATTCTGATTAAAGAAGAAAACAACATTGAGTCGAGCCAACGACAATAAACAAAGGCGTTGATTGGGAGGCAACTCAAAGGGTGTTTGTTTTCTTATTCTCGCATTTACATTGAGGACAATGAAGTTTTAAGTGTGGGGGAGGAAATTTAGGTTGTGTTTTAAATATGTTTTATAGATAAAAAAAATTCATAACATGATTGAATAAGTGATCTTCCAAATTAATTAGTCTAGTTATTTTCCTTGAAGAATGATAGTGATTAGATTTGGTAAACAAAAGCTAGTGAGATTTTGAGCCTGTAGGCTTACATATCCATATCAGTCTCACCATTTTCTTTCATGTTAGATATTGTTTCATGAATTTATTTCTCTAGAACTTGCCTTGATTCTTTTTAAGATCACATTGATACATGGATGCATGAATATGATTAAGGCTATCTTTGTTATAAGCTACATAAGCCAAATAGCTTACCTGGTAATTAATTCTTCCTTTTTGAAACCCCTTTGAGCCTTATTAATCCTTTTCGTTTGTTGTAAACCCACATTACAAGCTTTACATCTAAAAAATAGTGTCTTTACCCAAGTCATAAAGCTAGTGGAATATTATTCATGGGTGAGAAAGAAATAAGTGTGGGGTATCTGAATTTGTGATATGGCTTTGACCGGTAAAATGGAATATGTTGTCACTCTCAATTCATAAATTCCATTGTTTAAGTAGTAAAAAACAAAAAAGGTAGTGATTGTTTTTAACATTACAAACTGTCTATATCCATAATTCTTCCTAAGATTTCAAGAAAATGGTATGTTTACTAGTACAAGGTGAAAGTTGTTGCAAATGATCGTTCCATATTACAAATAAAAAATGTTCCATTTGAACGATCTCTTTTTCAACACATGGTTTAAATGCTTTAAAGACAAAATGAAGAAGCTGTTGAATGAGGAGATTGGTTTTAAATGTCTTATATTCTCAAACTTGAGTTGATTAATTTTTGCTCTACTAGCTTCTATGACTTTTGAGCAACACTCTCAAATATTTCCTACCTTAACCTAACCCCATTACAACCCTTAGAAAGTACTTATGATTCGTGTTATGCATGTAATCCCAGTGGTGAAGAATGAGAAGATATGCAAGATTATGGTAGATCATTTTCATTGAGATGAATTTGAGTGAAACACATACCTTTCAAACACATGAAAATTGAGCATTAAATTCCGTAAAGGTTTGCATTTTTAGTTTACTTTATCTTCAAGTGAAAATTATGAATAAAGTTGTTTGTTCATGATATGTTATGAGTTTTGAAGGGATTGATTGTTCTTAATTAATAGAATTGCAACCTTGGTATTTTTGAAAAAGTAGATTTGAATTTTGCCTAAGGACGAGCAAAAGTTAAGTGTGAGAGAATTTGATGAGAATATAAAATGTCATATTTTTCTCTCTTAATGTTTAATATTTTATTCTTATTTGATGCCTAAATATATTCATTATTCTTATATTTTGATTTAGAATACAAATAGAGGCATTAGGAGCAAATGAAGATAATTGCGAAATTTTAGACAGTTTTGACGTCTCTTTGTAATATGGGCATAACTCTCTCATCCAATTTCCGATTAAGATTATTCAAGATGATATAGAAGCCCAGGAGAAATATCTATAACTTTTATGTTTTATATTTTGAAATATATTGGCTTAATCCAAGACGAAATCGACTATGAAATGGACGTACCTGCACTTGACGTTCCTAAATATTCTTCAGCCACAATTCCAACCAATTGCATCAAATCCATATATCATCACAATATTTTCTAGGAAATACCCGTGCACCAACTTGGAAATTCAATAATCAACTTACATGCAAAATTAGATACACTCAAGTTTGTTCAAGACAAATTATTTGAACACAAGATACAAAGTCATAGAAGATAACTAATGAAAAAGAAACAAAATTGAACACTCAACCTACAAGCAACTTTAGCTAAGAATGGTGAAAAAACAAATGATCAAATGCCAACTTACAAACCATTTGGATTCAAAAATGACACATGGAAAAGCGACTTAAAATAGTGATGATTTTGTCATGACAACTTGTATGAAGGATGCTTATAAATAGAATGGAGAGGTGTGTATTCTAAATACAATACTTTTGATACTTAGTTGAGTCATTGTGTTGCCTTAGAAGAAAAACCAAATACCTTATTTCTCTTCCTTTTCTTTTGATTGATATTTTTATTATGGCTCTGAGTGGCTAAACTTTTCTAATTGGTCAAAAGAAACGAAAGTCTCGAAATTTATATAGCTGTGAGATATAATTTGTTCTTATCATTCAATTTGTGTTTTAAGTATCGAATATTCTTCTATGCCTATTTTCATGATTATTTTGTTTAATTACTAGAAGGCCTACTAGTTTATTATTCGTTATAATCTATTACTATGTTAGATATCAAATCCACAATTATTTGATCTCTCTAATCTGCGAAACAATTAAGTTCTAATGATTTGCTGCGTCAGAAATTATTAGAAGTTAAGAAGAATATTCGACTAAATTAAATGCAACTTCTTGTATTTGTATTGTTTAGTTTCATTGATCTCTCTTGTCGACCCCCCCCCCCCCCCGGCCCATGCTTGGAATCGGACGCAAACCGAGACGTCGAGTATAAACATCACAGGGACATTTACCCTTCGTTCTCTTGTTCTTTTTAAGTTATAAGCTCGCTTAAAATTACGGATTTGAAAATTTTTCTTTCTTTTACAACGGTAAAGGTCAAGCCGTACTAAGTTTTTCACCTTGACTCACATGGAATTATATAGATATAAAGGCACATACAATTTTTTTTTTCTTAAAACTATACATCTTATCTTTAATACTTAGTCAACCATACACGCATTGTTTTGAGTTCTTAAAGAAAGCATTTCCCCAAAACAACAGGGACCAAAATAGATAAACAAAATATAAACATATACTAGTAACAATCCCCAACGGCCGTCCTCAAGTCCGAGGCTCATCCTTCACCTCCTTCACTCCTGGACCATACAAAAATGGCCCTAGACCCATTCTTCCAACACGTAGAAGACCGGGTCCCAACTCGGGCGAAGTGTAAACGCGATCCAGAAACAAGGATCCGTCTACAACTATAGTCAGGCAACAGCCTGTATGCTGGCGGTTTCCTATATACTGGTGGCCCTCCGCCTTGACCATAATCATATGCCTTATATCGACTATAAACTGGGCATATACTTTTGGGGTCACCACATCAAAATGAGGGGCAGTCACCAGATCACTGGTGATCTGGGGACTCGTCCCTAATGTCAGGCTCGTCATCAGATCCATCACCTGCAAACACTTCTATCGTCCTAAACACGGGACGATAGTAAGGAAGTAAAAGGGGTAAAATTTCGGAGGAAATCTCAGTAAGTAAACAAACATTTCAACTAAAACATCTCAGGCATATAAGTAAATGAACCATAAACATTCATATGCATATGCATATGACACTTGACTCATGCAATCCTTCTTTAAAAATCCAAATTGTCATTTTGATTCTGCTCATATGTTCATATTTGGAAAAACGTCATTTCCATCACATTTCGCAAAAAGCACTCTTCTTCTTTTGTTTATACCTTTTAAGTCTTTTATCTTAGGTGCCACTTTCCATATACTGTTCAATTCTGTTTTGGCTCGAAAGCCCCTCTTGTCATGATTTTTCATATTTGGACACCTCACGATTCCCCTACACATCGTGTGTTCCCTACTAGTTATCGTAGCGCCCGGCGACCGTATCAACCCAAGTCACTACGTTACGTGTTTTCGCTCTTCGTCACTCAGTGACCCTTAGTCCACCGAGTGACTACAATCCATATTCTTTTATTGGTGAGGCCAAGACCTACACCGCCCGTATGCACCCACTAACTTTAGGTGCGACCACGCTTCGGAATCCCTAAGGGAGCCATACATGGTCTGCCGACAGTTCTTCGTCGACCCAGGGGTTTCACTCAACTTTATTCACTTCTAAGTGAACAGGGAGTTTTACTGGGACACTACCTCGTCCCAGCGTTTGGGGTTCTTTTGACTCATTCTCTTTTTCTTTAAAAATATTTTGACTCAAAATAGAGTTTTCGTGACGTATGCATGATTATGCAACTATAATGCCATTTTACGCCTAATACCTGAGATGAACTCGAATGCACATCCAAACACTTTCGCTCACTAACCAAGAATTTCGATTACTAGTCCCTTCCCACATGCCTTCACCCATGATGGGCTTGCATGTAGGGTAGGGTATTCGGCCCCTCCCATTTAGGGTTTGGGTCGAGCCCTATTCCTCTTTCTTTCTCTTTTTTTTTTTAAAAAAAAAAAAAAACCAATGATGTTCTTTTTCCTTTAGGTAAAAACTGAACCTTCCACCCTACTAGTCAATTTCATTTTTCTTTCTTTAAATTAATCTCCTATATTTAACTTCATATACTAATTTATTTAACCCTCTAAATTCCATAGCACCAATCCTATCTAAGTCGGATCATCATCTATCTAGAAATAATAATAACACTCAAGCATTATGCTTTAGATCTATCTATTCAACAAAAATGTCCATAGATTTGATATCACAAAATAACATATCTTCCCAACGTCATGGACATCATGACATTTCCACCAAACACACATACATCACCATTTCAACACACTTTGCCTTTTTACATTTCATGCTTATTCATCTGGGTTAATCAAACCCTTAATGTGACATGAAATTAAGTCTTAAAATATAACCTTTTAAGCAAATCACCACATGCTCAAGCTTTATCAACTTAAAAGAGAAAACCCTTCCACCATTACAACATAACTTAGTGATCATGCATACCATATTACATCTTTGATTATTTCTCTATTATGCCCTTCCACTCTTCAATATCTAATATTTTGTTTACTAAATCACTCATTCCAAACTTTAGCAAGTCTAAATACCATATTACTAAGTTTATTTACATAATCTTTATATGCCAAAAATCTCTATCAACATATCATGATATAGCAACAAAAGTAGCAACCAAACAACTATGATCATCCATTTATATTCAAGAGATGTAAGAGTAAAATGAAGGTACACTTACAACTTTCTTTTAGTAGTCTTAAAAATCTAAAAATGTAAATAAGATATTATATTAGACTTGTCATAGTGTTGAGATTAAGTAGAAAAGATTTGTTAAGTCTTAAATCCTAGGTTATGTGGTGTGTGTTCTCTTTGAGTATTCTTTGCTTTAGATTGAATCAAGTAATGCCTTACCTTTCTCCTAAGAAGTTCTCCTTCAAAGGTTGCTCGATCCTAGCTTCAAAAGACTTGAGGTTCTTTGGTGTTAGGGGTGAAAAGAAAGTGAAACAAAGATGAGAGTAGAGAGAGCTTGAGAGTGCCGAGAGATGCAAGTGTGGTGGGGGGTTGTGTGTGCAAAATGGAAAGGAAGAGCATGAGGCCATTCGGCCATGGGGCTTTCCCTAAGCCTTGTCACCCCATTCCCCATGCAATGGTGTGACTCTTGAGGGGTTGAAAGATGTGATTTAGACTTCCATTTCTAGGGCATGATAAGACCCTAATCTAGGCAACACTTGAGTGGGGTTTTCCTTCCCCTTTCTCCTTAGATGGCCGACGCCCCCCTTAGTGCCTAAGTCCACTCATCACCTCACCTCACTCTTTACACACTCTCACATCACCTCACATGTCACTTAATGGATCTCATGATCCAATTCTTGGAGGAAGAGCATGGAGGGGTTCAGATATACCTTCCAATGCAATCCGAGACCTATCCTCCAAAGCATGAATCATTTCCTTTCTCCTATCCTCCAATCAATCATTTCACTACTTGTCTCACTTCACCTTACACTTGTACTTGTTCTCAAGTGGGATCTCCTAGAGCCTTGAGTTTGGATTTGCCACAATCTCAAAAGACTCCAAATGAAGCCCATGGCTCCTTCCTTGGCCGGATACCCCATTTGTTTGTTCTCCTCTTCTTCCTTTTTCCAATGCCTCTACTTCCATCTATCAAATGTCTATCAACATGTCACTCATCTTACTTGGTCTACTCACTTAGATCTTGAGAAGATCTCTTAGGATTTCTCCACAAAGTGCACGGCACCCTTCCAAAACTGCCCACACCCTTTGGTTTCTTTTCATTCCTTTTCCTTCTTCTTCTCCTTGGACTTGACCTTGATGTGATCAAGTGAAGACCTCTTTGGGAAGTCTCCTTAGTCTTACATGCCTACTTGCCCCTCAATGGTGGGGAATCTCATCCTAATTTCCTACTTCTTCTCCTTTCAAGAAAGCTACTAGTCAAAATCTCAACTATTAGCAAATTTCCATCTTTCTAACTACTAGTCTTGGAAGACTTCTTGAAATTCTCCTAACTTGATAATTGTCCACAAGCATGGGCTTGTTGACTTGTGTGCTCTATCCATGGGCCTTTGGGGGCTTTCCTAGTATGCCCTTGGGCCTATCAACCATTCCTAAGCTAATCTTCTTAAGCCCAAGCCTTCTCTCACCCATTTGACTTATCCATTTTATTATTATTATTAATATTATCACATAATTAAATCTAATATTAAAGACTCAAAATCTCGAGCTATTACATCTCTAATTGTTAAAACTGCTACTGGATTAAATCCTTAGCGCTTTTATTGGGTTGTATAATAATTAGGATTAATTAGATCGTTTATTTTCTAATTAATTATAATTAAGGAGAAATAAGAAAATGGTTTTAACGGTGAATATTCAAAGTATTAATTGATTTATATTACATCAATGATCAGTTATAAAATTCTGATGGTGGACGTTGATTTCGACCAATGCTTGTTCATTTGATTGATATTTTGAAATTAAATTACTCTGTAGTTTTTTTTATTTTCTTTGAATATATTCTCATTACAATCAAAAACCTCCTCTTTCTTATTTAACAGTATAAAAATAAGTTAATCATTCTCTATGAGATCAACCCTTACTCACACTATTACATATATTTTTTTGAGTACAAGATTTTATTTTTAGGTACTTGCGACAACACGCCACCCTCTCTCTAAGATTCTTCCTCGTCTTTCTTCATTTCCAGGGCTAGTTCTCGTGTTGTGTGGCAATTTTATTAGATCTTCCAAAGACGCCGTCTCAGTCTCCTTCCCTATTTCTCTCTCTAGGTAAAGAGGTTTATGGAGAGCTAACATGTTAGAGAGAGAGAGAGAGATGGAAGGCTTTTATGGGGCCAAATGCAAAGGGCTATTGGGTTGGATCACTCATAAATTCGTTAAAGAAAATTATGAAGACTAAAACTACAAAAACTTCAATGGGCAGCAAAAATTGTAGGGTTGTTGTCAAGTGAATTGTAGTACTCTGCTATTATATATCGTAATAGATAGGTACATAAGCCCACACTCTCCATCACTCACATCCCTACACTGTATTATTGTAACGCCCTAATTTTTCACCTTGATTAAAATGTAAATTGAAGCATCCAGAAAAATAACACAAGACTATTCATCCTACATAAACATAAAGAATAGCACGCATGCATCTAAACTTACTAATTTAGTATAATGCAAAATACAGCGGAAAGAGGTAAATCTCCAATATATGCAAAGAGATCTTACTCTTGCATAAATAAATCACATGGCATAGTAAAACTATTACCTTCATAATTCACACTTACAGAAAACATAGTATATTCAAGACTTAAATAATCCAGTTAGTTTTCTTAAAATAAATATTTTATCTCACCATCATCCAGTAATCTTACTATTCTACTTGATCACGTACATGAGATTCTCTCAACTGGAGAGGAGTATTCTGTAAGACCTTCATGGTACCTCAGAATCTCCTGTACTGTCTGAGTCTCAATGCGATATGTTTAATCCTGCAATAACATCTATCATTCCATAAGGAAGATAGATAAAACTTAAAAATTTGAGATTTACAAGAAATCTCAGTTAGTACACAGTTAACAAAATAAGGTATAAATTATATCAAACATTATCATACATAGTAATGATTACAGACATATAACTTATGAAAATGATTTATGGGACTTATGCATGTCAATGACCATTCTTCCCATACAAACTTAGATCCACCATTTTATACTTATAACTTATACTTTTCATCTTATTTCTTATCCACGATAGGTGTTATGTATCGTCGTCCCCATCGGGTCTTACTTACTACATATCCTCGAAAGGCATTATGTATCGCCATCCCTATCGAGTCTTACTTATCTCTTATCCTCGATGGGCTTTACGTATCACCATCCCCGTTGTGATGAGTCTTGTGTCAATCTTCCGGGCGTTACGTATTGTCATCCCCGTCATGACACGGAACACACTTAACATAACGGGTGTTACGTATCGCCATCCCTGCTAGTCCTATTAGTCGTCCGAGAGTTACATCTAGCCATCCCTATCATAACACGACTCTTACTTATCATCGATGGGCGTTACGTATCACCGTCCCTGTCGGCATGTCAATCATACGGGTATTACGTATTGCCATTCTCGTCATGACATGACTAACTTATCCATAATTCTTATTCTTAGTTGTTCTTTTCTTATTCTTATGAATATTTCTTATTCTCTTAAATATATGTCATACCCTTTTTTTTTAAACCTACCACAAGAGGGAACATGCATGTACTCTTAAATCTTATGCTGTATGCATCTTCAATACAACGTATATCATATAAATCATACACTTATATTACACATATAGTTCTTCTTTATTTAATCATCCACTTTTATCCAAGGAAAAATCCTGAATTTAAGCAAACGGGATATCTTACTTGAGCAGGGTGTCGAGCGAGCATCAAGCGAAGTCTCAAGTTGTCTCTCACTCGAGCAGAATATCGAGCGAGAGTCGAGTGAAGTCTCAGATTATCATTCGCTCGAGCAGGATATCGAGCAAGGTCAAGAGAAGGGTTTAGATTGTTCTTCGCTCGATCCATAGGTCGAGTGAGGGTCGAGCGAGATCACGGCTTATAGGGTTTTTCAATCTAAAACATGCAATCTTTTCACATAAACCTTATTTTTACTTATTAAAACATAAATCTATATTCTTATAATCTTCTTAGCATTTTACCATAACAAAATCTCATCCAAAATACAATGGATTTCAATCACATCATATAAGCAAGGTTTATGCTCTAACCAACAACAAACATAATTTAATCATTAATTTACTCATTCTATGCCAATATTAGGTTAAATGGTATACTTACAAGTTTCTCCAAAACTTGTATTGATGATAGAACTAAGCCCTTGTAAGGATTCCTTCAAGATCACTCTCTTTAGCTTATTTAGGTGATGCTTGGAGGTTCAAAGGTTTGGGAAGGATTCTTCTTTGATTTCCTCTCCACTTGGACGTATGCTACCCTCTCCAAAGGGACTTAGAAAACCCTCCAACACCTATTTATAGGAGTATGGTCGACCCATTAGAAGAAAAGGAGGAGAAGAGGCAGCTAAAGGCAACCGGCTACCTAAAGGCTTTGGAGGATGAAGTGTCATACCTCAAGATCAAATGTAAGATCGTAGGTTTTGTAGCAGATATTATCATCCAATGGCTAACATTTAAGATATTTTGATAGCCAAAATGATCAATGGTTGAGAAGGTATCAACTTACCTAAGGCATGAGGTGGCAATCACTTAACTATGCATGAACCGAGCCATTCCAGCCTCTCTTGGTGTCCAACACCTCCCAGCCCCTTTCTTATCCAATTGGTTACATTTTTACTCTGTCTAAGACACCACTTGACATGTTCTAGAAGGCTATTTCGAGATTTGGTTGAGATAGACTTTAGTTTGTGACTCACTTAGTTAGACTTGGACATATTCGGGCAGATTTCTACCTCTCATGTTGCTCAATGTCTTTGGGCCAACTAGAGCTTCTAGATCAATTCTTATCAACTTGCCACATATTTTCACATGTGTCAATACTTCAGAAAGTTTGATAGCCAATCATAATTTTCATCACATGGCTGAATATAATACAATTACTCAAAGTCGGTTACTAATTGGACTCAACCCAGGGCTTTCCACTTCACACAAGATTTCGTACTTGTTACGTTCCTTATCGTCAAAACCCCAAAACATAGAAGTTATATATATACTTCTTAAGGTTCTATAGGAACTAGAATAACTTCATTTGGAGATCATATGACCAAGTTAGGAACTAGAATAACACCAATCCAAGCACACCAAGTGTTTGATAGATGATCCTTCTTATTTCACACGAAATTTACTAAATAAAATCTTCTCATTTGACATATTTCTACACACTTTTCAAGATCTTAGGATAATTGAGAAAATAATCCAAAGACTTAATCTTATCCAGAGTCCTTAGTCAACTTCAAAGTCAATGTCTATCTATCTCCAATCCAGATCTTCCACTTCAATCTCAACTTCTTATTCTCTTAAATCCATATCTTTTAAAACTCAAAATATAAAAGTTGTAAATATTCCTCTTAGCTTTCCATATCCTCTTGAATCACTCCAATCTGATATCAAATAATTAAGATATGGTCGTTCTATCAAAATATGTCAAATCTCTTCCTATATCTCGCTCGAGCCAGACATCAAGCAAGAATCGAGCCAAGTCTCGGTCTGAATCTCGCTCAAGCCAAACGTCAAACGAGAATTGAGCGAGATCTCAGGTTAGGCACTTTTTTCATACACAATCCTACTCCTAACCTTCTAACATACATTTATAAGTCTTTTCTTCATTACACTTATTTCTTATTTGACCAACTTTCAATGATCATGCCACATATGAAAATTAAACGGATATATAAAAATTCGGGTTATGAAAATTGTGACCTCCAGTAGGTCATCTAGACTCACAAACTCAAATTGTTAAGGAGTTTTGTTAGCAACCATACTGAGTTTGTCCATGTACATAACTTTCTCATTAAATATCATGCTTCTGCTCTTGATTATCTTTTGACTTTGCTCATCCCAAAAATGATAACCGAATGCCTCATCTCCATAGCCAATAAAATAGCATTTTCTTTATTTTGCCTCAAGTTTTCTATGAGCATTAGAGTCAACGTGAATGTAATAAACTCAGCCAAAAGTTTTAAGGTGAGAAAGTCTAACCTCTTTTTTCCTTCAAGTTCAGGCAATCCAAACTCTATTGGGACTGATGGTCCTGGATTTATCAAGTACACTACAATGTCAATTGTATATGCCCAGAATGTAGGTGGTAGCCCAGCGTGCAGCCTCATGCTCTTAGCAACGCTCACTGATGATTTTGTTCATGCGCTTAGCAATACCATTCACTGATGGTTTTGTTCATATGCTTAGCAATACCATTTTGTTGTGGAATCCCAGGGATAGTCTTCTCCATGCTGATACCATGAGCTACATAGTACTCCTTGAACCCTTCGTCAATGTATTCTCCACCATTATCAGATCCCAAGCATTTCAACTTTAGGTCTGTCTCTGTCTTAACTAGAGCCTTTCATTTTTTTGAACACGTTAAATACATCAGATTTAAATTTCAAAAATAGACCCATACCTTTCTACTGTGGTCGCCATTGAACGTGACATAATATTGAGAGCCTCCAAGAGACGCCACTAGAGAAGGGCCCCACACGTCTGTGTGTACTATTTCTAGCTTTCTTGATTTCAGAGCTCTACCACTATTTAAGAAACTGACATTTTCCTAGTTCCCCAATATATAGCTCTCACACATGGCCAGACTAATTGACTTTCGTTTTGGTAACTTGCCTTTTGACAAGAGTTTTTTCATCCATTTCTGACTCATATGGTCAAGCCTGCAGTGCCACAACTCTACATTGCTCTCTACATTGGTGGTAGCAATAGTGTTACTGAAATCGTCTATCATGTACAGAGTACCGATTTTCTTACCTCGAGCTAGCACCATTGCTCCTTTTTCCAGGTGCTATCTGAGAACACCATTGATTTGTCACAATCGTTGAGTTATTCTACAGAAATGAGATTTTTCTTCAACTCGTGAATGGGTATAAACTTTTGTAAGGTCCACATGTTCCTATTAGGAAGCACAATGTCAACATCTACCATTCCCACCATGTTCAATGCCTATCCGTCAACCAGGTACACTTTTCTGAAATCACGGCAACAAAGTTTTGCATGATCTTTCGATGAGAGAAAGTGTGAAATAAGCCCTTAAATTCAATATCCAGTCATCAACCGAACTGTGAACTGTAAATAGTAGCGCATCTTGTACTTCTTTCATTTCTGTGTTCATACTCTCACCATCCATCTTCTTCAAATTTTTACAGCTCCTTTTAATATGGCTAGTATTGCCACAATTCTAGCAAGTTGTCTGTTGTCCAGGCCTTAATTTGCTCTTGACCCAATTCTTTAATTTTGATCTACCTCTGTTTGAGTTACTATCATGTGGTCTCACACGACCATCAACATTCAAAGCAAAGCTCGACCCCAGGGTCTCTCCAAAATTTCTCATGCGCACCTCCTCAACCAAAACCAATTCATGAATATCATCGTATTTTCATTCCTCTTACCAAGAGAATTACTAACAACTATTCTCACAACTTCCCAACTGTTTGGAAATGATGCTAGCAGTATCAGACGAAGAGAATCTCATCATCAAATTCAATTTCTACAGATGATAATTGATTAGTGATGGTATTGAACTCATTTAGATGTTGGGTAATAGACGTACCTTTTACCATCTTTAGATTGAATAATTTTTTCTTCAGTGCACCTTGTTATTAGCAGACGGCTTTTCATACATACCTGATAAAGTCGTCATGAGATCTGCTATAGTCTTCTCTTTGATAACATTGTGTGCAAACTAATCTTGACAAGATCAGTTGAATAACCCCCAAAATCTGTCGATCTAACAAGTTCCAATCAACGTCTTCTATGCTGTCCAATTGCTTCCCCAATAGTGGAAGATGAAGTTTCTTCTCATATAGGTAATCCTCTATCTGCATCCTCTAGTATCTAAAACATGTGCCATCAACCTTCTCAATCCTAGATACCTTTACTTCTTCATAGCCATCATTTTCTCTTAGACCCAAATCTTGGCTCTTGATGCCAATTATTGTGAGAACAAAATGATGACAATAAAGTAAAAGTAAACAAGAGAATAATGGAAGAAATTAATCAAACGATCACAAGACACAAGATTTTATAGGATTGTATGGTGGAAAAATCCTAATTTCTGATATCTTGCAATATTCGCTCGATCATGAACTCTTTACCTTACCTTCACTTGAGCGAAGTGTCGAGCTAATTATCTGTCTTGCCTTCGCTCGAGTGGAGTATCGAACTAAATTTCTATCAGGTTCCACAAAACCCAATATGATCGATATCAATGTTCAAATCATTTTAAGGTTTGGTTTGGTTGTAATCACAGCATATATTCATATGCATAAGGGACGAATTGGTTATTAAAACCACGAATGGGATACCATCCTCTCTTAGTTTTTAATGGCCACGATCATCACTTTGTTGGATTGTATGCCAAACTAGTAATATCAAAATGTTTGGTTTTCTTTCTATAATTTGCTTTCTTTTTATTATTATTATTATTATTATTATTATTATATTCTATACTCGATGATACCTACGGCAACAATTAGATCAATTGTCAAATACGATGAGAGGCCTACCACTTCTTACCTGTGATTGAAATGAGATTAGCGTCCTTGGATCTTGCAAATCTAACAAACGTCTTCTCTTCAATAGTGGTGCGTGATTTTCACGCGCTTTCATAATCATTGAATGTTGTTTATTGGCGTATTAGACCATTTATCGAATGTTATTTTCTTATGTTACCACTTATCCTAATCAAAAATCATGAGAGAAAGGAAGTGAGTGTTTCTTTCAACCAAAATGTACCATCAAAATGCAGCACAACATAATCTACTACATGTTTAGCCAAAGCATCGTAGTCAGTTTATTGGACTGTAAAAGAAAATTGCTTCAAGTTGGCTTTCCCTCATGAGGAATTGGTAGGAGCCATTAGCTTAAGATCCTGTTTATTTCTTTTTCTTGTGTTCTACGTATTAGTTACTAGCTGGTTTGGAATGATTGATGGGATCTCCCCTCTTTTAGACTCTTATATCTTGTAGTTGTAACGGTTTAGGAAAAGAAATGATCAATTGCCATAGCTGAAATGTCTAGAGGAATTTTTCAAAAGGGTAGTGCGCCTACAGGTATAGAGGGACATGTACCGAAATCTCCCGAACAGTGGAAATTTTTTTTCTCTCAACCATTTTTTTTTATAGATTTAAATATTTAAAAATAAAATTATATCATCATTAAAAAATGCTTTCTTAATCATTTTTTATTTTTTGAATTCCATACACGAATCCCGTACACGAATTCGATGGGAAAAAAAATTTCCCTAAAACTTCCCTTTCGTTTCGATGTTCATCTGATTATAATAAAGGATTTCAAGCCAGGAATTAAAATAGCCTTGATTTTTCAAATGGCGGTGAGTCGTATGTCATTACGGGCATGGGCAATTTATCTTACATTTTTTTATAACACTTCTATATAATCTCTCAATTTCTACACGTTATTATTTTTTATTTTTTAATATTTTTATTTTGAATTTATTCCTTTTAAACAAATTTAATTTTTTTATTATTTATATATTAAATATTTGATAAACAAAACAAAAAAAAAAGTATGATATATAAAGATTGTATGAATAATAAGAAGTTGCATGGATTTTTTTTTTTTGGGACAGCAATTCATCTTACTTGTCTGGATTTTATGCGTCGAATTCAAATTCTCATAAGCTTCCCTTTCAAACAAAAAAAAAAAAAAAAAACAAGAAGAAATTCAGAAGCTTCACATGAATTTTAATTTTTTTTCTGAGTTAACATGAACTTTAATTTTGACCAAACCAGTTCCTAGATTTGGCTTAATTTCGGGGTGGAATAAATAAAAGCAGATATAAATAATATCAAAATAATTTTGACCGCCAGTCCTAGTTTGGTTTGGTAGATGAGATGATATATCATAATTATTATAAAATTTTTAAAATTTTTATATAAAATATAATAAATAATTTAAATTTTTTTAATTTTTAAAAAGGTTCTATTAAGAAATTATTACAATAATGTTAAATTAATTTTTAATTTATATCATTTTATCTATATAATTAAATGAGATTTTAACTAATTATTCTTATGTTATTTCATTCCATTTTATCTCATCTTGTTGATTATTTTTTTCTTCAAGATTTGATATGAAATGGTTGTGAGTGTTGGAAATAAGCCTTAATTACGAATGATAAATTTAAAGTATTATAGTGGAAATGAAAAGCACACAAAAGAAAACTTAACAATCACACAAAAAACACAAGATTTAAGTGGTTCGGCTCAATGTGAGTCAATATTCACTACTGGGGTTGGTCGGAATGAATTCACTATCACAAAGATGGAGTATAAAAAGATCTTTCACAAATCCTCACAATTCCAAAGTCCCAATACACCTTGTGCCCTCTTAGGATTATTAACAAGATGAATCTCTCTCTTATAAAGTGTATGGTTGTTCTCCAAAAGTGTCTAACGCAACATTACAATGAAACCAATGTATTTATAGTGAAAACAGCGTGGAATCCTAGAAATAGGTCCAAATTCGCTCGAGTGACGTTAAATTTTACTCAAGCAACAACTAGGGTTTCAATCTTGCTCGACCTAAATGTCGAGCGAGTGTTATGTGACGTCTCTGCCTGAATCTCGTTCAATCCAAGTGTCGAGCGAGATCTACAGTGTCGAGCCACAGTCAAGTAACATCAAGCCACGCCTCAAAAAACACATTTTCACTATGAAATCAAGCTAAACTTGTGACGACCTAATTTACGTCTGAGATTTAATATAAATCAAGGTATTAAAATAAGTAAAACTAGACTACTAACCCTTGTACGTATCAAGAACTTAGTGAATATATTACTTAAGATATAATATTTACAACGGATGAGGCCTCAAATATAAAAATTTCTAAAGATCACATGGAGAGAAATATACTTACAACATCCACACCATTCATTCATAAACTTAATACTGTACTGTCATATATACAAAGTCCAAATAGTTATCAGAGTTAACAAAATAATTATAACATTTCAGAAGATCATCCTTATAGCCACTTGGGTTCCTTCTTAATTTTAGGAAATCCCCTCCCATAGTGAAACATATCTAAGCTAAGACAATAGTCTCGCTGGAGATATTGTTCCTATAGTGTCGTGTAGACTCCACATATGGACAGAGAACTGTCTAACCCTAAAATCAAGCAGCATCATGTACGTCGCTCCTTCTCAGAAAAAGTGGATGTGCCATCCTTCCAAAATCTCGTCGGCTGGTAATAGATAGGAGGTTTCAAGGAAGCAAAAGCGAAATTTAGATAAAGATTATAACTAGAGGGTCCCTTAGGACTCCTCGGAGTCTTTTGCATCATCAGGGCTTTCCCCTTGTCAACCATCCAACCCTGTGTATAGTTTATATGAACAAGAAAGTGAGATTTTTTTAGAAATCTCAATAAGTACACAATTAGTTTAATAGAGCATAGACAATGCAACCACTAACATTTTTAGAAAATCTAAAAGCAGACATAATTTAAAATATATTTCATGTAACTTATGCTTAACTTGTCATTAACTTAAACAAGTATGCACTCTTATGATAACTTGTCATTTTTTTCTTCAAAATCTTCACTTCTTAAAACTTATTTATTTCTTATCCTCGATAGGCGTTACGTATCGCCGTCCCCATCATGTATAACTCATCAGTCATCCAGGTATTACATATCGCCATCCTGATTGTGATGAGTCTCGTGTTAGTCTTCCGGGCGTTACATATCTTCGTTCCCATCTTGACACGAAACATACTTAGTATAGCAGGCGTTACGTATCGTCATCCCCGCTAATCATGTCATTCTCACGAGTGTTATGTATTATCGTCCCCGTATTGACAATAAACATTCGTATTATACGACAAGTATTACGTATCATCGTCCCAATCGACACGTTAGTCACCTGGAAGTTACGTCTCGTCGTTCCCTTCACGACGTAATTAACTTATTCATAGTTCTTATTCTTAGTTGTTCATTTCTTATTCTTATGAATGTTTCTTTTTCTCTTAAATACATGCTATGCCCATTTTCCTTCAAAACCAACCACATAATCCTTATATTAACTCACATGCATTGGATACAAGAAAATCTCGGATTTAGGTAACAGGAGAATCTTGCTCAAGTAAGGGTCAAGCCAAGTTTATGCCTAAATCTCGCTCGAGCCAAACGTCCAGCGAGAGTCGAGCTAGATTTCTGCCTAAAACTCGGTTCTACTACTTCAATCTTAATTTAATTAATTATTGAGTCCTTATCTCTTAAAAAATAAAACATAAAAGTTGTATATCTTTCTCTTATCTTTCCATAGCCTCTTGAATAATTCAAATCTGATATCATACAAACAAGTTATGTTCAATTTACTAAAATGTATCAAATCTCAATTTGTATCTCGCTTAAGCCAGTAGTCAAGCGAGAGTCGAGTAAAGTCTCAGATTAGGTTTTTTTTCCAACCTAAAGCAAACCACCTTTCTATACAAGCCTTCATCTTACTTAGTAGAACATAATTCTAAATTCTTCTAATTTTACTTAACACTTTTCCATAACAAAACCAATCAAAACCTACTTAGATTTCATTTCATCATATAAACTTGGCTTTAAAAGTTTCTCAATCTGGGCTTTTAACTCTTCTAATTCCACAGGTGTCATTCTATACGGTGCTTTATAAACTAGAGCCGTAGCTGGTTCCAATTCAATAGTGAGCTCAATTTTCCGGTTAGGAAGTAATTCCACCAGATCATCAGAATAGACTTGGGGAAAGTCTTCCACAACTGGAATTCCTTTGATACTCTTAACGACTTATGAGGAATTTAACATTATTATTAAGTACACATTTGCCTCTTCCTCAATACTTTTCTTCATTCGCTTGGTAGTTACTATGGAGGAAACCAAAATAATTATTTCCCCCTTGTAACAAAACTTCTCCTTCATTGGTAAATCAAAAAATATTTCTTTTTTATGACAATCAAGTTTAGCATAATACTTGATTAACCAGTCCATACCTAAATTAGGTCAAATTCCATTAAATGAAATAATATCAAATTAGCGACTAGCTGAAGACCCCCAACTTCCAAAGAATAATTTCTTACAATTCGGTGGCATCCTCCTATCTTCCCATCGGACATGACTACTATAAATTTTTGTTCCAAAGATTCCATTTCTAGTTCACACCTTTGGACAAAATCATATGAAATAAAAGATCTTGTTGCTCTCGAACCAAACAAAGCATAGACCATGCATTGCTTCAACTTAACTTTACCTAGAAAAATTATTCTACTATCATTATTATTTCTATTCCAAAGAATCCATTCATTAACTAAAAGAGGGAAATTAGAAAGTTACCAGTAATAACGTTAGCGTCTATTGCCTCATCAGCCTCCATGTTTACTTCTCTTAGTGTGAGCACATAAACTTTAGCTTTCGTGGAAGTTTTTGTTTTTCCTCCTAGTAGAGCTACTCCTTGAGAGACATTCTGAGGATAATCCTTGATCAAATGTCCTGGCCGACCACATTCTGAGGATAATCCTTGATGACAATAAACATTCGTATCATACGACAGGCGTTATGTATCACTATCCCTGTCGGTACGTCAGTCATCCGAGCATTACGTGTCACCATCCACGTTATAATGTGACTTATTTATTCATAGTTCTTATTCTTAGTTGTTTATTTCTTATTCTTACGAATGTTCTTTTTCTCTTAAATACTTGCTATGCTCATTTTTCTTAAAAACCCACCACATAATCCTTATATTAACTCACGTGCATTGGAAACAAGAAAATCTCGGATTTAGGTAATAAAAGAATCTTGCTCAAGTAAGGGTCGAGCCAATTTTATATCTAAATCTCGCTCGAGCCAAACGTCCAGAGAGAGTCGAGCTAAATTTCTACCTAAAACTCAGTTCTGTCACTTCAATCCGAATTTCATTCCTTATTGAGTCCTTATCTCTTAAAACTTAAAACATACAAGTTGTAGATCTTTTTTTTATCTTTCCATAACCTCTTGAATAATTTAAAACTGATATCAAATGAACAAGTTATGTCCAATTTATCAAAAGGTGTCAAATCTCAATATATATTTCGCTCGAGCCAAAAGTCAAGTGAGAGTCGAGTAAAGTCTCGGGTTAGGTGTTTTTTTCAACCTAAAATAAACCACCTTTCTATACAAGCCTTCACCTTACTTAGTAGAATATAATTCTAAATTCTTCTAATTTTACTTAACCCTTTTCCATAACAAAACCAATCAAAACCTACTTAGATTTCATTTCATCATATAAACATGGCTTTAAAAGTCCAATACTAGCATGCATAGTTCAATTACTCAAATAGGTCATTTCCATGCTAAATTTAAGCTAAAATGTGGACTTAAAACTTCTCTAAAACTTGTTGTAAATGATCAAACTACTTCTTGCAAGCTTTCTCCTCAAAATCACTCACTTAGCTCATTTAAGATATGTGTAGAAGTTTAGGGACTTGAGGAGGGTTTTTCTTTGGATTTCTTCAAGTGGAGCGTGTGTTATGCTTCGAAAGGGAGTTAGAAGGCTCTCTAACACCTATTTATAGGAAAGTGGTATACCCTTATGAAGAAAAGAAGATGTGCAATTTACTAAAGGGTAACCAGCTACTGGTTTGCATGGGAGATGAGGTGCTCATCCTAAACAAATTTCATGATTAAACTTAATCCTCCAAAATTTTAGGCTTTGCAGCTAAAATCATCATCCAATGGCTAACATTTGAGATATTTTGCAGCCAATTTGATCAATGGTTGAGAAGGGAGATTATTAGATAAGGGATAAGGTAGCATTTAACCTAACCATACATGAACCCATCCTTTCCAGCCTTCTCCTAGTGTGCAACTTCCCCCCCAGTCTTCTCTTAACCTATTTGGTTACTTGATAATCCTCCCAAGACTCCATTTGACATGTTCTTGAAGGTCACTTCTTGGTTTAGTTAGGATAAAAGCAAATTTTGACTCACCTTGTTCTTTACTAGCAGATTTTGGTTCCCTTGTGTTTCCATCACAAAATAAGCTAACTAAACTTCTAATTCAACTCCTCATCACTTGCCAACTAATATTACACATGTCAAGATAGTTGAAAGCTTAAAAACCAAATACATATTTCGTCACATGTCCCAAATTAGTCTATTTCATCTTACTCGAGTTCCACTTGAGCTCAATCCAAAACAGTCTACTTATTTCCCAAATACGTTATCGATCCCATCCGAATTTTTCAAAACCCAAAAAATAAAAGTTTGAGATATATTTCTTAGGATTCTAGAAAAATTGGAATCACCTCATTTGAACCTCATATGATTAACTTATGCTCATCACACTAAAACTTAACAGACTAATCTGAGAATACAAATTCCGAGCACCAAGTGTTTGATCTTTAACTCTATCACTTCCTCTGGAATTTATACACTAATTTTTTTGAAAATTCAATTTCTTCTAAGTTCAAATTGAATTTCTCTGTTTAATACCTTGTTCCAAATCTTAAATGTCATCCCATAATATTTCCTAGAATGCATGATTTCACCTATTCTTAATTTAAAATTTTTATTTAAATCTCCAAGTCCATTTTCCTAGAAAATATATATCCAATAAATTCCTTTAAAAATAAATTCAAGTAAAACTTCATCTTGAGAAATTTCGGGCTATTACAAAACTCAACAGTGAGCTTGGATTATGGAATGGTCGAGTTCGAGGCTGATGGATTGAAAAATCAAGAAATGAATAATACTACATACAATCATGATTTTGTAAGTGTCACACAATCGTTCTGGAAAAGAGTATGATCCATTATTTTAAAAAAAAAAACTTCTTTATGTAGGTTTATATTTACTCACTTTTTTTTTTAAAAAAATTGCATGATAATTATACAATTCACAATTATAAATATCATTTTTTTATTATTTATTACATCCTACATTATTGTTGCTCTTACTAAGGCTACGTTAGCATATAATAACTCTTTTCAGATTTTTTAGATTATTTTACTATTATTTATAAATAATTTTTTATCATTAATAAATAATTTTGTTATTATTTATAAATTACTTTATAACTATATATAAATGATCTTAGATACCTGTAGCCTCCAAAATGACTCAAAAAATGACACTCCAGTGATAAGTTTGAGCTAAATTAAATACCAAAGCACTATAACTCTTGGTAAAATGAGTAATAATTTACAGTAAGTCTACAGACGTTTGTCTGTAGACAAGTGGCAGCCAAACGTCTGATGTGGTATAGTGCCACACGTCAGATATTACTTAACTTTAAAAAAACAAAAATCAGAATGAAATGAAAATTTAAAAACAAAATGAAGAAAAATAACAAACGGAGTCTTTTGTGTATAACCCATCCCCTTTCCCGCTTTCCCTCTTCTCCTCATCCCTGCTGTGTGCTATTCCTGGAATTAGGTCGTCCTCGTCCCGTTGGCGTGCAGTTCTCGGAGTCAGGTTCTCCTCGCCCGTCGTCGTGCATTTCCCGGAGTAAAGTTTTCCTCGCCCATTGGAGTGCATCTCCTAGAGCTCATCCCGCTTGAGGTGTCGTCTTCTGGTTAGGTCGTTACGCGACTGCTTTCTAATATTTGTTTCCCCTTCACATTTCCCTTTCCTCTCTATGTTTTCGCAGCTATCTGTTTCCCTCTCCCATGAACCCATCTTTCCTCTCCCTGGAACCCCAACCAACGAGGGGCTCCCTTCACCTCGAACTTGTGCGCAAACGCCGTTGACAGTTGGGAGTTATCGTTCTGAACAGAGCTCATGCGTTCACAAATAGGAAGAAAGAGTGAGAAAGAAAATGCTACGGACTCTGAGAAACAGAGAGACCTGGAAGAGACTCTGAAGCCATTCTACCAATGTGTTTCTGAAGCTAAGTTTTTTTTATTCTTATTTTTTCCCTAAAATATTCTTGCATTCTAGTTGTTTCATTTCACGACTTTTGTCTAGGGATCCGTAACCTATTGGTGAAGATGAGGGTAATATTCTATTAGTGAGATTGAACAGTTGCGGTGAGGTTGTGAATGCTGTGGTTTTTTTTCTATTCTTTTGGAATGGAAATCATGCTCATTCAAAGTTTCTTAATTTCCATTCTCGATTGCTTGTAATGTAAGGTGAAAATCTCATTGGTTTTCGAAATCCAGTCCTAATTTGAAAAGTTTTTGAAATTTTTAACCATACACACATTTTCTCTTATCAATTTACTTGACTTACAATTTACAATGTAACACTCCATTCTAATAAGTAGGAGTATCGTATAATTTTTCTAAATCTTTTCAATTCGACATGAAAATCTCATTTTTTATAATAAAATTGAATAACATTTATTTTACAAAATTGAAGTTTCTAATAAAAAAACGTCTTTCCAAAACATTAACTAAAATATTTGAATTTAAACTTGTATCGTAAAACAGATATTTATATAAATGCTGAAAAGTCAAATAAACTCAACTGAAATAATTAAAATTAAACTTGTTTCATAAAGATACTTATTTTTAATAAAACTTAAAAATTTTAAATAGCTGCTCATATTACTCCTGGCCTATCTGCTCGCACTGGTCATTTTCATCACCTAGGTAATTTTAAAAAACTAGGAAATAAACTAAAATAAGTCGATGACTCAGTAGGTAAATTCATCGCAATGTAAGATAATATTATAAGAAATTTTCATAAAATTTATGCTGAATTCTGAAAAATATAATTGTAAATACTATGCTCAGGCTATGCATGACTGAACTATCGGATTAAATTGACTACTGATTTAAACTGACTGGTCTAGATCAATTTACTGACTTGACTAAACTTACTAACTGATCTAACTGAACTAATTTAGTTGTACTGATTTGACCGAACTGTTCTAATTGAACGGATTTAATTGAACTATTTTAACTGGACTAACTGAACAGATTGGCCAACACACTTAACCATGTGTGCAACGTTGTGCACTGGCCTCACGTCTCGCTGCGACAAAAGGAGCTACTGATAGTATTTTAGCATACTATGGTGAACCATGCTTAGGTATGTGGCTTGCACATCCACCCTGATCTGATATACATTGGTACCATACATCGGAATGACCCTTTGAGATAACTGATTTACTGAACTGAAACTAACTGAACTGTTTTAACTGACTGATTTAACTGGATGACTGCTTAATTGATTCTGATCTGATTTAGTCTTATACTTAAACTTAACTCAACTTATGTGATTTATGTGACTTATGTGGCATGATATGCATAATATATACTAATATAAATAATTATAATTTTCTAAGTCTAAACATGATGTTGATGATATGATCATATGTTATGCTAAATGACATTCTTGCATAACATGAGAGGTATTTGAAAATGACTATAAAAAAACTAGTTTTACTAATAATATAAACTAATGTGAGAATCCTAGTTTTGTAATCAAATTCACTTATCTCGTAGCGCTACTTTCTAAATTCTTCTTCATGATTCGATGATACCATGTGAAGTTATTAAACAGTCATTAATCTATCTTAAGAACGTATCTTACTAATCTACTGAAATGAGTTCATATTGTAGAACTTATCAGAATAAATATTCAATTTATCGTGAAAATCAATAAAGTAGAATACCATTAATTATTTAAATACTAATGATATATTTGCACTTAAAAGTATAATTTAAGTACAAATATATAAGCATCCTATGAGTTTTTTTATTAAAATTGGTGCGCATCTGTTTTACTAAGATAAATATTTTACGTATATAATCAAATCACAATAATTTATAATTTAATGTAATATATCATATTATAAAATTATTTTTATTATAAAATAGATATAATATATTTGATAAAATAATATTAATTTGTAAACTTATTTTATATAATATTTTCATATTTGTAAATTAATATAATAAAATTCGATTTATAAAAGGATTTAGATTTTAATTTTTGTAACAAATCAAGTCTTATCATATTCGATGTGATCATTAGTTTATCCAATGTGTTTTGCTCACCGACTTTCAAGTAGAGTTTATTTATTTATTTATCCAATGTGATCATTAATCAAACAAGTTACTTGTTTTGACTGGCTATTTTGTTTAATTAATATTCGATATACAAGAATACTACAATAATAAATATATTTTATAAAAATAAATTTATAAATTGATCATATAATTTTATATAATAACAATACTATATTAAATTTATCTTATAATAAAAACTATTTTATAATTTAATATATTATATTAAATTATTTTAATTTGTAAAATTATTTTTAAAAAATCTTTTTATGATTGTAACCTTTTTTGTAATGTATTGATAATTAAATTTTTTTAAGCCTAATTAATTAAATTGACTAATGTCTGATTTGGACTAGGAAATGAGATAAGTTTAGTTTATTTTTTAATATTATTATTATTTTAAAATTAAAAATTTGAATTGAAATTAAAAAAAATAAATTGAAATTTAAAAATATTATATTAAAAATTATATTTTATATAAAAAATTAAAAAAATATAATAAAAATAAATTAAGATTAGCTCAACTAATATTCCCATCCAAACAAAATCTAATTCTTGCAATTAGTTGATAAATACAGTGTCGGCTCATCTCCTCCGGCCTCATCATTATCATAGTAAAACAACCCCGTTCGAATGAGACGACCCCGTTTCAATTTATCCACGTATGCGCCCGCGGTTTCCATGGCCAGTCGCAAGCAGAATCCCATAACCAGAACAAAATAATAAGATGAGATCACTTGTTTTTTAATTTTATAATTGTCTATCGGCTATCCACGCCCACCCCCGGCCGCCTCGGGCCCCTCTCCCTCTCTCTCTCTCGCTCTCAGAGACTCCAACGAACTAAGTTCAAAAAATCTCTTCCAGAATTCCAATTTCACATCTATATCGCTTTGCTCTTTATAGCTAAATTCCCAACTTTTTAGCGCCTTCTTCGTCACGATCTAAGGTTGGATCTCTCTCTCTCTCTCTCCATAAATTTACGTATTTTAGGATTTTAAAGTTCTCGCATAAATTTCCTCGAATCGAATTTGTAATTTTATTGGGATTTTATAAGTTTAGTTGTTTCCTTTTGTTGTGTTACGACTGTGAACAACTTTTAAGAAATTATTTATAAAAATAAAAGAGGAATGGTCAACAATGTTGATTTGGGATTTGTTTTTATTTTTTTTTTCATGTTTGGGATTTGGGATTTGGACTGTAGGAAGTTTTTGTATTATGGTGGCAAACGCGAATAATTGATTTTCATTAGAAGTGGCTCCAGTTTCTCCCCGTTTATTACTTCCAACTATGCATGTTAGATTAGATCTTGAATAAAGAATGTGGCATCCGAATTACTTGTTTATGATGTTATTTGAAGTGTTAATTTTTGTCAACAAATAAGTTAGAGTGACTGGATTTTTTTTTGCCCTTTTATAGAGTGATTGGAATGTTCGGACGTTGACATTAAGGCTCTTGATCTCTGGTTATTTTATACCTATATTCATGCAAATCGGTGCATTTGCAACTACATGACAGGATTACATGCTCAATCCGTCCCTCACAAAATGTGTTTCATTTGGAGATAGCTGACTAATCAAAGGTTCGAGGATTGAGAGAAACGTGGAGCTTTAGGATTTCTTTTTTGGATTCCCTCATACTGGACGACAGCACCCTCATGCATTGTAGTTTTTGTTTTCAGGATTTCCTAGACCTAGGACTTTGCATCAGGACCCTATTTTTGGTTCAGAACTGGAAAACCTGGTTCATCTGCGCAGGTATCCACCCAGATTTTACTTAGACGGGTATTCAGATTTCATACCTGCATCTACCGGAATGTGGGTACGGTTACAGAATGTGGTTACGAGGTTGATATATGGTAACCGTAACTGGGTTAAACTTTTTGTTAAAAAATTGACTTGCAATCATTTTGATCTTTGATAACAAGAAGAAATTCTTCCATAGAGGGAAATAAAAAATAAACTTTAGGGGAGAAAAAGCAGCTACAAATTCATTCTCACATCCCTTTCTGCATTTTCAGTTCGAGATCTTGATCCTTCATTCTAAAGGTAGGCCTTTTGTATTTTAACAAAAAAAGCCTTCATTGAATCTGTTTATCATTTTGAAAACTGAATCCGTTTCCTGTTCCATTGAATCAGTTCCAATTATCTTTTGTTTGATTTTGAATCTCATATATTGCAACATTTCGCTTTGCTAAATCTTTAAGTTTAGGAGCTATGTCGTCGTTTCTCTACTTGTGCTCTGTTTGTTTGCCAAGTAAATGTTAGAAAGGGCAAGAAACTGAAATTGTTTATTCTTTAGATTCTTTATTGTTCGGGACCTGATAAAGAAAGCAATATCTTGACTGAACTGAGCCTAGTGCAATTGGTTTGCTTAAATAAGGGTTTAGGTTCCCTTTTTGTTCTTTCTTGTTTTATTGTCTGCTAAACAGTAAACTGGGGCTTTATCTCTCAGTGGTGCAGCATATCACTTTCTAACCCCTCTTCAGCCAGGGACCTCCAACAGTCTGATTGTAACTTGTATAGCCCTAGAAATGAACTCAGTGAGAATGCTTGCATCGAGCCTCTTACAGTGGCTGAATCAGACCATTGAGTAGTGCAGTGGTGTGCCTCATCATGCTCGCCACCTTCATGAGGGGGAAATCCATATTTAAAGTATCAGAAAGACTTGATGGTTGATATTTAAATCAAGTGGGTGAATGAAACTGGTTTTGGGGAATATGCCTTAGAGACTTCTAGTCAATAAAAATGATATTGTCACTAGTACCATGAGTAAAAATATGAAAAATAAGTATGACAAGCATTGGGGATAATACAGGTAGGTTTGAGTCAATGATTTATATTGCTTTTGTGCTTGACCTCCGGATGGTTATGTGGTTTGTTGGAAAAAGTGCAAAGGGGATGATCTTGCAGATAAGATAGAGGCAAAAGTTAAACTCCTTTTAAGCTGCTTGGTCTCGTTTGATTGAGTAATACAATACATTTCTTGTGTTTGGTAGAGGGAGTTTTAATGTGACTCAAGAAAGGCCAAGTATTAATTTTACAAACATTAGTAATGAACCATTGCTAATTTGATCTCTTGTACTTGCATCCTGCCTTTTTACTCAGTACTTCCTGAAAAATATTCCAAGATGATGGGAGCTACATGAAAGTTCATGGCTGTTCTGCATTTGACTTGGTTAAACCATTGCTAATTTGATAATATCTTTTTATTAGGCAAATTGACCTAATCTTTGAGGATATCTAGTTCTGGCTAATTTATAGACTATTGCCATTGCTGTGATGTGTATTTGATTTCTAATGCATTATTTATATGCCGACATTTTTTTCTTTTTAGATTTTGTAAATAGTTCTTGAGAGCACATTTGTATTTACATGATTGCTTGTTAATACCTGACATTTCATTTCTTTCAGAGGGCATAAATTACTGCTTTTAGGTCCTCCAATGCCGTAAGTGGTTGGAGGGGAGATCTTTCTACTTTTATTTGCTGTTTGTAAACTGAAATGACATATGGAGAAGTTTTAAAGGTCGTTTTTCCTTTATTAGAGGGCGTGGACCTTGCTTCATGTATGTCAGTATGTAAGCAGTGGAGAGACATAGCCCGAAATGATTACTTTTGGAAATGCCTATGTGCCAAGAGATGGCCTTCAATCTGCAAGCAGCCGAACCCACCAACTTTAACCTACTACAAGCTATATCAAACCTTTTGTAGACGCCAGCATAGTCGAACTCTTCTCCCCCCAAGGCTATCCTTCAATGATTTGGAATTTTTTGTTGACATTTGGAAAGAAGATAGATTAATGTTTTCGGATGTAATCCCAGGTCCCGTTTTAGAAACTGGTATCAAGATCCTTCCGCAAGGAATCTGTAACATGCTTAGATTTCATCTGGAGGGTCCCGAGTACAAGATGACACTTCCTGTTGAGCCAAGATTCACAGTTCCTATGAACCAGACTGTTAGTGTTTCGGTGCTTGTGAGGCGCAAGGATTCCAATGGGGTTGCTCGCATCATTGATAAATCCATGTTTGATTACATAGATCGGACAGCACATAGGGCCATGGCATTTGACTACTTAGAGTTCTCTCCTTCGCACCCTTTCATTTCAGGTATCCGGGCATGGATTTCGTTGCTTTTCATGGAAGGTGAGAATGAAGGTGTGCTTGATGTTTTCGGGATTGAAATGGATTTCTGTGATGCTGCGACTTCCAAGGAAGAGGTTCTCTGGTTATTAGACATGCTTGATTGGAAGTGAAAAGGTTCCACTCTGTGGCCAAGTAAAAAGTGAAGAGAGGAACTGAATTGGACTGGATGGAACATGGATGTACTCATCTTTATTGGTTTTCTGAGGTTTATTATTATTATTATTATTTGTTGGGGAGGTGGTGGTTTAAGAATAATTGTAAAAACTCTCACCCTCCAGCAAATACTTGCACATTCACACTCTGTATGTATTTTCATGGCGTTATTAAATATGAATAATTTCTTATTTTGAAATATTGCAAATTCATGATATGCTATTCCCTGGTTATATGCTATTTCTGTTGTTTTTGCACTGTCTTAACTGGTATCAAGACCCTTGTTGAAGCAATGCTAAGAAGCTTGGTGAATATGATTTATAAACTCATAATCATCTTAGCCAAGTTTCAGATGCAAGAATCAATAACAAGCTTTATAACCACAGCTTTGTCTTTTCCGTAATCTCTCTTCTTTTTTATTTTTATTTTTATTTTTATTTTGAATGGGAGGTGGGGCGACCGGTGTAGCAATTCTCTCTGGGTATGACCATAGAAGCCCCGCCCCGTTGTAGAATATCGAGTTAGAGTCATAACTACTTCCCGAAAGGGAGAGCATGCTTTTTCGTAACCTTACACCTAGTAAAGAGGTTCAACATCATCATAGTACGTCATTCATTGAATTATAAACTAGCTTGGTTTAACAAAATTCCATCAAAATGAAGACAAAAATATACTAATGTAAGAACAAACTAGTCTTATCTTAAATTTGATTTTTGAATTATACAAATTTATTTTTAACATATAATTATATGAGTGGATTTTATGTATACGCTTTCAGTGTGTTCCTTACCTCTATATATGTTAAGCATGAAACTCCATGACTTTACTAGCTGTGTGATGTTGTTGTGCTGCTGTCAAGCTCCTGACAATACGTCTTGTGTGTGTCATGCCTATGATGTCAAACTAGTGTGTATAGGAATCTCTCATGCATATTTCTAAGCTTCTATGCATGTAGTACTAGGTAAGGGTGGGGTTATAAAGGCTGTTTGGGTTGTAGACGGTAATCTAAAATAGACAAAATACTATTAATACATAGTTGGTGTATCTTTCACATATATGTTGTATAAAAATATTATTTGTATGCTTTCTTTGATCTAACTATTCATATTTTTTATTTTTTTTTTCCTCTTATCATATTTTTGTCTTTTTTCTATATTTTTTTTAATGTTTTGGCTAACATGACATTATTATCACATTATCAATTCTGCAAAAAATATGCGAGACCGTATATATATAGCATTACTCTAAAATAAAAAGATCGCATGAGCTTATTTTTTTTGGGTTAAAGGTTGGCTGGAAAATGGTCCAACAGCTCCTATTGTGATTTTTCATATCAGAAAACTTTTCTAATTTGGTTGAAGATTTCTTAATATTAGAGGGGTGAAGATTAATGAGTTTTTATAAGACCTGACAGTCCTATATTTTGAGGTTTTTTTTTTTTGGGGGGGGGGGGGAAGCTATAATGTTATTAATAATAGAGCAAAGTTTGTGTTCTTACACAATTACAAAATAGTATGTGGGTCTTTCCTACTATGAAAGTTAAGGAGACTAGGGAGATATGGATAAGAGGTATGTTGCCTAGAGGTTGCGTTGCCGCTACCCACTGTGCCAAGTCGTGCACACATTAATTATGAGATCAATGAATTTTTCTAACTCTCCATCTTACAAAAGATTTCTTGTGGTGACTGATGTCACTCAGGATTGGATTTAGAATCTATTCTTAGTTGTCGACTCCACCGTTAATTCCATTTATCATGATCAAGAAGTCTCATTCAATGGAAATGGCAGTCATCTTGTTGACTTTGGCTTCTTTTATGGCCATTAATGTTGCTTGTGCTTCTCCCACATTTGGATTGGTGCTAGGTATCCGATCCGTCTTAATGAAAATAACTTCTCCAAAAGGCTCTCAACAAATTGTAGAGATTTTGCCAAAATGATTCTTGACTACAACATCAAAAGAGAGAATCTTCATTTCATCTTGGTCTTGATGGCTATCTTCTTGGAGAAGTTGAGAACCTCTGTTATGAGTCTAGCCTATGATATGTTCTTGAAATGATTTTTGGACAATTTCCATGAACTTCTGTGGGGTTACCTAGATATGATTATGAACGATCCTATTTCTCAAAAACCAAAAATTGTCCATCATGACACAGGCAAAAATGTGAAATTTTGGTGTTCGAAATTAGGAATTTTTAAGAAATGATTAGTGTTGAGAATATTATTTACCCAATTATGGAGGGGTTGACTAGCAAAAATGATGGTATCTATAGGCCAACTAGATTGTCTCTACCCTATCCTAGAATAAATGCACTTGAGAAAAAGATGACTTAGGCCTTAAGGTTCAGATTTACAAAAAGGACATAAAATTTGGTTGTCTCCCAAAGGAACAAACCGGTGAAGATTGGTTTAAGTAGGAATGATGTTGTTAGTTACTTTCTAAAGAAGAAGCTTGAGTCGAACTTGCAATTTCAGTTTCCAGGAAGTTTTCTAGTGGACAGGGTTCAAATGGTAGGGGTCAGAGTTGACCAGTGCTGCATAAGCTAATTAGATGGAGAATTTTATGGAAGAGTGATAAATCCATTGGAGTTTATCAAGAATATTGTTGCAGTGTTGAGTGGCCAAAGGGATTTATTTAATTTCTTTGACAATCTTCATTGAAAAGCGTGTTAAGCAGGAGGGTGTTCTATCTCCGCGATTTTTCCATAATATGCTCAAAGATAGTGATGTCTTGGTCAGAGTCAGCAAAATTGGGATTGGCTAAAGGTTTATGGGTGTGGAGAGTTGGTATCCAAGGGTCTTCCCAAATGTTAACAAAAGTCTCATTATTGATTTGTACACATCAAGCTTTTTTCAAGAACTGTCTTTGTTTGATGATGCTTTTTCAAAAATAAGAGTCTTGAGTTTTTGGAGTGACATTCATAAAAGAATCTCTGTTCAGGTATTTGTTAACTAGCACTTTCTTCCAAATTTTATTGGCCCCACTAAAGAAGTTCCAAGCATGCTTTGAGACCAGGGTTATATTGAACATGTTCATAATTTTGAGACCAAGCCCACCTATGGATTTAGGAGTGCAAATGTCTTTCTATGATTTTTGAGTGAATTTTTTCTTATCTCATCAATGTCCCACCAAAAACGATGGAAGATAGCACTCGATTTTGATAGTTATTGATAGAAGTCATCAATTTTGTGGTGATAGTTATTGGGATTAGGCTGGTGGACATAGCATAATAAAGACTTCAAAGAAAAATTTTGAGTTTTGATTGAGTGAATACTAGGATTCCCAAGCTCTAAAAATTTCTATGTGAATTGAAGAAATCTCATATACTTGCTATAGAGCATCAGTATTAGATTTATCAAATACAAATTTGATTGTTTTATTTAAAATAATTTTACATTGGACTTATCAAAATTCACCAACTCAAATTTTGAGTTACAATACTTGAACATCATCTTTCATATTTGAAATGTTATTATTCATCCACTAAAATATTTTTGTATTACTTTTTAATATGTTTGTTGGATAAATAAATTATAAATGTGTTTGTTGGTTCATAAATTGTATATTATTTTATTATTTTATTAAATCTAATGTTGAATCCAATATAGAGATATGGATGGGAAGGTATTAGTTTTCTATCAAATATAAAAGAAAATTTTGATATAGCCAATGCTAATATTCTAATAGGTTGGAATTGATTGCTAGAAATTCTAATGCTGGATGGCTATTTCAAGAGCCAACTTCCTTTCTAGGTAGTCCAGTAAGCTCTTCAAGCTCTTCCTTAATTTTCTTCTATGCTAATAAAAAAGAAAATGGTGATGCTAGATTGCCTTCCAAATGTATCCTAAAAAGAAAAAATTTACTTATAAATAAATTTGGGCACTAATACGAGCATCAACATAAGGTGAAACTGTAGATTTTATTGAAAAACCTATACTAAAAATGAAATATATGAAAGCAGCCAACAAGCATGAGATATTTGAAGGTACACAGATTGATCCACAAATCTATTTGTATGTATACTCCTAAACAATGCTCTCGAATACATTTGTTTAAAATGTTAGAAAATACACACAAATTCAATAGTGATAACTTTTTTAAACAATTAAAAAAAAATGCACTTGGGGCACTTTTGGGGCAAATTTAGAGCACAACCAACCATTTTCTTAAAAGTAAAGTCTTGCATAATGAATTTAGAAATTTTGAAATCTTGTTGTGAATAGATTTTAGGAAACTCCCAAAGTCCTATTCCTAGCAATAAAACACAATACATTCCTTATTTAAGTAAGGAAAGTTTGAGAATTTAGGATTGCTAGCAGTCCTGTAAATATGTACAAAATTAACATTTAGATTGGAAAAAGCAAAAAAGATATCGAATTTTCTAAAGTAACTAAGGCACCAAGCTGTCTAGTGTATGGGTGTAAGGAGCTTGGTTCGGATTGAAAAAATAATCAGATCGTACTCAAGACCGGTCAGTCTCAATCTCATAAATTGTGGACCAAAAAATTTTAATTTGATCTTGAAGTCTATAAAATTTAGAACGGACTGAACCAAAGTCTTATATATATATTTAAAAAATACTTTTAATAATTTAATATATTATTTTTATATAATAATTATATAAGTTAATGATATAATTTTCATCTAATTGATTATCATTGACCATATACTTTTTTTTAATGAGTTAGTTATATAATTCACATTACTGATTCACTTAACTTTAATTTAATAATTTAAATAAATTTTCATGAATTTATTTGAAAAAAGAAAAAAAAATATTTAGGACGAACCAACCAGATCAAATTGAAAATAGCTATTGGTTTGGTTCAATCTGGTTCAGTCTAGAAAATATTGATTAATCAAAATTTTGATCCATCACTCCTCAGACCGAATCGAACAACCAGATACGGTTTTCATTTTACACCCTTAGGCCTCGTTTGGATTCAAAGATGAGTTGAACTCATCTTAACTCATTTCAAATTCATCATTATACTTTTCAAATTCCCATACAAAATATAATTTTTAATATAATTTTTTCAAATCCCAATATAATTTTTTAAATCACAATTTAAGTTTTTCAAAACTTAAAACAATAATAAAAATATTTTATTCAACTTTCAAAATTCATCTCAATTTATCTCATCTAACTTCAAATCCAAACAAAATTCTAATCTAGTTGGTTGGACAGCAAGCTTACCAATCCAAAGGATGGCTCTAAAGCTATTGAGTCAGGACCCAAAATTGGATCCGAGAATGGTAAATTTTTTATTTTTATATATTTTTAAAATATTCTTATATAATCTTTTAAAAAATAATAAAATTCACAACATGATACTAAGTAAAAAATAAAAAAATAATGTTGAAAGAAATGCTCGGGGCCCATTATATCTCTCCAAATCCAAAACACTTGTCAAAGTTCTTTATATCAAATAGGATAATTAGATTAATGAATGCAATATGCGCTTTTTATTAAAAAAAAAAACAATCATAAAAAATTAATTGATGATCAGCCCAAAGTTTCAAACTCTGAATTGCTTGGCCTTAGGTGACTCTGCCCCTCTTCGGCTGATTGTAACTTACAGCCCTAGAAATGAACTCAGTGAGCACGCTTGCGTCAAGCCTCCTACGGCGGCCGAGTCAGGCCATTGGGTGGTGCAGTTGCGTGCCTAATAACCAACCGCTGCAGCTACAGCAGTGGAGGGGGATCCGGGTGAAGGTCCGGGACGGGAACCTAGAGCAAGCACTGACTTGGTTGCAGCGAAAAATGCAGTCGAGCGGGATTGAGCGCCTTATTAAGCGCCAGCAGACCCACCACATCAAGAACTCCGAGAAGCGCGTCTTGGCCCGCAAGAACCTCGAGCGCAAGATCCGATCCCAGGACCTCGCGCGCAAGCTCAAGGCCATTCTTGTCAAGAAAGTCAGGTAAATTCATTTTGGACACCTAGATTCTATATTTGTTTCACTACTATTTTTCTCCTCAAACCCCTGTAAAGTAATTATCGTTGATGAATGCGCGCAGGGATTTTCTTGAAGTTTATTCTTAAAGTAATTTGATCTGTTCAGTAATTTGGTCTGTTCATAGGCACTTGCTATTAGTCGATTTTTAGTTATGTGAGTCTTCATTCAATTAATCGATTTTAAATTGGAATTGCAAAACTGACCTGGACTCGTGTAAAACTGATAAATCCGAAGGTGCTTCATTGTTCTCTAATCAAATAGGTCCCATGCTGAGACATAGACATGGCTTACTCATCTAGCAGCTTTGTCTCGTGTGCTACATGTTTTTTAGTGTTTATGCCTTTTCTCCAGTTTATAATGTCTAAGAAAATCTACCTAGGTGCATTCTAGTTACCTGTATTGTTAAAGGGATTCTTTCTCTCCTTTTATTTTTTGGATAGAGCTTTGTTGATGCTGAAGTTTTTATCATGTGAACCTGCGAGAATCTAAATATTGTATCCACTGCTACTTCCGGGTAAGGCTTTGAAGGAATACACTCTGGACAGATAATGTTTGAGCTAGCCAAATGGGCCTCTTCCAATAATATCCATGGAAGCATTCCCATCCAAACTATTCCCAGACGCCTGATTGACCCAAACTTCATTTTCAACCCCCTTGACCATTTTTGCAACTTGCTGCTCTTTGTTAGGTTTTATGCATAGAAAAAAATTGTTTGAGCTAGTTGATGCTAGTCCCATATGAAATCCCCATTTGGTCAATATACTGTCTGATGGGCATTATATAAAAATCCATCCATTGCATATTGGTTATAAAAAGTTGCTGATGATGGGTTTATTGTATCAGTCTATCTAGGAAAGAGTCCAGCTTCTTGCTCTCCTAGGGCTCTATTTTGCTGTAATTTCGGACATTTTTTGTCCTGGTACTATAGAGATCGGAAAGGTGCTTCTAGAGTTATGATGCCTGGGATTGGTACTAAATGGGCATCTCCTATTTCAGTTTGGCCTGATAATTATTTCCAAATATCTGGGTTTGGTTATTTAAATAATTAGTTATCATTTCTTGAGCCAAAGCATTTTTGAGCAGTTTGAGTCATGCTATTTTTTCTTCTCTTTAGTTTTTTTGGAGAGGTAATCAAGAATGCAATTTTCGTAATCTTCCCCAATTGGAGTTAAAAGGTGATAGTTTCATAGGTTACCTGTGAACAACAGGTCCTGGGCGTTCTGTTTCTTTTTACTTGGACTTGGAGAGGTAGGTAATGGTTCTTGAGTTTGACTGTTTCATTTATTCACTCAAATCCTGGAACTGGTATTTTGGATAGGGATTTTCTTTCCAAGAAGGCTGCCATCTCTGTGACTTGTGGTGGGATTCCCACATCCATATTTTTGTCACTTTCATCTTCTTATGTTTTTCTTTCCTCTTTCTTCAGGGGTATTCTCCCTTTCTTAACTTATTCAGTTCTTTCTAAAATATTTTAATCTTTTCATTTATCTCTGCTCATATATGCTCGGTTGGTTTTTTGCAGGGGCCTCTGAGGATGGCTTCGGAGTAGTTTTTTGATTGGGAAAGAATATCACAAATATCCTATTAATTTGCGGGCATTTTCTTTTTCTTCTGGAAGTCAGGGATTATGCAGATTTGCAAACTCTCTTCTCCACCCACTACAATCAAACAGGGATTAAATTGACTTTCAAGTTATTCACAAATTCATGCAGTTGACACTTGATGCTTAACATGTATTGAGGTTTTTGAAAGGTTCATCATCAGGCAATCTTAGCGCAATGTGCTCAAGGCAGGCACATTCACAAATGTCTCGTTTGTTTTCATAGATGAGATGAGATGAGATAAGTTGAGATTAAAGTTAAAAGTTAAATAAATTATTATTAGAATATATATTTTTAATATTATTTTTGTAGTAGAAGTTTGAGAAAATTGTAATGATTAGATAAAGATATTATGAAATGAATTGAGAAGAGTTCTAAAAACAAACGAAATTTTCATATTTGTTTAGCTCAACTTCATTCATTAGGGGGAAATTGATCACTAGTTAAAGTATCTGACAAACACAATAGGTGTTATTATTTCAATCAAGTGAAAGGAATTGATTTTGGAAAATATGCCATAGTAGACTTTCTTGTTCAAGGGTAGTTGTAAAAACACTCACTCTCAAATACTTCTCCACTACATAATATATTCATGGCGTTATTCAAATACGAATAAATTCTTATATGCAATTTTGCATATTCATGATATGCTATTTTTGTAGTTTTTGCAGTCAAGCTTATGATGTGAATGGTTCCTTCTTTTGCGGGGCAAACCTGATTTGAGGCTTCCTTTTTCTTTCTTTTTACGAAAGAAAGCTTCTCATCTCATTAATCATTAAACTATAGAGAGAATACAATACGAGATTTCCCCTATAGTTACAATAAAGTCTTGACATGAAAATGAGTCCTTTGCTAATAGGTGGGTCACTAGAGTACCATTTCTCCTCACATGAAAAATGTTCTACTTAGCTAAGGAATTAAAAGTTTGCTTTGCCTCAGTGATAAACTTGAGTGCCTTTACTGTTTAGAGGGTCTCCCTCGAGTATTACCTATTGAAACCCTAAATCAACATAGAGCTTGGCAGCCTGGAGAACTCCGAACGCCTTCGCTAGGGCGGGATCTAGAAACATCGACTTGGGAGAGCGGGCTGTAGCTAGCACAACCCCTCCATTGTCTCTGGCTACAATTCCAACCCTGATTTTACTCTCTGATTTGTTAATCGCCCCATCCCAATTAACCTTAATCCATGGAGTCGAGGGTGCGATCCATTCCTGAGGGGACAGACATAGCTTTCTAGGTTTTGGTGTGACTCTAGAAGACTTTGCCTTGATCATTTCCAAAGTGGATTTGGCTTCCCGAATAATGACCCTGGGGTGACAAAGCTTTTCCTTGAAGACAAACTGGTTCCTCCACCACCAGATCCTTTTTGCCATGATCACAAATTCTTGGATGATCTGAGTGGGTTTTGTGTGGAGTAGATCTTCGAGTAAGGGCAACATAGTGGGCTGGGGAGTAGCATACTTTTGTAAACTTTTGGAACAACCTAGCCATATGTCCTTGGCTGATTCACAGTGCCAAAGGGCATGTAACGTATCTTCAGTGGCCAGTCGATAGATTGGGCAAAGGGGTTGAGCATGGTGGGAAGTGAGTCCAAGCATGATCTCTAGAGGAAGACTATCTGCTAGAGTTACTTGGAGGTTCCAGATTCACTGCCAGGTTCCTTTCGGAGGGTTGCTCGATGATCCTTGACCCTTAGCTGTTGTGGATCTTGCATGCTCCAAATGGTAAGCACTCTTGACTGAGTACATTCCATCCTCCATTCCTTTCCAGACCATTTTGTCTAAGCTATTTAATGTACTGATAGGCATTTTTAGGATTGAATCAGCTTCTATTGGGACAAAAATTATAGTCACCAATTCTGCATTCCATTGTTTTTTGGATGAATCGAAAAGAGCCAAGACCTTAGCATCACTAGGAAGCTCCTTAATTGGACTAATAGTTCTTCTGGGGTGAAGAATTGGGATCCATTTATCAGTCCAAACCGTAGTACACTGACCATTCCCTATCCTCCAAGATGAACCCAAATCCAATAGGGGTCTAGCATATAGAAGGCTACGCCATATGTATGAGGGCTTATTACCAAGTCTGGCAATCTGAAGAAAGCCTTGAGGAAAATATTTTGCCCTTAACACCCTAGCAACCAGTGAGTTAGGGAATTGAGAGATTCTCCAGCATTGCTTTGCAAGCATGGCTTTGTTGAAAGCCAGAAAGTCCCTAAAACTCATACCTCCTTCTATTTTAGGTCTACCCATTTGTCTCCAAGAGATCCAGTGGATTTTACTCTCATTCTCCTACTGCCCCCACCAAACATTGTGAATCATGCTATTTAGGGGAAGCTTGAAAACCCCCATGGTGTAGGTGGGAAGGGACTGAATTATAGCTTTAATGTAAATTTATTTCCCTGCCTGAGATAATTTTGTCACTTTTTGATTAGCCAGTCTGCTTGCCACTGAATCTAGGATACTCTTGAAAGTTTTTGTTATGTTCTTGCCAACCACTGAGGGCAAATTCAAGTATTTCTCATAAGACATGGCAGCTCTCATGCCTACAATCGATAGGAGGTATTCCTGAGTTGTTCTAGGGGTGTTTTGGCTAAAAATGATATATGTCTTCTCCAGATTAATCCTTTTCCCTAATGTCTGTTCATAGCTCTGTAGGATTTTGATCATGTGGCCCCACTCAAAAGTATTGGTTTTGCAAAACAAAAGGCTATCATCAGCAAAGAATAAGTGCGAAATTCTAAGCTGATTCCGGCCCATTGGGACCCCATGGACTAGACTTTTCGTTTCAGCCTGACTAATTTGGTTGCTAAGGGTCTCGACACAGAGGATGAAAAGATAAGGGGATAGTGGGTCCCCCTATCTTATTCCTCTGGTTGGATTGAAGGTGTCTTGTGGGATTTCATTGAGCAAAATAGAGTAGGAGACTGATTCTAAGCAGCGTGTTATCAGGTTGACAAACCTATCACAAAAACCTAACTTCTTTAATACGGCTTTGATGAAAGCTCATTCTAGTCTATCATAAGCATTGCTCATTTTAAGCTTCATGGTCTCTCTTCCCTTCTTCTTGCACTTCATGGAGTGTAGAGCCTCAAAAGCTACTATTATATTATCAGAAATTAACCTGTTGGATACAAAAGCAAACTACATACTGGATACAATATTAGGTAGTAGGTATTTCAATCTATTAGCTATTACTTTAGATATCAACTTGTACAAAACATTACACAAAGATATGGGTCTAAATTCAGTGACCTTAATAGGAACTTTTTTCTTTGGTATTAAAGTAATAAAAGTATGAATGATCTCAGCCATGTTGCCATGTGAGTTCAGAATAAAGAGCACAGCCTGATTTACCTGGGGACCGATAACATTCCAATGTTTATGGTAGAAAGTGGCTGGGAACCCATCTAGACTAGGGAAACTTAGGCCTTCCATTTGGAACAAAGCGTCTTCCACTTCTTAGTACTGTAGGGTCTGGCCAGGGAGGGATTTTGAGCATCTGTGACTTTTGCTTGCATTGATTTTAAACAATCTGAGATGCCTCTTGGATCTGAAGTTGAGAAGAGATCCTTGTAATAGGTCTGAAATAGATGACTGATGCCTTCCCTAAAGTGAACGTGAGTACCCTCCTCAGTGACCAACTTTTTAATTAGGTTAGTTGTCCTCCTTTGTGATGCATAATGGTGGACAAATTTTGTATTTTTATCCCCATCCCTCAATCACTTTTGCTTGGCCCTCTGCTTCCACCGAACATTCTCTTCCTCCAACTGTTTTCTGACCTTTTTCTTGCAGCATATTAATGGGATCATTTAAGTGCCCACAATTTCGTTTTGTAAATATGCTAGTTTAGCCATTTCTTTTTGCAATTGTTGCTTGGAATTCCTTGAGTCAACTCTCCTCCATTGCAATAAATGCTGTCTGCATAGCTCTAGGCCCTCTATAGTATACCCCAACTTACTGTTGGAGATTCTAGGCTTTGTCCAGGCTGCTGCCACGATGTCCTTGCAGTCCTCTTTAAGGAACCAGCTTGCCTCTACTTTGAAAGGTTTATCGGCTTAAAGTGTAGAGAGTTGGTACTACTCCATGTTGATCATAATGGGACAGTGATTAGAACTGAGAGCCGACATTGTGTGGACCTTTGAAAGGGGGAAAAGGTCATTCTAGCTGATATTCCCTACCCCTCTGTCAAGCCTTTCCTTGGTGAAGGCTTTGCCAAATTTGTCATTTGACTAAGTGTATTTATTGCCCAAGAACCCTAGATCAAATAGATCACATTCATCTAGGATGTTTCTAAATGTAGTTATCTGTGATTGAGGTCTTAATGGACCTCCTTTCTTGTCACCAAAGAAAAGTATTTCATTAAAGTCTCCAATGCAAAGCCATGCTTGATTATGAGGGGGTTTGATAGCCTTAAGGGGGGCCCAACTTTCCTTCCTTTTAGCAGTCACTAGTTGGCCGTAAAAACCTATGAAAAGCCAGCTCTTTACTACTACTGATTCCTGCACTAAAAGATAAATGTGATGAGTTGAGTAAGAATGGACATTAGCCTCCAAATCATCCTTCCACGGGAGAGCAAGTCCACCACTTGCTACATGATTGTCTATGACAAAATAGTGTTCAAACTTGAGTATTCGATTAATCGCTTCAACTTTATTATGATCACTTTTTGTTTCCATCAAGAAAACAAAATAGGGAGAATTTGAAAGCACCATTTGGTGCAAGTCCAGAACTGTTAAGGGGTTAGCCCTAACCCCTGACAATTCCAAATGATGCCGATCATTGATGATGGTGGGGCTGTTCAACAACCACCACTTGAGATGCATGATTTGAGACTTCCTCATCTTGGAGTTCTAGTTTTACTCTTTTAGACCTTGTTAAAGATCTTTTGGAAATGGGAGAGATAGAGATCCTTTTGCCGTTATTGGGAAGGAGACTAGAGGTGGTTGTTGTAAGAGGGGGGAGGGAAGGTTCTTGGACTGCCTTTTCTTTTTCTTTTTCTTTTTCAAATCTGACTGCCCTTGCCCTTCTCTTCCAGGTGGCTTGTTGTTTGACTTGTTGAAGGATTTCCACTTGGCCATTGATGAATTTTTCAAGAGAGTTGATCTAGAAAGAAAGGTTTACTGGGTTCTACTCAGCTGAGTTGTTGTGCTCGAGGTTGGTTTTTGCAGAAACAGAAGGATAAAAATCTGGATTCCCTCCTATTGAGGTATTGAACTCCACGCCAGTCATGTCTTTGGCTTCCTTACTATAGAGTGGGGGTACAACTGATTTTTGAGGAGTACTAAGTTGACTGCATTTTTGGTGTAAGAGAAAAGTGTTGGGGGCTACGATCTGCTCTTGTCGGTTTGCAGAGGAGATTTTTAGGACCAGTGGATCTTTAGATGTACCTGGTTTTGTTCGCTGGTCCTTCTTAGGCTCTGGTTTTTCATGTTGTTCTTTCCTGCTTTCTTGGTTGGACTACTATGGCTGACTAGGTTGAGCTGGTTCACCGTATCTCTTAGATCCCATATCATTTTCTCTGGTTGTTGGAACCCTCAACCAAACCCCATACTGATTTGTACTTCCTCCCTTTGTCTTGTCATAGCAGAGTTGGTGGTTGTGTCTCAGAGTACCACACTTGAAACAAACTAAAGGTAAACGTTCATATTTGAAAGGAACCCACCTCTGTATATCTTCAACAGTGAGGAATGTACATCTGAGAAAAGCCTTTGAGATGTCAACCTCCACTCTAATCTGAAGGAACTTACCACAACAGCTTCCCCTTTCATCGGTATAGATTTTGAGAACTCTTCCCACCTGGTTCCCTATTTTCTCCCCAATGTCTACATTCATCCAATTAAGAGGAAGATCCGAAGCTTGGAGCCAAAATACTTCCTCGTTGAAAGCGGTTTCCTTTATGGAGATAGATCTATCATATGGTTGGATGCAAAGAAGCCATTTGTCAAAGGACCATGGCCTGCCCTCTATTACTCTTTCCAGATCTTGTTTACTATTAAGTTCAATGAGGAATTTGTTATTCCCAACTTCCGCAAACTGAATTCAATTCTCACACCTCCACACTTTGAGCATGGTAATTTTAAATGCCTCCTTGTTTACTGTTTTTTCTGAAACTATCATGGCCAGCAAACGAAAAACTGAATATTTCATGTTTTGCGTAGTAGTGGGGGAGTCCACTACCACACCTTATTTTTCCTTTTCTGTTAGACTAAGAGATTTCCATTGTTGAGAAAGCTCTACCTCCATGGTAGCTCTGTATAACTCCACAAGAATAGGAGACCAACTCTCTAAGTTGAGAGAAAACACCTCACAGCAGGAGGACGTAGTCAATCTAAGGCTTCCTTTATTTGTACACATGGAAAAGAAATTGTTGCATATATGGCCCATGATTATGTGAATATAGAAATCAGTATCCATTTTCATGAACAATAATCAATAAGCAAAAGGAAGTCGGTGAGCCCCAATCATGGTTTCGGTCTAATATACTCTTGTCGGAGAGCTTGCAACTATAGTCAATAAGAAAGAGTCGAAGCATAGAACTATCTGCTTGCTTTTTTTTTTTTTAATATTCCTCACAAAGGATTGTAAATGATCTGTTGCAGCATCCAAACAAGTTTGGATAATAAAGTGACCAAGAGAGATGTATCAACTCCAATTTTGTAAGGTGCAAAGGAACATCTGAACTCACTGTCATCAAATTGCTACTCACAGAGGAGATTCCAACCTGCGAAATCTAAATCTAAACAAGTTGGATTTGTTTTTGAAGGACCTGAATATATGAGATGTGGACTGAATCGGTTCGACTTTCTCCTATATTCTTTAGTGAGTCATGGAAGCTGAAGATTTTTAAGGTTGATGGCTGAAGTAGGTGCAATAAAGAAAAAGGTAGGAATGTAAAATGAGAAATAAATGAGGTGAATACATAAAAAGGAAAAGAAATGAAATAATAAAGAGTGACGCTGCAGACCACTCATTCGAAAATGGAAGAAAAACAACCCTCCATTTATATAAAGACACATAAATAATTTGAGAAAATAATAAATAAAAAAGACTACACTTGATTAAAACCATCTACCATTTCGTCTTCTCTATTCTTAATTTCTTTTTTAGTCTTCAACCATCAAAAATCTTCAGTATGATTAGAATTGCCAACAACGAAAACAATGGAGAAATGCAATGCAAATTCTTTCATTTTCCTGTATCTTCTTCCTGATAGTTTTTTTTATTTAAAAATAATAATAATGGTTGTGTTCTATCAACTTCCATTTCCTTCCAAACAAATCTAGAAAGCACATGTCTCCATCCTTAATTCTAGCTGTTATCCTCGTGTCTTTGGTGCGCGTGCGCATGCGCGGGAAGTTTGGGTGGGTGGGGCCGGGGGGGAGTTTTGTCTCTTCCCCCCCTCCGCTCGTCCAACCCTAGTAGGTTTTTTTGCAGTTTCTCCTTTTGTTTTTCCAATTTTGTTTTTAACTTTTTCGGAGATAGAACTATGGACTTCCAATCTGCTGCTTGCCGGCCTCCTCAAACTGCTACATGCCCCTCCGCTAGACTCCCTAGCCGCCGATCTGTCAAGCGGTGGAAGTGCTTCATCTAGAAGAGTTGCGCGTGTGACGCATGCGCTTCTTCCAGTGCATGTGGACCTCACACGCTGCCTAGCCTTTAGAAGGTTTTTGCCGCCACGCGCGGCAGATTTAGGGGCAGTGGCTTCCATTCTTCATGTCTTGGGCATTCGTTTCCTACACACTGCGGCGCGTGTCTCACACGCACCACCACTAATGGTGGTGGTGTTTCACTGGTGTATCGGATTTCCCTCAGATTTCTATTCTCATATGTTCTTGTTTTTCCTAATCAACGATCAAGATGATGCGGTTGTGATAGTATGCCACAATTGGAGCAAATCAACAAAATGCAGCACACTCTCCTCGACTGCGGCTTTTAGTCATAGATTTATAGTTTATTTTTCAGACTATATCAAAACCGCTTTTTAGGCGGCTTCCCCTTGTGGGAATTGGACTGAAGTCATTTATTTAGTGAGATAGTCAACTTTTTTTTAGTGCTGCTTTTGTTTGTTTTGAGATAACTGTTGAGAACTCCCACCCCACTGATTTTTGTGTCGTTGTAATCACATAGTTTATCTATGAAATTTTTTTAACTTGTTGAGAAAAAAAAAACCTTCCATTTCCTTACTTGACTAGAGTTGAACTGCACTTCCGTTAAGATTGGAATTGTTAACTATTTTCTTTTTCTATAAATATTTAAAATGGTACACCTTCGAGAGTTCATATGAAAGTGTGTTTTTTTTCCTCTTTCCTCATATTTTTCTGTGATGTCTTCCCAAATCCCATGAGAGCCGCAGGCATGTAATTAATCCAACGCGACCTGCAACTTTTTCCTGTTCTGTTCAAACCTACACAAACCTGAAACTTTTGCTAGCTATATAATCCCATCATCGATCTCCAAACAAACCCACAAAACAGTTCAATTTGAAGTCGTCCTGTTCTGTCCATGGACTCTTTCGGTGGTGAGGTTCATGTATACAGATTTGTCATAGTGGTACGCGAATAATGATGGAAATCTGTTAACGCGAATAATGATGGAAATCTATTACAGTGGGACGGCCTACGAAATCAAGCTTTGATTTTTGGTTAGAATCAATCGGGTGAATCACTCATCGGGGATCAGTGGGGTAAGGAATGAGGATGGGTTTGGGTTATGGAGTGGGGTGAATAAGGAGGAAGGAGAGGGCTGTTATGTTGTATGCAAATGTATAATAATGCTAATAAAAGATTATGTGGCTAGTTTTTATTAGAGATTTTCTTCAAAAATCAGAGGGGCTAGTTGCCAGATTATCTCAAAAACAAATGATAAGGGGAAAATGAGATAAGGAAGAATTTTTTCGATCGAAGTGACACGTGCATCATCCGTACAAATCGTAAACCATGCGAGACCCACGCGCCGCCGCATAGAGGTGGTTCTGCTATCGTCACGTGTGACATCAGTGGAACCGGCGGCCTCAACTCCTTCAAACTCGACTATCAAAATCTTCTCCAATATGAAGCGTGTCTCACGTGCTACCACAATCGCCCACCACTGTCTACCAACGACTCAACAACCCTTTTACATGATATTTGCTTATGTTTTCACTTCCTTTAATCAAGGATCATGAGAAAAAGATAATGAAAGTCTCCTACAACCAATCCAGACTAGCAAAGTGCAATACAAGTTTCTACACTGCGACTTTTAGTCATAATTCGACTATTGGTTTAACGCACTATTTTAAAACCACTTTGAGTGGTCCCTCCTCTAAAGGGAATCAGCTGCTAGTCAAGTTATTGACCTAGAACCATTTTTTTCTTCTTTTTATGCTTTGTGTTGTATTTGCTAGTTTGGGTTGTCTGTTGGGATCAACTACCATGTTGACTATTGTGTCCTATAACCGTTTTAATATCTATATTATTGCTTACTTACGAAAGAAAAAAATAAAAAATAAAAGAGAGTTTTGACTGCCTACATCTTAGCCAAGTTTCAGAGATGCAAGAAACAATCACAAGCTTTTATAACAAACTTTGCAAAGCTCTTACATTATATAGCTTTGTCTTTTTTCGTAATTGGCAAGTAGAAAATTATAATGCCAAAAGAGAATATCCTTAGTCAACCATTATTAAGCTAAAATTACAGATTAAAAGAAACTTTAATATAGTGTGAAAATTCAATGATAACTAAATATTCCAAGAAAGACTACCACCATGGAGTTTGAAGAAGGCCCTCTCCTAGTGACTCACGGTACAATGACAAAAAGAGGCTGCAAGGAGAAAGATAGGGAAATCAGATAAATGTATGAAGCAAAAATTATGGCATTTGTGCATGAGAGAGAGAGAAAGAGAGGTCACCGTGTCTACACTAACTGGCTTTGTATCCTCTACAAGAATCTCTGTTATTGTTCCAGACTGATCAGCCTGCACAATATTGAACGTTAGTTAATCACAAATGTCAGGCAGAAATGCAGCATGGTCTCGAATCTCCATTGGGATAAAAGGACTAAATAATTGATTTTAGTAGCACAACAATGTATATGTGAAAATTAAGGTCATTCAAAAGTATTTTCCATCAAGACAATGTTCCCTAATTCAAGCAACAACAATGATTCTCCACATCCACGATGAAGATTGACATAATTTATCCTTCTAGAAATGACACCAGTGGAAGGGGCCAATAAAGATGAAACTTGGGGTTCGTTTGGGAACACAAATGTTCCTAGTATTTCCAACCTTTTCATTTGATTATTATTTAACCATTATAACTTTCACAAATTTTCAAACAAACACAAAAAACAACATCAAACAAAAATTATATTTAAAAATCATATTCAACAATTATTTAACTTTATAATATTTTTTTCAACTTTTTCTCTCTTATTTTCCAAAACTCAGTAAAATACTAACTCAAACTATTTCCCTACTATTCATAGATAATATTGAGATCTTCTATGTATCCAAACGGGCCCTTAAAGAAATTATGTAGGGGCCAACCCCTTCAATTTGAACAGTCAAGGAAAGAGATACCTCAATTTCATTCATTAGTTTCATTGCCTCAATGATGCAGACAATCTGACCTTTCTGGACTTTATCTCCTACCTGGAAAATGGTAAAATTATAATGAGTGTACTTTATACAGATTATATACCCTTATAGTGAATTACCAAGTATAAAAACAGATTGAGTTGTTGAAGACATTATTTCCCATCTGCCATGTCCTTTTCGAGGTCCTTTGGGGGACAAGCCCTTGAGTGGTCCCCAAAACTGAATTACCTTAACAAATGGTGGTTCACTGGGTCCAGGACAGCGATAGAAGGTTCCAGCCATGGGGCATTTTAGTGGTGGATGTGACAAAGTGTTTGCCTTTGCAGGGGCGGGTAAGGCTGGTGCTGATGCCGAAGGAGGGTTTGCAGAAGCAGGAGCAGCTGCAGTGACTGGTGGCGGAGGAGATGGAAGCATCATATGGGTAAGGGGTGGTGGCATACTAGCAACAGGAGCTGCCTGCTGTAGAGCTTCCTTTTTTCTGATTAAGATCTCACAGCCCAATTGCTTGAGTTCCAGTTCTGCAATATCTCTCGAATCAACAAGTCTGCTCATAAAAAAACATACAAATTTCAGCGAGAATGATGTGTCTTGCATGTATCAAATAGTGAATAATACTGGCAAGCATGCGAGTGCCAAAGAAGTTTCTACATACTTGATAAGATCTGATACTTGAGCCATGAATTCTGAGATTGATGATTCATTAGGAACGGTGTCTTGAACAGGATGTGACGAGTCAAGTTTCCCTTCTGATGATTGGGTTCCATGCTTTGTGGAAAGTACAGGTGCAGAATTTGAAGATTTATTGGCCGTAACCTGGATTGAAAGTCGATTTATAGTAGGTGCTCATACTTAATATCCCATTCAAGTAAGGTTTTCCTTTTCTTGCCTATTGAGAACAATCTTACCTCATTCAGCTTTGCACACATCTTCCAGTCCCTGGATTGCTTCAAGTTATGGCTCTGCAAAACATAATCATATCACAAAACAATAAGCCCTCATTTGGATTTGGAAAGCGTTTAATCTCATTTCATCTTATCATTATAACTTTTCCAAATTTGCATACAAAATATAATAAAAATTCAACATTTTCAAATCTCAAAACAATAATAATATTAAAAAATAAATTTCTAATAATATTTTATTCAACTTTTATCTTTTATTTAAAACCATCTCCTCTCATCTAAAAGTTTTGCAGATAAAAAAGAGTATCATAAAGGAAAGTAGGCATGATTAATCTTTGAGTAGAGTGCATTCGCATTCGCATCAGTCAAAAACCATACAAAAAATCGAGAACTATCAAAAAATTAAAATTGTTCCACAATAAGTACCGCAAAGTTAAACTGCATTCAATTTACAGTCTTCAATTCAAACAAAATTACTCAATCCATTGTTATTCTTGCTGAATAATAAGAAATGACACATAAAGAACGTGGCTCATATGAAGTATACATATATATAAAAAAAAAAATAGAAATAAAAAGAGCAAAACTCGGAAAGAATCATCAAATAATATGCTTTTTTTTTTAAAAAAAAAAAAGATAAAAATCCGTATTGTTCTTTAGTTTTTGTACGGATTATAATTACCTGCACAAACAAAAAATAGAAACTTGAGATTCATATAAATTGAAGTGTTTGAAGAAACAAAAAACTAAAATGATCTATATATCATGGATGAAGATGACAACTATAAATTAAATAGAAACAAAAAAACCTAAAATCACGTACAGAGTCACCGAGGAAAGATCCGTGTAAGGCAGACGGTCTGGGACTGGAACCGCCATAAAGCGAGAGCATCGTGTGCTGATGCGTATTAGAACCTTTCGCCCCTGATCGGAGGCCGGGGAGCGAGAGGGTCTTGGGGCACGGCACCGAAAAGGACGCCATTTCTGGAAACAGAGAATTTAGGAAATAAGAGAATTTGTGGTTTCGTTTGATGTTTTCTTCTGCACTCTCTCAGTTTCCTTAAAAATGGTTGGGCGGAAGTAGTGAAAATGGAATGAAGGTGACGGATTCGTACCAAAAAAAAAAAAAAAGAAGTTGGCGATGAGATCGAAGAAACAGACAATCTGAGAAATCTGACGGATCCAAAGAAATGAAAATAGTGGGACTTTGAAGCTGGGCGAGTGAGAGATGGGGCAGGGAAGGTTCGATGTTTACGAGGCGGACATCAACATCGCCGTTTAACTACCTCAACAACAATGTTTTGTCTACAACCACGACAGAAGCCGTCTCTCACACAGAGAGAGAGAGAGAGAGAGGTTTCCCTCCAAGGATGAGGGAATAATCGGACGGCCAGCGTTTCAAGTTTTGTTATAATCGGCCGATTTTGTAGATATCTGATTTTGTACGGACAATTTCACGCCAGACTATTTTACTTTCGGGAATAAAATAAAAAATAAAAATATATTTTAAATTCATTATTATATTTTTTTAATTATTATATAAAATATAATAAAAAAATTAACTTTTTTAAATTACAAAATTACTTTATCAAATCTTAAAATAAAATTAATTTTAAAAAAATATATTACAACAATATTTTATTTATTTAACTTTTATCTCATTTCATCTCATCTCATTTTATCTCTGAAAACAAACAAGTCTCTGTTAATACGTGTTTCACAACTTAAGCTACTCGATGATTCCAGATAACTAAATTTGCATAGATCAAGAAGAGAGTGGGGCTTTGAAGTCCTATAAGCACTCTAACATTCTAGTTAGAGAGGAATAAGAAATCAATGTAGAAGATGAAAGAGTTATAATATTCATTATCTGTAAACCATAGCGTATCTTGCTATATATAGGGGCTGACATACCGTGCAAGTTTATATCTAATGATTGAAGTAATCAGTAAGAATAATGGTTTGTTAAGTGTTGAACTCAAGGTTTCAAGTTTCATGTAAATCTACTCATGGATTTTGATGATAACAAATGAATTCAAAGAATAAAGAAATCTCAAGCTCAAGTTGTCCACACAATACAATCAAGCACATCAAGGAACCAAGCATGAGTAAGAAGGGAACAAGTTCACATTAAAATTATAAAATAATATTGTAAATCTCTTAAAAATTCGAAATAAAGGTTAAGACTTAATGTTTAGAGAAGAGAGAATGAAAACTTTGAATGAATGTTGTATGCTCTTGGTGTTGTAAATGTGAAACTCTCAAATGATCTATTTATAGGCATATGAGACTTCATATTCAAATTTTTATAGAATAATATTTTTACTTTTTGCATATGACAAAAGGAGCACATTTTACTTTTCAAAAATTTCAAATATAATCTTTTATTTTTTACATATGACAAAAGGAGCACACTTTACTTTTCAAAATTTTCAAACAAAGACATCTACCTTTTGCACAAGTCAAGAAAAGCATCCATCACTTTTAAAAATATTTAAATAAAACATGCACATGTAAAAGATGACAATCAATCAGCTTAATATTTTCAAAGTTCAAACCTTTAATTATGTCATACACATGTAAAAGATGACAATCAATCATCTTAATATTTTCAATGTTCAAACTTTTAATCATGTCATGCACATGTGAAAGATGACAATCAATCATCTTTCAAAATTTTCAAATTTAATTTTCAAAATATTCATGCACATGTGGAAAATGTATTTTACTACTTTATGATAAAATATTAATTTTGAGTTTTAATCCTAATTTCGAATTTTTAAGAGATTTACAATATTATTCTATAATTTTAATGTGAATTTGTTCCCTTCTTGCTCATGCTTGGTTCCTTGATGTGCATGATTGTATTGTGTGGACAACTTGAGTTTGAGACTTCTTTATTCTTTGAATTCATTTGTTATAATCAAAATCCATGTGTAGATTTACACGAAACTTGAAACCTTGAGTTCAACAATCTCCCCCTTTTTGATGATGACAAATGCTTGATAGAACTTGAAACCTGTATTAATGCTTAAGCTCCCCCTGAGAATGTGCGTTAGTTTTTCAAGCAAAAATATAAATATAATTCCAAGCATATATAACAAGTTTAGCAATTTAGACAAACAATCTCCTCCTTTTTAATGATGACAAATGCTTGATAGAACTTGAAACCTGTATTAATACTTAAACTCCTCCTGAGAATATGCGTTAGTTTTTCAAGTAAAAATATAAATATAATTCCAAGTTTAGCAATTTAGACAATGTTAATATTCTAGCCTAAAACTTTTCTCCCTTTTGACATCATTAAAAAGGAATCATAATTAACTCAATAAGATATATTTTTACAATAACCAATAGACAAATAAAACGCTGTGTTAGTAGAGACTGTAGAGAATTCGGTGCGTAGCCATACGTGTTTGACAAAACCTACAAAGGCTGGAGGCCTAGTTCTGATAATTCGGTGCGGAAGGAGATTTTGTAAAGAGCTAAATAATTGAAACCACCCGTGCCCGACAAAACCTGCAAAGGCTAGAGGCGTAGCTCTGGCAATTCGGTGCAGAGATTTGATCCGCTTGATGTTGCTGAAAAATGAGATATTATCAGGATTTGTAAACTTGTCTTGTTCTTATTTCCGTTTCTATAAGAACAATCCTTAGTTTTATCTATTTCGCATCAAGCTTTCTTCTCATCTTTGCACTTTGCTTGCATTCTTATTCTAAAAATTTTCAATGGCTCGTAAATTTCCCTTCAGTGCTTCTCTTGATCAAGATTTGAGGTATTCTTCACCTCAGTCTCAATCTATTTCTGCATCTATCGTGGGTGCCATGAAGCAACAAGAGACTGATTTAGCTAATAAATCAGATCATGACGCTATTTACGAGCTTGTGGGTCTCGGAACTCGATACTCATCATCTATCGTCACGTTTTTTACTCGGTTGCAGTCCAAAACTCGCGAAATTGAGAAGTTTAGCGAGACTATTTCTGTATTTCAACGACTTATTTATGAGTCAAACAAAAAAATAGTTGAGTTAAAGCAACAGAATAAGGATTTGAAATCTTTGCTTGCCTCTTCATTTCGATTGCCTAATCGTTTAGACAAGGATGGCATGATAATTTATGAGGAGCAAATGCATTTGAATGATGAGGCTAAACATCTTAAATTTCTGTAAGTCTTTTAAGATAATGAAATAAAAGTATCTAGCAGATATTCATGGCATGCACCATTCCTATTTCTCTTCTAATCATGCATAGTCTATCTTCTGGTAGGGGTTTTGTGAAAATGTCTGCCAATTGATCATGTGTACTAGTGAATTCTAATACAATATCGCCCTTCTGCACATGATCTTTAAGAAAATGATATCTAATTTCAATATGTTTGGTCCGAGAATGTTGTATTGGATTCTTTGAAAGATTTATAGCACTTGTATTATCACATTTGATTGGAATGTGATTGTACATAAGTTTAAAATCCTCAAGTTGTTACTTCATGTAAAGAATTTGAGCACAACAACTACCCGTAACAACATATTCTGCCTCAGCAGTAGATAGTGCAACAGAATTTTATTTTTTACTAAACCAGGAAACTAGTGCATGACTTAAGAAGTGACATGCTCCACTAGTACTTTTTCGATCTATTTTACAGTCAGTATAATCTGCATCTGTGTAGCTGATTAGATCGAAAAATGTGTGCTTAGGGTACTATAACCCTAAATTAATTGTACCACTAAGATATCTAAAAATGCGATTAACTGCAATTAAATGTGATTCTTTTAGAGATGATTGAAAGCGTGCACATAAGCACATAAGCACATAAGCACACACTAAATATAATATCTGGTCTACTGGCTGTCAAATATAATAAGTTACCAATCATACCTCGATATACTTTTGAGTCAACTGGTTTACCGAATTCATCTTTATCAAGTTTAGTAGATTGGCTCATTGGTGTTCCAGTTTCCTTAACACCTTCCATCCCAAATTTCTTCAGCAATTCCTTAATATATTTTGATTGATTGATGAATGTCCCACTTTTTGCTTGCTTAATTTGCAATCCGAGAAAGAATGTAAGCTCTCCCATCATGCTCATTTCAAATTCTTCCTGCATAGTTTTGGCAAAAACTTGGCACATATTTTCATTAGTAGCACCGAATATTATATCATCAACATAAATCTGAATCAAAAGAATATCATCATTTTCGTATTTAATGAAAAGAGTTGTATCAATTTTTCCTCTTGAAAAGCTTTTTTCAATCAAGAAACCACTGAGTCTCTCGTACCACGCTCTAGGAGCTTGTTTGAGTCCATATAGTACTTTTGTGAGTTTGAAAACATGATTTGGAGAATTATGATTTTCAAAACCTGAAGATTGCTCAACATATACCTCTTCATTTATAACACCGTTTAAAAAAACACTTTTAACATCCATTTGAAAAAGTTTGAAATCTTTATAACAAGCATATACAAGTAGCATTCAAATAGTTTCTAATCTTGCGACTGGTGCATATGTCTCATCATAATCGATTCCTTCTTCTTGAATGAAACCTTGGGCTACAAGTCGAGCCTTATTTCTAGTAATGACTCCGGACTCATCTTTCTTGTTTCTAAAAATCCATTTTGTTCCAATAATAGTATGATTTTTGGGTCTAGGAACAAGTGTCCAAATATCATTTTTTTCAAATTGATTAAACTCTTTTTGCATAGCTAAAATCCAAGATTCATTAAGAAGTGCTTCATCAATATTTTTAGGTTCAATCTGAGATAGAAAAATAGTATGATTGCAAATATTTCTAAGAGATGATCGAGTGCTTACACCTCGTGAAGGTTCTCCCAGAATTTGTTCTACTAGATGATCTTTCACAAATTTTCACTGTTTTGTCGCATCTTGTATTAAATTTTGATGATCTTTCCTGATGTCTCCATGTTGGACTTCCTCTATTATGTTCTCTTTGTTGAGATTGAGACTTTCCGTATTATTTATACCTCCTGTTTCTTCATTAATGGATTTCTTGAAGAGTAAAGAATTAGATTCATCAAATACTACATGCATAGATTCTTGTACAGTCAAAGTCTTTTTATTAAATATTCTATAAGCTTTACTATTAGTAAAATATCCGAAAAAGATACTTTCATCAGATTTTGCATCAAACTTGCCTAAATTATCCTTGTCATTTAAAATAAAACATTTGCATCCAAATACATAAAAGTAACCAATGTTGGGCTTTTTCTCATTCCAAAGCTCATAGAGGGTTTTATCTAATTTAGACCTTAACATAACTCTATTGAGTATTATTCTTGCCATCTCTTGAAGAGATCTATTTTTCCTTTCTACTACCCCATTTTGTTGAGGAGTTCGAGGAGCAGAAAAATTATGCACAAAACCATTTTCATCACAAAATGTTTCAATATTTTTATTAACAAATTATTTTCCCCTATCACTTCTGATACTTGAAATAGTATAACCCTTTTCATTTTGAATTCTCTTGCATAACTTGGTAAAAACATTATGTGCCTCATCTTTATGAGCAAGAAATATGGCCCAAATATATCTAGAGAAATCATCAACAATAACAAATGCATAATATTTTCCTCTTAAACTTGCAACTCTATTTGGTCCAAAAAAATCCATGTGTATCAGTTGCAGTGGTCTAGTAGTGGAAATATGTTTCTTGGTTTTAAAAGAAGTTTTTGTTTGTTTACCAAATTGGCATGCATCACAAATTTTATCTTTAAGAAAATTTGCCTTTGGTAAACCTCTCACAAGATCATTTTTTGAAAGTTTGGAAATAAGTTCCATGTTGGCATGACCTAATCTTCTATGCCATAACCAATTAGTTTCATTTTGAACTGAAAAACAAATCGCATCTTGTGAGGTAATTTCTTCAAAATCAATTGTATAAACATTGTTACTTCTAAAAGTAATAAAACAAATATTACAATCATAATCATTCAAAATAATGCACTTATCCATTTTGAAAGTAACTGTAAATACTTTATCACATAATTGACTTATGCTTAAAAGATTATGTTTTAAACCTTCAACAAGTAGAACATCTTCAATTATGAGAGAAGACTCATTACCAATTTTACCTATTCCCACGATCTTCCCTTTCGAGTTGTCTCCAAATGTCACGTGTCCTTCTTCTTTAGATTTAAGATCAAAGAATTTAATTTTGTCTCTCATCATGTGTCTTGAGCATCCACTATCTAAAAACCATTTATTTTTGTTTGTGGAAGACTTCATGCACACCTATAAAAACAATTAAAATGATTTTTCTTGGTACCCAAGTTCTTTGGGTCCTTTATTTATTAGTATTAGAAGAAACAAGATTTTTAGGTACCCATATGGCCCTAATAGTCATTGTATGTTTTCTTTTAATAGGACAAGCAAAATAATTATGACCATTTCTATTACAAAAATTGCAAATAGCTTGTGACATATATGAAGAACTTGAGTGATTATAATAATATCATTTTTTAACAAAATTATTTTTATGAAAAGAATTTTGAATATTGGATTTTGATGTAGAAGGATTATCAAAGAAGTTTTTATAAGGTTTGTATTTTTGTTTTGGCATATATCTCAAATTTGCCTTGTCAAAAACACATATTTGACTACCAAGAAGTTTTTCAAAATTTCTTTTTCCATTCGTAAAGTTTTCAATAATATTTTCTAAATCAGTTTTCTTTTTCTTCAACTCAAAATTTTCATCTTTCAAAACAATACTTTATTTTCTTAAAATATCAATTTTGTTTGTTAAAGAAGAATTTTTCTTTTTCAAAACAGTATACTTGATACCCAATTTTTCAAATTCCTCATATACCTCTTCTAAAATATTTTACAATTCTTCATATGAAAAATTTTCAATATTATCAAGATTTGTTACCTCAATGTCATCTTTAGTTATAAGACAAAAATTTGCTGATTCTCCATTACTTGTTTCACTATCTGAGCTACTTGAATCATCATCTCATGTAGCTTTCATTGCTTTATTGCCTTTGTTTCGATCTTTCTTTAGCAGAGGACAATCTGAATTGATATGACCAGGTTTATTGCATTTATAACAAATTAAAGTGTCATTTTTACCTGAATCTTTCTTGGAAAACTTTTTGAAAGATTTCCTTGGAGGAGTTTTATTTTTCTTTAAGAACCTCTGAATTCTTTTTTTTATCATCACAACTTCTTCATCTTTATCGTCATTTTCCTCATCTTCATCACTTTCACTTTCATGTGGAACAGTTTTAAGTGCCAAGCTCTTCTTTGACTTTCCTTCTTCTTCTCCTCTTTTCAATGTGTACTCATGGGTGATAAGTGACCCGATGAGTTCATTCACTTCGAGCTTCTTGAGGTCTCTAGCTTCAAGAATCGCTGTCACTTTTGATTCCCAACGTTTTGGTAGAGAGTTGAGAATTTTTCTTACTATCTCCACTTTGGAATAAACTTTGCCAAGAACTGTCAAACTGTTTATGATGTTAGTAAAACGAGTGTACATACTAGAAATAGATTCATCATCATTCATCTTAAACATTTCATATTCATGAGTAAGAATATAAATTTTTGATTCCTTGACTTGAGAAGTTCCTTCATAAGTAACTTCCAAGTTATCCCAAATTTCCTTTGCTGTAGCACAAGTCATTACTTTATTAAATTCATTACCATTGAGAGCATTATATAATAAATTCATAGCAGTTAAATTCAAAGTATAAAGTCTATCGTCTTCACGATCAAACTCTTCTTCTTCCTTTTTGACCTTTACTCCATCAACTACTTTTGTTGGAATATAAGGTCCATTTACAATGCATTTCCAGATTTATCGACCTTGAGTATAAAGGAATATTCTCATTCTAACTTTCTAGAATGAGTAATTGTCTCCGCAAAAGAGTAGAGGCTGACTGCTAGATTGACCTTCACCAAATGAAGCTGCAATGTTAGTCATAAGATCTTAATTCAAAAGATAGTTAATCTTATAATAGAACTCTAACTTTGATACCAATTGTTATCCAGATGACTAACACAAGAGGGGGGGTGAATTGAGTTGTATTAAAAAATTAACAATTATAAATCAAGTATACAATATAAAATATAAACAAAATATGAAACAATATTAAATATAAAGAGTAAAGGTAAGAGAGAAGCAAACTCAGTATATTAATGAGGTTCGGCCCCACTGCCTACGTCCTCGCCTCAAGCTACCCCTTGAGGATCCCCAAATCTACTATTCAATCTCCTTTAGGTGGAGATAGAAACCTATTACACTTTTGAGCAGCACCACTCCAAAGAATCCGTGTAAAACACCATCTACACTTCCAATCACCTCACACTTGGTGATTTAACTATTCCCCGTGTAGAACACCTTCTACACTTCCAATCACCTCACACTTAGTAATTTAACTATTTCCCGTGTAGAACACCTTCTACACACACAAGGGTTATACACACCCTTTTACTGATACAAGAATTGATAGTGGATAAGCTATCAGAAAACACTCCTCAATGAGTGAAATAAAAACAATACAGTACAAACTATATCTCTCAAAATAAATAAAGGTTAAGGCTCAATGTTTAGAGAAGAGAGAATGAAAACTTTGAATGAATGTTGTATGCTCTTAGTGTTGTAAATGTGAAGCCCTCAAATGATCTATTTATAGGCATATGAGACTTCATATTCAAATTTAAAAAGATTCACATGTCAAAGACATCATCATTCACTTTTCAAAAATTTCAAACCTAATTTTTTTACTTTTTGCATGTGACAAAAGGAGCACACTTTACTTTTCAAAAATTTTAAATCTAATCTTTTACTTTTTGCATATGACAAAAGGAGCACACTTTACTTTTCAAGTTTCGTGTAAATCTACACATGGATTTTGATGATAACAAATGAATTCAAAGAATAAAAAAGTCTCAAGGTCAAGTTGTCCACACAATACAATCAAGCACATCAAGGAACCAAGCATGAGTAAGAAGGGAACAAATTCACATTAAAGTTATAGAATAATATTGTAAATCTCTTAAAAATTCGAAATTAGGATTAAGGCTCAAAATTAATATTTTATCATAAAACATTAAAATACATTTTCCACATGTGTATGAATATTTTGAAAATTAAACTTGAAAATTTTGAAAGATGATTGATTATCATCTTTCACATGTGCATGACATGATTAAAGGTTTGAACATTGAAAATATTAAGATAATTAATTGTCATTTTTCACATGTGCATGACATGATTAAAGGTTTGGATTTTGAAAATATTAAGATGATTGTTGTCATCTTTCACATGTGCATGTTTTATTTGAATATTTTTAAAAGTGATGGATGCTTTTCTTGACTTATACAAAAGGTAGATGTCTTTTCTTGACTTAACCCTTGTTTATTTTGAGAGATATAGTTTGTGCTGTATTATTTTTATTTCACTCATTGAGGAGTGTTTTCTGATAGCTTACCCACTATCAATTCTTGTATCAGTAAAAGTGTGTGTATAACCCTTGTGTGTGTAGAAGGTGTTCTACACGGGAAATAGTTAAATTACCAAGCGTGAGGTGATTGGAAGTGTAGAAGGTGTTCTACACGGGAATAGTTAAATCACCAAGTGTGAGGTGATTGGAAGTGTAGAGGGTGTTCTATACGGATTCTTTGGAGCGGTGCTCCTCAAATATGTAATAAGTTTCTATCTCCACCTAAAGGAGATTGAATAGTGGATTTGGAGATCCTCAAAGGGTAGCTTGAGGCGAGGACGTAGGCAGTGGGGCCGAATCTCGTTAATATACTGAGTTTGTTTCTCTCTTACCTTTACTCTTTATATTTATTACTGTTTCATATTTTATTTATATTTTATATTGTATACTTGATTTATAATTGTTAATTTTTTAATACAACTCAATTCACCCCCCCTCTTGTGTTAGTCATCTGGGCAACATTAAGTCATTTATTCTTTTGTCTTGAGTCATTTATTACCTTTGTAGTTTCTAAGTAATTCTCTTGTCATCCTAGCTTTACTTAAGTGAGCTATCTTTGATCTAAGGTGACTCATGTCATACAACTGAACACCTGATATCTTGTCTGCATTGAATATGGGATGTGGCTCTGCTAGTTATTAAATGCGATATGCCTCCTTGAATAGTTTACTGTTAAGGTGACATGATCTGGTGTAAATTGTCATTTAATGCATTCTTTCGAATTTGTCTTTTACAATCTCAATTAGGATAAAACAAGTAAACTAGGTACAAAGAAATATCCTCGCCCCTCTCACCGGTTATCTTGCCTTGAACCTCGGATTCCTCCCTTTAGTTTACCTAAAGACAACGCTTCTTAAATGCCTAGAGCGTCTTGGCCCTCTCCTAGATCGTAGACGGATGCCAATCACGACTTTACTTGAACAAGATAGAAATTTATTGTGCTCGACTGATCTTCCCTTCACACTCCACATCCATATTCTCATTGCTATTGAAATTTCAGCCAAATTGCTGCCATTAATTTTGTTCTCTCTCTCACTTTAAATATATATTGGAGTTACTTTGTATTTTCAGAGCTTATCGAATAGAGCTGACTACAACCGTTCAAAATTGAATAATATTAAAAACAGCTAATAACATTAAGTTGTTAACCCTTTAATAACACAAGTCAAGCAGAGATTCTCTTTACTATTGAATCAAAAAATTGAATAATTTAATATGAGTGATCAAATGATATATGGAAAGAGAGAGATACCCATTGATCCCTTTGCCCAATTGAGTTTGCAGCCCCTAGCTCTCAAAATTGAGATTTTAGATTTCGTTTAGACGTCGAATTAAGTTAAGATAAATTGAATTTTTTATAAATAATAATGAGTTGAGATAGTAGAGTAGATTTTATAAAAACTATTAAATATGAGTTTATATGTATTAAAAAATTAAGATAAGTTTAGATGTATATATAAAACGTTAAAAAGTATTATGGATCTTATATATACAGAAATTTTGAGTTTATATGAGTTTTATAATTTAAAAGTTGTGTTTCAATGTTAGATTTAGTTTAAAATTAGATTGAATTGAGTTTATTTTAATTAAATTTAAATTCCAAATGGAGCAGATGGTAACTCAATTAAATCTAAATTCCAAATGGAGCAGACTTACTATATTCATAAGGAAATAAAAAAAATAATTAAAACACCAATATTTTTTAACACAAGCTCAGTTAAGAAGTTTAAACATCATATATCTGATGTGTTTAAACTTACTTATAAATACCTATAAATAGATTTGCAATCTTTATCGTGGAAGTTGAGCAACTATGACATGGAGTCAGTGAAAGTCCACGAACACATGCCCATTATACGTACTTTACCTGACAACCATCGAATATAATGCCATCAAGGCCTCATTTATTTTTTCAAATATTTTTATCTCATATAATTGTTTTTATTTTTCAAAATTTTCATAAAATAAAATAAAATATTTTAATAATATTTTTTTAATTTTTAATTTTTATCTTATTTCATTTCAACGTATCTCTTAAAACAAATAAACTTTTAGTTACTCTCCTACATGAATTCCTCTCCAAGCTACTCAATCCTTTTTGTTTTTTATCATGATATTTTCCTTACTTTTCTTTATTCCTCCTTCTGTTATTCTACATTCAAAAGTTTTGACATTGTAATCGTTTCGGTTTTTGCTGGTGACTTTAAGCTGGTTGGGAGATTGAGATGAGACGAGAGTTTTGTGATAATATAAGATAGTTTGCAGGGGCATGAGGGGGGCGTTCAACTTATAATATACATTATAATCAAGCACAAATCTATATATCTATATCTATATATATATATATATGTAGATTTGGGCATATATTATATATATGCACGAATTAAGTCAGTATGACAGTAAATTATGCCCAAATTATATCTATATATTTTTCTCTATATATTAATTTGTTAGGCTAAATCTATTATATATATATATATATATTGTAATATATGCATAGCAGCACAAATCTATACATTTTTCTATACATATTAATTTGCTCTTGCTAGGAAAATTAATATATATATTTTTTATAAGTAAACCTAGCAAAGTAGAGAGAACTAGAAGTCTAACGATAAAACCTATGGTGTTGAAAACTTTAACCAACGTCAAATGAGCAAGAGCAAGCTGAGAACAGTGACAAGCAGCTAGCTCCAATGGAGCCATGGACCAACTGCAAGTATACAACTTTGTGAGCCACTAGTGAGTGTAATGTAATACCCTGCTCCATGCCAAACTTTCTTTTAAAATTTTTGATTTTAAATGTGTAAAAAGTCCATTTGAAATTTTCTAGTATTTAGATTACGGGCTGAACTTATTTTTTTAAGGATGATTTTTTTTTTTAAATTTTAATCTCAAATGCTTGTTATCTACTTTCAAAATGAACTCCATAGTCCCTTTTTCATTAATGTTTATAAAAGACACTTCTGTTTTTAATTTATTTTACTTATATATATTTATGAATTTAAATATTTATTTCGAGTCACATACCACACATATTTTCCTCATCATCTTATTTGTTTGCTACTTTCACGTGTAAGCAAGTTCATTTTTCCCCCCATTAAGGTTTCTCAACAGTGCCATATCTATCACCATTTTGGGCAAACAACCATATATATTTCTAATTTCGAGAATCCTCTTTGTTTTGAAATTTAATCCCCCACGATCTTTGCGGTTTATCCTTTCAGTTTCTCACAAAATATTGCCCTTAATAGTTTTGAATACTGGCCTCTCGCACCATGCATGCATGTCTTTGCACTTTTCACGGCCCCATATTGTTAGGCTTCACATCCCTTTTTGGTTACAAACTCTTCACCCATACACATCTACTAACTTCCTTATATTACTAGGGTTTCAGTCGGCTATAAATATTCTTATAAAGATCTTCAGCACAGCACCTAGATCAACTCTCTCGACCCTTTATCACACGGCACTACTTCACCTCAAGATTTCATGAAAACAATCTAATTATACTGCATTGAGCATTTAGCCCTACATACGAGAAACCTCCAGCCACTGCCTTTAGAGATCTGCAATTTTTGTAACAAACTGATTTGGAAAGGGAAAATATAGAGGAAGAAGACGTAATGCAGAGTAAAAGTTCTCTGTATATTCCAAATCATGCCTTTACAATGAAGCAGGCATGTGTATATATATACACTGACAAAAGAATAATATTCTAACTAACTAATCATATGAAAGGACAATAATCTCCTTTATGTATAGCTCAGCAAAAGAATAAAAAATATGGACCAATAACAGATTTCAAATGAGGATCCTAGTGACAAAGTATGCATGTAGAATTCACGTAGGCATAACTTCATGTTCATGCTATGATGTATTCTCCAATACCCCCTGCAAGATGGAGCGTAAAAATTTACGACTCCCATCTTGAATAAGTGAGCACGAAGAACATGCGAGGGTAAGGCTTTAGTCTTGTAGTCGACAAGCTGAGCAGAGCTTGGTACTTATCTAGTGCAAATGCTACCATCTTGGAGTTTGTCTCAGATTAAATGGTAGTCAAACTCGATGTGTTTAGTACATACGTGGAAGACAAGATTAGCCACAATGTGAATTGGAACTTAGTTATCACAGTGTACTATCGCAGCTTGTGGCTGATGAACCTAAAGAGCAGATCAAATGAACCGCAACCAAGTTAATTCAGAACAGGTGGTAGCCATTGAGCAGTATTCGACTTCTGTCGAGGAACGCGAAACAACAGCCTATTTCTTGGATTTCCAAGAGATTGGGGATGATCCCAAAAAGATGCAATAGCCACAAATGGATCGTCTGGTATCTGGGCAAGACGCCTAGTCTGAATCACAGTAGGCTTCGAGTTAAAGGGATGAAGAACTCGGTAGAAAGAGGCCCTGACTAGGGGCAGCTTTGAGGTACCGTTGGACTTTCTAGGCAGTTTGAAGATGAGCAGTGGTGGGGGCAACCATAAATTGGCTTAAGGCCTGGACACTGAAACTGATATCTAGTCGAGAGATGGTAAGGTAGAGGAGCCAACCAACCATGCGTCTGTAAAATGCTTGGTTCAGGTAATGGGGTGCCAGTAGATGTTGTGAGCTTGAGATTCTAATCCATAGAAATCGTAGCAGTAGTGCTTCCTAGATTCCCTGAGTCTACTAAGATATCTATTGTATACTTACGTTGACAAAGATATATGCCAGTGGAGGATTGGACAATCTCAATGCCAAGAAAGTATCTCAATTTGCCAAGGTCCTTAATCTGAATGTTGCTTTGAGTGACTTCAAGTCATTAACGACATCCATTGAAGTGCTGGCAACAAGTATGTCATCGACATACACAAGAATTGCAATAAAAACTCTATTTGCAGCTCAGGTGAAGGGGCTATAGTTAGCCTTGGATTGAGAAAAACTTGAAGCAATCAAAACACTAAAGTTTAGAGTACATTGCCTCAATGCTTGTTTGAGGCCATACAAGCTTTTGAGTAGCTTGCAAACTTGAGTGAGAGAGCCTTTGGTATAGCCGGGAGGCTTATTCATATAAATTTCTTCATGTAGATCTCCATTCAAGAAGACATTATTGACATCAAAGTGATGCAAATGCCAGCCTCGGATGGATGCAATTGCCAAGAGACAATGAACTGTGACCAACTTTGCAACTGGGAAAAATATCTCTTGATAGTCTATCCCTTCGAGTTGAGTGTAACATTTGGCTACTAATCTTGCCTTCAAGCATTCAACAGATCCGTTAGAGTGATATTTAATTTTATAGACATACTTATAGTCGATGGGCACTTTTCCAGGAGGAAAAATGTCTAGTTTGCTTCCAAGGCAGCTAGCTCAATGTCCATTGCTTGGCATCAACCGGGGTCTTTAAGTGCTTGTTTATAGGTCTTTGATTTAGTGTGTGTTGAATTAGTGGTAGAAAAAGCTTGTAATGAGGTGAGAAAGCATGGTAAAAAAGTGTATTTTGTAAGGAAAAGGGTGTACTTGAAGTGGACAGTGGCTCCTTGTTCAACGTTGGAATGGGAGCAATTAAAGTAGCCTTTTGGCAATGAAACTCCTACAGATACTGAGGGGCACGTCTAGTTCAAGTTGACCTATGAGGAGGAAACAATGGAAGAGGTGGTAAAGGTGGTGGGATAGGGATTGAAGTTTGAGGTGGAAGTGGGAGGTCAGGGGGAGGGGAATGTGGGGTATCAGTAGTGGTAATGACAGGTAATTGTTGAGAAGTGGTTGATTTGAAGGGATGAAAAGGAAGAAATGTAGCAGGAATGAAATGTAGTAAATTTGAAAGTGGAGGAGATGAAGGTAGGGGAGAAGAGTCAAGTTGGGTGGCAACAAAAGGAAATATTGATTCATGGAAGTGGTCTCGAAAAAGGAAAACTTGCTCAGTTTGTAAATCAAGCAGCTTATATGCTTTGACAGCAAAAGGATAATCGAGAAACACACAGTCTTTGCCTCTAGGATCAAACTTTTTCCTTCCATGTGATAAGGTAGAAGCATAAGCAAGACAACCGAAGACTCTTAAGTGATGATACTTGGGTGAGACATTGGAAAGGGTTTCAATGGGGTTTTATTTTGTAGGAGAGGAGTGGGGGTTCGATTTATGAGGTAGACTACTGTGAGTACACAGTCAGTCCAACACTTGAGAGGAATGTGAGATTAAAATTTCAAGGCTCGGGCGACATTCATGATATGTTGGTATTGGGAGGTCTCCACACAACTCTTTTGATGAATAATACCTTTATTTTGGTAAAAATCTCTCAAATGGAATTCGGTCCCATTGTCACTTCTAAAAATTTTTATCTTGGTTTTGAATTGAGTTTTAATGTGATTATAGAAGGAGACAATGCAATTTCTGGTATCAGATTTGCTTTTGAGCATGTAAACCCAAGTTGTCCAAGTATAGTCATCAAGAGTTGTTAGAAAATATCGAGAACCATCTACAGTAACAGTGGAGTGGAGATCCCATATATCACAATGGATAATATTAAAAGTATGCAAAGAAGAATGTTGAGAAGTTGAAAATGGCAGTCGGTGCTATTTAGATAAAGGACAAGCCAAACATGGTATTTGATTATGAAGTTGTAAATTGTCTCTTACAATAGGGTCATTAATTAAAGCTAGTCTAGAAGGAGAAGTGTGGCTAGGGCGATAATGCCTTAGGTCAGGAAGAGAAGTTGTATGAGTAGTATAAGCATAAGTGGGAGTTGCTGTTGGAAGACAGTTGTGTCAACAAGAGATGTTGGTGACACTTGATATCTGAGGAGAAGATAAAGGCCACCATTAACTTCACTCATCCTACTCATTGTCCAAGATGCTAAGTCCTACATGAAACAATAATTGAACAAAAAATCAAACAGCAGGAAGTATCGTGGGCAAGCTTCTTGGTAGACAACAAATTAAAATGAAAAGAGGGCACACACATAACATGATTCAAAATTAATTGATCTGATAATCTTACTATACCAATGTGGGTAACGAGAACAACTTTTCCGTTGGGTAATTTGACTTGATAGGAACTTTAGCTGTGATGAAAGTGAAAAGGGAGGTATATCAGATCATGTGATCTGTTGCACCAGTGTCAAGGATCCAAGGAAATGTGTGTGTGCTGAGAGACAAGTTATCATACTAGGGATGCGAGAAGTATTAACATGATTATGTGGTTCTGAGAGAGTGGGTTAGGCAACAGTTAGTGAAGCCATGGCTGAGCCAGAGTCCTTGGAGTGCAAAAGGGCAAGTAACTGTTGGTATTGACCTTTGGTAAGTGTCATAGGCTCAGTAGCATCTTCATCACGATCACTTTCTTGAGAGTATGTTGCAGCTGCAGCAACAAGTTTTGATTTCCCATGGAGCTTACGTCTAGGCATCAAGTGTATGACTAGGGATTTTGCAATGAGAGCAAAATGGACGGTTGGTTTTCTGGGAAGAGGTTTTGGCCAGCAAAACCATGGAATCATAAGGGTTGGGAGTGAATATCATTTAATGTTGTTTTTATTGCTGTTGGATCATGGAAAAGACACGGTTGAGAGGAGGTAAGGGATCAATGAGCATAATCTGGTCCCTAGTGTTGGAGTAGGAATCAGATAAGCCCATGAGGAATTGGATGATAAAGTCACGTTCATATCGGTCATGAAGAACCTTTAATTTACCACCGTCACAATTAGGAAGAGGATCATAAATGGCAAGTTCATCCCCAAGGCATTTTAGATTGCCAAAATAAGTGCTGACAGGGTCTTGGTTTTAAAATTTTTATAAGAAATCTAAATTTACAAATCTTAGATAAAAGACAAGCAAAAAGATAAATTTTTGAACTCAGTAAAATATTAGGATATAATTTTTTAATTTTTTTTAATTTTTAAGAAATATTTGAATAACTTTATATAAATCACACTAAATATATAATATTAATAAAAATAAAGATTTGTTTTTCTACCCCATGAATAGTTATTATTCTCATTTTTATCCTTAATTTTGATTAATCGCTTATATTCTTATTCAAGTCTTCGATTGACATGCATATATATATATATATATATATATATATAATTCGTGAATGCATTCACAAATTAATCAATCATGCATGCATGAACTTTCCAACAATTTACGTTGGAGTGATCATCAGAATATCAGATATCATAATGCATGCATATACTTATAATAACAATGATTCTCTTTGAGTTGGGAGATTAGCTATCTTGATTGTACACGCATGACATTGATTATGACAAATTATATATATATATATATATATATATATATATATATAAAGTATGATCATTACATTCTTGAATTCTTTAATGTTTATTTTATATATTTGTCGTTAGTTTCAAAATAGCTTCGGAAATTTTGGAATAGTGTCTATAATAATTTTCTTTTGTTAATTTTGTGAAATTTTATGAAGAATAATAACTCATATTCCATGAATAAGAATATAAGTGATTAATCAAAATCAAGAATAAAATTACAATAATAACTATTCATGAGTTAGAGGAATAAAGCTTTATTTTTATTAATATTACATATTTAGTTATATATATAGTGTGATTTATATATAGTTATTCAACTATATTTATACAAATAAGTAATAATAATAATAATAAATTATATCTTAGTATTTTATTGAGTTCAAAGATTTATCTATTTGTTGGTCATTTATCCCATATTTGTAAATTTAGATTTATTACAAAAATTTGATTTAATTTACAATAAAAGTCTAATTTAATGTTACATTCGAGATAAATTGAGAGTTGCATGAAAGTTTGAAGAGGCAAACTGAAATTTTTTCTAGGTGGCATTTTTTGTCTCTGCAGGTGAAGAAGCTACACATGAGCAATACGTGCTCAATTTTCATTCAATTTAATGTTGATGGTAAACGGAAGGGGAGGGATTGTGAAGCTTTGAAACTAAGCAGGTCCATTTTGATGCAATTATTAGTTTCAGAAATACATTATGAATTGAGTAAAAGTTCGAGGGGGGAAAATGTAATTTATCCTACTTTTATTTATGTATTTCAAAAGGGTTGGAATTTTTTATTTAAAATTTTAAAAAAGTTGTAATGATTAGATTGAAAAAGTTGTAATAATTAGTTTGAAAATCTTATTTTTTGAAAATTGATATTTGAATTATATGTTAATTAGTAAATTGTTTTCCTTGTATTCTCATTAATTTCATATATATATATATATATATATACATGAGTGGAAGATTTATACTTGGAAAGAGAATCAAATTAGCTATACAAATATTATGTAACTATCAAATAGCATAAATGGTGGGATTGCTAAAATCATGGGATTGTGGTGGTATAATATTTTCACTCTAGTTGGCGCATGAAAGGCTGTAATACCCAACTTGCGAGACAAATAATGAAAGATGTTATAACCCAAGGCTTTGGTGGATACCTACGATCTGCTTAGAAATGGGAAGATGAGAATGAAAGGACAAAAACAAAGTTTATCACAAATAATGTGGCAGTCGATTTCAATATGTTTGGGACATTCATGGAAAACGGGATTGTAAGCAATGTAGAGTGCAAAAGATTGTCACAATAAAGGGTCATGGGAGCGGTGTGTGAGATGTCGAGGTCATGAAAGAGCTGTTGTAACCATACTATATCACATGTGGTGATTGTCATGGCGCGGTATTTGGCTTCTATATAAGATCAAGCAACTGTAGTCTATTGTTTAGTGCACCATGGAATGGGGTTAGAATCAAGTCTAATGAAAACATCAGTGATAAAGCACCGAGTGGTGGGACAGCTAGCCCAATTAGAATCTATGTAAGCACTGACAAGAAGATCATTAGAAGAGAGAAGAAAAGAAAGAAAATGCATTGGCCTGAAGAGCCTTTAATGTATTGAAGAACACGAGTGACGGTTGTCATGTGAGGAATCTAGGGAGCATGCATGAATTGATTGAGAATATTCACCACAAAGACGATGTCAAGTCCGGTGATGGTGAGATAGATGAGACGTCCAAATAATGGGTGCTAAAGAGCGGGATAAGGGAGAAGGTCACCATTAATGTCGTTGAGCTTCAAATTATGTTCCATGGGAAAGAGAGCAAGACAAGTGCCAAGTTGGCCACTATCGAAAAGAATTTTTAAGGCATATTTTTGCCAATTAAGAAAAATGCCGGAAGGATCAAGCAACTTCAAGTCCAAAAAAATATTTGAGAGGTCAAATATCCTTAGTTTTGAAGTGAGTGAAAATTAAAGTGACAATAAACACGATAATAGCGGATTAGAATTTATCCTTAAGAGGTCCAGGTCAAAATATATTGACCCGTTAAGATATGGTTGCTTAACAAGTTGATAGGGGGTTAACCTGTTTTGCCCCCATTATGATACATTAAGAAAGTTAAAATTACAATTATACTCTTATACCTAAAAGTAAAATTGTTAGAATTTTAATTTTAATATTTTCATTGTTTAGATTGTAACTTCGGACATGTATTTAGTGCTATAATTTTTATACATAATGTGATCTTAACATTTATATAAAATTATGTTAAATTTAATCAAGTCAAACGAGTTAATTTCGGACATATTCAACCCATTTACATAAGCAAGTTGAAATTGGTCATATTGTGTCATGTTAACCTATTTTGTAATATTCATTAATGGGTCCAAATGAGTTAACACAACAGACACGTTATGTTAACGGGTCATGTAAGGGTCTGAGAGTTTGGTACAATAAGCTTAACAAGTCGGGTTAGAGTTGACCTATATAGTATAATATACATGTCTTGACAGGACACGAACACGATCCGTTGACACAATTTAACATTTCTAGTGAAAATAACAAACTTGAAGAAAGTGACCTAAGAGAGATCATTTCCAACAACCAAGATATCACCAACATATATAAGAATAAGTATGAGACTAATAGTAGTAGTCTAGGTGAATAGAGAGTCATCTGACGAAATTGAACAAAATCTAGAGTAAAAAGAACAAATGTTGGTTTAAAAAACTAGTTTCAGAATACTTGCTTGAGACTATAAGGGAATTTCCAGAGGCGGCATACGTGGGTCTCCCCCTTCATACAATAAGTGGGTGACGGGATTATGTAAACTTCACCATAAAGTTCGCCTCCGGAAAACAACATGGACGTCTATTTGGTGAATGATCCAAATTTTTGTAGCTGCAATGGCGAGGACTAGGGGTGGAACTAGTCTACTTTGGTCCGATTTTGGACAAAATTTAGGATGGAACCGATAATATTGATTTTTCATTTTTTAAAACCGATTACTCTCTTAAATCAGTACTTCTAGTTTTAATGGTTCTAGTCCGGTTTGGTTCGATTATTCGATTTTAATATATTAAGTATATTAGTATTACTACCGTATTTGTCAAAAGAAATATGTAGATAATTAGTTAGGCAATAAAATGTATTTAACATGTATATTCTATATTTAAACATATGATCAAATAAATATTCATGTTTAATATTAAAATGTTAAGTTATAAATTATAATATATTATTTCATACATAATTATATATTATATATAACAAATTATATATAATATAAAATATATTATATATAATATTAAAAACTAATAATTATATAATATGTGAACCGATTCGGGCCAGTGTTGGAAAATGTAAAATTGAATTCAAATCGAATTTGATCAGTTTTTAAAATGAAGGAACCGATTCCAAACCGAACTAGTCAAGAACGGGACTAAATCAATTGGTCTGGTCCGGTCTAGGCCAGTGTTTTGATTTTTTGGTTATTTTTACACTCCTAGTGAGGACACAGCAGACTGTGGTCAATTTGGCTACTAGATCAAAAGTTTTATGATGATCTGTACCTTCCACTTGAGTGTAGCCTTTGGCCACCAATCGGACCTTGTAGCGCTCAACAATACCATCGACTTGGAGTTTGGTCTTAAAACCCACTTGCAACTGATAAGTTTCTTGCCAGTGGGAAGAGGTTCTAGTATCTAAGTAGAGTTTTCTTCAAAAGCACGAAGTTCAGAAATCATAACTTCACACTAGTGAGAGTGGGGCAAGTAGCTTCTGAGTAGCAGGTAGGTTCAACAATTGTAGTAAGGGTAGTTAAGAATAAATAATAAGCAGGTGAGAAACATGAGTATGACAGAACATTAGATAATGGATGAGAAGTACCTAATGACTGTGTAGCGGTCAAAGTAGCAATGGACTTCTGGGTATGGTGGGACAAATATAGTCAATAAGATATGCCCGTCAAGTAATGTTGCGACAAGAATGAGAAGAAATTGTGGTAGTGGGTACAATGTCTGGAGATACCTTATAAGCTTTGTAGTTTATAGGGTAACCAAGGAAGGCAGAACGAGATGCTCAGGGAGAATTTATCTCGATTAGTTATAAGAGTTTGAACATGGTAGAGACAACTAAATACACATAGATGGGTGTAAGTATGTTGAGTATTGATGAGAAGTTGAAAAGGAGATTGATTTTGGAGGGAGTACTAGGAGTCCTATTGATAAGGTAAGCTATAGTATGAATACATTCGCCCCAAAATTTAAAAGATAAATGTGCCTGAAATCGAAGGATCCGAGCAACATTCAGAAGGTGCCTATTTTAACACTTGACAACATCATTTTGTTTAGAAGTTTCAACACAAGTACGTTTATGAATGATGCCGTGACCATGAAAATATGTTTGGAGATTATTGGAAAGAAGTTCTTGGCCATTGTCGGTTCGGATAAATTTTAATCGTGGAGTTGAATTGAGTTTTAACAAAAATAAAAAAACTACATCAAATGACTAAGGTCTTAGATTTAAAACGCATTAAATAAATCCATGTGGTACGTGAGTAATCATCAATAATAGTAAAAAAAATAATGTGCCACAAATAGATGTGGAAGAATATCCACCCCAAATATCATAATAAAGTCGATTAAAAGGAATTATACTTTTATTAGCATGAATTTGAAAATGTAAGCAGGTATGCTTAGAACATACACAAATATCACAATGAAAAATAGTACATGGACTATAAAAAATAAATGGAATAGTAAAGCTAGAAGGATAACCTAGACGTTGATGACATAATATCTTATTATCAAGACTGTGAACAGAGAAAGCAGGGGACTATTGGGGACAAAGATGTAGAGCACATTTGCAAGCTTCACCCGTTTCAATCAACCTCTTTAACTGAAGGTCATGAAAAAAACAATTATAAGATGGGAAAATTGCTACACATGATAAATGACTAGTGGGTTAAGGGATAGAAAGGAGACTACAACATAAGGCAGGGACATATAGGAAATTTCAGAGAGTAAAGACTTCAGCTAAAACGATGGAGCTAACCACCTTCAACTGGGATCGTCTCTTTTGTGGGTAATTGAATTGTCCAAGCCATAGGTGGCTGTCGAAGATTTAAAAATAGTGATTGGCAGTGACTCATATGGTCACTAGCGCCATTATCGATGACCTGATCATTATGAGAGTAAAAAAAAGTATCGTGGAGGAGTTACCCACGAAATTGACAACTGGAGAAGATGGACAAAACAGGTTCATCAATTGCTAGTAGCTTTCTAGCGAGAGACCTAGTACTAGGCTCAAGGGAGAGTTGGCGAGATTGGTAGTAGCAGGTGGTTTTTCAAGTAGGGAAGATTATCTGTTGTTGTGTGGTTCACGGCTAAAGCTGACGTTGAGCCAACAACGAATATGAAGATGACCTTCTTTCCCTCATCCAGTGCGCTTGAGGGGTGGGCAATCAGTATGGATAGTCTAAGCAATGAGGACGAGGTTTTTCTATGGCAAACGAGGGACATGGAGAAGATTTTGTTGCTCCTCTTGGAAGAGAATGGAGAAAAGTTTGTTGAGAGGTGGGAGAGGGTTGGTTGGTGGCAAAGATTTGGGTATGAAGGGTAGCAAATGAATCGCTAAGCTAAGGGTGGCAATATGTCACACGACCCATTAACCTAACACGAACACGACACGATAATAGAGGGTTAGGGTTTAGTCTTAAAGGGTTTCGGGTCAAAACGGGTTGACCCGTTATGACACGATTACTTAACGGGTTGATAGCGGGTCAACCTATTTTGACCCACTATAACACGTTATGACACGTTAAAAAAGTTAAAATTACAAGTATACCCTTACATTTAAAGGTAAAATTGTTAGAATCTTAATTTCAATATTTTTAGTGTTTATATTAAATTCATATTTGTAGTTTGTATTATAATTTTTATAGATATTGTGATTTTAATATTTGTATAAAATTATGCTAAGTTTAATTAAGTCAAACGGATTAATTTTGGACATATTCAACACATCTACATAAACAGATTGAAACGTATCATATTTGTTGTATTAATTTATTTCGTAATATTTACTAATGGTTCATAATGGGTTGACACGACACGTGACATGTTATGTTAACGAGTCGTGTTAGGATTTGAGATTTTGACACGATAAGGTTAACAGGTCGAGTTAGGGTTGACCTATATAGTATAATATATATGTCTTGACACGACACAAATACGACCCGTTGACACGATTTGACACCCCTACGCTGAGCCCTAGTAGAAACTGGAAGATACGTTCATCTTCTACTCTTTTCTCCAAGGTGCTGTCATCAATGGGGATTGGAGATTTTCCAATTCATCTTAGACTTGTTTGATGTTATTGTAGTAGTCAGGCATTGTTTTCATGGCTAAAACGAGATTCGAGATCAAGCCAAACATCTCGAGGATCATCGTGATATACAAAGGAAATGGCTAGGGAAGGGGTTATTGTACTGAGAATCCAAGTTAAGACTATATCTTTGGTCCTATTCTATTGAGCATAGTCAATGGATCTAGTGGCAAGAGCTTTGAAAGTGCCATCAACAAAGCAAAACTTGTTTTTGGCATTGAGGGTTCGGTGAAGGAGACCAGAGACAAGGACAAGGCTCGGAGAATTAGATGAGCGAAGGAGGTATGGAGAAGAAGGATGAGAAGTATTGGTAGAGGAGGCTATCGGCAAAGGAAGGAAAACAAAGGTATGTCAAGATCTGATTTTGGCTGATACCATGTTAAGAGATAAATTGGTAAAATGATATCTTTGTATTCTCATTGATCTTGTATACATATATATAAACTTGAGTGGAAGATTTATACATGGAAAGAGAATCAAATTAGGTATATAAATATTGTGTAAGAGCACTCACAATGGAGTACCTAATTTTTCTTTAAATTTGACTACTAAAAACTCATTTTTTCTATTTTACCTCTTCACTTTTACATTTTACCATCCATCAGCCTTTTATTTTTTCTCTATATCTTTTAAAATATTCATATTTTATTCCAAAGAAATTCAAAAAAATTGAAATGGCAAACGCCAAAACCCATAAACACCAAATGCTTGTCGGTGCACGTGGGAGATAACAACAGCCTTGCCGGAGCTGATATTGTAGGAAGTTGGTCACCGGCACGAGTGGATTCTAGTGAAGAGGCGGTGGGTCGAACAAAACCCATAAATGCCAAAACCCAATTTCGGCATTAGTCACGCGTGTGAGATGACGACAAATTTTCTGGTGGTGGGATCGTTTGGAGTGGTTTGTTGGCGCGAGAGGATACCGGAGATGCTGGCGTTGTCGCCAACACGAACTTGAAGATAACCTGTAGCAAAAAAAGAAAAATAATAATAAAATATTATTTAAAGATGAACAGTGTTGCGTTATATGTAACACAAACATTATTCATGTTTTCATAATTTTTTTATTTTAAAAAATCCATTGGAGTGTGTTTTTAGACTCTTTTAACTGTATTTTAAAAAAAAAAGTAGACTTTAGCTACTCCTGCTCTAACTGACTAATTGTCTAATAGAAAAAATGGTGGGATTGCTAAAATGATGGGATTGTGGTGTTGTTATATTATGTTTGGGCATAAAATAGAATAAGATGAAATGAAACATGAAAATTTGTATTTCATCTTAGACTCTAATATGCCTTAATAGTCTCTTGTCGAGATCAAGAATTTATAAAGCTTGTGAAAAGAGATACATAAAATTAGTTTGACAATACTTTATTTAACATTTAATACTATTAAAATGAGTGTCAGCTGTGCCAAATCTATTAAGGGGCAAGGGGGCCATGCCCCCCGCCCCTTTGCCCCTTAATAGCATGATTTTTTTTTTTTATAAGAAATTTATTATATATTAATTTTGAAAAAAAATATATATGTTAATTTTTTATGATTTAATAGATAATATTAATAACATCTTATTGTCCCCTTCTATAAAGTTATTTTGATCTTATAGATTAATTACTTATAAGTTCAATTTTAAAACATGCAATTTACCCATCTTAAAGTTTATTGTAATTTCATAAATTTGAGCATATAAATATAAACACAGATATAATGTATGTACATATTAACAAATTAAATCTGAAAACAGATTAATGGTATATATATATATATATTTCTAATAAAGAATGCAATAGCTAAAATATAAATTATATATATTTCAACAAGTACATGTTTGCACTGAACATATAGACACTCATAATCTATTAATTTTAAAAAACTCACAACTTTTAATATATGTAAGATTTTATATTTGAATTATATAGAAATATAATAAAAAATATTATATTGTAGTTTTAATTTTGCTTCTCGAATTTCTGATGCTGCCACTAAGTGTCGCCGGGGCAGTGGAATTGTTTAAATCTATTTAAGAATTGCCCTGTTAGGCTTAGGCATGGATGGATAATACTGATTTCCATCCTCCTCATACAGTGCTACATTCTGCAGTAACAGGCCCTCAAAAAAAAAAAAAAAAACTGCAGTAACAGGCCTTAATTTACTCCCTTCTTTTGCATATTTGTAAAATTCTGGGATAATCTTATAAAATATCTTCCACTTTCAAAAGGTTATGCTTCTTTCAATCTACTGTTACATAATTCGCTATTATATACTTAATTAACTGTGCTGCCATTACTGAAAGTATGCTGTAATTAGGGCAAATACTGGAAAAACTTTATTTTGCTTCCATCAGAGAGATCTGCTGCTTTAGATGATTTGATCTTGCTACAGAAGTCTTGAGTAATGAGGTAGAACTTTCCAGAGGCGCTGCCATTGTTGCAGCAGTTGATTTTATTTCAACATTACAGTATTGATCTGCACTCTTATGTTTTTAGATCATCCAATGTAATTGTTTTCTTTCCATCCTATCATATTGGCGTGCATCTTCTACGATGAGGTGGATTCTACTTCTGGGTTCTTCGACTCTTGACTTGTTCATGATACATGTTCTCCACCCGCTTGTACATTCTTCTGTTCATCCGACCTGCAAACCATGCATGCATGCAGTTAGATATATTGTTAATCCCATGAATTAGGAATATTATATATATATATATAAATTAGCTACAAAAAGATTATACAAAAATAAATGTACAAATTAACATGACTTGATATAAAGTTACTTTTAATATAAAATAGATTTAATACATCACGTGTAATCTACTTTTGTGTATCTACTTTTGGCATCAGTTTGTGAATCTACTTTTGTATAATCTCTTTGTATCAATTCTCTGTTTTCTTTTCTAAAATCATCCAACAAATTAAGGATTTTTATTGGGAACATACCTGGTTTATAATAAGTTCTGGATTTGACAATCTGAGGGATAAAAACCCCTGTTCCATTGCCATTTTTCCACAGGTTCAGGAGCCACGCAGGTACTGAATAATTAGCATCCTCATTTTCCGACCAGTTGAAATAGCTTCCAGGTTGTAATATGGCAGGGTAACTACGAGCACAAGTTAAGCTGTTTTTTGAGTTTCTTCCTTTGGCGACACCAGAGGAGTTCTTCCGTCTGGTTTTCTGCAAATCTTCATCCTCATCTGCTGTTAAAAGCAAAATCTGTCTCCTGATTTCTGCATAGAGAATATCATTATTATCATGCTCGCCACCTTCAGCTACGTCTTGATCAAGATAGTACTGGTGATCATCAGTGTTCATGGCCATCTTGGATTGAAGAGTACTACTGCAATCAAACTCCATGAAATTAGGCTTATAAAGTAGGAGAATGGTGAATTAATTATGGGTTTCTTATGAAACTGGTTTTGGCATTAATTATTAAATAGAATAATATTTGGTTTTGGGGTCAATGTTATCGGTGCAGGGACGTTGGAATATTGGTTAAACGCTTCCAAATGGCAAATGGATTTCAATGCCAAACAATATGTCTACTTTTTTGTACTCTAGTTCATGTACTTATCAGAAATGGGGTCACTAGTATATGCTTCAAGCCTAATTCCTAGCAAACCAAATGGATGAGAATGACTTCTTCAATAAAATAATTGCCAACCTATCCAATACAAGTGCTCAACCTGCTCGACTTATTATAAATTATGAATTTTAATTCATGAATTAGGAGTATTTTTGCATAAATAATAGGTTAAAAAAGGGGAACAGATTAGAGAATGGAGGTGCAGATAGACCACCTGAGAATTGGGTATTATAAATTTAAAGGTCAAATCTCATTCAATATTTGGTTTTCCAAATTATGGAACATGTTGACTAAAAAAGCAATAATTAAGAATATATAGGCGACCAAATTGGCAACCACTTGGGCGATGCTGATTATTATTTCAGTACCATTATTGCAGTAGAAAGGCCAAAATTAAGTTGTTTGAAATAAATAAGTTAAAAAGAGCATCGGTACAGAGAGCATAGATGAGAGAGGTCGACCTGTGGCAAGAGTTGGGCTGTCTAAACTACCCAACATGTTGACCAAAATAATTAAACAAATAAAAGAAACGTGATGCATCCAATTGACAAGCATATGTAGAGTTTGAAACATAAATCCTAATTGTTTTTCCCTTTCTTTCCTATGTCTTTATCACTTAAAAAAGACAGTTCGAAATTTCAAATCCCCACCTTATTTTCCATTTCAGGAATCCGAATCAGGATGTATGTATATATACTTATGTTACAATTGCTGGATATGCACGTTTGTAAATGACAAGATTTCTTTATTTATCTGCTATACAAAACCGACCGCGGGCGACGGTAACGGAGGAAACTGAAGTGTAATTGTACCATATTATTTAGACTTTTATGTTTTTTTTTTTTTTTCTCAGACAAGATTTAGTGAGAGAGATTGTTTAATTTCTGAATAATTTGGAAGGATATGGAAAAGCTGTTGTGAGGCAAGGCCATTATGTTCGAACATAATGTACAAATTACAGGGAGGGTACATAGAAGACACATTCACGTGGCAGTTCCAAGGAATGAGGAATTTACTCGGGGATTTGCTTATTCGAGTAAGAGACACTGATGGCATGTCGGAGAAGCAGGCGGAAATGACGAGAAATGGTATTGGCTCAAACATTAATTCCCAGTATGGAAGGAATACCTTAAGAGCAAATAATGTGGGAGGAATTCAGTGCCCCCTAACTCACAATCACAAATTGTGATAGTAGCTTTCATTATTTCTGTATATGAATATTACAGAACCAAAGACCTCAAACAAAATAAATTACGACGCCAGGCCCTGACAGCTCTCGGAGGGCATTGGCCGCTTAAAGTAAATTATCTGTGAGAGACCAGACCGCCCAACAAAGGCAATGACAAGAAGTGCAAAAGGAAAACTTCAAACGAAAAACTAATAGCGGTTCAAGTATGTCCTGCGCCTGAACCGGTTGTAGTCGGGCAAACCCTGGATGGGACCCATTGCGGCAATTGCAATGTCCTGCAAAACCAAGTACTCGATGAAGACAGCCTACAGCATTTTCATCGTCGGACAGGTGAAAAAGTTGACAAAATTTAAATTTCATTTTCTATGCCTGGTAACTTGGTACTAGTCCTTACCTGGTCCCAAATAAATCGGTTTGCAACGCGTTTGACAGTGCTAGCATCAACAGCATCAATTCTGGCAAATAACTCTGCAAATGGAATTCTTCGTCCGTATGTAAGTAGCTGCATGCACAAGCATACCATGGAAAAAATTAGGAATTACGATTGGGAAAATAACAGATCTTTAGCGTGTGGGGGCTCAATTTCATCTTGCCAAGATGTGATTATGGGGCAGCCTAAAGGTTTTACATTAAAAAAGAGGAAATTTTTTTAATCAAATTTGACCTCTATAGAGGTTACCATAAATCTGAAACATATAGAGAGCACATATATCATCTTGCAAGCGCATAAACTTTACAATGGATCATCCCAATAGCCATTTTTTTAATGGCTAATGATCATATCATTAGCCACTAACTTACAGTGGAATCATGTTTCAAACCAGGGTATGCCAAAAGCAAACATAAGTCAGAAACAAGATGCATGTTGAACTAACCTATCAGGAAAAAGAAAGAAAGAAAGATGCATGATTGACTAAGGAAGCAACCAGTGAAAGGAAAGGATCAGAGTGACCCACTGAGTCCAATTAGCTGGTTAAATGATATAATTTGAATCAACGCAGAGAAAGCATGAAAATGTTAAGTGATTTCCCTGCTTGCAGTGCTTTTATGCAAGCTCTCATACAGTAGCTTAAAAAGAACATACATAAAATAGATAAATCAATTATTTCTTGACTCATTGTTTTAGTATAGAAAGAAGTCACACCTGTCGCCCAATATCTTCAGCTACAGGACTTGTTCCATCTATGTGAAGCAGCAAAGAAGATTTCAACTGCAACAAAAGATACCAGTAAGTGGGAATAACTGTAGGCAAAAATTTGTCAAATGTGATGAATTACATAAACCTAACTATATGTGGACATAATTTTGAACAAATGACAACCGAAAATTTTCAATTGCCATAGGTCATAATTGGTATTAGGTCAACACGACAGGACAATGACCTTATGAAGCTTCTTATTTAACCAATATTTCGTTTGGCTACAACAAATAAGAGAAGTAAATGCAGCATAAATCGCTTTTAATATCCACTAAAACAGTCTTGATTTAGAAAAGCCACCATGTATCTGACATCAATGTCCAATTCAGATTGTCAGTCATTGAGTCCAAAAAACTCTCATTCTAAATTTCTAAGAGCTTGACCTGGTTCAGAAAGAAATAACTTTTTTCCCCAAAAAAAAACTAACAATGCATCTGACATCACTCACTGTAAAACTAAAGCATTTGTGGCTACCTGATTACGCGCACGGATAACATCTTCTTCCAGAACTCGGCAGCATAACTTGGTGGTTTCATTCATTATTGCATATGCTAAATCGTCTAAAGCATCCGGCTGAAAGATAATAAAGAAGAAGATAAGTAAATAAGTAATTCATTGACAGAATTTAAAAAGCTACGTGATAACGACTACTAATGTGCTCAATCATCATATAGACATATAAAAAGGCATGTTCATGCACATATCCTAGAGAGGAAGAGGTGAAGATATCATTTGGTCGTCATACATAATATGGAAATATCCAAACCCAGGCCAGAAATGGAAATGAAGAAGCTAATTGCTTCTTAGCACACATAAACTCTCAAATTTTGCAAATGAACAAGCCATTGAACTTAATAAAAAAACAAGAGAAGAAACAGCCCCCCAGCCCTTCAAAAATACCACTTATAGGGCACCTTGTCTACATTCATTATATTCTGTTGAATGAAAGAGACATTTCATGGTATCAATAGTGCCAAAAAGCGACCTCACCTTAGCAACAGCATAAACACCAAATAAACCAGTGTCTTTATAGTTTGTATTAAAAGACATCATGCTTTCAGCAATTTCATCAATGCCAATCCTCTGTGCCAAGTTGGAACTGTGTAAAGATTTTCAAAATTATCAATGCATGTGCTTGAAGAAGAAAATGTCTTAACGAAAAACTTGAGTGGCTCGAGTTAGAAACCTAACATGCCACAACGGTTAATGGTTTCTTAAAGAGCTCACCCCATGTGCTTTCCACCACTAGCACTCTTATTCCACGACCCCAGCATAGCCTGCATGACCATCAGAGCAATGGAATCTGGATCTGTCCAAGATGCTCCATTAAAAGCAACGGCAAATTGTGCCAAGGGGATATCATCATCAATTATTCTAACCTGGTTTTTAGAACATCAACATTCAACATTTCAGTGGCACATTTTGTGCAGTAGAAGAAATTGTGAAGCACGTAAAGATATATTCCCACCTCAGAACCCGTAAATGCTGCTGGTTCTTTTGCAACTAGCTGAGTAGCTGTGGTTGGATCTGATGACAACTTTGTGAACAATTTTTTTACTTGCTCAACAACATCCTCATGCTTCACAGCTCCAGAAGCAGCAATGACCTGAGATAAGGTCCCCGAAAAAATCCATAAAAATTCCTTCCCAAAGCAAGTCTTGCACATCAATGTAAAATGCTATAAAACTAAACACAGGATGAAATCATTAACAATTTCAAGGATCCACGATGTGTGAACGGATATTTGAAGAAAAAACCCGTTAGTTTGTGCCTACCATTCTGGGGGCCGTGTAGTGCGTTTGTATGTAGTTCTGGAGATGATCTTTTGTAATTGTCCTAATATTCTGAGCAGGCCCAAGAATAGTTCGGCCCAATGGAGTGTACTGGAAGGCAGTTGCGTGCAAATGGTCAAAAATAACTTCCTCAGTTTGTCCCTCAACCTACAGAGATTTCATGAGATAAAACCTTTAACCATACGAAGCAAAATAGCAAAACCTACAAGCAAGTTTAACACAAATAAATCCATGTTCAACCATACCTTCATCACAAATGTAGTACAATTATTTGATATTAGGGCTCAAATACAGAACTTATATTCGCAATGCTAAAATCTAAACCAGATAATTTGATGAATATCTTTACCTCAAATGCAAAAAAATCGAAAAGAAAGACGCATAAAGTGTTAACCATATATAATTACCAATAAAATACGTATCAGACAAATCAAACTACACTCGCTAAACTTCTTACAAAAATAACTACATTAGCTAAACTAAATAAAACCAATTTACCAATTAAAAAGCCTCAAAAATCTACTTATCCAAACAAAAAGTCAAACCAACAACAAACTCCAACAAATATAACCCTTGAATCTAATGAAATCCTTAATTTACCTCCTCCATTTCCCGGAGAATCACATCGCGCTCGCGGCTAATGCGGTTGTCGTCGAACTTGGAGTTCTGCAAGATATCAGCCAAGATATCGAGCGCCCTTGGCACATCCTTCTCCATAACCCTAGCATAGTATGTGGTCTGCTCCCTAGACGTGTAGGCGTTCAGATGTCCCCCCATGTTCTCGATCTCCTCTTCCAACGACCTGGCCGTCCTCTTCTCCGTGCCCTTGAATATCATATGCTCCAGGAAATGCGCGGTGCCGTTGGTCTCTTCGGTCTCGAACCTAGACCCGGCGTCGATCCAGACCCCGACGGTGGCGGTGCCTACGGAGAGGTTGGACTCAGTGGCGACGCGGAGGCCGTTGGGGAGGGTGGTCACGCGAGTCTCCGGGGCGGAGAGGATTCGGGTATGGTCGGCAACGGCGGGATGAGGCGAACCGTACTTGAGGAAACGCGGGTCGGGGTTGTCGAGCTGCTTGATCTTGGATTTAACGGCCTCCGCAAGTCGGTCGTAAATCATGGCGTCAGGAGGAGGAGGGGAAGAGGAAGGCAAGGATGAAGGCGTGGCAACCGCGGGGGAGGTCGACATCGATCGGACGGTCTGTACGAAGGCGGAAGCCGCCGCCCTGTGGGATCGGCGAGAGAAGGCTAGAAGTTGTTTGAATGCCATTTTCTCTATCTCCGTCTCTGTCTAGGGTTTGACAGAATGGGGTGCGGGGAGAAGTGGGAGGAGCTGATTTTCTTAATTCTTAGTGTATTTTGTAGAGTAAAAGTGAAAACGAGTCTGGACTCACTCCGTCGCCATAGACGAATAGCTGGAATAGGCCCAATCTGTGAATGTTTCTCCTGCCCAAATAATAATAATAATAATAATAATAATAATAATAAAATATATTAGTATTTTAATTTTTTATTGACCATAATAATTTTAAAAATACTGTTATTCACCAATTTATAATTAAAATAAAATTTTATTTTCTCTCGTGTTTTAGTTTGTATTGAAAATTTGAACCGTTGCTATTTTATTTTCTCGTCGCCATACTTTAAAAAAAATTGCAAATTATTTATAATCCTTAAATAATAGTAATATAATCTTACGAAAATGTTCATACTAGTTCGGCCCATACTTGCACAACTTCGGCCTAAACTTCAAACCCGTTTTCTGCACTCAGCCCAACACAAAAATCCCTTACTGGGTTGGGTAAACAAGCCCGAAACCAAGCCCCCAACCGAGGCAACGAGTGGAAACCCTAACCTAACGTGGCCGCTATATATAAAAGCCGATCATCCGAAATAAGAAACCCTTTGCCAGCGAGAGAGAGAGTCATCTGCTTCGGCACCCCTAGCAATCAAGCCTCCCTCACTTGTGTGACCCAAGCCTCTCACCTTGCTTCAGCTATGGCGACCGCGACGACTGTCAAAGACGTCTCACCTCACGAGTTCGTGAAGGCCTACTCGGCTCATCTCAAGCGATCCGGCAAGGTATATTTCCATATCGGTATTCTTCCCTCCTATTTTCGCCCACTCTATCTGTTATTATTCATACAAATCCTTTGTCACATTTTTAACGATTTTCTCGCTGGTGCTATCGATGCCTTTGTGAAGTTCATAAGTTTCTTTTCTGATTTAGTTGTTTTTTTAGCTGTAATGAACAATTATATTATGAATTGATCATCTGTAAGTAGGACTTTGTGAGTGCAAGTGAAAAGAGATGTCATTTCAAGATAATTCTATGCGCAATGAGCGATGCACTTGGGTCGATATCTTCTTTCGGTAGAGTGCTTAGGCATTATCGAGTTAGATGCGGCTAGGTATTATTTTGTCGACAGAAGTCTTGCAACTTGGATGTTGCTGAAAGAGTGGAAATATAAGGATGTTATTGCTTCCTATTTATTAATTTAGTCGGTTTTAATATTATTTTCATGAGGTATGAATATGGGTAGATGGATCTCGAATGATTCGGTTCTTTAATATTAAAATTTGAGTTGCTTTTCTGTCTGAAAAGTTGGCTAGAATAATGTTTATGTAGTAGAATGTTAGGACCCACTTGAGAAATAACGATGAAGAAGACAGAATGGAATTAAGAACAGAATAGAGACAGTAATGGACATGAGTTGTAGAGGACGGAATTCGATAAAATGGCTATGGTTTGGGGATGCTCAAGGCTCCCCAATTCCTCGAGTAATTTCAGACAAAACATTCCAGAATATCCTCCCCTCTATGCAATTCCCTTATGTACTGACTGTTACTCATAGATTCTGCATGTAGACTACAATTTGTCAATATGTAATTGAAATAACAAACACAACAGACTTTATACTGCTAAAGTCAGCGTACAGACTCAATACTAAATGCAATGTACAAACCCATTCTGAATGCAGTGTAGTCCCTCTTTATTGGAACGACATGTTGCTTCTACTCCTTTAGTTTTACTGAAACGACACCGTGGCCCCTTTTGTCCCATTACTATGTGCACCCTTCCTTTCATCCTCTCAGACCCTTATTCTTTCATCTTCAACCTTCTTCTTCCATTCTCGTTCTACCCTTAGCCAGCTTCATAACATAGAAGAATATGATAAGTAGTTGAAACTGAGTCTAAAATGCATGCCGTTTTGATGTATGATATTGTACAGTATTGCTGCCACGAACTTCTATCTTTCATAGTTTTGTTTGATAGGTGAATTGCAGCTGTATTCTACAATGTAATGTGGGGGTTTTATTTATGTTATTTTATTGCATGTGGATCTTGATTTTAATTTTGTTGCCATTCATTTCTTGTGAACAGATGGAGCTGCCTGAGTGGTCGGATATTGTCAAGACTGCCAGGTTCAAGGAGCTGGCTCCCTATGACCCTGATTGGTATTACGTGAGAGCTGGTAAGCAGCCTCTCTCTGCTTTTTTATTTATTTATTTATTTATTTTATCTTGATCTGCATCCTGTAAAGATTATCTTATGTCTGTGATCTGAAATGTGCTGATTCTGTGCATGTTATATGCTTCACAATCTTGTGCAGCCTCCATGGCAAGGAAGATATACTTGCGGGGAGGTCTTGGTGTTGGTTCTTTCCAAAGAATTTATGGTGGAAGTCAGAGGAATGGAAGTCGTCCTCCCCATTTCTGCAAGAGTAGTGGTGCTGTTGCTCGCCACATTCTACAACAGTTGCAGAAAATGAACATTATTGATGTTGACCCAAAAGGGTGAGCTTAACATTTCTTTTTTAGATATAAATAATTATTATATTGTGAAGATCAAGGTGATTGCACTTGGTGTTGACAATTCCATGAAGACTATTTATTATTAAATATAAATGTGGTATTTCAATTTAATGGTGGAGCTTTCAAACATATATGTTTCCCAATCTTCTATTAGATTTAGCCCTTTCTCTTGTAATCACCCATCCTCTTATTTTTGTCTTGGTCCTCTCTTGTTACATTAAAGTGCCAAAATTATATTTGTCTTGCCAAGGCTATTGTGCAGGTCTTTTCTTATATTTGGTAGAATTTTGTTCTACCCCATCTTGCACAATCGCTATTCTCTTTTTTGTGCTCCCTTCCGTTCTCTTTATTTGGATTAAAATGTCAAATTTGTAGTTTTGTCTTGCAATGGCTATTATGCCAGATTGTTTCCTGTTTGGTAGGATTATGTTTTAACCCTTATCTCGTGACTTCCTCTCCCCACCCCACTTCAGTTATGTAATTATGAAATTTATTTGTAATGGAATTGTGCTAAGGAGATGATATTGCAAAGTGAATTTATTAATTTTCTTTGCTGATACCTTGTGGTGTTTTTTCTTAGGGGGAGGAGAATCACCTCAACTGGTCAGCGGGATCTTGACCAAGTTGCTGGGCGGATTGTGGTTGCCCCTTGATCAACTGACGCTTGAGTTCTGGTGGGAGCACTTTTTGTTTGTTGGAGAAATGAGGCAACGATTGAGTTAAGACAATTTTTTGTTCCTGCTGCTGAGTGTTTCATTAGGATAGAAATGGTTGAGGTTTTATTTTCAAGTTTGGTGTTTTTGACATTTAGCGACTCAAAATTTATCTAGATGTCAAGGTTAAAAAGGTATTAGAGTGGGTCATGTCTTTTGACAATCATTTCTTACAATTTTATTAACTATCCAAGTTTCTCAAACTCTTTCTTTGTTCTATATATATATATGGTGTCGCCATCCTAGTTCGATCAACAATGATAAAGTAATTTGGATGCAAACAATTTTTTAGGGCTAGTGAATCGGGAAAATTTTCTTTTGAATTAATCTATATGTGCTTACGAGAAACTTCTTCTAGGATTAGTCGAGATGTTGTTTTGGACATCTGGTGTTAATAAAAAAAAACAATGAAAAATAATTAACAAACTTATGAACATTCCATCCTACCCACCATTACTTCAAGCATATTTGTTAAAGTAATATGGATGAACATTCCATCCTACCCACCCATGCTTCTCTCCATTAATGACCTTTCCCATTTAAACGTTCTTGCTATTTCTTCTCGTTGTTTAAACCGTCCGTATCTTCGTTAAAAATAATTCTGATTTATTATGTCCTTGATCAAAACTTGTAATGGAAGCCCCTATATACCAACCATTTTCAAAGCCAAGTGTTATTGACTTTTTAATTAAATTTTCATCCTTGAATTTTGCTCCTGTTTTCAATAAAAATAAACACTCTGGATTTTCCTTGTCATTTTATTTCCTGGTTTTGAACAATTAATTAATTCCATTAATTTACATAATCTCATTCCAAAGAAGCTAACGGCAAAATTCGTGATCTAATAGACTAATAATATCCGATTAGAAAGAAAAATAAATAAATAAATAAACAATAAAAATAGAAAAATAGAAGGGGTATTAAAAAAAAAGAATAAATAAACAATAAAAATAGAACATGATTTTATTTCAACCATATAACTAGAATTTTTTTTTAATAAATTATGTGACTATTATATTCGCTAATTTCAGTCCATTATAATTTTCTGTTGCCATCATCGTCTTCCATTTTGAAATTCAGAATTCAAAAAAAAAATAAAAATAAAAAGCAAGAAATGTACAGGGACATTAAAAATTGCAACCAAATTGGTTGCTTTCATATAAAAACTTGAGAAAGAAAAAAGAATGCTTATCGAGCGTACTTAGAAGAGAGAGAGAGAGAGAGAGAGAGAGAGAGAGAATAATGATATTTCGGAGTTTCTTTTCTTTGTACTTTCAATCGTGGTAGGTGTAGGTACTGTTGTCATTCCATGACTGGCAGCACTTGATCTTCCTTTGTTGAGGAATGTGGAACTTTGGTTCTCTAGGTAGAGTGGGATGCTTCATTGACCTTAAAAACAAACAAAAACAAGAAGATGAGACATATATATCCCTTATATATTGAATATTACAAGGGAAAAATAAACAAGGATTTTAATAGCTCTTCAGGCCTGAAAACTTCCAGTTTATATATATATATATATATATATATATTTAAATATATATATCCTATATACTCAAGATCCCTCACATGAGAAGTGTGTGAATGAGAGAGATCCTTTCTTATTGTTGCTGTGATTTCTCACACAGGTGAATATGGTTGAAATCACCCAACGAAAGAAACAAAAGAGAACTGAAATAAAATCATGTTCTTGTAGAAGCAGGTGAATTAAACCAGATCACCTTCTGGGAATGAAAGGCCGGTCAAAATAGGGTATGGGCTGTGCTTTTGGAACCAGCTCCTTTCTTAACCTTCTTATTTCTTCTTCGTCCGCCAACTGCAAGAGTAGTATGGGCACATACGTATGGTAAAGATACAATTAATGATATTTGGCTCAACAATCATTCTTTTTCATATCATGTATGTATGTATGTACCTTCTCCCATCTCTCTCTTTCCATCTTATATTGCTCAATCAGGTTCATCTTCTCTGCTAACTAGTTATGCACATAAACCGGCAAAAGAATGCAAATCAAAGGTTATATATAATTCAAGCTTTGAGTCTCTAGCTCAGTCATTTCTTGTAACAGGAAAACAAGAATAGGTATCAATCCTTGCTCAAAATTCTAGTTATCAAACCCAAAAGTTAGGATTGTTTTATACAAAAGAATAGGAAAAGGCATATGCGCCTTCTAACCTGTTTAACATCTCTCTATACAGTTTCTTAAAGCTACTTCTTCCATGATATTAATCCAAGTTGTCCCCTTGGTAAGCAAGACGTTGGACAGTTCAGCATAGAATTTTATTTTCTGAAATATATTTCAAATTATTCATTGCTCTAAAACACAACCAACACTGATTACCACATCTTTCCTTGCAGATTAAGAAAGAAACATTACATTAAAACGCATTTGCTAACAATTGAGATCATTAAAAAAGAACCTGATTGTCAAATTCAGAACGTTCTACTGCTCGCAGATCACTGCAAAGCTTCAGGTCTACAGGCCTTGTGTTCTCCTTAGCAAGAGGCTTTATCAAGCACTGAGATGACAAGCAACAAACTGATGCAAATAAGATCATAAAAACATACAACTAATACTTGACCTATAACTCACTTGACTGCACATATATGGTAGTAAAGACAAAACCTTGTAGAATTTTGCCTTCTAATGGCAATCAAGTACTTTAACTATCATGATGGCACTTTAAATCAAAATCAAGCTATAAACATTTGATCTTTTCATGCGGTTTTGAACATTTGTTTGCAAACTACCACCAGACATTATGGTGCTAATAAAATTGAGGCCAGATTACCTACTGGCTTAAAGCTTTATTACCAAATTGGCCTCACCTCTGGTTCATCTGTTGTCCATGGTAGGCCTTGTGCAATTGGTATCCGCTGCCTCTCCTCCTCTATCACCATTTCTTGTAATTTCTTCATAAATTCCTCCTCCTTCGCTCTTCCTCTTTGCTACAATGCAATGCAGTTGACAAAGTTATAATGCAGATCCATTGCGAGTTAAGCTGCAGCCTTCACAATCAATTCACTTTCATTAGACTTACCTCTGTCCTTAGCTTGAATGGTTTTTGGCTGGTGACCTTAAGCTGCTTCTTCTTCCATCTCCTTCCACCCATTGTTCCAGAAGATTCGGAGCTCTGAAACCCAAAAAGAAGAACATTGTATTAGCTAATAAACTCAATCGACCTCCATCTTCAATAGCACTTGACAAACTTCATAAATCTTACATTTCTTCGGCTCCGGCAGCCCACACTAGAAGTCCTGCCTGAAATACTGAAGCACCAAAAGATTCCAACGCAAATTGAATCAGAATATGCTAGTATATGGAACTCAAAATGGTCAAATCTAAAGCTAAATAAAATGAACCAGGCTATTTGCTGCCCACCTTCCCTGGCTGCTATCTAAGGAAGAAGAAACCGAAAGTGGCGAATCTAGACCAAGGTTCTCCGATGTCAAGAACAACTCTGATGGACAGAGAGAAAAAGACGAAACCTGAGTCTCAGGAACCTTGGGAGCCTGCAATCCTGGTAAAGCCCATTTCATTGCCTTCTTTATAGTCTCTTCTTCTTCTTTCTCATCCGATGTCAAGAACAACTCTGATGGACAGAGAGAAGAAGACGAAACCTGAGTCTCAGGAACCTTGGGAGCCTGCAATCCTGGTAAAGCCCATTTCATTGCCTTCTTTATAGTCTCTTCTTCTTCTTTCTCATCCTTCTCATTCAAGTTCTTTGAACTCGGTATAGAAAGAAGGTTCTCAAAGGCCTTTACCAAATGCATCACTCTCCCGGACCCAGGGTCAGGCACACTTTTCCTTGCTTCTTCCAACAACTTGTCCCTCCTCCTCTTAATTGATGAACTACCTATTTGACTACCTGTCTCGTTGGCAGGTGAAAATTCATTTTCCTCCTCCTGCCCTTCATACCCATCTCCTATTTTCAGGTCTAGTAACATCAAGTCCTCTATTTCCACTTCAAGTTCACTCTCAGATATATCGGAACCCTTCAACTGGTCCGGTTCCCCAACTTCTTCGTTTCTGTTCTTGAAAAACTCTTCCTGTGATACTCTCAGATTCTCATAGGCCATACACAGGCACTTCGTGATATTACGACCACCAGCTTTCTCTTTGCACTTACACTCGACCTTCGACCCAAAATTCTCGTTCTTCGAATTCCTTTTCGCCATCACGAACTTTCTCTCCCGAATCTTGTTTCGCGGTGAGCAGAGGGCCGGATTGGGATTCTTCGCTGCTGGTTCATGGGCTTTGGCTGATTTGATTACTGGGCAGCTCCCGAGTTTCGGAGCAGGGCTTGAATGAGAGACATTGGGGTTCAAATTCTCCGCAAGTTTAAGATTTTCTTGAATCTTGAGTCGAGAACTATATGAGTTCTTAACTGGTGTCACCGGAAGCACAGCCCCGGCGTTCTTGCCGATCAAGTTCATCGGTAAGTGACCAGAAAAACGTAAAGACTCAACGTAAAAGAAATGGGTTTTGGGGTTTTCTTCAAACTGAGAGAGCGGTATCGTTAGAAGGATACTTTTTGTGAGAGATCTTACTGGAATCGATGACAACAATGAAGGAAAATACCGGGTTTAGAGGGGAGGAAAAGAAGGAACGTTGAGATTTCAGGGACGCTCTTAACGGCTAGTTTCTTCGCAGGGCTTGGCTCCGGCCCTCGGGACAGTTGACGGGGAATTTGGATTTTGTTTTGAGTTTCGACCGTTTGATTCGGAGATCAGGATAATCCACGGGACATGATTAAATTTGATCGACAACGGTACAAGTTATTTGAAATTACAGGAATATCCTTATTTCTTATAAGGAAATGCTATTTATTTTTTCTAATCAAGCTTGCATATTATAAATTTAAAAAAAAAAAAAAAAGCAATGTGGCTTATCATTCTATTTTTTACCATCATCTCATCATCTTATGATATGATATTAAATAATTGGAAATTATTTATTATATTTTAATTACTAACCTATCATTTAATGCCACATCATGGAATAATGAGACAATGATAAAAAAAAAATGATTAATAGATTTATTTATAACAGTGGAGGGTCCTTTCCCCTATTAATATAAAAAAATAAAAATAGATAAATTATCTAGAGTGTGCATTCAAAAATAGAGTAGATCACTGTCTATTGTACCATTGAGAGCACATATCGATTTTGAAATCGATCAATTTTTTTAACGCTCCATCCTCTTTGATTTTCTTTTACTCGAGAAATGTATTCAATTATAGGTAATTTCCAAACTAGATCTTTACTTTTTTTAAGAGAATCAAACTGATCTCATTGATAATAAAACGAGTTACAACTATTCCAATATCATTAGATGCATAATATATAAAAGAACAATTTCCAAACTGTAGACATCCTCAGCACATTGCAACGCATCCTATGCTAAGGAGTGAGCAACTCGAATATTTTGCCTCTTAGTGTGGATGGCAAACCATTCCGCAAAGGTACCAAAAAGCTGTCAGGTGTTGGCTCTGATCAACCCCGCATAACTCCATTCAGGCCTAGGCTCCTACAGTAAGTTAATAACCTTAAGGGAATCTCATTCAAGTACCAGTGGGCATATGCCAGCCTCCTTGCAAAAAATGGTACTCAACAATAGCGCATAGGCTTCTCCACAAAATGGATCCAACATAACTGGTCTCCTAGCTCGCATGGCTCCAATAAACTGACCAACATGGTCCCAGACGACTGCTCCAATTCCAATAATCCCTTCCTTAGCATGAATAGCCACATCCCAATTAAGTTTGTAAAAACCAGTTGGTGGTTTCGTCCATGCATGTTGAATAGGTAAAGCAGGGACAATGGAAAGGACAGTAGATTGAGAAAACAAAGCTTGTTGAAATAAGTTCAACTCTAACATGGCATATTTTGCTAAGTGAGAAAGATGTTGGAATACCAACTCATGAACGAAGCAATTTCATCTAAACTAGATCAATTTAAAGGTAATAAAAGCAAATAATAGGTCAGCCTACTCCAACCTATCAACGAGAGCCTTCCATACACTCTAAAAATCAGAGCAAACAAGGCTCAATTCTGCAATCTCTTGCTACTAACAGACCAAACATCAGCTGCTACAGGGTAGAACCATAACACGTGACTTGTATCCTCAGGGGCAGCTTTACAGACAGGATAAGCTTCGACATTGTTGGAAGTCCATCATGACAAGCTTTCCCTAAGAAAATACTAACAACTCTAGGGACCTGTAAATGCCAAATAGATCTCCAAAACTCAATAGAAGCACTACTGGAAGAAGCGCCCCCTCGCTTCCTGGACTCAATCTCCCGATGTAAAAGGTAAGCACTTCGAACAGAAAAGAGACCATTCGAGGTACCATTCCAAACTAACTAGTCACCCATATTACCCAATGATGTGCTAAACAATTGATTGAGCAAAGTTTTATTCCAGCATTGCCTTGACACATCAAGTAAGTCAGAAACCATTCGAATAGTAGTGTCCAAGGGTGTAGGAGAAAGTACCATAAATGAGATAGGTAAATTAACCCATTTATCCTTTCATACTCTCACCAAACTACCATCCCTTATGTGCCAGAATAGACCTTCTTGCAGTAGTTTCAAACCATCCATAAGGCTTCGCCACAAGTAAAAGGGTCTTGGACCCAACTCTACTTGCAATAAATTTCCTGTAGGAAATATTTGGACTTGAGAATTTGAGTTGGTAGAGACAGAGGATCCCGTAACATATGCCAAGCTTGCTTCACCAACAAAACTAAATTAAAACTTTCGAAATTCCTAAAACACATATCACTGTTGTCTTTGGACTGAGATAATTGGTTCCATAGAATCCATTGAACTTTAGCCTTGTCTTCATCAAAACTCCACCAAAACTTTTTTAAAAGTTGTTAAACTGAGTGGTAATGGAGTGAGGAAGCAAAAACAGACCCATAGTATAAACAAGAATAACTTGGAGGACAGATTGCAGCAAAATCTCCTTACCTACAATAGATAAACTATTCGTCTTCCAATTTGTCAATTTTGACTAGATTCTATCCAAGAGAGAATGGAAGGCCCGTGTCTTGCACCTGCTAATTGCAACCAATAAGCCAAGGTACCTCTCAAAGGAGCCAGCAGAGTGCACACCCGAGAGTCTTAAAATAGTGTCCCCTGCACTTCAATTGAAGTGTTCTTACTAAAATTAATTGTTGTTTTTTCTTTATTAAGCATTTGCCCAAAATCTTTCTCATAGCATCCCAAAATAGAAAGAATATTGCTTCATTCAACAGGAGATGCCTTATAAAGAAGAAGACTGTCACCCACAAAGAAGAGATGGTTTATAGACACTTGCTCTCTCCCAACTAGAACACTAGAGATAATGCCTCAAGTCTCAGCTTAGACTAGTATGTTAGAAAGGGCTTCAGCACAAATGATAAATAGGTAGGAAGAAAGAGGATTTTCCTACCTAATATCCCAAGTAGGAGAAAAAGAGCAACAAACTTCACCATTCAACAACAATGAATAAGAAACTGAGTTGATGCACTTCATTATAAGGGAAATCCAATGGTCTCCAAAGCTCAATTTATGCATAACAGCTTTAAGAAAATCTCACTCCCCCCTATCATACGCCTTGATCATGCAAAGCTTTAGTGCCATAAAACTAGTCTTACTAAGCATGTAGGTGTTCATTGAATAAAGGGTTCCATATGTTACAATCATATTGTCAGTAATCAACCTTCCCAAGACAAAAGCACTCTGATTCAATGAAATGATAGAGGGCAAAATTAATTTGAGCCTATTAGCAAGAACCTTTGCAACAATCTTATAGCTTACATTACATAAACTAATAGGCCTCAAATTTTGAACCCTTTTCGAATCCTTAACCTTGGGAGTCAAAGTAATATAGGTATCATTCATGCAATCAATAACAACCCCATAAATTAAAATCTATAAAACAAACTGGCATGTCTCCTTACCAACCATGTCCCAATAAGATTGGTAAAATTGAGTTAGGAAACCATTTGGTCCAAGAAAGTCGAGAGACTTCATCTAAAAAATTGTCTTCTTGACTTCATCCTCTGTAAACAGCTTACTTAACTTGTTATTCATCAAATCAATCACCTTAGGTACCATTTCCTGCAGACAAGCTTCATAATCCCTTAGGTTAGTCAAAGTAAATAATCCAGCATAGTAGTTACTAAAAACAATTGTCATTTACTCTTTATTTGACACCAGAAAACCATCTCTATCTTGAATATAGTTAATGAAATTAGTTTTTGTCTTGTGTGGCATGCTTATGAAAGAAGGACGTATTCTGATCACCGTGCTGTAATTAATATTGTTTAGCATGCTACTTCCACTTCATCTCTTGTTCGGCCAGAACCTGTTCCACTTCAGCTTGCAACTCCTTGATCAACTGAGAATGCAACCCAACATCAACATCCTGTAAAGAAGCTAATTTCTCAATCTTTTTATTAAACTCTGCAGAGGAAAGCTTCTTTTTTTGCAGAAATCCATATGTTCAAGTTAGCAACACATAAAGAAAGTTTGTGGTGAAAAAATGCCCCTAAAGTATCACCACCCCATGTCTTATTCCAGGAATGAGATACCACAAGAGCGAAATCCTCATGTTGCTGCTAGGATGCTTCAAATTTGAAAGAGGGCCTCCCTCCTAGACTCCTTAACATAGGGACATTCAAATTTAAAACCAAAAGAGAATGATCAGATTTATATGCAGGAAGTACATAACCAAAAGCAGAAGAAAACAAAGATAGCCAATCTAGATTAGCAACCACTCGATCCAATTCCTCTTTAACAAAATGGTAGCTAGATCTTTCATTGGACCAGTAAACCATTGGCTCTTGGTAGACAGTGGGAACAAAAAATAGTAAGAGCTTCCCAAAATCCATCATTTGCTTGTAGGGTCTTGAGCACATCCCAACCTTCTCATACTGGTAAAGGATCTCGCTAAAATCCCCTATACATACCCATGGTTAATTAACAGCAAGTTTAAGAGCAAAAAGAAGTGTCCAGCTCTACCATCGCTTAGAAGCGGATGGATGGTCATAGAAGCCCGTGAGGCTCCAAGGAGTTGCCATAGGCTGTCCCCCAATTGATACACTAATATGCCTTTTTGAGTAATTAATCAAATTAACACCCAAGAAATCTTTCCACATCCTAGCGAGACCGCCACTGCTACCGTTACTATCCACAACTAAGCTGCAGTCAAAATGCAACGATTGCTTAACTAACTTAGCATTCTTTCTCGAAAACTTGGTTCCCATTAGAAAAACCAAGCTTGGGCACTTATCCTTAGTCAATCTTCAAAGGAAATGAACTATGCGAGGGTTCCCAAACCCTCAATAGTTACAACTTAGGAGACTCATGGTTTTCGGAAGGCTGTGTAACACCCTCTGCCGAAGACTCAACAAGCACATCCACACCCTTATCTGCATCAAATCACAGTCATTTGCTTATTCTTGAATCATTCTCATCACGAAGGCAAAGACTAGCCAGGCACTTTTTAAAAGAAGAGGAAGACTAACCTTTTGTTGTAGTGGTGTGAGCTCAAAGTTTCCACCTATTCTCCTTTCCAACAAGCTTCAGCTTGGGTTTCACAGCGTCCTCTTGTGTCTCCACTACAGTGGGCGTCAATGATACACTTAGAGATTTCAAAATAGACCTTTCCTTCTTCTTCAGAATTTTTCGACCAAGCCGAGCGTCCTCTGCACGAAATGAAAAGCATTGGTTTGGGCCTATAGGAAGGATGGGCCATGAATCAGCCAGGTGAGTATCAAACCCTATTAGCATAGGGCTACCTTTTTCTGCAACAGTCATAAGCCCATGAACCACCGAGTCCACTTGACGAGTCAAGTCCTGACTAGACCCATCATCTTGCGTAACACCCGCAATGGAAGTCTTATGTTCTATGGTAAGGCATGAGAAACAAAGGACTTAGGGGGATTCAAATGAACATCTAGAGTACGAATTGGCACCATATCCACTGACCGGCCTTCCCCATAGCACTGCTTAGAAGTGACCACAGGACCTTCCCCCTGAAAAGCTGGCGGTAGAAAAGAAGATCATTTGCCCTCATTCGATGTGGCCCAGAGCCATGAGTCGTACTAAGACACACTCAAAGACTTATCACCAGAACCAACCCGGCAACCATCTATCCCATGTTGCATACGCCTATATTTAAAATAGATATTTGGGAGTTTCTCATACTAGATAGGAATCCACATATTAGTGTCATTAAAGTTAATTGTCCTCCCATGGGTCACAGGCTTGCGCAAGTCAATCTCCACAAGCACACAAAGATAACTACCCCATGCAACATCATCTGCTGGAGCATCAACCAGAAGAACCTTCCCTATAGATTCCCCAATCCGAGTCCCTACCCAACGATTCGTGCATCCAAACAACAGATTATGGAGTTGCAACCAAAAGGCTTCTATAGAGAAATCACTGTTAGCAAAAATTATCGCGAAAACGTTGTCTTTAATGGACTTAAAAGTGACCGTGGATTTAACAACATTGTGGATTTAACAACATCTGTAGCAACTTTCCTGTCCAAACAGATACGACCCACTACACTACGTTCTTCATACTGTCGCAGTTCAGCCAGATCATCACTCCCTACATCTAGTGCAGTCTATTCTTCGTTATCCAAAATGATCTTCTGTCATGCTTCATTCAGATCATCCATACTTAGAAAAGCTATGTGAATAACTAAAATCAAAGATCCTTCCTACCCCACTGAATAGGAAGAATTAAACCTTCTCCTCACTAAGCAAGAGAAGAGTTCTGCGAACAAGTAACTACTTCCGCAATCGTCAAAGCACTACCAACTAATTATCAAATACCCGTCTAGATCTTTACCTTGAATTGCTAATATTACAAGTTGTGAGTCACAATCCAATATTATGAGATCCTTCTACAAGTGTTTGACCATTTTGAAAGTAAGTGGAGCGCCTCTGGTTTCTACTATGACAGGATTTATGAAATTAATTTTTTCTGTTCAATGTTTATAACTATATAAATTATGGATTAATGCCAATGTTGTAGAGTGGGTGTCCCTTATTGCTGTATCATAGGATATAATTTGGGCTTTTGCCTTGAATTTCCATGCCTATAGATTTTCTTGATAGAGAAAATTCAGTTACTCTGTTGCTTTTTTTAGAGAAATAATGGAGTTGTTGTGCACCACATCATTCTGCACGCCAAATGGAATCTAGCATCAAAATTGCAAAGATTTGAAATGGATGTTCTTCTTAAGAAGTTAGCCCTAATTTTATCCCCAATTTAAGAATAATCGAGATCGCTTATGAAAAGAGGTTTAAAGATCGACTACTTTGGCTCCATAAAATTCTAGTGATTAGGCATTCTAGAAATAGATGGAGTGTTGTTTCTTTTTGATCATCACAACGTGGACAACTGAAGGAATTCATATTCAGGATGTATTCTTTCAACCTGTTTCTCATTGGTCAAATATTCCAAATAATTTTTCATGTAAGGCTTGTGGCGATCATGAATCTTTAGCTTCTAGATTTTTCTCATAGATGTGCTTGAAAAATTCGGCAGCAAAATATTTGCAGCTCAAGTTGTGATATGGTAAGCTGTTTTGATAGAAAATTTTTCATTTTGGCTTTTTATCCAAATCAGCTATCTGTTCTCCGGCTAGCATGAGGCAGTGGAGTTTTTTTTTATATTTTTGTAATGCTATCTTGTTGGAAAAGAGAGTGCATTTTACATTCATCCCATAAGTGGATGTTTTGATTGATCTAATTAGAAACTTGTATAGTGAAAGAAGTTTTTGTATTATGGTCCCGTGATTTTGGCTTGAAACTTTCTAGCATTTGTATCGATGAGTCTAGTGAAACTTTGACAGATGATCCATTAAAGATTTGGAAGCATGTACATTTTCCCATTAGGTCCATTGTCTTTAGAATTCCTTTCCAAAAGCTTGAGCTGGACAATTTTTGCTTTACTTGCCAAAAGAGACTTGTATTAGGTACTTTTTTTTACCAAAGTGAGTGCCACATTATTTGACTCTCTTGACTTATTTTTAATCCTATTTTAGCTAGATGAGCTAAGTTCATGTTTCCCATCAGTCTTATGCTTAGGCCGCCTTCTTCTTTTGGTTAGCATATTGACTTCTATGATTTTAAATACAACTTATGCTTTTGATCTTCTTTTATGCCCCACCAAAGAGTCTTGAATCCTGTGTCTAGTACCTTGCAGACTGATTTTAGGAGAATACGCATTGATATTTGATATAAGGTCATTGTACTTGCAATTGTTCGAATGAGTATCGTTTTGCCTACCTGCAAGAGAAATTTCGCTTTCCATTCTAATTTCTTGGTGATATTATCCATCAACGAACTATAATTTAATTTTTTTTCAAAGAGCACCAAGGTTTCCAACAAAAATATAATATTTGGATTATATATATTTTTTATTAGTCTTTATATTTTTGATTGCTTGGGACGGGCTAAACCCCTGCAATCTCATACCACAGTCTTCATAAATTGGGGAAGGCTTTATTGAGCCTGCCTTGTCATCTTTCTTGAAATGTTTGGAGATTGGTGCATATGGAGATTTCCTATTGTAAGGTTTGGCTCTCGTGTACTTTTTTTTTTTTTTTTTAATCTTTCCCAATGCTTTAGTTTGCATCTCGAGTAGCATAAGAGCTATAGTTCATCCTTTTTAGTCTGTGTTGTGGCATATGAAGTTGATTGAATTGAGATATTTAATTTTTTGCACCTTTTGTTTTGCTTGAAGGTTATCATCATGAGTTAATGATGTTATGCTTCTTGGAAGCTTCCTCGATTTGGACTTTATGTTTGGTCAAAAAGCTTTGTAATTCTCCTTGTTGGGTTCAAAGTGTTGTCTTCGGGCTCATCTTTTGACTTGGAGGAGATAATAAAGTCATAAAAGGCTTTCCTGATATTGAACTTTGTACAAGGTTTTAGGCATTGAGAAAAACTGGCCATGTCAAACTTCTGGAGTGCCTAAAAAGGCTGACTTGAGTAGGCTTAATTTTTTTCCCTTTATAACAAGTTGCTTTTGGGTTGTTAGGTCTTGGTGGGCCTGTTGGATCTTGAGTTTACGCACTGCTTCCTTTATTTGGTTCCACTTTGTATTACTATTCCATACCTCATTGACTTGATTATGCGTTAACGGAAATGAGATTTGAATTTCTGGAGAGAAAATATGCATTGCAGACTCCATGATATTTTTATAAAGATAATGACTTGTCAATAGTTGAAAAACTTGGAAATTGCGAATGACTAATAGGGTAGCTTTTAGTGAAGAGAAAGTAACTCTTGTATTGAAAATAGGAGGCTCGGTTCGTGAGAAGCTTTTAATGGCTACAGTGGGAAGGAGAGAGGCTTGTCGCGCCATGGAAAGGTGATGGCGGGGTCCACTTCTGATTGGCCCTACTAGTTGTGGTAGTTGTTGTGGATATAGCTTCTAATTGGTTGCAGACTTAAGCTCGTTTTCTTCGCGTCCCTGTGTTGCCCCTTTTCTGTTTCTTTCATTTTGTTTTTGGCATTATGTAGATATGGGTGAGTCATCAACTCCTATTGAGATGAGACCCTTTGGGGAAGTGCAAAGAAAGAAAAACCCATTAAGGGGGCAGTTCAAGACGCAAACCAAAGGGCATAGTCTCCTTCCCCCAATTTGGTGAAAGTTTGGCCATTCGATTTGTGTACCTTTCCTTTTCTCTTTCTGCATGTAATTCCTCAATTTTTTCTTTCCCTTTTCTAGATCTAACCCTCAACGTTGGTAAATGTTGGTCAATAGGGATTCATTCTACTAATTTGTGCATTCTGAGTAGGAATTATTGAGGGTGTAGGAATTACGATAATGACTGTTGTAGAATCTTGATCCGACTATGTTGCAATATTTTGGATAGTATGATTTAATGATTCCCAGTTGAGATTTCTATATGTTTTTGCTCTCAAGATGAGCATGAGTATTATTACCAGGGTTATGATACTCTACTCAAATCCATGATCCATATGATAGTTGAGATGGGATAGATTTAAGAAAAGTGTAGAAAATTTGAGAATGGCCTAATCTACCATACACATAGCAGAAATTCGATAGCTTTTTGTATTTAAAGGAAGAGACCCATGTATCAATATTGAAATCCCTTGGAAGCCAAAATCCTTGTTGCAATGGGTATGTTATATTAGTGACCACTTTGATCCTGATATACTTTTTACAAGAAATGCCAAATGTCGAATCCTCTTCTACCTCCAATAGGTTTCCTAAGACTTTCCTAATTTTTGTTGCATTTTCAACTATCATATGATCAAAAGGAAGTCCATAGATTTGTACATTGAAAACTGAGGTATTGAGACGTATCTCATGCCAAGTTGATTTGGCTGTCCATGGTTTGAGTATTAGCAAATGCCCTTTGAAATTTCATGGAGTTGGATTGAGTATTCTTTGCTTGTCTCTCCCTGTTTGGAATGGGAAGAAGAAAATGTTTGTGTCTAGATCCTCTATGTGAAATTTCTTGTTGAGGTTTCAAACTATTTTGAAGCTGACATGTAGTGAAATTTTGTTTTAAGGGACAAGTTGCAACGATTCTGACTATTAAAGTTGGAGCTGTCCTCTTTGCATTTTCAAGAGCTAGTTCAAGCTTCAGGTCCTCCCAAGTGAGAGTCTCTATTTGTTGGATGAAGGAATCTAATGTCATGTAGACAGTGTAATCTAATTAAAGTTGAAACAGATGGAGGATGTGCGAGTTGGTGGCTATTTAGGTGGGATATGTATGAACCTCCACTAGCAAGTGGTAAAATTACTATGTAGTGAGAGAGTGGTCCTTTTTTTGTTTAGTTAATGTGGGGAAAATAAAGAAATGCTATTTAATATTTATCATGCCCATATCAGCATGTCATTTATTCTTTTTGTCTCACTATACAAGATATGATACATTTATCACTATTTGATTATCATTTATTAGATGATTATTTATCATCCAATGATGATAAATGTGTCATATCTTATTTCGTGAGATAAAATAGGATGGTTGTGTGATCTATAACATTACTCTTTTTGATAATATCAAATGCTCTATTCACAATATGTAATGTTTAAATAGAATAATAAAAATGATAAATTACATGTTGGTGTATGGTGTAGGGGAAAATAATTAGAATTTTTTATTAATTTACTATTTTATCATCAGAAGAATAATTCTACTTAGCATTGAACATATCATACACCATACTTCTTTTATATTATTTTTTTCATAATAAATATGTTGTGTATGATGATGAATAAAACAATGCAATTAATTTAGTAGAAATAAAATAAAAACTTAAGATAATAAAATTAAAATATATATAGTATGTAGTATAGGATAACTCAAAATATAGAAAGTGTTCATGTACCCTTGATTTGAGAAACACTACAAAATAAAAAGTTACAATATAATTATTTCTCTAATTAGTTGATGTTAGGAAAGACCGATTATTTTAATCTAATAGTGCTTGGTGGCCCTAGGATCAATCATCATTAAAAAGAAAACAAAATTAAAGATTATTAAACACTTCTGTAATGAACGAACGAAATGCAGCCGCCCCCTATTCCACCACTAAATTATGTGAATGACCCTACTACTATTATTTTAAATTCTGCATAGTGATTTGTATAGTGACTTGCATAGTAATTTCAAAACCTATAAATAAGGGCTTCAGTTGTAATGAAATTCAAAAGAAAATATAGAGAGAGAAAGAAAGTTTCAGTTTTTAAGAGTTTCAGAGAAAATTTCTTTTTTTTCTTTTGCAATAGTAGTTTCTTTCTTTAGTTTTATAACACGTTATCAGTACGAGATTCTACCGATACTGAAACTAGTGGTCTTCTACTTCAAGTAAGTTTTTCAATATATTATTTACAGTCCTTGAGATAAATATTAAAGGTAATATTGCTAAATATTACTTGATAAAATTTTATTTTTATTCTCATGATAATGTGAATATATTTCTTAAATTCACAAATTTATTTTTGTAATATAATGTCAAATATTGAGATTTATTACTATTGACATTTCTGAAAAATGTTATTTATCCAAGATCCTTGATGAGATCTATTTAGATATGATGATGAACTTGAAAGATACAATCATAGAAGAAAACCATGTGTCCCTGAAGGACCGTGTTGTGTATCTCATGATGAAAAATCATCTTACTGTGTAAAATGAATTAAGAGAGTGATATAAGTACCAGAAAATGTAATCCTCTCAAAAGATCATTATGATTTATTACACCTGAAGTTGCAAGATTTTAAGAGTGGTATTGAATATTCTGCACTCTTTAAAATCAGCTCAATATTAAAATTATACAATGAAAATGTCACTGATGATGATATATAAAAGAAGACATTATTTTTCATACCTCGAATGTGCTCCTGCAGTAGCAATATCGAGAGTGAAAGTTCAACAAATATTCTGAACTTTTGTTTTGTCTTCCAGTGATTGAGCTAAATAATGAGTTTTTGTTACACCAGTTACGTCCTATTAATAATATCGAATTTACACAATTCCTAGAAGTGAACGGTGCATCATTTCAAATGAATTAAGGGCGTAGACGTGGTAGAAAAATTATAAAAATGTTGGTCCCAGAAGTGGTACAATTCAGAAAGGGGTAAATTCTCAGAATAATTCTTCAAAGAAAAGTGAAGAGGTGTGCCATAGATGTAATATGACTAAACAGTAGTCACGTACCTGTCGTACGGCCAGGCACTTAGCTGATTTATATCAAGCTTCTATTAAAGGAAAGAATAAAGTGCATGAAACAAATTTAGTAGAACCATTAGATGATTTATTAGATTCAGTAGATGTAGACGTTACTCATCTTGATGTATCTGATTTCTTTAATCATCCTAAAGGTAGTATTGAACACTTAATTGGAGATGGGAGTGTTCCACTCAATTAATGTATTTTCTTTCTATTAGTAATAAAATTTTTGTATATTTTGTAGAATCATGGATCACATTGATGAGCTTTTTATCTCTGAGTTGAATGATAAAGATATATGTCTGGCTGACAGTGCTACAACTCACACAATTCTCAAAGAAAATAAATATTTTCAAAATCTAACACTAAGTAAAGCCTATATCCATACCATATCAGGTTCATCGGATTTAATTGAGGGCTCCGGAAGAGCTCATATTGTGTTGCCTAATGGCACCAAATTTTGTATTGATGATGCTCTATTCTCTTCACAATCCAGAAGAAATTTATTGAGTTTCAAATGTATACGTAGTAATGATTACCATATTGAAACGACCAATAAAGGCAGTAAAGAGCATCTTCTTATTACTAAAACAATATCGGGCCAGAAGCTCGTATTAGAAAAACTGTCTGCTCTATGTTCTGGATTGTATTATACAAAAATGAGAACAATTGAATCATATGTGGTAATGCACCAGAAGTGCATTGACCCTAAAGTATTTATGACTTGGCATGATCGCCTTGGACATCCGAGTTCTATAATGATTAGACAAATTATTGAAAATTCGCATGGACATCCCTTAAAGAATCAAAAGATATTTCTACCCAATGAATCTCCGTGCTCTACATGTTCTCAAGGTAAGTTAATTATTAGACCATCTCCCTCAAAAGTCATTGTTGAATCTCCATCCTTTTTACAAAGGATTCGCGGAGATATATGTGGGCCTATTCATCCATCAAGTGGACCATTTAGATATTTTATGGTTCTAATTGATGCACCTAGTCAATGGTCACATGTTTGTCTTCTTTCCACTAGAAATGTTGCATTTGCTAGACTTCTTGCTCAAATAATTAAACTACGAGCACAATTTCCTGAGTATCAGATTAAGACCATTCGATTGGATAATACAGGTGAATTTTCATCTCAAGTTTTTGATGATTATTGCATGTCAATAGGAATAGATGTTGAACATCCTGTTGCCTACACACACACAAAACGGTTTAGGTAAGTTTTTGATCAAAAGGCTTCAACTAATCGCTAGACCTTTACTTATGAAATCAAGACTACCTGTTTCTGCTTGGGGTCATGCTATACTTCATGCAGCATCTCTAATTCGTATTAGACCATCTGCATATCATAAATATTCTCCATTACAGCTTGCATTTGGTCAACAACCAAATATTTCTCATCTTCGTACTTTTGGATGTGTTGTATATGTTCCAATTGCACCTCCACAACGTACAAAAATGGGCCCTCAACGTAGACTTGGGATATATGTTGGTTTTAATTCTCCATCTATTATTAGATACCTTGAACCCCTTACAGGGGATATGTTTAAAGCACGTTTTGAGGATTGTCATTTTGACGAATCAAATTTTCCGTTAATAGGTAAAGACAAGTCGGTGCCTGAAGCACGACAAGATATTACTTGGGATAATAAGACCCTATCTCATTTTGATCCTCCTATAAATGAATGTAAACGGGAAGTTCAAAGGATTATTCATTTGTAAAATGTTGCAAATCAGTTACCGGATGTATTTACTTATACTAAAGATGTAGTAAAATTTTATATTCCTGCTGTTAATACTCCAGCAAGGATTGAAGTCCCTGAAGGACAAATTGTCAAAGCAGCAATAGGTGAATCTAAATTGTCAAAGCACCAAAGACCTATTGGTGCAAAAGACAAAATTCCCAGAAAGAAAAAAATACAAAATGAATTTGGTGTTCCTGAAGAACACGTACCCACAATACAGGCTACAAATATAATTGGTGCTCCTAAAGAGCTTAAATCTTCTATTCCAGAACCTCCTGAAGAGGAAACTCTTGAAGAGTATAAATCTCCTAAAAAGGGACCTCTCGAAGAGGTGTGTCATGAAATGTTTTCTCCTGAAGAGGAACAGGTACCTGAAAATAATGAGATCTCAATACATTTCATGAAAACTGGAAAAATTCTGGATAGAAATAAAATTGTTGCCGACAACATATTTTCATATAAAATGACCCTTGACATTACTAGAAGTAATGAAGAAAGTGAGCCAAAAAGCGTCGAAGAATATCGACGTAGAAATGATTGGCCAAAATGGAAAACAGCTATTGAAGCTGAATTAAATTCGCTAGCAAAACGAGAAGTATTTGGACTTGTTGTCCAAACACCAAAGGGTGTGATGCCTGTTGGATATAAGTGGGTATTTGTACGAAAACGTAATGAGAAAAATGAAATTGTGCGATACAAAGCACGGCTTGTTGCACAAGGTTTCCTACAGAAACCCGGGATTGATTATGAAGAAACATACTCTCCTGTTATGGATGCAATCACATTTAGATTTTTTTATTAGTCTGGTTGTTACAAAAGGATTAGAAATGCGGTTGATGGATGTGGTCACTGCATATTTATATGGATTCTTAGACCATGACATATATATGAAAATCCCTGAAGGATATAAGATGCCTGAAGCATCTACAAGTACATCTAGAAATATGTACTCAATCAGACTACAAAGATCTTTATATGGGTTGAAGCAATCCGGACGCATGTGGTATAATCGCTTAAACGAATATCTATTGAAAGAAGGATTTGAGAATAATCTTATATGTCCATGTGTTTTTATTAAGAAATCATAATCCGGATTTGTCATTATTGCGGTTTATGTTGATGATTTAAATATTATGGAAACTCCTGAAGAGATCTCAAAAACCGCTATATATTTAAAGAATGAATTTGAAATTAAAGATCTTGACAAAACAAAACTTTGTCTCGGCCTGCAGCTCGAGCACTTGCCAAATGAAATTTTTATTCATCAGTCCATGTACACTGAGAAAGTCCTAAAGCATTTTTATATGGACAAATCTCATCCCCTGAGTACTCCAATGATTGTTTGAACACTTGATGTGAAGAAATTCTTGGTCCTGAAGTACCATATCTCAGTGCAATTGTAGCTTTGATGTATCTTGCAAATTACACTCGACCAGATATTATATTCTCAGTTAATCTGCTTGCAATATATAGTTCTGCACCAACTCGAAGGCATTGGAATGGCATTAAACATGTCCTTCATTACCTTCATGGTACGGTTGATATGGGATTATTTTATCAACGTGGTTCAAGTCCAGAATTGATTGGGTATGCAGATGCAGGTTATCTTTCAGACCCACACAGAGGTAGATCTCAAACTGGATATTTATTTACTTATGGAGATACTGTCATATCATGGAGATTTTTTAAGCAGACACTATCTGCTACTTTTTCAAATCACTCAGAGATCATTGCTATTCATGAAGCAAGTCGAGAGTGTATTTGGTTGAGATCAGTTATTCAACATATCCAGGAAAAGTGTGGACTTCCCATGATCAATAATAGCCCAACAATCTTATATGAAAATAATACTGCTTGTATCACTCAAATCAGAGGAGGATATATCAAAGGTGACAGAACCAAACATATTTCACCTAAATTCTTTTATACTCATGAACTTCAAGAGAAATGTGAAATTGATGTCAAGCAAATACGATCTAGTGATAATCTGGCAGATTTATTCACAAAGACGTTACCAACTTCCACATTCAAGAAGATTGTGCATAACATTGGAATGCGAAAATTCAAAGATCTTTTGTCATGCACTTTTCAGGGGGAGTAAATGTGCTGATTGTACTCTTTTTCCTTCGCTGAAGTTTTGTCCCACTGGGTTTTCCTCTGCAAGGTTTTAATGAGGCAATCTTAAAGCACTTGTGAATACATAAGAAGACTGTACTCTTTTTCTTTCGCCATTGGTTTTTCTTCCCACTGGATTTTTACTTGGCAAGGTTTTAACGAGACAGATTCCTTATTGGCGGTCATTCAAGGGGGAGTGTAATGAACGAACGAAATGCAGCCGCCCCCTGTCCCACCACTAAATTATGTGAATGACCCCACTACTATTATTTTAAATTCTATATAGTGATTTGTATAGTGACTTGCATAGTGACTTGCATAGTAATTTTAAAGCCTATAAATAGGGGCTTCAGTTGTAATGAAATTCATAAGAAAATATAGAGAGAAAAAGAAAGTTTCAGTTCTTAAGAGTTTCAAAGAGAATTTCTTATTTCTCTTTTGCAATAGTAGTTTCTTTCTTTAGTTTTATAACAACTTCTAAGTAGTAAGACAATGAGAAGATTGGTATTGGGGAGGAGTAGTTGGCTTGTAGTTTGTATATATCTCTTAAATCATAATTATAATGTATTGTTATGAATGAATGGAGTTTATTATTTTTTTAAAAATAAAGAGTAATTCTATATACAATTGTGATGTGCGTAAATATCGCATAATCGCTTAAAAAAAAGTGGATTCTACTATTAAAAAATTAATTTATTTCATGTAAATCCCATATTTTTTTAAAAAATAGTTATGCAGCGATTGCACAATTCACAATTGTACATATATTTTTTCTATTTCTTATTCAATAGTTCGGTGCAGTATGATTTGTTTGGTGCTCAGTGTATGGTTACCACGCGTTTTAGTTTTGTATTTTTTTTTTTTACACTTTATTTTTGAAAATCCAAACATGTTTTAAGGAAAGGAGATACTCATTGGATACCCTTGGACCTTTTTTTTTCTAGACAAATAAAGGCATAGCATTATAAACATAGACATAGTTCGACACATACATAACACCAACAAAGCTAAAGTGCAAGAGAAAGAAAATTACAAAGGTGAGTCTTTTCCACTATGAAAATGAATAATACCTACAGGGATGGTAGGGAGGGGAATGCATCCAAAGATATGATTGGAAGTTGTCCATTGCGCAAGCATGTGCACGCATCGATTTTTGGATAGATGATTTTTTCTATTGACCAGACTTCAAAGCTTGGCAGAATATATTGCATGTTTCTGATAACCGATTCTATTTCCTAGCTGGTTGGTCTTGCATCTTGGTTTATTACTTGGATCACTTGAGTTGAATCTCCTTCTAAGTGAATTTTCATTATTTTTCGATTTCTCGCTTCTTGTGTTCCTGTCAATGCTGCACAAGCTTTTCCTACATTTGGATTTTTGTTGTGAATAAAGCTTGTTATTGCAAATATGGGCTATCTTAGGTTGTTGAGGCAAATGGCAGCTGTCGTTGCTCCTTCTTTTCTGATAGCCACGTCAAATTGGATGGTGTGATAGTTTTTAATGTGATTGGCATTGATGGTGGCCACTTCTGCATCTTTTTCTTTCTAGGCAGAGTTATGATCCAAAAGAGCTTTTGAGACTCTTGTAATTAACCACAAAGGAATAGGAGTGAACAATTGGTGAATGACCAAATTATGAAGGTACCAAATGTTGTCAATGGCCAAGATGGCAAAGAGTTGGAAGGATTGGACTTCATTTTCTGGTATGTTGAGAGATTTAGTTGGGGTTAGGATGATGTTTATCCAGTTGGAGATTTTTTCATTTCAGTGATGTTGAGGGCCACTTAAACTGTCTCTAAAGACTTTGGGCATAGCAGCATTTAAGGGTAAGATGTAAGATGGTTTCTTCTTCAACCTGGAAAAGTGGGCAAGGACATGATTGTCTATGACGTTGGTCATTCTTTTGATCAAAAATTTTGTGGGAAGCATATTATGTGACACTTTCCACAAGAATAGTTTTAAACGATTCTTCATTTTAAGCTTCCATAATTTTTTCTAAGGGATATCAAAGTAGTTATTGACAGTGGAAGGGATCAAAGTAGCGTACGCTGACTTTACAGAGAAATTTTCAGAGTAGTGGTGAATCCATTGAATTTTGTCTTATTGGGAAACGAAGTTATAAATGGACAGAGGAATTTTCAAAATCTCATTGACAGTTCAGTCGAGAAGAGAGTTTGGAGTAGCAAAACATTCCATCTATGGGGTTCTTCTAAAGTAAGTTCAGCTACTTTCATTTCTATTTCAATCCAGTTTGTGTTGGGGTTAGGGGTAGGGGTGAAGTTGGGTAGTGTTGGTATCCAAGGGTCTTGCCAAACTCTGGTTGAGACTCCATTGTTTATTTGATGGCAGATGCTAGATTTAAGAAAATCTTTGTACTTGAGAATACTTTTCAGAACCCAAAATCAGTTGATTTTGGGTTGGTGTTGAAGAAGTTTGTGGTTTTTAGATATTTCTCAGTCAGGAAATGTTTCCAATGACTATAAGAGTCTTTTAAAATGGACCAAGCTTGTTTAGAGTGAAGAGCGGTGCTAAAGAGGTCCATTTGTTTAAGGCCAAGATCCCCAAGAGATTTGGGAATACAGATTTTGTTCCAGGATTTGGTGTAGAAACCATTTTTTGAGTTAAAATCTTTTCCCCACCAAAACTTCCTAAATTTGCTATCAATTTCATCAAAGGTCGTTTTGGGCATGCGACATGTGGACATAATATAGGAATGAATGGTTGATGCAACTGCCTTGATGAGAGTTGTGTGACTAGTTTGAGATAAGATTTTTTATTTCCAAGTTTTTAATTTTTTTATCAATCTTTGTTATGACCTCTTTGAATATGATTTTCTTTGAATGGTCTATGTTGAGGAAGAGTCCTAGATATCTGATCTTAACAAGACTAGTTTTGAAGTTGAAAAGATCCTTGATACTATGTTTGGTAGGAATGGGAGTGTTTTGATTGAAGTGGATTGTGGATTTGTTGTGATTGATTTTTTGACCAAACCAATTAGTGTAGGTACTTAAGCATTGAGAAAAAAACATTGGCTATGTTTTGGTCTGCTTTTCCAAAGAAGATAAGGTTATCAGCAAAAAGAATGTGAGAGATAAGAGGACCCCCTTTAGAGATATTGATACCATGAAGATTATTAAGATGCTCTTCTTGGTGGATGAGTCTAAAAGGGACTTCACTTTCGAGAATGAAAATGAATGGTGAGAGTAGGTCTTCTTGGTGGATGAGTTAACTCTTGGACTTAACTCAAATGATTTAGACATGTTTTGTAATTTTTTTACTTAAAAACGTTAAATGTACTTAAAAAAATTTATAAAAAAATTACTTTTTTATGTCAGTTATTGTTATTTTAAAAATATTTAAATTTAAATTTATAAAAAACTAATAAAATATGTCTTATAAATAAAATTGTAAGTTCATCATGCAGTACTATTCTAAATATAATATTAAATATCCAAGTAGAAATCATGCTGTATTAAATATTGTAAAATTTTCTTGCTAGTCTAATACGTAGATAAATAGTTATATTGTCTCATTTGAATTGTAAAAATATTTCATCTCATTATGTCATTATAATTTTTTCGAATTATTACACAAAAATATAATAAACAATTTAACTTTTCTAAATCTCAAAATGCTAATAATATTAAAAACTATTATTATAATTATGTTTTATTTAACTGATCAACTTTTATTAAAAATTATATATGTCATTTAATCCATCTCAATATCGAAATTGTATCTTATTCAATTGTAGTGTACATTATGATCGGACGATCATAAGAGCAAGGGATATATGGTACAAGAAAATAGGTCTATTCCAGCGATTTTATATTCTCTGCAAACGTTAGTTATTTGTAGCGATTTCCACTTGATGAATTTCATACAGCACATAAGTGAAGATATTTTTTACAACGATTTTTTAAGAATTAGCGGTGAATTTAGGCGTCGCATCAACAGGAAGCCAGGAACAATGCATTTTTTATTTTTGTACTAGGTGCTACCCGCATGATGCAGGGCGGGAGTACCCAACCCCGCATCCCGTCCCCGTACCATGCGGGGGGGAGGATTCCCCCCCCCCCCACCCGGGAGGCCCCCCACTCCGTTGCCGGGGGGTGGGGTTGAATCTGCACCCCGCCCCGCACCTCATGAATTCTTTTAGGTTTCCAATGTCTATTTTTTTTAATTATTTTTTAGGTCTAATTTTTTTTAGACCTAAATTATAATATAATTTAAATAATAAAAGAAAGTTTATACATCCAAAAATAATATAAACTCATTAGAGTTGTATTTTGAATTATTTTGGCCTTTAAGGCCAACCTTTATATAAGAGATCATACAAAACAATAGTAAAATTTAAACAATGTGGAACTTAAACAAGTCTCACATTGCTTAAGTTTCACTATTGTATTGCCTTGGTCTCCTATATAAAAGTTGGCCTAGAAGGTCAAGATAATCTATTAACTTGAATTCCACTTTAAAATTATCAGATTGTAAATATTTGTATACAATTTATAGTTATACAAATTATTTATATAAATATATAAAATATTTTTTTAAAATAATGAAGGTGCAGGGGACAGGGGGCGAGATGACCCCTGCGGAGCCCCTCAGGGGTCATCCCGCCCCCCGCCCCTGCTTGGATTTCTTATGCGGGGCGGGGGACCCCGCCACCTCATGGACGGAGCGAGGTAACCCGCTCTGTCTTGCGGAGGCGGGGGGAATGGAGTGGGCAAGTGGGATATGGATACCCCGCTGCCCACCCCTATTTTGTAAAACTAATTTTGAGCAAATTAATGAGGGAACAATTCATAACTTTTTTGGTGTCTTAGTTTGTAGAACTTGAGTTTTTATAGACAACAAATCTCGTTGTAATTGAATCTCATATTGTTAACGTCGTAAAGTTTTTAAATAATATTTATCTCTCTTTAAATTAATGTGTCAAAAGTTTATAAATAACCATTTGGTTACATAAATGGTGTTATGGTGAGGGATGGCAACTATTGTTGAAAACCAAACCAAATCTTCTCTTATATAATATCAAATACAGAAGATTAGATTTTTAAAGTATTTTCATTATCTCATCTATATATAATTTCCTTAATAAATAAAGACTTTAAACTTTAGCTTCAATTCATCAAAAACAACTACAAGTGCTCAAAGTGTCTATCTCTTATTCACTCTCATCTCGTGATTAGTCAATTTTTCTATCAGTTATTTTTAAGAGTGGCAATTTGTATTTTTGAATTTTATCAAGTCATAAATATTTGACTATATAGATATATTTGAATCCTTCATCATCAAACTAAAACCTCTAATTTGTAATGTGTTTATATTAGATTCACATGTCCACATATTATCCCTCCTACTTTCTTTAGTTTTGGCTTAGTGCTTAAGGGGCAATTGAAGAAATAAGGTAGTAATAATATGACTTAGACTTGTTTGGATGCCAAATCCAACTCAGTTGATTTCACTTTAGCGTGGGCTTGGCATCCAAATGCCGGTTCAATAGAGTTTAAATGTGAACTCAAAGGGCTTCACATGCAACCTGCTACACTGCAACATTAATGATCGAAATGTTAGTCTGACAAAAAAAAATTATTCTTTTACTTGGTTTCAATCTGACATACTTTTCTTTTTCTTTTTCTTTTCTTTTTTTTTATTTGAATTTCTCTCTCTCTCTCTCTCTAGTAGTTTGGCCTAACAAAATTTAATTTTTTTTTATTCCTCTCCCTACAGATTGTGCACATGTAGGGTATAAAATTTCTCTCTTTTAGTAGTAGGTCTTACAAATTTGACATCTTATAAATTTATCTAAATTCATATAACTATTTAAATATATTTTAAATTCATTTAAGTAATTCTCACAAAACTCACTCAATAATCTTAAATTACTACTATTTATAAAAAAAAAAAATTTAATTCAATATCCAAACACAACTTTTTTTTCTTGAGAAATCTACGGTGAATAAATTGATGGACCACCCACTAATCAGTTTTATAACAATTAAGGAACTGAACAAACCTGTTAGGTGAAAGCCAAAAGAAATACACACACCATTAACAAACATCATTCAAAACGTGTCTCTCATAAATTCTGCTCCAAAGAAAATCACGCAACCAAACCCACACCCCCAACAATTAAAATTAAAAGATGGAACTTATAAATCTATCTTAAAAATTTAACACTCACAAGAATGTCAAATCCAACATTCGAAAAAGAATAAGAAAACTACTAAAAAGAAAACCACAGTACCTTAATTTCTTCAATGAAAGCCATGGTTTTGTCATAATTCTTGGCTGACTTTGTTGCATATTTTATTGCTAAAGTTGTTGAAGGGCAATTATGGACACCAGGACCATATATCTAGATCGATCGACTTCATTCTTCCCCTTTATCCACGTCTTTAAAAGTGCTTCCTATTTTTAATGTTGGCTTCGAAAACACTCCTTGCCATTTTCCTGCTCCTGAAGCAATGGGTTATTCTTGGTTTTGAAGTTTTGCCCCAATCCCTACTTTACCAAAATAGAGTTTAATTCAATCGTTATTTAGAAGTGTTGTTCAATGTCACGACTTTATAATTTAAAATTGATCTCAATTGATCTTATTTAATAATTATAATTTATTTTTTTAATTTTTATATAAAATAAAATATTTTTTTATTTAGTTAAATTCAAAATAATAATAATATTAAAAAATATTATTATAATATTATTTTTATTCAACAAAGATTTCAATTAACTATTCGCACGATACGGGCCTTATTTAAATTAAGAGATGAAATAAGATGAGTTCTAAAAATTGAATAAAATATTATTAGAATATTATTTTTTAATATTATTATTATTTTAAATTTAAAAAAAACTGAATTGAGATTTGAAAAAGTTAAATTTTTTATTATATTTGATATAATAAATTAGAGAAATGTAATGATAAAATTGAGATGAATTAAAATCAAACTCTCAATCCAAACTAGCCTTAATGAATAGGAAATGATGCTAATTTTATACCTAAATGATAAATATACTGAAATGAAGAAAATTTTTTATTTACCTCAAATATTGATTGGAAGGGTGTATTTTACACATATATCTAGAGATAGAATTTTGCAAACAAGTATATTTTGTTTTTTTTTTCTCCATTTATTTCATCAAATTAAAAGTATTATTTTAATTTTAATTTTAGTTTTTAAGTTTTTATTTTAGTATATAAATAGAACTTGAAGAATCCGAGGTTACTCTCGAATACTAGATGATGGACCTCTACATGCTTCTTTGGTCAAAGCTTTTTAACACAGTAGTTGAATTGACTTTTTGATGATATGAGCATTATGGGTACTTTCGTAACTTCCGTGCTCTTTCAGGGATACCAGTATTTGTCGAGTATCGAATTTACATTTCTATCCCTCCCTCCCCTCCCACCGCCCACTGCAACTTCCAAACGGTAAAACGTGCTTGCCCCAGTTTGGACAAGCCAGGGGCAGTCTTGGGCATCCGTTGCGTATATAAGAGCCCACCCCCTACTCTTCTTCCTACACAAAACTCACCGACTCTGAGAAAACCGGATCCAATCCAGTTTCACCAGGTAACTCTGAACGAATGCAACCCCAATTTGTCTTAGTTTCAACTTTTCTGTTCCTAATCCACAGATCTGTTGCGGTTTTTCAAATTTCTATTCTTTGATCCATAATCCGTTTGCTTGAGTTTGATTTTATGTTTGATTGGGTTTACTTCTGTTTTTAATACTTGCATTGAGCATATAAATAGAGTTAATTGGCCGTGGATCTGGTGGAATCTATGATTTGCAATATTGAATTGTTAGCAATTCAATTCTTTTCCTTGGTTGTAATTTTTTCTTTGATTTGTCCCTTGCATTTCTTTTTTAAGCGGATCGTCGGTGATTCTGAATTTGGGTCAGATCTTATTTTGTCTTAGCTCTAATAATCATGTTTTTCCATAATTGCTAAAGTTACAACAATTGTGTTACTTTACTGCTACATGCATGTGCCCCGCCCCCTACAGTCTTTGCTTCATTCAACCTGAAAAACCAGCTTTCAGCTTTGATATTCCTCGAAGTTTAGCAAATTAATCATTGCAAAGTTTCCCTCCTTTTAAGACTCGTGGTACTAGGAAATGAATGCCATTTATACCCTCCTTACCTTACACTTATCCTTCTCGAGATCCATAAAGGGGCTGAAATTTGTAGATCGGGAATGAGGTTTGAAAAAGAATTGTCTTTGTTTCAATTGTGGTGCAAAAGTGCTTGACATGAGATCTTAAGGAGCTTTCAGTAAGCACATATCTAAGAAAACCAACTTTCCCTTCAGAAATTTATATATGAAGGTGAAAGGGAAGGCTTTTCCCTCTTTTATTTTCTCTGTCTTGCCTTCTCTCGGTTTTTTTTTCCATCTTTTGAAGAACAAGTGATTGTAAACATTTTGTTCAGTTATTCAGTCGAAAGAAGTTTTCTTCTTTTTTCCCCCGTGTTTAGCTTCTAGTGCTCCTGTAGCAGTTGAATTCTAAAATCATTTTATCAGTTGTACTGTTTGTCAGCAAAAGCGGGTTGATTGCATTTGGGTGATCCGGATATGGGTTTTCCCTCTGTCTCTCTCTCTCTCTATCTCTTGAGGAACATGTGATTGTAGATATTTTGTTCAGTTGTTCAGTCAACGATGTTTCCAGCATGTGTATGAACATCATTTTTCTTCAGGTTTCAAGGTAGAAAAGCAAAATGGTTAAGATCTGTTGCATTGGTGCTGGTTATGTTGGGGGCCCAACAATGGCCATAATTGCACTCAAGTGTCCTTCTATTGAGGTGGCTGTTGTGGACATCTCTGTGTCTCGGATCACAGCCTGGAACAGCGACCAGCTCCCCATCTATGAGCCTGGTCTTGATGATGTTGTGAAGCAATGCAGAGGCAAGAACCTCTTCTTCAGTACTGATGTGGAGAAACATGTCTCAGAGGCTGATATAGTGTTTGTCTCTGTCAACACTCCAACCAAAACTCGGGGTCTTGGGGCAGGGAAGGCTGCAGATCTGACTTATTGGGAGAGTGCAGCTCGTATGATTGCTGATGTGTCAAAATCTAACAAAATTGTAGTTGAGAAATCGACGGTTCCAGTCAAAACTGCTGAGGCAATTGAAAAGATTCTCACCCACAACAGCAAGGGAATCCAATTCCAAATTCTCTCAAACCCAGAATTCCTTGCTGAGGGTACTGCAATTCAAGATCTTCTCAACCCTGACAGAGTCCTTATTGGAGGCCGGGAGACCCCAGAAGGCCAGAAGGCCATCCAAGCATTGAAGGATGTCTATGCTCAGTGGGTCCCTGAGGAACGCATACTAACTGCCAATCTCTGGTCTGCAGAGCTCTCAAAGCTTGCTGCAAATGCCTTTTTGGCCCAGAGAATATCCTCAGTTAATGCCATGTCAGCTCTTTGTGAGGCTACTGGGGCAAATGTAATGCAGGTATCATATGCTGTGGGTAAGGACTCAAGGATTGGACCCAAGTTCCTGAATTCTAGTGTTGGCTTTGGGGGGTCCTGCTTCCAGAAGGATATTTTAAACCTGGTTTACATATGCGAGTGCAATGGTCTTCCTGAGGTTGCAGAGTACTGGAAACAGGTCATCAAGATCAATGATTACCAGAAGAACCGATTTGTGAACCGTGTAGTTGCCTCCATGTTTAACACGGTTTCAAACAAGAAGATTGCAGTTTTGGGGTTCGCATTCAAGAAAGATACCGGAGACACAAGAGAGACCCCTGCCATTGACGTGTGCAAGGGGCTATTGGGTGACAAGGCCCGGTTGAGCATATATGACCCGCAGGTCGCGGAAGACCAGATCCAGAGGGACCTCACCATGGACAAATTTACTTGGGACCATCCCATTCACCTCCAGCCAATGAGCCCCACCACTGTGAAGCAAGTGAGCGTGGTTTGGGATGCCTATGAGGCAACAAAGGATGCCCATGGTGTTTGCATTCTGACCGAGTGGGATGAGTTCAAGACTCTTGATTACAAGAGAGTATACGATAACATGCAGAAACCGGCTTTTGTATTTGATGGCAGGAACGTGGTTGATGTTGAGAAGCTGCGCGAGATTGGTTTCATTGTGTATTCAATTGGTAAGCCCCTGGATCCATGGCTCAAGGACATGCCAGCTGTGGCATAGAAGAAAATGGATGCACGATCGAGGCTTGTGGGTCAATGAATCTTAGTTGGAAACTTGGAGGCAATCAGTCTTATTCTTTATATATCTTTTTCTATTTTCTTGTGAAAGTAAGAGGCTCTATGTTTTGCCTACATTTGTATTCAAAGTCATTAATGTCTGTCTTTTATTTGGTTGCTAGCAAACTTTGATCTTTTGTTTGGTTTTAAATGTTCTATTATAATTAGAAATGTTAAAATTTTGAGAGCTATCTATTCAATATGGGAACTGTTGTATTTGGCTTATATTATAGAGAGAATTTTCATCATCTAAAAGAATGATGAAACACATTTCTTTTCTTTATTTCTAAAAGTCAAGGGAAAGGGAAACAAAATTGTGTACAAAATTAAAAATTGAGCAACTATATTATTAGTTTTTTATTTTCTCATTCACCGTTCACGTCAACTGCAAGCGCTGACTTCGTTCCAGGAGGTGAAAATATAGATGCTGCAAGCCAACTTCTACTGACACAACAGGCAATACAAGTGTCGATTCCTTTGATTTTCACAAGATTCTCGTCCCTCTTGTTTCATTCTCTTTAGAGGCGTAGTACCTGAATTAACAGATGAAAAATTTATAAATAATGAAAAATGAAAATATAAATGTGAGACACATGTAGTTGTGATTCGACACAGAGTTTATATGCACCAAATATTTAGGATCAAATGCACTAAACTTGATGAATTGTGCAATCCCTCGTGACTTTAGGTATTTCCAAAAGTCAAAAATTCTATACAAAGTCGCCTAAAACAAACGTGGGACAAACACTAGCGATGTGGCAAAAATTAAAAACACACCATTTAGACTATTCTCCGCCTTTCTTCTTCACCGTCTGTCTCCTCGTTTCTTCTCTACTTTCTTAATTCTTTTTCCTTGTTCTCTCACTCTTTTGTCTACACTTTGTCTCCACCTTTCTTTTATTCTCGACTATCATTACTTCTCTCAACAAAAGAACAAAATTGCAAGTTCTCCATTTGTTTTTATTTATTAGTTTTGCACAATAATCGTCAATTCTCTCAATAGAAATCATACGAATCTGAAGCTCCATTTTTCATATGTGAGATTTTTTTTTTTATCTTTTTCGCTTGACTCTGTAGTGCCTTTGTCATTCATTTCGTTCTTCGTATCCGTTGCCAACACTAATTGAATGGAGTTCCAGATCAGAGCAAGCCGGACAGGAATGGAGGAGGTATCGGAACCCAAAAAACTAAAACTGGAAAACGCGCTCTGCAAAGCATTAGATATTTGTTTTTGACCCAAAGAAGAAAAATATGCTAGATTGGATTGGTGAGAAAGTGAAATCGGCATGGGTATTTCAAATAATTAATGTGATAAGAGAAAGCGTTTTTTGAGTTAGAGAATGAAAAGTGGTGGAAAGAGATAGAATCTATGCAGATCGTCATTTCCATTTTTCAAAACTCGTATCCCTTTCCAACATTCTTTTCCTTTGTTTTTTCTTTTTTTCTTTTTGGCCTTTTGTTTTTTGTTTTTTTTTTCTTATGTAAGTTATGCCACGTCCACAGCCGTTTGCATCCCGTTTATGCGCGACGTTTGTCCGTATCATCACTCTCTAACATTTTTTTTTTATATAAATTTTATTTGACTTTCAAAAATATCATGTATCCAATTTTCCATATTTTTTATATTCTATCAAAATGAATTATTCTATTTTTTTTATTCTCTTACTTCATTTTCATTCTTAACTACTAACTATTTTGTCTTTTTCCTATTTTTAATATTTCCAACTTTAATTAAACTCCAAATCAATACAATTAATATTTATCACAATATCCGATTAATTAAAAATTTACTTGATTATTAAATAATCATTTTCTCTAACGGAACTTTTTTTTTTATAATGGAGGAAAAAATCAGAAAAAATATAAATACATTGAAATAAAATAAAAATCCTAAAAAATAATAATTACATTCAAGACTTTGCAACGGTCAGAATTTTTCAAAGAACATAATAATTATGATTAATCATAATATCAAAATACAAATAAGAAAAGTAGATTTCTCCAAATTTTGCTTATGCCTCTCTAGATTAATTTCTAGACGATGTCTATTCGTTTGGATGTCCATTGAGACTTGTATCTTATGAAGTTCGGTTTGAATTGATTATCGTCTTTTGCTCATATGCTAGTATTTTTGGAGCATACAAAAAAAAACCCACAAGTCTGCCCAACATACACAGTTGACAAGTAACCCAAAACACATCAATCACATGAGCACAAAATTAACCTACATACATGCAAGAAAAGTAATTGAACATAAATAAATTTCAGTTACCTTATAGTTTTGGCAATCGAAAAATTACTGTCCATCGTTGTCCTCAGTATGAGCAGTTCGTTGGCATGCTTTAATATTACAGTAACATACTAAATATTCATTGCGACGATTTTGCTGAGCGTGACAGACTAGTAGTGCTACTACTAGACGTAGGCATTGGGTAGTATTTTTTTTTTATTTTACTTCAAGTTTGTAAACAAACATAAATAATAGGGGCGAGAAAATACCCAACATCATAAAGTATGTGCTTAATAATCGGGGCTTAGAAAGGTTATTTTCATATTACAGCATGCGAAGACAAGAAGCATATATGAATAGTTGCAAAATTGTGAACCCCGATTGTCGTATACTGGCCCTTCAAGGTTCACAACTTACCTTGTCATATCAATGACACTCCCTGCTTAAACATTATGAATTAACCCCACTCATCACAACCTTATAATAGATCACTAGATATAGAACAATCCTGATAACAAACAATGAATCATAGCTCAGAGGCATAACAAATGGCGATTCAAATGTGAAGATGTTTAATGGCATCACAAAGGCATGTGAAATGGCATCACAAAGTACTAAATAACGAGCAACATGGGCATGGAAAAGATTGAATTAATCACAGGCATCACAAGGACGAAACAGGGGAATCAACATCTAAATCACAACTCAATATGTAAATATCCCAACAAATAATACATAAATCACAACAGAATTCCATAATGAGCAACTCAGACATGGGAGGATTGAAAGAATCAAAGACATCACAATTTCAAAACAAGGGCATCAACATCTCAATAATAACTTAGTATGTAAATATTCCAGCAAATAACCACATAAATCACAGCAAATTAAACAATGAAAACCTTTGGCACGGGAAAAATTTCACAAAGGCATCATAGCGGCGTAACAAGGGCATCAACTTGGCATCACAACTCAGCATATAAACATCCCAGAAAATAACACATAAATTACAGCAAAATTCCACATTGAGCAACTCGGATATCACATCAAAATTCAGAAAGTTTTCAAGGGACGAAACACTCGATCACAGAGGAAAACACGAAATGCATATTAATATCACAGCAAAACCCCAAATCTCATAAAAGGGTCACAAGAAATAACAGTTGGTGAACAATAGAGATGAATCACATAACCTCTTCAGAAGAAATCAAAACCCTAGGATTTGGATTCGAGATCATCAAAGGTTCCGACGAGTTCAACAACACTATTATTATCAACAAAATAAAAATACTTAAAGAACAACAAATTTTGCAGGAAGCTTGGTGGTGAATGGGGGAGCCGAGAACCCCATTGCACACACACACACACACACACACACACACACACACAGAGGTGATAGTAGTCCAAGGGGATATTGAAAACCTTACTGGCGACGACAAAGGGAGGGTTGTGCTGAGCGTGAAGGACTTGCAGAGGAAAAGGAGTTGGACTTGCTGAGAAGAATAAGGGGTTCTCTTGGCATTCTTCGCTCAAGTGAAATAAAAGGGGGGTTGGGATGGGGGACTACAATAGCTCCCCGAATCCCCTAAAAGGGAAATTCGGATGTGGGAATGTTTTGGGGTCTAAACTCCAAAACATCCCCTAAATTTTGGGGAGAGCATCCTTTCAGGAAACCTAATGCGAGTGCTTTAAAATTTGGGCCTAGTCTATTTTGTACCTAAACACTGTATTTGAAAGATTTGGGAGTTCTATTAGTTAGGCTTATTGCCCTCTTTTTTAGCCTTTTGTCCATTTTTTTCCAGTAAATTTTCAAGTAACTCTAGTGCCTTCATGAGCTGAGGGTTGTCTGTATTTTAATTTAGCCTCATGTTCTTTGAATGTAAGAGCTTATGATGCTTAACGTTTAGACTATGGGACTAATATTGCTCCTGAAATCCTAAATAATTTTTGGAAGAAAATCAAACACAAGAGTAAGACTAGTAGGAATTCACACTCTACTCAGACAATTAGAGGCCATCAACCAATAATACACACAACTAAAAACTGATCAAAATTGAAAATTCGAAACTGTAGAAAAGCAACCCTCATGACATAATTACTGAAAATGAGGCTAATTGCAATCTTGTAAATACTAAATGTAGAGAGAAATCAATGGAGCAGGAGATGAGTGGAGTGTCCCTCATGACAAGCTATGAGTTTTCAGATGCTCAGGAGCACAAGAACTATGATATTTTCTTTAAGATTTATGCATGAGGCCAAGCATTGGGTGGTCACAAGAGGGCTTATTCGATAAAGAACTCTCAGATCATGGCTAAAGAAACGGTGGCAATAAAGCATTAAATTTCTACCCAAATCTCCTAGTTTTTTTTGGAGGAAGAGACCAAAGATAATGTTGGAATCAAGTCATGGCGAGTAGGAAATGATCACAAGCATGAATTGTTGGGGGGTGAGATCCCAAATTGATCATGTTAATATATGGCTATGAATAGTCTTGGTTGATCTTTTGGGGAAATGCTTATCTGTTTTTGGTTTTATAAGTTAAAAAATAAACTATCTATGTACAAATGTAAACTTTGCTCAGTGAAAATCTTGAGTTTGGGTGTCTTTAGCTTCTGGTTTTATTTCAAGTTGCATGCTAGATTGCCCAATGTACATTAATCTGAGCTAATGCACCAAGTCCTTATCCAAAGCCAGAATGGTAAACATCAAATTGCTTTCATCAAAGATGGAAGAGTTGGGGGATGGATACATGTTCATGTTGACAAGATTAGGCTAGAGACTCCTAGCATGTGTGCATTTGCAGTTTTTTGTAGCTAGCTGATTAATGTTTTAATGAGCCTTCGAAGAGAAACAAGTGGTACTTTATAGTTTATCAAATGGTTTGGAAACTATCTTGACGTTTCTAATGACTTCAAACTTTTTGATTAAGAGAAAGAAAAAGAAAAACATCTCAAAAAGACCTAGATTTTATTAGAATTTAGAATATCCTTTTAGTGTAAGAATTGATCTGATTCCAAGCTTTTAGTGGAATCTATAATATGTTAAAAGAGGCTTTTTGGTTTTGATCTCTTTTCCATACACAAAAGATTTTAAAACAAAAGAAAAAGAAAAAGAAATCATGTGCTAACTTTGTTTACTAGCTCATAGGAGGAATTAAATCATGTTTACTACTTAATGTTATTAACTTTGTTTTTAAGAGATCGATAATAAGCACACTAGAGCTAGAAGGAAAGAAAGGAATTCTGAAACCTATGCCCTATTTTTGCCACAAGTAAAAACTCTATTTCCTCTCCCTATGGTTGAGCATATAAATAACCTTGCCCAATGTGTCAACGGGAGTTTCATGAGCAAGCTACCTTAAGTAAGTAGCTAATTGAATAGTGTTGCTAGGGGAGTGAGTCTCAGCAAACCAGAATGATAAGCTACATAGAGAAGGAATAGAGAAAATCCCTTTTTCTTTCCACTTAGCAATCCTACCATCTATTAAACGATTTCCCTCCACAAATAGAAGGAAAAGCCCTCAACTCGAAGGAAACCAAGGAATGACTGAATCCAATAGGGATTTTCTTTGAGTTCACAATTGGAGTCTCACAGGAGGGACTATAGCCCCCTCTATCATCGTATGAGGGGATGAGGGGTTAGAGCTTCCTTTACCTGCCTTATCAAAACAAGAAGGCCAAGAATGCTGGCAGATAAAAACTTTATTTTAGGTATGCAAATGCAAGACTCAATATGAATGTTTCATTCCTAGCTTGCTGAATCAAAATTATTAATTTCGTTCTAGAACAGCGACTGGAATGGTAAAGTATTATATTTCATACCAGTGACAATTCTGGCTGTTTCAGGGTATTTCGAATCATTCCAACTAGGTTCCGGGGTTCCAAACCATTCCGATCGGGTTTCGAAGCGTAGACTGCAGACCAAAAATGAAATAAAAAGAGATAAAGAAGAAGCTTCTTCTATAGACTGTAGACAAAGGGGGTTTATTGATTATTAGCTCGCTCTCGTTCTTCTCAAATCGTGGGGAAGGGGGGGGAGGGGGGAGGGAACGAAGATTGATAGGATTGACTTTAAGAAGGATAGGAGTAATCAATTCTGGCAAGCACTTGATCGGCCACGATTAAAGGTGAAATAAAATAAGGAAAAATAAATTACCTCAACATATGCAAAATATCAACTGACAATGAATTGATTGAGTGCTATAAATTGATCTCAAGATATTAAAGGACGTAATTAATTGGTGTGATTTTAATTATCAATTCATATGGAAGATTCATAAAAAAGTGTGTCAAAAAAATTAAAAAGTATTTTTTTTGTCTTAAAAAGTTTGAATAAAATAATAATGATAATAACATTAATAGAGAATACAATTTATTTAATAAATATATAAATTTGTATTAGATTTTATAAATATGTGTATTTAAAATTTGTATTGACAATTAAAAATATTATTAAATTTATTATATGCTTTTAAAATTTGTATTAGTTTTATTTTAAAAATTAGTTATTATATATAATTTATTTATATAATGTCAATCCCGAAATAGTATATGAAACGATACCAGCACTAAAATATTTCATTTCAGTACCTCAACCAGAATGATCATTGGAATTAAATTTATAACTTTGTGCTGAACCCTTCTTATTAACTCAGCTAACAAAATCTTAATGCTACACACATTGTTCGTAGCATTGTTATTCACGTAACAGACCCTCAATAAGTTTGACGCCTCTTTTATATTCACTTCTGAAAGAATATGATACGCAAGAATACTAGCTTCTTTTAAGGTACCCTTATTCTAATTAGAAATGATATGACCTTCATATTGATCTTAAAGGTTTGAGACTAAAGTGTATTCAATATTTTGCACACTTTCTCCCCCCCACTAGTACTCAACTTGATATAGAAATGGTTGTAGTCTTTAGAACATAATAGACGAAACCTATTATAGATATCACCTGTTGGCATTGAATAGTAATCCCCTCGAACTTCATTTAACGTCTTAGGAAATAAGGTCCTAGAATGCCAAGGTGTCAATGGGCTAACCATGGGAATATTGAGTTTAACCGAAAGGAGATTCAACTCAAAATTGCACATAGCATAAAAATTTAGGAAAACCCTTACCCTTTTTAGAAACTGTCAATTCCCCTATTAAACAAGTATCAGTTCTCAAGATAATCAGTTTCTTGTGGGCTAAGAACTCCACCAAGCAAACCCCTATAGCATAATCTGTCCTAGCTATCTTTTTCTTTTGAGTTTGGTTTATTCCATATCTGTCTCTTTTTTCTTCTTATTATATCCGTAATATTCTACTTATGCCATACTGCTAAATCTAGCTGATTGAACAAAGTTGATACTCTAACGAGGGGGAACAAAAACCTTGGTTATTATAGCATTGACGGTAGATAGATATTTCTAAAGAGTGAGTGCTGGCCTTTTTTCATATTGAATCATAACCATTTCCCTCTTTCTTGAGAAGAAAGAATAAGACTCCAAGGAACAAGGTTAAGCACTAATGCAAGTTGTCCATCATTAAATTGTTCTTTTGGTTTTATTAGGGCTAGAGTCTTTGTTAAGCAAGAAGCCAATGTTGTAATTTATTAGGATGATTCTCTAAAGCAATAATTTCATAAGCAAATACATGAGACTCTGAGACTCTTTGAATTTCAAGCTCTGAAGAAGATTGAGACTGACCCCATAGAAAAATGAAAAAAAAAATTGTCTGCATGGAGAAAATGGTAGTTTGGTGTGCATCCCCAATTGACAACCAAGAAAAATATGACTGGGTGAAGCATTGTTATAATCACTTTCAAGGACCCATTAGACTCTAGATTCCCAATAGTTGTAAAGCTTGCATGAGCAAAATGAAGATGCCAGGTATGCAAAGAAGCTGAGGAAGAAGAAGACACTCGAGTGTGGTAAGCTTGACCAATGGAAACAGAGAGAAAGTAGAGATTTCCTTTCTGAAAAGTTTTAGCAAGTAGGTGCCCTGATTGAAGATCCTTCACAAGGACTTCACTACACTACTAGTTATAGAGCAGATTCTGACCAGACAGAACAAGCCTTTTTAGTTTACTACTATGGTTGGATTGAAAAGCAATCCCGACCAACAAGAAGGAAGGTGAGAAAGAGCAGAAGCACCAGCACTGCCACAATTGCAACAGCAATAAAACCATAAATTCTTGCGCCATTCATCACTGCAAATTGAGATGCAGGCATTAAGGGTCCGAAATTATATGCCATCGCAGAAAGTAGAATCGGATTGGAAGGTAAGGATAACATGATTGACTGGTTGCAGGTCCCCCGAATCATGGGCCGCAACTACTTGTGTTTAGACCCCTAAAGATCATTTGAATGAGTCGAGGCTATATGGGCTTAGGCCTTTTGGTGGTTGTGATTTTTGGGCTATTTAGATGGGCTCAAATCCTTTCACATAGGAGAGTATATGGATAGGCTTGGATCTTTTGCATGATTTCATGTGAGGAGCCACCTTTGATCAACTTTGAATTTAGACATATCCAGACAAAGGCTATTGAATTCTCTTTTCAGAATTGAACGTTGGCTCAAGATCATAGTACATGCTATGGTCTCGTTGAATTATACCTGGTAAATCCTACCACAGAGGTTGTTTTTTACAAAGAAAAGTGATTTTCATAAATCTATTATGTATTAATTTTGTGCAAACTCTTCAAAAAATATATATATATATATATAACCTACTTAAAAAAAAATTTCTATTTTCATAGTAATTATTTGTTGTAAAATTAAAGAAAAGTAATAAGAAAATTGAAGGATTACAATATATGAAATTTATTTTTTAGAAACTCAATATTATTTTTCTCAATTTTTTTTATTGTATGTCTACAAATTATCCTCAAGACTCCCCTTTATAGACTTGGGATGATACATTACTTTAAAAAATGCATGAACTTAGAAAATGACAATACATGGATTAAGAGGATACATGAACATTAAAATAAGAATACATGAATAAGTTAGAATTGTAATGGTAATCCATCAAATATATAGAAAGTATTTTACTAGATTCATATATTTACAACATTATTTTTTGGTTCATATAAAGGGTAACCCACGAACCAAAAAGAACATAAGCCCGTAACAAAGATATGACTTATGAGAAAAAAAAAATTGAAGCCCATAACTAAAGCCCACATCCAATTATCCTCATTCCCCCTCCACTGGCCGACCGCCACTCTCATTCATCTACTCAACTTCAAGCAACAAACCCTCTCTCTGTCTCTCTCTCTCTCTGTTTGAAAAAACGCTATGGACTATGCCGGGTGGCCTGAGACGCACCGAATCACACCACAACGACAATTACAACCTCCAAATACTAACCCACAACCTCCAGACCCCTACTCTTCTTCCCATTACCCATACTACCCGCCAGACCATATCCCAGTTCCTCTCACTGCCGTTACGCATTCCTCTCTTGAACCTCATAATTTGTACGCCGATCCCGGTAGGATCATCCCTATTGGGCCCGACGCCTATGCCTCCCTGAGCTCCTACCAGCATACCCATTTCCACATCCAAGGCCATGCCGCTGCTGGGTCCTACGTTCACCACCATCAGACTCTGGCTACGGGGCCCTCCGTTTACTATTCGGACCCGAATTCGCAGAACTGGGCCGCCAAGGAGGCCGTCCGGATATACGGGGCTTACCGGGTTGGCTATGGAGCTGTAAGTGAATTTTTGTTCTTTAATATACAGGTTTTTTGTTTTCTTAATTTCCGGAATATGCTAATCGAATCGCGCATGTTTAATATGATTGTGATTTTTCTTTTTTCTTTTCCTTATCTTTTTAATATCGCGGTTCATATTTCAAGAGTTGGTTGCTAAGAAAGTGTGAAAGAAATTGTTTTTATAAGTTTTAAATGCGGAATTTTGGTTTAGTTCTGATTGGTGTAGAAATTTGGGAAAATGATTGGAAAAGGTCGAGATTTAAAAGACAATGAGTTATTGGAATTTGAATCTTAATAATACTATAATTCTCCAGTTCAGTTGAGTCCTTAAGATCATTAGTATTGGTTTCATCAAAATAAATCATCAAAATTTTATGAAAAGTACAAGTTTAATGAGAAGTCAATACTAAAATAATTCTATATTGGATTCATCAAAAATGATTTCGTCATATTTGATCAAAAATGAAGAAAAAAAAGTGAAGAAAATGAATTAAAAGTACTTTTGGTTTGACTTTTGAATAGTAAATCATCAAAGTTGATAATTTACTATTCAAAATCCAAACCAAAAGTACTTTTGATTTATTTCCCCACTTTCTTTTCCTCATTTTTGATCAAATATGATGAAAGTATTTTTGATGAGTCCAATGTGGATTATTTTGGTGTTGGCTTCTCATTAAATTTGTATTTTTTATCAAATTTTGATGAGACCAATGCTAATGTTCTAAGAATTGACTGGGTTGAATGCGCCAAGTATTTTTATTCTCCCGTAGATGCTGATAAGATCATTCAAACGCTACTTTTAGATTTATTATTAAGTTAAATATTTTTCTGTGTGGTAGGGGTAATTGCACATTGCATAATTTGGAGGGAAGTAGGAGTGTCATTTAACATTTTTATTACTATTAATAAGAGATTTTATTACCAAGAGAATGCATAGTCCAGTACACAAGAAATATACAAGAGAAAAAACCTACATACACTAAGATTATCTCCATTCAAGACGAGCCTTAGCCCAAAAACTAAAAGTATTAAAGAAAAACTCCCAAAGTTCTCTCATCGAGCGTTCTCTATCTTTAGAGCACCTCCCATTCCTCTCTTACCATAAGCACCGCATCAAGCATGAAAGTATTAGCTTCCAAATGGCAACAATACTTTGAATCCCCGCAAAACCTCTCCAACATGAAAGAAAATCAACCACATGCTTAGATATCACCCAAGCAACACCCGTCCTATAAAAAATCTCATTCCACAATGTCTTAGCCACCTCACAATGAAGAAAAATATGGTTAACAGATTCACCATCTTTCTTACACATGAAGCACCAATCTACTACACAAAGTCCAAGCTTTCTTAAGTTATCCGTGGTGAGAATTTTTCCAAAAGACCTTTAACATTACTTTCCCCTGTTACTTATCAAAAAACAGAAAAAGAAAATTTCCAAGAGACACCAACAAACAGAAAAATGGCACCTTACTAGGCACCTTAACTCACCAAATGAATTTTCAGGGGTAACCATAGACACAATGACAGGTTAGCACCTCATAAAAGTAACTAACTGAAAGTCTCGAATTTCCTGCATGAACCAACAGCAAACTATCCTCCCTTCCATGAACAATCTTCAAATCATATAATCTACCAAAAAAACAGAGACTACGTTCACTTCCCAATCATGCACATTTTTGACAAAATCAACCTTCCATTGATTTTGGCTATGGAAGAATTTTCTGATAATCTTCAATGGAATTTTCCATGAGGTCCAGATCAAAGATGAACTCGGAAAATTCTTCCATAGCCAAAGAATTCCAGTACATTCCTGAACGCTTGCTAGGGAAACGGGAGAAGTTCCACTTGGTTAATTGGAAGACTGTGTGTTTTCCAATCTCCTATGGTGGCTTGGGGTGTGCAATTGCATATCTTTAACAAAGCCTTATTGGGAAAATGGTTATGGAGATATCATTTGGAGGGGGGACCGTTGTGGAAGGAGACCATTGATGCTAGATCTGGAGAGGCTTGTTTTTTTGGGTGTTGGGGGGGGGGGGGGGGGCATGGGGTGGGCCTATGGAAGTTTATTAGGAGGGGCTAGCCAAGTTTTGAAAGCCACATTCTTTATGTGTTTGAAGAGGGTAATAAAATTAGATTTTGGAGGGATATTTGGTGTGGTGATGTGACTTTGGAGAGAGCATTTTCAGCTCTATATCGTATGGCAGCTAATAAAGAGGCTTCTATTGCTGATATGCGTGTATTCTCTCATGTTTCTCATCAATGGAATATCCTTTTTATTCGGGATTTTCATGATTGGGAATTATTCATTGTTGATCTTAGTCACACATGTGCATGCCCCTTTCCTTTGGAAAAATATTTGGAGGTCTCGTGTACCCTCCAAGGTAGCTTTCTTTCTATGGACTGCTATGCTTGGGAAGATTTTGACTATGGACAACTTGAGGAAGAGGGATTGTGTTTTGTTAGATTGGTGTTACATGTGTAAAAAGTATGGAGAATTAGTGGATCACCTCTTATTACATTGTGAGGTTGGGAAGGCATTGTGGGATGAGGTCTTTTGTAGGGTTGATCTTACTTAGATTATGCCAGCGAAGGTGGACTTCTTGTGGTGTTGGAGGAATATACAAGGTTGTCCTCAAGTGGTAACTGTGTGGAAAATAGTTCCATTGTGCCTTATGTGGTGTATTTGGGCAAAACGGAATGATCATTGCTTCGAGCACAAAGAGCACATATTGGCGGAGTTGCAGGATTTTTTTATTCACACTCTATTGCTATGGTTTTCAGCCATTGTCATAAATGTGAACAATGTTCATGACTTTTTGTCCTTAATTTTCAGTTCTTAGAATATATTTAGGTGCTCTTTTGTATATTTCCTGTGTATCCGGACTATGTTTATTTCATTCACATTAACAATACTTACTTCTTACTTATAAAAAGAAAAAATTATTATTCAAATAAGAAAATGAATGAGGCACTGCAGCATCTTGATCCATAGCAATCCTGAGAAGGGAAGGATAAACATTCTTGAGAGCTGAATCCCCACTCCAAATATCATGCCAAAAATGAATCCTTGTACCATGCCCCCCACCTTGAATTTAAAATGATTTACGAACTCCCCCCAACCCATTCGAATGGACTTCCACAAACCCACCCCATATGCACCTCTTACTTATTAGGAATGCCAACTCCCCCATATCCTCCCATATTTAATGTCAACAACATTTTTCGATAACGCATTCCTCTCAATATGATATCTCCAAAGCTATTTCCTAAGAAGGGTTTTGTTAAAAAGCCTCAAATATTACTCACCTGTGAGTAGCCCAAGTGGTAAGGGCGAACTTGTGTGTATGGGCCCCGTGCCAAAGGTTTCCCTGGGATCAATTTGCGATTTAAGTGGGAGGCCATGGTGGCGGGCTACCATGATAGTTTTTCATGGGGTTTAGGTTCCATGTGTGAGTCCTAAGGGCTTTGCCTTGGGGTGGTTCCCCCATCATATAAAAAAAAGCCTCAAATTTCGCACCACCCAAACCTCCACAAGAAACTAGTTGACAAACCTTATTCTTGACAGCAGTGTCATGTAACGTTCCCATGGGTAAACTCTTTAGCATGGTGCACTACGCACTTCACTCATAAATATAAATCCATATGGGCTAGATAAAATCTGAAATAGCTTTAATATATGCAATCAGCTTTAGAAGCCATCATTCTCCTTTACAATTAAACAATCAATAATTCTGAGACGATAAAGCTGTGAGAAGCATGATTCCAGACATAGTTCATTAATTGATGCAGGCCCGTCATATTTCCAGGGTGATTTTCATCTATATCCTTTCTTGAACCAAAGTTTTATGTTGATGTGAGAAACCTATATAAGCTAAAATCAAAATGCAGTCAGAATCTGCAACTTATTGAAGTTCCCAATACATCAGATCATGCTTTGGTTTCCTGTAAATTTATCCTTCCTCCCCTCCCTTGTTTTTGGAGTATGAATATACTACCCTTGTACAAACAACTAAAATATGATTTCTGCTACTATAAACTATAATGACTGCAAATTTCATAGTCATCATTCTATCCTTGTGTCTATTTTGGCTCTTCTTTTATGGTCAAGAGTGAACTTGTTCATTAACAGATTTAAATGTTTTCCTGCATCTTTGTGCTACGATTGTAATCTATTTAAATTTATTTATGAATTCAGCTTGGTGTCACTGTTCAACTCACTTGCCAAATTTGGTTAGTTGTCATAAAAACTCTCAACCCTGACATGAAAAATGGACTAGTGGCACGCAAAAGGCATTAACTTTTATGTGTACGTTTCCTAAGTGGCTTAACAAGCTCCATAGGGTGGTTTTGTTCTCTTATGTTCTCCGATCTCTTTGTATCTGTAGCCCTCTAACCATGGATCAGACCCACTGGACGTGCAAACTATATATCAAATGGATCTGTTGAAGGATACGCAGGGTAGTTAAGTTAGGCGTTGATCCAAGACCATATTGCTGAAGTTTTCAGCTTTTTAAGTTGTGTCCCTTTGCATGTATCTTGGGTGCTCATGTTTTAATTGAGAACAGAAGTTGTGACTGAGCTGGCTTCCTGTTGGGAAGTCTAAAGGTCGGTCAGGCAGTTCTGCAAGTTTTCAACTCTATCATGGATTAGTCATGTGGTTTCCATTGACATCGGTGAAAACAAGTATTTAAAAAACCGATAAAAATGCATAATGTATCTTGATATTATATACTGGAATCTTTCCGACACTGGGGTGGTGTATATATTATTGTTTCTAATTAATCCCCTGGTATCTTGATTCTGTACAGGGTGTGTCGATACCATCAAGTGGGACAGAACAGTTGGCTATTGCAAATCCAAACTTCACTTTCAGGGCCAACAATACTCCTCGTCATGGAAATAGAGCTGGGAAGACGTACCAAAAGAAAATGAAAACAAAGACAAAGACGAAGACTGTACAATCTGTGTATTGTGAACTTTGCAACATCGATTGCGACACCAAGGATGTACTCGACAAGCATAAATTGGGAAAGAAGCATAAGAAGAACCTGGAGAAACTAAATAAAGTAACTGCCCCAGCTCAAAGTGCTGAAGGATCAAAAACTCTTGTAATTGGGCCGCAAGAGCAGCCAAATACGGACAAAGCTGTTGGTGGGAAAAAGAGTCGGAAGAAGGCTGCTGCACATGAAGAGGATCTGGAGTCGAAGAGACGAAAGGTTCTTGAAGGTGGGGCGGCAGTTGAGGCAGTGAGGACATGTGCAATATGTAATGTGGTGTGTAATAGTGAGACAGTTTTCAATTATCATCTTGCGGGACAAAAGCATGCTGCAATGGTGAAGAAACAGGCAGGTGGAACAGGAATGGCTACTGCCAGTTGAAAGTAAAATATTTGGATTCTTTTTAGTAAATTAGTTTTCTTTGCCGTATACTTGATCTTCCTTTCCGGGATTTGATGACCAGCCCATACTTTTTGGAGGTGAGTGGATCAAAACTTATTGGGATAACACTGGTTTTTAAATTTCCTAGAGAAGATCTTATATGACTATCCAAAGCATTTGAAATGCCAATTGCAGATTCACTCGGGCAAACTCGAATCTGATTCAACTTATATATCAAATTATTATTTTTTTTCTCTGAAGTATATATCAAATCAGTTGTTACAAAAAGTAATATTTATGGACAACTTGTACAAGTTTTTATATAAACTCGTGTGATTATATATTTGTACTCAAACTTCATTTAGTCAATCATATACAAGACTTCCTTTTTAAAAAATGGAAACTACCTTAATTTTCTATTTTAACCAAACAAAATTCAAAATGTATTTTTTTTCAAAAGTTTATGTCTCCAAGAAAGTTTAAAAAATACATAATTTTTTTGTTTCCTTTTTTGGAAAAAAAGACAAATTTTACCTCGACTTTATTCATCCACTTTACTCATTGATACGCACCCTCCTCCCCCTAAAAAAAGCCCTGATAAACAGACGCATATCCAATAAAAAGGGCCCCAAGGTTCAACACACCAAAACCCTCAAACCCCAAAACTCTGTATCTAGCTTACCACCAGATGGCCTGCCATCACCACCAAAGCCACCCTACCCCCACCAACACCGCCACCTGTTTCCACAACTTCTGCTGCTGTTGCAGCTGCAGCCCACCGCAAGTTTCCCCTCCATTACAATACCCACTTCTCCATGCCCTTACTGCTCAGATTCTTCAAACTGCCCCTCTCACTCTCAACCATGAGCAACACCATCATTACGATCCCTATTCCCAATCTTCGAAACTTAACATCCACAATCTCCATCCTCAAAACCCCTACCAAAATCATCAACGACGATCCCAAAACCAACGCTTCCAAGAAACCCATGGGACCGGCTCAATGCTTTCCTCTTTGCTTCGCCGCATCGAGTCCCTAGAATCCTCTCTCTTCCATGTTTCTACTTCTTCCCCATCTCCATATTCTTTTTCCCCGCACTCTCTCAGAGACTTAGCTGCTCGTGTTATACAAACCCATTTCCGTGCGTTCCTTGTTCGCAGATCAAGAACTTTAAGACATCTCAAAGACCTTGCTGTCATCAAGTCCACTTTCAACTCGCTTAAATCCTTGCTTTCCATTGAGACCCACTTCGATTGCGACGCTCTTTCTCACAAAGCAATGGATTTGCTTCTCAAGCTTGACACTATTCAGGTAAATCATACTTGGGTACATTTTATTTTGTTCAAAGTTTCATCATGTTCGTCTTTATTTAAGGGATAATTAGACAGCCTCCTCAGACCTGATTTTTAAATATATGGGTTTTGTTTGCAGGGTGGAGACCCAATGGTTAGGGAAGGGAAGAGGTCGATTAGCAGAGATTTGGTGCGCTTCTTGGAGTTCATGGATGAGGTTTCAGTAAAAAGGTATGGGCTTTCCTTCAAAACGATTAAGAATGTCAGTTTTGGTCATCCAAATGGTGATAAATCTAGGGTTTTGCGCTCCAAGATAAAAAGTAAGGAGGGGCAGAGGGATACGATAGAGAAATTGAGGGCCAGAGTCGAAAACATTAGCGCGCTTTCTAAGATTTATCAGCACGAAGAAGACACCGAGCTTGAGGGGTTCCAGCAAGTCAGTTATGATGACGAGGAAAACCCACCCAGATTTGTCATCATAGGAAATGATGGGCGAATTAGTAATGGGGTTTCGGTGAAAAGGAAGGGGGTTCAATCTAAGGTTAAGAAAAGTGTGAGCTTTGCAGATAATGGAAACGTGTATAGGGTTTATAGCGATATCCATGAGCCAATTTCAAGTGAGGATGGTACTTGCTTAGATGACAGTATTTCCAGTGGTCATCACGGAGAGAAAGACCTCACAAAGACCATTTGCAAGGGATTTCCTCAAGGGACTGAGGATGATGAGGAGGCACCCTCGGAAAATGGAGAATCACCCCGGTCCAGTGATGGCGAAAGAACTCCTAGAAGGATTTCGAGAAGGGAAGGTAGTCATGAAATTGGAGGGCATATTCGGGTTCAAAATGGGAATTATGCATTCTCTGCTCCTTTGCCTTTGAAGATGGAGTCTAAAGATGTGACTCGATGAAAGTGAAAGAGGCAGTGAAAATCGTGACCTAAAGAAGAGGTAATTTGGAGTGATGGAAAATCCACTGTGAAAGAGATGTATGGTAATGGTCCAACAGACATATTGGGGTTTTGCTACTTTGTGAGTCTTTAGTCTACAGATCTTTGTTCTCCACTCCAAATTTTGGGTTGGTTTTGATGTTATTCAGTCTAGCTTGAAGTAACTTGTTCAATGATTGTCTGATTTATTACATCAACTGCGTTTTTAGAGCACTGACATTAGATTAATCAAAAAATTTTCTTCAAAAATTAAAGTTTTACATATAACTCAAATTTTTTTTATCATATTTAATTAATTATGGCAAAAGAAAATATATAAAGGGAATAAAAATATCTTTTTTCTTTAAAATAAATTATATTTTCAGAAGTTTCTTTATTTATGAATTTTTTTTAAATTGTGTGTAAAATTTATATTTTTTTGAAGAAAATTTTTGGTTAGATTGAAGAAATTTTTGAAGATATAATTTATTTTTAAGGAAGAAAGATACTTTTATTTTTTTATGTATTTTTTTTGTCACAATTGATGAAAACTTTCTAAATTGTGTATAAAATTTATATTTTTTTAAAAAAAATTGATTAATTTAATATCAGTCCTCTTATTTGGAGTGATTTTATGTTCTCTCATTGGTTTTGTTGTTACAGCTTTACCACCACGAATAGGACTAGGTTTTGTACTTGTTTTCGGCCTGCCCCCTCCCACATTTCCACGTGAAGATAGCCGACGACGCTGGACCATACAACAGCCCAACGTCATGCCCTTTATCTCAAGTCAGTAGTCTATTCAACACAACAATTTTTGGGTCAAAAACTACGTGGATGGATGGATCGTTGAAACTTGTAGAGGTATGGAAAACCTATGGATCTGAGGATTTTCCTGGCAGTGGCCTCCTCCGCAGTTGCTTGAGATATCTGGTGCTGGTGGATTAGAAGGCTTTTGGGGCTAAGTTTGTGTGGACAAGTGTCCGAGCTAACCGTTTAATTTTTTTTTTTGAAATTGCTCAGTGATAGGATTACTATCAATCTTACAATATTTTTAAATTTTTTAATCTTTTTATCATTATTAAAAAGTAAAAATTTTAAATACATTGTAAGTAGTAGATGGATAATAGGAGGGTAGTAATCTTATTATTATTCCGAAATAAAATCCCTCGTAATTGTGGATGTCATAGAACTTTCATATAATAGAAACTTTAGATGCACGGTTGAAGACATGCCCCGAGCAGCTTGAAGACTATTATTACCTAATTTTCATTTCAAGGGTCTGTTGTCGAGATGACTAATATAAGAGAGGATGAATTAAATTATATTAAAAAATTAATATTTATAAATTAAATATACAATATAAAATATAAACAAAATATGAAGTAGGAAGAAATATAAAGAGTAATGGTAAGCAAAAATAAATTTTGTATTTTAACGAAGTTCGATTCTACAACTTACGTCTTCGTTTCAACCTACTTCTTGAGGATTTTCAAATTTACTATTCAATTTACTTTAACTGGAAATAGAAACTTATTATACCTTTAAGTAATATCGCCACAAAGAATCTGTATAGAATATTCACTACATTTACAATTATCTCACAGTTGGTGATTTAATTATATGCACCCTCTTACTGATACAAGAGTTGATAGTAGGTAAATTATCAGAATACACTCTTTAATAAGTGGAATAAGAATAATATACTACAATTTATATCTCTCTTAAAATAAATAAGGATTAAAATTCAATGCTTAGAGAAGAAAAAAGTGAGGGTTTTAAATGAATGATGCAAAATTTAGTAATTGATGTGTAAATTCTTGTGATTTTGTAAAATTCAAGTAAGTTATTTATAGACAAATAAATCTTTATTTTTAAATTTGAAAAGATTTACATGTCAAATAAGAACATTATTCATTTTTCAAAATATTCAAATAAAAGTATATCATTTTTACAATTGTCAAAGACAACATTATTCATTTTTCAAAACATGCACATGTCAAACATGACAATAAATCATCTTACAAAATTTTAAAATTCAAATTTTTAATGATGTCATGCATATGTGAAAATTACAATTTTTGAAATTAAAGTTTTTAATGTTGTTATGCACATGTAAAATACAATTTTTGAAATTAAAGAATTTAATGATATCATACACATGAAAAAAAATACAATTTTGGAAATTACAGTATTTAATGATGTCATGCACATGTGAAAATTATAATTTTCAAAATTAAGACTTTTAATAATGTCATGCATATGTGAAAAATATAATTTGATACTTTATGATAAAATATTAATTTTGAGTCTTAATCCAATTTTGAATTTTATCAAGAAATGTACAAAATTACTCTATGAACTTCATTTATAGACTTGTTCTCTTTATTGTTTATACTTGATTTGTTGATATGCTTGACTCTATTGCGTAAACAATTTGACCTTGAGACTTTTTTTTTCTAAGTGAGCATACGAATATTATATATTAAGGAAATATTATAAGTTAAGGTGGGTCCTTTCTACTGTCTAGAAATATAATACACCTAAAGAGAGGATGAATGGCTATGCTACCAAATATAAAGTTTGTAGCTGTCCATTACGCTAAAGAATGCGCACATCAATTTGCAGTTCGATGTATTTTGTTAATTTTCCATTCTTTGAACCTAGAGAGGAGGACAACAGTATCTGTGATCAAATGGTAGATTTCCCAAGAAATCTTCTTAAGAGGGATTGCATCAATAACCATTCGGGAGTTGCCTTCGATAATTGTCTGCCTTTCTTTCCTCTTTGACGCCATTTTGACCTCAATTTGGGTTGCCCCCGCTTTAGCTATCAACGGAGAAATTGAGGAAATTCTTTCTGTTTGCATTTCCAGAATGGTTTCTTGATGGTCTCTGCATACCGCTGATACTACTGAGAAATCTGATCTAACAACTACGTCGAAAGAGACACTGTACTAAGATGGTGAAGGAGCTCCCCAATTTTCGATTCTTGATTATTTCTCCCTCCATGCCTTCTTGTAACTCTGGTAAATTTTCCTAACCTGTATTATTGCATTTTGAATGGTTAGATCTTGCCTGTTGTGGATGATTTCAGTTCGCATCTTCCAGGTGAAATCCATTATAATCATTGCCCATAGTTGAAGATTGTGGATTTCACTACCTATTATCTCTAACTTTTTTCCTAGAGAAAGTATAAAATCTACCTAGTCCACCATGATTGGATTGGTAATCTGTCTATTTTCAACGGCCACTCACTTTGCTGCCATAGAATTAGAGTAATGGGGCAAAATATGAATAGGTGTAACACAGTTTCTGGCTGTTGATTGCATAGGGGGTAGAAGGTTTCTTCCTCTTTCTTTAGGGCTTCATTGATTCTTGCATAGGTCGAGATGATATTCCATAGCAGCTTCCATAGCATCAATTTGTGTCTATCATGGATTTTTAATTTCCAAATGGACTTGTAACTTATAGGATAAGGGATTCTGGGATCTTGTATGACTTGGTGGTGTGCAAATTTGATAGAGAACTTTTCGTTTACATTTGGTATCCATATAGCTTTATCTTGTCTAGATGAGTAGATGGATAGTAGAATTTTCTTTATCTCATTCATGGTTTCTTCATCGGTGAGTCGAGATATTCTTTTCAGATCCTAACTTCTTGAATTTTCAGTAAGGACTTCTGCTACCTTGAGTGTTGGATGAATATCATTCATATTCTGAATTGGCCTTGGTTTGAAATTTGTCATCGAGGGCATCCGCGGATCATTCCAAAAGTTTGTATTATTGCCATTGTAGTCTGAATATATCTCCCTTTATTTATAAGTTCTTTGGTACTAAGAATTCCTTTTCATAGCATAGAATCAGTTCTTTGTGGTTGTACATGCCAGAAATCAAAAATTTTCAAGTATTTATTTTTCAAAATAGATTCCCACAATTTCACATTTCCTTCACTGATTTCCCGGCCTAGTTTTGTTAGTAGTGCCATCCATATTCAGATTGCTCATACTTCTCAAGCCTAAGCCACATTGATGTTTTGGTAAGCAAATAGACTGCCATGATTTTAATGTCAAGCTCATTTTCTTGTCTTTTGAGAACCCCCATAAGAAGTTTTTGAAATTTTGATATAATGATTTACAGATCATTTTAGGGATTTTGTAGGTAGACATATAGTAAAAGAGTATTGCATTGGCAACTGACCTTATTAAAGTAGTTCTACGTGCTTGTGATAGGAGCTTCTACTTCCATCCATCTAGCTTCTTTTCCACCTTGCTAAGCAATTCTTTAAAGTCTTGTTTTTTGTTTCGGCTAGAGGATGTTGACAATCCCAAGTAATGCATTTTTGTTGAGGAAAAATTGTAAGGAAAGTGTGCTAGAATTGTTGTCTTTGTCACCCCATTAGTATTTGCTGTGATATGAATGGTTGATTTATTGATGTTGACCTTTTGACCCGACCAAAGTTTATATTTGTTTAGGCTATCCGAGATGATTTTTGCATTTTTTTCCCGTTGCTTGAGCAAAAATGATGGTATCATCAGCAAAAAGTAAGTGTGTCACTATTGGGCCTTACCTGCTAATTTTTAACTCTTCAAGCTTCCCCATTGCTTCATCCTTCATAAAAATTCTGGAAAGAGTTTCAGTGGCTAGTATGAAGAGAAAATGTGAGATTGGATCACCTTGCCTTAGACCTCTTTGTGCTGTGAAGAATCATTTTGGTGACCCATTGATTATTACAGAGAATGAAACTGCAGTTATGCATTCCTTTACAAGTTGGATCCGTTTTTCATTGTAGCCCAAATTCTTCATAATTTCAAATAAGAAATCTCATTCAACAACCAAATGCCTTCTCCATATCCAATTTGATAGCCATCAATCCTTGTTTTCCTATTTTGTTCTTGATGTTATGAAAATAGTTCATGGGCAATGATAGTGTTATGTTTTATATTTCGTCCCAGAATAAAGGCTGTTTCAAAGGGGGAATAATGGAATCTAGAGTTTTCTTGAATCTATTGGCCATAATTTTGGTTAGGGTCTTGTAGAAGACATTAGTGAGACTAATGGATCAATAGTGCTTAGGAGAGTTGGGACAATTGTTTTTGGGGATTAAAGCAATATTGGTATAATTGAATTGCTTTAGGAGGATTCCACTCCGAAAGAAATTTTGTATTGCTTCAATCACTGCAGTTTTGATAATAGACCAATAATGTCTATAAAACAATGCAGTCATTTCATCTAGTCTTGGGGCCTTGAAGTTTGGTATTTGTTTCAATGTTTCAAAAATTTCTATTCCATCTGGGATTGCTTGGAGCATCTCATTCTCTTTAGTTGTGATTTTGTTCTAAAAAGATTGTCAAGTTGGATAGGGAATTGTGGCAAGGAAGTGTAATATCTAGTTTGGAAATGATTGAGAAAAGAACTTTCAATGACATTGGGATCATTTGACCAATTACCTGGACTAATCTTGATATTCTCAATTGAATTCCTTCTTCTTTGAATGGTTGTGGAGAGAAGGAAAAACTTTGTATTGAGATTCGTTGTTGTGAGCCATTCCACCCCTAATTTCTGCTTCCATAGAGTTTTTTCAAATTCTCTTTATTTGTTTAGTTCAAATTGGATTTGTTCTTCCTTATCTTGATCATAGAGATTCATTGATGTGCTCTAAATCAAAGACAAGTTTGTTTCTAGTTGATGAATATTGTCTTGAATTTTGCCAAAGTGAGACTTATTCCATAGCTTTAAAGCTTATTTTTTTGTTCGGATTTTTTTGTAGAGAATAAAAGTTGGATTGCCAAGAAAGTGATTATTCCATGCTTCCTTGATAATGCAATTACTGAGTGGATCATTGGTCCAAAATGCTTCAAACTTGAATGATATTGGCTTTCTATAACATCTCACTGTATTTAAAAGCAATGGATTATGATCTGAAGCTAATTGAGTAAGAATTTGAATATTTGCATCTGGGAAAAGCTGCCTCCATTCTTGATTTGAAATTGCCTTGTCTAGTCTCTCTCTTATTAAAGCTAGACCTTGTCTCTTGTTTGTCCAAGTGAAGAGTGGACTTTTGAAACCTATGTCGATTAACTCTTGTTTGTTCATAAAATCTTTAAGCCTGTTACTTCGACTGCTTTGATGTTGTCTTCCCCCAAGATTTTCTGTTTAATTTATAATTTCATTGAAATCTCCTAGGCATATCCATGGGCCTTTGAATGCTTGTTGAATGGAATTCAAATGATTCCAAAAGGAAGGTTTTAAGTTCCATTGAGTAGGGGCATATACAAAAGTGCATAGACAGGGGTTTAAAGAAGGGTCTGAGTAGATTAAAATAAATATAGCATTCATATTTATATGAACAGGTTCCAAGTCTAAACCTGGTTTCCATAACAAAAGAAGGCCTCTTTTTTTACAAAACACCGAGAAGTGTACAAAATGTTGGAAGCCTAATTTATGTACTAGCTTACTAGTACTATCCGATGATACATAGTTTCAGAAAGAAATATGATATCGGGATTATAACTATTTATATTGGCTCTGAGATTCCTTACTACCTTTGGTTGAGCTAAGCCTCGGCGGTTCCACACCATTGTCCTCATATTGCTTTAGGAGGAACATCAGAGTTGTCCTTCTAAGCTTCTTTGGGTGAATCTAGAGTTAATTTGAGATATCTTCTATAAGGGTTGAAACGGTTTTTTCTTTTGTTCTTGCCCCCTCTAGTTGTTTTTTCCTGCATTTTCTCATTTGATTGCCTTTATGGTATATCTTCCATTCTAATGCCTGAAGAGATCTGGGTGCACTTGCTCATCTCTGTCTGATCTTTCTCCACTTTAACCTTCTTCAATATTTGCATTTGCTTGGGTTGAGTTGAATTATCAGCTTCTTCAAAGAAAGGTTTTTTTAAGTGGATGGCCTCACTAAGTGAGCATAAAAGCAGTGTTGTTTTTGTTTACTCCTCTTCTCTGGTCGGAAATGTAGGGATATCTTCACAAAGAATTAATTTCTCTTTCTCTAGTTTTGAAGTATTAGCCGCTTGGAGGGGTAATTCTTTATCTAGTAGATTAATGTAAGAGACCACTTGTTTCTATTTCTAAGTTTATGGCTCAATGATTGGGATCAGATGATCTTAAGGACATGATTCTATTCCTGATGATAGATGTATATGTTTTGCATGAAAGCTTGAGAGTAGTTGCTTATCAAGAGAGTTAAGTTCTATCTTTTGAAAAATCTGAGTGATTGGTAGGTATTGGAAAAAGGGGGCTTGAAAAAACTTTGGATATCTTTTGGAGGAGTCAAGTCTTTAATGACTGCTGTGGCCTTTAGGTTCCCTGGGGTTGACAAATGGTTACTTGATTAAGGATGATTGGATTGAGATGTCAGTTTACTCTTGTAGCCTGAGAGAGTTGGACTAAGGAAAGTTGGGGTAATCTAAAAGAAAATTTGGCCCTTCTTTCCCATAGGTCCATTGAAGTGACTAGGTCTGGGTCCATATTTAATTGTTGGGCCGTGGTTCTTTCTTTGGAATTAATAGAGGCCCTTGCAAGAGAGTTTGGCCCAAATAGGTCCCTGTGATCTTTAGTTCCCCTAGCTGAATAATGAAGATTTCTCGAGTTGGTTTTCCAATATGTTTGTTAGGGAAGAGCTGCTAGCTGACCATATGAAAAGCTTAACTTTTAGGTGATTGGGACAAGTTGATCTACTAGAAGAGCTGTATTGAGCCCTGGACTAATATAATGAGGAGGTAGAGTTCCTAATATTTGTCCATCTTCATTAATTCTATTTGGTAGCACAGTGATTCTATTTAATTTTTGCACTTGCTGAGTCAATGATCTTGGAATACTGTGGTTCAGTGGTATCTCTGAGGTGGGATTGTCTCTTTCTAGATTGTGTTCATTTTTTGACTGGGATGCTTTTGATTCTGGGAAGAAGTGATGGAATTCCAACTGTGATTCTGAAATATTTTTCTTGTTGTGATTTGATCTAGCGAAAGGGCTTGTGAATTGAATGGTGAAACTTGTGCCTCGAGCCTCATTGTATATCTGAATTTCCTTCCCTTTAGAACTTTGAGATTCATGTCTTCCTTTTGCCTCCTCCTCGGTTTCTTTCTTTTCTGGAGAGCTTTGTCTTGATTGAGTAAATGAGACATCTTCTTTTGGATTTGTATTAACATATTCAGATCTTAACCATGGCCCAAATTCATGTTATTCTTCTGCCTTTTTTTTCTTTACGACAAAAAGCATGAGTGTGACCTATTTTACCACAAACATAGCAGAAATCTGCTAGCTTTTCATATTTGAGAGCAATTCATGTATCATCAGTTTCACTTCTTGGCATTAGAAAACCTTGCTTGAGGGGTTGGGCGATATCCAGCTCTACTTTTATTCGAATAAAGTGGCGCCAAGCCACACCAAATATTGGATCAACCTCCACCATTATTAATTTTCCTAGGGCCTTGCCAATGTTTGTAACATTTTTGACAATCATATATTTAAGAGTGAAATCATGAATTTGAATATTGAAAGTGGCATACCTTAATATGATTTCTTTGACTGTGGGTCTAGGTAGCCATGGCTTTAATACCAAGAGTTGACCTCTAAAATTTCATGGTGATTGACTTAGAACTCTCTGCTTGTCTTGAGGATTTTGGAAAGCAAACGTGAATTTGTTGTTTTCTATCTCTTCTATGTGAAATATTTTTGCAAAGTTCCAAGCGACCTTTATACTAGCTTGGACTGCTTGCTTGTTCATGGTTCAATCTGTGATGAGTTGGCCCACCAGTAACAGTCTTGAATGTTGCTTTGCTGCTTCGGGGTGTGGCTTAAGATCAAAATCTTGCCAAGAAAGAGCTTCTATTTGTGTAATGAGGTTTTCCATATCCATTTTGTAAGAACTTTTAGAGATAATTTTCTGTAAAGAGATGGAAGAAGGAGGACAGCTTTTGATTAGAGAGGGTAAAGAGTTTTTATGATTGAAATGAAAAAACTTGCAGTGATTAGATCATTGATGAATACTGTCCAAATTCTTAATCGGAAGATATAACATTAATAACCAAAATTTAAATCACATGTAACTCTTTGAAAAATCATTCTTCGCGCTTAACTCTCATAAATTGTTATCGATATTGAGAAAATCCAACGACGACAATATACCTAAGAGGCGATATTGCAGCAGAGAATTAAATCAATATAGATAATCAATTGCTCCAAACATAATTATAGAACTAATTCACTCAATAGAAAAAGCATGATTGAATCCATAAACGAAATAGATTCTATAATTATTTGAAGACGAAAAAAACATTACAAATAAATTGAGAATAATAGAACAAAAGAGTTTTAATATTTGAAAACCAAATACATGAATCAAAAATAAATTACAAATATCATCACACACACAAGTTCATCCCTAGCCCTCCTTGAGAATTTAGTTACACATATTGAAAATATGCAACAAAAATTCTCCAAGGGATAATATGGAAGAGCCAACCATTATTTTCTTCTCTCTTCTTTGGTTTTTCTTTTCTTTTCTCAAGCTCTCAAAATAATGGCTCTTCCAAAGCATCCTCCCACACTAAGCATTGTCTTAGAACACACACCCATTCCTTCTATTTATAAGCATCCTTCATGCAAGTTGTCATGACAAAATCATCACAATTTCAACTTGTTTTGCCATGTGCCATTCTTGAATCCAAGTGATTTGTGAGTTGTCATTTTGATCATTTGTTTTCCCACCATGCATGAGCTGGATTTTGCTTGTAGGTTGAGTGTTTCAATTTTGCTTCTCTATCCATTAGTTGTCTTGTATGACTTAATATCTTGTGGTCAAATAATTTGTCTACAAGAAACTTGAGTGCACTTCATCTTGCATATGAATTGATTATTGAATTTCCAAGTTGGTGTAGGAGTGCTTGCTGGAAAATATTATGATAACATTTGGATTTGATGCAAGTGGCTGAAAAATATCCAGGAACGTCAAGTGCAGGTGCGTCCACTTGATGGTCGATTTTGTCTTAGATTGAGTGGATATCTCTTCAAACATAAAACACAAAAGTTATAGATATTTCTCTTGCGGTTCTATATCATCTTGAATCAGCTCAATCGGAGATTGGATGAGAGAGTTATGCCCATATTACGAAAAGATGTCAGAACTGTCTAAAATTCCGCAATTATCTTCATTTGCTCCTAATGTCTCCATTTGTGTCCTAAATCAAAATATAAGAATAATGAGTATATTTAGGCATCAAATAAGAATAAAGTATTAAACATTAAGAGAGGAAAATATGGCATTTTATATTCTCATCAATATATTAAATCATGCTTATATCTATCTCAAGATAAATGACCATTAATTTTAATAACATGAGTTATATCCATTATTTTCTCATTTCTTTTAGTATTTAAATAGAGTATTTAGAGTGTATTTTTGTGCACTCATCAAATACCATGAAGATGTAAGGCCTCCATTTCTAGAGAGAAAAAGAGTAAGGGTGATTCCAGGCTGAGATCTTCCAATAGGAATAATATTTGAGTTTAAGACTTGATTTCATTTGTTATCATCAAAATCTATATGTAGATTTAAGATTTGAAACCTTGGGTTCAACAGGGTCCACAAAAGACTTGTAATAATGCAATTGACTGTAAGATTGCCCAGCAGAATGAGTAAATAAGTTAAAAAACTGGTTAGACTTCTACAACGGGGGGAATCCTCTATGCTTAAGTGAAAAAAGGATGTATCCGGCTAAAAGGAAAGATTGAGCCATAAAAAAAGTGTATTCACTCTTGCACTTCGGTGGGTAGAATACAGCCTTGCAAAGAATGTGTCTCTTTTATATGTTGGAACCCACAATTTGCGGTCGATATGAAGAGATTGAAGCCATTCATTTCCTCTTAAGATTGTATTTGTCAAGAATCTTTGGCCAAGCATATTCAAATTCATCGGGTGCCTTGCTCTTGTCAATACCCCTATTAGGATCAACCCAAAATGTTCTAGGCATTGAGCTATATGTATCTCCCATTTCCTTGGGAATTTTTCTCATGATAGGTTACTTGCAATATCGATGCCTTGAGCGTAAGAAAACCTGTTCTATTGCTCTACTGATGGCTGAATCATAGTCGGCTATTGTAAGAAAGCACAACAAAAATTAGCTTAAGCACATCATACAAATCTCAAGCATCCTCTCTTAGTGGCAAAATATACTACATAGTGTAAATTAGAGTAACACTCAACAAATACACAACCTAAATACTATTTCAAGAAAGAACAAAAAGAGAGAGTTTTGTATTTCAAATGATACAACAAACTAACTGAGGTGAACTATTTATAGATCACCATTAAAGCCAACCTTTATAATATAGTGTAACTGTAAGTAACTCATGGCTTTAAAGCCATGCGTTCACCCGTTACAAGCCATATAACACGTTACATGCTTGAGGTCATGCGTTACATGGCTTGTAACGCATAGTAAAGGGAGGGGTCTGCCCATGTGGGCGCCTCTCCTTCTTACAGTTATAATTAAGCCAGGTTGCTTGCTAGACATTGCCTCGAGTCAAGTTAAGAAAAGCCAAATGAATGTGGATTTCGTCTTATCTAGAAGTAATGCACAACCAAACAACACTGATATTGATAATGATGATTTACTACAGTAAAAGGTGCAAGACATTTTATATTGGTTCACTTGTTAAGTGGTATCAAAGGCTACGACATTAGAGAAATAATTGTAAGAAATTCTTGATCTTATGTCAACCCAGAATATGCTACTTAGCTGATCTTCTTCATCAACCTCTATTGTGTGATAAAATGCAGGATCACTAGCTTACGTAACACTAAAAAACTCAAGCAAGCTTTGGGCATCTATTCCAAATGTGCACAACCTTCCTTTCCCATGTACTTGACACTCTTTTGTGCTTGAAATATCATTTTTCTACCATTGTTGAAATCTTCAGTCAAGACATTTGCAGGATTGGTTAAACCCATTTTAAATAGATCATACTCCTGCATCTTGCTTATTTTACCTAAGAAACTGCTGCATTGTTGGAGTCACGAGCTCATGATTGTGCAGTTCTTCTCTAGTTTTGCCACATACCGTTTCCCATTATCTTGTTTTATCGCTAGAATTAATGTTTTGCAACCTTCCCTTGTGATCGGTTTAGCATGCCTCTTTTTTGTGTCATCACTCAAAACTATCTTTTTTGCACTCCTCTCTCGGCAAAATCCTTCTTTAAAGCAACAAAACTTAAAAAAAAATATAATAGAATTATCTTTCTTAGAACGTTAATTTGAATTCACACAAACACTAAAAACCTGTTTGCTTAGCATACGCATTGTAAAAGTTCCTCACATCATCTTTTGTAGTAAACTCCATCCCCGACATGGGCTCTACAACTCCACCAACTAAACTCTGTCTCTAACAATATTCAAAATTGACATCCTCCTTTGCATCATCCAATACCATTGGAGTTTCAACATCCTCAACGACACAACATTCATGCACCTTTTAATCTCTTCCACCATCTTATTTTGTTAATCTTGTTGCAGATCAAATAATATTGTATAGTGTACACTTCAAATCTAATAGATTGAAATGAGTCATGCTACTCTAAGACCCTTACTCCACACACCATTTAAGTGTGGTTACTGTGGTGTCATGTGGTTATGTTTTAATAAAAACAAATAAAAGAAAAAACTCCACAAAACATAACAACTCTCCTTAGGGCTATTCACTCGAGTACTGGACTGCCTATCCACATATACCTAGCCTGGAAGCTGGGTTTCAAACCAAGGCTAATTTTCGGCTTAGGTATGGACTCGGGTTGAAACCTAGGTGACTCTAGGTTTCAAAAATCCAAAAAATAAACACAAGATTGTAACTTTTTTTTTTTAAAGTCAGTTTTAGAAGAGTGATATTTTTATAAAAGCCTATATTTATATGAAATGTTGAGAAGCATGATTCTCCTATATTTATTTAGCAAATTTAAAAAAAAAAAGTGTTGAAAATCATACTTTTCGTAAAAGCCTATATTATATGAAATGTTTTTCGAAGTCATAAAAAACATAATACTAACATTTCCCATAATAATAAAAATATATAAAAATAAAAAAACTAAAATGCATGCAATCCACTACATATTATATTATTTTATTCACATTACATTACAATATAAAATACAAAACTACAATATATGAATTAGAAAATAAATCATGCAAATAACGACTTCAAGTGATCTAACTTTATAGTAAATCTCAGTATTCCGTACATCTCCTTTGAGTTTGTAATTTTGTTGTCGACTAAAAGTAACAGCAGCAACAATTGTTTCATGATCTTCAACATGCAAATGTGAAAATGTCATATGTATTGCAGTTGATTGAAACAAATGATTAGAGTGCCTTGATGAAGCCAAAATAAGAAAGATAAACTTGTTTTTACCTCTATGGGAAATTTACACTCTTCTCAATCCATTAGCAATTTGAACAAGATTCATACCAACATCAATAATCTTAAATAAAGTATTATGTTTAGAATAATGTAGTATAAAATAGTAATAAAAAGAAAAACCATTAAACTAAATTGCTCACCGCATTCCTCTCTGATGAATTGGGAGCTCATGCCAAACCAAAATGAAGATAAAAAGTATAATAACAAGAGATCAATCGCAGTGATATAGTCTTATCAAAACAACTAAGACAAGTATTTCATTTATAACCTTAGATATATGTTGAATCTACTTGTTATCATAATAGACTCATCAGTTGGGCATAAAAAAGCATCATCTACAGTAGTACCATGAGTTCTAATCTGAAGCATACAATATAAATCTAAAGCATGAGTTCTAATCCAACTAGTCAACAATTTTTGCTAGACTAGGTATGATCTAACAAATATGAAATTTTACTAAGAATTAATTACTCAAAGATAACATAAAAGAATCGGATTTATATTAACCCTCCCTCAAGGTTTAGAAAAATGTGTGAAATGGAGAAAAACTAACCCTGGATTATAGAAGTCAACAACGCAGTGAAAAGTAGAAGACAAGGGTCATGAAGAATAGATCTTTGATTGGCAGAGGAAGAGTGACAAGAGTTAGGGTTTTGGCATGAGAGAGTGAGAGAGAGGAGAGAGAGAGAGAGAGAGAGAGAGAGAGAGAGAGAGAGAAAGAACACGATGAAACCATAAGTGAGAGACGACGGGTGAAAGCTAGGGTTTCGACACTCGATAGAGGAACTTAGAAATTACCGCTGAGAGAGAGAGAGAGAGAGAGAGAGAGAGAGAGAGAGAGAGAGAGAGGGCCTGAAGTTCATCATTCACACTGGCGATGGGGTCATGCCGTCACGAGGTCACAATGAGGAAGGGTATGGTTTTTAAAGCAAAAAGGTTGAAGTTCTTAACGAGAGAGAGAGAGAGCGAGATTCTAGGGGGTTGGGTATGGGAGTGTAAAACAAGCAATGCGATTTTTTCTGGAACTCGAGTGTTCTAAACCCGTACTCGGACCGGCTTGATCCCGATTTTTCAATCTGGGTTCTAGGCTGAAATCTGATTTTTTGGTTTTCAGACCAAGTGAGGAAAAACACAAATTTTGCCACGCAAAGTGCCTTCATTCGTATGGTCATCCCAATCTACGAAATTTCTTAGATTGCCTATCGAAATGGTTTTAACTGGACCAGATTTAATCATTGCATTCTTTAAATTGAATAATCCACAAAATGAGAAAAGGCATATGAGAGAGAGAGAGAGCACATTTGAAGAGCACACGAGGAAGAACCTATTTGGAAGAACCTAAAACTGGATTCTCTAACAATGATAGTTATATGGAAAGAAACCATTCTTGAAATGCCAAAATCAGAACCTCCAGTTCAAATGAAAACAATAAACTGAAATGAAAAAAAATGTTCTTACACTGTGGAAGCATTGTTAGTAGGTTATAATCCCAAGCAACAATTATTGGAGTTAGAAATGGTTGTTGACCTGATTATGAAATAGGTCTTTATTTCTCTAGGGTTTTTGTTTGTTTGGTTGATAATTTTGATATCCAAAACTTTTGGTTATATTTCCACAAGTATTATATTTCTCTTTAAATTGCAAAAATAATGACAAAGTTGTTTACTCCAATGATCACAACTTTTCATTTTGTCTTTCTACTCTATTCCTTTTGTTATTGACAAATTTAGTAGAATCAAATAAATTTTGGATGTCCAAATTTAGCTCTGTTAAGGAGGTCTTGCAGTAGAGAAGAAGAAATCTAGAGTAACAAGTGCATGAAAGTTTGTTCGCTAAAGGACGAAAAAGATATAGGAGCCCGTTGTGAACTATAAGCAATGAGAGGACCAAAGTTTGAAGAGAAAAACTATGGACCAGTGTGGCTTATATTAATGAATAAACAGCCCCCAACCCCCAAGCTCCACGTACGCATCACATGCAAATTTCCTCTACACCGTGATGTATATAATCACTCGGTTTCACTACCCCCCCCCCCAAAAAAAAAACCGCTCCCCCCCCCCCCCCCCCGAAAAAAATACACCTTATTTTTCTTGTTTGTTTTTGTTGTGATGGGCAAATTATTGGTAATTTCCCTAAACAAAAAAAATAAAAAAAGAAAGGGAAATTTGATCAGCGAAACTAGACAAAACCCACTTGAATGGTTGAGCAATGGCCGTTGGTTGAGAATTGCAACGGCTCGGGTTTGAAACCTTGAGGTTCTCAGATTTACAGATTTACTGGGTAAGGGTCCGGTGATGAGACCAACCTAAGCTGTTACAATTCCCTTGGAATCGAACTTACAATTCCAATCAACCCGCTGATAATTTTGCAATGAAATATCACAAAATTCAAAAATTAATGGGGAGAAATGATGAGAATATTTAGTAAGGAGAGATTCGAAACTTTGAGGTTCTTGAATCCACTTGGTAAGTTTTTTTTTTAAAGTTAGTTTGATTTTCCACCATAGTGATGAAGTTGAGGTTGTTTGGTAGGGTTTGAATGAATGAGAGAGAGTAAGAGGGATTTGAAGTTGCTAGAGTTAGGGCTGGAACAAACCCTGGCCCAAAGCCAATGCTCTTTGTGACTTTCAGAAACTAGAATCATAGATAGGATCCACAAGATCTAAAAGATATAAAACCTCCAATTTATAGAGATAATAAAAAAATGAAATAGGCGAATTCGAAGCAGTGAAGACAAAAACCCTAGAAATATCTGACAAAACCAGATTATACTCAGTTTCTCAACACCCGACGGACTGTGGTGGTGGACTGGTAGCGATGGAAGTTTGCCGAATCGTTCGTTTTGGAGGTAGTTTTGGTAGAAGCTAGACTCAGTGTAGATTTTTCTCTTTTCGGGAGGCTGAAGCCGTGAAGCTGGAAGGAAAGAAATTCAAAAGAATCCCATGCATGCAAGTCTATTGCGAGATCGGTAAATTTATTGATGTGTCAACTTCTAATTGGAGGGCTGTTTATCCTATAAAAGTAGTATGACCGCTTGGCAACGTTTCTCAAGTTTTAAATACCATTTTGATAATCATTTCGGTTAATGTACTGAAATAAAATATTTCGATATCAGTACTACATTGAATACTATTTTTAAAATAGTCTATATATAAATAAATTAATTGTATATATACATACATATATATTATATTTCATAATAATATTCATACAAAATTTTTGAAGCATGAAAATACAAATTATAGTACTCAATAATTTCTAAGTTCTCAATCTAACTATAAAAAAAAAAAATAAACACTCATCTTAATTACGAAAAGAGGAGTAGAGATTTATTTTCAATACTTCAAAAAAGAGAATTAAAAATAGTTAAGAAAATAGTTTTTTGATATGGTAGTTGAAGTAAAACTTACAAAAATATACTAAGAATAAAAAGATATAAGTTTCGACCGGTATATAGAATTTTGATTGGTATTGACCAAAAAGTATCGAAATAGTTGGTATTTGATCGAAACGCATCAAAACGGTTGATATTTAACTCGATATGAAACAATTATTTCCTCCTTACCAGTGCAGTGACCAGTATGGTAAATATATGTCGTATTTGTCGATATGGTACGAAATTCACAACATTGGAGAGGACGCCTATAGCAGTCTACTTGCTCTTTTTTGTACTGATAGAAAATCTAAAAAGGCAAATATTGGTCATTTTAAGTTTTTAAAGAGTACTGTTATTGGACTAATCAAATACTAGCAAAGTCTAAATATAGATAATTTTTGTCAAAATAACCTGCATTAGACTCATAAAAAACATCTAGCTTAAATTTTTGAGGTACATTAATTCTAAAGTCCTCTTTAAATTTAGAGGAGTTATCGTTCATCTATCAACTCATATTTTATTCCCAAATAATCAATTATAAATGTTAAGAATTATGTATTTATTGTGTATCTATTGTATTGTGAATTTGTGAGGAATTATATTTTCGTTTTATACTGTAAAATACAATAAATATTAGAGAATATAAATATTATTATTAAAATATATAATATTACTTTTAACTTTGGAATGGCAAGTCTAATGTAGATTAGTTTCTTCAATGACTTTAGTTTTAGCCAAAACTTTAATTTGTAGCCAAATTTTAATCTTGGCTTTGGCTAGACCAATATCAATTATCAATATTCAATGCTAAGATTCACAAATATAAAAGAAGCTAAAAACCTATATCTTTGCTCTCACATGCATCTTTAAGAGGATCATGCCAAGAAACTTTTTAGATGACAAAACAAGTCAGTTTTGCAAGGTTGTTAGTGTTTTTATTTTTTTGGTAATCATGGTTTGTGTTCAAGTGAAAAAGAAGTAGTTGGGTTGTCTACGACAAAAAAATTCATTCTAATAGATGCCATATTAGAGAAATATGACATTTATTGTAATTTTAAGTTGTGTTAATTGGTAAGTGAAGTAGTTTCATACTACTTTATTCATTACTATTCACAAACTAATCCCTAGTTTTTCACGATTATTTGCATATTATTTAAGATCACGTCAACATTTAAACGTAGCCTTTTAAAAAAAAAAAAACCTCATATGTACTGATTGGCTACATAAACTTCATTCATTAAACCCATATAATGCATGCTCTTTAGAAGAAGGCTAAAATTAGGAAATCTGAATTTAGAACATGAACAAATTACAGATTCCATAGAAAGTGGAGGTTGAATTCTGGGACTTTTGAGTCCCTTTTTCCATGTACTAGCCTACTGATAATGATATGGTTATTTGACGTTATATCTTTAGAAAAAGACGTCCATCCCAGCAGCTATTTTTTCAAGCCTTGTCTCCTACTCACTGCCACATATCATGTGCCATTACTTTTTGGGATTAAGAGTTATGCTTTTGGATGGTCCCCCAGCAGCATATTTCTCATGTTCAGGAAGCCAAGGCCAGCCGACACTGCTTATTTAACTGCACCAAATGGGTGGGTAAAGCTAACCATTTTCATTCTATAATGCTAATATAGAAGGTGATCAATGTAATCTTTGGCTTCAATTGGGTTAATATATATCAAAACTCTGGGAAGTACTGCTTGGAAGCATCTAAATGGGAAGAATATTATACTCCTACAGTGAAGTTCTAAACTGGATTAATCAGTCTTAATTATGGGTCTAAAGTTTGTGTTTAAAGCAGTTCCATTGCTAAATTGCTAATCATTCAGAAAAGAAGAACAAGAGAAGGCATCTGAAATTGGCAAAACAATTTTTAGAGAACTGATCGAACTTGCATTCTATTAATAGACCTTTGTGACTACTTGCACAATAAAAATGTACCTCATGTATTCCAAAACATCGACCTTTTCCTGTTTAGGTCCCGTTTGAATTGAGAAATATTCTCATTATTATAACTATATTAAATTCTGATATAAAATATAATAAATAATTTAATTTTTTTAAATTTTAAAATAATATAATATTAAAAAAATAATATTATAACAATAATTTATTCAACTTTTAATTTTAATCTTATCTCATCTCATCTTATCACACTATTCAAACGAGACCTTCGACCGTAGAGTTAGACAGGATGGGCGATGATCAATATCATCTCCATTTCACTAGAAATTGACCACTAGAAATTGACAGCGCTCATTTCACTGCAAATGAGATAAACACAAACTTGATTGTCCAAACACTAGATTAATTACCTTCTCCAAAATTATGTACAGATAGATAGATACAAACATCTGATGCTATATATAGTTGCAATGAAGTTGAAACTAGCATGCACAAGCCACCAACACCTGGTCCTCATCAAGGCCGTTTAGATGAATTATTAGTTTACACACAAAAGTGCAGTGGGCCACAAAATTAGCATAAACCACCTGGCTCGCTCTGTCCAACACATGACATTTTAGTACAGTGGCAGGCTGCAAGAATCAAACTTCTCCCATGTGGGGAGGTTCCACCCCAAAAAATAACGAAAAGACTTGAATTGCTTTTTTACTTTGGTCGCCCCATTGTATCATGCTCCACGCGGTGGTATCAACTTTCCATGCTTAACCTAAGATCAGCATATTTCATTAAGATTTGACCGTCAAGATTAGCAAATTGAATTAATCAAAATTTTTCTTTAAAAAGTAGAAATTTGCTCATATATATTAAAAACAATTTTGTCATATTTAATTAAAAATGAAGAAAATAAAATGAGAGAAAAAAATAAAAATAATTTTTATTTTTAAAAGTGAATAACAATCTTTTAAAATTAAAAGAATTACTATTCATTTTTAAAGATAAAAAAAGTATTTTTATTTTTTTCTCTAATTTTTTTCTTTAATTTTTATCAAATATGATAAACTTTTTTTAATATATGTGCAAATTTATATTAGTGGTGTTTATTTGAAAGATTTTGGCTAATCCAAAAGATAAGAACTTGACGAAAAGGTGGTGTTTATTTGGTACCTTTTAATTTTGGGCTGCATTTTTTTATGTAGTAGGATGAAAGGGTTCCAATCAAGACGGCCGAGGCCGGCTCAATGGGGGTAAGCAATAAGATCACCGTCTAAGACTCCCAAATTTGAATAGCCCCATCCTACAAACAAAAAAAATATATCATAAAAAACATTATTTAATATAAAAGATGGGAAACATTTTATTAAAAATAAAATTAATATTAAATGATAAAGTTTGATTAAAAAACAAATAAATATAAAAGTTTTACCCAAATTTTTTTTTTTATATAAAATGAACAAAATTTTCAAATAATAGTAAAATTGGAATAATATAACAAAATAATGTGTATTTTAATGTAACAGAATTTTAATGTGTTTTACGTTTTAAAAATTTTAATAAAATTTTATTATTTAATATTTAATTATTAATATTATTTTTAAATTAAAACATTTTATACTTGAAAAGACGGCTTTGTATCTTGCACAACCAGACCAGAAACACTATCTTAGATGATCAGTAGGGACGTCAAACACGTTGTACAAACTTTCTTCAGAATTCTCCAGGAAGGGACAATCTTTTCCGGGGCCTGCTAGGTAATGTCATGAGGTTGGACTACAGTACTGCGGGCCAATAACCTAATGGGAAATGCTATTTGTCCCACTTCTGAGATTTCGATTAGGATCTTGATTTTCTTTTTCTTTTCTTTTTTTTTTTTTAAATTTTTTATATATTTTTTTAACATCTTAAAATAGTTTTTAAAAATATAAAAAAATTATAACATTATTTAAAAATATTTACTAAAAAAATATTAAAAAATTAGGAATTCCCAAATTAAATCGAAATCCCAATTGGGAAGAAAAAAGATGGACATGTAGCACGCTGCCCAATAACCTAATTGACCCAAAGTCTAACTCAAATTTTCGAGCATAATCTGGCTAGAGCTAGGGGAACAATCGTTCAAAAATTCCGAGTTGAAAATGCTATCAGTTTTAAGGGTGTTCATCTGGATTCCAAATTTTCAAATTCGGAACTCGGATTTAAAATTTTCTTCAATTTTTTTAAAAAAAAATCAAACTATTAAGAAATATATTAAAATTTTAAACTAGGTCGGGTACAATCCGATCTGGATGAACAGCCGTAATTAACTCATTTGAAGATAAGTTAATACCTAACATCCTGAAGCTTGAATTTCAAATAATAAGTGAAATAGTGCTCGCATATTATCACGGAGAATTAGAAGCCTTATTTATAGTATTCAGATATGATTGTAAAATTATCTTAATAGGTGATCAGAAAATTTTGATCATCCTTGGTGACTTAGGGATTGGAAGCTTTCCCTCGAACCCAGGCATCTTTACTTTTTGATTCCAGATAATCAATCGCATGTGAGAAGTTGTGAAATACGTTCCTAATTACATCTTTAAATACTGTTTATTTAGTCTGTTTTTTGTGTGCTGCATTAATTTGGTGGTCTCTTGATTATTAATGCATACTTGACGTGGGAAACAAATACCCCAGCCCCACTCACACACTGGCCGTCTAGTCTTTTTCAAAATGTTTGGTAAAATGAAATCATAAAGTCAATTCAAAGAGGAGATAAATTAAAATAAATTTAATTTATTTTTAATATTATTATTATTTTAAAATTTTAAAAATATGTATTAAATTTTTAAAAATTTATATAAAAATTTATATTTTATATTAAAAAAATTATAAAAATATAATAATAAAATAAAAATGAATTAATTTTAAATTCCAACAAAACCATGATATTGAGGAGGGGGCAGTCCAACGAGTCGGAGCAATGACTGTTGTTCTGCAACAAGGTTGATTTAATTCCTGACGGGATCGTAGGCATGCTGATTCCTGTCCTCCTCTTGATTTCATTGGTCCACTTTACGAAACGACTCACTGAATACTTGGTTTTCACGATGGAGTTCAAGAACTGTGTACTTAATGCTGCTGAAAAATCAAAAAGTAAATTAAATAATAGACAAAAATATCAAAACCAACACATATTTATAATATTATAATATTATAATATTATAATATTATATATTATATATGGCCTTCATATTGACAATTAATATTTTATCGTTAAATGTTATTTGAGAAGTATTACGTACACAAAGAAAGTCCACAAAATATATTTATAAATTAATTTAACTTCATATAATTTATTAAATTAATTTTATAATAAAATAAATTTACAATCTAACAAACCATACCCAATCATATCAATTTATCAAATCATTTTTATATAATTTTTTTATAATTAAAGTATTTCTTTTATAATATACAATTGAAAAAGAAACCCAAATTTAAATTTGAATGAATTAATAATAAGTAAGCAAGATTGACCTTGGTATTAGGCTCTAAGCCAAACCTTGCAGCCATTAAGGAGAAGGGTTATTATTTATTTTTGAAGATAAAAAATATTTTTATTTATTTTTCCTATTTTCTTCTCTTTATTTTTAATTAAATATAACATTTTTTTTAATATATGTGTAAATTTATATTTTTTGAAGATAAATTTTAACCAGTCTAATAAGAGTGCTCTTAAATATTTAGCTACACTCTTTTAATCTAGTTTGAATTTGAATATGAGATGAGTTTATCTCAAATTTATTATTACATTTTTTTTAATTTGATAGAAAATTTAATAAAAAATTTAATTTTTTTAAATTCTAATTCAATTTTTTCAAATTTTAAAATAATAATAATATTTTATTTAACTTTTAAAACTCATTTTAATTATCTCATCTTTCAATTCAAACGAAAGCTAATCGAATTCCATGACACTAGTCATTAGTCAATACCCTAAACTTGTTCAATGATAGTAAAAATCTTGACCTCAATATTTTATATTTATAAATTAGACTCATGGTATTACTCTTATTGGGATGGTAAGAAATTTGGTAGAAGTATAAGAATAGGGAACTTGTGATGGTGACTTCTACCTCTAGTTATAAGTCTAATTTCGACATTATTTACATGAAAAGACAAATTTGTGTCTTCTTATATTGTATGTTGTATGAATTGTCTATAATTCAGATAAAAATTTATAAGAAACCTTGATTCTATATTTATATCTCATGTAAAGTACAAACCTCACCTCTGCCTAAAGAGATAAACAATATTAACTAAAATTAACTACCCCTCTTATCCACAAAATCCCCTAAGCTTGCCCATAAACATAGGAGACATCCAAATTTAGCTTTAAAATACAAAAAAACCCCAATTCTTCTGTCCCATTGTCTACCCTAACCTCGGGTCAAACATCCACACCACAGCTCTCTTTCTCAAACCCCAATCAGCTCTCTCTCTCTCTCTCTAGCGCAACACGGTTTTAACCCCAATACTTGATTGTAGTATTATAATATTATATTTAAATTAAAAATGTCTCCGGTATTAATTAATTTAATGAATGGAAATCTTATCAATTATTGTTTATTTATTGGGAAAATGAAAATTTTCGATCGGACGGCGATCCACCAATGAAAACGCCCATCACAAGAGAAAGAAAGAAAAATTAAGAGGAAAAAAGAAAAGAAAAGAAAGAGAGACCCATATTTTCTCTTTCTTCCCCGGACCCCGGTATCTTTCTCAGCACTCTTTGATTCATGGAAGAAAAAGCTGGTCCAAACCCAGGAGCCCGATTTGGTTGTTTGTATCAATAAGTGAACCATTTGTTAATCTTCCAATGCGGTCTTGTAGAATACCAACAAGAAACAGAGACTTGAGCGGAAAAACCCAGAGAAATAGATCTGAATTTAGCCGAAGTCGGTGCGAGATAGGATCTAATGTTGAGGATTTTAAGGCCATTGGTGGAGGTGGGTTCATCGATTCGGGTCGGTTCTGATATTGGCAGAAGCGTGGTTTTCGGTGCGGTGGTGGGGCTGCGTAGACGACGATGCAGCTTCACTTCTCGCCTAGCATGAAAAGCATCACGATATCCAGCAGCAATGGGTTTATTGACTTGATGAAGATCAAAGTCGCAGCTCGCCACTTCTCTTATCGGACCCTCTTCCACACCATTCTGATCCTCGCTTTTTTGTTGCCCTTTGTCTTCATTCTTACGGCTGTTGTTACACTTGAAGGTGTCAACAAGTGTTCCTCATTTGGTACTCTATTTTATCAACTCTTCATTCATTTGCATTTCCAATATTGGTCCAATTCTTTTAACATATTGGCTTGGTCACGATAGTCTGTGATAGATCTTGATGCGGACTGGGTTGTTTTATTATGCCCATGTGGTGATCTATATGTGCGATTGATTTGAGTAGCTTGAATACGATTGTTTCGTTAATTGATTGAGTTGAATTGAGTTTTGGTGTAGTGCTCGTCTTTTCTCATGTGAAATGGGGTAGCTGAATTTGATTGCTTTTGTCAATTAGGGTATCTGAATCTGATTGCTTTTGTCAACTGTTTGAGTTGAATTACGTTATGGAGTTACGCCCATGCTGTGCATTCGTTTGGCTCAGTTATGAGATTGGTGTTGTTAATTGATTGGGTAAATTGAATTGGATTGATTTATTGGATGGATTGGTGTCAACAAAGTTTGGTTGATCTTATATTTGAAGATGCCAAAAGTTATGTTTTTTTATTTATTTATTGGATTTGACTATAAAGTGAGAGTTCATGTACTTGTACAATATTTTATTAAGTTCTTGGATTACTGGTGCATGTTCAAGCATTATGTGATCTTAGTTATTGAAATTAGTTGTTCATTATGTTTCTCTGAGTTCATAATATCCTTTCTATTTTTGCTAGTATCAACAATACTATTTGCAAAATGCCGAGAGCTAAAATGTGGTTGTTTCATGATTCATTTTTTCAATGTTGTATAGTTCCATTGTGTTTGCGATCTCTGGGCTACTTGTAGTATCCATATGGTAGTCAGATAAAGGATTATAATTTCTTTTCCTTATCAATAGCATTCTGTCTTTGGTGGATCCATGACTTTTTTCTTGCTCTTTGTGCCTCAGATTGTTTAGGCAGGCGTTTGGGACCAAGGTTTCTGGGAAGGGTTGATGATTCAGGAGTAAGTAACTATCTCTCGAAACTGTAATTTTATATTAAATCTTTCACGAAAAATTCAATTGCTCTTTCATGCCTTCAATGCTTTTTAACTTAGTGTGGTGATGGTGCTGCAGAGGCTGGTGAGAGACTTTTACAAGATTCTTAACCAAGTGAACACTGAGGAAATCCCACACGGTCTAAAGCTGCCAGATTCATTTAGTCAACTTGTTTCCGAAATGAAGAACAGCAATTATGATGCAAGGACCTTTGCTTTCATGTTAAGGGCTATGGTATGTTGCGTGTGACCTATATAAAATGTGTCCAGATGATATATTATGGTAGCCCCCTCCTGCACCCCATCCCGCATACGGCCGGTGGGGTTTTCACCCCCAACCCCTGCCTCGACGATGCGGGAGCGGGGTGTCCCATCCGTCCAGCTTCATGTCCATTTAAAAAATGGTCTACATTTCACTAGGTTAAAAAATTATACCTAGGTCTAAAGGTGATCAAGAATACATTTTTAGACCTAAATTGTAAATTTAAATTTTGTAAATATGACTATAATTTATAGCTTTTAAATTTGCTATGCATATTTTGTGTAAGTTGTAGTGTAGTAGTTTTTAAACTATATAGTTTTTAAATTTGTTAGTGCATATTTTATGTAAGTTATAGTTTTTAAATTATGTGATTTTTAAATTTGTTAGTGCCTACTTTATGAACAAATCTAACGAATTGTAATATATACTTATAGATATACAATTTGTAAAATATAAATATATATAAATATTTATGTTTACATACATACACATATATATAAATATTTATATATATGTATGATATATATATAAATATATAAGCGGGGGCGGGGCAGGGGAAATGCGGGGCGGGGTTAGGCCCTCCCCGTCCCCCGCCCCCGCTAGGGGGCTAGATGCGGAGTGGGGTTGCCCGCCCCTCCATGCAGGGTGGGGCAGACACACCCCGCTACCCCAACCCTATAATATATTGTTGATAGCAAAGGCTTTGAAGGAAAATTTGAAGTCTTCATGCGTTGTTATTTTTAATCTCACAATTTCTTGTGCTTGATCATTCTGAGCCGTCAAAACCATTTAATATGATTAAATGAAATCCTAGTTACAAGATAGTTTCTTTGGTACCATTCATAACAGCTTTGAAACTCTCTTTGGAGAATGATTGTTATTTGCAACAGTTTGCTCTAATGGTATTCATTCTCTTTAATTAAGGAGAATGCAAAGAATAACAAAGGATCTAGTGAGGTTATAAGAAAGTCCCCTCCCCTCTTACTTCCCTCATTTCATGACCATAAGGTTTTGACTTTGTGGACATCCAAAACGTTAAAAAACAGAATCTCAGAAATTGCTGTCTGAAGTGGAATTCTTTGTGCATTTCTTTCTTACTTTAACCCTTCGAGCATTGGAAGTTGGTTGCATAAAAGCACATGAACATGAACATGCTCAAGCTGGGAGACTAGATTTCCTTCTATTGATTCTATTCATAGAATATAAAAAAGTGATAGTACGATTTCTGTGAGGATAAATCTGTTAGTTCTGGACAAGTTTTATTGCACTGTTTGATTGACAAATATAGCTTTTACAAAGTGTGAAATGGCTTTCAAAGCACTTTTATGACATCTGTCTATTTTTCTTGATGTTTGGCTAGGTGTTTGTATGGTTGTCATAGCTATAGTGAAGCTGAAAGTTGTTCTTATTTTTTTCATATGATGTGGTTGCTACCTTTGAATCTAGAGTGCCTCAATTCCTACATATGATTGCACTTATAAAAAAAAAATTCCTACAGATGATTGCACCAAGATAAAGCAATCTTGCTATTTTTCTTGGTTGTTGATCGCTAGAGGTGTAAATCGGTCCGGTCTGAGGGGAGGGGGGTATGGACCAAAACTTTTGGCCCATCATTTTTCGTTGGACCGGACTGGACCGAACATCCATAGGGACTGGACTAGATCGGTAGCTATCGGTTCGTTCAGTCTAGCCCAATTATTTTGTTCTTTGTTTCATCTTTTTTTTTCAAATAAATTAATAAAAAATTATTTAAATTGTGAAATTAAAATGAAGTGAATATTAATGTGGATTATATAACTAACTCATTAAAAAAATATTTCACTATAGTTATATTTATGATGTTGATAGTTACTACTTACTAACTTAGACTTTACTCAATATCCATAGGGACCAGACTAGACCGGTAGCTATCGGTTCGTTCAGTCTAGCCCAATTATTTTGTTAGTTGTTTCATCTTTTTTTTTTCAAATAAATTAATAAAAAATGTCAAACATTTTATGCATAATTATTAATAATGTCAAACATTTTATGTATGATTAATGAATCAAATAATTTCATTGTACATAGATTATTCATGCTTGTTTGCACCTTAGGTATTAAAAAAAATTCTAATTATTTTAATTATGTGTAAATAGTAAAGTATGTATGATGTATTAACTATTTACATATATTGACATAAATTATCACATGATTTATGATTTATTATTAATTGATAGCATATATTATTTTTTATTTTATATGGTCAATGATAATAAATTAGATGAAAATCTCATCATAAACTTATATAATTACTGTATAAAGATAATATATTAAATTATTAAAAATAAATTTAAAATATATATAGAAGTTCAGCCTGATCTAGTCCAAAATTTATAGACCTCGGGGCCAGACCAAAATTTTCGGTCCACAATTTGTGGGACCAAGACCGACTGGTCTCAACTTCGGTCTGGTCAGTTTTTACGGTCCTGACCAAACTCCTTACACCCGTATTGATCGCTGCCTATCTTTTGTTTGCTCCTACCTAGTTTCATCTAGGCCCCGTTTGTTTAGAAAAAAATCTCATCTCATCTCATCTAATCATTTCACATTTTTTGAATTCCAATACAAAATAATATAAACAATTTAACCTTTTCAAATCCCAATACAACAATCGTATTAAAAAAAAATATTATAACAATTTTTTATTTAACTTTTCACTTTAATCTCAACTCATCTCAATCTCATCTCTAAAAACAAACCAGGCCTTAGTTTCATATGTGGTCTTGTGCATTTATCCCATTTAGATTGTCTGAAGCTATCTTGTGAGAGCTTGAACTTAGCATTTGTACTTGCTGGTGTCCCAAGATTAGTTCAATGCTGTTAGTGAAGGGGACAGTCTTTAATCTTTACCTTTTGATCTCAGCCTATTAATCCATACCCCAACTCTCAGTTGTGGGATGCAACTTTGATGTGAAATTTATTGCAGTTGGAAACTCTATTTTTTTCTCCTTCTATTGCTTCATGTTAGTTATCTTCAGTGCCTTGTTTCTTCGGGCAGTCGTGATAGATTTTAATGGACTATGCGTCCATGACTTTTTGTATCTGTTGTAAATCCTATATAGGTATTTCTCTTGTATACATCATGTGTACTTGGGCTACACCTATTGCTTTCTATTGGTTATCTGCAGCATCTGTCCAACAGTTTGACAGTATAATCCTCTGGTGCTTATTTTTGTTGGTTTGTTACTTGTTAGGATTCTGTCATATTTTTACATTTGCCGTTACAAACATTCTTTTCTCTTATCCACAACTGTCTCTTTGTTAGTAAAAATGCAAGATATTGTCGTGTTGGACACATGTTATCTTTTCAAAGCTTTAAGTTGGTTTCATCCCAAGTTCTATTGTCTTGTATGTTTTTCTTTGATGTTCAAACACTTTTATTCATTTAAAAAAAAACAAAATGTAAGGAGGCTTTATTTGATACTGAATTACTTTTCTTTGCTGGAGCTTAATGATATAAAAATGAATTCTTTACATATCTTTGCTGGAGGTTAAAGCTTGCTTCTGTGGTACTAACATCGTGTTTTTATGAGCAGATGGAGAAATTTGAAAGGGACATTAGGGAGTCTAAATTTACAGAGCTGATGAACAAACACTTTGCAGCTAGTTCCATACCAAAAGGGATCCACTGTCTGTCTCTTCGTTTGACTGATGAATATTCCTCAAATGCCCATGCACGCAAACAGTTGCCTCCTCCAGAGCGACTCCCTCTGCTCTCTAACAACTCCTATCACCATTTTATCCTGTCAACCGATAACATTTTGGCTGCTTCAGTCGTAGTTGCTTCTACTGTCCAGTCATCTCTAAAACCTGAAAAAATTGTCTTCCATGTCATCACTGACAAGAAAACTTATGCGGGTATGCACTCATGGTTTGCATTAAACCCCGTCTTCCCAGCTATTGTTGAAGTGAAAGGTGTTCACCAGTTTGACTGGTTAACAAGAGAAAATGTTCCCGTACTTGAAGCTGTAGAGAACCAAAATGGGATCAGGAATTACTATCATGGTAATCACATTGCAGGGGCCAATTTCGGTGATACAACTCCAAGAACATTTGCTTCAAAATTGCAAGCTAGAAGTCCAAAGTATATATCCTTACTCAACCATCTTCGTATATATATACCAGAGGTAATAATAGTATGTGATTTGAGACTGTTTTCTTTTATTTGGTTTCTGGAGATCTAAATCTATTGTTCTGTCAATTTATTCAAGGAAAAAAGAACAAGTAAAACCAGTATGCTGAGGCTTGATATCATAGGCAGTTCATGCTTTGTTTGGTTGCTCTTACAGCCCCCAGGGTAGAAATGCTAGGGGATTTTTCTCCCACCTGTAAACCCCTATTCCAAAGTAATGGTGAAAAACATATCTTATGAGTAATGACAAGAACTTCATTTTCTTGGATGAGAAAGATTAGGTGCATCACTGGTGATGTGGGCTGTTAGTTTTGTCCGAGACAAATATGCTTAAGCAAATTGTTTCATCAGTCCTAGAATATTGGATGCTTCAGATTGTTTGTTGGATTTATATTGACAGGGATGACTTCATAATACTAAAATGGCCTGACTTATTTCAAATATCACTATGGCTCGATTTGGATATAGCATCTCATCTCATCTCAACTCACTATCCAAACGACACCTATGTCCAATGAAACTATGAAGTGATTTGAATTTGTAGATGGGAGACAAGTAAGGAAAAAGAACTCGTGGAATTCTTAGTTTGGTTGGATATTCGTAACAGGGAAAGAAAATGTACTTCTACGGCATGATTATGTGGGTCTGTTGAAGTAGTTTCAATGTTAATTATTGGCTTCCCATCTAAGTACTTTTGCACTCAGCTATCTCTGTAATAGGTGGTGTCCAGAACTCAAGGGCAAGCTTTATTTAAGAGTGTAGAGTGAATCGAAAGCCTACCATAACTGTTCTCGGTCTGGGGGGCTTTCTGGACCCTATCAGTTATATTCAAAGTTGAGAAGGGGCATGGAGCTATATCACCCAGTGAAATAGGATCTTTGGCAATCCATGTACGCTTGGAACATTGAAAAAGTATTGTTTAAAAATAACTTAACATTACACCTCTGACATTGGCATTGGATATATTTTATTTTTTTGGATAACTTTTCTCTCTTTCGTTCTTTTGTTCCTTTTCTGTTAATTCCAAACTAAGGATGCTGATTGTGTATATGAACAGCTCTTTCCAAACCTCGATAAGGTTGTCTTTTTAGATGATGATGTTGTGATTCAGCGTGATTTATCTCCACTTTGGGAAATTGACCTTGGGGGAAAGGTTAATGGAGCTGTTGAAACTTGCAAAGGTGAAGATGAGTGGGTCATGTCTAAGCATTTCAGGAACTACTTCAATTTTTCCCATCCTCTTATAGCAAAGAATTTGGACGCCGATGAATGTGCATGGGCTTATGGGATGAATATATTTGATCTTAGTGCTTGGAGGAAGACAAATATAAGAGAAACATACCATTCTTGGTTGAGAGAGGTAAACCTAAGTATTCCATTTTCTTGCAAATAACTTACATTTGTGTTATAAATATCTGTGTACACCTTTTTTTTTTCATTCTTCCTATTATGATTATTAAGTTGTGGATTATGAAGGAACCTGAAATTTTTGATAATAGGAAATTCTATTCAGCAGGAGTGTCTATTTCTTATTCATTGGTGCTAACCTTTTTTATGATCCTTGTAGCCTTTGGGGTTAGAAAAAGGATGAAGATTTATCCTGGATACTGTTTTTGCAGATATTTTAATTAATAAAGTATAGGGTGCATCCTTTTCTGATAACTTCAGTTCATTACAATCTTCGTGATTTGGTGAAATCTCATCCGTTTGCTTTGAAGTCACTTCAACTATCAAAATTTCAAGCTTTTGACCAATTCTAACCCTCTCATTAGGAAATATTCTAGTGGGATGAAAATGTATCAAGGAAGTTTGATGTTTTGATATGGACCTAAATTTTTATTTGAATTTAAAGTGTTGGTTTCTTTTTTTGGGGATTTATTGTTGATTCTATTCCATAGAAGTTGCAAAGTTTTACCTTAATTTAATTTAAGGAACAGATGCGGTTTTAACTCTGATTTTGGGTGCTTCTGTGGCAGAATCTAAAGTCAAATATGACAATGTGGAAGCTTGGGACCTTACCACCTGCTTTGATTGCATTTAAAGGTCATGTTTTCCCAATTGATCCATCATGGCACATGCTTGGCCTGGGCTATCAGAACAACACCAACATTGAGAGTGTGAAAAAAGCTGCGGTTGTCCACTATAATGGCCAGTCGAAACCATGGTTGCAGATTGGTTTTGAGCATCTCCGACCATTTTGGACCAAGTACGTCAATTACTCCAATGATTTTATTAGAAATTGCCACATCTTGGAATCGTAGTTTAGTCAACTAGAGGAGCTATAGACGGGAGGCATGGGGCAGGAAAAGATCGGAGTGTTACTGGTTCATGAAAGTCTTTTGTGGCTTGAAATTCTTTTCCACATTTATTTGGGAAGACTAGCAGAAATTGGCTGAAAGGGCAAACCTTTCAAGGCCAAGATTTGCTCTCATTTGCAGACAAGGAACAGCATCAATGGCACGGCATGAGATCCATTCTTTCAATCTGTAACATAGCAAATCCTACCTTTATTTTTTGGTTAAGAAAAGGTTATTATTATTGGTCTTCTACCAGGGGAGTCTTATCTGATTGATTTCTCACAGCATATTTTGAAATAAAGTGGAAGTATACAAAATTCAGTACATGAATGCTGTGGTGTTGACATGGAAGAGGAAGGCTGGGACAGGTCTTCTGTGAGGCTCCCCGCCCCCCCACCACACTAGCCCAGAAATGTTTCTTTGCGTTTTGTTATTTCTTCTTTTCATGATTTCAAGTACCCATTTTTCCTATTTAATTGATATCATTACCGTGAATTTTAGTGGTAGGTCACGAGATTGCTGTTACAGGTCCCATGCAAATGGGGACTCTCTTTGGGTTATATATATAGGTACTTGTTTTGTACGATTAACGAGAGACATTGAAATGTGCAGAAGATTCTTTTCCCAAGCTTTCTTCTATCTTTCTCTTTTAATGGTAGTTTGTTGTCTACCAATTTGCATTTATTTTGTTGGTAAATCCATTAATGTATTCATTATATCAATCAAAGAAATAATTGCATGAAAATATTGAGATTCATACAATCATTTGACAAGTATTAAATCTGGTAAGACCACTTCGTTAATAATATAAAAGTTCTTTTATTATTATTATTATTATTTAAACTCCATTAGATGTTGTGCGCATGAGATGATGTGTATCTAGGGTTGTAAATGAATCAGGTTACTCGACAGTTCGTTTGGTACTCACTCGGTTAAACTCGAATCGAATTCGACTAGTGAAAAAAAAAACTCGCTCGTGAAAGTAGATATCCGCTCGTTAATGCTTGCTCGTTTATGCTCGAGTCGATTCATTAGCTCGACTCGATTAAAATTCATTTATATATTAATAAATATATATATATGCTATATATATGTATTGCTAATAATATAAGTATAACATTTTTATAATTAAATATGTAATCTTATTACTTATATTTATATAATGAATATATTTCATATATATGTTTTATAATTTATACAATAATTAGTCTATAAAATTTAATAATTTCATATATTAGTATGTGAGAAGTATGTGAAATATGTATATGCTATTATATTATATATTTTTATTATTAATATATATAAGTATATAAGATATTGTTATGATGAATACATATCAACTAGTTAGATATTAAATATTAATTTTTATTTATTTATTTTTAAATTTTATTCAAAAGATTTTAAGAAAAATTCAAGCTCGAATTCGAGGTCGAGTTCTGCTCGACTCAAGTTCGTTTGTAAGACGAGTTCGAGTTCGAGTTTGAGTAAGAAGTTCAGTTTATCGAGTCGAGTTCAAATAAAATAAAAAATAAAAACTCAAGCTCGAGTTTGAGTACTTTTGGTCAAGCTCAAGTTCGACCAACCAAAGTTCGGCTCAACTCGATTCATTTACAACCCTATGGGTATCTCTCTTGTTATTTTTGATCAAATGATAGACATTGGTTAGTTTTATTCAAACAAGGTTCTATTATGATACGCTACGAACCTCAAATTGTATGTTGTAGTTGTCTCGTTTGTATGTTGAGCTGAATTAAGATGAATTTAATTTTTTATAAATAATAGTAAATTGTGATAATAAAGTGAGTTTTATGAGATTTATTTAATATAAGTTTAGCTGTATTTAAATGTTAAGATAAATTTAAATATATTTATAAAAAATTAAAAAAATTTTATGAATTTCTTGTATAAAGAGATATTAAATTAAAAATGATAATAGATTTTAAGTATAAAGAGATTTTGAATTAAAAAAAAAATTAATAATTTAAAAATTGAGAGTCTTAGATTCAACTTAAAATTAATACTTATAGTTTGAAAGTCATTTGGTTTCATGCCTTATTATTTGTATGTAGGAGGGAATGAAGGTTTTTCCAACTCTCTCTCCCTTTCGGTCACATTACTTCCTTGGAAACCTTTACAGACACCACTATTCAACCAACCACAACCTCCCAACCTGGTTTAACAAATACGTAGACAAAACGAATGTCTCCTCCTGGAACTCCGTCATCGCCGACTTGGCTCGGGCCGGAGACTCCGTTGAAGCTCTTCGAGCCTTCTCGTCCATGCGAAAGCTCTCTCTCAGACCCGACCGTTCCTCTTTTCCCTGCGCGATCAAATCCTGCTCCGCTTTGTTCGATCTTCATTCAGGCAAGCAAGTCCACCAGCAAGCTCTGGTGTTTGGATTTGATTCCGACATCTTTGTGTTGTCGTCTCTAATTGATATGTACTCCAAGTGTGGGGAGTTGAGGGACGCAAGAGCGTTGTTCGATGAAATTCCTCGCAGAAATGTGGTGTCTTGGACGTCCATGATCACTGGGTATGTCCAAAACGACGACGCCCACGAGGCCTTATCGCTTTTTAAAAAGTTTCTGATTGAGGAGAGTGAGAATGGGAAATATGGTGAAGGTTATATTGATTCGGTTGCCATGATCCCCGTTCTCTCTGCTTGTTCTCGTTTATCCGTGAAGGGAATTACGGAGGGTGTTCATGGGTTTGTGGTGAAGAGGGGCTTTGAGGGAGATTTGGGTGTTGGGAATACTTTGATGGATGCGTATGCCAAGGGCGGCGAGCTGGGAGTGTCTTGGAAGTTGTTTGACGGGATGGCAGAGAAGGATACGGTTTCTTGGAATTCGATAATTGTGATGTTTGCGCAAAATGGGTTGTTTGCAGAAGCTTTGGACGTTTTCAATGGGATGTTAAGGAATGCTGGTGTCAGCCAGAATGCGGTGACTTTCTCGGCTGTGTTGTTGGCCTGTGCGAACTCGGGGGCTCTGAGAATTGGGACATGCATACATGATCAGGTACTTCTCTTTAGAGTAGTCACCTTTATGAAGATCAATTTATTATTGCTCTTAAAGAGTTTTGATCTTAACTTCCACTGTTTTGTATACGGCATATGTCAGATCATTATGGATAAATGATTGTGAGTGCAACTTTTTAACTTACTCATTGTTCGTCCTTGTATATTAGGTTATAAAAATGGGATTGGAGGAGAACGTATTTGTGGGTACCTCTGTTGTTGACATGTATAGCAAATGTGGGAGAGTTGAAATGGCTAGAAACGCATTTGATTGCATGAAGGAGAAGAATGTAAAGTCATGGACCGCCATGATTGCTGGTTATGGAAGTCATGGCCGAGCCAGAGAAGCTCTGGAAGTCTTCTATAAGATGATTACCGCTGGGGTCAAACCAAATTATGTCACTTTTATCTCAGTTCTAGCTGCTTGCAGCCATGCCGGTCTTTTAGGAGAAGGTTGGCATTGGTTTAACTCCATGAACCATGAATTTGGCATAGAACCTGGGGTAGAGCACTACGCATGTATGGTTGATCTTCTTGGGCATGCCGGCCATCTCAACATGGCTTATGATTTGATCAAGGGAATGAAGGTGAGGCCTGACTCTGTGGTCTGGAGTTCCCTTCTTGGGGCTTGTAGATTTCACAAAAACGTTGAGCTGGGTGAGGTTTCTGCTAGAAAATTGTTTGAATTAGACCCAGTTAATTATGGGTATCATGTCTTGCTTTTAAACATATATGCTGATGCTGGAAGGTGGGAAGATGTTGAGAGGATGAAAGTACTTATGAAGAATGGTCAACTAGTCAAATCACCTGGATTCAGTTTGGTTGAACTAAAGGGGAGAGTTCACGTATTTTTGGTTGGAGATAGAGAGCACCCAGAACACAAGAAGATTTACGAGTACCTGGAAAAACTAATTATGAAGCTGCAAGACTTTGGCTATATACCCAATATTACATCAGTTCTTCATGACATTGATGAGGAAGAGAAGGAAATGACGCTTCGAGTTCATAGTGAGAAACTGGCAGTTGCATTTGCAATTATGAATTCTGCTCCTGGCACTACAATCCAGGTCGTTAAGAGTCTAAGAATCTGCGGTGACTGTCACTCTGTGCTTAAGTTGATTTCCAAGATAGTTCACCAAGAAATTGTGGTTCGAGATTCAAAGCGATTTCATCATTTCCACAATGGCTTGTGTTCTTGTGGGGATTATTTATGATATTTATGAGATTGAAAAGAACGTGCCAGATATTGCATGCAAGCATATGCACATTTTTTACTTGATCAAGGGGCCTTGAAAAGATATTGTTGTTGAATGATATCTGGCACGCTTGGATGGTGATTACAAGTATGAAGACCCATCCAGGTGCACCCCAGTGATCAAAGAATGGGATTGAGAGGATCCGTAGACCCAGACATCTTGGGTTCAATTCCTCACTAGTTGTTCCCTTATATTACCTTATACATAGTCCTACCATGTAAGGCTGTATAACAAGGTTTACTTCAATAGTATTTGCAATTTTTTATCTTGCTGTACTTAAGGAACAGGTGCGGAATTAACTTGGATTCGGGTTCTTCTGTGGCAGAATCTGAAGTCAAAACTTGACAATGTGGAAACTTCGGATCCTATCGCCTGTGCTTCGATTGCATTTAAGGGGGGGCATGCTTTCCCATTGACCCATCATGGCACATGCATGGCTTGGGCTATCAGAATAGCACCAACATGGAGAGTGTGAAACAATCTGCGGTTGTCCACTACAATGGGCAGTCAAACCATGATTGCAGATTGGCTTTGAGCATCTCAACCATATTGGACCAAAGTATGTCAACTACTCCTATGATGTTATAAAATTTGCTGTCATTGCATAGGAGGAATGAGATTCATTCTATTTTTTCATTCTGTAACATCACAATCCGACTTTTATTTTTTGGTTAGGAAAAGGGAAGTTATTGTATACGTTGCAAAATCTCATTCTTGCCCCCATTGAATTGATTATATCATTCAAAAGTGCATAAGCTCTTTATTATGTAAAATACAATATAAGAATGTATATGTTATCATTTATGTTACAGAAATTTACGAACTTGTTGGCATATGACTTGGTTCTTCAAATGGAAAATTTGATTCGAAATCCCCATTTCCTTGTATAAAAATAAATAGAAATTCACGAAATTAGTAGGCGATGCTTTTATATATATGGGAGATGTTAGGGAGCCAACGGAGAATTCACTTTTTGTATCCATGTAGTATTTTTTTTCTTGTAGTTTTTTATTTATTTTTTACATCATTTTTTAAACACTTTTAAACAGTAAAAAAAATTCATAATACTCTTAAATAATATTTTTTTAATCATAGAATAAAATAAAATAAAATAACTATAAAAAAAAATTGAACGGTACCCATAATGGGACCCTCCAACAGAACCATTATCATTTCCCTTTATATATATGTTCCATATGTTTGGGTTCTTGGTTTATAAAAAAATATTAAAAAAAATCTTAATGTGATTTTGATACATTATATTGTCCAATATCATAAACAAACTTAACGTCCGCTTATCAATTTTATTACTAAAAATACCCGATCCTTAAAATTCATAATTTTAAGTAATTTAACTTAATAATTAAGGAGGGAGGTAAAGAGGTTTTTGTTTTGAACAGTGTTATATATTTACAATTTTATTACTTATAAAAAAAAAATCTATTTACAATTTATTTATAAAATTCATTTTGTTTAATTTTTTTTAAATTTAAATTCATGATATATGAATAATTAAATTTTTTATAAGTTTTTTTTTTAAAGTATAATTAGCTTCTTCTTTTTTTTGGTTTTTGTTTTTTTTTTTAATTAACCGAAGAGAATTTTGATAAGTTTAAATGGGTCCCATTTATCTATTAGCTGTCATGTCTTATCTCCCCCCACGTGTCCCAGACTGGCGCTCACTCTACATCCCAAACAATTTCGTGAGGTTTCATGAGCACTCTCCCTCTCTGTTGATGTCTGTGAAAAGCTCACACTTTTTGAACCTACGATAACACTCTGTCTCAACTCTCAAGCCTCGGCGATATTCCCCGCGTTAACTCCTCCCCCTTCACTCTTAATTACCCCTCAACTCCCTCGCCGCCGATATTTTCTATCATTCCACTCCCGAAACACTCTCCGCCTCGCTCCGGCCATGGCCTCCACGGCGAGTTCCTTCTCCGGGGTCAGTCTCGGTCTTTCGCAGCCGGTTCGGACCAAATGCTGCAATACAAATGCCCTCTTCGCTCAGCCTCCGCGGCTTTCTCCCGCGAAACCCAAATCTGTCAAGGCCTTGAAGTCGCTGCAACTGTACAGAAAAGTTGCCTTTCCAAACGGGTTTCAGAGATTTTTTCGAACTTCTCGGCCGCTTGTTGTTCGCTGTGACGCTTCAAATGGAAGGGTAGCTCTTTTTTATTTTCCTTTAATTTACAAATTTAAGTTTTTTTTTTTTGTGTTCTTGTTTGTGGCAATAGCATCAAGATAATTATTGTTTTATTTTATTGATTGGGTCACTTTCTTTCCGTTGATTTATTTTCATATTATGGGTGCGAATGAGAAAACATTAGTGTTAGTTATATAATTTGATGATTTGGGTCTCATCCTTTTAATAGTTTCGTGTTTGATAAGAAATACTACTTTTGGTATGCATACTTTTAGTTTAAGCAATTCGGAATGTATTTTTTCTAGTATTTACTATTGAGTTGGATATGAAATTTTTGCCTATTTGGAATGTTTCTCATTTGATTTGTTCACCCCCAAATAAATTCTCTTGTTCTCTTAAGGTATTTGCGGAGGTTTTGATGAATGTTTGGCTTTAATATAATGATAGATAGCCCAACAAGATTTTACGGATATGGCATGGCAAGCAATTGTCGCATCCCCAGAAGTGGCAAAAGAGAACAAGCATCAGATAGTGGAGACAGAGCATTTGATGAAATCCTTGTTGGAGCAGAAGAATGGCCTTGCTCGCCGGATTTTCTCTAAGTCTGGAGTCGACAATACCCGCCTTCTCGAGGCCACTGATAAGTTCATCCAACGTCAACCTAAGGTAATATCTGAAATATCATAGTTTTGCCTCCCTTATCACTCATAGTAGCACTGCTGTAATAGCGATCCTTGATATTTTGTCTTGCATACTTTTTGTTAAGATTTGGAGGAGTAATTGAGACTTTCTGTTAGTTAATCAGTTAGTGTATTCGTCATCTTTATGCTGAGAAGCAAGCAAATTGACCTCTATGCTGTCCAATTACAATAGGTTCTTGGAGAATCAGCTGGTTCAATGTTAGGACGTGATTTGGAAGCCTTGGTTCAACGAGCCAGGGAATACAAGAAAGAGTATGGGGATTCATTTGTGTCCGTTGAGCATCTGGTTCTTGGTTTTCTACAAGATCAACGATTTGGGAAGCAGTTATATAGAGATTTTCAAATAACACTGCAAACTTTGAAGTCTGCAATAGAAGCTATAAGGGGACGCCAATCAGTTATTGACCAAGGTTATATGGTTTCGCTATATTCTGTCCTTTTTTGACCTTTTCTGAAATTAACTCATTGCAACCTATGCGAGTGTACACAGCCTCACATGTTTTCATGAGTTATTGAAAGTGCAGATAGATAATAATAAAAAAGCTTTTTCGCAAACAAAGCTTAGCTGCATTGATTGTTGTGCATGATGCAATTTAACCGGCTTGTATACTATATCCAGATTCTTTCATGTTCATGTAAAGATCATTATGTTAGTCCAACATTTTGGGTTTTTTTTTTGTGAAAATTCAATGACCAGTAAGTGTTTGCTTGAAAAGACAAAACATGTTTTCTGCATTTATGCCTGTTATGTTATCTTCTGTTTCCTAGAATTTCTTTAATTTCTTCTTGGGGCAATAATGGTCGTTATTTTGTGATTTATCCCTGTAGGGGTCATAGCTTTTAGGGATTATAGCTTGTAAGTATTGAAGCTTCAGGGTTAATTGGCACTTTTACAGCCTTTTTATTTGGTGTGTCCAAGCTATTTAGAGACACAGAATTGGTAGTATTTTGGCACTGAAGTGAGTGGAACGTTGTATTTGTTACAGAAAAGACAAAACATGTTTTCATGCATTTATGCCTGTTATGTTGTCTTCTGTTTCCTAGAATTTCTTTAATTTCTTCTTGGGGCAATAATGGTCGTTATTTTGTGATTTATCCCTGTAGGGGTCATAGCTTTTAGGGATTATAGCTTTTAAGTATTGAAGCTTCAGGGTTTATTGGCACTTTTACAGCCTTTTTATTTGGTGTGTCTGACCTATTTAGAGACAGAGAATTGGTAGTATTTTGGCACTGAAGTGAGTGGAACGTTGTATTTGTTACAGATCCAGAGGGTAAGTATGAAGCACTGGAAAAATATGGGAAAGATTTGACAGCCATGGCAAAAGAAGGAAAGCTTGACCCAGTAATAGGAAGAGATGATGAAATACGCAGGTGCATCCAAATTCTTTCCAGGAGAACAAAGAACAATCCCGTTCTAATTGGTGAGCCTGGTGTAGGGAAAACTGCAATTTCTGAAGGGTAAGCACTTGGTTAGACCTAGAGTCCTGTCTTTATTCAGGAGTCTAGATGGGGTTGTTTCATCTTGTTTGAAGCTTGCTGTTGGGCACTAATCTGTGGTGCTTCCTTTCTATTTTTGCATATTAATCTAACTGTAAGTCTGTAACTTCTTCAACAGGCTTGCTCAAAGAATTGTGCAAGGAGACGTACCTCAAGCTCTGATGAATCGTAAGGTGCATGCTATATCTTGAAGTTCAGCACAACCCCCTCCCCCTTTCTCTCTCTCCAAACAACAAAAAGTGGGGATGGTTGGCACAAATATGCTAATCTATGCCTGCTAGTTTTAAATTTTGGATATTGATCATACTTATCCTGTATTTTTACAGCTAATATCCCTTGACATGGGTGCGCTAATTGCTGGGGCAAAGTATCGGGGAGAATTTGAGGATAGACTGAAGGCTGTGCTCAAGGAAGTTACAGACTCAGATGGCCAAATTATCCTCTTCATTGATGAGATCCATACGGTTGTTGGGGCGGGTAATATGCTTGTCAGATTTTCTTTTGTTGCCTGATTTTCAACACCAAGAACACTAGTTAAAGTGGCTTTCACAATCTTTGTTAATGTATTTTGGGTAGTCTTTTTCTTTCTACTGGTCGCCAAGAAATTTTGATTATGAGAATTAACACGTTTAAGTTCATTAAAATAGAAGTTAATTCTACATGTATGCATTTGTCACATTGGTTTTGATGGCAGGTAGTGAAGGTCCAATATGTAATGGTCAAATACCTCTTAAGAATGACAATGCTGATGGTGACTCTTAAGTTCAGCTTTCTTTTTCAGGTGCTACAAATGGTGCGATGGATGCAGGCAATCTATTGAAGCCTATGCTTGGCCGGGGAGAGTTGCGGTGTATTGGTGCCACAACTCTGGATGAGTATCGCAAGTATATTGAGAAAGATCCAGCATTGGAGCGTCGTTTTCAGCAAGTTTATGTTGATCAACCTTCAGTTGAAGATACCATTTCTATACTGCGAGGACTGCGTGAAAGGTATGAGTTGCATCATGGAGTCCGCATTTCTGACAGTGCACTTGTGGCAGCTGCAATTCTTTCAGACCGTTACATCAGCGGCCGGTTTTTACCTGACAAAGGTAATCTCACATCACACAGCAGATATGATATTTGAAATGTTTTTTTTCATGGTAAAAAATTAATATGGTCATGTTGACTTGTTATGATGCATTTACCAATCAAAACACTTGTTAGTTACTGAAGATTCGAATCATGCTTATATTGTTCGAGATGCATAAAGACGAGATTGGGTTAAAGAAGCATGCCGCGATTGCCTTTTATAATAATAGAGTATGCTGTCTTATTTGAAAGATCCCATGCATATTTTATTTTTGTTTTTTTTTTTTTGGGGGGGGGGGGGGGCGGGGGGGATGTGCATACCCACAGGTCCAGCTGGTCCAGTGAGCGAGCTGCAATGACAAGAAGAAACAGTTGTGCACTTTTTTCGGCCCTGTCAGATGATTTGAACTTCCATTCTAAACTCTTTTTGGAAGAATCTTTTTTATTCAATTTACTTTCTTGAACTTAGTGCTTGGTTGGAAAGTTCTGAAAGTTTTGTATGTTGAGAGCTAATATACTTCCAAATTCCAGCTATTGACCTAGTTGATGAAGCAGCTGCCAAACTGAAAATGGAAATCACATCAAAACCAATTGCTCTTGATGAGATCAACCGTTCGGTGTTGAAGCTGGAAATGGAGAGGCTCTCTCTTATGAATGATACTGATAAAGCTTCTAAAGATAGGCTGAACCGGCTTGAGGCTGAGTTGTCTCTCCTCAAGGAGAAACAAGCCCAGCTCACTGAACAGTGGGAGCACGAAAAGTCTGTCATGACTCGCCTTCAGTCAATCAAAGAAGAGGTATTTGTTAATGTACCTCTTCAAAAAATCGCTAATTATGTATTAGCTTCCCTATGAGAATCTGTGTTGAGTTAAATATGGAAAAAATATTGACAAATGAGAATTCTGGTTTTACTGATTTCTGCTCATGCATACAGATTGACAGAGTAAATCTTGAGATCCAGCAGGCTGAACGGGAGTATGATCTTAATCGTGCTGCTGAATTGAAGTATGGCAGCCTCAATTCTTTGCAACGACAACTTGAAAGTGCAGAAAAAGAATTGGTGGAATATATTAATACAGGGAAGTCCATGCTTAGGGAGGAGGTTACAGAAAATGACATTGCTGAAATTGTTAGTAAATGGACTGGTATCCCTGTTTCCAAGCTTCAGCAATCAGACAGGGAGAAGCTCTTACATTTGGAGGAAGAGCTCCATAAACGTGTTGTGGGTCAAGATCCTGCAGTGAAAGCTGTAGCGGAGGCTATTCAGCGATCTCGAGCTGGTCTCTCAGATCCACACCGTCCAATTGCTAGTTTTATGTTCATGGGTCCCACTGGCGTTGGGAAGACAGAACTAGCCAAGGCACTTGCCTCTTATTTATTCAACACAGAAGAAGCTCTTGTTCGAATTGATATGAGTGAATACATGGAAAAGCATGCTGTTTCAAGATTGATTGGGGCCCCACCTGGTTATGTGGGATATGAGGAAGGTGGACAGCTGACAGAGACAGTTCGCAGGAGGCCATATGCAGTCATTTTGTTTGATGAGATAGAAAAGGCACATTCTGACGTGTTTAATGTATTCCTACAGATTTTAGATGATGGAAGAGTAACTGATTCCCAGGGACGCACTGTGAGTTTTACCAACACAATCATAATTATGACATCAAATGTGGGTTCCCAGTACATACTCAACATGGACGATGAGACATTGCCAAAAGAATTAGCATATGAAACTATTAAGCAGCGGGTACTTGATGCTGCAAGATCAATCTTTCGGCCTGAGTTCATGAACAGGGTTGATGAATATATAGTATTCCAGCCACTTGATCGGGATCAGATAAACAGAATTGTCAGGTTACAGGTAACTTCTCCACAACGATGCTTCATTAACTTGATGAATTCTTTGAAGTAGAATATATTATTTGCAAATGAATTCTTTTTTTCAGCAACTTCAGTCTTGTGATCAAAGCGATAGAATTCTTTACCTCAGGCAACATCTTATTTTATGGGTGGTGCCATGGAGGAGGAGTCATTTGGCCCAAAGGCCGTCAATGGAGTATAAGATTATACCTTGTCCCTGGTTGTTTCAAAGATCCAAGGGTTGTTTGGGCCACCCTGAGATCTGACTGACCCTTCCAAGATTTTGGGTTTGATAATGGCAACCTATCTAGTAGTAGACGGTTTAGGGTGAGGCTAACAAGGCAGATCCATAACAGTGAATGGGGGTGGCACGCGTGTATATGCCGTGCCTAAATTTGGTCGTACAATGTTTTTTATTGGACTTGCACAACCATATATGTAGGCATGCCAAACGTAGGCGTTGGTTGATACACTTAATGGTAATTTTGGGCAACTTTGAAATCTCACCTCATGTATGTATGTTTTCACAGTTGGAGCGAGTGCAAACAAGGCTTGTAGACAGGAAGATAACAATCAAGGTGACTGATGCAGCTGTTGAGCTTCTTGGAAGTCTTGGGTATGACCCAAACTATGGTGCTAGGCCAGTCAAACGAGTGATTCAGCAGAATGTTGAAAATGAACTCGCAAGGGGAATCTTGAGGGGGGAGTTTAAGGATGAAGACACAGTTTTAATAGATACAGAAGTTACTGCATTTTCCAATGGCCAGCTTCCCCAACAAAAGCTAGTCTTTAAGAAGCTTGAAACTGGTTCAGAAACTCCAGATGCAGACAAAGAAGCCACTCTTCAGGAAGCCTGAAAGATTTCATCGACTCTCTTGTACTTAGTTTCACCGTACACTATGTTCTACATAAATTCTCCGATTGTATATACTTGTTTTATTTAAGAAAATAGAAGCTTTAGTATACGAGTTATTCGATAGGCAGTAGTACAAAAGCAACAATTCGCATAAAGGCTTTAAGTTTTGTAACGGACCCATTATTCTCTCTAACCGTCTTAAGAATATGCAGACATGCCACTTTGTTCGTGCCAACCAAATTCATTTGCTATAAGAGCAAGTTATTTGGGAATGTAATGCTGCAGCTGCTTCGAATTTGACTCATTTCTTGTTTGTACAAGCGAAACGATACATCGATGATGTCGAAAAGACGAGATGATATACAAGTGCATTAAAAGTGGAACGAGATCGAGTGCAGTGGCACTCGAGTGTCATGTAGACATCATCGGATTATTCAAATAACAGCCTCAGCGAGATATGGTTATACAATTCAAGGGCTTTCTCCATTGGTTCGATGGACTTTGATTTTATTGTGTTATAAAAAAATTACGATTAAGTACATGACGCACAATATATGTAGTTCGGATATTTTTCTATTTTTACAAAGTTGCATAAATTTTATTAATCAGAGGAAATTATAATTATTCAATCTCAATTCTCTCTAGGATTTTTTTGCTCTCTCACATAATATGTACTTATTTAACAGTTGTTTCCTATCAAAATATACTGAAAGTCGTGTAAAACAATCAAATATATCATATTTCTAGTAAAAAAGCGTTGGAAATCCTAATTTCAAAACTTCTATGATATTTGCTTAAGCGTTGTGTCAAGCAAGTATCGATTGAACTTTCTGTTTAAATCTCACTCAAACGGAAAGTTGAGCGAATTGTCGAGTGAGAATCTCACTCTAGTCAAGTGTTGAGCGAAGTGTTAAGCCAACTTTTTGATACTCGATTTTCAACTTCCAGACCAGTGTCCACATGCAACTTAACAATCTCTCACTTAGAGACGAAGTTTTCACATGCCAGCTTTTGTTTCTAGCCAAGCTCCATCTTCTTTGCAGCTTATAACTCCCGTTTTCAAGTCAGAAAACAAAATGAAGTCAAGCCCCACTTTAGTCTCTCACATACATCGCCTTTAGTTAACATATCAACTAGGCGATTCATAACTCTCATTGCACTAGGAGTATCTAGTCTCAACCATTGTTGACAATCTCAACCAACTTTTCTAAGCATACACAAGAAACGACAAAGCTTATTTCTTTTGACTTTCTTATATATTTTGCATAATCAAGCCTGTCTTTTTACACTCTTATATTTCCTTGCATATCACTAAACCCTGATGTTAAATACAAGAGTTAGATATCTTACTATACGCTAAAATATGCACACCTTTAGTAATCTTTCACGCTCTACTAGAGAATACTATTGCATAACTACTGTCATCAACTTGTACCACAGAAATTAGATTTTTCTTTAAATCTAAAATGTGTTTGACTTGCTGTATAGTCTATACACCAATTTTTAGAAGTGTGATGCACACATTACCTACTCCAACTACATCTAGTATTTCTCTATTAGCCACATACATCTTTCCAAAATCATTAGCAATAGAATTCTGCATGATCTCTCGATGTGAGGTGCTATGGAACAAATCTTTTGAATTTAACACCCAATCATCTATCAAACTATGCACCTAAATATAAATTTTTTCTGCCACTACATTCACCTAATCATTTTTAGCACTTTCTCGACCTGTTGTGTCTTTTGTCTCGATTGTCAACATCTAGGTCCGATTCCAAACTTGAGAACTCACCATAGTCCTATTGTGTCTTCATCAAGTGCACTTTATTATTTGTCGATGACTTTTCATACATACCTGACAAAATCGTTATGAGATCCGTCGTGGTTTTTTCTTCACTGACATTGTGTGCCACTGTTCTGGACAATGTCAGCCGAACAGTCCCCAAAACATGTTGATCTAGTAGGGTTCACTCAAGATTATTCATGTTCTCAGGATTCTTTTCTAATAGTGGAAGGTGGAGCCTATTCTCATAGAGATAGTACGCAATCTACATCTTCCAGCATCCATAATCTAGTGCTGTCAAACTTCTCGATCCTAGATGTGTATACTTTATCTCTAGTCATCGTTTTCTTTTAGATTCAACATTGGCTCTTGATACTAGTTATTGTTCAAAACTCATACATCAACGCTAGCAAACAAGAATTAAATCAAGTATGATCGAATACACAACACACAATATACGTGATTCAGAAAATTACTTACGTCCACAAAACTGCAAAAATCTTATTAACCAAAAAAGATTACAATTACTCAATTTCAACTCATTGTCTTTAAAGTTTTTTTTTTTTCACACAATATGAACTCGCTTAACAATTGTTCCCTCTCAAAATATACTGAAAGTTATGTAAAACAATCAATTATATCATATTTATAGCAAAAAGGGTATTGAAAACCCTAATTCCAAAATTCTTACGATATTCGCTCGAGCGAAGTGTCAAGCTAACTTTTGTTTGAATCTTGCTCGAATCAGATGTCGAGCAAGAATTTCCCTTGAGCCAAGTATTGAGTAAAATGTCTAGTCAACTTTTTGACACTCGATTTTCAACTCTAAGATCAGTATCCACATGCAACCTAACACATCACCTCTTAGAACATATTATAAAGAAGTATGGGAGATGCAGGGGATGCATAGGGCTCAAGAACAAATTACGTACCGAGATGAATGCGTAATTCAAAAAGTGAAAAGTTTGCACAAAGCTTGAAGCAATATGCCAAAGATTTCGGGTCTGATTTACCTTCCACGGGAAGAACGGTAGTCGAAATCTTCAACCTGCTGAGATGACGAGTACATGCTTCATGGAAAGTGCTTAATGATGTTCCACTCAGCTCTCTTTTTTCTTTTTCAAGGAATGCAGCTACCATCATTGGACGATGCAGTTTAAGTGATTTTTAATGGTTTTATTTATTTATTTATTTATTACTATTATTATTTTTAAAAGTGATTTTTAATGTTCACTTGTATATAGAACTACTTAAAATACATGAGCGAGCGTGCATGGAGTATTGCATAAACCAATCTGCCATCCAAATACATATATGATGCACATAAATGTACAGTGTATATGGTTCACATCAACATATTATGAAAAGGAGGACTCAAACAGAAATGGTTAGCAGCTGCTTTTTGCCTTTTCCCAGGAAATGTTCGCCCACGGCAAGACCGATAAGCAGCAGACTCAAGATTGCTTGAAGTTGTGGCGGTTGATTCCAGCTTCCAAAGTTCAATACCAGCTTATCACATGTTTGACCTACCCAGATTTATGTTCCAATGGTTACAAACCTGTCCAAAGATGTGCCTTGTTAGATGGATTCAAACCAGGGAAGGAACTCATAAACTACCTCAAATATGTTACCTCTTGATAGCATATATATTATGGATATAGGCAAAGTACTATTATGTCTCAAGTCTTAATCACAACTAATTGGGGTTGACCACATTGTTCCTTTTAAGTCCTACTAATTTAAGTAAATTAAAAAAGAATTTTCTGGAAAATCTTTGACATGCTGATCATTTGCATCCAATATGAAGTTTTGCCAGAGTAACATAGACATAGCTGCATTAGCCAAAATTGACAACATAGGAGGGGTGAGACATACAGAATCAGTAGATTGGGCTAACTTCAGTATCATTTTGAGATTTCGAAAGAACTTTTGCCCAGCACCCACATTTCAAGTTAATAATGTCTTAATGAGCTTTTGTTCTCTCACAATGACCTACTTATATGCTTAAGATCCACACGTTAGCTTATCTAAGTACCCCAAAATCCATACCACTGCCTAACCTCCACAAAGAATACCCACCTGCGGGAGATTTTACCATGCAACAAGTACCACATGGTAAACTTTCCTCCAGTTGTTTATGAACTCATCCAATTTACCAAGCCCAATTCTATCTTCTTATTTTTTATGTTTAAAATTTCTCCTTTTTTTTTTTAAGAAAACCAATAATTTTATTGATGATATAAATAGGCATAGCCCAAGTATACAAGACTATAAATTCTATCATCTACTTATTTTTTCACAAGTGAACAATCTTTGTTGTTGTAAGCGCAAAGGTGCAACTCAAATACACAGAGAGCATACAAGAGGTACACCTATTTACTTCATACTTTTATGTTTAGGATTCTTAACTTCCGGTTTGGAAAGTCTCTGACAGTTTTAAAATCACTATATTTTGTTGTTAGAATGTTTAAAAGTTGATATTATACCAGTAAAATAAGCTTAGTAATGTGGATGTGCTGATAAAAAGTATTAGCTAACCAAAGTTTTACAAAACAAAAATTTGAAATATTTAGTGGAAAAGATACCTGAGCTTCATTCCAATTATCACTCAAACTCAGATGCCTCTTCTGAATCAGACAAGGGTAAAAGGGTGCAGATTCCAAGCACATGTCCATTGAGACACACATAATACTCAATGCAATCCTCATAAGCACCCAACCTGCAACTGGCACTTTGTGGTATCATCTTAGCTTGCAGCATGCTCCATAACTTTGCCTTACAATATGGGCAAACCTCTGTTAGATGAAGCTGGGCCCCTCTTTTAATTAGCATCTTCCGCACCTTTGACATTGAGAATGACTTGAAAACTCCTCGGAAGAATCCTACGTCCCCATCTTCCCCTTGATCAAGATGTTCACAAGGGTCAGACACGTACAAAACATCTGATCTGCATTGTGGCAAAAGAAAACTCTTCCCTGATGTCCCAGAGAACCGAGTCCTATGTACAAAGTGGCCTGGGATTTGGATGTTATTGAAGAGGCCACCCCTTTTACATCCTGAGCAGTAAATAAGTAGCTTCCCAAGTGCTCCCCAGTTCCCATCTACATTGTGACTCCCACTTGATTGCAGATCAATCATCATCTTTGGTGCTCTAGTTCGGCAAAACTCCTTCCATAGTACTCTCTTTGCAAGGTCATCAAACCACTTACATACACAGGACAGAGTAGCAATTAATTTAGGGTTCCAGTTCAATTGTTGAAAAACCAGAAATATTACATCTTCGCTTAGATGCCCTTTTGTGCATTGACAGCTTGTTGAGTGTATGCAACGATACTGCTTTGTTATAATCATCGGCAGCCACCTAGAACAATATCATAAGTCTTTGTCAAATATTGTAAGATAAGAAAATCTCTTGGTTACAGTTCACACGATGACATCAAACGACCAGGTTTTTCAACCATTTAACTCAAGCACACTGCATATGCACAAGGAGACATAAAATTGACGTATAGAGATAGCCTGATTAACTTTTCAAGTAAAAAATAAAAGAAAGTGAAATATTGCCACATGTCCTAGTTAACTTTTTTCCATACGGCCTTGAGAAATTCCATTGGAACTTCTCCAATTACCAATGAAAGATTCACCATGATGATAAATTTAGATTAAAAACAGAGTCTAAAGTCCAAAAACAAAGCTATATGAGCGCTCAAATGGATTTTGCGCCATATGCCGCAATGGCATTCACTTAACACGCTCGAACATTGCTTCTTTCAATTACTGTAAGCAGTGATGCAATCCAATAAAATTTGATAATCCAACATCTCAGTCAAGAGCACAAAGCTGGCTTATCAGAATATGAGAGAGAACGATTGGGGTAGCTTTGCATTTTGACCCGAATTCAGTTTTACTGTGGTAAAACATAAAGCAACTCGTAACTTGATAACCAAAAGGAAAAAACTTTATATCCCCGGCATTTTAACCCCGCAGCCGCTCCGGAGGTTTTTAAATAGAAAAAAAAATTTAAAAATTTAAAAAAATATATATTTTATCTCTACACATTATTTTATTATTTTATTAAAAAAAAACGAAATGAAAAAAAATATAAAAATAATTTATTCTACGGGGCCCGGGTGGGGGGGGGGGGGGGGGGGGGGGATCCAACAATCCAATCACACTTTCAGTCAAGCAAAAGTAAATTCGACTACAGCATCTTTTCTCAATGCATGTCAGTCGCTTCTAAAACTCTAGATCCATCAGCCCTCCATAGCAAAACTCAAAGCATTTTTCACAAACCAACCACATTATTATTGGTCCACAGCCTTCAGTAAAAAATTAAATCCAAATAAAAGCCACAATAGTTCTGAACCTCACTCTACAAAACCAACGAGGAAAACGAAGACCTTAACAAAACCCCTGCCACCATCAAAACGCAGGCAAAGGATCTGGGAGTGAATTAGATCGTAATCAACCCAAAATCAAGTACCCAAATTCTCACCTCAGCTTACTAGTCCCTCAGTCCACACATTCCAAAGCTCTAGACAACCGAACTCTGCGAAAATGAAAATCTACACAGAGTTAGGGTTTGGAAAGTGATAAAACAAAAAAAAAAAAAGCGAAAGAAAGACCTGAAAATAGGAAAAATGGGAGAAGAATTTCATAAGAAAAGAAATTACATACGAGGAAGACAACCACAGAAATTCCCTCTTTACGATGGGGCGATTTCTGCAAGTAAAAATGTACAGTCGCAGAGAGACACCAGAAGCCAATTCAAGAATGTGACGGACTGTGAGGTAAGAAAGAACCAAGATAAATGCCTCCACCATTTCATATCGAAGAAGAAAAGAAAATGTAAAATACTTCCGAAGAGTTCAAAACAACATGTTCCTTTTTCTCTTAGATCAACGTCAAATAAGATTACGCCACGTTTCTACACATATCATGGACTGCCCGGGTGGCAAAGTGTAGCGGGACCACTTTTTCCGATCTGTCGTCCGAATATTGGAGGGTCACTTTCGGATAATGCAACAAGTGTCACCTAATATCGCCCATTGTTTTAATTAACTGTTGGAGTTTCAAATTGTTTTGTCGGCGACTGGAGAGTGGAGAGAGAGATGGATGCAACTTGCAAGTTTTTCATGAAAAATGATAATTTGATGAACATACCTCATTTTTTTACAATATTTTATATAATAATATTTTAAAAAGAAATGATATTTTTATAAATTATCTTTTAAAATTAATATTAATTTACATAAATATTTTTCTTTTATAATATATTATTTTATTTAGATTAACAGATCAGATGAATTGAAATGAGTTTAATTTATTTTTAATATTATTATTATTTTGAATTTAAAAAAACTAAATTGAGATTTAAAAAATATATATTGAAATTTGAAAAAACTGTATTGAAATTTTTTTTTTGTATGAAAAATTGAAAAAGTGTAATGACGAAATAAAGATGAGTTAAGATGAGTTCAACTCATTTTCCAATCCAAACGGAACTAGTAATAAATTATGTTATAAAATATATTGTGTATCATTTTTCATTTTTCATTTATTTAAACTAATTAAATTTTTTACTCATTTTCTATATATATCATATATTTGATAAAAATATATATAATATGTAGTGTGTAAAGATGATGAACAAAGGCTTTTATCTAAAGGTCGGTTTGTTTATAAAGACGAAATTAAAAATTAAAAATACATCTCAAACTTATTATTATATTTTTTTAAATCTTCATATAAAATATAATAAAAAATTCAAATTTTTTAAATTTTAAAATATATTTTTTAAATCTCAAAATAAAATTAATATTAAAAAATATATTATAATATGTATATTTTAAATTTTATCACATCTAAAATAAATCAGGTATAAAGTTAGAGGGAAGTCTTATTCCAAGTTGGAGAGAGATTTTTGGCTATTCAAAGTCGTAGGTGGCATCTCTTGATTGGCTATATATTCTCATTTCGTCCACATACTTTACTTTATTATATCTTCCTTTTTCTATTATCATATATTTTTTAATTTCCAAGTCAAGAAAAAATATTAAAGAATTATATTTTCTGTATATATAGCACATCATACAAATCACATCAATAATAAAGTTTAACTTGTAATATTTAAAATTGAAAATTCATTTTTTAATAACAAACATAAATTGTGTGTAGTATAACAGCCTTAAAATGACAATACTGTTATAAACGTCGGCCGCCGCCCCTATGGCCCACCACTAAAATTATGTGAATGACCCCACCACTATTATTTTAAAATCTGCATAGTAACTTGCATAGTGACTTGCATAGTAACTTGCATAGTAACTTCAACGCCTATAAATATGGGCTTCAGTTGTAATGAAATTCATAAGAAAATATAGAGAGAGAAAGAAAGTTTCAGTTCTTAAGAGTTTCTTTTCTCTTGTAATAGTAGTAGTTTTATTTTTAGTTTTATAACACGTTATCAGCACGAGGTTCTACCGATACTGAAGCTAATGGTCTTCTACTTCAAGTAAGTTTTTCAATATATTATTTGCAGTCATTGAGATAAATATTAAAGGTAATATTGCTGAATATTACTTGATAAAATTTTATTTTTATTCTCATAATAATGTGAATATATTTATTAAATTCACAGATTTATTTTTGTAATATAATGTCAAATATTGAGATTTATTACTATTGACATTTCTGAAAAATATTATTTATCCAGATCCTTGATGAGATCTATTTGGATATGATGATGAACTTGAAAGATACAATCATAGAAGGAATTCATGTGTCCCTGAAGGACCGTGCTGTGTATCTCATGATGAAAGATCATCATACTGTGTGAAATAAATTAAGAGAGTGATATAAGCACCAGAAGATGTAATCCTCTCAATGGATCATTATGATTTATTGCACCTGAAGTTGCAAGATTTTAAGAGTGGTATTGAATATTCTGCACTCTTTAAAACCAGCTCAATATTAAAATTATACAGTGAAAATGTCACTGATGATGATATATAAAAGAAGACATTATTTTTCATATCTCGAATGTGCTCCTGCAGTAGCAATATCGAGAGTGAAAGTTCAACAAATATTCTGAACTTTTATTTTGTCTTCCAATGATAAGTTTTTGTTACACCAGTTACGTCCTATTAATGATATCGAATTTACACAATTCCCAGAAGTGAATGGAAATTAAGGGCGTAGACGTGGTAGAAAAATTATAGAAGTGTTGGTCCCAAAAGCGACAACACTAAAGATGATAAAAATATATCGTATCACCAGAAGTGATCAAACTCAGAGAAGGGTAAAGGCCCTCAGAATAATTCTTCATAAAAAAATGAAGATGTTTGTCATAAATGTAATATGACTAAACAGTAGTCACGTACCTGTTGTACGGCCAAGCACTTGATTTACTTATACTAAGTTTTTATATATAAGCTTATTAATATTTCATCATGTTTTGAAATAATGAAATATCGGTGCCTGAAGCACGACAATAAATTACTTGGGATAATAAAGTCCTGTTTAAATTTGATCCTCTTACAAATAAATGTGAACCAGAAGTTCAGAGGATTATTTATCTGCAAAGTGTTGCAAATCAATTACATGATGTATTTACTAACACTAAAGGTGTTGTAAAATCATATATTACTGCTGTTAATGCTTAAGCAGGAATTGAAGTCCCTGAAGGACGAGTTGTTAAAACAAAAATAAATGAGTCTAAGATACACCTGAAGCGTTGAAGACCTATTGGTGCACAAGAAAAATAAAAATCGGTGCTCATGAAGAGACCGTATTTTCTGTACAAAATATAATCCTCCTGAAGAGGAAACCTCCTGAAGAGGTAACTCCTGAAGAGGTAACTCTTGAAGAGTGTAACTCCTGAAGAGTATAACTCCTGAAGAGAAAACTCCTGAAGAGTATAAACCTCCTGAAGAGGAACCTCCTGTAGAGATGTTTCATGAAATGTTTTCCCCTGGAGAGGAACAATGAGATCTCAATACATTTCATGAGTACTGGAAAATTTATGGATAGAAATAAAATTGTTGTCGACAACAGATATGATAACACTTGATATTACCAGAAGTAATGAGCCAAAAAAAAAAAAAATCATCGAAGAATGTCGACGTAGAAATGATTGGCCAAAATGGAAAGCAGTTATTAAAACTGAATTAAACTCGCTAGTGAAGCGAGATGCATTTGGACCTGTTGTCCAAACACCAAAGGGTGTAATATTTGTCAGATATAAGTGAGTATTTATACGAAAGCGTAGTGCGAAATAAAATTATGCGGTATAATTTGTTGCACAAGGTTTCCTGTAGAAACCCGAGAGCAATTATGAGGAAACATATTTCCTTGTTATGAATGCAATCACATTCATATTTTTAATCGATTTGGTTATTGCAAAAGGATTAGATATGCAGTTAATGAATGTGGTCACTGCATATTTATAAGCATCATTAGATTATTACGATACTTGAAGCATCTAATCCAAGTACATTTAGGAGTATGTACTTTATAAAGCTTCAAAGATCTTTATATGGGTTAAAGCAATCCGGACACATGTTGTATAATTGAATCAACGAGTATTTATTGAAAGAAGGATTTAAGAATAATCCTATATGTTCATGTGTTTTATCAGAATCTGGATTCGTCATTATTGCAGTTTACGTTGATGATTTACCTTATTAGAACTCTTGAAAAGATCACAAGAGTTTCTATAAATTCAAGGAATGCATTTGAAAAGGAAAAATCTTATTATTCAATTCATAGATGAGTTACAAGAATTTGAGACTTCTAGCCTCATCTCTCAAATGCATTTGCTTTTCATAAAGCAACGTACCATCCTTATCTAAAGGATTAGGCAGTCGAAATGAAGAGGCAAGTAAGGATTTTAAATCCTTATTCTCCTGCTTTAAGTCTGCAATTTTTTTGTCAGACTCTTGAACGAGTCGTTGAAGTACAGAAACCTTCTCGTTAAGCTCCTCAATCTCACGATTTTTGGATTGTAATCGGTTGGAAAATCCAACAATAGAAGAGGAGTATCGGGTGCCGAGAGTCACCAGCTCATAAACAGCTTCACGATCTGACTTATTAGCCAGATCATTTGCTTGCTGCAACATTGCACCTGCGGAAGATGCAGGATCAACTTGTAATTGAGGTGAAGGATACCTCATATGTTGATTGTGAGAAATAGTAAAAGGAAATTGATGAGCCATTGGAAATTTGTAGAATAAGAATACAAATACAGATGAATTATAGATATGAGAAGAAGATTTGATGCGTACTAAATGAAACTAAAGACGGTTCTTATAGAAATGGAAATAAGAACAAGACAAACCATCATCTCTTCAAATCTCACTTTACAAGATATGCTGGATGCATAATTTCAAAAGCCAGCGAGATTAATTACAGCTATCCCTATTTTCTTGTAAACGCTGAACCTCTGCCGTTAGCTGCTGTTGTTGACTTTGTATCTGAGCTCTTTCTCGTTCCAGCTCTTCTACTCGTGTTTTCAGGTCAAGAGAATACCAGTCTACAAGTTTCTTCAGCTCCTTGTTATCTTGTTTTAAATCTTTATTTTTTCTATCTTTAGTTGCAAGCGTTTGATGCAACTCAGATATTTGATTTTTAAGATGATCAACCTCACTCGTTCTCGCCAATAGCCTCTGTGACATGGTTGTAAGAGAAGCAGTATATTGAGCACTAAGGGTTCTTGATGCTGCAACAATTTCAGGATCAGATTTACTAGATAGATATATCTCTGCTCCTATCATGGTGTTTACAGCCTCAGGAGAAAATATAAGTGGTTGAGGTATAAAAGGTTCATGGTTTAAATCTGGGACATTAGAATTTCTATCAGACATAATATTGTTCTGGATGAACAACAACTGAATCTATGGGGAATGCGAGATCTTTTTGCTGGAGTAAATCAATGGTAAAATTGGTTATATTTAAAACAACAACACGAAGCCTTCAAATCTCTTCAAGATCTCGTTTGTCCACAATGTCAAGCGGATTTGATTTTCCGCCGAATCGATAATATTAAATCTCAAAGCTTTTACAGCTTTTATCATACATAGACGGTTTACAATGTTATTTCCGCCGTATATAAACAAGTTCTTCCTAATAACGCCGAATGAGGGGGAGAAAATTTTACATGAAAATATTATCATACTCTCTCTAATGCATTATTTAGTTGGAGATCGTGTTTGAATTCTTAACTTGTTATATATACTGAAATCATATTTGCTTATTACTTGAAACACTAACGCATATTATCAAGGGGGAATTTAAGTATTACTGCAGGTATCAGATTTCTATTAAGTTTGTCAACCAGATATTATATTTCATCTTCAAATCACTCAGAGATTATTGCAATTCATGAAACAAGTCAAGAGTATATTTGGCTGAGATCAATGACTCAACAATTTTATATGAAGATAATGCTACTTGTATCGCTCAAATCAAAGGAGGATATATCAAATATACGATCAAGTGATAATCTGGCAGATTTATTCATGAAGACATCACCAACTGCGACATTCAAGAAAATTGTGCAGAATATTAAAATGTGAAGACTCAAAAACTATTGTCATGCACTTTCCAGGGGGAGTAAAAGTCCTGAAGACTTGTGCTGATTGTACTCTTTTTCCTTCGCTAAGGTTTTATCCCATTGGGTTTTCCTTTGCAAGGTTTTAATGAGGCAATCTTAAAGCACTTGTGGATACATAAAGAGACTGTACTCTTTTTCCTTCGCCATTGGTTTTTCTTCCCACTGGGTTTTTCCTTGGCAAGGTTTTAACGAGGCAGATTCTTTATGGGTGGTCATTCAAGGGGGAGTGTTATAAACGTCGGCCGCCGCCCCTATGGCCCACCACTAAAATTATGTGAATGACCCCACCACTATTATTTTAAAATCTGCATAGTAACTTGCATAGTGACTTGCATAGTAACTTGCATAGTAACTTCAACGCCTATAAATATGGGCTTCAGTTGTAATGAAATTCATAAGAAAATATAGAGAGAGAAAGAAAGTTTCAGTTCTTAAGAGTTTCTTTTCTCTTGTAATAGTAGTAGTTTTATTTTTAGTTTTATAACAAATACTCAATTCAAAACCATTATATATTATCATGTCAATGAAATAAATTAATAATATAGTTTTTGGCATTATGATACATATGCAATTTTTTTTTTTATACTATTTACAATCCGTTATACAATCAATTAAAACAAGCATACTACTTCATTATAATTCGAAAATATATTGTACCAAATAAGTAGTTGGTACACAAAATACTATATTTTATTTTGCCTCATTTTTCTTTTCCGATTAGTATCAATCCAAATATCGAATTTTGACTTGTATAGAATTTCGAATTTTGGCATGTTTTTTTAAGTAGATTTGTTTTTTTTTTCTTTTTATATATATGAAATATATATTTTATTTGTATGAACCACAAAATAAATAGTAATTTTATATTTTTATAGTTTATGAACCACAAAATGAACCACAAAATGAATAGTAATTTTATGCCTATATATATATAATTTATTCATATATAGATTATTTTAAAATAGTATATAAAATGATGTTGATATCAAAATATTATTTTTAATGTTTTGACCAGCACGGCTTCTGATGCAGTATGCAAAAGATTAGTCTTTACCACTTGAAACCTACTACATTTTAAAACTTAGCATTAGTAATGGATCTATCAAAATTTTATTTTAAAAAAATATAAATTTACATATATATTCTTGGAGAATTACCATTCAAAAGTTAAATAAAAAGTCATTTTATTCTCTTTTTCTTATTTTTTTTTTATTTTTATTTTTAACCAAATATGACTAAAATTTCTTGATATGTATATAGATTTATATTTTTTAAAAGAAAATTTTAATAAATTCATTATTAATGCTCTTAGTCTGATATTAGAAAAACAGACTCATCAATTGTCTTATTTCATACGAATGGCGATGCAAAAGAGAATAGTGCCATGTTTCTGGAATTGGCATCGATTTGTGTACGATTTGAACAGAGAATTGCAGGCAACCCAGATCATGGAAATTGACCAACCATAGACAACAGAAGCAAGCATCTAACAAAAAACAGATACAAATAATTCTAAATAAAGAGATAAATGAGAAAAGGAAGAAGATACATCTAACATTATTCAAGGCCAATTTGGATACAGCAATAAGATAAAACCATCTCATCTGATCTTATTTCAACTAACAACCTCACTATTATTTACCAACTATCTCAACTCATCTTATCTTACAATTCAAATGGATCCAGTTGCACAGTTCTTCTCCCTATGCAAAGTTTATAAGGACAAGAGTAAGCTGGTTTTATTCACAATGTACAAATCAATCACATTAGGCATGAAATTCAAAAAGAAAAGAAAGCAAAAACGCAGCATGACGTTAAGAAAATGTAGGTCATATATGTCAAAAACAGTACACCACACGACTCAATACAATACAAGACTCTCCATTCAACTCTACACCCAGGCCATCAGCAGCAATCTACTATTAAGCTGCTGAAGCTCCATAATCTTGTTAACAGACACTTATTTCCGAATAATTCTTTTAGAACCATGGGATTGCCGATGAAGAAAAGGTTCTCTTTTCAACTCAAGTGACAGTATTTGCAGAAGGATTTTTCTCTTGGAGTGAGATCACAGTTTCAAAAGCACCCACCAAGGCCTTAACCTTGCTCTTCCGGGTTTCAGCAAGTTTACTTGCAGTTTCTTCAATGACGTTATTAAACAAACCTTGCTCATCTCTCTTCCCCTGCACATCTTGATGTCTCAAAACAACTTTTTGTGGGTCGGGTTTGGTGCCGTATGTGTCACTGTCAACTTCTGACCTCTTAAAGCTTCTCCTTCGGACAACAGCTTTGACATTTTGACTCTCCCCTAACACTTTTCCCCGCTTGAATTTGAGCCTCCTTGGGCTGTTTGTCAAAGACTGACTATCAATCACCTTCCCTCTCCTGAACTTTAACTTCAATGCTTGGCCATTTTTATCTTCAGAACAAACTGCGCCAGCCTTTCTGAGCCTCCCGTTGTATCCCTGTTCCATAGTGTCTGCTTCTTCCAAGTGCTCAGTTTCATTGCTTTCTGAGGGTAAATCGTCTTCTTCACTCATTGTATACTCAGATTCCTCTTCAAAATCTTCTTCTTGGGCTGAAGAAGACTGAGCATTTGGGAGGGATGAAAAATTTGGTGTCGACGATGCAGCAGGCAACAATTCAATTGCATGACTTTCATTTTGATCAGATTCCCAAAGTTTATTCTCAGTTTCCATCTTGATGACATACAGGGTTTTCTCCTGAACCTCATCATGTTGCTTAGGTTCAGCTTTTCTGATCTTGTTATTTGTACAAGGAGACAAAATTTTAAAGTCCCTGTGTTTTCTTTCATTTACATTTGCAACTTTGATGACAGACTTTGAAGACAATGAGGCTGATGGAGGAGCCAGAACCTTCTTTGCAGCTACTCTAAAGGTCCCAGTCATCTTGCCAGTCTTGACATCACCGTTTCCTAGGCCACTTTTACCTCCTGTTGAATTTGGAAAAGACTTTGGCTTCACTGTCGTCAAAGATTGTGGCTTCAAAGAAGTAGCATGCTTCATGGACAAGTTTAAATCTTTAGCCTTTGCTGAACCTTTTCTTAAAAAAACATTCACCTTTTCAGTAGATGACACTTCCTGCTTCATAATTTTGGGGTTATGGGATATATGGGTTATTAGAGAAGGTGAAGATTTTACCTTCACCCCTGATTTCTTTTTCCTCTCAACCAGAAGTTTACTTTCTGCTTGATTTTGACTGTCAGGTGATTGTTTTGACACTTCACGCTTAATGGTCTGAGGGGTATTAGATGAATACGATTTGGACTCATGTGAGGGTGGTTTTGAATAAGATGAAGACTTAAACTCGGCCCCTGATTTATTTTTCCTCTCAACCAGAACATCCCGTTCTGCTGGATTTTGACTGTCAAGTGATTGTTTTGACGCTTCGTGATTAATGGTCCGAGGGGTATCAGGTGTATAGGATTGAGATTCATGTGAAGGTTTGAGCTTGGTCACTACTGTCTCCTTTCTCCTTTGCAGAGCTACAGTCACCACTGTATTTCTGCCATCATATGATTTTTTTACAACTCTTTTCAGCATTGAACGTCTTTCCTTCTCTTCAAATGCATGTTTTCTTCCGTACTTACAAAAATCATGACAGGAACCAGTCGACGCCCTGAGATAATGAGGAATAATGCTTTCTCCAGTGTTTGAAGAACTTGCTTTTCCAGTAGAATTTCTTCTCAAATTGTTGCCATTAGGCTTAGTTCTTTCTGGGGTCACTGGTGAATTGACACTCCCCTCAGCCATCAGAGTGATACAGAATAAACTCAAAAAAGTCCTGCAAACCAACCAAGAGTGTTTGCTAAAATGATGCAAAGAAATAATTTGAGTCAGTCCATATCGTTAAATTAAATGAACTAGTTTCAGAACAAGATAAAAAAATGTGACAAAATGGCATACAGCCTTTGGGATCAAATGAAACTGAAGCCTCAAATGATTTTGTCAGATATATTAAAAGAAAAAATGTCCCAAATTTTGAGGTAGGTTCGGTAACAAATTGAAATAATGATAAATTATTATGAAATTCAAAAATAGAAGGCAAAAAAGCTATTATTTTTAACACTTTTATATGTTATCTCTTAACAAAATTTCCAGAATACCAATATTACCTGATTTGTTGTATCTTGCTTCTGATTTCAAGATCATATTAGGGACCATCAATGGTAAAATGAATGTATCAAAGGGATTCTATGAGGTTTTCTTTTTTATTTAATTTTAGAGCAAAATATTCATTCACTTGTATTATGATCAAGTATTTGAATGCACTTAGAAGAAATATGAGCATGCAGAAGGCAATAATAAACAGAACATACACAGACAGACTATCAGATAGTATTCCCTAACAACTAGCAAAAACAAGAAAACCTCAACTGTCCATATGTGCCCTATAACAGCCAAAATTGTGCAACCATTAATAACAATACAACCCTCTCCTCATACTGATAGATCCATCCTAATTGTGCCGAGCGACATATAGTTCCAATTCATTTAATGTAACAGATCATGATACTCCAAATAATCCAATCCAAATGTAAAAGAGAAAAGAATAACAAGAGACTCATTTCTAATAAGAAATATCAGGAAGGAAACGAAAGTAAAAACACAGCAAAACAACTTGGTAAAATTATGTTTGGGGGAACAATACTAATGTACAGGGTTGCGCGCAAGGAGGAAACAATCAGTGTCAACCGGAGAAAAGAAAAAAGTCCGAATAACCACTAATTTAACAACATTTATCAATGAGAATTGTCATAAACGAACTATATAACAACCAGACAACACAAATCCATTACCAAAATTCATGAATCTTTTAACCCATTAACAGAAATCAGAAACTAAGCACAAGATACATCAGAATATCATTGAAGAAAAAGAAAAAAACGTCTCATAGCAAGCGTCTTACAAGCAAATACCACACAAAACAACCATCTTCCAAGCAAATCCAATGTCCTAAAACCCAGAAGCAAATACAGGATATTAAGACTAACCCATGACACCAATTCAAAGCAACAGAGCAGAAACTAGGCTTAGCCAAACCTTATTTACACACAGACTCACCGCCTAAACCTGAATATTCAGCAGACGCCTGTGTAAAGAAGGAAAAGAAACGGAACCGCAAAACCAATCTGAAATTTAAGAGAGAAAATATACTTTATAGGATGGGAGGTTTAGCAATAATCCTGAAAAAGCGTAGAGAAGGATACCTCTTTTCTGGGCTTCCTCAGCAAAAGTCTGGTTAACCAGAAACCGAAGAAAAAGCAAAACTGAAAAATATGAATGAAAGGAACGTGCTCGAGTATCAGAGGCAGAGCCCTTTTTTTTTGCCTTTTTTGGGAAAAATTGTTTACACAACAAAAAGAAATAGAAATATCTAAAGGTGGGATTTTGCTTCAGAGATCGTGCAAGCGACTGTTTCGTTCCATTTTCTATTTGTTTTGAATTAGGTGGGCTTTCCTCCGCTCTGCGTGTTTGTTGCAGAATCCAATAGGGAGAAGGAAACTGTGGAAAATAGAATCGTACGCGAGGGGTCCCGCAGGAAACCAAAGAACGGGCTAAGAATCTAAAAAATCTCAGTAGGTGGTTTGAGACATTTTTTTATTTTTATTTTTATTTAGTGATTAACAAAGTAGTTTTTAATAATTAAATTTAAATTTATATAATTATTTATAGCTTTTGGGTTTAAGCCATTTTTTTATACTTTATATTTGACTAAAATCGCCATTTAGAAAATCAATAATATTCTTCGTTAATTTTATCATATTTTGTTAAATTGTTTGACCATACACTTTTAATTGGCTTTACAGATTAACCACGTACATAAAAAAAAAAAAAAAATCCTTAAGACATGATTTTTTGTTTTAATTTCCTCTATATATTCTCCTCGATTGTGTATAAAGCAAATGATGTTTTTGCTTCCAAATCCAAACTAGCTATCAATGTTTTGAATATTATACCAATATACGTATTTGTCAAGATATTAGAATGAAATATTTTAATATTAATATTGTTTCGTATTTTATTTCGAAATAATTTATATAAATAATTTATATATATAAATATATAGAAATAATATTTTAAAATAATTGTCAATATATGAATAAATTATATATATAAATAGTCTAATCTGAATTGAGATTAAAATAAATTAAAAAAATAAAAATACAATAAAATAAAAGGCCAAAATACAATATTGCCGAAACATAGGCTAAATTAATCGGTACAATTGAAATATCGACTGGTACAGTCGAATTATCTGCTGAAACGAAATAACAGTTTTCTGTACTAGACAATTGATTGATACGGTATATTTCAACCGTACCGACCAGTACGATATGAAATTAAAAACTATACTATCTATTATAGGAGTTGATTACATTAAAATAATAAATAAAATCTCATTCTTAGCTTAATTATCAAATGTGGAGTCAGATCAATTATTAATACAATTGCACTTTAGTCTATTAAATTGTTATCCTTTGTATTAGATTTTATATGTAATTGGGGCTCACCCCTTCTTTTTATATCTTGATTTTTATATTAATGCAATGTTGATTGCAAAAGAAAAAGTGTGCGTTTTTATAATATTACATATTTTATCTTAATTTTATAAAATATTATAGCAATGATGAGTACTTAAGATTTTGTAATACAGATGGTCCTCTTTCCAGTCAAAATATTAAGCAAACGGGAAAGCAATGAGATGAAACGAAAATTAAAATAAAAACAAGTTCGTAGCATATTTACCTCAAAAGCAAAAGATAATGGATAAGGTTTCTTATCAATATTTATTGAGAAATGTTATTTCCTCACCTCACTTTGACACATTATTTTTACATTTCATATATTTTGATTTTTATGTTATTTCGCTCCCTCACTCTGACATATCATTTTGACATTTTATATATTTTTATTTAGTAGTTAAAGAAGTAATTATTAATGTATTAATATTTTTATATATTTTTTAAAAATATTTTAAAATAATAAATAAAATATAAATAAAATAATTTCAAAATAAGAAAATAATTTTTACCTAATTCTACTCAAACGACAGAGGAGTACCACTCATATTTATTTATATGTTTTGGTCTTTGGAAGCAAATATATGTAAACTTTAAATAATCACTCATAAGTTATGACTACTATTGCAAAGTGAGCATAATATTAAATATCTATCATAAGAAAAATAGGTTTTTTTGATTATTTAATTGCGACCAAATAATTATTTACAACTAAAATTGATTGTAAATAGTCATTTGATCGTAATTAAATTATCATAAATAAGTAGTTTTCTTGTAGTGACCAGAAAATCTCTATTATTATTATATATTTTATTATAACAAAAAAATTTCTATTGTTAAGTTACTGTGTAGGGTACATTAATAAAATCTTTACATGATATAATTTAATTTGAAAAACAAATTTTAAAACTTAAATCTTACCAATCAAATATTATTATTATATTTTGGAAAATACTCTAGCTATAAAATGATTTTACAAAAATAATTTCATAAATTGATGTGGCTTGATGTCATCTGTTAAATTATAAAGTTACTTTTATCATAAAATAGATTTAATGTATTAGATAAAGCTAAATCAATTTGTGTTATTATTTTTATATAATTATTTTGTATATATAGTAGTCCTCTAATTTTTTTAATATATTGGAGAAGGGAATTGAACCCATAATCTCTATTTTGGAGATGTGGATCTTGTGCCATTAAAGTTTATGCCATTGGTAATCAAATCTTATTATTTAAGTGATTTAAATATTGTGTTTACCTACCAACCTGAAATTATAAAAATATACAAGTTTTAATATTTAAGTGAATTAGTCTCATTTTGATAGTGAGATGAAATGATATGATTTTAGATGAAAGTTGAATAAATTATTATTAGAATATTATTATTTTAATATTATTATTGTTTTAAAATTTAAAATAATTGATTTAGAATTTGAAAATGTTGAATTGTTTATTATATTTTATATGAAAATTTGAGAAAAAAATATGTAATGATGAGATAAGTTGAAATGTTAAGTAGTGAGAAGGACTAGGACGAGTTTGGATAGTGTGATAAAATGATATGGTTTTAAATAAAAATTAAAAGTTGAATAAAATATTATTTTTAAAATATTACTATTATTTTTTGATTTGGAAAAAATTGAATTATTTATTATATTTTATGTAAAAATTTAAAAAATTATAATATTAAGATGAGATAAAATAAAACATTTTTACTATCTAATCAAGGAGAATTTTTTATTTTTGTTTTTAATTTTTTGAGATAATAGGTCGAGGGAGATTATTGTCCTCTCCTGCAACAAATTGTTGTCATCTTGGTAGTTAGATAGTTCAAAGCATTAACATTGGATTGGCTAATTTTATTTGTCAAAAAGTATAAATTTATACATATATCAAAAAAATCTTGTTATATTTAATTAAAAGTGGGGAGAAGAAAGTAAGAAAAGACAATAAAAATATTTTTACTTTTCAAAAATGAATAGTAAATTCAAAGTTTTATTCAAAATTTATACTTTTTTAGAAAAAAAAAACTTTTAATCAATCTAATGCTAATGCTCACAAGTCAGCTTTTATAAAGGAACAAGATGAAAATTTTAATCAAACAGACTTGAGCCTTTGAGGCCAGGAAAAAAAGAAAGAGAACCTTGAGTAATTTATGAGTTGGGGAAGAGCAAGGGCTTGTGATTTAGGACGAAGTCCGTTCTAAACTAAATGCTATAGCTTATTAGGTAGCCATAGAACTTCTCAAAGAATTATGTGAGCCACTGAATATTGACAAGCATTTTTATAGGGTAAAGATCATTAATAGTTAAACTATTTCAGGCAATAATGTAGATAGGATCACCCCAAAAGGATCAAATCTATTCGACAATTAATTGGGATGAGAAGAAAAACATTCACATACACTCATCAATACTTGGTTTAACTAATTGGGTTAAAACTTTTTCTTTCTTCCCCCTCTAATGCATAGGACCTCTTACTTTAAATAAAGGTAACTGTAGTTGCAAGATTGGAGACTAGAAGGCAACAATAATTATTGAGATTTGATCATTGTTGCCCAGATGACTAACACAAGAGGGGGGGTGAATTGAGTTATATTAAAAAATTAACAATTATAAATCAAATATAAAATATAAAATATAAACAAAATATGAAACAGTAATAAATATAAAGAGTAAAGGTAAGAGAGAAGCAAACTCAGTATGTTAACAAGGTTCGGCCCCACTGCCTACATCTTCGCCTCAAGCTACCCCTTGAGAATCCCCAAATCTACTATTCAATCTCTTTTAGGTGGAGATAGAAACCTATTACACCTTTGAGCAGCACCGCTCCAAAGAATCCGTGTAGAACACCCTCTACACTTCCAATCACCTCACACTTGGTGATTTAACTATTTCCCGTGTAGAACACCTTCTACACTTCCAATCACCTCACACTTGGTGATTTAACTATTCCCCGTGTAGAACACCTTCTACACACCCAAGGGTTATACGCACCCTCTTACAAATACAAGAGTTGATAGCAGGTAGACTATCAAAGTACACTCCTCAATGAGTGAGATAGAAACAATACAGCGCAACCTATATCTCTCTCAACAAGAATAAGAATTAACGCTCAAAACTTTAGAAAAGAGAGAATGAGAGTTTTGAAGAAATGATACAAAACTTATCAATAGATGTGTAAGCTCTTGTTATATGTTTTGCAAAACTCAAGTGAGCTATTTATAGGCAAATGAGTTTTCAATTTTAAATTTGAAAAGATTCCCATGTCAAAAACATCATCATTCACTTTTCAAAAATTTCAAATCTAATTTTTTTTACTTTTTTGCATGTGACAAAAGGAGCATACTTTACTTTTCAAAAATTTCAAACATAATCTTTTACTTTTTGTATATGACAAAAGGAGCACACTTTACTTTTCAAAATTTTCAAATAAAGACATTTACCTTTTGCATAAGTCAAGAAAAGCATCCACCACTTTTGAAAATATTCAAATAAAACATGCACATGTGAAAGATGACAATCAATCATCTTAATATTTTCAAAGTTCAAACCTTTAATCATGTCATGCACATGTGAAAGATGACAATCAATCATCTTAATATTTTCAAAATTCAAACCTTTAATCATGTCATGCACATATGAAAGATGACAATCAATCATCTTTCAAAATTTTCAAATTTAATTTTCAAAATATTCATGCATATGTGGAAAATGTATTTTAATATTTTATGATAAAATATTAATTTTGAGCCTTAATCCTAATTTTAAATTTTTTAAGAGATTTACAACATTACTCTATGATTTTAATGTGAACTTGTTCCCTTCTTGCTCATGCTTGCTTCCTTGATGTGCTTGATTATATTGTGTAGACAACTTGAGTTTGAGACTCCTTTATTCTTTGAATTCATTTGTTATCATCAAAATTCATGTGTAGATTTATACGAAACTTGAAACCTTAGGTTCAACAATCTCCCCCTTTTTGATGATGACAAATACTTGATAGAACCTGAAACCTGTATTAATACTTAAGCTCCCCCTGAGAATGTGCGTTAGTTTTTCAAGCAAAAATATAAATATAATTCCAAGCATATATAACAAGTTTAGCAATTTAAATAATGTTAATATTCTAGTCTAAAACTTCTCCCCCTTTTGGTATCATTAAAAAGGAATCATAATTAGTTCAATAAGATATATTCCTACAATAACCAATAAACAAATAAAACGATGCGTTAGTAGAGACTGTAGAAGTTAGAACCACCCGTGTCCAACAAAACCTGTAAAGGTTGAAGCCGAATTTCATCATCTCGGTGCGGAAGAAGATTTAAATCCGCTTGATGTTATTGACGAATTAGATGTTCTAGAGATTTGAAGTTGAATAATTAAAATTATTCGTGTCCGACAAAGACAGTAAAAGCTGCAGGCCTAGCTCTGACAATGCGGTGCGGAGCTATGCATGTCCGACAAAACCTGCAAATGTTAGAAGTCTAACTCTGTGAATTTAGTGCAGCTGAAGATTTAAACAATCGCCTGATGTTGTTGATAAACGGGATTGAAGGCTCTGAGTTTCTATAAAAAAATCATTTTCACCTATCGGATACCAAAAAAAAATATCGCTTCTTGACCTAAGTTCTGTTTTTCCATAACGATAGAATGGCCGAACAATTCTCTTCCACTAATGTTCCAGACTTGAATCAGGAACCCTTGACGGATCAACCATCAATCTTCTTTTCTAAGGCCGTCAATGCCATGATAGGAGCAGAGAACCGTTTTTCTAGTAAGAAAACTTTTGACAATGTGTGTCCAGCATATCTTATATTTCTTTTGACTAATAAGATTTGAAGAGACAGTAGTTTGTCTTGTTCTTTATGCTATCTCTATAAAATCAGTTTTAAAGTTCATCCGATTTGCATCAAATCTTATTCTCATCTCTATAACTCATCTGCATTCCTTCAATATTCTCGCTTTAAGTTTTCAATTCTTTTCTCAATGGCTCATTCTTCTAACATTCCTCTAGATGCATCCACGAGGTATTCTACATCTCAATCTCATGTCTTTTCTACAGCTACCATTGGCGCCATGTTGCAGTAAGAGAATAATAGTTTGACTAATAAGCCAGACTCCGATACTATCTACGACTTGGTGAGTCTCGGGACTCGCTACTCATCCTCTATTGTTGCTTTTTTCCAGCGGCTACAAGTCAAAAATCATGAGGTTGAAAAGCTTAAAGAACAAATTGTTGTACTTTAACGAATTGTTCAAGAGTCTCACACAAGGGAAGGAATCATTCGGCAGAAGAATAAAAAGTTGAAATCTCTATTGGATTTTTCATTCCGCTTGCCAGTTCCCATGGATAGGGATGACATGATATTGTATGAAGAGAATGAGCGTCTCAAACATGAGGCTAAGAACCTCAAGTTTTTGTAAAAGTATTTAAAAAAATATCTCTCTATTTTTATGAACTCTGATCTATCTTTCAAGAGATATTCATAACATGCATCATACCTATTTCTCTTCTAATCATACATAATCTATCTTCTGGTAAAGGTTTTATGAATATATCTGCTAACTGATCGTGTGTGTTTGTGAACTCCAGTACTATATCGCCTTTCTGCACATGATCTCGAAGAAAATGATATCTTATTACAATATGCTTAATTCTAGAATGTTGTATTGGTTTTTTTTTTTGAAAGATTTATAACATTTGTATGATCACATTTGATTGGAATGTGATTATACATTAGTTTAAAATCTTCAAGTTGTTGCTTCATGTAAAGAACTTGAGCACAACAACTATCAGCAGCAACATATTCTGCCTCAGCAGTAGATAGTACAACAGAATTTTGTTTTTTTTTTTACTAAACCAAGAAACTAGTACACGACCTAAGAAATGACATGTTCTACTAAAACTTTTTCGATCATCTTTGCAACCAGTATAATCGGTACCTGAATAACTAATAAGATCGAAAGAAATGTGTTTAGGATACCATAACTCTAAGTCAATGGTAATGGCAAAATATCTAAAAATCCGCTTGACTGCAATCAAATGAGATGGTTTTAGAAATGATTGAAAACGTGCAAATAAACATATACTGAACATAATATCAGGTCTACTAGTTATCAAATATTATAAACTACTAATCATACCTCGATATACATTTGAGTCAACTGGCTTACCGCTTTCATCTTTATCAAGTTTAGTGGTTGGACTCATTGATGTTCCAATTACTTTCGCACGTTCCATCTCAAATTTTGAGTAACTCTTTGATATATTTTGACTGATTAATAAATGTTCCACTTTTTGCTTGCTTGATTTGCAATCCGAGAAAGAAATTAAGTTCTCCCATCATGCTCATTTCAAATTTTTCCTGCATATTCTTAACAAAATCTTGACACATATTTTCATTAGTAGCACCAAATATTATATCATCTACATAAATTTGAATTAGGAGAATATCATTCTATTCATATTAGATGAAAAGAGTTATATCAATCTTTCCTCTTGAAAAACATTTTTCAATAAAAAAACTATTTAAGAAAACACTTTTAACATCCATTTGAAAAAGTTTGAAATTTTTATAACAAGTATATGTAAGTAGCATTCGAATAGCTTCTAATCTTGTGACTGGTGCATATGTCTCATCATAATCGATTCCTTCTTCTTGATTGAAACCTTGGGCCACAAGTCGAGCCTTATTTCTAGTAATGACTCCGGACTCATCTTTCTTGTTTCTAAAAACCCATTTTGTTCTAATAATAGTATGATTTTTGGGTTTAGGAACAAGTGTTCAAACATTATTTCTTTCAAATTGATTAAACTCTTCTTGCATAGCTAGAATCTAAGATTCATCAAGAAGTGCTTCATCAATATTTTTAGGTTCAATCTGAGATAGAAAAGCAGTATGATTGCAAATATTTCTAAGAGATGATCGAGTACTTACACCTCGTGAAGGTTCTCCTAGAATCTATTCCGCTGGATGATCTTTCACATGTTTCCACTATTTGGTTGCATCTTGTACTAAGTCTTGATGATCTTTCCTTCTATTTCTATGATCTTTCATTTTGAATTGTCTCCAAATATCACACATCCTTTTTCTTTAGAAGTGAAGTCAATGAATTTAGTTTTGTCTTCTGTCATGTATCTTAAGCATTCATTGTCTAAAAATCATTTATTTTTACCTGTAGAATACTTCATGCATACCTACAAAAACAATTAAAAAAAATTCTTGGTACCCAAATTCTTTGAGTCTTTTATTTATTAGTATTAAAATAAACAAGATTCTTAAGTACCCATATGGCCCTAATAGTCATTGTATGTTTTCTTCTAATAGGACAAGCAAGATAATTATGATCATTTCTATTACAAAAATTGCAAATAGCATGTGACATATATGAAGAACTTGAGTGATTATAATAGTATCCTTTTTTAACAAAATTATTTTTATGAAAAGAATTTTGAATATTGGATTTTGATGTAGAAGGATTATCAAAGAAGTTTTTATAAAGTTTGTATTTTTGTTTCGGCATATATCCCAAGCATGTCTTGTCAAAAACACATCTTTGACTACCAAGAAATTTTTCAAAATTTCTGTTTCATTCGTAAAATTTTCAATAATATTTTTTAAATCAGTTTTTTTTTTCTTCAACTCAAGATTTTCATCTTTCAAAATAATACTTTCTTTTCTTAAAATATCAATTTCATTTGTTAAAAAAGAATTTTTCTTTTTCAAAACAGTATACTTGATACCCAATTTTTTAAATTCCTCATATACCTCTTCTAAAACATTTTGCAATTCTTCATATGAAGGATCTTCAATATTATCAAAATTTGTTACCTCAATGTCATCTTTAGCCATAAGACAAAGATTTGCTGATTTTCCATTACTTACTTCACTATCTGAGCTACTTGAATCATCATCCCATGTAACTTTTATTGCTTTTTTGCCTTTGTTTCGATCTTTGTTTAGCAGATGACAATCTGACTTGATATGACCAGGTTTATTGCATTTATAACAAATTAAAATGTCATTTTTACCTGAATCTTTCTTGGAAAACTTTTTGAAGGATTTTCTTGGAGGAGTTTTATTTTTCTTTAAGAACATCTGAATTCTTCTTGTTATCACCGCAACTTCTTCATCTTTGTCGTCATTTTCCTCATCTTCATCACTTTCACTTTTATGTGGAATAACTTTAAGTGCCAAGCTCTTCTTTGACTTTCCTTCTTCTTCTCCTCTTTTCAATGTGTACTCATGGGTGATAAGTGACTCGATGAGTTCATTCACTTCGAGTTTCTTGAGGTCTCTAGTTTCAAGAATCACTGTCACTTTTGATTCCCAACGTTTTGGTAGAGAGTTGAGAATTTTTCTTACTATCTCCACTTTGGAATAAACTTTGCCAAGAGCTGTCAAGCTGTTTATGATGTTAGTAAAACGAGTGTACATACTAGAAATAGATTCATCATCATTCATCTTAAACATTTCATATTCATGAGTAAGAATATAAATTTTTGATTCCTTGACTTGAGAAGTTCCTTCATAAGTAACTTCTAAGTTATCCCAAATTTCTTTTGTTGTAGCACAAGTCATTACTCTATTAAATTCATTACCATTGAGAGCATTATATAATAAATTCATAACAGTTAAATTCAAAGTATAAAGTCTATCGTCTTCACGATTAAACTCTTCTTCTTCCTTTTTAACCTTTACTCCAGCAACTACTTTTGTTGGAATATAAGGTCCATTTACAATGCATTTCCAGATTTCTCGACCTTGAGCCTGAAGAAATATTCTCATTCTAACTTTCCAGAATGAGTAATTGTCTCCACAAAAGAGTGGAGGCCGACTGCTAGATTGACCTTCACCAAATGAAAATGCAATGTTAGCCATAAGATCTTAACTCAAAAGATAGTTAATCTTATAACAGAGTTCTAGCTCTAATACCAATTGTTGCCCAGATGACTAACACAAGAGGGGGGGTGAATTGAGTTGTATTAAAAAATTAACAATTATAAATCAAATATATAATATAAAATATAAACAAAATATGAAACAGTAATAAATATAAAGAGTAAAGGTAAGAGAGAAGCAAACTCAGTATGTTAACGAGGTTCGGCCCCACTGCCTACGTCCTCGCCTCAAGCTACCCCTTGAGAATCCCCAAATCCACTATTCAATCTCCTTTAGGTGGAGATAGAAAACTATTACACCCTTGAGCAGCACCGCTCCAAAGAATCCGTGTAGAACACCCTCTACACTTCCAATCACCTCACACTTGGTGATTTAACTATTCCCCGTTTAGAACACCTTCTACACACCCAAGGGTTATACGCACCCTCTTACAAATACAAGAGTTGATAGCAGGTAGACTATCAAAATACACTCCTCAATGAGTGAGATAGAAACAATACAGCGCAACCTATATCTCTCTCAACAAGAATAAGAATTAAGGCTCAAAACTTTAGAAAAGAGAGAATGAGAGTTTTGAAGAAATGATGCAAAACTTAGTAATAGATGTGTAAGCTCTTGTTATATGTTTTGCAAAACTCAAGTGAGCTATTTATAGGCAATTTTAAATTTGAAAAGATTCCCATGTCAAAAACATCATCATTCACTTTTCAAAAATTTCAGATATAATCTTTTTACTTTTTTGGATGTGACAAAAGGAGCATACTTTATTTTTCAAAAATTTCAAACATAATCTTTTATTTTTTGCATATGACAAAAGGAGCACACTTTACTTTTCAAAATTTTCAAATAAAGACATTTACCTTTTGCATAAGTCAAGAAAAGCATCCACCACTTTTGAAAATATTCAAATAAAACATGCACATATGAAAGATAACAATCAATCATCTTAATATTTTCAAAGTTCAAACCTTTAATCATGTCATGCACATGTGAAAGATGACAATCAATCATCTTAATATTTTCAAAATTCAAACCTTTAGTCATGTCATGCACATGTGAAAGATGACAATCAATCATCTTTCAAAATTTTCAAATTTAATTTTCAAAATATTCATGCATATGTAGAAAATGTATTTTAATACTTTATGATAAAATATTAATTTTGAGCCTTAATCCTAATTTTGAATTTTTTAAGAGATTTACAACATTACTCTATGATTTTAATGTGAACTTGTTTCCTTCTTGCTCATGCTTGCTTCCTTGATGTGCTTGATTATATTGTGTGGACAACTTGAGCTTGAGACTCCTTTATTCTTTGAATTCATTTGTTATCATCAAAATTCATATGTAGATTTACACGAAACTTGAAACCTTGGATTCAACAATCATTAATTAGTGAGATCATCAAAGCCAAACACCACATTATTTGGGTTTTGAGTAAATTTCCTACAATGATGCCCCTTCAATTGGTTTCTTTTAAGTTATTTTTCTCTCTTAATAAAAATGCATTACTCCATTTAAAATATGTCATGCCAAATTGGGGGCATAAGTTTAAGAAGATGAGAAGAAGTAGTTTTAAACTGAATACAGAATCCTTTTTCTATCTAGAAAAAAACCCCAGCCAACTCCCCATTACAAAAATCCAGAATAGAGGAAAGGGGTTGGAGCTTCTTTCCTCCCTCACCCTTTCTCCTTCTCTCTATTTTTTGTTTTGTTTTGTTTTTTTGTTTTTTGTTTTTTGTTTTGTTTAAGGTAGGACAAAAAGCAGATTTGTTATTCTCCGAAGCCTGACGTGCACCACGTACTCCATCACAAGATTCCCAATGTGCTAATCATTCAGACGGGTGAAGATCTCATCAAATGAAAAGGTGCATGGGCCACACGTGCGATCCAAAGTGTGCGTGTGACATCCACTCGCCTCTGCAATGGGAGCTCTATCGTCGCCACGCCTGGCATTTTTGGGACCAAGGCCATCAATTTCTTCAAAACAGACTATCCGCCATGCTTCCAGGGTGACGCGTGTCTTTCATGAGCCACCACAGTTTCTGTATCTGCATTTTTATTTTTCTCTAAAGTTAAAAATGCAGATCTACAGCTTTCCAAACTGCAATTTCCTATTTTTCATGTATCTTTTATGTTTTCTATTATTTCCTTTGTTTTACGTTCAAAAAATAAAAATAAAAAACACATAGTCTCTTGGGTTTTTGTCCATATAGTATGTCTTTTACTCCATTTTAGGTAGAGTGTGTGTAGTTCCATCTTTAGACAGAATTGTGAAATCTATGTTAGGATATAATGTTGTTTCTCAAACGGTTTATCTGTAGAGAGTTATGGCAATAGAATAGACCATGCAAGTCATTAAAAAATTTGTATATTGGAAAGTCTTAAAAGCAGTAATTGACTTGTATTTTGTATATCTCAAGTCACAATTAT